>CM077826.1:1737583-3120083 GCA_039720395.1 Liquidambar formosana | reverse complement strand
AGTAAAATCTTGCCATGTCATCGATCGCTTAAGTTTTTGCCATGTCAGCTAATGGATACCTTGCCTTAGGTTGTTGAGAAACTTGCTCAGAAAAATAGGATGGAAAAGAATTTAACAATGAAAATTTTAAGTAAATGATCCACACCCTTGGTTATTAGACCTTTTTTCTTATAACCATCAAAACATTTTCAAAATATGCAAATTGGACATTTAATCTCAGTCATATAGTATAATTTTGTTTCCCTTTTTTTCATTCTTCATTTAGAATGAAACAAAAATTTAAAATCAAGATTAAGGCGCACAATATTGAACATGATTTTTAACTTATGGGATCTCATTAAATTAAGCCGTCTTCAAAAAAATTCGAGTACAAAAATGACTTGTTTAATTTTGAATGACAACGTCCATTTTCAAGTTTTTTGTGGGCTCAACCTTAGAAGTAAGAATAATGGCCCATTTCACTTTGGAATGGACCACATCCAATCGAACCTAATGTGCCTCACGGATTTCTCAATTGGTCTTAGTGAATAATTTTTAATTTTTTTCTCTTTGACAATTGATAGAATTTACTCAAAATTCTAATCTTCAATATCAACAAATATGTATCAATACTATTTTATAAGTTTAAATCCAATATCACTTACTTAGCAAATTAGAAAAACCCCATTATCCCTCAATTAATGAATATTTTAGTACCCCATGTGAAAATTGTTGTCTTCATGCCCTTGATGGAAAGCGACACTTCCTTCGCTTTACATTTTTAAATTTTGAAGCCAAGAAAATACATTGAATACGTCAATCTAACCCATCTTACATGATGCAAATTCTTCAATAATAATGAACTTGTATTACCAATATTATAACCCCAGTGGTTTGTCAAAAATAGTAATAGAGTACTTGAATTACAATTAATTAACGGAACACAGCGTGAACCAAAGTAGAAACACATTCCTTATTCAATTTCCAGTAAAGTAATCACAGCCAACAACAAATAAATGATCACAACAAACCCCAAATAAAGCATATATCTATATCTATATCTATACTACCTAAAAAGGGTGAATCCTAGAAAAACTTTTGATTCTCTAAAATAACCTTATTTTAAAATATAATGACATCAATACCCTTAAGTAATCCAAAAGACAAAAAGAAAAAAGATACATAATTAATTAAATCATAGAGAAACTTACTTTAATTAGAGTTCTATAATCCTATTCCACTAACCCATACGTTTCCCTTCCCCATACCCTATTTTAATTAGAGTTCTACATTCCTATTCCATTAGCCCATATGTTTCCTCCTCATTAACTCATTCGTTTTTTGCAACAAAAAATAATAAGAAAAACTCATACGTCTCTCTCTCTTCGTCCCCCATTATGTATCGCTTTATTATGGAAAATACTTGCCTCCACCCTTGGGTGGAGGAGCTCTTTCCCTCCTTCCACTCATATTTCGCCACTTGTCCAAATAAAGAATGAGAATTAATTGTGTGTATGCATTCTCATGTTTACATAATTGTGAACATATTTTTATAAATCCATATTTGAGTATTACATTTTTATGTTAACATGAATGTGTGTCCACGTATTCATATTTGAGTATTACATTTGTTTGTGATTTTGAGTTCATATTTTTCTAAAATATTTATGACACGTGGACAGAAAATGAATGAAGGTGGGGAGGAACTCCTCCACCTTGGGGTGGAGGCAAGTAGTGTCCCTTTATTATCCCTATGTCAACCCTTTATACCCTTCCCCTCAATAGAAAAGTACACGTCTATTCAAAAACCTAAAATCTATTGAGTAAACGTAGGCGCTACACCGAGGCAAGTCCAAGATGGTGCGAGAGATCGACAAGGACAGCAATAGGTTAATCGATTTGAATGCATTCACTGAACTGAACACCAATGACTTTAATTCTCACGAAGTGATAGAGAACTTAAAGGACGAGTTCACGGTTTACGATGAGTTGCATGAGGTGTGGAGTAGTTTGGGCGACAAATGCTCGCTCGCCGAGTATAAGAGATGTTTAATGGGGTTGATGATAATGGGATTTGTAAGCGCCACGGGCTGGTGCAGCCCTATGTGTACGCTATTGCGAAGCGTGAACGTGTCGGGAGTCGGGAGTCGCCACCCAATTTAGCTTTGGGAAATGATTGTGCCATTCTTGTGAATTAATCTTAAATTCAACATGTTCAGGCCAGAGATTCAGGGTTCGGAGTTAAGGTACATTGTTGGGAACGGTTTTAGGCACCCGACAATGTGTGATAAAAAAACTGGCTTCCGCAAACGATTGTTGGCTTTATTTAATCCGGAGTATTTAACTGAATTTCAACCTTAGGCACTCGATTTATGAAATGACATGTCAATCATACGAAAAATGATGTAGGTAAAAGGAGAAGAAAGCAGTAATACATGGCAGAGCAAGATATACAAGGGATAAGATGTACAGATTGATATTTAATGCTAAACTAATCAAAACCAGAATAAATCATGATAAATATTATAAGCATTTAATATTTACAAAGAAGCATGATGATAAGTAAAGTCACTGAAAGAATGGTCAAAAATGCGTCCGCAATATCCATCAATGCGTACGCATATAGCGTACGCAACACCAGTTAATGCGTACACATATCTATGCGTACTCAATAATAATGGATGCGTGCGCATTTGATCACTATGCTCTTACCTTTTATCTCAGCACGGGTTGAAATTGTGAGTGTCAATTTTTATTTTGTTGTGGGCCAACTTCTTTCTAACTTATATCGGTCATTTCTTAAACATATTTAGTGATTCAAGAACCGGATTGGAATTCTCATAGCACACTACAAGCATACATAATTCATTTACACAGATATTTACAGAATCATGGTCATGTTTGAGTTCAAAGTCTTGGGTTTATAACCCGGCGACTGTCCTAGTTCGTACAAAATAGAAAATAATTAATGATATATATCTACTGAATACATCAAGGTTAATCTTCGATGTATTCTTTAGTGTTTAAAAGAAAGAATAATAAAGATTAAAGTGAGAATAACTTACCCTCAGGTTTGAGTACCTCCGATATCGACGCAACAATTTCCACCTTGCCACCTTAGATTGCAAGCTCTAAATTCCTTTGGTCTCTCTCTAGTTTTCTAGTGTTTGGGTGAGTGTTTAATGAATGATTTCATTTCTTTTTTCCATGGGTTTCTGACTGGTTTTCTCACTGATTTCTCAACTCTTTAATGTTTTAACTCAAATGATTTTTCTGAACCCCCTTTCTTTGTTCAGAAGGGTCCTTATTTATAGACTGCGGTAAGTCGGTTCTTCTCATTGAAACCACAATCGCACCCATGCGACCCAGGAAATCTGCAAGCGGTTGGTCCCCTCGCCTTGTCCCCCATACATTTCAAATCCAAGTGGCCGCCGAAACCTTTCCCCCCTCCCCATGCTTATTAGACTCGGGTGAAACACTGGTGCGGGAAGTTGGGGAAGTGACAGACTATGCATACGCAAACAATAAACTTGCGTACGCATATATGATAAAGGCGTACGTAAGAGGTACAACCAGGTTCTCAAGCTGCAATCTAGGCGACTCGTTGGGAATTGCTTTGTCAATTTCTCAGGACACACTAATAAACCTCATCATCGGGATTCCAAATCGGGCAATCTCATATCTGATTAGGCGGTACAAAATGGGGTGTCTACAAGATTCCTCATGGAAGATTGTGTTTTCTTACAGGTCTATCTGTTTTCTAATGAAATTGAATGGTTTTTATTTTCTTATATTTTAATTCCACACTTTTTTATTTACTGTATTTACCTTTTTTTTTGTTACATTAATTTTTTTCTTTGTGTAAATCCAATTTTATCTCATTGTATCAAAGATCCAACTCCGCTCAACTTTATTTCATTCATTGTTGAGTCCCACAAATACAAGAAAAATCATGTGTTCGACAAATATAAGAGTTAAATGTTTATATAAATTCTATTTGATTGTTGGGTCACATATATAAAAAATAAATGTTAATAGATAAGCATAATTGCAATCTAAAACTACTAAAAGATCATGAAAATAATTGAAAAAAGGAAATAAATTTCTTTTAAATAGATGAAAATCATTTTATTGTCAGATAGAAAATCACGTGCAACGCACGTGTGCGATACTTAGTTATTCTCAAAAGGTTGAAAACCCAAAATAAGAATTGACAAATCTGCAGTTCTTCCTAATCTCTCCTGCAGTCCCCGTGAGTACCCCAATGGCTCCCATACTCTTGATGGACTCCGCAAACTGTGTGAAGAACCTATTCGAGTCAAGCAACAGTTCGACAGCATTGCTCGCGCCATTGTCTGTTAAAAGGGCTGCGTCGGACTGGAAGAGACCCTTATGCTGCTTAAGGATCTTAAAGTAATCATTACCAAAGTCTTGAGCGCGATTATCGGGGTCCATCCCTACTGTGGTCGTATTGTCGCTAAGGCTCTTGCATTTGGTCCGCAAGAAGGCCGCATAGGCGGGGTTCAGTGAAGGGTCTGCATCTCCTTTTCCGGTAAAGTTGTAGAGTCTGTAGCTGAAAAGGTTGCAATGGCCTATTCCAATGGTGTGTGCACCTACATGTGTCCAATATGCATGTTATGAGGAATGATTTTTTCACTATTTTATCTATGTAAATAAACTTATATCAATCTCATTGTCTTTTTATTTATTGGGAAGAAATAGATTTTATTGCGAATCCGAAATTTGATCTTTAAATATACCTGATAATACCACAAGGTCTTGGACACTGAGACCTTTACTGGCAAATCTTTGACTGAGGGAGGTGAAGTTAAAGGTAGCAGCCGGAAGGTTGGCCAAGGCCTCTGAAGCTAGCGACACTGTGCCATCTCTTCTACCGGTAAGCACATCCCAGATTGAAGTACTCTGAAACTGCAAAGTATACGTGTGGGTGTACTAATTAATATGAGAGACGAACCATATATGATGCATAGAGATACATGCAGAGTACAAAAATGTATAGGTCAGTACATGAAGTTTTTGTCTTGTTAGACTTGCATGTAAAGATGAGTATTGAAAAAATATCACATTCCACATCATTTAAATAACAACACGTATTGCCCTATTTAGAACGAAATTGATAGATTCCCTGGTTATGTATATTGGTTATTGTGTTAAACTTGAAAAAGAAAATGAGATTGTTATATCAACCCATGTGTTTAATCAGGGGACATAGCACCACCCTATGTAGAAAGATTTTGCTCTGACTTACTTGGAATGAAACAGAGTCCCTAGCAGCTAAAGCCACAATATCAGCACATGATACAACTCCTGGACATGCATTCTCAAGCTGTGCTTTCACATCATCGATGACATCAAAACCTGCCAAAGACAGGTTTGGAGTTGCATCCTTTTCTGCTGTACTATTTGCGGTTGAATTCAGCAGAATGGATCCCTCGCAGCCCTGAAAATTTTGAATTAAATTATATAAAGCTTGAATAAGATTTGCAACTTTAATTACCCTGTACATAGTAAGTATTTTTACCCTAACAAAGCAGTCATGGAAATGCAATCTCAGGAGCTTTGCCGGCAAGTTGGGATTGCTGGAGACATGGCTCCACGTGACATTCTTGACGATCTCTTCCGCCAGAGGACAGGTCTTAGCGTAGAAATTCATCATTAGCTCACCACCTTGACAAAGTCCAAGAAAACCAAACACTACTAAACAGACCAACAACATAATATCAGTCTTCATTTTCAAATAACCCTAATTTCACTTCCTTCTCACTACCAAGGAAATGGGATTCCAAGTCTCTTAAGCGATAATGCAATAGCCACAGCTAGTTCTTCCTTTTATACACGTCTTAATATATGGCACCTTTCCTAAGTAAGATCCACTTAAAATTTACAGCTACATGCCTACCATGACCTTATTGGCTTATTTTTGTATAGTTTTTTTCAGAAACGTGATTACCTTAAGAAAAATACAGCCATCACCTTATTTTTATTTGAAGTTGCATTTGATTAGATAACTAAGGTTTCTTTTGGGTAGGAATTATAATGAGCTGTTCAACAATGGGTCTTTGTTGTGAAGGGGTGACCTTCTGTACACTATATAATGATAATCCATTTTTTCCCAAGTCCAACACAAAATTTGATCTCCACTGGCATTAGGCTCATGTGAGTCTATTGGGGCAATGGCGTCCCTTAATTGAGAATTGAATGAGTCCACTATATGTACTATATAATATACACGACATTTAATTGAATTCAATAATTCATATATAACGTACCAACCTAGCTAGGATGAAAAATCACTTTGCTTACAAGACCCGCATAATCATGAATTTCAAATGCAAGGTATGGTCAGATCATCAAGTGGGCAGCGTAGAACGTGCCATACCTACTCACTAGTGGCATATATATATAATGAAGTTACAATTTGGTGCCACCCATTTCTTACTATTAACTTCTTACTTCTTCGATCGAGCCTCTAGGTATTATATTTTACAGTGTACGTGACCTCTACGGCCCTCTACGTGATGAAAAGAATTAGTGGAGGCACGCGTCTAGTATTTAATAATTAATATAGTGGTGGACATTGGTGCCATGGAATTCATGGAGGACACGGACTGGATACAGCAATTGCGTTACTTAGCTAGCCAACTTTTTGCACAAATTTATCATCATCCTATATATATTATTACTATTATTATTATTATTATTATTATCATATAATATATAGCCGCTCCTCAATTTTATTTGCACCCACACTTATTTTAAATTCTCAAAGTTTTATTAAAATATAAAAGGTTATTATGAAAATTGGCTGCATGTATCTATCAGAAAATATTATTTTGAACAATTTTATAAAAGAAAGTTCATTTACAGTCTCTGTTTTATTTTGTGTCACAAAATCCACTTAAACGGTAGATTTTGGAAAACTTTCTTTCACAAAATTGTTAAAAATGATGTTTTCTAATATATATTGCTATCAATTTTCATAAAATAAAAATATGAAATCTACAGTTCTTTTCCTTTGTTAAAAATACAAAAATATAAAAATATCAAAGCATGGGCTGCTTTAGCAGTACATTTAGCCTAGGTTAGGTTGACCAACAAGTTGGGCTTGGTTTTTAGCACAAAGAAGGGAACGGCTATTGCAACCCCCCATTCCTATAAGCCCACCCCCCATCCTTTAGGTTTTTAAGGTTTTATGCAAAATATAAAAAGTTTTTATGAAAACCGGCTATAATGTCCACTAGAAAACATCATTTTGAACAACTTTACAGAAGAAAGTTTTTCCAAAATCTATCGTTTAAATATATTTTTTAACCATTTATAGCCTTTATTTCATTTTTTGCCAAAAAGTCTACCTAAACGATAAATTTTGGAAAAACTTTCTTCTGTAAAGTTGTTCAAAATGATGTTTTCTAGTGGACATTATAGCCGGTTTTCATAAAAACTTTTTATATTTTGCATAAAACCTTAAAAACCTAAAGAATGGGGGGTGGGCTTATAGGAATGGGGGGTTGCAATAGCCGTTCCCCACAAAGAAATGATTGTGTTGGGCTTGGTCTCTTCCTGGTTCAACCAACGCCAGCCCAGCCCCTGTGTTATAAACCATGACCGTCTTGGGCCTAATGATAACTTGTAGCAAAATATGAAATCCACAACGTGAGTTCAATTGTAACGAACGATAAAGAAAAAAGTTTTAAAAAATTAAATAAAATTTCCAAATAACCACTCAAATTAATCTTATCTTGTTATAAAATTCATTTCAGCTCTTTTCCTTTGTGTTCTCAATAATTGATCAAATAAATTCTTACAACGTTTTTTTATCGCGTATGTAACGGTTATTTCAGACCTCTAGATATGACCGTTAAAGTGTCGTCAATTTGGAAATCAGACATGAAAACTTGAAAATTCCTTCAATAATGATACATTAATAGTAATAAATATTACAATTACAATGTTACACGGGAAAGGTTTCTCTCCATTTATTGGATGGGCCAGATTTCAATAGATGGTTCAATTAATGAAGAGGAGTGAAATCGACCTGAACCTATATTGTAAACACATTCCTTATTTAAATTTAAGTGAAATACAGAGGATTAGAACAAACCCATAATAAAGCATAATATCATAAAAATGAAAAAATTAACCCAAACAACCCATAGGATTAATTGACAAATCTACAGTTCTTCCTAATCTCTCCTGAAGTTCCCTGTGAGCACCCCAATGGCTCCCATCCTCTTCATCGACTGCGCAAACTCCTTGAAGAATTTTTTCGAGTCAAGCAACTCATCGACGACATTGGTTGAGCCCTTCTGTGTCAAAAGAGCCGCATCGGACAGGAACAGACCCTTATGCTGCTTAAGGATCTTGAAGTAATCATTATCAAAGTTTTGAGAGCTATTAGGGTCCATCTCTACTGTGGTTGTAGTGTCGCTAAGGCTCTTGCATTTGGTCCGCAAGAAGGCAGCATAGGTGGAGTTGAGTGAAGGGTCTGCATCTCCTTTTCCGGTGAAGTTGTAGAGTCTGCTGCTGAATAGGTTGCAGTGGCCTACTCCAATGGTGTGTGCACCTACAAATGTTCGAACATGTTATATATATATATATACTATTGCTTTTTTGATATGTTTTTTTTGGGGGGAAAACTGTGTCTCGTTGGCTAGCATAAAACCAGTATATGATCAAGCAAATCCATGGACATGTGCAGGCCGGCCTTGATGTAAGTCAGGTCAAGCAATCGCCTAAAGCTCCTAATTTTTAACCAAAAATAAGGGTCCTAAATTAATTGTTACCTTTGTTATACGTCTACAATATATATATTATAATACCTAAATTAGTGAAAGTCCTAAGCTAAGTCTAATGGTCCCAAGTAGTTTTCAACCAAAGTTCATAGACAACCCCACTGTAGGAGTTCGCCTAGGATCCCAAAAAACTCAGAACCTGCCTTGAACATGTGTTCCGACATGTGAGTCTCATGTGTTTTTATGGATACATATTGTGTGTCTAGCTAGCTAGGTCCCTGGTCATCATAAATATCATATACTTTGTAATCATTGTTTAAGGAAATCTGAAATTCTTTTTGAATATATATACCTGACAACACCACAAGGTCATGGACTGTGAGATTTTTGCTGGCAAAACTTTGCTCGAGGGTGGTGAAGTTGAAGAAGGGAGACGGAATGTTGGCTCGGGCCTCTGAAGCTAGCGACACTCTGCCATCTCTTCTACCGGTCAGCACGTTCCACATTGATCTTTTAAACTGCAAATTATACACATGGGAGCAAGCTAATATGAGAAATGACCCATATATATGTCACAAAAATGTAAGCAGGGTGTAGTGCATTTGGCTGCGTGCGAAGAAATATAATTAAGTTACCACTTTATTTAGAAGAGCTAGCAGTGCAAAATTGCCCAACTCATTTGTTCAACTGTTGTAAGATTGATGTGACAATTATGTGAGCTAATGTGACAAACCGTGTATTGTTACTATGTAAATTGAACAAACAAATTTTGACAAAATTTTGAATTTTTTTAACATTTTCCCCAGAGAGAGAGATTTAATTTGCTCAAACTTACTTGGAAGGAAACGGAGTCCCTAGCGGCCAAAGCCACAATATCAGCGCATGATACAACTCCTGGACATGCTTTCTCGACCTGTGCTTTCACATCATCGATTACATCAAAACCTGCCAATGAAAGGTTTGGAATTGCATCTTTCTCTGCTGTGTTATTTGCTGTTGAGTTCAGTAAAACCGATGCCTCGCAACCCTGGAAATTTTGAATTAGTTATATAAACTCCAATAATAGTTGCAAATTTATATATATAGCAAGTATTTCTTATTTTCTTATCTTAGTTTCACATCAATTGCGTAAGCTGTCCAATTATATGAATTTTTTTTGTAAGCACATGCATAAGCATGAATGCATGCATGGAAGAAATTGCACACGGGCCAAGTAAAAACCATGTAATAATGAATGGACTATATACTATATGTAGCTTCCAATCTAAAAGCTTAGGTTGTTGGGTGAAAGGTTCAAACAAATATATCAAGTCATGTCAATTAATTAATATTAGACAACTGGGATATAATACTTTTCAATACTCACCCTAACAAAACAGTCATGGAAATGCATTCTGAGGAATTTTGCTGGCAAGTTGGGATTGCTGGAGACATGGCTCCATGTGACATTCCTGACGATCTCCTCCGCGCAAGGACAGGTCTTCTCGTAGAATTTCCTCCTCAGCCCAGTTCCTTGACAAACCCCAAGAACACCAAAAACTACTAAACAGACCAACAAGATAAGGTTAGTCTTCATTTTCGAACCCTAATGACTCTGATTGCACTTCCTCCTCTATCTTTAGCAAGGAAATGGGATTACTAGTCACTAAACGATAATGCAATAGCCACAACCAGTTCTTCCTTTTATACACATCTAATGGCATCTTCCAGTTAAACAATAAATAAATTGAGAGAGAGAGAGAGATAGAGAGAAGGTTTCTTTTGGGTAAGGTTTATATATGGTCAGATGTTCACGCAAGAAAAAATAAAACATTAGACCTATGTGGTGATGAGGGTGACCTTCTGTATGCTGCATAGTGATAATCCTAATTTTTTCTAGGTCAAAACATATAATTTCGAAATATTCGACCTGACTTTCATAAATTATAGACTCGACCGACAAGCAGTGGGGTCCTGGATGTATAATGGGGCATTGGTGCCCCTTGGGAATTGAAAGAGTCCACTGTACTTTACAAAGATTCTGAATTATGTTCAATGGGGAAATTTTTTTTTTTTTTTTTTTGGTGGCACTTAAACAAGATTATTCCTTCAAGTTCAAATACTTAAAATTAATAGAAACCATTAAGAATCTTAATGAGTTAATTTACTTTGGTCAATACGTTGATATCCCCATTATGCACCAACTTGTGTGCTAGTAGTTAGTACTCGGTAATATGCCGTTTTCCGCACAACGAATCACTTGACGAAATTAAATCATGGAATAAACAAATGCCTTCATTGGATTTGAAATTTAAAAATCAATACATGAAAAATATGTGGCATATGCTTCATTATTAATGCAACAAAATATCCATTATATGCATTCTAATAGTATCCTAGCCAATAGTACAACCACTTCTTACTCGTGGTAGAGTTACTATAGACGGTAAAAGATCACGGCTTATAAACTAAAGGTTTCAAGTTTAAATTTTCACTCTCTCACTTATGATCAAATGCATGGGCTTACAAGCGAACTGTGCATTGCATAGAGGAATTTAGGCCTAAACCTCAGTAGAATCGTAGGCACAGGATACCCCTCATTTGGCCTTAAAAAAAAAAGAGAAATTAATAACTCAAGCAACCTCTTGAGAAATTTCCCCACATATGCAATCTCTTGCATAGGACTAGACAACCATAGAAATTACAGGGGACACCGAGGCAGAAACATAACTCAAGCAATTTAAACACAAGATTTCATTCTATATGTACTACATATTAACTTACTAAGTCATCTATTTAAAAGACCTAGCTGTTAAAAAGGAATAGAACAATTAATTTTATCTTAAAAGACTTTAAGTACAACAACTTCATTACTCCCATAAATCCTTGATTCATGAATACTCTAATTCAACCTAATTCAAATCGAGAGTTAATATGAAGCTTTAAAAAAAAATAAATAAATAAATCAAGAATTAATATGAAGCTAAAATACATTTTAAAAATATTACATATGCATTAATGTATGGAAAAGAGGGCTAAAATATTACTGGATTATTAATGGTAAGAAGCTTCTAAAACATTAATTGGAAACCATTTTGATCGTTTTTTTTTTTTTTTTTTTTTGCTTGCTTACAATCATTAGCAAATGTTGAGAGTAACTCCACTGAAATTTCCTGTGTGTCAAATCAAATGGTTCCCAAAATGTAAAACACTGTATCGCAAAATGCTATGCAGAATGCACCTTGTTTAGCCCTCACTCCTAGACAGATAGAGAGGAGACAGGGAAACCAGTTGTAGTCCCAAGTCAAAGAAAAACTCGGTATCCAAAGTCAATGTTTTCAATAGAGTTCAAGGCACCATTTCAGCCAGTTTCCCCCCTACTGGACATGCTTGTTCTACACTCTACAATTATTATGATTAATTATTTTTTTTTAAAAATTGTTATACATAGGTGGTGTTGACGTGTTGTTATTTAATGGATAATATAAAAACATAAAGTACTCTAAGACAGTAAGACCCCTCTAAGTTTACATTTTTTAAGCTTTCATGACAAATATAAAAAAATTCTACAAAAATTAGTCGCGTAATCCATTATAAAACCATCGTTCCGAATAATTTTGTAAAATGAAGTTTTTCTAAAATATGTCGTTTAAGTTGAGTTTTTGGCTATTAGTAATAGAACATTTTGTAAAAATGAAACATAGATTGTAGATGGCAAAAAAATCTACTTACACGACATATATATATTTTTTTTTTTAAAAATTATATAAAGTTGTTCAAAATAATGTTTTTTTAGTTAACATTGCGATTAGTCTTCGTAGAAACCTTTCGTATCTTTCATAAAATCTTAAAAGATATAAACTAAGTAGAGGATTTAAAGTAGTTGATGTTGTGACAAATGACAATAGCCTCCCTTGATTAATTAATCAAGCAATATCTTTAGTTTATCTTGACAGCCCAATCACCGAGGATTCGCATTTTATTTGAATTAATAAACCTAGCTAGGATGAAAAATTCATTGCTTACAAAACCCGGAAAGTCTCCGATATTTTTAATGCAAGTTGCTCCAATCATGAACGGGGTGGCATACGACGCGTCTTATCTGCCGTGAAAATGGTGTCGTTAAGACCACCACATGTTGTACGATAACATCATTAATACCTTTTAATGAAATTATAATGCCATGCGTCGCGTGAAAAGGGGTATACTCTATGTCAAAACCTTTGGCAGTTTGGCCAGCCAGACAAATCCTATAACCAATAATCCCCTATTTCAAGCAAATTGCGAAGGTGTACGTATAATAGATATATGAAGGCGAATTGGAAATTGATGCCATCGAGGCGTTCTGAGTCAACTTAATTTGAGAGTAAGATGAAAATAAGTCCATTTATGATGTTAAACTCGGTGTTGTAATTTAAGTGTGATGTTTTCAAGGGACAGATTCCACGACAAGGTAACTGTGGATGTGGCAACAGAACATGCACTATGCCACAATTCATCGGTTCTTCAAACTTCTATAATAAAATAGTTTGAATGTAATTCACGTAAACCACGTGTTAGAGAAAATGAGAATAGTGATTATAATGTTCTTTGCATTAATCAAGAAAACATATCACGTAACTTAGTATGATTGTGATCTTTTCCTTTTTCTTCAAGAAATTAATATTTGCGTACCAAGAGGACATGGTCTCCCAGTTCATAATTGGATTTTTTTTTTTTTTTTTTTTTGGGGGGTGAGGGAGAGTAGAACTTCCATGTAACTGTGATATGACCAGGTGGTATCACCTAGCCAATCACATGCAAGCAGAGTGGGAAAATCAGTGTACTTGTAGGTCCCACTTTTCCATTTTGCTTGCATGTGATTGGCTGGTGATACCACCTGGCCATATCACAGTTACATTGAAGTTTTTGCCGGGGGAGGGGGGAGGTGGGATTTTAGATATTCTAAGCCCGAATTGCAAGAATTTTTAATAATTTATTTGAATCCGAACCTAATTCCAAATTTCCAAAATATAATAATCACAATCTAATTTTCTTTTACCCAAATTCTCTAAGGTTGGTAATAAAATAAAATTTAAATTACACTGACTTAGATAAAAATTTGAATTATAACATATTCCATAATTTTATAAAAAAATCGAAGTCATCATCATAATATATTTTAGGATCAATTTTTAGAAATTCATAAAAGTACAATTATTTTTTTCACTCTTATTTATGATAACTGTCATCATTATCTTGAATCTTTTTTTATTTAAGGTGATGGATTTGTATTTTTTTTTTTTTTTTTGGTCTTTGATGGATTTGTATTTTTAATACTGTGTGAATTATATTATGATCGTTTAATTTGCATCCGGACGCAAATGGGCCCCAAGGAATTGCTCCTACCATACGAATAAGATTAGATTCAGTTTCTGGTGAATCAACCACTTGATCATGAGAGAGAATGGCCTGAGCCCTGGAATCCGCTTGTTCGAGCTTCACCCTGGGCTGCTTGGGCTGGGTTGGACTACAAGTTGGGCCAAGGTTTCAAATTAACGCATGTGTGGAGCTTGGGCTAAGCATGGCTCAACCAAGACCAGTCCAAACCTGGAGTTTTAAAAGGCAAGTAATGTGTCGGGTTGAGTAAGGTGAAAAAAACGTAGTTTACCCAAAAAAAAAAAAAAAAAAAAAAGGTTGAAAAAAACCTAGAATTAACTCATCCTTTTGTATTAGTGTATTTCTAAATCTTTGTCGCACATGATGAAATCAGCTTAGACAGTTCTCTCTACCTTAATTGGTTGAGAGCAAGAGCGGATCTAGGATATTTTTTCAATAGTTGCACATAAGAATTCATTCACAAACTAAATTTTTACCTTGCATAATCTATAAAAACAAACTTTCACTAGCTTGACCTCTAAAATTCAAGAAAGTAATAACTTTAAAAAGTTTATATATATACTAAAACAAAATGTTTATTATAAATTTTCATATCAATCACATAAACCAGCACCAAGAAAATCGAGAAAGCAATGATCACTAGTGTAAAAGAAAATAAAAATAAAAAAGTTGAGTGGTTGCACTTGCCACCATAGGCATATTAGTGCATTTGCCCCTAGTTGAGAGATGTTATCTGTAATCGTAATGGTCAAACCGTCGCACTGTGATTGTTAAGTATGTGACATGAAACATAACAACCACAGTACAACGATTAGATGGTCACAACTATGGACAATAGTCCCCTAATTGGTTTGATTTTTACCTTCTTGTGAACGCATTTATTTATTATCTTATTAAATACCCAAAATCTCAATGAAATTAAAATCTATGATTGTTTATTACCAATAAACATTCATGACAGTCAAATTGTTCTATCTTATATCTAAAAAGTAAAATAAAATTTATTTATTTTTTTAGGGAAATGAAAAAACAAAACAAAATCCGAAAACATTTATAATTCCACAACGGAAGAACTGACCAAAGAGAAAGGAACTATAAAAGAGGAGGCAAGGATCACGAGTGGGGAAATAGGAGGAGGGAATGAATCGGACAGAAAGAAAGGCTGGAGAGAGGCTTAACGATCACATACCGGTCTCTAGTGTATTTCAAATTCAAAATAGTTGCTTTTGGAGGGAGACAATACAGTGAAGGTGTGGCCTGTGGGACCCATATGGGTCCATCTTTGTCCTTTGTCCCTCATTATTATGTTTTTTTTTTTTTTTTTTTTCTCTAGATGGGTCCATCATTTGCTCTTGCCCCACACGGTTTCTATGTCTTTCGGTTCACCACCATTTTCCTTCTTTTACCTTTTAGAAGAAGAGAAAAAGAAAGAAGGCATCAATTAATAGAAGAAGAATGGGTAAATGGGAGCAGACAGGATTAAATCTAGGCCGCTCTCCTTCTCTCGTTGTCATACAAGACCCTCTTTTGACATTGAGTTCACTATTTGAAGTGACAAGACTACCATTCTATCAAGTATCAACTATAGGAATTACAGGCTAGGGGACACCGAGGCAGAAACATAACCCAAGCAATTTAAACACAAGATTTCATTCTATATATACTACATATTAACTTACTAAGTCATCTATTTAAAAGACCTAGCTGTTAAAAAGGAATAGAACAATTAATTTTATCTTAAAAGACTTTAAGTACAACAACTTCATTACTCCCATAAATCCTTGATTCATGAATACTCTAATTCAACCTAATTCAAATCGAGAGTTAATATGAAGCTTAAAAAAATAAATAAATAAATAAATCAAGAGTTAATATGAAGCTAAAATACATTTTAAAAATATTACATATGCATTAATTTATGGAAAAGAGGGCTAAAATATTACTGGATTATTAATGGTAAGAAGCTTCTAAAACATTAATTGGAAACCATTTTGATCGTTTTTTTTTTTTTTTTTTTTTTTTTTTGCTTGCTTACAATCATTAGCAAATGTTGAGAGTAACTCCACTGAAATTTCCTGTGTGTCAAATCAAATGGTTCCCAAAATGTAAAACACTGTATCGCAAAATGCTATGCAGAATGCACCTTGTTTAGCCCTCACTCCTAGACAGATAGAGAGGAGACAGGGAAACCAGTTGTAGTCCCAAGTCAAAGAAAAACTCGGTATCCAAAGTCAATGTTTTCAATAGAGTTCAAGGCACCATTTCAGCCAGTTTCCCCCCTACTGGACATGCTTGTTCTACACTCTACAATTATTATGATTAATTATTTTTTAAAAAAAATTGTTATACATAGGTGGTGTTGACGTGTTGTTATTTAATGGATAATATAAAAACATAAAGTACTCTAAGACAGTAAGGGATATGGCTAGGTGGTATCACTATGGATAATAGTCCCCTAATTGGTTTGATTTTTACCTTCTTGTGAACCCATTTATTTATTATCTTATTAAATACCCAAAATCTCAATGAAATTAAAATCTATGATTGTTTATTACCAATAAACATTCATGACAGTCAAATTGTTCTATCTTATATCTAAAAAGTAAAATAAAATTTATTTATTTTTTTAGGGAAATGAAAAAACAAAACAAAATCCGAAAACATTTATAATTCCACAACGGAAGAACTGACCAAAGAGAAAGGAACTAAAAGAGGAGGCAAGGATCACGAGTGGGGAAATGGGAGGAGGGAATGAATCGGACAGAAAGAAAGGCTGGAGAGAGGCTTAACGATCACATACCGGTCTCTAGTGTATTTCAAATTCAAAATAGTTGCTTTTGGAGGGAGACAATACAGTGAAGGTGTGGCCTGTGGGACCCATATGGGTCCATCTTTGTCCTTTGTCCCTCATTATTATGTTTTTTTTTTTTTTCTTCTCTAGATGGGTCCATCATTTGCTCTTGCCCCACACGGTGTCTATGTCTTTCGGTTCACCACCATTTTCCTTCTTTTACCTTTTAGAAGAAGAGAAAAAGAAAGAAGGCATCAATTAATAGAAGAAGAATGGGTAAATGGGAGCAGACAGGATTAAATCTAGGCCGCTCTCCTTCTCTCGTTGTCATACAAGACCCTCTTTTGACATTGAGTTCACTATTTGAAGTGACAAGACTACCATTCTATCAAGTATCAACTATTAATCAACATGTGCTTTCCAAGAAAATAAAAAAATAGAAGGAAAAAAAAAAAAAACCAATAGCTTGCCACCAGAGTATGAAAGTGTCCATTGTTCATATTCATACTATTAATCAACATGTGCTTTCCAAGAAAATAAAAAAATAGAAGGAAAAAAAAAAAAAAAAAACCAATAGCTTGCCACCAGAGTATGAAAGTGTCCATTGTTCATATTCATAATACTGTTTATTTCCAATGTGATAGTCTACATGACGTGTTATGTCCTCTGTCAATTTTTACGACACAAATGTTTATAAGATATGTGACATATCATGTTAGTTAATTTATTAAAGTGAAACTGTTAATTATTATGTTGGATGAAAATCAAATGTAATATTATACTCTTCATATTAGTGAGTTAAATAATATTGGTTAGAAAATAATATGAAGAGTATTGTGTTAGAAAATAAATTATTTTTGATTTGTAGGAATCAAGAATAATATTGGTACTTTTCAATATCTTATCACCTCTTCTTTTGAGTCATTTAAAAACAAAAATGTTCAAAACCCATAAGACTACTTGAACGTTGTTTAATTAATGAGCTATAAAGTAAAGCTTCAATTTGACTTATTTAGTTTATTCATTTATCTCACGAGTAAACTCAGACTGATCTTTTTATAGAGCAAATCTTGAGTCAAATGACATTAAATTGATAATTGCGTTTATCAAATTAAAAAAATGTGAAAACATTGACGAAAGAAAGCCACAAAACAAATTTTAAATCATCATTGGAGCGTGAAAGCATCATCAATTAAGTATTCAAATTAAAACCAATGATACAGTAATCCATCTAAAGAGTACCTACTCACCTCAATGGTCGGGGCTTTAGGTTGCAGCCTCCATCATATTCAAAGTAATACATTTTTTTCTTAATGAAAATAAGTCTCATATCTATCTTATATTTTGTTGATCTCTCTCATAATTTTATTGGGTGTAACAAATTTTTAAATGAAACTAATAAGTCCCTACTTTAAAAATAAAAGTAATGATGCACAAATTAAATCTGTAAGTGATTGTACTATAAACTTGAGATCAAATCTCCCTATCATCAAGGATGGAAGAAGATGCCCTCCATTGTGTAACCCATAAATGAAAGTCCAAAATGAACATTTCCTGTGACCAAAAAAAAAAATATATATATATTTATCATCACTTTTTAAAAGCAGAAGAAGGGCTTATTAGACTAAGTGGAACAAATGGCTAACCAAAATCTTGTGATGTTGATTTTTGATGGACATTGCACTTAGGATCCTATGGCAGTGGGGTCACAAAGCATGCGATAATTCTCCAAAGATATTATCGAAAATACCACCACAAGGCCACACGGAGAGAGACAGCTCTCAAATCAAACACCAAAAAATGCCAATACTCTCCCAGGTTCTAGACAAAGGATACTTTTTGGGGAAATAAAAAAATTAAAAAAAAAACAAACGTGAAATCCAGCCCTTTATACACGCCAGTGAGATAGGAAAGGGACTGGGTCACCATTGGAAATCTCAAAGTTGCCCTCTTTTCACGGGCCAATTGCAATCAACTTGTCACCCAACGGTCTTCACCAATTCGAATTGGTTTTTTAATCTCTGGGTTAGGTTTGTCCAAATTGAATTTCTTGGAAAATGAGATTATAAATTCCATCAGGATCAAAGCACATTCAGGATTGGTATCCCGACCTCCTTAATTAAATAGGGAACAAATTGACTCAGCCTATTTGTCCAGACCTTTCAGTACTCCTCGCACTTTATATACTGCTAAACAGGACTTCAGAAACAAAGGAAAACCCCTTCTTTCTCCCATTTTTTTTTTTTTTTATTTTTTTAATTTTTTTTAAAATTATTTAATTTATAATAGATATTCAAAATTTTGACATAAATAATTCTGTGAATTATTATTATATAATTACATATTTATCGATGTCCAGAATAATGACGGTCTATCACTTGAAGTTTGAAAAATTCAAAAAAAATATTGGGTAAATTGCAGAAAACCCCTTGAAGTATGGGAGGGTTAGCAAATAACCCCCTTTATGTTTTAATTTTGTCAATGTGCCCCCTAATTCAACTGGAAGACAAAACCAATCATCGATAGTCCTCCAATTGAACATGATTTCGGCGAGGATTTCAGCAATTTTGAGGCAACACGGTCCATTAATGGTATCACAGTGTGTAACCACATGACTAATTTTCATCAATTTTCATTAACAGCGAGTGATGGTGAGACACATTGCCAAAAATTAAAACATAAGAGAGGCACATTGACAAAATTAAAACATAAGGGGAGTTATCTACTAACCCCTATACTTCAAGAGGGTTCTCTGTAATTTACCCAAAAATATTCAATAAATTTACTAGTACTAGTTGATGAGATAAGTGTTTTTTGGTGATTATCGTAAAAGTTTGGTATCTTTTATTTGAAATGTACACTTCAATTAGACAATGCTTTCAAAAATAAAATCCCTAATGCCACTTGAAGCAAAAGGATGCACACAAATAATGGCCAAAATATCATGATTTTATAAGTTATAATATTGCACATTTTGTTATATCATAATATCTATCATACACAAGTTGGGATGAGGAGATTGCATGGGAGGGTGGGAAGACTACATGTGCCTAAGCCTATGTTTGGTAGTGGGGAAAAGGGGAGAGAAGGAAAGGGAAAGATAACTGGGTGTGTTTGGTAAAGGAGGAGGGATGGAAAGGGATTAGAAATCCTTCATTTTCACTTTTTCTCTTCCCTCCAATTTTGGGGGGATTAGATTAGGGAAATTGAACTTTTTGATTAAAATGACATATTTACCCCTATACTTATAATAATTTATTCATTATTACTATATATGTGAGGGCAAAATAGTAAAATTAGTATCTATCCTTTCTATTCATTCCATTATACCAAATAGACAAGAATGAATGAAACCAACTTTTCCTCCATTTTACATCTATTAAACCAAACACATAGGAAGGAAAAAATGTTTCCTTTCCTTAGGATGGAAGTCCATCCCTCTTACTTTTCCTTCATTCTATCTTTTCATCCTCCCTTCCAAACATAGCATAAGAGATTAGCTGAGTATTCAAGCATCTTGGAACAGTTTGACATCAAGAAGCTCATATCGAAGGAAGCAAACACCCTACTACAATAATTTGTTAATAGGACTTCTTAAACTGGTGCGGGATTGTCATAATCCATGGCTAGAACAATGTATCCCAGCCAGTCAAACAGACCCGCCAACCTATGGACAGGTAGGGCAGTGGTACCATTGTTATTTTCACAAAGGATGAGGTCAAATAAGTATATTCAAGATAAAGTTGGTCATCAAGAATTTGAAACGAGTGGCCGTTTGAACTTCGAAGTTCAAAAACCCACAACTTCAATGCAACACAACAAAAACAGCTCTTGTTTTCTCTTTACTGTCTCTTCACTTCAACAACCAATTGTCAACATAGAGAGAGAAACATATAGATTTCTAGAGAGAGAAACAGGGAGTTCTACGCAGAGCCAAGATGACAGGGATGGTGATGGTAACGAAGGGGGGTGGTGGTGGTGGGTGTAGAGGGGAAGCTCATGCAAATGCTAAGCCAACAAAAGCAGCAACAAAAGGAGGAGCAGCAGCAGCAGCTTATGAAGAAGAACAGCAAAACCAGCTCTCTCTCGTTGACTTCCTCATTACGGCTCTACGCAAATCCATGGTCGCATGCCGTGTTGATCGACGTGATGATGTGATGTCGACCGTCCAAAATATGGAAATCGGGTGGCCTACCAATGTTTGCCATATCGCCCACGTCACGTTCGATCGGTTCAATGGGTTTCTTGGCCTTCCTGTTGAGTTCGAGGTCGAGATCCCGTGTCGAGTTCCCAGTGCAAGGTTTGGATTTTTTTATTTTTTCTGATTTAATTAGTCTCGTTGGTTGTCTTAGATTTCTGAGATTTGAAGTGGGTTTTGCTTAAAATGCTTTCAAATAATGTTTTTATGGGGTTTAGATCTGAGAAGTTGTTTTGTATTTGCTAACTTCCTGTTTGGTTGCTGGGAAAACTGGGGAAAAGAGTAGAAAATCAAGTTTTGTGTGTCTTATGTGTAGTTATGTATAACTGGCGCTGAACTGAAATATTCATGAAGTGGATCTTCATAATAGCTAGTGCAACTGACAACAGGAGGGGTTCTTAAGATGGTGCATTTTGGGTTTTGTAGGCTAAACGGAGAAGAAAAGTTTTAATTGTCTTGTATGCTAAATGTAGGAACTGATACAGTGATTGGAAACCCTAATTCTCCGTTTGGTTGTCCAGAAAAATGGACAAAACAAATATTAAGCCTTAGGTTGTCTAGTAACGAGTTAATTAAGCCAAGTAGTTGTATTAGGCTTCGTTGAGCGAGCTTTCTGATTCGTTGGGACCTAAATACTCCTTACAAACTTGTGATTTATTTAACATTTTGATTCGTTTTCTTGTCCTACATTTTTTTCCAATTGGTCAAACATATTGAATCTGGGTCATATAATCATCATTTGAATGGGATCCTAACCTTTGGGGTGAACTGTTTTCAAATGATGAAATGGGGCACTGAAGCCTCTGTTTAGATCTCAGAAAGCATGAAGTAGAGCTGTAAAAGGGAAGGAAAAAGCTAAAAAGTGCTTAAGAAAGGAATCCATCTGTAAGCAATTTTCTTTTGTTTTCCCTCTTGCTTTCTGAGATTCAAATCTAGCCTAAAACCCCTTTAGGATCTTGGGAAAAATTGGAGAAAAGGGAGGGGAAAAAGCTTAAAATTGCTAAGGAGGGGAATCAATTTGTAAGTAATTTTTAACATTTTCCTTTTCTTTCTCTTGTACCTTCTGAGGAGAATCAATTTGTTCCATCTGATGATTCTCTACCCACCAAAACCAAAACAAACCATGTAATAATTTTCTAAAATTTAGGAACAATAATTTTCATGTAGATTTTGTTCTAGCATATTAGATTTCATGTTTTGTACTTGTGTCCATTCCTGATAAGTTTGTTTTTAAGGTCTTTTGCTTTTGATGTTTCTCAGACGTCCTCTCACCTGTCAATTTTTAGCATTTTCCTTACCAACGTCTAGTTATATTTATTACATTGCCCCTTCTCTAGGCCTAATCTTTAAGTAATTTGTGCATACATCTAACTTGTGATTATCTAATTTTGTAGTGTTAGTGTTTTTGGTGTCTCTGCGCAATCAATGCAATGTTCTTATGATTCAAGAGGGAATAGTGTCCCTACCATTCTCTTGCTAATGCAGGAACGGTTGTACTCCCAAGGAGGCCTAAAGGTATTCACTGCCCAGTGCCCAATATGTTGCTTTTTAACAGGTTTATGCGCACAAGTAAATTTATTGGGTCCCGGTGTTAACACTGAATAGGTCAACAATTGGTTTTTTTGATTGATTTGTAGGCAGAAGGGATTTTTCGGATAAACCCAGAGAACAGCCAAGAGGAACATGTAAGGGACCAGTTGAACAGGGGCATTGTGCCTGACGACATTGATGTCCACTGTTTGGCTGGCCTTATAAAAGCCTGGTTTCGTGAGCTTCCTTCAGGAGTACTGGATGGCCTTTCCCCCGAGCAAGTTCTCGAATGCAACACGGAAGAAGAATCCGTTGAGCTTGTTAAGCAGCTACAACCAACTGAGACAGCATTGCTCAGGTGGGCAGTTGATCTTATGGCTGATGTTGTTGAGGAAGAGGAATCTAACAAGATGAATGCACGAAATATTGCTATGGTTTTTGCTCCAAACATGACTCAGGTAAATAAGTAGACCTCAAATATATATTGTTTAAGCTATGTACTAGTGAACAATTTGGTTTGTTTATAATTTCTTTTTCTTCTTCCTTTATCAGATGTCCGATCCACTGACGGCATTGATGCACGCTGTTCAAGTGATGAACTTGCTCAAGACCCTGATCACGAAAACACTAAGGGAACGTGAAGATACTGCAACTGGAGAATATTCACCCTTGTCGTCTCCCTCATCTCATTGTCCAACTGATGATGATTTTGACAGTCAGCAAGAGATGGATGATACCAGCTGTGAATTGAGAAGGCCAACATCAGACGATGATAACCATGGTCATTACAGCCATAGTAGCGAAGGTGAAGATGAAGATGAAGAAGATGAAGATGAAGATGATGAAGATGAAGATGAAGTTAAGTCATTAAATGAGATAGAGCAATGCTTCTTGAGGCAATTAGAAGACAATGAAAATGTCACAAATAGTTTTTCAGAAGAACCAGTAGAAGATTTGGAGAGAGGGCACTTGAGCCCCAGAAGTTCTTCTGGTTTTAATGGGGAGTCTGGACTTTCACTATCAGATGGCAAAATTGGAAGTTTAGGCTCAAGTACAAGCGACGGAGAAGACTCAGGAGCAAGTTTCATTGCTGTGGCACGAGACATTGATGCAAAGAGCCCATCAAAAGGATGTGAGAACATCGATGATGTGGATATGGTAGATAAATTCGTGGAGTCTCCTCTTGTTATGCCCTCTGGCCAGTGAGTCTTTGTGACTGAGGTTTCGTTTTCGTAGTGATTGGAAATGCTTGTGTGTGCAAATTTTGATTTTATCACTACAATAGTGGTTGCGTCTGTAAATTAACAGCGTTGGGGCGTTGGTCAAACAGGGGTTTGGGAGTGGTTTGCCTTGGTGGTGGATTGTGAGAGTCATGGTTCAGCTGGGGGCTGAACTTGTGCTTGTTTAGAATGTATCAGTAGCAAAGGATTTCTAACTTTGACCACTTAGGTTGGAATCAGTTGTTTTCAGAAGTCTAGTCTCGAAGTTGGGAAGGTAGGGGTAGTATAGGCTGATATTGTTATGTATGCTTGAACCAGGGGTACTATAGGCTGATATTGTTATGTATGCTTGAACCACTAAGCAAGGTGAAAGTGGCTCATTTGTTGTGAATTATTACACAGCTGGGCATATCCTCTAGCTGAATCTATGATTGTGTTGTATGAATCAGATTCAAAGTATTCACAATCATTTTAGTCACTGTGATGTCCTCATTTCTTGTCCAGAATCCTTAACTTACATTTCTATTTCATGGTATTCACAATCAGCAAGCAAGTTCGCAAAGATGCATGTTGACAATCAAAGTTAACCACTAGGCTGAGAAGAAATGCACGCTTGAAATCGCATAAAGCATGCCTGGGAATTAAGCAATTATTTCTATTTCACCTTTTTTCTTTTCAGTAATAGTTAGTCTCTAAGCGCTACCTGTCAGTCACACAATACAAAATGTAGATCCAACTGGCTTGTAGCTTTGGCCAAACCCAATTATCATCTTCACACTGTGTACTTATTCACTATGTCATAGAACACTAGAACACTAGAGATACCAATCTCCAGTCCTCCCCTGATACAAACTAATTGTGTTTTATTGATCCCAATATATAACTAAAACCCCACCACATTAATTTCCATCTCCCTCGTGTACTTGAAACTAGAAATAAGATAGTTAGCCCCCCAACTCACATCTCAATTCCTATTTAGTGAACTTTAGAGAGAGATAATTATATGAGCCCACACTCCACAGTAGCATGCTCGAAAAGATATACTAAAAAATTCCACACAGTGCACGTACCATCCACCAGAAATAGAAGGAAATTGTTATATAGCAGCAATCTTATGTGAACTGATAGCTTTAAAAACCATGTTTTTGATTTAACATCCTCAAAATATATATATAAAAGAGGAAAAACCCAACATGAAATGGATGAGCCAAAAGAAAGGAAAGTCAAGACTGAAAAATGAAAGCCAGGCTCATGATGCCAAGCATGTCTCCAGAACAGCCTGTTTTTCTCCATCTCATTCATCAGTTCCTTTGTCAAATCGCAACTACATCTTGATTTTTGGTCTTGCTCCGCCAGCATTAATCCTGAAGCAAAATCTGGTGGCCACACATCTTCACCAGTTTAAGTTTGATCAGTGCTATCCACCTCCTCCTCCTCCTAATCATCATCATCATATTCTTCAATAGCAAAATCTTCAAGCTCATTAACGCACAGGTAATCTGACAAATCACAGATACATGATTCTGCATCACCATCGGCCAGAGCACTGTCATGGCCAACCACAGCCATAATTGGATGAGAACCGATCTCTGAAACACCAGAGGCCTCGAAAAGAAAGAAAGAAGGCACACATGAACTACATTCCTTGATTCCATATATTCTTCACGATCTACAAGTATCTGAGTTGGATGGGTTGAAACTAAATAGAATTTTACCACCCCAAAAAAAAAAAAAAAAAAAAAAATCCTAAATAGAAGTTTCTCAGGGAAAAAAATTATGAGAGACATGTGGGTTTCAAACATTGGCTGGGTCCAACTCTTTAGTCATTCATAGAAATAATAAAGTAAGAGGTGGGCTGTCTGCCTGTCTTGCTTGACAATTTAATTTGTGGAGGGCTACTATGTGAGATAGAGATGTGTTGACACAAAGCTTATCATGCCTATGGACACGGGGACATCTTCTAGAAGGAGTACAATGATTTAAATAAAGCAGTTCATCTTCTAGAAGAAAAATTCGATTCCCTTTACTTCCACCTGCAGGCCAGAAAATGAAAGGGACTAGATGGCTAGTAGAATTTTTTCCAAATTAAAATTTTAATTTTGGGAATTGAATACCCTTAATACCTTATGAACCCCATTTTCCAAATCTGTGTGCTGTGTGATTTAACCACACAGTAAAGGCACTCACTCAGAGAGGTGAGGTGGGGGCAGGTTTGGAGTTTGAAACCTACTGTACAGAAATGCACACCTTCCATCGGATAGTGAAAGGAAAGGGCTTTTAATCAATTGTCACTATTTTTCTTTTTCTTTGTTGGTATTAGTTTAAGAATTAAGTTATGTTTTTTCTGGAGACATGAGACGTGCCCTCTTACCGGTACCATGTAGCATTGTGATGTCAATCGAGCAGGGATTGTGAATTCAGGAATTAGTAAGAATTGGAAGGGAAGAATAAGGATTATCAGTTCTCAGGAATGCATTTATGTGAGGAAGAAAAAGAAGGAAAAAGAAATTCTTGATGGATCAGTATAGTTCGTTCACCTATAAAATTGGTGTGGTCATCTTGTACCAATAAATCATTACAAGAAGATGTTTCCCTCATGTTATGACAGTAAAATATATATATATATATTTGGATTAACGTAAAGTATTTTTGCTATACAAAGTGCTATCCAACCAGTCTGCTGCTTTGGCCAAATCCAATTTCCACGTTTTTCACTGTAATGCCCAGTTCTTGCTCTCTTTCTCCTCTGTGCCAACACCACACTAGTTTCTGCAGATACCCATATCCGGTCATCTTCTCCCCCAGCTCATTCCAGCTTCTTACAAATCTCTGCATATGAAAGGTGGGACAATATCCTAATACAAACTTATGTATTGTGTTATTGATTAAAAAAATCCCTCATGAACTTGTAATTTCAAGAAATAAGTCACCATCTACAACTGATCAAGATCTCGATTCCTATTTACAGAGCTTCAGAGAGAGAGAGAGATATATACAAAAATGAAAATTCACGGTGCACGGCGCCCCTCCCCACAAGTTTGAAATAGAAGAAAATCGTTAGTAACATTTATCTTATGCACAAACTGTCAGCCTTTACATATTGCACTCGATGTATTCAACATCCTCACAAAGTCACAAAGGAAAGAAAAAAAGAAAGAAAAAAAGGTTGGGAAAAATATGTAGTGAAATGGATGAGCTAAAGTCGATCATGACTCATAAAAAAAAAAATGAAAGCCAGACTGATCTTAAGACGCCAAGCAAGTTTCCCAAAAGAGCCTGTTTCTTTCCATCTCATTCATCTCCATTGCTGAATCAACACCAGCCCTTGATTTTTGATCTTGCCCAGCTGCCATCATTAATCCTGATGCAATCTTTGTCAGCCCCTTCTGCTCACCAGAGTAACTCTGACCATAGCTATTCACCTCCCCCTCATAATCATCATCATCACTATCCTCAAAATATTCTTGAACCTCTAAATCTTTGAGCTCACAAACCCGTTCACAATCCGATAAATCACAGCTACATGATTCTGCATCATCATCGGCCACATTATTATCATGGGCAACGTCCACAGCCATAATAGGATCAAAATCGGCCTCCGAATCACCGGAGTCCTCGAAAAGCAAGAAACAAGACACGTCAACAACATTCCTAGACTCCATCTTTCTTCTACACAAAGCTAGAAACTATTGAGAAACTGTAAAGCTCTGAGAGATATACATACATATATGGTTAATTAAGCCAGTTTGTTTTCTTTAAATAGCTATATAGACAGCCCATATGTATGATATAATGTCGAATGTGAGACCAATGTCGGCTCTATCTGTAGTCATTTATAGAAAGAATTGAAAGTAAAAGACGTGGGCTGTCTTGTTTGACACTCCAGAATTTTGTGGTGGGCTATCTCTTCGCTGGTCGGCTTTCGTTTCCTTGGATGGATTTTCTGCATCATGTGAGATATAAAGGTGAAAGCAAACAAGTCTGTTATGCCTATCTATCTATACATGTTCTAGAAGAAGTGCAATGATTTGAATGGAATAGTTCATCGATCTTCTAGAAGAAGATATTGGATTCCCTTCACTTCCATGTGCTCGTCCGGAAAAGCAGAGGGGACTCTTTTTATAGTAATCTTTTTATGTTACTATTCCTATTATTATTTTTCTATTATTCAAAAGCAAATGGACTCGATGACCCAGTCCTTAAAGCAATCCCCCCATCACCAACCCACCTTCCTCCTCTTTTCATATTTTTTTTTTTTAATTTAAAATTTTATTTTTTAGTATTCCTTACAAGAACGAAAAAAAAAAAAAAAAAACTTATATTTAGTTCAATGGTATAACAAATTAATAAAAATGAAACAAAATAAGATTATTAGGATATTTTTTAATCCCACAAACCCATTTACTTTAATTCAATTGACCTTTGATACTACACTACTATTATAGTTACATGGAAGGCTCACTCAACACGACAATCTGCCATTATTACATGAGTTATGTTGATCACATTTGCCCTCAATTTGGAAGACTCACTCAACACGGCAGTCTACATGTCCATGATGGACCCTCATGGTAGCGCCTTTTTGTTTTTTGCTTTTCTGCCGACGGGGGTCTCAAGCCTTCAATTTGTTTTTTGGTTAAGAAATTGCTAGTACTAAAATTTGGTTTTGGTTGATATATGAAAGATTAAAGAAGAAAAACTGGTGATAAAATATCACATGATCTTCCTATTTTGATAACTGTACAAAATTGAAAGGAGACATATTAGGTAAAAAAAAAACCGTTAGGAGAAAAACTTATGGGCAACTGTAATACTACGTGGTCGTGTCACATTCCCACACTTTAAAGATCCTTGCGACCGTCAAAGTCATGGTAATTTGGACAAGTATGTCAACGGGGTGTGTGGCCCTGTGAATGCAGTTTCCTGAGGTCGCGATTGAGGAGATCAACATGGTGTTTGATCAAACTTCGTAGGAAAATACAAATACTTGTCCCACCGTGGGCAGTGAGAATATAACTACTCAACTTGATATCGATGATTGGAAAGCACTTAATAACATTTTGCAATTATCAAGTTACATTTTTCGGCAAATGACTTTTATAGCATTAGAAATTTTAGCATATAGTATGTCAAGGGACTGCAGGTTCAAGTCTGGCTACCTTCTACAGAAGGCATGAAATATGAGATTTCATTTCTACCCGAAAAAAAAAAAAAGGACAAAAAATACGAGTTTGCAGCATTTTAATGTGGGTGCAAGCAACGTTTAAAAAGGGATCGAACTGATTGGGGGGACTGTTCAGAAAGGGTTAACTGGCGGTTGCATTCATACCAAATGGTGACGTTAGTTGATTAAAATAAATTTCATGCCAAAGATCCAAAGTAGAAGTTTTGTTGTCAATTTCGTCCGCCCATCCATTGGCCAACCCTCGTTGATGGTTGAACCAATCTGGTCTTGAGTCCATTTGGTGGTCTCACCACCCCAACTCAAGGGTACGATCCACCTCGAGTTTTCGAAAGACTCGGTCTCAGTGTCAATGCACATCTACTTTAAAAATAAAAAAAAATAAAAAAATAAAAAATAAAAAAGAGGAGAGAGAGGCATTGAAGTTTCATGTTTTCATCTGTCACAACTCACAAGATTAGTTTCCAAGAGTTTAATATTGGTCCACGAGGTCGATAAGGGTGGGCAAATCACCATCAAATGCGTGCGTGAAATACAATCCAGAATAGATACGCAGGATATAAAGATAATGCATGTTTGAAACGTGGATAAATCAGAGAAAGGGCTCAATTTCCCAAAGTAATAAAAGTAAAAAGACGACTGGAAAATCTATGGGTTGGTGGGATCACAGGGACACAGGAAACGTTGTCTAAATCCGGAAAAGTTGACTTTGCAGCCAGCCTCCCACCCCTGTAATTGCGGTATGCAGCAACACGTTTCAACTAGCAACTTATTATAATTACCATTCCTACACCCTACCTTTGCATTTACGTGTATCAATTGCACACGATAGTCACAAAGGGTTGATCATGGCAAACGCCACGTGTAGTACCTTTGATCAAATGGTGCTAATGAATATGACGAGGCTCATATTTAAGGAAGATTAATGGAGATTTCCATTGTATGAAACAACTTCTAAAAATTTGCAAGAAAGAATTCCACTACTTTGACTCATGAAGCATTGTATGTGCTAAAGCAGTCCGCGTTCCACGTATGGACTAATAGGTTTTCATCACACAAGTATTTTTGGCTCCAAAATTTCATTGCTGGTGGGTCCATCAATGTAATTTTGAACTCATGTGATGAACCCCGTTTTACCAGATGAGCTGCAAGTCAAAGTTTCACGTTTGAAAATGATATATACCTAAGTTGAGATTACCATGGCCAAAACGTCAATAACAGCTGACATGATTGCGTGATGATAATCATGATTTTAAGTTTTTTAACACATTGGCCCAGAAATAAAAACAACATTCAAGCTTTATCACAAACCATCGACATAACCTTCCTCACTGAATTTGAAAAAAATTCATCTGTGCATACACTTCAACGCACTGCTCCCACATTCTGCATCATGTTCATTCAATTTCCAAAAGAGTTGGTAGTCAGTCCAATCCGACGGTGCCTCCTGGAATCACAGCTTTGAACTTATCTACCACGAGAATCATCAACAGAAATTAAAATAGTAATGGAATTGCACAATAATGCATTTAGATACACCGATCAAATTTTCATCAGCCATGCAAAAATCTAAACTCCACAAAACAAATGGGGCAGTTGAATTCACATGCAAACCAAACCCCCCTCCCCTCTTCTCCCTGTCTCTTTCCGGGGGAGAAAAAAATGAAAAGAAAAGAAAAGAACCAACCCACTCAATATATGTATGTGTGTGTGTGTGTGTGTGTGTGTGTGTGTGTGTGTGTGTTATGGAAGAGATTTCAATAAATGCAAGGTAAAAGAATGCACAAAGTTCAAGTTTCTACATACATATAGAGATCTCTCTAAATTCTCTGTGATCCTCCAAATGTGTTACAACCATAGGATGTCCATTAAAGGTAAAAGCTTTGTGTGGCATCCCGTCAAAGCCTGGAACAAGAAATATAAACAATATTATCTACAGACTAAATATATCAATATAAAATCCAAAACCTTTTCCCCTTCTCCTAGTTGGGTTTCAAGTTGGGGGAAGACCAACCAAACAAAATAACCTCTATATATAATTTTTCGCATAACAAATTGTGTAGTTTGTGTCAAGATGTACCAGCAAAGTTGCATAGTGGTATGTAAATCAAGCACCCAGCATGAAAATGAGAATTTACATCACAAATAATCATAGAAAGCTTCAATATTGTGCAGTTTCACATATCATCTTCCACTCCCTAGCAATGCCTCAAAGGTGCTGGAAAAGCCATTTTAAGCTGACAAGCATCAAGAACTTACTTTGTATTAGCAATGACAAAAGCATACCTTAACACCACTACAGTTTAACTAACAACCAAGGCATAGATGAGTAGAACATAAGTGACAATCTCCATAAATATTATTTCAGGTACAAGACTTTACATATGAGGCAAATTATTGAAAATGAATAACTAAAGCAAATAAAGTACTGATGTTATTATTGTTATAGGAGACAAACTCCTAAAGACGGGTAACAACAGCAAATAAAACGTTGAACTAGGTTTGGATAAAAGAAGCCCCTAAATATAGCTATAGCAAAATAAAATACTTAATATTTCAATACACTAACGTTAGACACAAGCAACCCCAAGGTGTTAGCCTAGTGGCAAGCCAAGCCTAGATAAGTGCCTCAAGAAGTGTAGGTCAAGTGTTTGAAACCCCAGAAAGCGTTGGATCCCCTTAGGGCTACCTCCAAATAGTTCTTTAACCTCAACTTGGTATTAATGGCCAGATGGTGTAAAATAAGCCATTTTTTGCCACATGTCATGGATTAAAACAATTAGAGCCATTGGAGGACTAGCCTTTCATTGATGTAGTAACCCATCCCACAGACACAAATTAAATGTCGGAAGTTAGGCCTAATAAGAGAAAGATGAAAATGAACATCCCAAAAGAACATGATGATTTTTAATTTCATTTAATTTAATTTTTTCTGACTTGCCTAAAGACTTCTTCTTTGGGGTGTAACAGACCAGACATTTAAAAGATAGAATTATTCTTCTAAGGATAAGTGAATAACCTTATGAATTCTTCTTTGACGTATAATAGACCAGACATCTAAAAGATTAGAATCATTCTTTCAGGTATAACCATATGATACTAGTTTATATTTAAATTTCCAGGTTTAGTTAGTCCAAAATCCAAAAGACGATCAAGTGTCAGTTGTCTTCCAGTATTAAATAACAAAAAATGAAGATTAGTTTCTAAAGCAGACAAATGACCAGTAAATAAAGCAGAGATATGTAGGTCCAATAACTTGAAGCTAGTAGACCAATACCAAACACTCGAAGGTAGTTGATTGATATTGTTCTTAAGCAGTAACCTGATTTCCCATCTAGCAACCCGATGCTTTCTTTTTTCTTTCTTTCTTTTATTTTACTTTTTTTTGAGTGGTGCCGTGGTGGGGGGGGGGGGGGGGGGAGAGGGTGATAATAATAAATAACCAAAAAAAAAAAGAAAAAAAGAGAGAGATTTGCTGATAGAGAGTGGGGAACAAAAAAGAAAAGAAAAGAAAAGAAAGACGAGAGCGAGAAGTCCTTCAGAGCCACCCAAAGAATCAAGAAAAACGATACCCCAAAAAATAAACAATCCTCACAACACAACAACCCAACACCCCCACAACACCCCCCCACACCCCCCCCCCCCCCCCCCAAAAAAAGAATACTTCCCCCCTACAGAACCTATCCTCAACATGTTTTAAGTCCAAATAAATATATCAGTTAAGTCATCTACCATGGATAATTTCCTCTAATATCCACACTCCGGACTATAAAGGCTGCAAGTCGACAATGTTGGAGAACGTGGAGGGAAACCTGTTAAAGAATCTAGTTATATAGAAACATGGGTAGGCCCAACTCAATGGCATGCTAACCCAGTAATGTAACCTCCAGTGAAGGCCACCCAGCTTAGGTGTAATCAGCCATAAATGTATTTAGATATACTAATAAAGAAGTAACACATTAGTAAATAAGATAATCAAAATACTAGCAAGATTATTGATTGAAATGTAAGTTACTTGAATCCAAGCCACTTCAATCCTTATGTGCAAGGGTGAGCTGAAATTTCCAGACATTAGCTTGAAATTCACTGTTTATACAAAGGAAGAAACAAACATTAACACACTAGCTCTGCAACAAAGCATTATGCAATTAATCAATACCTAACTCAAAGTTGCCATCTAGAATGCCGATATGGATACTAGGCCTGACTGAACACCAACCAAATCACTGAGAGTGATGCTGAAAGATGAAAGTTTAAAGAAAGCTACATCACTAGATGTTCTGTCAAATAAGAAGCTACAGATAGATCAAGCCATCAATTCAGAGATCCATCATGAGAGAAAATTCAGAATCAATCTGTCAAGTCAGTTGGATTTGTAGCTGGCCTAAATAATAAATCCTAAGAATAGAGAAGGTTACTATCACAGATTATTAGTCGAGGACCTCAAGGGGAAAATAAAAAGGTTAATTAATAAGGCCAAGGGCATATTAATTCTCCATTCATGAAGTGAGGTGAGCAAAATGATGCTCTTCTTCATCCTTTCTTTTACAATAATAGAATGCACCACAACGCCCACAATATTTCCTTTTCTTTTCTTTTTTTTTTTGTCCTTTTGTTTTCCTGTTGCAGGGCCACAACTCAGACTTGTAGTTGGTAGATGAAATAAAGGTCAACAGGGAAGCAGCAATTGGGTCCTGAGATACAATATCCAATATTACCCTACAACAATTGCAATGTTTACATAGGCAAATACTTATTAAAAACAGAAATACAAACACAAACAAAAATAAATGCTAAAACTTCAATCAACAATACCTGAAGCAAATGAACCATCCACAGAAACACAGCTCTGACATCCAGAAAAGATATCTGAAAGAAATCATAAGCATGAGGGATATTAATTTAAACAACCCTAGATTTTAAATCTATCAGATTGTGTCCACAAATAGCTTCATAAAACATGAAATGCAATGAAAGAAGACAACATATCTATTTGATGAATTCCCAGATTCAAGCACAACCTAAATGGCCTTACTGAATCTTGCATGTGATAGGAATGAAGTACAAAAACCTCATTGAAGAATGACAAGGCAGTATCATGCATATAAGATGTCCAATACCTGAAAAATGATTGTACATGGAAACAGGTCTCCAACAGAAACAACATCATGAACAGGCACTTCACACAACTTTGGATTTTGATACACCCATATTAGGACAGTGCTTGGACTGAAGAATGCTTGTGGTGGCTACTCAAAATCTACAACTTCACAGGTACATCACATATTTGGGAAACCACAACTCACAACAAGGAATACAGGGGGAAGAATAATGGTACAGTGCACTGTGGGCTCACACAACATGAAGGAGATAGTACACTTGAGACTCTCAAAGTATATTCACAAATAGTTTGTATTCAAAGAAAAAAGAGGGAAATTAGAAAACAACAAATATATATACATATACATATACATATTTCTGGCCACTTATAGTGTGGAAAAAAATTCTAAAGGAAATGCGAATAATGCTTATCATGTAAATGTCCATGAATCTAAACCACCAAAACATGTTCTTGAGGGAAGAATCAATAAATTGATAATTAGTGTCTAAATGAATTTCCATGATACACAAATTACAAATTGTATTGGCATGGAATGCACCAAGAATTACAAGTTTCAGGGATTTCAATCCCACGAGGAAACTACAAGTAGGATGGGGTAACGCATGTAACCATTAATTATCTCCAATCCACCCCACAATGCTGATTCCGCAGAAACTCCAATATATCCAGGTTGTATGCGACCACATTTGGCAGTGAATTTTGCTTCCTTCCATAACTTACCTTCAAGTCAGTAAGGTTTATTCTGTTTGTTGTCTCTCTTAAGTTGAACCTTCAACTTCTTACCACCTAATTGGCATCCATTCATCGTACTAATGGCAGATTGGGCAGCTGCTGGTGAGTCATAACTGACAAATCCTGAAAATATAAGCTGATTAGAAATAGAAAATTCCACCAAACTTATCTCAGATTCAAAGGAAAGAAAAGAATGTGTATACCAAAACATTTGCTAACACCAGTTGCTTTGTCGACAAAAACTTTAGCACTCACTACCCTACCAAAGGCTTTAAAAGCCTGTGCAAGCTCTTGATCACCAAATTCTTGAGGAATGTGATAAATAAATAGATTAGCACCAGGTGGACCTGAATTCATAGAAGATAAAATAAGAAACAGAGTACCACCACCAAGAACTTACCTAAAAAATAAATAAAACTAATGCAAACACCAACCTTCAGCCTGACCCCCAGAGCTTGTACTGGCACCTGAAGTCGTTGCAGAATTATTATTTATGACTGCAGGTGGAATAGAACCAGGGGAACCACTCAAAGGTCGGTGACTCATCATTCCTCCAGGATATGCCATGGGATACTGAAGGCCTGGCACTGCAGGATAAGTAGAGCCCATATAACCAGCAGAAGGCATGGCATAATTTCTAGGGGCCATAGCAGGGGCAAGATCAGGCGTGAGTCCCCGCAATGCATTTCCCTGGTTTACAGGAGGAATCATATTATGGAAAGCATGCTGATTCTGCATTGGTGGCATGCGGTACTGCATAAGTCCATAGGTTCCAGGAGCCTACAAAGAAAAAAATATAATAATTGAACTATAACTCCACAACGATGTAATCCAGCCAGAAAATAAAAAGCATTATGATATGATATATTTAAACGAGAAAGTGTGAAACAATGAAGAAATAAAAAATGGAAGACATGGATTCAGAGGAGTTCAGAGAAGGGAAAAGAATACTTAGCTGTTGAAGCACTGTTACAAAATAATAACAGTGCTAACATCTAGCAACAGGCAACACATAATATAAAATGACCCCAGAGAAATTAACCTGATATCCGTATCCATTGTATGAGGGAACATAACCCATCGGTAAGGCTCCAAATAATGAAGGGCTATGTGTCGAATCAGCATTTGGCACATTAGAAACCTGGGATTGAGCTTTCTGAGCCCTTCGAGCTTGCCTTTCCTTTTCTGTATCTGCCCATTTGACAACTAAAGGAACACTTGAACCCTAATACAGCAAATGATAATGGTCAGATTACAAATTACTGAATCAATGCATCTGTATTTATCCTGAGTTTTTAATTATGTACAGATAATCACTCCAGACTCAGTTCAATCCAAAAACATCCTTAAACCCAACTACTTTGGAAATATTAACCACAGGATAAGACAAATGATAACAGAAGGCTTGCGCCTTGAGGTGTAGAATCTAATAGCATAATTTTCATTCGCTTAATTGGTGGGGTCTTATATGGACCTGGGGTTTGCCCGAAGGGCTTCCTTGCTATCAAAAAATACTTGGACATGGAAAGAAGTAAAATTAGAAAACTTTGGCAAAAAGAGCAAACAAACTTCAAATGAATTTTGCAAATTCATTATCTATCACCACGACCCAACTGACTGAAGGGCTAATATATACCTTGTCTAACACATCTAGGTTCATGCCCGGGAAGCTGCACCAAATACAACCAAAGCTACTATAAATGATGTGGACATTCAGCTTCTCAGCTTACCTTATATATTGGTACTTATACTACCCTATGGTGTTATCCATTTTTGGTGCAGGAGACTCTAGAGTTACTCACTAAGCTTGAGGTCCAAGCAAGATAGATTTTGGGATCTTTCAATGAGGACAACTTCTTGGCTAAATGGAGAGCTTCTACTAAGCAAGCCTTTTAAAGGGCTTCTACCCTCCTTATTTATTTTTTTCACACCGTTGTGCTTTTCTTAGCATGTACTCTGTTCATAATAGGTCTTTTGTTTTCTCATTATTTTGTTCCCTTCGAGAAGGATTCCTCATTCTTCTTCTTTCTACACTCCTAGATTTTGTTTTAATAATATTATAGTTTCTTATCCCCCACAACCCAAAAAAATGAAAAAAAAAGAAACAGATCAACCACTAAAGAAAGTAGAACACTATTGGTAACAAATCATGTGGATAATCAAAATAGAATTTCATAACCCCTGAATAGCATATCCAGCAGCTGAGTATTTGTATGCCAGTACAGCATAGAATTGGGAGATACATATTGTTTAACACTACTAGAACGGCATTTTCTTGTTTGATCAGAACTGGCCTTGCATGAGATCAATCATATAAGTATATAAGCCAAATTCAATAGACTTATCATGCAACTGTTATATTGCTACATGCATCACAACAACCATGGTTAAAACACTGGAAGAATCAGGAAAAGACTTGCCATAGCAAGTATAAAATATTTGCCACAGAAACTATTTAAAAAAAAAAAAAAAAAAAAAGCACCAACCTCCATTTTATACTTCCCATTGATATCCTCCAGGGCAGCAAGGGCTTGTTCTTTTGTCTCATATTTCAGAAAAGCACATCCTGCAATTGTTAAAATAAAAAGGGCTAGAATAAGTTTGTCAAGATCAAGTCAAGTTTTAGGTTTCAATAGTTTGCAAACAATAAGCCACAAAAAAAGAACTTGAGATAGTAAAACAATTACCTTTGCTTGTTTGCTGAGAACCCCTCAGAATTTGTAAATCTTTTATAGTTCCATACTTCGAGAATAGATCAGAAACTTCAGATTCAGAAACATTCTTTGGAAGCATACCAACAAAAAGTTTGTGCTCTGGATTACATAGACAGTTAAAAATTATTTATCGAAGTACATGAAACTAAACATAGCATATGGTTTTTAATGAAAAAAATAAAAAATTAAAAAAATAAAAAATAAAAAAGAAGATTAGATTATGAATGAGAAATGGTGTTGCCACAAGTCACAGGAACCATTCTAGGGATGAAACATGTAATTAAACAACGAAAATATATTACACCTAGCCTTTCCAACTCGCCATCTGCATACTTCACTTGCAACGGACTAGATGCCTGAATTGGACAGAAAGAACAGGATGCCTTTTAATCAGAGAAAGGAAATCATATGCAACACACAGTAACAAAAAGTATAAGAGAAAATTTGTACAAAGTTAAGTATTTTTATATGGTAATAGATATAGGTGGTTTAAATACCTAAATGCTTGACTCTAAATTTTGCCTCAAGCTCATTCATACTCAAATTGAATCATGAGATCTTCTACAAAATCGCAGGATCTACAATTAATTATACTAGCATAAGCAAGAGCCCAACTAAGAAGCTTGCCTGGGAAACTGCCTGAATGTCCAATGACGCCCAGGCACTCTAATACCTAAGCCTGGAAAACACCTAGTCACAAAAGTGCACATCTTTAGTAATCCACCAATCATTACTCTCAGCAGTCAAAAAAAATCCAGAGAATTGTCTACCACACAAATATAGTGTACATATCACTTCATATGGATGGCTAAAAACAAAGGATGATTCACATTTTCCGTCTCACATTAATACTATCTTTAATATTTTTGTTTTATTAACCTTACTGCCTTTCTACAATCTGTGATTGACCAAAATAATTCCGTTCAACTCATTATTCATCAATCACTTTGGCTTGTCCCAAGTTTTTGTGGTGGGGCATCATTAATAACTGTCTAAAATATTCTGATTTAGCTTTAATTAGCATATTCTCATTCTATCTTAAGGCACAACTGACCATTTCTCATTCTATTCCCATTTGTTCTAATAATGTGCAGCAAATAGCCCCTAATTTGCTTTATTTTATTTTATTTTTTTCACTCAACATTATAAAACAGAATAAGCAAGTCACCATATACCAGTCATACTATGCATTTCATCAAAATCTTCTACTTGTCATTCTTTCGTCACCTTTCTATATGTGAAAAGGAATATGAATGTTTTACCAAAAATGTTGGCAATTGCTAATTTGCTATAGTATTTTTTACCAAGTAATGGCATGAGCCAAGCTATTAGGAATCATCCAGCACTACATTTCTATATGATGATGCTACTCGATAAATTCTATCACCTTTCCATTTGTATCTACAAGAGGAATAATCTCCACACAAAAATTATGTATTGTAAAGTAGCACCAACTGTTTCACTACCTAGATGCACACACACACTCCAAATCTTTGAAACCCACAAAAGCAAAGCTCCCAAGCTTCCCCTGCCCTGACAACTTCAAGCTTAGTAGTACAAAAAAATGCTTTACAACTTGGTATTCAAAGGAAAGAAGTCATGAATCATTATAAAGGAAACATCTACGATGAAGCTGCGAGTCAATCACTTCAGTTTTTTCAAACATTCTCAAACACTTACTTTCATTATTATTATTATCTATACTACTATATTAAGCCAATTGCCTTTGTGGTTGGATTGCACCTGAAAATACTAAAATACCCTTATAAGTTAATAAAGTTAAAAGACGATTTGATAATTTAACTAACTTTGAAAAACCCACCATAACCTGTTCCCCATAAATCTCTCCCATGTACACATGCAGTTTAAAAACTTTGAAACTGACATAGCAGTTACAGTTATAGAGTGGAAATTTGAAAAGATGTGTTGCACACGCATCGCGTGTGCTCGATTACTAATTATTATGATTGCAAAATCATAAATTTTTATGGATTTGTCTCCTTGATATATTCCAAAGGAAAATGTGCTAAACACTCAGGACACCTGGACGCCAACAAAGTTACCTTGCTTTGACTTTTGTAAGAGACCAATTTCAGATGACTAGTAGCATTCATCTCCAATAAGTGCAGTTCATGTGACCGTCATGGCTATCTAGCTTATCTGGAAAAATCTGTTTACTTTATGATCACTTATAATAATAGGGTAATTATCTTTCAGAAATGGGAATACCATTTTATTGATTATCAAGTTCAATAAAGAATGTCTATCAAATGGTTTTTGTAGGTTTCAAATTACACCAACAAATTAGGGTTCTTGAGTACAAGGTTAAACAAATTAAATTAAGTTTCTAGGTCTTGATTTCTATAAGGGACTAATATATTGACTTGTAGCTTTTCTAATTCATGCTCTGTCTCCCCCATTTACTTAGTTTACGTCTTTACTCAATCCTCTCCAACAGTTTTTGTGGCTGAATCAACTAAATCAATCTGGCTCCTCCCAGCCTTCACATTCTATAGAGAGATATTCCAAATGTAGAAAAATTTTCAAGACTTCACCCTAAATAAATCTCAGAGCATTGTATGGTTTCGCAATGTTTCTTCCACTAAAAAATCAAAAGGAACAAAGGCAATCTCCTAAGCTCCCGTCTGCAGAATCACTGCATCCATTAAACATCTAAACTTAAATACTGTTTTTTTGCAGTACTTGGCTTTCTTATTCTTCGAATAATTTCGAAGTGATGTTTAGTACTCTGGACTGAAGCTTGTCCACATTCCAACGGATCATATATTCTTCTATAATCGCCAACCAACTAAATGCATTATCACACAAGTGTCACCTGGAACCCTGAAGAACAAAACAACTGCATTATGCCTATGTATTCCACATCAAAATAAATATGGGCAAGCAATCAGGATGTCAGGAACTCACTACTGATACATAGTGGACAAGTGTTATCAACAGTTAAGAGTTAAACACATGAGATCTGTTCTTCACATAGGGCATAAATTACCAAGCAACATAAAATCACAATGTCCAGCATTAGCACCAAAAAGAACATGGAACAAAATAACCCATATTAAGTGCTTCACAATCCTACTAACCCCAGGAAGCGTCCGCTTATTATGACACGCATCGACCGCCTTATCCGCCTCCTGCCTCGATGGGCATATAACGAAACAACACCCTGCACAAACACCAAAATTAGGGTTTAAAAAAACACCACACGCATTCATATTCCACAAATCTGCACCAAATCGAGTCATACAAACTCGCGATCCGGCAAACCGCAGGAGTACGCCGGAAAACAACAAAATCACAAATGCAGAGACAAATTGGTAGGGAGAAAGAAAGAGAAGAGAGTGTGAGCAGACCTCGAGAAGCGCGGGTGGTCTTGTCTTTGATGATGTTGACCTCGTCTACGAGAGCGAACTCTTTGAACATTGCGAGAAGCTGCGCTTCGGTCATGTTCTTGGGGACTTGACCTACGAACAGCTTCACGCTCTCTTCGCTTGAATTACTCGGATTTTCTCCCTCCGCCATTAATGCCGTCTCTCTCTCCTCTGGTTCGAGACTTTCTCTCCCCCTCTCTCTCTCTCTTTCTCTCTCTAGACTTTCTCTCTCTAGGGAGGTTCGTCGAGGAGTCGTCGCTCGTTGTTGGAGAGAGGTTTTTTTTTCCTTTTTCCTTTGGGGGAAAATGGGGCCTTTCTGGATGGCAAAGTTGGATCTTCGTGGATATATTATAATTTTGAAGTCCGTAATTAGCCTTGCTTTTGGTCGTATATACGGAAGTGCCCTTACAGCTGTGCAAGCTCTAGGCTGGTTTTGTACAGTTGTAAAGAGGATTTGAATATGTTGGGCCTTCAAATGACGTTAATACCCTTCCATTACCTTGTTTTTGACTTACCACGTTGTTTTCTATTAGTGGGCCATGTCTTACATGGAGCTTCAAAGTTCAGAACAGCACCACTTCCCTTTCGGCCTAATTGCAGATTTCTTCTTTTTGAATGAGAAGTACTTCTTACGTGAAAGTTTTGAGTTTTAATTCTTGGCAAATCTTTTGAGACCACTCATCCAAAGTGGTTTTATTATTCTTGTGGATTCCTAACTTACTTCATTCATATGAGTTATAAAATCTTATACGAGTTTGAAATTTGTGTAAAAAGTTTCCTATTTATTTTTTATTTTTTTAGAATCATTGTTAATAAGTTTAGACAATAGTGTATCAATGTTCCTATATGTTATCCAAAAAAAAGGAAAAGAAAAAGAAAAATAGTGACTAAGAAGTTAGTGACTAGTTAACCAATAACCAGAGGACTTAATGAGGGAAGGTGGGGTGGACAATAGAGCCATAGAGGCAAGGGCGGATGCACACGGGTGCACCTGCATGCATGTGCAACCATTAGACCTTTTTATTTATTTATTTATTTATTATTATTTCTTTTTAAACTTTTCAGCCTGGCCCCATTTAATGCTCTGTGGCTCTATCAGATCTGTTTGGTATAAATGATACTTTGGTTCATTTTCAAAGCAGTAAAGCCAAATCCAAAAAAAAAAAAAACTCTCTCTCTCTCTTCCTCACGGATTCACTTATTCATAGTAGTCAATAGTCATTGTAGGAAGAGAAAAACTTGTATGTAATTGTGACACGGTTGATGTGGTGTAACGGGCTAATGAAAACTAAGTAAAGTGAGATTGTCAGAATAGTTTTTGGTCCTGTTGCAATCCTATTTTACTTGGTTCCTATTGATCTGTGACACTACGTTGCCATGTCACAGTTATATGGAATACTCACTTAGGTGGAGAGAAGGGGAGGATTTGATGTCAAACTAATCAAAACTTCGTCGGTTAGTCATTACTGTTGGTGGTTTTTATGTGCAACCACTAAAGAAAGTTCCTCGATCTGCCCCTACATAGAGGTAAGTGCCTTTACAAAAATAATGAAAAGTTTTGGGATCAATTCACAATCTATCATTCACCAATCACCATTGATATTATTAAGGAAGCATTTAGTCGTCCCACATAAGCAAAATCTTGGTTCCGTCCTTGATAGTAGCACCATACTCATGAATAAATGCCACGATGTCTAATTAGATCTTAACACGAGAGAGATTTGATAATTGGGATACGGAAAATTTGGGATTGTTATTCTTTCTAAAAAATTCATTGTTTTGAGGTTTGAAAGAATTATGAGTAGGCTAGCTTATGTGAGTTGGAGAACATGTCAAGGCTAATATAGGTATGGACAAGAAGTCCTTTTATCTCTTCATCGGCTCTCCCTGACTAAAACCAATCAATCAATTAGTTAAAAAAAAGAGATAAAGTGAACACCTCTTGTCATACCAGGACCATGCTAATTTCCAATTTTTTCATGTCTCTTAAAAGGTTGTAATTGCAATTTGTAATGATAGGGAACCTAGAATGGAGTACAATATGGAGCCAAGTCTCATCATTTTGACTTGCCCCACTCATTGGCATGCCAGGTTTTGTTTACTGTAAACAAAGCTTTCCACCTTTCCTTTTCAAACTTAACCAATAGTGACATGTCCCCAAGCTCATGGTCTTCTAGTAATGACTGAATCCTTGCATTGTGCTTAAAAAAGCAAGGACCTATTGTCATTTTTTTTTCCACTTCTTTCGTCACTCACGTTTATCTTTTGTTTAATTTCATTCTCTCCAGCTCCCATTTCATTAGTTTCCAATCATAGTGATGATCTATTATTGGAAGAAGTAAAACTAAAGCACCCAGAACTTGTGTTATGTGGTCATGGTTTTTGTTTAAATTGAATTTTATATTAGTGGGTTTTAAAGGAGAGTCTAATAGACCTGGGGCTATAGATCACCCCATTTTCCCATTACCCTTTCCCTCTACATATGCATTCCTAAGGAATTGAAACCATAACCTTTTCTAAACTCTCTCTCTTTATCATCTGGGCTATAAAATACATGTATCCGCATATCAATTTTGATTTGGACCATTGTTATCTTCATCAAATCAGAGTAATCAATGCTACATCAAAATAGTAAAGGGAAAGAAAAATGGCTTAACAAACAAGCTGTTGATGCTAGTTCAGATTATTTATCGTAAAAGAATATAATAGAAACAGTTTTGGCACTTAGCCGAATTATCATTAAACTTTGTAGAATGAATGTTGGGAAAATCCCAAACTCATTTACATTGCTTGCTTATATTAATGTTTGTCAATTGATAGTTTTTTGATCCAATTTCCTTGATAGGCTATAGTCAAGTTCTTGAATATGAATAACCCAAAAAAACCTTTTTGAATATGTTTCAAAAGTTAAATTTGTTAAAAGCCCCATGAATTAAAATATATATATATATTATGTTTTCAAAAACTATAATATAGCATTTATAGTACATAATACAAGTACTAACAACAATTTGTTGGGCCATGGGCAGTGGACAAATTTATGTCCAAAAAGAGAAAAGGTACTATAGGAGCGTGGCAATGAGAGTATTGAGGACTTGTTTAGCCAAGTGATTTGATTACCCATACCAATCAAAAATTGACATTCTCTTTGATAGAAGAGTGTTTGACCATAATTTTCTATAAACTTTGACTGATATGAGTGTACCCATGCATTTTAACTTATTTTTAATTGAAAATTTTATGATGAACTCAATGCAATAAATATGATGATTTGATATATATTGTGAATTGTGACCAATAACAACTCAAAAATTGAAGGAACTCGTATGAAGAGGGCCGTAGTAAATATATGTATTATATTATATTTAACCCCAAAAAAAAAAAAAAAATCCTATTTGACATACCGAGTTTAAACTTAACGAAAAAATTAGTTTTTTTTTTAATAACTAACGTTTAGTCCTCGTGTTTAACTCATTTCGTATTGTTCATGTTTTGAAATACTTTTAACTATATTAATGGTTAATAGTGATGTGCTAAATGAAATAGCATAACATATATTCACATATTTTTAGTTTCCATTTTTTTTTTATTATAAAAATTCATATTATATGCTTGTATCTGTATTTTTAACAATCGAACTTTTCATTTTAATTTTTAAAGAGAGAATCTAAGTATACTCGGTATGTATTCATTACATATTTTCTTATCCCATAATGTAATACGTATACTAGGAAGGGTGCGTTGGTAGTTTAGCATCAAAATGGAGGGTCAAAGATAAGAACGCCAGACTGTCCCGCCAAGCTCCCCACTCTCTCCAACACGGCGCTACCGTTGGCCTTTTGCAAGTGGCACCCCTCTCCACGCCAACGGTAAAAGTGTAGTTACTAGGTTAAAAAGTCAAAATGCTCCCACTAGCTACACGGGTAAAAACCTGATTTACAGGCGACAGAAATTTGAGTGCCAACATCACGGTCGGTCATAAGACACATAAGACATGCAGCAGATGTACGTCTGAAATTAACCCTCAAGATTATCTTCAACTTTGTCCTTTAAGTATGTGGTGCACGTGGAATCGATTACTGCATGTGGTTAAGAGATTGGTCACATGTAAAATATTTGGAACCTCTTGATAAGAAATATAAAAAAAAATTTGCTTAAATTTTTTAAATTATATTTTTTTCTTTAAAAAAAAAAATTCTCTTTCTGATAAGTTTTATAATGTCTATAATTATAAAATAAAGAATCACAAACTATCATGAAAGTTTTTTTTTGTAAATATTATTGTTGAAAATTCAGATCTTGGACAATGTCTAGTTCATCATTTTAGAAATTTCTTTGGTGAGATTAACAATGAGACCAGCTCTTCTAAGTATGGTAGAGAGAGTAGAGTTAGAGTGGTGCAACATATATTCAATATTATCATTAGATTTAGTGGTAACTTGTGATTATTGTATCTTAGCAAAAAAAAAAATATATATTGTAATTACTATGAAATGGACAACATGAATTTGATTATACCTATATTAAAGAAAGAGGAAAAAAAAATGAAGGAGAAGAAGAAGAAGATAGCAACCCACGTACGTTGTAACATCTCGCAGGTCAAAATGCGATAATTGGGCCAATCGTGGTTCCAGACATTGATATAGAGCTGACCAGGATTTGGCTCCTTGCTAATTATCCATTCCGTGCCTGCAACTTGCAAAGCATCATACACGCAAAAAATACATAAAATATTGGCCTCTTGCGTATATAAAATGTGTTGCTCTTCGAAGCAAAACGGTGTAGTAGACACACCAAGTCACCAACCCCAACAGGTCAGCAGGCTTTCTACTCATCATTATTCTTACCTATATTTTTATTTTTCAAAAAATCTAAGGTACCTAGACTGATCTCAGCCAAATTCGCCCATCTGCTTGCACACAAATGTGTGACAAAATTCAACATTAAATATGTTCTCACAAACAAAAACAAAAACAAGAAAAAAGAAGAAGAAAGAAATCCCACAATCCATACAAGTCAATCATTCCACCTTTTTTTTTTCTTTTTTTTTTTGAGGGCAGGTAATCCCATTGAGCCTATTAAAGAAGTGAAGGCGCAAAAGGAGCATGCATAGGTTGGATGTGGTAACATGATTTTTGTTATTAATCACAAGATAATCAAGAATTAATTAGAACTTGATAGAACATAGACATATAATAATATAAAAAACAATTCCAAAAGCCAATAAAAAAACCATGGTGGCCCTATGTACGTTGCACTGCAAGAAATTCTAAGATTAGATATTCTGGTGTAAAAGTAGGAAGCAGAATCAGTAACTATCATTAAGAGTTGGAGCCTGCCTTAAGGAATCCCTTTAAAGTCAAATTAAAGTTAGTTGCACCTAATTAAACCTTCAATCAAGGGAGTGCTAGTCAGACACACAGCAAGAGGTTCTTTGAGTTTCAGCTTGGTCATCACCAGGCTTCCAACTGATTGGTCAACCCAAGCAACTTTTCGAACCATATACAAACAAATATACCATGGTTATCTTGGTCAAGTGGTAACCAATGGTCACTGCCAACGAAAATTGGAAAAGTAATGCAGAAAAACAGATGAGATGAGCCATCTTTGTTGAAAAGCCAAACAAATTAATGAATAATCCTTTAATTGTTACAGTAATCATGACATTAGTACATGAATATAAGTAAATAATAATCAGAAGTCCTGCTCAATGAGCCACATGCAGCCAGATCCCAGAAGACAAGTGGGGATGAAGACAAAGATATGGGTACAACAAATCAAATCAAATAGATGGACCTTCTTAATGACTGGTGACAAAGTGTAGATCATTCCAACTGGAACCCAACTAAATTCTGGTTGCCGTGTAATGGAATGGTATTTCAAATCCCCAAAAAATGAAGAGAAAAATTAAGTTCGATTTTTCTTAATTGGGACTTGCTGGCAATATGGGCAGCTGTTCGGCACTTCGAATCAAAGCATGATATTCAGATAAAGTGGGTAATTGCAAATAGACAATCTCATGACTAGATTGCATTCAATCCAGCAAGCTCTCGCAGCTTCTCACAGAGTATAAAGGTAATTATAGTTTGTGGACCCAGTCTCGCAAAGATTGCAAGGCCCCTGGAAAAATTTCATTGTCAGTGCCCTGAAATTGTTGATGATCACAAATAAAAATTGTCCAAAATTTTTTTAGTCTATGAGTCTGATTCGTCTTGCATAGTTTCTCTAACTATCCATGCAGCTACTATAATTTCGTAATTGTCCAGAACTGAAAACCAGAACTTTTAGTGTACAATATCTGAAATTTGTTGGCAAGCCCTACAATCACTTCACAGCAGCCAACCATAGAATCAAAATATATCTGTGGAGATTGCATAGATGCAAACATGCTCATAAACTAATATTATATGCAACCTAATATAAGAAAAACCACTAATTCTCTATGTGCCTAGCAGAAAAGCATGAGTCTGGAGGCTTGTACAGAATCTCACCCTTTGTAAAGTCCTGTAGGGCCTTCTGTAAGCAGAACCTGAAACAAAATATTACAAACACATTAGACAAGAACAGGCAACCTGTAGTATCACTGGTAGCTTAGCTTTAGCTATATCTTGAAATGATGAATGTAGCCAATATTTGTCCTAGTAACGTTGGCAACTGCTGGAATACATCTACTCTTAACTTACGCTCTCCCAACCCAACCTCACCCCCAAGAAAAAAGAAGAAGAAGAAGGAGGAGGAGGAGGAGGAGGAGGAGTCAGACTCCACCAGAGATCATTGACTAGGTTGCCAGAAAAATCTGACTAAGTGGCTTATAAAAAGAAAGAAATCTGTTAATCAAACCAAACCTTAGAAAAAACTGGTAAAACAAAGCAGAATTTGCAGAGAGCAGCCAAAGAAGTCTCCAATAAATAATGTGCAAATATTTCATAATGTGAATCAAATAGATCAAAATTTTAGCACCCCATCTGCATTGGAGCAAGGAGAGCAAAACAGCAATTGGATCATCATTGCATGCTACACAGCAATTATGGGTTCATGTGTTCAACTCACCAGACCCAGTAAGAAAGATAAGGAAAAAAGGAGTGCACTATTTCGACACGAGATATGAAATTAGCATAGCACCTATCACCTTAAGGATAAAAGCTATGACTTAAAACAAAAAAGGGCGAAAAGCTACCAAAATATTCCCCAGCCCAATTGTGGTAGTCAATTAATAAAGGCTATGAAACCTTTCTTAAAAAACTGATGCTACTTGTCACCACAAATTCACAACCCCTACAAGTTCCAAATGTCTAGACCCACTCTTGAATTCAAATCTGACAAATGTGGACTGAATAAAAGCTTGGCAATAACAAGAAGCAAAGTAATAGTAATTAAAACAGTAACAATCTACTATAAAAAATTAAAATAATAAGTTAGACAAAAGTCAATACCTGGTATGCACAATGAAATCCATTTTTGTAGCTTCCAACTCTTTTAGATTCTCGTTGCAACATGAGGCGGGTTTTAATCATGTCCACGGGTGCAGTTATAAGAGTACTCACCTGTGCCTGCTGCCATGCTTGAGCTTCATAGCGCAAAATGCAATTAGTTATCATCGATAGGAAATATGGAAAACAAAAAGGTTGACATTGCTGTTGAATATAAAAAGAAAGGAAGGCATGATTGCATTTTTAAAGAAGCCATACCAGTGTTTTGAGCCTGGAATTAAATGGTAGGTCAAACGAAACACATAGCAATGTTTTCGTAACAAGATTTTTGGGTTATAGAAACTACTAATTATGGAAACTTAAAAAAAGAAAATTCTGTATCTTTAATAAAATTTATTTGAAGCAACTATTTATGTCCAAAAAATTCAAAGCAATTAAATTACTCAATTATTAAAATAAAAAAAAATCTATCTCCATTCCAAGAAATTCACCATGGAAGCTCCTTACTTAGCCAATTAATAGAGAAGGTTTAGCGATAACAAAAAAGACCTCTAGTTAGTACTTACTACTTTTCGAACTAGAAAAACAATATGATTGGGTTCCTAGAGAAAAAAGTGAAAAGGAAAAAAAATGAATGCTTAAAAAAACAAAATAGTTTTATGAATACATGAGATGTAGACGAAGTCCTTCTTCAAGAGGTGTCCACCTAATCAAGACCTGCATCCAAGGAAATTCGAGGAAAAAAATATTAATAACATAGGGTGAAAGGAGAATAATAAATAAGACATACACTATTTGTAGACTACCAATTAAATTTAAAACAAACTATTAAGAAACTGTGGAAATTACTTCGTGGATACTCAAAGTGAAAAATGCTTAGAACTTGACCCGCTTGGATTCATCATATGTTGCCATCTGTGATGCAGTCAAAGCAGCAGCTCTGGCCATAGCAGGGCCAACACCCTTCCAAAGAGCTTTAATTCCCTCTTCTGAAACAATTTTACGCATTTCTCCAATTACTCCTCCCTTCACGTTTGAATTCATCTGTAACCGCACCTGATGAAAGAAAAACAATTACTAAGAGTAATTCTATGAAGAAAAGTTCGAAAAAATGTTCACATGGTAGGCTGGTAGCACAACCTTTAGAACTTCGGTTGGATTGGTCAGTGCAGTTGCAATGGCACCGGCGAATGCTCCTGATGCAATCTTAACAAAGATATTAGTGGACCCAAATGCCCAGTTGCAGGCATTCTTTGAGGGTTCATACAAGCCTAAACGGAGACCTCCATAAAGAACTGACCTTGTCAATGCAGGTGTCAATCCCAAATACAAAGACCTAGGCCCTTCATTTTTCACTACTCGAAAAAAAAGCCGTCCCTGTATACATCAATATAGGATAAAGCCTAAATGCAATTTAATTTGATAAACCATGTCATCATAATAAAAATAGACAGTCATAGCTTCATGTAATACCATTCCAATTAAAGGACCTCTCTGGCCAACAAGTTGCATTTGCAGCCTAACTTTGAGGACATCTGCATTCAAAGTAAAAATTAAGTCTCCATGGACTCTTCAGTGATAAAAAAAATTTCAGATTTTTTTAATTAAATTTAAATTATTATTCTGTTATTTCATGGCACTTTTGATCATTCAACCTACATATGACTTTGAGCACGGTTTCCCAAATGCTTAACCATCAAACTGAAAACAGGGGATGCTGAGCATGGGGACTCATTTGATTTCGAGGTCCTGGTGGTAACTATTCATTGGGCTTCTCACATAATATTGGGGTTTGCACCGATATGGCTTCAAAGCTTTCAACATCGTTCCAATGGATCACTTGAATCCAAACATCTTGTTTTGTAGTATCAATCCTCCTATTTAATGACAATGTGTGTGTGTGTGTGTGTGTGTGTGTGTGTGTAATTTTGAATAGTAATTTAAATGTAAGGCATTAAATAAATTTCCATGTCCAAACATCTAGAAACTATGCATTGTTATGCACCACAACCAACCAGTGCTATAGAAGCAGTCAATCAATGTAGATTGATCCGAATTCTAAAGTAGGCAAAACTGAATTCAACTAAGCCCTAATCCCAACTGAATGGTGTAGGCTACATGAATCCTTTTAGGCCATTCAGTTTTATCAAGGACCGTATTTTAATACCCAATAATGGCAAGAACAGCATAAAAACCAGGCTATGTGACGGTAAGAAAAGCATTAATCCTGCCTATCTTGCATTTGCAGTGAGCAAATAATTAGTCGATAACATGAGAAAACTGATTTTAACTCAAGCAATTGAAATTACACATGCAAATTTTTAATTTTATTTGTTCAAACGTATAAAAGGGTTATTGAGAGCACAAAAAGAGAAGGAAGAACCTAAAGGGTGAGTGACGCCCGTCGCGATTGCAACAGAAATCCCACTAGTACCAAAGTGGTAAGCAACATTGGATGGTGAGAATGCCCAGTTCTTCTTCTCATTGACACTCACAGAACCTGAAAATATTTCAGTTCATAGATCACAATTCAAAACTACTTCCAAGTTCCGATACGAGGCCAGTAAAGACTACCATGAATGCAAATTATAACAGAAGAATAACATATAAATACGAAACGTTCTGTTTGGTTGCCGAGAATATTGCAGAAAAGATAAAAAAAAACATTTTCAACTCTGTGGCCTAATTGAGACGAGTTCTTTATTGTTCTGAAAACAAACCAATATAAAACATAGGTTTCGTGATTTCATTTTCCTATTTTGTTTCTCTTTCTTTTCCTTAGTTTTCTCGGCAACCAAACAGAGGTAAGAGATTAATACAGATATAGAGATCCAAGAACCTGAAAGCGAAGATTTCTGGGGAGACGAATCACCATCCATCTTCGCTTTCCTCTAACGTTGGCTCTTAGAGGAGTGAATGGTGCATAACGGCATATGACCAACGTTTGTTGACTTGGGCTTTCATGAGATTTTCTCGGGAAAAAAGCTTTAGCAGGAAAATGGCAACGCATTGAGATACGATGTCGTTTTCAGAAACTAAACGACGTCATGTGATTGGTTTGATGCTTTGATGCTTTGCCTTGGGACTATCCCTTTCCAGAAAAATTATTCATAATTTACCCGCCGTCGAATTTGTGGACTTTTTTTAGGGTAATTCTAACCGTGCGATTTGTTGACCCAAACTCCCATATGTAATATGATGACGTGTAATTTTCAGTTCTCTCTAGGGTTTTGCACTACTCTTGGCCGTGATCAGAGCGAGGGCTTTACTCGTCGCTTTTCAGTAAAATCCATAGTAAGTTCACATCTCTGCTCTGTTAGGTTGCTGAGAAAATGTAGGAAAAGAGAACAAATCGATACTTTGAATCATTCATATCCCTCGGTTTTCATGTTTCCTGGCATGAAAACGAGATAAAACAGAAAGATTCGAAATTTTCTTTTTCTTTACCTTTCAGTTTTCTGATCCACCAAACAGGGTATTTATGAACATTGATATTTTTTTCAAGCCCTAGTTTCGAATCATATTATTGTACGGTATTGAAATACTCTCTAGTAGTCTAATGTGTGTATAGGTTTTGCAGGTTCTTGACTCCGGCGATACACTACCATGCCTCGGTATTGCCTGTTCTGTTTTTCCATTGATAATTAATTGATTCTATACGTACTTCAATCTCATCGTGGATGTTTATACTGACAAATTAGTTTGATCATGTTTTCAGGTATTACTGTGACTATTGTGACACTTACTTGACACATGATTCTGTAAGTTACTTAGCTTTCTCTATATGGTTCAGTTCCTATGTATTATTGTTTCTAGGTGTTTTGGATCCGGTTTCTAATATTATATTGTCCATTGTTATCTTAGTGCTGGCACCTAAGCAAATACCTTTTTTTTGCTCCTATCAGAGCTGATTATGTACTTTGAGTTAATTGTTTGACATGGGTTTTTTCAGTTCTCTTCTTGTTGTTTTTATTTTATTTTTTCAATAACCCGGATGTTATATTATCAGTCTTCAAGATCATAATGTTTTCAGCATGATTGTTGATTATTTAATTTTTTTTATTTTAAAATTTTTAAGTGGCACAGCCTCATGTCTGACATGGTTGCTACTCTGAAAAAGTGAAAATAGTGGACATGATATAATACATTGCTGACTATCTATTTTTGTTTTTCAGCCTTCTGTTAGAAAGCAGCACAATGCGGGCTACAAACATAAGGTATTACATTACTAAGAACATGTATCTGTATTCTTTAAGTGCACTCCTTTTTCCTTTTTTTTTGTCATTATTTTTATGTTGATTCTGTACATAATTGCAGGCAAATGTGCGATTGTACTATCAGCAATTTGAGGAGCAACAAACCCAAAGTTTGATTGATCAAAGGATCAAGGAACATCTTGGGCAAGCTGCAGCATTCCAGCAAGTTGGTGGTGCTTACAACCAACATTTAGCTCCTTTCCAGGGACAGAGGCCTCGTATTCCTGTTCTTCCAACACCTGTTTTACCGATGGCAGGGAACTTGCAGTTACCTGGGACTTCACCATTAGTCCCTGGTATTAGGCCTCCTATTCTGACCAGACCATTTCCAGGGCCTCCAGGTAAATTTGCACATGTATAGATATACGCACTTCTTCATTCATGACCATTCATGTCATAACTTTCCTAGTAGATATTTGGCGTATTTGCATGTTACACACATTTTATGGGTACTTAATTTCACCATTGCCCACAATTCTGCTTATTTTTTAGTTTACTTTTTCATTGTGGATGTGACTGGGTATGGATTGGTGCTTATTTCTTGTATTTTCCCTGAATATGAATGATAAGCATGTAGGTATCACCACAATATAATTCTGGCATGGTTCAGCTTTTAGTACTTCATTTTTTATTTGTTTAGGCCTCTCTAACGGTTTTGGACTAGGTGAAGTCCTCAGTCGGATCCAATGAATAATTCGTCGGTACTCACATATACGTCAGATGGAGCGCATATGAAATGGAGGTATTAAAACCTGCCCCTCTGAAGTGTTCATGTAGGAAGTTCTATACTTGACATGTTCAATGAAAGTCATAAAAGGAACGACGGAAATTTTATATAGCTCATGATTAGGGACATATTAGTGATTTGAGTTGTATGTTGGAACATTTTTAAGGTTTACGTATGGTCTAGATTCAAGGACTACAATTATCTTATTCAATTGATTGATTTGCTCTCCTCTCCGTCCTAGGGTCCTCAAACATGTGTAGTGAGTAAAATCTTGAAGTTTTTTGATGTTTTCGTGATTATGTCATAACCCATGTAGATTAATGTATGATTCTGCTTCTGTCAGGAAACTCTGTATTCAATTTTTCTGCTTTTGTTTGTAGGTTACATGTCTGCTCCAACCATGCAATCGATGATGGTGCCGCCAGGTGCTCCTTCCTTACCTGGTCAAGTAAACACGATCCCAAGGCCTCCCACAGTTAATGTTCCTACAATGGTACCTGGGAGCACAGCAACACCTACTTCCAATGCATCTCCCTCTATGGTTACACCAGTGATGTATCAAACCAATCCAGCAGCACCAACAAGTGGAAGTTTTGATGGTTTCAACATAAATACCCAAGCACCTGAGGCTAGTCATTAATCTCTGATTAAACTGGTATGTGATGCTTCTTTATCTAAAAAGACTGAAGTATAGTATTGCATTATTATAATGCGTGTGGGACTTACAACATCATGGGGAAAAAATGCAGACATCATTGCATTTGTTTCCATGTCATTTTAGGCTTAACTCTATCCTTTGGAATGGACTATTGTGACCTTATTAAGGAACAATGGAGTTTCCACAAAAAATCGGGGTTTCCAGTTTTAAAATGTGTCTATGATCCAATGAATCCCATTAATGAAAATTTTATGTTCCCTTTATCTTTCTTATAATCATTTCACCTTCTTTTTTTCACCTTACTTTGGGTCATGAATGGCATTGATATGTGATTTTTTGACAATGTTGTTACAGGCAAACAGAGAGCCAACCAAAAACATCACGGTATAACTTCAATGTTAGATTCTTCATTTCCCGTGTCTAGCCTGCGGTTTTTCATTATGCCATCTGTGTTGAGAGCTTGTCACGAGGTGCTGAATGCAGAGAATAGTTGTATAATTTTGTCAAAATATTTTTAGAATGTTAAATATCATTAAAACCAATCTTGTTTTTGCCAGAAAATGGTCCCTGTACCCAGAATTTGAATCCAGTATGACTTGCTCCCTTACTCAGCAGAATGCCGTTTGCAATATATGATTGGAAATCAATTTAAAGCAACTGCAGGATGCAAGGATTGTAAGAAATATATGTTTGGTATTTCACTCTAGTATTTTAAAAACTACTGTTTCTATTAACGCTACTTCTTGTCTGGTTCCTATGATTGGCATTGCAACCATGATTGCGATGGAATGTCTGGACTTGTAGCACTCTATCGATGACCTTTATCATCATCAGCATCCATAGTGTGGTTCATTTTAGGTTTAGCATACACCATTGGTCAAATTTCCATGAACTTGTATTATACTTGTCTTGATAATCTGTGCCTCAGGTCTCAGACTGTTTTCATGATAAAGATCTCTTGCGAGGGGTTGATGGTCATTAAAAATTGAATTGATTGTCCAGTACTTTTGGATGGAAATTATTGAACCTCTAGACTTTACATGTCAGGCCTGTGAAGGGCCAGTGCCAGTCCATTAGTAAAAATGCTTGTTTCAACTGGTTGAATTCTTTCAAAGCTTGGTCTCGAGTCTGTCCAGAGGTGTCTGCCCCAGCACCTATGAGTTGAGACAATTGCCAACTCAGACATTGCAGCGCAGCAGCAAGAAGATGAACCATTAATTACTACATGAAAATAAACAAAGCTGTGGATTTGAGTCTACCGATTCCAAAACTCCTGTGTCCTACATTTCTTCTATTATAGGCTGCCACAGCCTGACCCAGGCATTTGTGGACCAATGTAACATATGAAAAAACCATGGAAACTACCCAAACTAACTTCAAAACCAGGCTCAGTCTTACTTGATTCTTGGTTAGGCCTGTCTGTGATGTCAACATTAGCTTTAAATAACCGTGTCAGACCCATCATCGATAAATACCAAGAAGAATACAGAGTAACAGAACACGAACAATGAACTGAACAGAACAAAAAGAGAATTTACCATTACAACATATCTTTTTCTATGGAGTTCATCAGATAAAAATGAAGAAAAAAAGGGGTTAGAAAACTAAATACATTTAGTTACAGGAAGTGACGAATTGCCATCTTTCCTTGACCATATGCTGGAGCAATTCCTCTTGCCATGATTTCTGAAAGAGCTGGTGTCTGTCATTGGAAGAAAGCAATGCATGTATTAGAAAAGCAAGCAATCGACACCCTTTATTATTTCCAGTAAGGAGAAGCACCCACTCACCAAACTTGCACAGAATAAATGCACTCTAACAAATACATCCATTGAACCCATCAAGTTAATAATGGGAGTTAAAATAGCCTGTATACTTCAAAAAAGCCTAATGATTTGCACATGATTCCTTTGCCATACTGCTTTATTTGGGGTTTGCTACATGAACTATCGTATGATTTACTATAAATCAATCTATAGCATTCTTGTGTATGGCCAAGAGAAATAAAAGGTTTATTGGTCTTGTGGATGGGTGCATATATTCATCTTATCAGCTCGACTTTTCGAGAAACTTGGGTAGAGCATAGGTCTAGTCCAAACTGGGTTAGAGCTATTTGCTCTAACCCCTAGCAGCCTGGCATTGGTTCCAGCACTGCTTAGAACTCCAATCAGTCTGAAGAACTAAGGAAACATTTGGTTAGTATTTTGAGAGTACTTTTCTTGTGTTTGACAGCATGAATTGCATTTTAACTTTGCTCTCTCAGAAGAAAGAGAAGTATTTCCAAAATGCTCGACCAGACAGTACTGCTGGGCAGTTTATGATTAAAGATTAAGCATGGAGCAGATTTTTTAACATTATTTAATGTTTGATCTAAAACTAGCCCCAGATTTTGCATATGTCGCTATATTAGTACTGACCTCTCACATTCCAGTTTCTGGATAACAATTCCATTGAGAAGAAGTTCTGAACTGTAAACTGCTGCTCCTGCAAGTGAGGTGGCCCCAGATGTTTGTTATGAAGTTCTAAGTCATCTAGTGACTAATTCAAAGAAAGAAAAATTTGGTGGTAGATGTAAACCTTTGTTAAGAAAAGGCTCACAGATTGCATAGTCTTCTTCACAAGAAAGAATCAATGGATCATCTGGGAGCTTTTCATCCTTCTTTGCAGATTTTTCTATCTTCTCCACTGCCTAAGGAGCATCAGCAGAACTCAGCATTTCATATAGTTGGTGGACAGTTTGTAGAATCTCAATGCAAGAAAATATTAATAGACCTATATAGTAAGCAGCTGAATAGGGTACATAAAGGTGCCTGTAACTATTTAAGATAAATAGGGTAAATGGTGGCATACTAGATCCAAAATTCCAGTCAAAATCTTTGCTGAGAATGCTTCATAGGTAGACTGGGTGAACATATATTTTCCTTCAATATTATTTTTCCTTTTTTATAAGTTTAATATATTGACCATTTTTGTTTTTTCAGTAGTACAGGTCCAGGCAACAATTTGAGGTCTGTGGACTTTGATTCTCAATTAATCTTTGACACCCTCAACATGTTCAGATATTGAAGATATTTTAATTGAGATAATGTAATGCCTAAGTGGTTTGTTTTTTTATTTGTTTTTTGCTTTTTCCCCCCTTCCGTTAGCATAAAATTGTATCTTATAGGAGACATTATAAATTTTGATGTGAGAAAATTTGTGAAATTGCTTCCTTTTGCCTCATATCTGAAAAGAAAGAAAAGGAAAGGAAAAAGAGAAAGAAGAAGAGGAAGAAGAATGATGATGCTTTGTGTGTGTGGGTGGGTGGAAGAGGGCAAAGGAGAGAGACAAATATATTTATAAGTAGGTTAAGGTTTCATCACTAGATGTGGATGGTTATCACATATTGAGCTGCATTTAGATCTAGTTGTGGAGTTATAGATATTAGTAGAACTACATACCTGGCCATGAACTGCCTTGACCAAGCTAGCAATCATTTCTTTACCAGGTTTTATGTTTGGGGTGATAAAGACGCTGTGACCCTGCTGGGAAGTGGCAAACAGATTATGAGGCACTGAACCATCAGCAGATAGGAAGCCTAATAAGATGGCTCTGTAAGTCGATACCAATATGAAAGCAAGCAACAAGCACACCTAGTTTAAATTAAATCAACGCAAGTTTACACAATCACCTTTAGAAGTGGATGCTGGTTTGCACAGGCCAATGAAACTGGCATGCTAAAGCCAATTTCTTTTTCCCTTTTGGCATCCCTCAGGATGTAGTTTTTCTCATCAATAAAACAGCTCGCTTGTCCGCAGCTCTCAAGCCATAAATGTGTCACAACTGGTTTACCAAGAGCCATGGCTTCCAACATATTCCTTGTACGCACAAATTTGTCAGCTATAAAATGTGTGGCTTCTGAAGAACATGATGCAATGGAAATGCCCAGCCGTGCCAAAATCTGTGAGGAAGGAACCAACAGTAAGCATGTGATCTATAAGACTATAACTGATAATTTCCCTGATAGGAGAGCAGTAGTTTTATTTATTTATTTATTTAGTTATTTATTTTTTTTAAGCTAAGGAGAGAAATTAAGACAATAAATTACCTTTTTTTGCTGCTTAATTGTATCGTTATCCAAGTGCTGGCTGAACAAGACTCGAATATCTGCCAAGTCTCTTCGTCTTCTCAAATCTTTAGATGAGAAACTAGGTATTATCTCAGGGACCCCTAATTGAATAAGCTCTTTTATAAGGGATGATCTCGGTAGGTTTTTGTTGCATGGCTGTTTGTGATATGCATAACCCAGGTAACTGGGTGCTGCCACGTTACTACCCTTGGTACAGCTACCAGAAGTAGTACATTCTGAACAAGTTTGCTTTGCTTCCTCATTCAATGATACTTCAGACGTAAGGTTCTTTCTTGCACCATCAGCAGATCGTACAGAATCCAGATCATCTAGTTTGCCAGATTGTGGAGAAGCCTCGGCAGTAACCATATCTTGAAGAAATTTTCTCTTATTCATGAGAGCCATCTCACAGTTAGAAACATCGGCTGAACCTGGATTATCAAAATTCTTCATTAAGGAGCTTCCCTTCAAATTATTTTCTGAAGAATACCAAGACGGGAAACTATATTCTGAAGACTGTGTTTTCCTCTTCATATCCAAGCTGACACAACTGGTTCTGGCATTGCGGTTTGACCTTTTCCCACGTTTGATAGGATAGTCACTGCCTCCTGCCCCATCAACAATTGTGATTGCGGCATGAAGGTTACGAGATACATTTGAATGGCCTGACATGTTCCGAAACGATCTTTTCCCTCTGGGATAGCTCCAAAAATCTAATTTCAAACTGGTAGAGGCAGTTACCCCTACACCTGTTTGCCCTTGTTGGCTTACTTTGCTGTTTCTAGCTTCCGCAGATGTATTGGAACTTGAACTTTGAGTTGGGACATAACTTTGAGTTGGGACATTTTCCTCTGACAATCGACACTTTAAATGAATTGGCTATTGAATCACTCCTCTTTCTTTTGTGTTTTCGCACACCAATATCCATAAAATCACGCATCCCTTCTCCAGAGTTATTTGGACCTTTGTTTTCATTCAATGTCCTTACTGACATTGACTGCCTAATTCGACAAGCAACGGGAGAAAAACCCCTACACTCCCCTTGTGACTGTCCTCTACCTGGTGGAGTATGTTCAACTATTATTGGTGAAATAACATATTTATCAACCTCTTTAATGTTGTCCCTGTCCAGAAGTCTGTCTGCCTTCCCTTGCTCAACAGGATTAGAAGACCTTCTGCCTGAGCTTTCACATACATTGGCAAGATTCCTACAATTTAAGGTGTTTTCAGCCAATGACTTCGCCCTCTTTTCTTTTGTTCTTGCTTTTAACTCAGAATCTAGCTCCTTGAGTTGTTTAGAGAGTTTCTGGGCTGAACTGGAAGTTTGTCTATTGAATTTGTCAGCAGGCCTTTTTATTTGCTTTGATTTTTTAGCAATGCCTCCTGAACCCGAGGAAGCCCTCTTTTGAAAGGAAGGATGTTCAGAACAAGCTTTATCCTTTGTTACACCTCTTTGAGAAGCTTCAAGGGTGTTTTGTTGTCCTTGATAAGCATCATCATTGCTGCATTCAGCTAGGGGGGCATAAGATAAGGCTTCCATAACTTCTGCAGCCATTTGAGTGTTAAAAACACCAAACATGTCCTGCGTATCTTGTTCAATACCAGTAGCTTGCAACTGCTGCACTGATGATTCTGAATTCAACTGTTCATCCGACTCCTTCACAAAGTTCCTCTCGATTTTCATTTCAGATACTTGTGATGTCTTGCCTACCTCTTTTGAATTGTGGACCATAAACCTTGAATCTGAATGAATTGATTCCATCATCTCCTTAGAGGGATTTAAAAACTCTTCTTTTTCTTCACACTCATTACTTGATCTGCCACCTCCTGTATTGACAAGATGCCTCACCTTCTGAGGTCTGTTAAGAGATCTCTGCCCATGGCCTCCACAATTAAAGAATGTCTCCATCCTTTTGCTGAAAAAATCACCCCCTTCATCCTGCTGGTTGTCAACCCACTCAAAGGTTTCCATTTTTCTAGTTGAAGTTCTATGATTAATTCTCTTAGCCAAACTTCGAGGCCCCTTTGCTCTTGAAACAGGAGGAGATTTCTCCCTAACCGTCTTTCTGGGGTCAACTCCTTGGGACAAGTCCACATTATTACATGACAAAAACCGATCCACAAAGTCAAGTGCAGTGGCTTGGGATGACTCTCCAGTATCCTGAGATCCAACGTCATTTAAACTTGCCAACTCATGATCACAAACAAGAGGTTGAGATAGACCATTTTGTCCGTCAGTGTTCTCAATTTTTCTCAAAGATCCTTTTTTCCCAACAAGTGTATCTTTCATTCCCCCACTGCCCTCCCAATTATCATGGTCCTGAACAACTTCCTTTAAGTCTGTATCAACCAAATATTGGTCTTGTTCTCTGGATATTCCATCATCCTTAAGAACAAGCTGTATCTGAGATTGAGTGTGAGTCTGAATAAAACTAGATCTATTATCATTTCCCTTACAAGTCATACTATGTGCAGCTAACAAATGTGCATGAACTGAGCTGGACACTCTTCGAGAATATCCTGAGATAAAGGAAATAAGACAGTGAACTAACATAACAGATTCTGACCTACACTAGTATATATGTTATTGTCTTATTGATCCATGAGATTAACCAGTGTATAAATACAAAACTTTCTGAAATTCTAGAACAAGATAGTTGCGTAACATTAAAAGCAAATATATATGATGACTCTACAAAAATTAATAATTTAAAATTTGAAATTGATTGCATTTATCCTTAAGATTTCTCGTTCCAAAACTTCGACAGACTTTTTTATTCGACCAAGTTTGACCAAAGAGTTGCATGTTACTAAAAAGCAAAGTGGCTCACCTTTGTTCACTTACTTCAGCATTTTCATGTTTTAAGACAATGCTACCAATTATATATATATTACCATTACAAGAAAATGAATGAAAAAGGAATTAGGAACAGAGGTCAGAAGCTTATAAAGCATGAAGAAACTCGGAATGGCTTGGCTACAAAATTTCTCCCATGTTTTTTAAGTGAAAAGGAAGTCAGTTGGCCCATTCATAGGTTTAGAGTTGAGAAACAAGATGACATGTTCCTATTATATGAGACAGAAAAAGAGACGGGGAAGGGGAAAAGAAAATGTTGTTAACTGCTTAGGAAAAGAAGCCACATTTTAAGCACTTTTCATTATTTTCCCTCATTCTTACTGGTAAACAAATGGAGATTGAAAATAATTTCAATGTTCAAATTTCAAACAAACTTTGGGAGATAATATTGATAACTAAACAAAAAGTTAAATAGTTGATCTCCTATTTCGCAATTAAGATTTGAAGTCACACACAATGGGTGGGCATATATTAATTTACAGAACAAAAACATTAAGAAAAATCATATAATTAGAGAAATAGTATATACTAACCTAAACCCCAATGTTTACCAGCAGAGGCACCATCCTTGTCTTGCCCACAAGGAGGACAAAGCTGCCTCTTCTCCAAGTACAATGCATCTCCTTGAACCCTCCGACCATTTTCATCAAAAGATAACCCCTTCGCAGCACCCACTACTTCTGGGCTACGTATTCTTCCTTCATCGTCACTGTCAAGCACAACTTCTTCCTCGTACTCATCTGCTGATTGGGTTCTCATGTTTCCAACACAATTCAGACTATCCAGCATTTCAGTGTCAACATCAAGCACAACAGTATCATCAAAGGGCACGGTATTTTGAAATCGTTGATACTCATTTTCATTCCCATTTTTGAGTTCATTCTCTGAAATCAATGCAAAACTAAAATCTCGTGAGATTAAAAACCACCAAATCCAGCCATACAACAATCTTAAAATTGTATAATTTTCATACAATGATTACTAGTAAATGGGAAGTCATAAGAGGAAAGAAAACTTGTCTCGACACAGACAAAATTTACAAATGGGAGATTGTCTCGCCCACTTTTCCAAATGAGGATTACTGGTGACAACTGGAAACAACTCGACAGACAAAATTTCAAGATGGGAAAAAAAATATCATAAGATCAATTCCTACCAAATCTGAGCATAATTTTTTTTTTAAGTTAGAATTTTTAATCTGCAAATGAGGATTACTAGTTACGAAAAAACCCATTTCGACATAAAAACCCAATTTCTTGAAACCTCCATGTCGATGCGTTCATCGAGTGATGGGGCATTTCCACGGTCCATTGAAATTGAACCACTTCATGTTGTTAAGTGTTACTAGAAAACAATTGAAAGAAGTCCATTGCACGTCCTTGGTCGACCTCTCTCACCCTAGCTTGCACCAATACATATATATATATATATATATATATATATATATATACACACACAGATACGATGATTACCAGATGATGATGGTGAGGATACAGACACGATGATTACCAGATGATGATGGTGAGGACAGAGACGGATTGTCCAATAACTGAGTCTCGGCGTCGTTGGCAAGATCAGCCATTGATTTCCTTACTACAGAGTTTTCACTCCGGCAACAAACCTTTCAGGTTACCTTCAACCAGCTATGGATTCAATCCGAACCCTAACGAGACGAATCGAACACACAGTGTTTCTTGTACGTATAGAGAGTGGGATGATGATGGGTGTGGGAGATTTATATATAGGGATTGGAGGGAAAATTGAGGAGACAGTAAAGACAGTAAAAAACGTCAGTTGAAATTTCGGAGGGAAATTTGTGTTGATGTGAATCTCTATAAATGCTTTTAAAATGAGACTTCTCGTCAGATGGGCATTTGGTCTAGTGGTATGATTCTCGCTTAGGGTGCAAGAGGTCCCGAGTTCAATTCTCGGAATGCCCCCAATTTTATTTTTTCTAATTTTCCCCTAACGATGTATAACAGATCATTTAGGCTCCCCACTCACCCGGACCTCATAAAATTTGAGGGGAAAAAAAATAAAAAAATAAAATTGAAATTGCAGATTGTGTGGGAAAGTCCCCCTACTAATTGAAATTGGTTTTCTACCTTAAGTTCTTGTTTAGCTGGAAAGCACACACTCCAAAGAGGAAAAAAAATGAAAAGAAAGAAAGAAAGAAAGAAAGAAAGAAAACTCTAATGTATGAGCTATTTCATGAGTTAAAAATAGTTAAACTATTTTCTTAAAGACTTTTTTTGCACATCCTATTTATTTTAAATGTTTTAAGTTTTTATGAAAAATGTAAAAGGTTATCATGGAAATTGGTGTTCCATGGTCCAATATAAAACATCATTTTAAACATCTTTGCAATAACAAAAAAAAAAAATTGTTTTTTCAAAATCTGTTGCTTAATTAAACTTTTTGGCTATTTATACTTTCTATATCTATAAACATGAAACATAAATTATAAATGAACAAAGAAATCCATTTAAACAATAGATTTTGAAAATTTTTTACTTTACAAAGTTGTTTAAAATGATATTTTTTAGTTAATAACAGGTTCGTTTTCATTAAAAAAAAACATTTTATATTTTTCATAAAATCTTGAAAATTTTGAAATAATTGTAAGATGGAAAGAAAATTGAGGGGTGACAAGAGCCATCTCATTTTCACTATAGTGAGTTAAAAATAACTCCAATGCATTAGAGATCCTATTATTATCTCATATTAATGTATACAATCATGAATAATATCGTCTATCTTATCTTTTTCTTTTTGAACAATTAAAAATTAAATTAATAGGTAAACTTTTTAATATTATTTATCTTTGCTTGTAAATAGTAAAACCCAATAATTAGACCGTTGAAGAAAAAAAAAAAAGGCTAAAAACGCACCGTTTTAAGCAAGAGGGAGCAATATAAGCGAAAAAAAAGGAGAGAAAAAAATAACAAAGGGGCATTCCGAGAATCGAACTCGGGACCTCTCGCACCCAAAGCGAGAATCATACCACTAGACCAAATGCCCAGCTGTTTTGTTAATCTTTCTCAACTTATATATTTAATAGTAGAATCAAGTGAACAGCAGAAAGGCTCTAGAGCCATTGACACATGACCCGTCATGTGAACTGTCAACCTAGCAAAAAAAATATAAAAAAAGGGTAATGAAAATTGAGAGGCAAAGACATTCGTGTGAATTGAGGTGAGAACTTGATACGAGTGAGAAGTTGAAAGCGCCTTCAAATGTTAAAACCTTTGTCTCACGAATTTCAAAACAAATGTAATTTCATTAGATAAAGGATTCTACGAAAGTCCCTATATAAATTATGAAGTAATTGTAAAACACTTTATGATTTAATTATACATGTGCTTGATAAAATTTAATGTTTACCATAATCAATCGATCCAAAATTCTCATTCAATTCTGTTCAACGTGTGTCAGCTTTTTTGAATATTATATTTGAACTATTGTTTGGATCAATTTTCGTAGTGCATAATTCATTTGTAAGCATGTGTATCCGATAATAAAGAAATGAAAATTCAAACTCAACATTCAAATCATAAAACCGTAATCCTTTATCGTCTGTACTACGTTTGTTGAGCCACAAGCTTACAAAATTTACACAAGTTAAATGAACTTAATGTGATAAATATGATAACATAACAAAGACTCGGTAAACTAAAATTAAGAGAGCTTATGGCAAGAGGGTGGGGATGCCCTCACTGTAGAAAGACTGAAAACCACTCCCCGATTATCTCTGATCACTGATATCTCTCCATTCTATCCAAATCGCTCCGTAAAACAAAAAGAAAATGACGTAGAATACGTATAGATCTTCATTTCTAGAATATGTAAGCCCCCACGTCTCTGGCTCTTTGAGTTTCATGTACAAACTTTCTCCGAGTGTTTTTATTGCCAATGGATGTTTCTTCCTCAAAAATTCAAAGGTGAATAGCAAAATCTACTGCTTTTCTCAATCATTGAAAATTCAGAAGTTGGTAAAAGCCGAGATTCGTTGTTGCTCTGCTGCTGTCGTTTTCACTCCCCCTTCACATTGCCTGCCAGCGAGGTATTGTTTCCAACCCATCATTCTTCCCTTCTTGATTATCTCATATTTTTGCCTTCCACTCATTGCATCTAAGTAGACTCTAACTAGGACTCATACATATATATATAGAAAGGGAATTCAAGAATCGATTTTGAGTCCATTCACCAGGTTATCAATGTTGGGTTGGGAGCAAAAAATAAAAATAATTTTCACCCCAAGAAAAGAAAAGAAACGGGGGATGGGTGGGTGGGTTTAGTCGCAGAATTTTGGCGACCGATTGTCACAACTTTTAGCAGAAGTTACCGTGGCTTCAGATCTAAGTCTATCTGGCATCAAACCAAAGGAGGACGTTTTCAAGGTCTTTAGTGACGGAAACTAAATAGGCCCATAACCCATTGTCAAAAAAATTCCCTTTAGCGGCGGAAATCAATTCCCCTAAACCTTTTGCTCAATTTGGACTGCACGCATATAGAAAATGGTATAAAAGCAAAAACCCAACATACGAATTACGAAGCACACATCCAATTATTTGGATTTGTTTAAAGGCCACATCGATTGGCGAAGACAGCAATAAAGAATGGAGAGATTAGTAGGTTACAATGCGGTTCTCTACCCTCAAAACCCTATTTTTATAACAAAACGTTAATCACCCAAGTAGGTTGGGTCGGATTCCTTTTGAATTGGGTCATCGGGTCACAGCCCAGGTTAAATTTGAGACACCATCACAACACCATGTTCTGTTTCTTATTTGGCTCAACTAATATATCAGAGTAGCTCGTTTTCTATTAATGCACACTTACGAAGTTACAATAACCATACACATATGGTCTAATACCTTTCTACACATTTATAACAGCTGTTGGGTATTCACATAACTCGATATTCTAAGGTTAGTGATTGCTCTTTCACCAAATTTGATTGAAATTCAATCTTATTACCATTTGTGTTCTGTTTTTTCTTCCCCCCCTCCCCCCTTTTCCTTTTGACTGAAATTTTGAAAGCTTTCTCAGCAGCCCCCATATGTTCAGAGACCAGCGCTATGGACAAGAGTCACAAGATCAATGGCAAAGTGGCAACAATAAGAGATTGGTCCGATATTCCTTCTGACATTCTGTCATCAATTGGTGACCGTTTAGGCCTAATCGAGCTTCTCAGTTTTCGTAGTGCCTGTAAGGATTGGCGTTCTTCTTCTTCCTCAGCTTCAGCTTGCATTGAATCCTTTCCGAATCATAAACCATGGTTTCTACTCTACGGGGAAAATTCTCAGTGCCTCCTGTATAACCAATCGAACGAAAGGTACACCATGGATATACCTGAATTGCAGGGAGGAGCAACTTGCATTGCATCAAAGCACGGTTGGCTGCTCTTATTTCAAGAAGGCATGATTTTCTTCTTCTGCCCCTTCTCCCGTGCAAAAATAGGCCTCCCACAGTTCCCCTGCTCTGAACTCTCTGACCATGTTGCAGCATTCTCATCCCCTCCCACTTCTGAAGATTGCATTGTTTCTGTCATTCACCGAATCGATGACCATAAATTGGAGGTAAATGTGATTCACCGTGGAGATAACACATGGACTAACCACACTATGAATTTTTCACAGCAGGTAGTGGACACCATTACATGTGCCAGTTATGACAATGAAACTTTCTACTACCTGGACGGAAAAAATGGGGGTGGTGACATTTTCTCTTAAAGACAAAGGCTTGCTTGCACACCGAATAGTTGGCCCAAAGGATAGTTTGCCTAATATGCCATGTCTACCCTTTGCACGCACGAGGAACTATTTTGAACAGAATTATACGAAGAACTGGTTGGGTTTGAAGGAGGATGTTTCAATTTCTACTTGTGGGACACTAGTACAATATGAGAAATGTGACAGGTTAATTGCCAATGAGAGCATCAAGGCTACTGAAGAATCCAAAAACTGCTGCCTTAAAGGGATATGGTTACAGCCTCGATTTTTTCAATTACCTCCTAATTATAGTTGGTCAAGTTGATGGTTTGTTTCCTTCATCGAATACATTTTTCTCCGATCTTTTCCATTTTATTTCAAGACCTTTATGCTCAGTCTTGCATTCTTGGAGCACTGACTAGAATTACTTTTGGGTTTCAATTGTTCATTCCTTGTCTTGGTGAATTTCTGTTACTAAGACAATATTTCATTGCCAACTATTAGTGTTCTAAGATATTTCCCTTTAAAATATTTAGAATTCTTTTCATTCTTTTTGCAAGTCATTAATGTTGCGGCTTCTGAAGAGGGAGTTTATATTTCGGATTGCTCTTTTACATAATTACATGGACAGTTAGTTGAGGCTGTCATTGCTGGTAGGGGTGCAAATCGGTCTAGGCCGGTCCAGGCTAGAGGTGTTTCTGGACCGGATTGAACTAATTCGGGACCTCAAAATTTGTCCTGGAACCGGACCGATTTAGGCCTTGGACCAGGACCGGGATCGGACCGAATTTTTCAGTCTGGGCCAGTCCAGTTCTCGGTTTTTTTTTTTTTTGTTGGTAAAAGGTAAGAAATTTATTGAATAAGTATTATTATTCATTGAATAATACTTATTTATTGAGTATAATACATTAATATTAACATATATATATATATATATATTTGGAATTCGGTCCGATCCGGTTCGGGATTGAAACCCCCTAAACCATGGCCAGGACTGAAATTTTCGGTTTTTGAAAAATTGTCCCGAGAGCCAGACCAAACCGAATTGCTCGGAACGGTCTAGTCCTCGGAATTACCAGAACCATTTTGCACCCCTAATTGCCAGGACCTGTCTGTTAGAAACTTGTGGGTTGATATTTTTAATTTTAAAATTGCATTTTGTCAGAACTATACTATTATGTGATTTCTAGCAAAGAATTAACTGTTCTTTACTAAGACATCTCAGTGGATATTTGGAGGCAAATTGGGTTACTCATATTGGTGGCTACTTCCAAGATAATATCTTTCTTATTTCTTTTGTATCCATGTCTAGTTACAAGTCATTTACCTGATCATACCAATGAGGAAGCCTCTGGCTCCTCTTTCATGTCGCATGTCCTTGTTGGCAAACCTGATGCGGTGTGACAGGAAGTGCGTCTTGGGCAAGAAACGGTTTTGTGTCTAAGATGATCTGAAGTGCATTGCATAAATGGATGAGGAGAGCTTATGTAGTGGATTATGGCATGGTGAGTTGTTGTTCATTGATCATCCACACAGATAGTCTTCGTACAGATTGCAGTTGCGAGTTTCTGCGTGGGAACACCATTTCTTTTATCCTCATTGCCAAAATATTGCTCGAAACTAACGTAAACACGAAGGAATCCTACTCTCCTGGAGAAATTGGATGAAGGTTTTGGGTTGAATTCTTGTGCCGTCCATCCCTTTGGAAATTGGTAATATGGGCTGTCTATACATCGCTTTGTCACATTTTTGTTGTTGTTGCTCTTATGGGCTGTCCTATCGAACCTAGAGAGGTTATCTGGGTATGCTGCCATCCAAAGTCAAAGGAACAGTTCAAATAATAAGCATCATTGATGCCATTCCTTGTAGCTTGTTGCTTCAGTAGAACGAATAATATTATTATGAACTGCAAGATTTATTTGAAATCTATGCAATTTCAATGTTCTCATATTTTTTGGGAAAGGCAATGCGGTGGCAGATGAATGTACTAATTTAGCTCTTCTCTTTCCTGATTTTCGTTGGTAGTGTTTTATGCCTCCTTATCTCTTGGCTCTTTTATGCTATGACATGTATTATATGCCTTCATATAGATTTTTGCATTGATTCCTTTTGTCAGATTGGCTTGTGACTTTTATTAATCATCATGACCAACTTTTTTTTTTCTTTTTCCTATTGTACTTATTTTCTTCTTTTGATTTTATATATCTTTTGAGTTATTGAGTACATGATTGGGAGTGTCTTGGGTTCCAACCTAGTTAGGATTCTGGATCGCTCTTTGATCCTTATAACTCTTTCATAAGAAAAAAAGAAAAAAAAATTTCATTGTTCCAGGACAGTTTCGATTGAGACAACTCAATCAAAACAAAACTTTAAAATGGTGATGTTGGGCAAGTTGCCATAACAAAACGGCTTTGTTTGCCAGAATCATATTTGGAATGATACCGTTTTGCATTGTCCAAATACAGATTCTTATAGCAAAAACAATTTTTTTTTTAATGCATAGCAGATTCCCTTGGGTCACGTTTCTAAATTTTTTGTATCTATAAAGTCTTGATGTTCCATAATATTCTACATTAACTTAGAAGCATATTCTGCAGTTAGATTGGCTTTGATATAATTGTTATTCGCGCAAAGGACAAAAGAACGGCTTGGATTGACTTAGAAGCATATTCTGCAGTTAGATTCAAAAAAACAAACGATCAAACGGTTAGCAATGATTTCTTGGAAAGGATGGTTATCAAGCCAAGGAATGTTGACAATTGGATTTTTTTATTTTAGGGGTGTGGGGAGGGACTAAATTGTGTAAAATTGAAGATGTTATCGCGTCGAGAGGGAAAGATGTTGCCAAAGATATTGGGAAGTAGCTATAACTGTTCTGGTAATAGTTCTATAATTACGCCCCAACTCCCTATGACCCTATTACCCTTGAAAGTTCAATTAATTATAGTCTTGTGGGCCATTCCCAGATGTTGCAATTTGCAAAGGCATCTTTATCCTGATCGGAATGGTGCTGTCTATTTTTAAGCTCTCTTTTAGAGTGTCCGATCTACATGTACAAAAAGCCCAATACAGTATCATCCTCCTCCTCTACCCCCCCCCCCCCCCCCCCTCTCTCTCTCTCTCTCTTTCTCTCTCTCTCTCCCTGTGTGTGTGGGCAAAGCATATTTCTGCAGGAAAATATGTTCAGGACTGGACTAAGGTTTGTTTTCCTATCAATCTTTTTCATTTTGATCCCTAGAAAGAAGTAAATGAAGCTGCTGCTGCTGCTGTGTTTGTTCAATTTCACATTACTGTTTATGGGCAGGGATCCGGGTGCCCCATATTTATGATAAATGGATCAAATCTTGGTTTAGAGGACAAGTTTGCGCCTGCTAGAAGTAGTCTTTAGCATCTTCTTCTTGTGCAGTAATGGGAATATTTTGGTTTCCTAATGGCATTTGGGGTGGAGGGAAGCTCATTTATCAAATTTTCAGTAACTGAAATGCCCAAATATATATCAAATAAGATGGGGCACCTCAATTTTATAGCCCTAGAACTGTTGAACTGTTTTTGGTCCTTCAAATGGAGGCTGTTTCCTAAATACAGCTCATATATGTTGCTAACTTGCCATTGTTAATACAGCAAATATGTCTTCATTTCAAGAGCTTTGCGTGGTGAGAGCTTCAGCAGGGGATTATCCACCCAGGCAGGAAGGTGTGTTAAAGTCATCCATCTTCTTTCTTTTTCCTTTTACCTTTTGTAATTCGTTTTGTCTGAATATCTATATTACAGCATTGCCATTCTCCAACCACTGGCCTCGCACACCAAGGTCACTTGAAAAATCTTGGGTCCTATTAGACCAACAAGTCATCAGCACTTGCCAATCAATTGTCCATTTAATTTGGTTAGTCGGGTATCCTGTCCTACACCTATCAGGACGAGGTTTACATTTTTATATATTCGAGGTACTCTGTAAGAGTGGGTTTGGGTTTGGAATTATCTCTCTTTTAACACTCAAGTCAGGTTTGGGATGGGATTATAACTATTTAATTCAGAATTAGGTTAGGGCCACGCATTCCAAATTAACCTGTCCATTGTCATCCCCACATATAGGAACTTCGTAGGGATCCTATTTTCCATAAGTTATGCAACAAGTCAATAGGCAGTGTTCAGATTTGTTTCATTACTTGGCTTGGCTTGCCATGATACCTTAGGTTATGGAACAAATCAATCGGCATTGTTCGGATTTGTCTCAATACTTGGCTTGGCTTGCCAATTTTGCCATGATAAGGCTTGGGGCCGGACCTATCAATCAAATCGAAACTCGTTAATAAATAAATAAATAAATAAACTAATATAGTAAGACTACCCTGTTTTGTTTTACCTGTAAATGTGTTCTGAGTAATTAAAATGGTAAATTGATGGGCATTTTAGTCTTTAAAATGGTTAGATTGATTAGAGAGAAGATTAGCAATTTGAAGTGGTTACCATTATTTGTCCATTTGTCATTTGGCAAGTTCTTCTGTCCTTTTCCCTCGATTACACTTGTTTGGAGCTAGTGGCCATTCACAATCACTTAGACATAATAAATGGATGTGCATGTTAATCGCCATTTTTTTTATTAAAAAAAAAAAAAAAAATCTCTGAGCAAGGTTATATACTATTATACATACCATGAATGCACATAATGCCACATTTTGGTGTCCTATATTTTGAAATAAATAGATGAACCATGATGATTTGGGAGCACAGCATTTTTTTCACCTAGACACTCTTTGTGGGAAAAATTTCAGTTTCAAATGATTATCCTTCAAAATTTCAATCAAATTGACAAAACTTAATCTCTAAAACAACAGAAAATGTAGCATCTATATATTATGGTACATGGCAGGTCATATTTAATCAATCTACTCTAATCAATCCCATGATTACACCAGTCATGGGATTCTCCAACTGGTATGTTACTTGCAGTAAAAAGCCAAACCATGTGCTTATTGGATCATGAAATATTTCACCTTATGCTCTTGACTTTTAGCTTATTCCACCCAAGTTGGTATCTCTAGTTTGAATGTGATGGTTAGAATTTGTTATATGCCATGACATATCAGGCTAGAGGGAAAGGTAGCACTGATCACTGGAGCAGCAAGCGGCATTGGAAGGGAAACTGCGACCAAATTCATCAACAATGGTGCCAAAGTTGTGATTGCTGATATCCAACACCAACTTGGTCAATACACTGCAGAGGAACTTGGGCCTAATGCCTCCTTCATTTCCTGTGATGTCACTAAGGAGTCTGACATCTCCAATGCCATTGACTACACTGTCTCTAAACACAGCAAACTTGATATCATGTACAATAATGCAGGGGTCGCTTGCAAAACTGCCCCAAGCATTGTTGACCTTGACCTTGCAGTCTTTGATCGGGTCATGGATATCAATGTCCGAGGTGTCATTGCAGGGATAAAACATGCATCACGTGTGATGATCCCACAGCGAACTGGCTCCATTCTTTGCACTTCTAGTGTTACAGGACTAATGGGTGGTCTATCACAGCACACGTATTCTGTTTCCAAGTGTGCTATTATAGGAATTGTGAAGTCTCTTGCGGCAGAGTTGTGCAAGTATGGAATTCGGGTTAATTGCATATCACCTTTTGCCATTGCAACTCCACTTTCAGTGCATGAAATGTGTCGGCTCTTTCCAGGCATTGATGGTCAGCGGGTCATTGAAATTGTACAGAACTCTGGTGCTTTGGAAGGAGCAATATGTGAAGAAAGCGATGTAGCTAATGCTGCACTCTATCTTGCATCGGATGAGGCCAAGTATGTTAGTGGGCATAATTTGGTAGTTGATGGAGGTTTTACAACATTTAAGAGTTTCGGGTTCCCTGCACCAGATGCAGTGAAAAATAGAGTATAGCTGTCGAATACAATTGAACTGATAAAGGTAATAAAAGGGATTTTTCGAAGAGTATAGAGCCAGAAGTTGAAAGAAAATTATTCTATTATACATCTCCAAGCAATATATGTTTGCATTCATTGTTCTCTTAAAAAAACAAAAAAACAATCTGGTCTGACTGCTGTTTGAACCTTGGTAACCTAATCCATAGGCGAGGTAGCAAACCTGCTTTCAATCTGTGGATTGGTAGATTGAGAGTGGATCCACCACATATCTAGGTCAAAAATTTTCGCGGTGGTCCCATGGATAAGCTTAGTACTAAAAAAAAATCTCAAGAAGGTGCCAGTGCTGGCAGTTGAAAATGGGTCATAATTTATCTTATGATTCCTACTAACCATTGAACTATAACCTTTTTATTTGTTTACTTTGCTTGTAGTTTAGTAGTCATTGACTTTGGGTTACTTTTTGGCTTTACATATAAAAACATGTATTAATCTGCACACAAATTTTTTCATATTTGTAGTTATAAATATATATGACATAAATATTACATATTTTTATGTATACACATAGATGCTCTGGAGCCTTTTTTCCCATCCCTTACCCCCATCATGCCAAATGGCTGCACTCAATCTTTTACTTCTGTTCTTGTGTATGCTTAACACTCTAGGTCACTTAAGTTTGACCTTGGTTTCCCTGTTGGCGTTATCTTGAAATAAAAGATCCATTTATTGTATTTGAAAATTTGAAACTGAAAAAGTATGTATTGAAAATATTAATTTTCTGCCTACCCTCTTGTACTGACATCGTTTACAAGTCCTTGTGTGAGTGTGTGTGTTTCTATTTAAAAAAAAGCCACTAGGACTAACCTAGTAGTGAAGGTGGATAGGGTAAAGAGTAGGAGTAGGATAGATTAGGGGTTCGAACCCCTCCTATTGTACCAAAAAAAAAAAAAAAAGGTTCATGCATGACATTTGAGATCACTCGAAGGGCTGTTATCCGGTTATTTTTCCTTATAATTTGCTCACAATCACTGCTATGAAATTATAAATCTAAAACCATTCAAGATAAAATTGAAGAGGCATGTTCTTTGCTAATTTACTCAACCTTATGGACAACCACATGGGCTACTTTTCTGGCAAATTTTTCTCGCACAATCATAGGATAAACTCAAGGCACATGGCTAGCTTTATTCCAAAAAATGAATTCTCAAACATTACAAGATTATCTACAAAATTATTCTCCTGAGAAAGCAGCATAACTACAATCTTAGAAGCCTTGAACTTGCATACAGTAGTCTTTTTTTATTTTATTTTTTGGTTTCTGGTGTTGAGGTGGGTTGGGGAGTGGTTCTTTTCCATAGGCAAGCCTGTGAAGGTCTTCAAGCTTAGGTTGCAGAAACTCGGATCCAGGTATGTAAATACAACCTCAATGGACTTTAGCAGATGTGCTGTAAAGCATCTTCACAGATTTAGTACTCTATTATTTTAGAAGATATCAGGAAGGGAATACATTGAGAAATCTTCATGAGCATGATGGGTTTGAACTATTAGAATTGTTCTAAAACAAGCTTGCGCATAAACTCCTCTGGTGCTGCAGGAAAGATGGAAGCAAAATGTCAAATAGGATGAATCATTTCCATTGTTTCAAGTATATATCTCAATTAAAAGTCCTTTTTATTTTTTATTTTTAAATCTTGGAATTTAGGAGCTATTCTTTTTCAATGGACATTGGACATGGAAAAAATGTACGTATATGGAGCTCTTGATACACACCTAGACCCACCTTCCCATCATAGCTTGTCTGAGAAATTTTCTTTTTCTTTTAATTCAGTTGAGAGAAGGATGAGTACCTAATCCATCGGTGAACAGTTTGAATTGACCAAGAGCCTGCCTGATGAACATCTCAACCCCACTCACAACAATGGCCCCAGCTTCTTCAGCCTCTTTCAAGAGTTTTGTGTTTCTAGGAGTATAAACTGCATCGAAAACCAGCTCATATGCTCGCAAGGCCTCCTAAACAAGCACAACAAGTTGAAGGGTGCACTGATTATTGTGTCTTCTTACTTATATACTTTGAGAGTGAGAGAGAGAGAGAGAACCTTGGAAATAGGACTTTGATCTGAATTTGGTTCCATTCCCACTGCAGAAGAATTTGCAAGGATCATTCCATTTTGTGGGCAGAAGCTGCTTAAGCATTCGTATGGCAGAGCTTCCCCTGAAACTGCAACTGCTAAAGCCTTTGCTCTCTCTTCCAAAAGGATGGTCATGGTCAGTAAACAAGAAAACTGTTTCATATCATCTTAAAGAGAGTAATAGATTAGTATTTTACCATAATGGCGGTTAAAAATGACAACTTGAGCCCCTCTACTTTTGGCACCAAACGCCAGTGCTCTTCCAGCACCTCCTGCTCCAACCAACACAAACATTTTCCCAGCTATTGGAGAATTATGGGATGCTTCCCCCTTGGCAACTCCTCTTTCTGTACACCCACGCAAATCTGATCAAGTTAGTGATCGTGTTACTTAGACCTTGTATCAAGGTAAAAGGAGCCTGCTTCCTTAACTTTCATTAAAATGTTATGAGCCATCTATCAAATGGATTCAAAGAGTTAAAGAAATAAATTTTTTTTGTCTCATTATAAAATAAATTGTAGTACCTCTTAGTGCATCCTCTATTGCAGTGATTGAAGCCTCACAATCTGTATTATAACCAACTAGCTTTCCATCAGGCCTTCTCACTATAGTATTTACAGCTCCTATGGACTGGTTGATGAAGCATTCCACAGTTCAGAAATTTAAATACATATCATATCATCAACATCACATTCCAAACTGCAATTGTGGAAATATGTGCCACAAAAATGAAGTTTTTGTTCACTATTCATCAGTTGACTTGTACATAATACACCTTTGTGCCAGGCTTGTACCAGGTCTTGGGATGGATAAATTGCAACCAGCCACGATTTAATAAAAACACACAAATTTTTCTAGAATGTGGTCCATTTTACAAAAAACTGTCAAAATTACTACACAAAGTTTCAGACCTTGGCAAGTGGATGGACTTCATCACAGCACCCTACTGCTGCTTCCTTATGTGGGATTCCCACGCTACAAGTTCCATCAGAGGGAAAAACCGCGCATTAGAAAAAAATCTAGATTATTCTAGTTTGCACAAATTTTTCATTAAATGGTAATACCCGACATATTGTTTTGGTTCTATACAGGGATGAAAACAATTCAAGCAGTCAGCTCATTATAAAAAATGTGAATAAGGAAACATGGGGAACAAGGAAATGCCTAATAAGCAATGGGGGTTCATAGATATAAGGCTTCACTGAGTTGAGTTAATAGCATGAATAGACAAAAGCTGCAGCGACTATATTTTCCACATGTAAAGAAGCCAATTATGCCAACAAAAGAGCAGCCAAACTACAGAACAGATGAATGTCTAGGATGAGCACTGAATTTTTTTCCTCTTATCCTTCTTTTATAAAAGGGTTGCATACCTGAAACCTGCAAAATCGGAGGATGAATAGACACTGAAGAATTCTTTGATATCATCCACAAGCAAGGGAACATAAATTCCATTATATCCTGTGTGTCTGAAGGCAGGATTATGCAGAAGAGGGCCTTTGCTATGGCCTACAGGATTTGAAACGACACCAAAAACTTTTGTATCTGCATTAAGATGTTCGATCTTATAAACTTGTTGAAGGCTGACTAGAGTTGGCATGCCAGGTACTAATTTGCTTCCCAGAGAACCATGGACTAAAAACCCACCAAATTTTGGCGCCAATAGTTGGCTTATGAGACCTCTATCACCCACTGCACTAGCAATTAGTGGTACCTGAAGAAGATACACTTAGTTTCAAAAACCAAATTCAAGGAACAACAAAAGTGGCCATGAAAAGATTGTGAACTCTTGAATTTGAAGCCAGAATGAGTACCTGGCAATGGGTAAGCATATGGAAAACTGGTGCTAGATCTGTGATATAAACCACGTCAATTACAAGTTTGACAATATCTGCTCCCGTAGATTGCATGCATGCAATCAGACAACTGAGTTTCTCCTCTGAAAGGTCCCCATTGTGTACATAGCTTGATACAATTATTTTGCTATTGGAACGCCTGTCCATATATTTGGTCATGTTGACATCAGTAGCCACCTGGTCACAGTTCCAAAATGTGTTGGAGAGAAAGTCAGAAGTGAGTAAATTGTGAATTTGATTACTTGAAATATTATAAGGTCTCCTCTATGGAAAGAGTACTACAGATAACAGTTTAAGAACAGAAAATTGAGGCCGAAAACAAATCGGATTTTTATCTTTAGTACTTCATGTTAGGAAATTGATTGTTCAACCTGAAATGTCAGCTACAGTATTTTAAAATTTTTTTTTCTTGGGCGAAGCTTCAGGGACACAATACTCAGTATGAAACACTGAGGAATTTTATTTCAACACAGAAATATATCGTAGTTTCTGACTGAAATATTTTGATCTATCAATGCAATGCTTAAAGCTTTGTTACCAATTATGATTGTCTAGTACCCAAATCCAAATCTCCCCGTCTATGTGAAATCCACTATCTGGTGGGTCTCAATGTATGAAAATATCCAGATTGGAGAGAGGCTGAACTGATAAAACATTATACAAGATTTGACTATAGACGGAAACAGCATGGCAAAGGGCAATAGCGATGCTCCTCTCCTTGGGAACTCATGTATTATCAGAATTTTGGTGTGATTAAATTGAAAACAAAAAAAAAAAACCAAAAACAAAGAAAGAAAGAAGGGCATTTGGGCTTTGGACGTCCCATGAAAATTGAATCAATTCACTGCATTTTACATAGCATTCAAACTTACTTAGTACGAGTGAGATAAGCCATTTAAACGGTGTAGATCCTTTCCAGAACTAAAAAAGTTCTACAGAGTATCTCTGCCCAATCGGCAAAATCCTTTGTCAAGAAAGACAAATAGTTTACTCAAATGCTATGAAAATCACAATGAGCTAATTTCAAAATTCATATAAAACGACTATAAATGTTGACCAATAAATATAAATTCTCTCAACAGTACAAGAAACCCAATATCTACAACAGAACAACAAAAGGCCTATTTCCATACCCTTTTGTTGAAGGCCGCATCCTCCATAAATAAAAGGGGTATGGAAAATAAGCATGGAGAGGTGTGAGTGCAGCCTAAAAGGGCGGGGAAATGGGCCCTCCCAAGAAAAAAAGGGAAGCATTGTCACAGTGGTAGTTATGACAGTTATATAACGACCAGTTTTGGAGGGTGACTACCTCATGCTCCATTTCGACGAATTCAGCATCTAACTCAATAGCCAGTCTCAGTACTTGCAAGCAAGTATTATTGCAGTTTCCTTTGCTAGAAGTTTTTGAAGACTTGAGCCTGACAAATGACAAAATTGGTCAATTTCAGACAATGTTCTCTCCACCTCATTAACTTATGTGGGACTTCTTGACATTTTTAGGTTTGGTTTCTCTCCCATGAATTTCTCCCTTGCACCAACTTTGGCAACCACTAAATTTTTTCAATTTTTGGCTGAAATTTGTAAAGGGACAGCACTCCTTTCTAATGTAGCTAGTTGAGCAAAAATATTCAAGTCTTTCTCCATCATCAGAGAAAGGACACAACCCACTTCTTCGGTCTCATAAGTAAATTATGGGATACAAAAGGTAGCTTATTTGGATAATTTTTAGTGGTTGATCTGATTTGCATGCTGGCTTTTTTTTTTTTTTTTTTTTTTTTTTTGGGAACTTTGAAATTTGTTTCATCAATCTGATGTATTCAAAGAATTTTTGTTTAAAACCAAAACCTAAAATTATTAAATCAAGCTATTTTTTTATTTGTTTAATTCATTAAAAGTACCACACAAGGGGCCTTGGTCCGTTTTTTTTTTTTTTAAATGACAGCCGAGCCACACTGTGGAGGATCTTGGATTAAATTAACTTCTTGTTAAGAAATAAACAAAAGCCAAAGCATAGTTTAGTCATTTAATAAATGTCAATGCTCTGGGCCCAATAGGTTGGATCTTGTCTCAAAAAGTGGTTAAAAACATCAATTCAAGAATATTTGTATCATTGAAACATGAGGGTAGATTTAAAAAGCAAAATTAGAATGCACAACTCATCATCCCTAATAAATGGGATGTCTTAATCGGGCTCATTAAATGGTGGCTGGGTTCACGTCCTAATGTTGGACAGTGTCACACTGACCCATAAAAAAAGGTACGTCCTAAATTAAGACCAAGGCACGTGGCCTGAAAGCAGTGGACCACAGTCGTGAACCACATGCTCAATCATAGCCTATAGCCATGTCGCATATGGCTACAATATGGTTCTCACATCCGCCGTTCAACAAAGAAAGCCAAACACTTCTGGCCTTGAGTTTTCTACCTACACTTCAAATCTATCCGCCGTTCAAAACATCTAAGAAAAAAAAAAAAAAAAAAAACTCTCTTTCGGATTTCAATAACTCATTTTTTGTTTTGGACTTAAAAAGTACAACTATGTAATCTGAGTCAGACAGTAGCACTCAAATTATTAACATTTCCTCACCCTATTATCTTTTTTTTCTTTTTTAAATATTGAATCATGCATTAATTTGAAACCCTCAATTAACTTTAATAGTGATGGTTCGATCTTACAACAACCTTATCCATTGCGTAATACAGAGAAAATGAAAGAGGTATGGCAAGGAACATTGAAATGATAACAGAAATAGGGTTCGAAGAATCTCGATTAGAGTTCCATGAAATCCTGAATCAATGATACAAAGCCAGACCCCACCCCTCATAGAAAAAACTAAAAAAATATAAAAAAATGTTCCACATTTATACCAATAGGTCCTTGGTCCCCTACCACTGGTCCATTTTGTCCTGAATGTGACAAAAATGCTAAACTAGCAATTTAAAATATATATATGCCTCCTAGATGAGGGGACTCAATCAATTTAACAGACAACGACTCCCAACTGCACATCATCATGTCCATCCCCACTCATTTTGAGGACTCTCATCTCTTATATATACCTCGTTGATTGGTCCATAACTTGGTTATAAGCCTAACCTTGTTAACAGTTCTATCATGGCTTAATTCCCAACGCAGTTCGGGTTTAAACTTATAAAAAAGTATTGATACTCGTTTGTTGAATTAAGGACTTAAAGGTAAATATAAGTTTTGTCAATGTCAAAAAAAAAAAAAATGAAAAATGAAAATAAAAAAAAGAAAATCCCCCAATGCAGCTCAATTAATAGCTAAACTACAATCCAGTCGAATGGTACTATTGTCATTAACTGGCTAAACTAATTGACAGGAAATGCCACTGATTGAACACTCTCCAAATTCCTCTTCTAGCTGTCACCAATGACAGCGTGCCCATCTTTTTGGACCTGATTATAGTTTCAGAGGGCAATGATATGAGCTACAGCAGATTAAAGCTCGATCAATAAGGTTCCTAAAAAATTGCCAAAAAAGATCCCAAAAAACAAGCAAAGAAAAAAACCTCAACTATGTAGGTTTGCCCATTCTGTGTCCTCTTGTCTGAGCTAATCGAGCATCCAGGATTTTAGAAATATGACCCATTAATGTGGTCTCTGCCTGGATCGAACTTGGGTTAAATTCGTTGAGGAAAATTTTGGAGCCATTCTAACTGTCCATATTAAGAATGAAATTATTTAATTATTTAGGAAAGAAGGTGGAGTAAAAGAAAAAAATGATGGTAGGTGGGGAAAAAAATACTTTAGATTGTGTGGAAAGGACAGTGTCTGATCCTTTTTTCATTTTTATTTTTCTGGTGGGAGTTGGTGTATGAACTTCACACCAGAACTATTTGTAGAAATCATCTATCCTGTCCATAAGTATGCACGGACAAGGATTTACCAATGGGAGTTAGTGCATATATGCACTAAATTCCTGCGTATACATACTGTATAAGTATGGTGACATTACTGATCCAAGTTATACAATCACAGGCACTTTAATATCATCATGAATGTATATGGTGCTGTGGAGAAGAGGGTACCTGAAAGAAACTATAACAGGCATAGTTCTCTGTTTTAAGAGTTTCTCAACCTCTGAAATGTGTGGAAAGGACATGGTATCCATGCGAAGCTCCACAAGATCTGCACCTTCTGCCCTTGCTTTCTCCATGGAAGATAGCACTTCTTCCACTGTTTCACATTCTAATGGTGTACACACTAAGAGATTGCCCTTGCAAGCCATTTGTGTGTGAGTGAGTGAGTGGAGAGAGAGAGAGGCGGGGTTCTAGTCTATGATGAAATGCCTGTAAGTCCTTGATGTAGCAAGAATGTGAGTGTGATGTTCTTTCACTACAATCATATACATAATGGTTCAAGTGTCATTACATATATTACCTTTATATACACACATATCTATACTAACTGTAAAAAGATGGATGTAAGAAAAACTTTTGATTGACTAATATATACTTATTTTAATTTTTAAATACACAACTACTCACCCTTCTGCATAAATAGGAAATATAATAATTCTAAAATACATACCTTAATATATTTTAAAACACATACCTTAATATATAAAACACAAATAGGAATTTAAAGGAAACGGAAATTATAATTCCTATAAAATAAATAGAAATATATAGGAATATGAAAACTATAACTCTAAAACACATACCTTAATATATAAAACATAAATAGGAATTCAAAGGAAACGGAAATTATAATTCCTATATAATAAATAAACAGTCGGATTGTAAATTCCACTTTCTCCATCAAGAGTAGCTGCGACTTCTCCTTTCTTTGGTTAACGGCGACTTCTCCATTCTCTGGTAAGTTTTGCTCTGCAAATTATAATATATATATATATATATGGTACTGTTAAAGAATAAGTTTGATTTTTGATAAATTTATAAGTTAGATAGATGAATTTGTAATCATAATAGATATTGTAATTAAAGAAAGAAAAATAATTCAAAACGAAATACCCATAGTTTTGAGAAACTGTTTAGACTCATTAAACCGAGGAACAAAATATAATACATACCTCAAGAGTTCCAATTGAAACCCAAAAAGGATGTACTTTGAATACATGAGAAACCCTTCAAAATCGATTTTCCATTGCAGGCATATCTAAACAAAAATACATAGATTAGAGAAAAAAAAAAGAAACTAATATTATTTAAAAATATTCACGTACAACGTACGTGTGCTATATCTAGTGCATTAAAATAGAGTAACCATTTCCATGAAAAATAGTAGACAGAGTGCTATTTTTATCATCTCCCTCTGACCGTCTCGATTTCTCTGGTGCTAGCACCTTTTGTGAGTAAGAGGCTATTTTAAATGCTATCATGTGTGGCACTGCTCTTTTTTTTCTTTAATCTAAGGTTGCTAGGTTCTCCGAAGAGAATATAGCAAGTGATGTTGGCATTACAAGTTCTAGAAAATTAAGTAAATGACATTTTAAAAACCAAAATGTTGAAGAGGGTGACATTTAACGAAGAGCATTAAAAGACAGATAATCACGTGGTCTTCTCTCTTACCATTCAACTTATCATACATGGAGCTCTCTCTTACCATTCAACTTATCATACACGCATGGTCTGTATCTTCTGTGAAAAATGCTAGATTTTGAATGGAAATGAATGCAAAATCCGAACAGGTCGAAAGCATTAATGCTACATAACAAGGAGCTTTTTCACAAATATTCTAACAAATAGTTTAAAAAAACCATAGGTAAATTATAACAAACTTTCAAAATATTTAACTCTTTTTCACGTAAGGCTTTAAAGAAAAAATATTGCAATGTCCTCTAAACAATTTACAATTTTAACAATTAATATCATCATTAATCACTGTTTATGAAATTAAAAAAAAAAAAAACCAACACCCAATCCTAAGTCGCCAGTATTACAGTGGAATGTTAATCCTCTATCAGCAGGCAATGTGAAATTTCGAGTGTTGTATCTTTGTAGGGATTGGTAAGTGTGAAAGCCATTCAATTCCAATTAAAATTCTTTGAATGGGACGAAATGACGAGACATTTACACAAATCAATTGTCTACCATTCCATACAGCTAAGCTAATTTTGAGTACCTTGGATGAATCAAAATTCGTTGGGAAGTGCCAAATGTTGCGTCCAGATCAAATTGTACTGCCGATGTGAGAGGCTGACAATTCGCCACACGGCATGCTCCGATTGGAATCAACAATCCTGTGCCCTATTACCGTAGTGTAGCATGCTGTCCTTGTTCAGATCCATCTTTATTTCTCTGATTCTCTCCTCTCTATAATGAGTTTGTGTAACTTTTTTTTACCTCCTTGCAACGGCAAAAAGGACCCTACCGTTTGCTTATTAGCAGACACGTACTGACCAATGATAATGACATAAATTTATTTGCCACTACAGGAGGTGATCTAATGGAGGGACCACTGATATGATATGGGTGTGTCTCCCCTGTTCCTTTACCTTGTTAATTTTATCCTTGTGGGGCACAAGGGACACAAGGCAAAAGAGGAGCCTTGAAATGTTACCTTTGCTAAATTTCAATTACACCCTTTTATGTGAAGTGCTAGTTCCACTTTTATCGGATGTTTTCAAAGAGACTGTGACTGAACCAATAGAACCAAAGTTTAATGAGGTTTCCAGATCTTGGGACCATTGATTTTTGGGATGAAATCAGGATAGATGCAAATCTAGATTGCCAAAAACAGATGGGGACTAGCTAGTAGAACCGGTCCAACCGTCCATTAGACTATGCTGGGCCTTAAAACTGGTGCGAACCTGTGATTTTTGGTTTGGAGGCCTCTATTGGCATCCAAAAACTTGCTTTTCATCCCCCACTTATTTTATGTTTTAAGATTTTAAAAAAAAGTTTTTTTAAAATCTTTTAAGTGGACTTTTTAGTCGTTTATGAAGCGAATACTATAAATGACAAAAAAATATACTTAAACGATAGATTTTGGAAAAACTTTCTTCTAAAAAGTTGTTCAAAATAATGTTTTCTAAGAGAATATATGATCAGTTTTTATGAAAACCTTCAATATTTTTCATAAAATCTTAAAATGTAAAATAAGTGGGGGATGAAGAGCAAGTTTTTGGGTGCCAATAGAGGCCTTCTTTTCGTTTTTGTTTTTTGTTTCTGGTTGAAGCGGCCCAACCGGTCCACCTCAACCGTCCGTTAGACCATTATTTTGTCCATGAATTGGACCAAGAGGACACCAAAAATTTAAGTACCAGCAAGATAGGGCAAAGTTACAAAGTGTTGACACTACAATTTGATCTCAAATGTCTGATTTGTGAGATGAAATAATTTACATTATGCATGGCAATGATGGCATGCTTTTCTTGAAAGTAAAACGTCTTTGAATTCGGGTCCCAACTGGGGAGAGGAGAGAGAGTGATGATGGGAGGAATGGGGCTAACTGCTTGATCCGCTGAACATTCTAATCAAGATACGAAGGGTTAGCATATTGGACCATTGCCTGATCATCTAATTCTCTACATCGCCATCGTAAATCAGCCTGACCCCACACTTCTTCACCCAAATATGGTTAGGAACTCCAATAACTGAAAACCGCACTTCATCCCCTGCAAGCATCTCAAGTTGAAGACAATGTTGTGGTGCATAGTGGAGCCATGTATGATCTTCGTACATTACAAAACCGTCATTAAATGCTAGCTCATAGCACCTCCCAGAGCCCTTGCTTTTGTTTTTGACTTTATAGCGAAAAGGGTAAGCAAGATCATAATTAGCGCTTTCAAGTCCAACTGGTGGGAATTGAAGAACAACGCATGGAATCCACCCTCAGACCTTCCAATTTGGAATTGGGAACACAACAGAACATAAACCCCATAAACGATTGGTCCCCACGCACTGGCACTTGAAATACTCAACAACCTCACTCCCCGGAAATAAAATGCTAAATTCACCAACTGAAGGTAGTTCCTGTACCATCAAATCTTCACTTATAAGAACTAGAACCCTAGTCCATCAAACCCCAGAGAGAGAGAGAGAGAGAGAGAGAGAGAGAGAGAGAGAGATTATTTCTCAAGTCACTTGCAAAATTGTTCTCAACTAATTTGTGGCAATCATAAAAGAACAAGGATGGCGATTTTTGGAAGCCTGATCTGATGGGTATTCTTTCCAGTGATGTGCAATGCACAACGTTCACCCATTTCAAATTTAAAGGAAGCTCTGGAAGTGATCGAAGCTCTGTACATTTACTTGAACAAAGATCCCACGGTAGGGAAAGTTGACTGATGCTGGATGGTAGAGTGCAGAACTTGTTTCGTTTAAGATCCAAGACTTCTAGTGATGTTAAACTCCCAAGCTCTTCAGGAACATATGACAAATTTCAGTCTTCCAGAATTAATCTTCTCATCGAAATTAATATCTCTACAGAGGATGGTGCCAGACTAGAAGAATTGGGATTTCTCATTGGTGACAAGAAGAGTGAAAACCATGATTTTGATGATGAATCCTAATAGCTTTTCTACTTTTGAGCAGCCAGAGAGAATTAGATTTTGGAGAGATTTTGACTTGAAAATGCCTGGCGGTGGCTTCCTAAGGTTCTTGCAGTTTTTCAAATCCAAGACAACAAGACGTTTGAGACATACAATAGATTGGTGAACTTTCACCAACCCTATACAATCATTGAGAAACAATATTTTGAGATTAGGGACTCGTGAGAAGTCTGGGGTTTGGGTGACAAGAATAACTAAGAATAAGGAATTTCAACCTGTAGAGAATCTGTTACAGAAAAAGTAAAAAAATAAAATCAATTTGCACATTATATCTACAATGATCAAGGTTGAAAATAGGTAAAAATATTGTCATACTTTCCTTCCTTTCCAAACTTGTTTTAGGCTGCTATAACACATTTCAATCGCAACCACTTCCTCTAGAAATAATTTGGACAGTATAGATTTTTGAGGGAACCCATGCCAACATAACCATTCCAGACCTTTGGGAAGATGTCCATAGCTACCACTTACATGTACATTATCGAGTTTAAGCAGTCTCAATCTGTTCATCTTCGCAAATGCTTTTGCATTCACTTGTACATTTTTTAACGCAGGCAAGTTTAAGACAAGACCTAAAACTCGTTTTGTTCCCTGATAAGAAAACAAAAGAGCTTTGCATAAGTGAGGACATAATATTGATGAAAACACCAATGTGTATGAAAGTCAGGCTCTGTCCCTGTCCCTTAATTGCAAGACGCATGGGAAAGTGCCTTGATTGCATATTTGAGGGGAGTGTACTACGCATTTTTCACCTTAGCAAATTTTAAGCACAATAATTCAATACGATTGTGCATTCTTGCATTAACCCAATACACATCTCATATTAACAAAATAATTCATTATATTTTAATTTTATTTATTAATAATTAACTGTAGAATTAAAAAATAGAGTTTTATTAACTTACATTATCTATCTATCTGTAGATAATAATAATGGTTATGATATCCAATGTTAGATAGTATGGACTATGGATCTTACCTTGTGATTTTCAAGCACATTGAGGATGTCCTCATGAAACCACAATCTACTACGTTTCCCAGGCTCGTTGCAATCTTCTATGCGTACAATCTCTCTACCCATGTCTCGAATTATGTCATGCATCTCCAGATAGTTTCCATCAATTCTAATAAGACATCAACGAGACAGATTCTCAAGTCTAATGTCATAGGCTCCTAATATTTCCTTTGCATAATTATTGTCCATTCCAACAAAGAAACAAGCAATATCCAAGAATAATTTCTTCTCAAAGTCATTTAATGAATCAAAGCTTATTCTAAGCTTTTCCTGAATTTTATCATGAGGAAATTCTTTTAATCTCACCAAAGCGCTTTTCCATTCAGGAACGCTTGTACTAGCAGAGAAAGAACCCAAAACTTCAAGAGCTAATGGAAGCCTTCCAGCATAATGCACTACATTCCTCGAAAACTACACATAGTCTACAATAGGATGGTCTTTCCTAAAGGCATGCCAATTGAAGAGTTCAAGAGACTCATCATAAGTTAAATGTTGACTCATGCCTGTCAATAAATTTTGACTCATGCCTGTCAATTTGGACCAAAATTATAGATGGAAGCAAAATAAATGTTGTCAAAATGAGCCACGAAAATGGAAATACACAGGAACAATGAAGTAACTTTGAGACCGCACTGAAGTATGAGAAATGGGAAATTACAAAGGGATCAAACCATACCCGTTGGGCACAAATGCCGAGGGTTGAATGAAGAAAGATCATGCTTTTAACACATTAACATACTATAAATGTAGACATGCTGGAAAACCCTAGATCTGAAGAAAATGAGTGAAGAGAAATTTCAGGGAAAGAATAATCTTACCCGTTGATATAGACGAGTGACGACGGCAGAGTTGTTCGTGAGGAGATAAGAGCAAAGAGAATGATAGCAAGAGAGAACGGCGGTACAAGAGGTCATCATCGTCGGCGGCGGCGAGAGAGTACGGCGGTCGGAGGGGTTTACGCTGGCGTCGATGGTGTAGAAAAATGCTGAGAGAGGGGTGAGACTGTGAGAGTGACAAGTGAAGGGAAAGGGTAAGGGTAAGGGTGAGACCAAGAGTGACAGGTGCAAATTCCCTTGAACCACAATTTTTCAGGTTTTGCAAAAAATTTTTCTTATATGGAAAGCGCTATTAAACAAAACGTTTTCATATATAAAAGCGCACTTGTTAAACATGCTTTCAGTGTACATAAAAGCGTTTTTTAATGTATACTTAAAGCGTGTTGTATAAGTGCAACATTAAAAGTGCTTTAGAGAAGAGCCACTTTCTTGTGTACGGAAAGCGTGTTGTTAAAATGCGCTTCCTTTAATTAAAAGCGTGTTTTATAAAATTGTATTTTTCTTTTTTCCTTGCCTCTCTACATGGAAGAGGAGTTCCTCCCATCTAATGATGTGGCGTCCTATTTGATGAACATGTGTCCCTACACATGCCACTTGTCCACCTTGCCTCCCATCCCATTACCCTTGTAATGCTCTTAATGCTCGTTAAATGCTTCTGCAAAATTCCCCCTCTGTGCCTGCACGTCCGACAGATGAACATCATAAAAGATAGGCAGAACAACCTGTTGGAAGGTTTTCTTGCACTCCATGATCTTCACTAGTCCATCAAGGCACCATCTCGAAGTGGCGTAGTTTATTGAGAATACGATAACAGAAACCCTTGACCTCTCGATTGATCGTAACAGTCCGAACGCAATTTGTTCTCTTCTTTCGAGTTGGCCCTCATATTTAAAGGCAAATCAGAGTAGAGGTGGTCCGTAAAGTTCTTGCGAGTATCCTCGCCTCTGAAACTCTAGAAAACATCATACCATAAGGGAAGAGGAGGAGGTGGGTGATGTTGTTGGGGAACTGGTAGAAGCCATCGATTTTACACACATAGATCAAATCAACGGAGGGGTAGGCCAAAAAACAGCATTTTTCCAAAATTCTTGTATTTTGGACAATACTTAGCTTCTCACAATGGAGGAACAACTCCTCTTCCCTTCCACTCATATTACGCGACGTGTAGTAGTTAATTTTAAAAAATATGGATACGTGGATACAAATACGTGGACACGTGAATACAAATATATATACATATAATTATATTCATTTGAATACATAAACATATATATATATATATATATATATATATATATATATATATATATATATATATATATATATATATATATATATATATATATTTATATGGACATATAAATGTATGTTTATAATAACATAACATAAAGATACATGTACATAATCAATTCTCATTTATTTGTTATACACATGACATAATATGAGTAGGAGGGAGAGTAATTGCTCCTCAACTGTGAGGAGCCAAGTATTATCCAAAAAAGGGTAAAATGCAGAAAACCCCCTCTATTTATACCCATTTCACAAGATACACCCCTCTAAAAAAAAACCCAACAAAAAACCCCCCATATTGTGCCAGGGGGTACGCCGTTAACGACGATGTTAAAAGTCCATTATACCCCTATACGGAAAAAATTAAAAAATTAAAATTTGATATTTATAAATGATTTTTTAAAGGTTATAAAAATTAATTTTGTTTTTATATATGAAACGGTGTTGTATAAGAAACAAAAATAAAATTAAAAAATGCTCTCCATTCCTCTGGTAAACTTTCCGGTCATCTTCATCGGCGCACACATATACACCACCAACAACAGCAATAGTGGCCCACTGGAGGTGCAGCGGCAACATCCCGTGAAGGAGGCAGCAGCGATAACAGTTGGCACTGGAGATACAGTGGCACTGGCACCGATGCCATCATCTTCACTTCACTGACACCTTTTTTTTTTATTTCCAAATACCCATCTGGAGGTGCAATGGCAACGGTGACGATGGTGGTGTGGACGAAACCCACGTGTGGGCAACGGTGAACAAGGCAAGAACAGCGCTTTCTTCTTCGTCCGATCCCGAAGGACTCGATGGTCCGATACTTCCGGCGAATGCTGGAACTCGGTATTCGAGGGTGTGAACTTCGCCGGGTCTTGCTCGAAAATAAATAGTCACAGACGAAATCAGCTAAAACCGATTCAAAGATCGAAACTTGAAATTCAAATAGAGAGGAGAAGAGGGGTGGGAGTGATTGGGCATTTAGGGTTTTTGGTTTGGTACAATTTGGAGGCAGAGTAGAGGCAGTGATCGCTGAGCTGACGAATTGCAGTTTGAAGCTTGTTTTTGCAACTCTCTTTTGAACTCATCAATGGCTTCCCTCTTCTCTCTCTCTCTCTTTCTACATATATTTGCTCTCTTTGGATGGGTTTGGTAGAGGAAAGCCCCACGACAATATCTTTTCCTTCATCGATTCCATCCCTAGTGACCATCTTCAGCGTTGTCTGAATCGAACCAAATCTCCTTGCCATCGAATTTACCAACGAATCCTCACCATTAAAAGCCTTCTTGCCAGCGAAAGCTTTCTATAAAAAAATATAAAAATTGTTGAAGACCGTCGTAGTCTTCATGAGGCAACACGAACTACCACCATAAAGCCTTCCCAACTGTTATCAACCCACCATCGCATCCTCATCGTGATGGTCACGTCGATTCCATCATTGGTACGCCAGTGTGGTAGCCATGGCCAGTGTGGTTCGCCGGTGAAGAAGAAAGAGAGAATCACGTGATGGTCACGTGATATCATTTCATTAGAGCAAAGGGCATTTTTGTCTTAAAATCAACAAATAACATCACGTGCATATCACGTGATGTTATTCCGTTAGTTTCCTTGATGGTAGATGGATGGTAGGGGGTAAACTATTAACCTTAGACAATATGAGGGGTTTTTTGTTAGGTTTTTTTTAGAGGGGGGTATCCTGCAAAATAGGTATAAATAGAGGGGGTTTTTCTGCATTTTACCCTCCAAAAAATTATACAGCATTTTTTCCTTCTAAAAGAGAGCTAGAGTGCTTTTGGAAGTCACATGGGAACATGGATAAAGCATCATTGCGAATGCACTATGTTTGACGTTGAATAGAGCATATCTGACCATTCAATCAATTATTGGACGGTTCAGATTTAATGGGCTTTATTCTTCACTGCCAGGACCTGTATTGAAAAACTTAAAATTATTCAATAAGGTACAAAACAAAAAGAGAGTTGTGTTTGAGTAGAACGTGCCACCAACTCTGACCAGCATGCTTGTACCCATTTGAAAATATTTTTATGTCAAATTTTATTAATGGGAAGGCATCAATGTGAAAAAACATAGCGCTGTCTCGGATTATGTTTTCAAAATAGATGAAAAAACTCACGGGAAGAGGGATGATGGCCCCTCTTAGAAGCATTACTCTTTACGTAAATGAGAGAAAAATAATTCAATATCTAGTAGGTTACTACTTGCTACCATATTTATGACTATCACCACATTTATGAATGACCATTGACCAATAATAAAAATATAAAATGAAAAGAAATCTAAAATTGAAAATATACCACACATTCTACATGACACAATGTTTGAAGTCGTTGATTTTAGGAGAGTAAGTCACCAAATGCCGACCAAGGATCCACATAATTTGTTTTGGCATTTTATACCCAGAACTGACTTTGAAATCATATGCAAACTGCTCCTATATAATATGTTAAATCACATACACAAATAATACAAATACACATAAGCATGCTAAACAAACAAGACATGCAAAACGGTACCCATGTGAATGGTGACCAGCGACTGCTTGATTTGCTGAATCATCCTTGTCAAGTATGCCTTGATACGAAGGGTTAGCATATTGGACCTCTGCTTCATAATCTAAGTTCTTCTCATCGCCCTCGTAAATCAGCTTGAGCCCACACTTCTTCACCCTAATATGGCTAGCAACTCTAGTAACTGAAAACTCCACTTCATCCCCTGCTTGCATCTGAAGGTCAAGACAATGTTGTGGTGCATAGTGGAGCCATTTATGATCTTGAAGCATTGCTAAATGGTCATCAAATGCTAGTTCATAGCACCTTTCAAACCCTTTGGTTTTATTTTTGACTTTATAGCCAAAAGGGTAAGCAAGATCATGATCACCGCTATGGTATATAATTGGTGGGCTTCCAAGAACAACGCATAGAATCCAACCTCGGATCTTCCGATTTGGAAGTGGGAGCACAACAGTACACAAACCAAATCCCACGCCCTGGTAGTTGAAATACTCAAGAACCTCCCTCCCCGGAAATAAAATACTAAATTCACCAACTGAATGTACTTCCTGTTTCATCAAATTAATCTTCACTTATAAGAATTAGAACCCTAGTCCATCAACCCCCACACACACACATGAGAGAGAGAGAGAGAGAAAGAGAGAGAGAGAGAGTTACCTGTTGGCTCTGGAGGAGACTTTTTCTACCATAACTTGCAAAATCGAGCTCGACTAATTTATGGCAACCGTAAAAGAACAAGGATGGCGATTTTCGGAAGTCTGATCCAATTGATATTCTTTCCAGCGATGTGCAATGCGTTGCATTCACCCATTTCAGATTTATAGGAAGCTCTGGAAGTGATCGAAGCTCTGTACATCGACTTAAACAGAGGTCCCAAAGTTGGGAAAGTTGACTGATGCTGGCTGGTAGGGTGCAAAACTTGTTTCGTTTAAGATCCAACACTTCTAATGATGTTAAACTCCCAAGCTCTTCCGGAACATATGATAAATTGCAGTCTTCTAGAATTAATCTTCTCATCGGAATTAATCCCTCAATAGAAGATGGTGCCAAACTAGTAGGATTGGGATCTCTCAGCAGTGAGAAGAAACGTGAAAACCATGATTTTGATGACGACTCTTTGAATCCTAATACTTTTTCTAATCTTGAGCAACCAGAGAGAATAAGATTTTGGAGAGATTTTGACTTGAAAATGCCTAGCGGTAGGTATCTAAGGTTCTTGCAGTTGTTCAAATCCAAGACAGCAAGGTTGTTGAGGCATTCAATAGATTGGTGAACTTTTACCAACTTTTTACAATCATTGAGAAATAACATCTCGAGACTAGGGACTTCTGAGAAGTCTGGGGTTTCAGTTAGGTTATAGGAATGACTGAGAATAAGGAATTTCAACATGTAGAGATTCTGTTATAGAAAAAGGAAAGAAAGGAAAATTAATTTCAACATGGTATATACAATTATCAAAGTTGGAAGGATGTAAAAACAATGTCATACCTTTGTTCCCTTCCAAACTTGGGTTAGGTTGCTATAGCACATGTCAATTGCAACCACTTCCTCCAGAAATAATTCGGACGGTAGAGACTTTTCGGGGAATCCATTCCAACATAACCATTTCAGCCTTTTCGAAAGATGTTCATAACTACCACTTAGGTGTACAAAATCGAGTTTAAGGAGTCTTATGTTGTACATCTTTGCAAATGCTTGTGCATTCACTTTTACATTTTCTGATGTAGGCAAGTTTAAGTCAAGACCTTCAACTTGTTTTGTTCCCTGATAAGAAAGAGCCTTGAATTAGTGAAAACATAATATTGCTGAGGACACCAATGTCTATGAAAGTTAGGCTCTGTCCCTTAGTTGCATATATGATGCATGGGGAAGTGCCTTGATTGCTTATTTGAGGAGACTGTGGTATGAATTTGTTCCCCTAGCAAATTCTTACATACATTAACCCAATACAAGTCACATATTAGCAAAATAATTCATAATATTTATATTTTACTTATTAATAATTAATTTTAGAATTAATATAATAATTAAAATTTAATTAACTTAAATTATTATATTAACTATCAATCCAATTAGATAATAACAATATTTTTAATATTAGATAATAATAATATCAGTTGTGATATCAAATAATATTGAAATATTAAATAATAATTAGATATATAGATAATTGGAGGAGGCTAGATGAAGATGTATTATGCATATGGATCTTACCGTGTTATTTTTAAGCACATTTAGGACGTCCTTATGAAACCACAATCTACTACGTTTTCCAGGCTCCTTGCAGTGTTCTTTTCGAACAATCTCTCTACCCATGTCTCGAATTATGTCATGCATCTCCAACCAATGTCCATCAATTTTAATAAGACACCGTCGAGACAGATTCTCAAGTCCAATTCCACAGACTTCTAATATTTCCATTGCATAATTCTTGTCCATTCCAACAAAGAAGCAGGCAATATCCAAGAATAAGTCCTTCTCAAAATCGTTTAACGAGTCAAAGCTTATTCTGAGCTTTTCTTGAATTTTATCATTTGGAATTTCTTTTAATCTCTTCAAAGCTCTTTTCCAATTAGGAACACTTGTGCTAGCAAAGAAAGAACCCAAGACTTCAAGAACTAACGGAAGCCCACCAGCATAATACACTAACTTCCTCGAAAAGTCCACATAATCTTCTATCGGATGGTATGGTTTAAAGGCATGCCAGCGGAAGAGTTCAAGAGACTCATTGTAAGTTAAAAGATCAGGCGTATAAACCTCATCCACATCCAGAAATTTTAGGAGAAACTCGTCTCTAGTTGTTACTATGATTCTACTTCCGGAATGGAACAAATCACGCCTTATGGCCAATGCCTTTAACTGCTCGAAATCATCCACATCATCAAGAATAACAAGAACCCTTTTAGACCATAGCCTCTGTTTTATAACCTCAATTCCACGGTCAACATTTCTTATTTTTTGATTTTCATTCATTAAGCATTCAGAAAGAAGATGTTCTTGCAAACGAACTAGACCATTGGGCTGCTTTGAAACTTCTCTAACATCTGCAAGGAAGCTGCTGCTTTCAAATTGGTGATGTATCTGGTTATAGATAGCTTTGGCAATTGTTGTCTTGCCTAGTCCACCAATGCCCCAAATCCCAACCATGCGAACATTGTCTGACCCCAAGCTTAATATCTCGTTTACATGATGTACACGAGACTCTATGCCAATTGGGTAGTTGGCAACATTTAAGTAGGGAAGATTTAGTTTGTTAAAAACGTCTTCAACAATCAGCTCAATAAATTTTGACTCATGCCTGCCAATTTTAACCAAAACATGAGATGGAAGCAAAATAAATGTTGTTGAAATGAGCCACAAAAATGGAAATAAACATGAAGAGTGAAGTAAATTTGACACCACACTGAATTAGGCGTATGAGAAATTACGGAGCTAGCTAACAATGGGATCAAACCATACCCGTTGGCCTCATTTTGTAAGTGGCGTCCAGACAAATTAGCGGCCTCTGTCAGCGCAGCCCTCCACCTCTCCACCTTGCCTTCCATCCCACGACCCTTGTAACGCTCTTCATGCTTGGCGAATGCTTCTGCAAAACTCCCCCTCTGTGTCCGCACGTCGGACGGATCAACGTCGTAAAACACAGGCATAACAATCTGTTTGAATTTTTTCTTGCACTCGAGGATCTTCACGAGTTCATCAAGGCACCATCTTGAAGCAGCGTAGTTTCTTGAAAGGACGATAACAGAAGCCCTTGACTTCTCGATTGCTTCCAACAATCCGAACGTAATTTCTTCGCCTCTGTCGAGTTTGTCGTCATCTCTGAAGGTGCGAAACCCGCGACGGGTCAAAGCAGAGTAGAGGTGGTCCGTAAAGTTCTTGCGCGTATCTTCGCCTCTGAAACTCAAGAAAACATCATAAAAAGTTCGCCGTGGAAGGGAAGAGGAGGAGGTGGATGATTCTGCATGAGCACTGGTATCAACCATGGTTCTTACACAGAGTGATCAAATTGACGGAGGGATAGGCCAATTCACAACATTTCTGTCTACGTATGTATATGGAGGAGAGACAAGAAGAAAAAGGAACAGCATCCTTTCCCTTTCGGGGGAAAAAAAAAACCAAAAAGCGCACTAGGGTTGTGCTTTTGGAAGTTACATGGGAACATGCATAGCGACATCCTAGATGACTTTGTGTTCCCATGTATAGAGCATTTCTGACCATTCAATCAGTTATTGGACGGTTTAGATTCATAGGCTGTCCATTTACTTTAAGGCGGATATGAGTCAATCAGTCAAACGAGGGAAAATTATACTCCCTGCTTTTGGTGTGTGCTTCCCAAACTAACACCAGAAAAATGGTCACGTAACAGCCGATTTGTATCAAGTTGTTGGTAATTTGTAGTAAGTTGGCAGGCAAAACCTTTTTGTTGGTATTAGTTTGAGAAACACTTTAGTCTAAAGCAAAAGAAAAAAACGGAAAAGTTCCAAGTAAATTCATAGTCATCATCCTAAAGCAACATGTCTACACGAAAAGGGTGCCGATATTCCCGCATGAAGTTTCTTTGTTTCCACGGCAACAGATGCATTGAAGGGACGAAATTGCCTTTTGAAGTCAAGAAGGAAGAAAAACTAAGGGGGCCCCGCCATCCACTTTTTCCCTCTTTTCCTTGTAATTTCTCTTCCCTTTCCCTTTCTTTTCTTTTCTTTTCTTTTCTTCCTCTTATACAACTTTCCCATCTTAGCCGTGAGGGAAGGCAATTGCCACACCTGATTTTTTATTTTTTATTTTTTTATTATACTTTAAATTCTTTAAAATTTTAGATTTGCCTCTAAACTCTTTGGAATTCTAGATTTGCCTCGACTGAATTTTTTTAATCCTTTATTTTGCATTTTCCTAATATCTCATTTTACTAAATAAATACCTAATTCTCTCTCAAACGTCTCCCATTGAAATACTGTTTATCAATGAATTATAAATTTTTATAATTTTTTTTTTTAGCTCAAAATCACAAAATCAAAGAAAATTTCTGAACTAAAGCTTCTTTGATTTTTCGAATTAGAATTAAGTAATAACAACATACTAAAATTCATCTCTCCTCAACTAAATTCTTGGTTCTGTCCTGGTAGCACACCTTCAGGCCGAAGAGGCTCGCCATCACTATCGTCCCTAGTAGCACACCTTTGGGCCGAAATTTCTTCACCTCTGTCAAGTTCGTCGTCATCTCTGAAGGTGCGAAACCCGCAACGGTCCAAAGCAGAGTAGAGGTGGTCAGTAAAGTTCTTGCATGTATCCTCCCCTCTAAAACTCAAGAAAACATCGTACCAAAATTTCGGTGGAAGGGAAAAGGAGGACGTGGATGATTCTTCATGGGTACTGGTATCAACCATGGTTTTTACACTGATCAAATTGACGGAGGAATAGGCCAATTCACAGCATTTCTATCTACATCTGTAAACAGGGGCGGAGGGAAGGGGAGTCAAAGGGGGGCAATTGACCCTCCCAACTCTTTCCTTTTTTTCTTCCTCAACTATGAGCATTCTATTTTGATCCTCTACTTACTTTTTTATTCAAAAAATTGATGAATTTGACCATATTATTTATTCTAATTATTTTTTTCACCCTATACAAAGTTGAAAAACAAAATCTCAAATTGTGAGTGGATTCGGTGTTGAGATGTACGAACTCAATACCGTGTCAAACTAATATTGGATGGGGTTTTGGATAACCGAGATTAAAAGATAAAAAATTTGTCATTGACGGCTGAAATTAAAAGCAAAAAATGGTTATTGAAATGACTAAGAGCATCTCTAGTGGTTTATGTAGTTTGCCTATATTTTTTTTATTTTAACACATGCTATAGTATTAAATGCTGTAATTTGACACAACGTGCTTCAATGATTCAAATAACAAAATATGTAATTTTTTAGGGTAACCATCATTTCCTTCCTTTTTTTTAACCTCCTTTATACTATTTTAACATAAGAGTATGTTATTGCTATTTTTTAACTCATCCTTTAACACACCATTGGAGTACCAACAAGGTATGTTGAAGATGCTCTAAAATGACCTCAATGATAACTTTTTTTTACCTTTTAATCTTGACCATCCAAAACCCCTTCCAATGACGAGCTGAGCTCAGCATGGTGCTGAGTTTTTTCATCTCAACACCAAGTTCATACTTGATCAAATCTATTTCTTTATGCTTGAAGGTACCAATACGAGGCACTGCGCAAACACATGCTTGCCACATTGGGGATTTGGAAGTTGGATCAAATCTTACCTTATTTCCAGTTTTTCCAAATAATCCAAAAGACAAAAATAATTGGGTTTAATTCCTTGGTTGGGTAGAAAATTTGAAATCCAAAACGTCTTGATCTTTGAAGCAGGCACACTTAATCCGTTTTCTTTAATATTGCATTTCTATTCCAAGATATACCAATCTTTCCAAGAATCCTTTTACGCAGTCAAGACTCTCCCTCAATGCGCTCAAGATTATGACTCAAAAGTCAAAATAGATGTTGAACAACTTAGAATTATCCAAGAAGTTACAAAACAGAAGGAGAGGTGTAAAATTAAATAACCAAAACCATGATCAAGTGCACCAAATGCTAGTTCACAGATTCTTTCAAAAGGGTAAGCCAAATCATGATCAAGTGCAGCTAGTGAAGTAGGTCTCCTCAAAGAACAACGCATAGAATCCACCCTAGCTTGGATCTTCAATTCGAAAGCAGGGGCACAACAAAAGATAATTATTTTTCTAGTCCTGGTCGATCCACAACTAAATTATGATTTATAGCAAATAATCTACTTTAAATCAAATAATTATTTGGTTTAATTTGGCCGGCATTTTAGTGGAATTTGTAAATTCTAAGATTTTTAAAAATAAAAAATAAAATAGTTGCTTTTTATTTTATAATAAAAACAGAAGGCTGAATTTCCCAATTTACTACCAAAATTCGCATATAAAAAGGCTAAAATTTGAGAAATAAAAATGGCTGAATGAGTTCTATGTGTGTGAGTTCTACTACTCCAACCCATATAATGCTCCGTGTCTACAAGTCATTTTATCTTCCCAAGGAGACGGCTCGTTGCTCTCAAATATTACGGCTTTGCCCTTCTGTGCACAAGAGAGCTAGCTTGTTCGTCGAATTGGCTCATCGTCCCCAGTACCTCAGGCTATCGCCGTAATCGGTGAAAGAACATGAACGTCGCTCAGCATACATTGATTTTTGGGATGAGATCTGGTCTCAACCGTCCATTAGACTGTTCTTTTATCCATGAATTGTACCAAGAGAATACCAAAAATTTGAGTACCAGCAAGATAGGGCAAAAGATTTACGTTTGGTCCTGATTTGAGCCTCCAGAAGGGTACATACTGTGGGCCTTCGAGAGGACAATTATACAACCAGGCAAAGTTACAAAGGGTTGACACTACAATTTGATCTCAAGTTTCAGATTGTGTAATGAAATTATTTACATTATGCATGACAATGATGGCATGCTTTTCTTGAAAGTAAAATGTCTTTTAAATTTGGGTCTCTAGTGGCTTTGGGTCTAATGACACCTTCCATCTTAAAAGAAATGTGGGATTTGCGGTGATCTTAATTTCGATTTTACATGAGTGCATGTGAGTTTTCCTATCGTTTGGTGAGAAAAAAAAAATAAAAAAACCTAACTAACTGGGGAGAAGAGAGAAAGAGAGAGTGATGATTGGAGGAATGGGGCTGACTCCACGAAGAAGAGTTGGTTTGGTAATTTTGGGTTTAAAAAAAGACGTGATTTTGGTGTATTTTATTTTTCTAAAAAAATTAAACAGCCTTAGCCAAAACGGTGCATTTTTATAAAACCGAGTTCCATACTCTCTCTTATCCAAGAGTGTTCAGCATGTTTGGACCCATTTAAAAATGTTTTAAAATCAAATTTTATAAAGGGGAAATTACAGATTAGTCCGACACAATTTTGACCATAGATCCCATCTAAAAATGCCTCATTTACAATTTTAACCTTAAGACACAATTTGTATTAGACCGCTATGAGTTCATGTTTTTATTTTAATATACAAGTAAATACAACAAACTTCCAATAGATCTTTCAGAGCATCTCTAGCAGTGAGCTATAGCCTGTGCTATTGTTATATTATAACATTTAGCACAAGTTGGGCTACTTTAATGTTATGCCAAACAGTTGTGCTAAAAATAGCAATAACCCACTTTTATGCCAAATATAACACAAGGGTGAGTTATTAATATATTTGCTATGTCATCTTTCCCTCAATTTCTCAACAGTCAAACACACTAGCAACTATAAAAAAATATAATATTTTTCTTCAAAATTTTCTCAGTAATCAAACAACCTATAAAAAAATACAATATTTTAAAAAATAATACTAAAATCTGATATATATATATATATATAATAAAAAAATAAAAAAACAAAAAACATATCCTTTTTTTTAGCTCATTTGTCCACTCAAGTAACCTTACATTTGATCCAAATAATATTTTTGGTTTTTGTTTCTTGTTTCTGGTTGAAGCGGCCCAACTGGTCCACCTCAACCGTCCGTTAGACCGTTCTTTTGTCCATGAATTGGACCAAGAGGACACCAAAAATTAAAGTACCAGCAAGATAGGGCAAAGTTACAAAGTGTTGACACTACAATTTGATCTCAAATGTCTGATTTGTGAGATGAAATAATTTACATTATGCATGGCAATGATGGCATGCTTTTCTTGAAAGTAATAACGTCTTTGAATTCGGGTCCCAACTGGGGAGAGGAGAGAGAGTGATGATGGGAGGAATGGGGCTAACTGCTTGATCCGCTGAACATTCTAATCAAGATACGAAGGGTTAGCATATTGGACCATTGCTTGATCATCTAATTCTCTACATCGCCATCGTAAATCAGCCTGACCCCACACTTCTTCACCCAAATATGGTTAGGAACTCCAATAACTGAAAACCGAACTTCATCCCCTGCAAGCATCTCAAGTTGAAGACAATGTTGTGGTGCATAGTGGAGCCATATATGATCTTCGTACATTACAAAACCGTCATTAAATGCTAGCTCATAGCACCTCCCAGAGCCCTTGCTTTTGTTTTTGACTTTATAGCGAAAAGGGTAAGCAAGATCATAATTAGCGCTTTCAAGTCCAACTGGTGGGAATTGAAGAACAACGCATAGAATCCACTCTCGGACCTTCCAATTTGGAATTGGGAACACAACAGAACATAAACCCCATAAACGATTGGTCCCCACGCACTGGCACTTGAAATACTCAACAACCTCACTCCCCGGAAATAAAGTGCTAAATTCACCAACTGAAGGTAGTTCCTGTACCATCAAATCTTCACTTATAAGAACTAGAACCCTAGTCCATCAAACCCCAGAGAGACAGAGAGAGAGAGAGAGAGAGACCTGGCTCCAGAGGAGATTATTTCTCAAGTCACTTGCAAAATTGTTCTCAACTAATTTGTGGCAATCATAAAAGAACAAGGATGGCGATTTTTGGAAGCCTGATCTGATGGGTATTCTTTCCAGTGATGTGCAATGCACAACGTTCACCCATTTCAAATTTAAAGGAAGCTCTGGAAGTGATCGAAGCTCTGTACATTGACTTAAACAAAGATCCCAAAGTAAGGAAAGTTGACTGATGCTGGATGGTAGAGTGCAGAACTTGTTTCGTTTAAGATCCAAGACTTCTAGTGATGTTAAACTCCCAAGCTCTTCAGGCACATATGACAAATTTCAGTCTTCCAGAATTAATCTTCTCATCAAAATTAATATCTCTACAGAGGATGGTGCCAGACTAGAAGAATTGGGATTTGTTATTGGTGACAAGAAGAGTGAAAACCATGATTTTGATGATGAATCCTAATAGCTTTTCTACTTTTGAGCAGCCAGAGAGAATAAGATTTTGGAGAGATTTTGACTTGAAAATGCCTGGTGGTGGCTTCCTAAGGTTCTTGCAGTTTTTCAAATCCAAGACAACAAGACGTTTGAGACATACAATAGATTGGTGACCTTTCACCAACCCTATACAATCATTGAGAAACAATATTTTGAGATTGGGGACTCGTGAGAAGTCTGGGGTTTGGGTGACAGGAATAACTAAGAATAAGGAATTTCAACCTGTAGAGAATCTGTTACAGAAAAAGAAAAAAAATAAAATCAATTTGCACATTATATCTACAATGATTAAGGTTGAAAATATGTAAAAATATTGTCATACTTTCCTTCCTTTCCAAACTTGTTTTAGGCTGCAATAACACATGTCAATCGCAACCACTTCCTCTAGAAATAATTTGGACAGTATAGATTTTTGAGGGAACCCAGCCAACATAACCATTCCAGCCCTTTGGGAAGATGTCCATAGCTACCACTTACATGTACATTATTGAGTTTAAGCAGTCTCAATCTGTTCATCTTCGCAAATGCTTGTGCATTCACTTGTACAGTTTTTAACACAGGCAAGTTTAAGACAAGACCTAAGACTCGTTTTGTTCCCTGATAAGAAAACAAAAGAGCTTTGCATAAGTGAGGACATAATATTGATGAAAACACCAATGTGTATGAAAGTCAGGCTCTGTCCCTGTCCCTTAATCGCAAGACACATGGGAAAGTGCCTTGATTGCATATTTGAGGGGAGTGTACTACGCATTTTTCACGTTAGCAAATTTTAAGCACAATAATTCAATACGATTGTGCATTCTTACATTAACCCAATACACATATCATATTAACAAAATAATTCATTATATTTTAATTTTTTTTATTAATAATTAACTGTAGAATTAAAAAACAGAGTTTTATTAACTTACATTATCTATCTGACTGAGTAGATAATAATAATGGTTATGATATCCAATTTTAGATAGTATGGACTATGGATCTTACCTTGTGATTTCAAGCACATTGGGGATGTCCTCATGAAACCACAATCTACAACGTTTCCAGGCTCCTCACAATCTTCTATGTGTACAATCTCTCTACCCATGTCTCAAATTATGTCATGCATCTCCAGATAGTTTCCATAAATTCTAAAAGACATCGATGAGACAGATTCTCAAGTCTAATGTCATAGGCTCCTAATATTTCCTTTGCATAATTTTTGTCCATTCCAACAAAGAAACAAGCAATATCCAGGAATAATATCTTCTCAAAGTCATTTAATGAATCAAACCTTATTCTAAGCTTTTCCTGAATTTTATCATGAGGAAATACTTTTAATCTCACCAAAGCGCTTTTCCATTCAGGAACGCTTGTGCTAGCAAAGAAAGAACCCAGAACTTTAAGAGCTAATGGAAGCCCTCCAGCATAATGCACTACATTCCTCGAAAACTCCACATAGTCTACAATAGGATGGTCTTTCCCAAAAGGCATGCCAATTGAAGAGTTCAAGAGACTCATCATAAGTTAAATGTTGACTCATGCCTGTCAATAAATTTTGACCAAAATTATAGATGGAAGCAAAAAAAATGTTGTCGAAATGAGCCACGAAAATGGAAATACACAGGAACAATGAAGTAAATCTGACACCGCACCGAAGGAACTGAAGTATGAGAAATGGGAAATTACAAAGGGATCAAACCATACCCGTTGGGCACAAATGCCGATGGTTGAATGAAGAAAGATCATGCTTTTAACATATTAATATACCATAAATGTAGACATGCTGGAAAACCCTAGATCTGAAGAAAACGAGTGAAGAGAAATTTCAAGGAAAGAATGATCTTACCCGTTGATATAGACGAGTGACGACGGCGGAGATGTTCGTGAGGAGAGAAGAGCAAAGAGAATGATAACGAGAGAGAACGGCAGTACAAGAGGTCGTCATCTTCGGCGGCGGCGAGAGAGTATGGCGGTCGGAGGGGTTTTGCAAGTGAAGGGTAAGGGTGAGGTTGAGAGTGACAAGTGCAAAATTCCCTTGAACCACAATTTTTCAAGTTTTGCAAATTTTTTTCTTATATGGAATGCGCTATTAAAAACAACACTTTCATATATAAAAGCGCACTTGTCAAAAACGCTTTCCGTATAGATAAAAGAGTAATTTTGTAAAATTATGCTTTTATGTATACTGCAAGCGTGTTTCATAATTCCGACATTAAAAGTACTTTAGATAAGGGCAACTTTCTTATATGGAAAGCGTGTTGTTAAAATGCGCTTCATTTAATTGAAAGCGTGTTTTATGAAATCGTATTTTTCTTTTTCCCAGTACACATTGAAAGGGGGAAAAAAAAGGAGAAAGGAGAGAAAAATCGTATTTTTCATTTTTCCTCGCCTCCACCCATAGTGGAGAAACTCCTCCCATCCAATGTGACGCCCTATTTGATGAACATGTGATGGGCACATGCCACTTGTCCACCTTGCCTTCCATCCCACTACCCTTGTAACGCTCTTCATGCTTGTCAAATGCTTCTGCAAAATTCCCCCTCTGTGCCCGCATGTCCGACGGATGAACATTTTAAAAGACAGGCAGAACAATCTGTTTGAGGGTTTTCTTGCACTCCATGATCTTCACCAGTCCATCAAGGCACCATCTCGAAGCGGCGTAGTTTATTGAGAATACGATACCAGAAACCCTTGACCTCTCGATTGATCGCAACAGTCCGAACGCAATTTGTTCTCCTCTTTCGAGTTGGTCCTCATCTTTGAAGGCAAAGCAGAGTAGAGGTGGTCTGTAAAGTTCTTGCGAGTATCCTCGCCTCTGAAACTCTAGAAAACATCATACCAAAAGGGAAGAGGAGGAGGTGGGTGATGTTGCTGGGGAACCGGTAGAAGCCATCGATTTTACACATATAGATCAAATCGACGGAGGGGCAGGCCAAAAAATACAGATTTTTTTCCTTTTAAAAGGGAGCTAGAGTGCTTTTGGAAGTCACATGGGAACATGGATAAAGCATCATTGCGAATGCCACTCTGTGTTTGACATTGAATAGGGCATATCTGACCATTCAATCAACTATTCTACACTGCCAAGGCCAGTATTGAAGAACTTAAAATTATCCAAGCAGAAGCTACAAAACAAAAGGAGAGTTGTGTTTGAGTAGAACATACCGCCACCTCTGACCAGCATGCTTGTACCCATTTGAAAATATTTTTATGTCAAATTTTATTAATGGGAAGGCATCAATGTGAAGAGGGATGACGGCCCCTCTTAGAAGCATTACTCTTTACGTAAATGAGAGAAAAATGATTAAATATCTAGTAGGTTACTACTTGCTACCATATTTATGACTATCACCACATTTATGAATGACCATTGACCAATAATAAAAATATAAAATGAAAAGAAATCTAAAATTGAAAATATACCACACATTCTACATGACACAATGTTAGAAGTCGTTGATTTTAGGAGAGTAAGTCACCAAATGCCGACCAAGGATCCACATAATTTGTTTTGGCATTTTATACCCAGAACTGACTTTGAAATCATATGCAAACTGCTCCTATTTAATATGTTAAATCACATACACAAATAATACAAATACACATAAGCATGCTAAACAAACAAGACATACAAAACGGTACCCATGTGAATGGTGACCAGCGACTGCTTGATTTGCTGAATCATCCTTGTCAACTATGACACCTTGATATGAAGGGGTAGCACATTGGACCTCTGCTTCATAATCTAAATTCTTCTCATCGCCCTCGTAAATCAGGTTGACCCCACACTTCTTCACCCAAATATGCTTAGGAACTCTAGTAACTGAATACTCCACTTCATCCCCTGCTTGCATCTGAATGTCAAGACAATGTTGTGGTGCGTAGTGGAGCCATGTATGTTCTTCACGCATTGCTAAACGGTCATCAAATGCTAGTTCATAGTGCCTTTCAAAGCCTTTGGTTTTATTTTTGACTTTATAGGCAAAAGGGTACGCAAGATCAGGAGCAACGCTATGTGGTACAAATAGAACTCTAGGTGGTGGGTCTCCAAGAACAACGCATAGAATCCACCCTCGGATCTTCCGATTTGGAAGTGGGAACACAACAGAACACAACTTCCATAAACCAAATACCACGACCTGGTGGTACTCAAGAACCACACTCCCCGGAAATAAAATGCTAAATTCACCAACTGAAGGTACTTCCTGCTTCATCAAATTAATGTTCATTTATAAGAATTAGAACCCTAGTCCATCAACCCACACACACACACGAGAGAGAGAGAGAGAGAGAGAGAGAGAGAGAGAGAGAGAGAGAGAGAGTGACCTGTTGGCTCTGGAGGAGACTTTTTCTAAAGTCACATTCAAAATTGTTGTCAACTAATTTGTGGCAACCATAAAAGAACAATGATGGCGATTTTTGGAACTCTGATCCAATTGATATTCTTTCCAATGATGTGCAATGCGTTGCATTCACCCATTTTAGATTTACAGGAAGCTCTGGAAGTGATCGAAGCTCTGTACATTTACTTAAACAGAGGTCCCAGAGTTGGGAAAGTTGACTGATGCTGGCTGGTAGGGTGCAAAACTTGTTTCCTTTAAGATCCAAGACTACTAGTGATGTTAAACTCCCAAGCTCTTCAGGGACATATGACAAATTGCAGTCTTCCAGAATTAATCTTCTCATCGAAATTAATATCTCTGCAGAGGATGGTGCCAGACTAGAAGAATTGGGATTTCTCATTGGTGACAAGAAAAGTGAAAACCATGATTTTGATGATGATTCTTTGAATCCCAATAGCTCTACTAAATTTGAGCAGCCAGAGAGAACAAGATTTTGGAGAGATTTCGACTTGAAAATGCCTGGTGGTAGCTTCCTAAGGTTCGTGCAGTTTTTCAAATCCAAGACAAGAAGATTTTTGAGACATACAATAGATTGGTGAACTTTTACCAAACTGGTACAATCATTGAGGAACAACATCTCAAGATTAGGTGCTCTTGAAAAATCTGGGGTTTCAATTAAGTGATAGGAATGACTGAGAATAAGGAATTTCAATGAGCGGAGACTCTGTCATTATAAAATAAAAAATTAATAAATTAATTCACACATTATATCTGCAATGATTAAAGGGGGTAAAAAATGTAGAATCAATGTCATACCTTTGTTCCCTTCCAAACTTGTTTCAGGCTACTGTAACACATGTCAATGGCAACCACGTTCTCAAGAAATAATTTGGACGGTATAGATTTTTGAGGGAACCCGTTCCAACACAACCATCTCAGTCTTTTGGAAAGATGCCCATAGCTACCACTTAGTTGTACATGATCAAGTTTAAGCAGTCTCAATCTGTTCATCTTCACAAATGCTTGTGCATTCACTTTTACATTTTCTAATGCAAGCAAGTTTAAGTCAAGACCTTCAATTCGTTTTGTTCCCTGATGAGAAAGAACCTTGCATAAGTGAAAATATAATATTGCGGAGAACACCAATGTCTATGAAAGTTAGGCTCTGTCCCTTAGTTGCATGATGCATGGGGAAGTGCCTTGATTGCATATTTGAGGGGAGTGTGGTATGCATTTGTCCCCCTAGCAAATTCTTACGTACATTAACCCAATACAAGGCACATATTAGCAAAATGATTCCTAATATTTATATTTTACTTATTAATAATTAACTTTTGAATTAAAATAATAAAATTTAATAAACTTACATTATTATATTATATATCTATCTATCTCACTAGATAATAACAATATATTTGATAGGAAAATGCTGGGTGTCCCGATTTCGGGACTCCCGAACAAACACAAGGGTGGGTCCTACCTTTTGTGTCTCTTTGGGATTTCCAAATTTGGGACCCGTAGCATCATTCTATTTAATATAAGATAATAATAATAAGATTAGTTGTGATATCAAATAATATTGAATATTAAATAATAATTATCTATATATATATATATATATATAATTGGAGTAGACTAGATGAAGATGTATTATGCATATGGATCTTACCGTGTTATTTTCAAGCACATTTAGGACATCCTCATGAAACCACAATCTACTACGTTTTCCAGGCTCCTTGCAGTGTTCCATGCGAACAATCTCTCTACCCATGTCTCGAATTATGTCATGCATCTCCAACCAGTATCCATCAATTTTAATAAGACATCGACAAGACAGTTTCTCAAGTCCAATTCCACAGACTCCTAATATCTCCATTGCATAATTCTTGTCCATTCCAACAAAGAAGCAGGCAATATCCAAGAATAAGTCCTTCTCAAAATCGCTTAATGAATCAAAGCTTATTCTAAGCTTTTCTTGAATTTTATCATTTGGAATTTTTTTTAATCTCTTCAAAGCTCTTTTCCAATTAGCAACACTTGTGCCAGCAAAGAAAGAACCCAAGACTTCAAGAACTAATGGAAGCCCACGAGCATAAGACACTACCTTCCTTGAAAACTTCACATAGTCTCGTATGGGATGGTCTTTTTTAAAGGCATGCCAATGGAAGAGTTTAAGAGACTCATCGTAAGTCAAAAGTTCAGGCGTATATACCCCATCCACATCCAGAAATTTTAGGAGAGACTCATCTCTAGTTGTTACTATGATTCTACTTCCGGAATGAAACCAATCACGCCTTATGGCCAATGCCTTTAACTGCTCGAAATCATCCACATCATCAAGAATAACAAGAACCCTCTTAGACCATAGCCTCTGTTTTATAACCTCAATTCCTCGGTCAACATTTCTTATTTTTTGATATTCATTCATTAAGCATTCAGAAAGAAGATGTTCTTGCAAACAAACTAGACCGTCGGGCTGCTTTGAAACTTTTCTAACATCTGCAAGAAAGCTGCTGCAATCAAATTGGTGACGTATTTGGTTAAAGATAGCTTTAGCAATTGTTGTCTTGCCTATTCCACCAATGCCCCATATCCCGACCATGCGAACATTGTCTGACCCCAGGCTTAGTAGCTCGTTTACATGATGTACACGAGGCTCTATGCCGATTGGGTAGTTGGCAACATTTAAGTAGGGGAGATTTAGTTTGTTAAAAATGTCTTCCACAATCATCTCAATAAATTTTGACTCATGCCTGCCAAATTTTACCAAAACAAGATATGGAAGCAAAATAAATTTAGTTGAAATGAGCCACGAAAATAAAAATAAACATGAAGAGTGAAGTAAATTTGACACCACACTGAAATAGGCGTATGAGAAATTATGGAGCTAGCTAACAATGGGATCAAACTAGGGGTGTTCGTGGTTCGATTTTAGGGTAGATTTCAAACCAAACCATACTATAAAAAAACCAAACAAAAAAATTTCGGTTTGATTTGATTTGGTTTCAGTTTTAACCTATCAAGTAGCAACAAATCATCATGGATAATTGTTTACCCTTAACAAAATAGAAAAAATGACGTTTCAAATTCCAAATAAAAACAGTTTTAATAAAGCATTACATTAGTAACTAAAAAAAACCATTAAACATTGTATTAAAATAGAAACAAAGAGCGAGAGGTGAGGAGCATAAAGTGAGTGAGAGCAAAGTATCAAACTTTAGTTTGACTATTAACTCAGTAGGTTTTGTATTCCTATTATGATACTATCTATTTTACCCTTATTTGAATAGGAAATTTACAAACTAAACTTTAATATATAATACATAATATATAATTATATTTATATATGTATGTATATATAATATTTTCGGTTTTTTGGTTTGGCTTTTTAAAAATGAAAACCAAAACCAAACCAATTTAATTCAATTTTCTAGAATTAGAACTAAAACCAAATCAAACCGACCGATTTGGTTCTCGGTTTTAACCTAAACCATGAATACCCCTAGATCAAACCATACCCGTTGGCCTCATTTTGTAAGTGGCGTCCAGACAAATTAGCGGCCTCTGTCAGCGCATCTCTCCATCTCTTCAAATTGCCTTCCATCCCACGACCCTTGTAACGCTCTTCATACTTGGCAAATGCTTCTGCAAAACTCCCCCTCTGTGCCCGCACGTCGGACGGATCAACGTCGTAGAAGACAGGCATAACAATCTGTTTGAATGTTTTCTTGCACTCGAGGATCTTCACGAGTTCATCAAGGCACCATCTTGAAGCAGCGTAGTTTCTTGAGAATACGATAACGGAAACCCTTGACGACTCTAGTGCTTCGAACAATCCGAACGCAATTTCTTCGCCTCTGTCGAGTTTGTCATCATCTCTGAAGGTGCGAAACCCGCGACGGTTCAAAGCAGAGTAGAGGTGGTCCGTAAAGTTCTTGCGTGTATCTTCGCCTCTGAAACTCAAGAAAACATCATAAAAAAATTGCCGTGGAAGGGAAGAGGAGGAGGTGGATGATTCTGCATGAGTACTGGTATCGACCATGGTTCTTACACAGAGTGATCAAATTGACTGGAGGGATAGGCCAATTCACAACATTTCTGTCTACATATGTACATGGAGGGGAGACAAAAAGAAAAAGGAACAGCATCATTTTTCCTTTCGGAAAAAAAAAAAAAAATGTAGACTCACTCTTGGAAGTCACGTGGGAGCATGCATAGCGATATCCTAGATGACTTTATGTTCACATGTATAGAGCATTTCTGACCATTCAATCAGTTATTGGACGGTTTAGATTCATAGGCTGTCCATTTGCATTAAGGCGGATATGAGTCAATCAGTCAAACGAGGGAAAATTATACTCCCTGCTTTTGGTGTGTGCTTCCCGAACTAATACCAGAAAAAAGGTCAATTAACAATCAACTTGTATCAAGATGATAGTAATTTGTAGTAAGTTGACAGTCAAAACCTTTTTGTTGGTATTAGTTTGAGAAACACTGTAGTAAGAGCCGGCCCTGAGGTCAAGCCACTCACGCAGTCGCTTAAGGCCCCAAAATTTTGACAAAAAATAAGGGCCCTAACTTAGTTGTTACCTTTGTAATAAGTCCAAAAGAAAAAAACATTTTTTTTTTAACTAGATGAGAAAATGCCCTAATCCAAGTTTAAGGGTCCCAAATAATTCTTAAGTTTCTAACCCAAGTCCATATACAATAACTCAAATGGCCAAATAATCTACTCAACTCAAGCCAAAAAAAAAAAAACATTTAACCTTAAATCATATCAGATCTAACGCCTCTGTCAATTTGTCTCGAGCCTCTAAACTCCAACCTCCTCTTCTCTTCCTCTCTTAGTGTTCTCAACATCTCACAGCCTCCATCCTAATCAGATTAGATCATAATTCTATTTAAAATATTAAAAGTATTTGATTACCTCTCAGATAAAACAGTTAGGTATACCAAACGTCCAAACCATTCTCTTTAATTAATTAATTTCTTCGCTTTTTCTTTCCTGTATACACACACACACACACACACACACACATAAGGGGCACTCTGATATTATTAGGGGAGATTTATTTTTAAAATTAAAGGTCTTGAAAGAAATTTTACCAACATATCTAAAAAGGGCAATTGAAGTATTAAATTATTTCAAAGAAATGGATAGTTGTTTTCCAAATGCTTGGATTACTTATCGAATATTGTTGATCATACTAGTTATAGTTGCATTTGTAAAAACTAGATATAACACACGTGCGTTGCACGTGAATATTTTTAAATAATATTAGTTATACAAAATGATAAATACATAAAGATTTTATATTTTTTCATAAAAGATAAAGTTTAAAATTCGAAAATACAACAAAAGATTAAAAACTCTAGATTTTTTTTTTTTTTTTTCATAAAACAGAATATTTAAAGAGTTTATATTCATATATATTATCATGCAACTTGATAGTTGCTCTAAAAAAAGAATTTGAGTAAAAATCTTACTTTAATTTGTTAAGAGTCTAAATTAAAATTTAACTTTCATTTGTTACCAAATGATAAGAATGTTTATTATGTGTTTCAATTAAAGGAAGGGTAGATATGTATTTTTTTTTTTAAAAAATAAGAGTATATTAGTTATTCAAAAGTTTTTCTAAGAACCAATCTTTTATAGGTAGTATAAATTTGCAGAGCAAAACTTACTAGAAAAGGGAGAAGTCGCCGTTAACCAAAGAAGTGAGAAGTTGCTGTTGATGGAAAAGGTGGAGAGAAGGTTGAAACTACTCTTAATGGAGAAAGTGGAATTTACAATCCGACTGTTTATTTATTATATAGGAATTATAATTTCCGTTTCCTTTGAATTCTTATTTGTGTTTTATATATTAAGGTATGTGTTTTAGAATATATTAAGTTATGTGTTCCGTATGTTGTTTTAGAATTATAGTTTCCATATTCCTATATATTTTTATTTATTATATAGGAATTATAGTTTCCGTTTCTTTTGAATTCCTATTTGTGTTTTATATATTAAGGTATGTGTTTTAGAATTATAGTTTTCATATTGTTATATTTCTTATATATGCAAAAGGGTGGGTAATTATGTATTTAAAAATTAAAATAAGGGTATATTAGTCAATCAAAAGTTTTTCTTACATTCATCTTTTTATAGGTAGTATAGAAAAGTTTTTCGAAGTTGGAGTTGATCAAATTTTACCTTCGTTCCACTATGTCACAGGAAAGATTAACTAAATTAACTATATTATCCATTGAACATGATATGGTAAAAAAGTGTAATTATGCTAACTTAATAAGTGATTTTGCAACTACAAATGCGAGAAGAATAATATTTAAGTGATACTTTGCTATAGTTGGTTCATTTCTTTTTGGTATTATAACTTTAAATTTTGTTTTTTCTTTCTTCTTCTTGTATATGTGATTTTTTCTAAATTATAAAAGAAGAAGATTAGATTTTATTTATTTATAGTTCTTATAAAGATTTATTTTTTATCTTAATTTATATAAGCAAATTTTAGTACTCATATATTTAGGCAAATTTTGTGTGTATTAGGAAAAAAAAATTATTAGGTATAAATTTTATTATGCGTATGAATATATATAAAAGGCCCATTTTAAGAGCCCGCTTAGGGCCTCAAAAAACTCAGGACCAGTCCTGACTGTAGTCTAAAGCAAAAGAAAAAACGGAAGAAGTTCCAAGTAAATTCATAGTCATCATCTTAAAGCAACGTCTACACGAAAAGGGTGCCGATATTTCCGCATGAAGTTTCTTTGTTTCCACAGCAACAGACGTAGTTGAAGGGACGAAATTGCCTTTTGAAGTCAAGAAGGAAGAAAAATTAGGGGGCCCGACCATCCACTTTTTCCCCCCTTTTCCTAGTAATTTCCCTTCGTTTTCCCTTGTCCACGAACACCTTTTTTCTTTCCTTTTCTTTTCTTTTCTTCCTCTGATACAACTTTCTCATCTTAGCCGTGAGGGAGGGCAATTGCCTGGATTTTATTTATTTATTTATTTATTATACTTTAAATTCTTTAAAATTTTAGATTTGCCTCTAAACTCTTTAATTAGAATTCTAGATTTGCCTCGACTGAATTTTTTTAATTCTTTATTTTGCATTTTCCTAATATCTCATTTTACTAAAGAAATACCTAATACTCTTTCAAACGTCTCCCATTTAATTTTAGCCATCCAAAGCCCTTTCCAACTATTAAGTTGAGCTCAAAACGGTGTGGATAAAATCTATCTTTATTTTGAGTATTCCAAATAATCCAAAGCCAAAAATAATTGGGTTTGATTTCGATTGAGTACAAAATTTGAAATCCAAAAAATCTTGATTTTTGAATCAGGCAAGCTTAATCTGTTTTCTTTAATACTCCTATTGTGTTGCTGATGGACGTTTCTATTTCAAGATATACCAATCTTCCCAAGGATCCTTTTACGCAATCAAGACTCTCCCTCAATGCGCTCAAGATTATGACTCAAAAGTCAAAATAGATGTTGAACAACTTAGAATTATCCAAGAAGTTACAAAACAGAAGGAGAGGTGTAAAATTAAATAACCAAAACCATGATCAAGTACACCAAATGCTACTTCATAGATCCTTTCAAAAGGGCAAGCCAAATCATGATCAAGTGCAGCTAGTGAATTAGGTCTCCTCAAAGAACCACGCATAGAATCCACCCTAGCTTGGATCTTCCAATTCGAAAGGCAGGGGCACAACGAAAGATAATTATTTTTCTAGTCCTGGTCGGTCCACAACTAAATTATGATTTATAGCAAATAATCTATTTTAAATCAAATAATTATTTGGTTTAATTTGGCTGGCATTCTAGTGAAATTTGTAAATTCTAAGATTTTTAAAAATAAAAAATAAAATAGTTGCTTTTTATTTTATAATAAAAACAGAAGGCTGAATTTCCTACTTTACTACCAAAATTCGCATATAAAAAGGCTAAAATTTGAGAAATAAAAATGGCTGAATGAGTTCTATATGTATGAGTTCTACTACTCCAACCCATACAATGCACCGTGTGTAGAAGTCATTTTATCTTCCCAAGGAGACGGCTCGTTGCTCTCGAAAATTACGGCTTTGCCCTTCCGTGCACAAGAGAGCTAGCTTCTTCGTCGAATTGGGTCATCGTCCCCAATTATACAACCAGGCAAAGTTACAAAGTGTTGACGCTACAATTTGATCTCAAGTTTCAGATTGTGTAATGAAATCATTTACATTATGCATGGCAATGATGGCATGCTTTTCTTGAAAGTAAAATGTCTTTTAAATTTGTGTCTTCAGTGATATTTGGGTTTAATGACACGTCATATTTCAATGAGGGTGTGGGGTTTACCGTGGTCTTAGTTTTAACTCCGCATAGGGATGTGTGAGTTTTCCTATCGTTTGGTTAAAAAAAAAAAAAAAAAAAAAAACAAAACAAACAAACAAACAAACAAACCCTAACTAGGGAGAAGAGAGAGAGAGATATGATGAGAGGAATGGGGCCGACTCCACGAAGAAGAGTTGGTTTGGTAATTTTGGGTTTAAAAAAAACGTGATTTTGGTGTATTTATTTTTCGGGGGACCTCTATTGGCACCCAAAAACTTACTTTCTATCCCCCATTTATTTTATATTTTAAGATTTTATGAAAAATATAAAAAGTTTTCATGAAAATTAATCACATAATTTACGAGAAAACATCATTTTGAACAACTTTGTAGAAAAAAGTTTTTCAAAAATCTATAATTTAAATAGATTTTTTAGCCATTTATGAAATAGAGACCGTAAATGGCCAAAATTTCACTTAAACGATAAATTGTGAAAAAACCTACTTTCACAAAGTTGTTTAAAATGTTGTTTTCTAATGGATAGTGAATTCGGTTTTTATAAAAACCTTTTATATTTTTTGTAAAATCTTGAAGTGTAAAATAAGTGAGGGATGAAAAGCAAGTCTTCGGGTGCCAATAGAAGCTCCCTTATTTTTCTAAAAAAAATTAAACAGCCTTAGCGAAAACGGCCCATTTTTATATAACCAAGTTCCATTTTCTCGTCCAAGAGTGTTTCAGCGTCTTTTGACCCATTTAAAAAAGTTTTAAATCAAATTTTATAAGGGGGAAATTACAGATAAGTCCAACTAAATTTTGACCATAGATCCCATCTAAAAATGTGTCATTTATAATTTTAACTTTAAGGCACAATTTGTACTAGACCGATATGAGTTCATGTTTTTATTCCAATATACAAGTAAATACAACGGTCTTCCAATAGATCTTTTAGAGCATCTCTTTACCAATAACTTGTATTACTTGCTATATTATACTTCCTTCGTTTTTAAATGAGTGGCCTACTTTCATTTTTGGGATGTTTCAAAATTATTGTCACATTTTAAAAGTTATTGGTTCTTTTTATTCATTTCCTAAAAATACCTTTAAAAATGTATTCTCTCTTTTCCTAATGTTTTGCACATTTGAGGGCAAAATTGGAATCTTAAAACATATGTATTGATGTGAAAGCATTTAATAGGGTTTTCCTTAAAAAACGTGTTTTTTCAAAGAGGATGGTCAATTTGGAACGGAGGGGGTTAACATTTAACACAAGTTGGGTTGCTTCAATGGTGTTCTAAACACCTATGCTAAAAATAGCAATAACTAACCCTTGTACTATATTACCATTGTGCATTTGTGCCAAATATAACATAAGGGTGAGTTATTGCTATATTTGCCATGTCAACTTTTCCTTCATTTTTCAACAGCCAAGCACCCCAGCAACTGTGCAAAATACAATATCTCTTTCAAAGTTTTCTCAGTAACCAAACAATCTGTAAATAAATATAATATTTTCAAAAATAATATTGAAATCTTATATATATATATAAAACAAAAAAATACCTTCTTTTTTTTTGGTGGTACGTACCCTTTTTTTTTTAGCCCATTCGTCCACTCAAGCAACCTCGGATTTAATCCATGATAATTACGGGTGGAAGATGATAGTTGGTTGGAACAATGGAGGTTGGAATATGGTAGTTGATAGTTGGTAGTTTATAAAAAATGGAGAGAATTGAAATTTGTGACAAAAAATAGCATATTATGTCATTTGTATCATTAAAGCACCTTATGCAATCAAGACTCTCTCACGAATTTTGAATCACTCATGAGCTCAAAATATAATTGAAAATACATAATAAAAAACTTTTAAATTACCCAAGAAGAATGTAGAAAAACAGAAAGAGAGCTGTAAAATTAAATAAACAATTCCATGAAAATGGGATAAAGTCTACTTTAAACAAAAAGAGACGAACATCTAATATATACATATAAAAGTAGTGTTCACAATCGTCACGTGACAATTTTTTACGCAACCACATGGTCGGCATCATCTTTATTTATAGGTTTTAAAAAGTTGTATCTTTAATTTTTAAAAGTGAAAACCGTTCAATTATTCTTAAAAAACATAATATTTTTTTTCAAAGGTTGTAACAATTTGTTTTAATTTAAAAGACATGCACAATCTTTCCAATTGATATCTATATATTAGGATTAAAATTTTGATTTAGGAATTAGATCAAGAGCTTGATGAGACTAATGTATTGACACAAATAAGATCTTATTTTTACCTTTTTTTTTTTTTTTTCTTTTATTTTCATTCTAAGTTTTTTCCTAAAAGTAATAAATATTATATTCTTCCCTTTGTCATTGCAGGGGCTCACTGCTAATCAAACAGTAGGGTGACGAACCATACCTTGCCAGCGGTACACCATTTGGTACACGCAGAATGCGGCTCATCGCACTCGGTAATTACGGCTTTGCCGCCACCACCCCACACCCCACTTTTTTCAATAATTTTTTTTTTTTTTTGGGTGGGCTGAGGGCACAAGGGATAGTCGGACAGAAAAAATAAGAAAGAGGGGTAACACAAAAAGATAACAAAACGAACACGATAAATAAATAACAACGATAAAATTAAAAAATAAAAAGCATCAAACATAAAATCAACAATTAAAAAATGGAAATTTTTTTTTGAAAAAGGATAATCTTTCATCCTAAACCGAGGCACCACACAAGACACCAATTCATGTGGGATTTTTATTACAAATCTGTCAACAGCGCAAAGATTTTAAGCATAATTAGTAAGGTGGACGGAAACTACACCTCTCTAACAGTGAAAGAAAGGCTACTAGCTCTCTCATGAGAAAGAGGACCATCCAAGAACCCTAAATACAAAATTTCACTAATTAAAAAAAAAAAAATTTTCCTTGATTAGTTCATAGGTGTCAATCAAAATCTTCTCTCATCCAACATATATTTTATCATAATTTTTAGTTAACTTTAACTGGTGCATGAATGAAGCCATTTGAAATATTTTTATCTCAAAATTATCTAATAGGACAAGCTCAATGTAATAAAGTTGATAAATGGCACGTCTTTGTAACGTTTCCAAAATGAATACTGCCGTTCATTTCTAATATATATATATATATATATATATTTTTGTTTTTTTTTTTTTTTGAAAAATACTAAATTGCCTAAATCCTTTTTCGGAAATCAGCAAATATATATTTTTAGTGTTTTTTAAATGCTTGATATTAATAGCCACATTATTATAAAGAAAAATTAGAGGTTAAAGACTATTTTCCTTCCAAAGTGCCAGCTTAAAAAATAAAAGACGTCATGAGAAGGTGAATGAGCCCAATGAGAACCTCTTTAAATTTTAATTTTAATTTTTTGCTCAGTTGATAGCACCCTTACTCTTTATGTAAACAAGGGAAAAATAGTTGAGAAAAATGTTTTTGAGCCTCCCTTAAAAACCCCTAAAAAAAAACTCCATGATGTGGTGTGAAAACAAATTGCGAGTAGTGCTAACGGGCGCCCCTACTCCATCCCTATTTTTACATCACATCATGGGGACTATTTTGAGGGCTGTTAATCAAGAGCATCTCCAATGGTTTGTACCATTTTGCCCATACTATTTTTATTTTAGCACGTACTACAGTGTCAAATAGAATAATTTGACACAATTCGCTCCGATGGTGTAAATGACACAATATGCAATTTTTATAATACAACCACCATCCCCTCCATTTTTTTCTAACAACATTTGTGCTATTTTGGCACAAACTATTGCTATTTTTTAATACATTCTTGAACACACTAATGGAGATGCTCTAAGGGGTTCCAAGCGGTACTCCTTACTTAAATACCACATAAGTTACAGCAACATGCATTTATGAATGACAAATAAAAATATAAAATAAAAATGAAACTTTAAATTGAAAATTAATGTATCTTATTCTATACATGATGTTGGATTATTTTAATAAAAATAATTTATTTTAATATAGAATATTATATTTACTCATTCTAACCGTTTCATGTGCAGGTTATTGCAAGAGTTACTAATATACATTTAATCTCTATTTTATTGCATTAGTTATGTGTGTATTAATAAGAGTTATTGGCTCCTAGCCGTTGAGGCTTTATAGGAGACTCTTTATCTTCTCCTATTAGATATATATGTGGAATGTTTACATTGTTAGAGAGGAGAATACCAAGAGATATAATACACATATATTCTTTGAGAAACATATTTTATGTATTGGGCAAAGTAGGGTGTTGGGAGAAGTTTCCTCTTCTCTAATTGTGCAGATTAGGGGAGTTACAGCAAAAGGCTGAGCTGTTGTATCCTGTAGGCGGCGTGCTAGTAGAAGCTACTGCACCGGAACATACCCGTAGTGGCGCGAACCGTCTTAAAGAGAGCGACCTAGTCCGCGCCTCAACTCAGCCTAATTTCATGTACTTCACTATTTTGAGGTAAAATCTGTATTTGGTTCCAACAATTTTAAGACGGTTAGCCATAGAGAGAAATAATGCTAATATTGCTATTCCTAACACGAGTGATCTTAACAGTGATCGATAAGCATTTTAGGAAATGGGTTACAATTAAATTTGATTTATGTGATTATTTGTCACAGTAATCTTATAATTTGATGATCTTTTGTAATGCTTTAGAATTGTACCAATTGCTTTATTAAAATTATTTGGTCACTGACTCACTGCCTCTATCGCCGTTTCAAGAGCTTGGGGAATCACTCTTGTACTTTTGATCCTCGTCCTGTAACTTTCTACTGCCTGCTTTACATAAGGAGATCTAAAGTAGACAAATTGAAAGCATGGTTTTTTGCCCACCTTGAAGTGTTGAGCCGTTCACTGACTCAATAAATGTACAATATTTCTTAATTTATTTTGAGTCAAAGAATGTTCATTTTATTGGGCATATTCTAATATCCTAAATTGAAGTTTCCCCTAAACCTCTCTTTGGTGATCTCTGGTGGTCATACAATTAAAGGGTTTTTCATTGCTCTCTGGTTAGCTTCTATGACTCCATAAAAACTGTTGGTGCTAACCAAAGTTTTCATTATTGTAATTGCCTTTACCTGCTGCCCCGGGTTATCATAGTTGAAATATGGTCATGAATTTTTTTTAAATAAATTGGTTTTGGTTACTTAGTCCGTAATAACAATCAATTTTGGTTTATGATTTTTTTTTTTTGACCAATTGATTGATTATTATTGTAACCATTTGATCATTTATTTTGATGACTGTTGAAATTAAATATTTGTGACCGTTAGAGTTCGGTATTATAATTGCATGTTTTTTATTGCTATTAACTTGGGCTGCCTTGAGTAACAGTAGGTGTGTAACTCATTTATTTACTTCTTATGGTTACATGTGCAGTACATATTATTGCATAGGTTGCATGAATAGGTTTTAAAGTTAGTGGTTATCTATTACATATGGAATATTTTAAGCCATGATGATGGCTTTATTTAGATAGCCGTTGGGAGGATATTACAAGCCTTTGAGACTTTGTCGGTTGAAACGTTCACCCATTTTTATGATCGAGCTACATATACGCGTATGATATATAAAATTTCTCTCATTATGAGTTCAACAACAATTGAATATTATTTATTTACATAACTGAAAAAATGGGAGGTTTAAATTAAATATAGGAAGAGAAGATTCAACTATTTTTATTTGAAATTCTGCTTATATGCTCCATTTATTTACTGTGTTGGATTAAATAATTGCTTCATTTTTTGGATGCATATTGGACTGCTTTAATTCCCTCTTCCCATTTACTCAATCGGGTTGTTTTCCATGGTTGGAGTTTTTACAGAAGATATAATAATTTATTGTTTAGATTAGTTGGACATATGTTTTTAAGCACTATTATATTATTGGAAGTGTTGTGCATTATAGTGCTGCAGACCCACAAATCAGATAATTCTAACTGGGAATTTTAAAGAGGATAAGAGGTATGATGATTTGATTATTTAAGTTCATACGTTACCTCGTACTTATTCTCTTTAGTCATTTTTTATTCTTTTGTTCCTCTGGGATTATTTTATTCTAGTTATAGAATTCTCTCCACATATACAATGAGTTTTTCTTTTTGTTATAAATGTGGATTTATTCCTTTAAATCTAGAAATAGTGGGGGTCTAGATTTGTGGAAAAGTGATTCTTGAGTTTTTAAATGATGGGTTATATAAGAGATATCCCACTGTATTTTTAATAGTGATGCTGATTGAAACTCCCGATTGGATAGTTTTGTGATTTCCACTGGTTATGTATTTCTATTGGGAGGTGGAGCTCTTTGTTGGAAAGTCCACTATGAAGGTAGAGCTTATAACTCTAGCCTCAGCCAGTGAAGAAGCGGGTTGGTTATTTGATTTTATATTTGAGATATCTATGTGGGATATACCAGTACCACCTGTCTTGCTATATTGTGATATGAAATGATTTTGATTGTACTGTTGCATTTGGCAAAGTACATAATAGATATTGTGAGAAAGCCAGATCTATGAGATGATATTTGAGCATTGACTCAATAAATGTTAATTATGTGAAATCATGTGATAATCTTGCGCGCTGATTCTTTGACTTGAGAAAATGATCTGGTATACATCGAGGGGGATGAGACTTAAGCCCAAAGATAATTTAAATCGCCTATGAGGATACCCTACCTAGGGACTGGAGATCCCAAGAACTAGGTTAAAGGGTCAAACGAATCATAGAGTGGTTTGTGAGTGGACATGCACAATGTGTATAGTCTCTTAAGACTGATAGTTCATCCTTATGATGTGGTGCATATGATCCTGTAACGATATGAGAGGTTGAGATTATATTTCTCTTAATGAGCTCTATAGCCCTTATGGGTGGGATGTCAGAGTTATAGGAGCATCCTTGATAGACTCACCTATATGAGTTTGGAAGTGGGGCCGCTTCCTATGAGAATTGGGCTAATTCTCTAGACCTCTCATGAAAGCTGGGATTAAGCACATGGCCGTAACGTGCTAGCTTATGAAACTTGTATGGAGACACCTTGGATATTGTGTGTGTGACGTGGTTCTACGTACCTTCAAGCAGTCTTAGTTTCAAGGCTTAGTCCACTTTGACTCTAATACGAGAATTGCCGAAACACTAAGTGAGGGTTTCAAGGCATTGCCACCCTCATGATGCACTATATTCTAACTTTGCCCAATGTTTTCTTTTATATATAGTGGTATTATTTTAAATTTATTTTTATTAAAATAAGTGGGGGATTGTTGGATTATTTTAATAAAAATAATTTATTTTAATATAGAATATTATATTTACTCATTCTAACCGTTTCATGTGCAGGTCATTGCAAGAGTTACTAATATACATTTAATCTCTATTTTATTGCATTAGTTATGTGTGTATTAATAAGAGTTATTGGCTCCTAACCGTTGAGGCTTTATAGGAGACTCTTTATCTTCTCCTATTAGATATATATGTGGAATGTTTACATTGTTAGAGAGGAGAATACCAAGAGATATAATACACATATATTCTTTGAGAAACATATTTTATGTATTGGGCAAAGTAGGGTGTTGGGAGAAGTTTCCTCTTCTCTAATTGTGCAGATTAGGGGAGTTACAGCAAAAGGCTGAGCTGTTGTATCCTGGAGGCGGCGTGCTAGTAGAAGCTACTGCACCGGAACATACCCGTAGTGGCGCGAACCGTCTTAAAGAGAGCGACCTAGTCCGCGCCTCAACTCAGCCTAATTTCATGTACTTCACTATTTTGAGGTAAAATCTGTATTTGGTTCCAACACATGACAATGCTTGAAATTGTGGATCCAGTAGAAGCCACTAAGTGCGGACCGACGAGGAATTAAATCATGTGCACCCTGCCCCTATAGCATATGTTAAATTTCATAGAATAATACAAAAAGACACAAAAGCATACTAATCGAAACAAGACCTACAAAACTGTACCAATATGAATGGCCGCCAGCGACTGGTTGATTTGCTGAACATTCTTATGAACAATGACATCCCGATATGAAGGGGTAGCTTAGTCGACCATTGCTTGATCATCCAATAGGTACTCCTCCTCATCGTCCTCGTAAATCAGGTTGACCCCACACTTCTCCACCCAGATATACAAAGGAACTCCAATGACTGGATACGCCACTTCGTCCCCAGCTTGCATCTCATGTTGAAGACAATGTTGAGGTGCATAGTGGAGCCATGTATGATCTGAATGCATTGTTAAACGGTCATCAAATGCTAGTTCATAGCACCTTTCAAAGCCCTGGGTTTTATTTTTAACTTTATAGCTAAAAGGGTAAGCAAGATGTGGATCACTGGAACAACATACAGAACAGGATCCAAGAACAATGCATAGAATCCACCCTCGGATCTTCCGATTTGGAAGCGGGGACACAGCAAAAGGCAAACGATCTCGCAAACCCTGGTAGTCGAAATAGTCAGGAACTTCATCCCCCGGAAATAAAATGCTGAATTCACGTTGTTCCTGTTCCAACAAATTTTGAATTATAATTAAAAATAAAACCCTGGGTCAATCAAAACCACTCCCCCACCCCCACCCCCACCCCCACCCAATTAAAATATAAAAAAAAAAAACCACGGTCCACCCACCCACACAAAACCCCAGTCCAATCAAAGGCAAAATGACATTTTGGTAACCACTTCCCAACGTAATGCCAACCAAAGGGATTTCCTATCAACTTGCTACAAATTGACTGTCAACCGGATACAATTTGACTATCAATATCCTTTTGTTTTGTATTACATTGGGAAGTCGTCACGAGAGAGAGAGAGAGAGAGAGAGAGACCTGGCTCTGGAGGAGACTTTTTCTGACATAACTTGCAAAATCGAGCTCGACTAATTTATGGCAACCATAAAAGAACAAGGATGGCGATTTTCGGAAGTCTGATCCAATTGATATTCTTTCCTGCGATGTGCAATGCGTTGCATTCACCCATTTCAGATTTATAGGAAGCTGTGGAAGTGATCGAAGCTCTGTACATCGACTTAAACAGAGGTCCCAAAGTTGGGAAAGTTGACTGATGCTGGCTGGTAGGGTGCAAAACTTGTTTCGTTTAAGATCCAACACTTCTAATGATGTTAAACTCCCAAGCTCTTCCGGAACATATGGTAAATTGCAGTCTTCTAGAATTAATCTTCTCATCGGAATTAATCCCTCAATAAAAGATGGTGCCAAACTAGTAGGATTGGGATCTCTCAGCAGTGAGAAGAAACGTGAAAACCATGATTTTGATGACGATTCTTTGAATCCTAATACATTTTCTAACCTTGAGCAACCAGAGAGAATAAGATTCTGGAGAGATTTCGACTTGAAATGCCTAGCGGTAGGTATCTGAGGTTCTTGCAGTTGTTCAAATCCAAGACAACAAGGTTGTTGAGACATTCAATAGATTGGTGAACTGTTACCAACTTTTTACAATCATTGAGAAATAACATCTCGAGACTAGGGACTCCTGGGAAGTCTGGGGGTTCAATTAGGTTATAGGAATGACTGAGAATAAGGAATTTCAACATGTAGAGATTCTGTTATAGGAAACGGAAAGAAAGGAAAATTAATTTCAACACGGTATATACAATTATCAAAGTTGGAAGGATGTAAAAACAATGTCGTACCTTTGTTCCCTTCCAAACATGGATTAGGTTGCTATAGCACATGTCAATTGCAACCACTTCCTTCAGGAATAATTCGGACGGTAAAGACTTTTCGGGGAATCCTTCCAACATAACCATTTCAGCCTTTTCGAAAGATGTTCATAGCTACCACTTAGGTGTACAGAATCGAGTTTAAGGAGTCTCATGTTGTACATCTTCGCAAATGCTTGTGCATTCACTTTTACATTTTTTGATGTAGGTAAGTTTAAGTCAAGACCTTCAACTTGTTTTGTTCCCTAATAAGAAAGAGCCTTGAATTAGTGAAAAAAAAATATTGCTGAGGACACCAATGTCTACGAAAGTTAGGCTCTGTCCCCTAGCTGCATATATGATGCATGGGGAAGTGCCTTGATTGCATATTTGAGGAGAGGTTGGTATGCATTTGTCCCCCTAGCAAATTCTTACTTACATTAACCCAATACAAGTCACATATTAGCAAAATAATTCATAATATTTATATTTTACTTATTAATAATTAACTTTAGAATTAACATAATAATTTAAATTTAATTAACTTACATTATTATATTAACTATCTATCCAATTAGATAATAACAATATATTTAATACTAGTTTTAGAACCCGTGCAATGCACGGATTCATTTATAAAAAATAATATTATTAGCAAATTATAATTTTAATAGAATAGTTATTCTCTAATATAATATGTTAATTAAATTTAAAAGATATAGACAAAAATAAATTAAATAATTCAATCAAAATAATTTTTAGTGTGATATTAGTGTAATGTATATCACACACAATTTAATTATAGTCCCAAAAAAGACAAATTATTTGGAAAAACAATAAAATTTAATGGTAGAAGCTTGTAAGAAATGAAAGAATTGACATGTTATGATATTTTGTGGAAAAAGATTTAGATTTTCAAGAGCTTAGTGCATCCCATGATCATGGTTTTAACATATTGTTATATACCAAAGCAAGTATAGCCATTGAAGGTGTCTTGAAATCTGACTGTGCAAATTGTAAAATGCATGACAATGATGAATCTTGGCATTTCATAAGGGTTTCAAGTGGGTTTTACATAGAGAGAAAAGCCAGGGGAAAAATATCAAAAAATTGTTTAAGATTATAGTATAAAAAGATGAGAGAAAAGTCTAGATTGAGAAAAAGAATAGGAGAAAAAGGCAAAAGAAGAAGAAAATAAAAGAAAACATAAATCTTTTCAAGTTTATATAATCAACCACATAGAAGAATTTTGATTACAATAGTTTTGTTTTGTGTTTTGTGTTTTGTGTTTCTTTTTTTTTTTTTTTTTTGCGTCGAAGGCAAATCAGGAGAATTTGAAGATTCCGACGTATCGCGTGTTCTTTTTTAATCCTCCTTTCCTCTATTTGTCTCTTTTTTTAATTGTAACTATTTATAGTTTTATACGTTCAGTTTTTAGGAAGGGAAATGAATAGGCATAAAAAAAATGGAGAAATATAGTACAGTCTACCAAATTTTGGTTGAACATTGTACAATGTGGATTTTCTAATTCTCCCATGTAAAAACATAGATATATGCAGTGAACACCAAACGTTAATTTACCTCCACTGTCTGAAAAAGAGCACAAAAAAAAAAAAAAAAAAAACAAATTTACCTTTTGGTGACCACTTCTCAAATTAATACCAAATAAATAACATTAGTAGTCTTTTTGAAGTACCTATACAGTCAACTTGTTGCAAGTTGACAAACAATATTCCTTATTTGGTATTAAGTTAGAAAGTGATCACTAAAAAAATAGTTTTCCCAGAAGTCACTATAAGGAACTTTTTGAAAAAATTACGTTTTAGTGACTACTTCCCAACTTAATATGAAACAATGGAAATTAATTGTCATTTTGGCGGACATTTACAATCAATTTGTAGCAAGTTGATAGATTAATATCCTTTTTTGGTATTAGGTTGGAAAATTGTTACTAATCAGTAATTTTTCCAAAAAATTTGTCTCCTTTGTATTACACTGTTTCAGCAGGTGAATTGAAAAAAAAATTAAAAAATAAAAAATAAAATTTTATGTTGACACGTGATCTTTAACAGTGTAACCATTCCTCCGTTTTAGATATATATAATAGATTAGATAATAATAATATTAGTTGTGATATCAAATAATATTGAAATATTAAATAATAATTAGATATATAGATAATTGGAGTAGACTAGATGAAGATGTATTATGCATATAGATCTTACCGTGTTATTTTCAATCACATTTAGGACGTCCTCATGAAACCACAATCTACTACGTTTCCCAGGCTCCTTGCAGTGTTCTATGTGAACAATCTCTCTACCCATGTCTCGAATTATGTTATGCATTTCTAGCCAATATCCATCAATTTTAATAAGACATCGACGAGACAGATACTTGAGTACAAATCCATTGACTCCTAATATTTCCATTGCATAATTCTTGTCCATTCCAACAAAGCAGCAGGCAATATCCAAGAATAAATTCTTCTCATAATAGCCTAACGAATCAAAGCTTATTCTTAGCTTTTCTTGAATTTTATCATTTGGAATTTCTTTTAATCTCTCCAAAGTGCTTTTCCATTCAGGAACACTTGTGCCAGCAAAGAAAGAACCCAAGACTTCAAGAACTAACGGAAGCCCACCAGCATAAGACACTACCATCCTCGAAAACTCCACATAATCTTCTATAGGATGGTTTTTTTCAAAGGCATGCCAATCAAAGAGTTCAAGAGACTCGTCGAAAGTTAAAAGTTCAGGCGAATAAACCCCATCCACATCTAGAAATTGTAGGAGAGACTCATCTCTAGTTGTTACTATGATCCTACTTCCGGAATGAAACCAATCACGCCTTATGGCCAATGCCTTTAACTGCTCGAAATCATCCACATCATCAAGAATAACAAGAACCCTTTTAGACCATAGCCTCTGTTTTATAACCTCAATTCCCCGGTCAACATTTCTTATTTTTTGATTTTCATTCATTAAGCATTCAGAAAGAAGATGTTCTTGCAAACGAACTAGACCGTTGGGCTGCTTTGAAACTTCTCTAACATTTGCAAGGAAGCAGCTGCTTTCAAATTGGTGATGTATTTGGTTATAGATAGCTTTGGCAATTGTTGTCTTGCCTAGTCCACCAATGCCCCAAATCCCAACCATGCAAACATTGTCTGACCCCAAGCTTAATAACCTGTTTACATGTTGTACACGAGACTCTATGCCGATTGGGTAGTTGGCAACATTTAAGTAGGGGAGATCTAGTTAATTTGTTAAAAATGTCTTCAACAATCGTGTCAATAAATTTTGACTCATGCCTGCCAATTTTAACCAAAAACAAGAGATGGAAGCAAAATAAATGTCGTTGAAATGAGCCACGAAAATAAAAATAAACATGAAGAGTGAAGTAAATTTGACACCACACAGAATTAGGCGTATGAGAAATTACAAAGCTAGCTAACAATGGGATCAAACCATACCCGTAAGTGGCGTCCAGACAAATTAGCGGCCTCTGTCAGCGCAGCCCTCCACCTCTTCACCTTGCCTTCCATCTCACAACCCTTGTAACGCTCTTCATGCTTGGCAAATGCTTCTGCAAAACTCCCCCTCTGTGTCCGCACGTCGGACGGATCAACGTCGTAAAACACAGGCATAACAATCTGTTTGAATTTTTTCTTGCACTCGAGGATCTTCACGAGTTCATCAAGGCACCATCTCGAATCAGCATAGTTTCTTGAGAATACAATAATAGAAACCCTTGACCACTCTAGTGCTTCGAACAATCCGAACGCAATTTCTTCGCCTCTGTCGAGTTTGTCATCATCTCTGAAGGTGCGAAACCCGCGACGGTTCAAAGCGGAGTAGAGGTGGTCCGTAAAGTTCTTGCGTGTATCTTCGCCTCTGAAACTCAAGAAAACATCATAAAAAAATTGCCGTGGAAGGGAAGAGGAGGAGGTGGATGATTCCGCAAGAGTACTGGTATCAACCATGGTTCTTACACAGAGTGATCAAATTGACGGAGGGATATGTCAATGGAGGAGAGACAAGAAGAAAAAGGAACAGCATCTTTTCCCTTTCGGAGAAAAAAAAAAAAAAAGAAGAAGCGCACTATGGTTGTGCTTTTGGAAGTCACATGGGAACATGCATAGCGACATCCTAGATGACTTTATGTTCACATGTATAGAGCATTTCTGACCATTCAATCACTTATTGGACGGTTTAGATTCATAGGCTGTCAATTTACTTTAAGGCGAATATGAGTCAATCAGTCAAACAAGGAAAAATTATACTCCCTACTTTTGGTGTGTGCTTCCCAAACTAATACCAGAAAAAAGGTAACGTAACAGTCAATTCATAGTCATCATCTTAAAGCATGAAGTTTAAGATATCTCCGCATGAAGTTTCCTTGTTTCCACAGCGTCAGATGTATGGAAGAGACGAAATTGCCTTTTTTGAAGTCAAGAAGGAAGAAAAATTTAGGGATCCCACCATCCACTTTCTCCCTCTTTCCCTTGTAATTCCCCTTCCCTTTCCCTTATCCACGAACACCTTTTTCTTTTCTGTTTTTTTTCTTCCTCTGATACAACTTTCTCATCCTAGCATACAAAGAGGGAGCCGTGAGGGAGGGCAATTGCCACACCTGGATTTTTTAATTTTTTAATTTTTAATTTTTGTTATACTTCAAACTATTTAAAATTTTACATTTGCCTCTAAACTCTTTGGAATTCTAGATTTGCCTCGACTGAATTTTTTTAATCCTTTATTTTGCATTTTCCTAATATCTTATTTTACTATTGAAATTACTACTAAGATTAAAAGATAGAAAAGTTGTCATTGACGACTAAGATTAAAAGACAAAACATTACTATTGAAATGACTAAAATGATCAAAATGTTAACTTTTTATTTTTTAATCTCAGCCATCCAAAACCCTTTCCAACTACTGAGTTGAGCTATGCACGGTGTGGATAAAATCTTACTTTATTTCGAGTTTTCCAAATAATCCAAAGCCAAAAATAATTTGGTTTGATTCCGGTTGAGCACAAAATTTGAAATCCAAAAAATCTGATTTTTGAATTAGGCACGTTTAATCCGTTTTCTTTGATACTCCTATTGCGTTGCTGATGGATGTTTCTATTTCAAGATACACCAATCTTCCCAAGGATCCTTTTACACAATCAAGACTTTCCCTCAATGCACTCAAAATTATGATTCAAAAGTCAAAATAGATGTTGACCAATTTAAAATTATCCAAGAAGTTACAAAACAGAAGAAGAGGTGTAAAATTAAATAACTAAAACCATGATCAAGTGCACCAAATGCTAGTTCACAGATCCTTTTAAAAGGGTAAGCCAAATCATGATCAAGTGCAGCTAGTGAAGTAGGTCTCCTCAAAGAACAACGCATAGAATCCACCCTTGGATCTTCAAATTCGAAAGCAGGGGCACAACAAAAGATAATTATTTTTCTAGCCCTGGTCGATCCACAACTAAATTATTGCAAATAATCTACTTTAAATCAAATAATTATTTTGTTTAATAATTATTGCTGGCATTCGAAAGCAGGGCACCACTTGGCTAGTTCCAGTGACATGAGTACGTTATACTATATGATGCTCCATGTGTACAAATCATTTTATCTTCCCAAGGAGACAGGCTCGTTGCTGTCAAAAATTACGGGTTTGCCCTTCTGTGGCCTGTGCACAAGAGAGCTAGCTTGTTCGTCGAATTGGGTCATGGTCCCCAGTACCTCTGGCTATCGCCGTAATCTGTGGAAGAACATGAACGTCGATCAGCATACGTGTCCACGGATAAGGACAAAGGAATACAAAAATAAAAATAACAATGAAAATAGATCAATGACTAAAATACAATGGAATTAAGGGGGGGAAAAATCATCAAACATAAAATCAAAATTAAAAAATTGAAATATTTTATTTTTTAGGTAGTGGCACGCTGTGATTGCATGTGGCATCATCAAGTGGGGGGCACATAATTGTACACATTATGGTGGCATACCTCATTATCAGCGCCTACCTTATCAAGAATGAAATTCTGACTCAAAAGGGGAAATGTTGGACCATTGCTTGATCACCGTCCTCGTAAATCAGGTTGACTCCAAAATTCTTCACCACAATATGCGAAGGAACTTTAATACGTGAATATTCCACTTTATCCCCGGCTTGAATCTGTAGGTCAAGACAATGATGTGGTGCATAGTGGAGCCACGTATGATCTTGACGCATTACTAAGCGGTCACTAAATGCAAGTTCATAGTACCTTTCAAAACCCTTGGTTTTATTTCTAACCCTATAGCCAAAAGGGTAAGCAAGATTGTCATCGAGTCCACAAAATATCAAGACAGGATCAACATTATATCCAAGAACAATGCATAGAGTCCAACCTCGGATCTTCCGATTTGAAAGTAAGGGCACCAAAAAAGATACAACCTGGGATTGTTTCGAACTCTTGTAGTTGAAATAGTCAGGAACCTCACCTCCAGGAAATAAAATGCTAAATTCCCCAACTGCAGGCAGTTCCTGTTTCATCAAATCTTGACTTGTAAGTACATAAATCAAATCCCACTCCACACACACACAGGCAGAGAGGCAGAGAGAGAGAGAGACATACCTGGTTCCGAGGGAGACTATTTGCAAGGTCACTTGTAAAATTGTTCCCAACTAATTTGTGGCAACTGTGAAAAAATAAGGATGGCGAGTTTCGAAATTCTGATCCAATTGATATTCTTTCCAGTGATGTGCAATGAGTTGCACTCACCCATTTCAAATTTACAGGAAGCTCTGGAAGTGATAGATGCTCTGTACATTGATTTAAACAAAGGTCCCAAAGTCGAGAAAGTTGATTGATGTTGGCTGGTAGGGTGCAGAAGCTGTTTCGTTTAAGATCCAACACTTCCAATGATGTTAAACTCCCAAGCTCTTCAGGAACATGTGTTAAATTGCAGTCTTCCAAAATTAATATTCTTATGGAAATTAATCCCCCTACAGAGGATGGTGCCAAAGTGGTGGAATTGGTATTTCTCACTGATGGCAAGAAGAATGAAAACCGTGATTCTGATGATGATTCTTTGAATCCCAATAGCTTTTCTAACTTTAAGCAGCCAGAAAGAACAAGATTTTGGAGAGATTTCGACTTGAAAATGTCCAGGGGTAGCTTCTTAAGGTTCTTGCAGTTTTTCAAATCCAAGACAACAAGATTATTGAGATATACAATAGATTCGTGAACTTTTACCAGCCTTGTACAATCGTTGAGAAACAACATCTCGAGGTTTGGGACTCTTGAGAAGTCTGGGGTTTCAGTTAGGTGATTGGAATGACTGAGGATAAGGAATTTCAACCGATAGAGAATCTATAATAGAAAAGGAAAAGAAATTAATTTGCAAACTTTATATATCTACAATGATTGAAGTTGGAAAGATGTAAAAATAATGTTATACCTTACTTCCCTTCCAAACTTGTTTCAAGCTGCTATAACTCATGTCAATCGCAACCACATTCCCCAGATATAGTTCAGATGGTATAGATTTTTCAGGGAACCCATTCCAATATAACCATTTGAGCCCTCTAGAAAGATGTCCATAACTACCACTTAGGTGTACATAATCAAGTTTAAGTAGTCTCAGTCTGTTCATCTTCCCAAATGCTTGGGCATTCACTTGTACTTCTTTCCTAGGCAAGTTTAACACAAGACCTTCAACTACTTCTATTCCCTGATAGGAAGAGCATTGCATGAGTAAAAATAATATGCATTTGTCCCCTTGGCAAATATTAAATAATAATTATAGTATATATATTAGATGTAGATGTATTATGCATGGGTTAGGATCAGTGCATACAAATTGTGTATAAAAATGGTCCTAATCCATTATGAATATAGATCTTACCGTATGATTTTCAAGCACATTAAGGATGTCCTCATGAAACCACAATCTACTATGCTTCCCAGGATCTTCGCGGTGCTCCATGCAAACAATATCTCTACCATGTCCTCAATCATGTCATGCATCTCAAGCCAATTGCCATCAATTCTAACTAGACATCGATGAGACAATTTTTCAAGGTCAATTCCATGGGCTTCTAATATTTCGATGGCATAATTTTTGTCCATTCCAACAAAGAAGCAAGCAATATTCAAGAATAAGTTCTTCTCTCTATCATTTAAAGAATCAGAGCTTATTCTAAGCTTTTCTTGAATTTTATCATGAGGAATTTGTTTTAATCTCTCCAAATCACTGTTCCATTCATGAATGCTTGTGACAGCAAAGAAAGAACCCAAAACTTCAAGAACTAACGGAAGCCCTCTAGCATAACACACAACTTTCCTTGAGTAGTCCAGATATTCTTCTGTAGGATGGTCTTCTCTAAAGGCATGCCAATTGAAGAGTTCAAGGGACTCATCGTAATTTAAAGAATCGGGCATGTATACCTCATCCACATCCATGAATTTTAATAAAGACTCATCTCTAGTTGTTACTATAATTCTACTTCCAAATGAAACCAATCACGCCTTATAGCTAATGCTTTTAACTGCTCAAATTCATCCACATCATCAAGAATAACAAGAACCCTTTTAGACCATACTCTCTGTTTTATAAGCTCAATTCGTTGGTCAACATTTCTTATTTTCTGATTTTCAATCATTAAGCATTCAGAAAGAAGTTGCTCTTGCAGATGAACCAGACCATCGGACTGCTTCGAAATTTCTCTAACATTTGCAAGGAAGGTGCTGCTTTCAAATTTGTGACATATTTGGTTATAGATGGCTTTGGCAATTGTTGTCTTGCCTAGTCCACCAATTCCCCAAATTCCAACCATGCGAACACTGTCTGATCCCAAGCTTAACAACATGTTTAGAAGTTGCAGACGAGACTCAATGCCGATTGGGTTGTCGGCAACATTTAAGTATGGGAGATTTAGCTTGTTCGAGATGTCTTCGACAATCATCTCAATAAATTTTGATTCGTGCCTGCCAATTTGATCAAAATAAGAGGCGCAAGTATATGCAGTTGTTGAAATGAGGGTTAAGAATGAAGTGTAATTGGATGTCGTGAATCCAATGACATAAGAATGAAATGCAACCATACCCGTTGGCCTCTTTTGGTAAGTGTCGTCCAGACAAATTAGCGACCTCTGTGAGCGCAGCCCTCCACTCCTCCACGTTGCCTTCCATCCCACTACCCTTGTAACGTTCTTCGTGTTCGGCAAACGCTTCAGCAAAACTCCCCCTCTGTGCCCTCACGTCGGACGGATCAACGTCGTAAAACACAGGCAGAACAATCTGATTGAAGGCTTTCTTGCACTCCATGATCTTCACGAGTTCCCTGAGGCACCAGGAAAGTAGAGATTATGAGACTCAATTTGTGGGTGGAGTTAAAAAAAAAAAAAAAAAAAAAGGGTGGAAGAAGAAGAAGGAGCGGACTGCGGAGCCATGGGATCATGGGAACTCTTCCGTGGCTGAAGTGAGTGAACAAAGGAGAGGAGAGGGGGCAAAGAAAACTAGAACAGAGGAGAAAGAATAGGGAGAGGAAATAGGAGAAAGAAATATCTCAAATCATAGTGTAATGAGTCCCAAAAGGTTTCCATCTTTCTCACCTTTGTCTTTGTGGAATTAAAAATGAAAAGTCATGTGCCTCGATGGAATGCTCGGTGCCTCGCTGAAATGATATAGGTCATACGTTTTTGGTACGGAAGTTGCAAATGTACACAGCCTGACTCTCCATCTTCATTGTCGGACGGGTAATCCTTGTCATCTTTCTTCAATTCAGTACGATCATCAACAATTTCTGAATAGTCCACTTCATCCCGATTCGAACGGGAGGCATAATGGCATGCTGGATCAATAATCACGGATTTGTTATCATTCACATTGTTCTCGTAAGTCAGCAAGACTCCACACTTCTTCACCTGAAATTTATCAATACCTCCACCGAAGTCCATATAATTACCAAATGAATACTTCACTTCATCCCCGCCTTCCGTTTGAACTTCAGCAAAAATATGTGGTAGATAATGTAGATACACATGATCTTGGCGGTACAATAGAAAGTCGTAAGATGTTAAACCAAAAGATTTTACCAAGCCCTTGGTTTTATTTTTAACTCTACAGCCCAAAGGACAATATTGTGTATATTCACAAGCATCAACCATTTCATCCATGCCACCCGCAATAACGACGCATATGATACACCCTCGGATCTTCTGATGTGGAACAGCAATAGATAAAACTGATCCGACACTCTGGTAGTTGAAACAGTAAGGAACCTCACCCCCAGGAAATAAAAACGAAAATCCCCCATTTGCAGACAGTTCCTGTTACATCAACTCTAGAGTTAAAAGAACAAAAACCCTTGTCCATAAAATCTCACACACACACACACATAGAGAGAGAGAGAGAGAGAGAGAGGACCTGTTTCTGGAGGAGACTCTTCGCAACAATACTTCCGATATTGTTCTCAACTAATTTGAGGCAACCAGGAATGGTCAAGAATGGATAATTATTTTGGGAGTTTGTTGTAATTGATATTCTTTCCAATGATGTGCAATACCTTGCTACTAACGCTGCTAAATTCTGTGGAAGCTCTGTAAGTGATTGAAGCCTTGTACATTGATTTAAAATGAGTGCCCGAAGTAGGGAAAGGTGTCTGATGCTAGCTGGTAGGGTACAAAAATTGTTTCCTTTAAGATTCAACCATTCTAATGAGATTAAACTCCCAAGCTCTTCGGGAATATATGACAAATTGCAATTTGCCAGAGTTAAAAATCTTATGGAAAATAATCCTGATATAGAGGCTAGTGAATGACGGATGGAATCAGGATTTCGCACTAGTGATGCTCGAGACCAGCAAAGTGAAACCCATGATTTTGATGGTGATCCTTCGAATTCTGGCAGATTTTCTAATTTTGAGCAGCCTAAGAGAGAAAGATCTTGGAGAGAAGTCAACTTCCAAAAGCCTGGCGGTAGCTCCTTAAGGTTGCTGCAGTTACTCATATCCAAGAGAAGAAGTTTGTCAAGACATTCAATAGATTGGTGCACTTCTACCAACCTTGTACAATCGTTGAGAAACAACTTCTCAAGACTGGCGACGCCTGAGAAATCTGGGGTTTTAGTTAGGTGATAAGAATGACTGATATTAAGGATTTTCAACTTGCTGAGAATCTGTTATTAAGAAAAGGAAAGTTAATCGATTTGCACATGATATGTACTATGATCAAAATTCAGAAGATGTAAAAACAATGGCATACCTTCCTTCCCTTCCAAGCTCGTTTCAAGTTGCTATAGCACATATCAATCGCAACTACTTTTTCCATAGCTAAGTTGGTGGGTATAAATTTCAAAGGGAATCCATGCCAACATAACCATCTCAGCCTTTTGGAAAGATGTTCATAGCTTCCACGCAGACATACATTATTGAGTTTAAGAAGTCTTAGTCTGTTCATCTTTGCAAATGCTTGTGCATTCACACGTACATTATTTGACCTAGGCAAGTTTAGGCTGAGACCTTCAACCACTTCTGTTCCCTAATAAGAAAGAGTGTTGCACGAGGAAAAAAGGTTAATTAGAAGAATGGTTATCAGGACCCCAATGTGCACGAAAGCTAGGCTCTGTCCCTTAAATGCACGAAGCAAGGGATGTGCACTGCAGTACAGATATAAAGGAAGTGAGGTTTGCTTTTGTCCCCATAGAAATGTGTTATATGTTACAATATGCTTAAGGATCAAACAGATTGTACAATCAGTAAATTGATATATCATATGTTTTTACATTAATTCAATAAACCTCTCATATAAATTAACATAATAATTCATGAATATGGATATTACCGTGTGATTTTGTATCACATCAAGGACATCCTCTTGAAACCACAATCTACTACGTTTCCCAGGCTCCGTAAGGTGTTCTCTGCGAACAATATCTCTACCTAGGTCTCGAATAATGTCATGCATCATCAACGAGTGTCCACAGTCTAGTACAAGACATCGACGAGTCAAAACTCCAAGTCCATTTTCTGGGTAGAGATGACATCCTTCTAAAATTTCCCTTGTAAAATTTTTGTCTCTTCCAACAAAGAAACAAGCAATATCCAGGAATAAGTTCTTGTCTTCATCTTCTAATGAATCATAGCTTATTCTAAGCTTTTCTTGAATTTCTTTAGGAGGGATCTGCTTTAATCTCTCCAATGTGCTTTTCCATTCTGCAAGTCCACTTGTACATTTAAATAAAGGACCCCAAACTTCAAGAACTAACGGAAGCCCTTTAGCACAAGCCACCACTTCCCTCGAAAGCTCCACGTAGTCTTCTCTTGGATGGCTTTTTCCAAAGGCATGCCAACTGAAGAGTTGAAGAGACTCATCGTCAGTTAAAAATTCAGGCTTATATTGCCCATCCACTTCCAGAAATTTTAGTATAGATTCATCTCTAGTTGTTACTACGATTCTACTTCCTGAATGAAACCACTCACGCCTTATGGCTAATGCCTTTAGCTGCTTGAATTCAGTAACATCATCAAGAACAACAAGAACCCTTCTACACCATACTCTCTGCCTAATAAACTCAATTCCTTGGGCAACATTTGTTGTTGTTTTATTTTCATTCATTTGGAATTCAGAAAGAAGATGTTCTTGTAAACGAATTAGACCATTGTGGTGCCTTGAAATTTCTCTAACATCTGCAATGAAGCAGAAGCCTTCAAATTGGAGACGTATTTGGTTATATATAGCTTTGGCAATGGTTGTCTTGCCTATTCCACCAATCCCCCAAATTCCAACCATGCGAACATCGTTGGACTCCAACTTTAACAAATCATTCACTCGTTGCACACGACACTCTATGCCGACCGGGTAGTTGGCAATATTTAAGTATCGGAGATTTAATTTCTTTGAAATGTCTTCGACAATCATATCAATAAATTTCGACTCATACCTGCCAATTTCAATCAATCAAGAGATGGTAGCAAAATAAACATTGTTTAAACGAGCAATTAAAAATGAAAACACACATGAAGTAGTTTTTTTTTACACCAAACCCCACCCCACCCCACCCAGTGAAGTATTGAGAGACAGCACTAGCTAACAATTAATGGGATCAAACCATACCTGTTGGCCATATATCGTAGGTCCCAGCCGGACAGATTAGAGGCCTCTGTCAGCGCCGCCCTCCACTTCTCGAGCTTGCCTTCCATCCCACGATCCTTGTAGCGCTCTTCATGCTTGGCAAATGCTTCCCTAAAACTTCCCCTCTGTAGGCGCACGTCGGATGGATCAACGTCGTAAAAGACAGGCACAGCTATCTGCTGGAGACGCGTCTTGCACTCAAGGATCTTCACCAGTTCATCAAGGCACCATCTCGAATCAGCATAGTTTCTTGAGAATATGATAACAGAAATCCTTGAGCGCTCGATTGCTTTCAATAGTTCGGGCCGAATTTCTTCTCCTCTCTTGAGTTCGTTATCATCTCGGAACGTGGTGAAGCCGTGACGGGCCAAAGCAGCGAAGAGGTGGTCCGTGAAGTTCCTGCGAGTATCCTCCCCTCTGAAACTCAAGAAAACATCGTAAACAGATTTTGATGGAAGGGAAGAGGAGGAGGTGAATGATTCTGCTGGGGTACTGGTAGAAGCCATGGTACCCACAAATAGATCAAATTGATGAGGGGATAGATTGATATACCGACTCAGAGTGGAAACTGATCCACCAAATGCAAATTAACATTGTATAGGGTATTTATGGCCGTTCAATTAGTTGTTGAACGGTTTAGATTTATGGGCTTATTCTACACTCTCTGTCAAGATCAATATCATCTAATGATGCATACAGTTTAATACACCGACGTTTAGGTTAACACGGAAATGAATCCATTGACTTCTAGCAGAACAAAAGAAAATAACGGAACAACCGAGTAAATTCCGACACCACCCCAACCCCGCCCACCCACCCCTACTCTTTTTCCACCCCAACCCCGCCCACCCAGCCCCACTCTTTGAAAAAAAGAACCCCCCCCCCCCCTTTTAAAATAAATAAATAAATAAAATTTTGAAAAAGTATCAATTCTCCCCGATCCCCACTCCCCAAAAGTAAAGGCAGAATATGCGGCGGGAGTTGGATCAAAGCAATTAATTTGTGGCGGGATAGTTTGCTTTGAGGGGGTGTATTGAGTAATCCTAAGGTTTTTTGCCAAGCAAAAGGTATTGGGTTCAACTCTATACATTTCCCTTCAAAGTCATTCCATTAGATTTTATCTTAAAATTACTTTTACTTCATCAAAAAAAAAAAAAAAAGATTTTATCTTATAATTACCCAATGTATATGAGATGGGAAAACTGCATATGCCCGTGAGCAGGGGCAAAGCCAAGAGTTCGATCAGGAGACGCGAACTTTAGTACAATTCAAAAAAAATTCTTTTATCTTGTAATTTTGAGGTGAAAAAAATTACAAAATTCTACAATCTATTAATAAGCTATATTTCAATTCAATACATTTGCAATTGTCCTCTATGAGACCTCAAACATTGTATAAAATGAGAGATTGGGTACCAACATAACTTCGTTCGATTTACACAACATGAATACAAGATGTTTTAAATTGTAATTATTCACCCATAATCTAACCTATATGTAATGTTTCCTCAAAAATTAATTTCTAGAGTGGATAGATGCGACATACAATCAAAGTTGGGCAATATAGCATTACTCAATTTGTTTTTGGCATCTTTATACTCAAAACTGATTTTGAAATCGTATGCACAGTGTTTCTATAATTTGTAAAATTATATAAAATAATAAAAATATACATGAGCATACTAAACAAGCAAGATATACATAACTGTACCCATCTGAATGGTGGCCAGCGATTGCTTGATTTGCTGAATCATCCTCATCAAGAATGGCATTGCGATACAAAACGAGAGGCATATTATACCATTTCTTGATGAGCAGATACGTGATCCTTGTCATCTTCCTCGTAAATCAAGTTTACCCCACACTTCGTCGGCCAAATATGCAAGAAACTTCAGTAATCGAATACTCCACTTCATCCCCAGCTTGCATATAAAGATGGAGACGATGTTGTGATACATAATGAAGCCATGTCTGACTCGGACGCATTACTAAATGGTCATTAAATGCTAGTTCACAGCTCCTCTCAAAGCCCCGAGTAATATTTTCGACTCTATAGCGAAACGGGCAAGCGACGTAGCGACCCATTCTACAAACTTGAAATGGTGGCTCTATAAGAACTAGGGGGTGTTCGTGGTTCGGTTTGGTTCGGTTTTAGGGTAGATTTTAAATCAAACCATTATACTTCGGTTTTTGTTTTCTCAAACCAAAACCAAACCATACTATAAAAAAACCAAACCATAAAATTTCGGTTTGGTTCGGTTCGGTTTCGGTTTTATCCTATCAAATAACAATAAATAATTAAAAATAGAAAAATGACAAGCCAAACTCTAAATAAAAACATTTTTAATAAAATCATTATATTAGCAACTAAAAAAAATATTAAACATTGTATCAAAATGGAAAAGTATTGACTTATGTCAATTCAAGTTCAAATCTCCAATCTAATACGTGCCAATATCTCACACAATAATAATGACTAGTTTAATACATGCCAATCTAATAAATAAAAAACATTAAGAAAATTTACAATCTATTACTTATTATGCCCTCATTAGAATAAAAAATTTACAAATTAAGTTTAATATGTAATATATAAAATTATATATATTTATATTATATTTTTTCGGTTTTTTCGGTTTTTCGGTTTGGTTTGGTTTTTTAAACATGAAAACCAAAACCAAACCAATTTAATTCGGTTTTCTAAAATTAGAACCAAAACCAAACCTAAGGACAAAAAAACCAAACCAAACCGACCGGTTTGGTTTGGTTCGGTTTGGTTTTTGGTTTTAACCTAAACCATGAACACCCCTAATAAGAACGACACATAGAATCCACCCTTGAATATTACGATTTGGAAGTTTGGGCACCACAAAAGATATGTTGGGTCGGGTCCCTCCTTAAGTGGAGCCCACTAATATCATTAAAATAAAATAAAAAAATAGAGAAGCTTGCTTTAGAAGCCAAATCTGGTAGATTGCAAAAGAAGCCTTTTTTTTTTAAGGCTTGTTCGGCTGTGTGTGGGGTACTTGAACCGTCACTTTTGCTCATCACTTTCTAGAACTCTCTCAAGCTTTGGTGAGAAAGAAAGAGAAGACAACCCACTTTGATTGGAGATTTGAATGCCCAAATCAAGTCCGATTTGGCTCAAATTTTAGGAGGAGATTCCCAGCGGCACAAGCTACAATCCTATGGTCTTGGTTTTTCCATTAGACATCCCAAAAGCGTGTTTTGGAGATATTATGTCTACCCACTTTGGTGAATTCGTTCTTTGTTGAGTTTTGTTGAAACCCACCTATTAGGTGAAGATTATATCTTGTTGTTATCCTTGAGTTTGTACACTCTTGATGATTGTTGGTGCCTCTAGTTTGGCTAGAGAAGAATGCTTGTAATCCCATTATTTTTGACATAGTGGAAGATTTAGCCAGACTTCGGTCCCGTGGTTTTTCCCTCTACATTGGAGGTTTTCCACGTAAATTTGATGTCTTGTAGTTGCTATTTATTGCTGTTAATTTTTTGGTCTTTATGCTGTAATTTTTATCTTGTGCAATCCCATCTTTTGATCACACATAGAGGGAAAAATTATAATTTTGCTTCCACTTGTATTGTTGTTGTTCGCTGGATTTTTCCCAACAAGATAAACTAACATAATCGAAAAATGATCCCACACCCTGACGGCTGAAATAGGTCAGGAACCTCCTCCCCTGGAAATAAATGCCAAATTCACCAACTCCACATAGTTCCTGTTCCATCAAAATCTTGACTTATGAGAACAAAGTCCCCAATCTAATCTATGAGAGAGAGAGAGAGAGAGAGGGAGAGTGACCTGTTGGCTCTGGAGGAGACTTTTTCTAAATTCACATTCAAAATTGTTGTCAACTAATTTGTGGTAACCATAAGAGAACAAGGACGGCGATTTTTGGAAGTCTGACCCAATTGATATTCTCTCCAGTGACGTGCATTGGTTTGCATTCAGCCATTTTAAATTTACTGGAAGCTCTGGAAGTGATCGGAGCTCTGGACATTGATTTAAACAGAGGTCCCAAAGTCGAGAAAGTTGACTAATGCTGGCTGGTAGGGTGCAAAACTTGTTTCCTTTTAGATTCAAGACTTCTAATGATGTTAAATTCCCAATTTCGTCTGAAACATATGACAAATTGCAGTCTTCTAGAATTAATCTTCTTAGAGGAAATAATCCCTGTATAGAGGATGGTGCCAGACTGGTGGAATTGGGTTTTTCTCACTGGCAAGAAAAATGAAAACCATGATTTTGATGATGATCCTTCGAATCCCAAGCAGCTTTTCTAATTCTGAGCAGCCAGTGAGAACAAGATTTTGGAGAGATTTTGACTTGAAAATGCCCAACGGCAGCTTCCTAAGGTTCATGCAGTTTTCCAAATCCAACATGGCAAGATGGTCGTGAGAGACAATAGATTCGTGAACTCTCACTAACCCTGTACAATCATTCAGAAACAATATCTCGAGATTTGGGATTATGTGAGAAAATGACTAAACATTAAGAGGATTTCTTGTAATTTATCTTAAAAAAAAAACTACATAAGTAAATTTTCCCTCCTCCCCTACCATACCCCAAAGCACTACAAAAATCTATATATAAGGAAAACAAGCCCAAATTATCAATTTTCCCACCTCCATCACAAAAGTCGGGGCAGAATAGGGTGGTGGAAGGTGGATCAAAGCAATTAAATTGCCTCTTTTCTCTCTATCTTCATGCTAGAAGGTACCGATGATTCAAGGCTCTGCGCATTACGCATGCCTGTTAAGTCTAAGAAGTGTTCCTGCGACCGGAACTTAAATCGACTTGTTCAATTTGTACACTGATTTCGGCATACAAGAGTTCTGCTTGTGCCATTGAAAATAGCTAGCCAGATGCTTGTTAAGTCCAAGAATTGGTGCTAAAAATTTCCCCTGGAACCTAAATCTCTGACTGGTTCAATTTACACTCTGATTTTGGCAAACAATAGTACTCCTTGTGCCATTGAAAACAGCTAGCCAGATGCATTTTTGGTGCCAACATAACTTCGTTCGATTTACACTTCATGAATACATGATGTTTTAATCTGTAATTATTCACCTGTAGCCGAGCCTATCCATAATTTCCCCTTAAAAATTAATTTCCAGATTTCTAGAGTGGGTAGATGTGACATACAGTCAAAGTTGGGCAATATAGCACTGCTCAAATTGTTTTTGGCATCTTTATACTCAAAACTGATCTTGAAATCATATGCAGAGAGTTCCTATAATTTGTAAAATTACATAAAATGATAAAAATACACATGAGCATACTCCACAAACAGATATACATAACTGTTCCCATCTGAATGGTGCCCAGCGTCGTACTGCTTGATTTGTTGGATCATCCTCATCGAGAATGACATCGCGATACAAAACAAGAGGCATATTAGACCATTTCTTGATCATCAGATACGTAATCCTTGTCATCTTCCTCGTAAATCAGGTTTACCCCACACTTTTTCGGCCAAATATGCCGAGGAACTTTAGTAACCGAATACTCCACTTCATCCCCAGTTTGCATATGAAGGTCGAGACAATTTTGTGGTGCATAGTGGAGCCACGTCTGACTCGGACGCATTACTAGACGGTCATTAAATTCTAGTTCATAGCTCCTCTCAAAGCCCCGAGTTATATTTTTGACTCTATAGCAAAACGGCCAAACGACATAGGGACCCGTTCTAGCTAGTAGCTTCAAATGGTGTCTCCATAAGAGTGACACATAGAATCCACCCTTGAATATTACGATTTGGAAGTTTGGGCACCACAAAAGATAAACTAACATAATTGAAAAATGATCCCACACCCTTATGGCTAAAATTATCAGGAACCTCCTCCCCTGGAAATAAAATGCCAAATTCACCAACTCCAGATGGTTCCTGTTCCATCAAAATCTTGACTTATGAGAACAAATTCACCAATCTATTAAAGCGTGTGCGCGCGCGCACACACATATATATATAGAGAGAGAGAGAGAGAGAGGACCGGGTTCTGGAGGTGATTGTTGCCAACTAATTTGTGGCAACCATAAAAGAACGTGCACTGGTTTGCATTCAGCCATTTTAAATTTACCGGAAGCTCTGGATACATTGATTTAAACAGAGGTCCCAAAGTCGAGAAAGTTGACTGATGCTGGCTGGTAGGGTGCAAAACTTGTTTCCTTTTAGATTCAAGACTTCTATTGATGTTAAATTCCCAATTTCTTCCGAAATATATGATAAATTGCAGTCTTCTAGAATTAATCTTCTTATGGGAAATATCCCCTGTATAGAAGATGGTGCAAGACTGGTGGAAGTGGGGTTTCTCACTGGCAAGAAAAATGAAAACCATGATTTTGACGATGATCCTTCGAATCCCAGCAGCTCTTCTAAGGGCTCGTTTGGGAACGCTGTGGCTTTTGCAGCTTTTGCTGTGGAAGAAGTGAAGTAAAAGTTAGTGCTACTAAATGACTACTGTTTTGTGTTTGGGAACTACATTTCAAAAGTGCTTTGGGTGTTACAAGAACTTTTTGACATGTTTGGCAAAAACAAGTTTTGAAGTGACTTATAACCCTGAAATGACACTATTACCCTTATAAAAAATATTTGTTGAACGTATAGCATAGCATAGCATAGCATCCAAATTGATTGTGTCGCAATTTGCATAATTTGTAGCAATGGTATATACACGTGTGTATAAATATTGACACCATAGGTAGCAAATTAAAATGACAAATTTTAATGGGCTACAAATTTATATATAATTCATTAAACACCATATCCTCTACTCCATAGACATCACCATTTTTATTTTTTTTTCAATGTCCATTTAATTTAATATAAATCAAAGCCCCAAATTTTTTATTTTTTTATCACCATTATCTTCTTCCTCAGGAGCTCCGTTCTTGCCCACAAATATTTGGGATTCCCCAAATTCCACCCACCTCTCCATTGCTTTCTCCAACACCTCCTAGGGAGCTAGAGCAACTATTATTTTGGAAAACAATATCATTCCTGGCCTTCCATAGCTACCGTACAGGAAAGCACCTTGATAAAGCATTTCCTTCCTACGTACATCGTCATCCCAGATTTCACCAAGCATGCTCCACCATTCTATGAATTCCCTACCCTCTATTCGATCCGATCAAAGCATCAGTGGGTTGTTTGGTTTAGAGACAGAGAGCCATGTGAAAGTGTGAGATAATAGAGAGAGAATATTTCACCGGAGATGAGAGAAAAATCGCCGGCACAAAGGTCGCTGACAGACAGCTTCAAAGAGACCAAAAGAGGAGTTTCGAACATTGAAGGAGTGGCGATTGGGAGCAACAGCAAGAGCTAGGGATTTGGATCGTGTTTAATGGGATACAAAGGGTATTTTGGTTCCATTGGTTGAAACTGTGGGGGTGTTTCCGGTATTTGGAAAATATCATTAAAGTCAAGAATGGCTTCCCGCATCACATTAGCGGAGAAGCATCACTGATCCTGCTTCGGCTCAAACGCGCGTTTGGGCTCCAAAGAGCTTTTTCTTATTTTACCCAAACATGTCCAGAAGCACGTTTGGGAGTCGAGAAGCAAGTTCCGCCTGCCAAAAAGCGTTCCCAAACATGCACTAAGTTTGAGCAGCCACTGAGAACAAGATTTTGGAGAGATTTTGAATTGAAAATGCCCAACGGCAGCTGCCTAAGGTTCATGCAGTTTTTCAAATCCAACACAGCAAGATTGTCAAGAGATACAATAGATTCATGAACTTCCACTACCCCTGTACAACCATTCAGAAACAACATCTCGAGATTTGGGACTCCTGAGAAGTTTGGGGTTTCAATTAGGTGATAGGAATGACTAAGAATAAGGAATTTCAAGCAGGGAAGAATCTGTTATAGAAAAGCAAAAGAAAAGAAAAGAAAAGAAAATTAATTTGCACATTTTATCTGCAATGATCAAAGTTGGAAAGACAAAAAAACAATGACATACCTTCTTTCCCTTCCAAACTTGTTCCAAGTTGCTATTAAACAAGTCAATCACAACCACATTCTCCAGAAACAATTCAGATGGTATGGACTTTTGAGGGAACCCATTCCAATATAACCATCTCAACCTTTTAGAAAGATGTTCGTAGCTACCACTTAGGTGTACATAATCGAGTTTAAGCAGTCTCAGCTCGTTCATCTTCGCAAATGTTTGTGCATTCACTTGTACATTTTTTAACCTAGGCAAGTTTAAGGCAAGACCTTTGACTGCTTCTGTTCCCTAATAAGAAAGAGTGTTGCAAAAGTGATACATAAATCCCGATCGATGAGAACAACAATGTGTAAATGTATTGTGCATATGGATCTTACCAAGTGATTTTCAAGCACATTAAGGACATCCTCGTGAAACCACAATCTACTTCGTTTCCCAGGCTCGTTGTGGTGTTTTGTGCGAGCGATCTCTCTACCCATGTCTCTAATTATGTCGTGCATCTCGAATCAATATCCATCAATTTGACAAGACCTCGACAAGACAGATTCTCAAGGAGAATCCCAGTCCCCAGACGCCTAATATTTCGATTACATAATTTTTATCCATTCCAACAAAGTAGCAAGCAATATCCAAGAATAACTTCTTCGCTCCATCATTTAATGAATCAAAAGCTTATTCTAAGCTTTTCTTGAATTTTTTCATGAGGAATTTCTTTCAATATCTCCAAAGCTCTTTTCCATAGAAGAACGTTTGTGACAGCCAAGGAAGAACCCAAAACTTCAAAAACTAACGGAAGCCCTCCAGCCTAACATACCGCTTTCCTGGAAAACTCTAGTACAGTCTTCTTTAGGATGGTATTATCTAAAGGCATGCCAATTGAAGAAATCAAGGGATTCATCGTAAGTCAAAAGTTCAGGCATATATACCCCATCCACATCCATAAATTCTAGTAAAGACTCATCTCTAGTTGTTACTATGACTCTACTTCCGGATTGAAACCAATCAGGCCTTATGGCTAATGACTTTAACTACTCGAATTCATCCACATCATCAAGAACAAGAAGAACCCTTCTACACCATAGTCTCTGTTTTATAAGCTCAATTCCTTGGTCAACATTTCTTATTTTTTGGTTTTCAATCATTAAACATTCAGAAAGAAGGTGTTCCTGCAAATGAACTATACCATTGGGCTGCCTTGAAATTTCTCTAACATTTGCAAGGAAGCTACTAATTTCAAATTGGTGATGTATTTGGTTATAAATGGCTTTTGCAATTGTGGTCTTACCTATTCCACCAATCCCCCAAATACCGACCATGCGAACATTGTCTGCTCCTAAGCTTAACAATTTGTTTACATGTTGTACACGAGACTGTATGCCAACTGGGTAGGTGGCAACATTCAAGTATGGGAGATTTAGTTTATTCGAAATGCCTTTGATAATCATCTCAATGAATTTTGACTTGTGCCTGCCAATGTTGATCAAAATAAGAGATGGAAGCAAAATATACAATTGTTGAAATGAACCATCACAATGAAAATAAGCAAGAAGTAAATTTGACATACCATTGAAGTATAAGAAATTACAAAGCTAGCTAACAATGGGATCAAACTGTAACTGTTGGCCTCTTCTTGTAAGTGGCGTCCAGATAGATTAGCGGCCTCTGTCAGCGCAGCCCTCCACCTCTCCACCTTGCCTTCCATCCCACTACCCTTGTAACGCTCTTCATGCCTGCCAAATGCTTGTGCAAAACTCCCCATCTGCACCTGCACATCGGATGGGTCAACGTCATAAAAGACAGGCAGCACAATCTGCTTGTACTTCCTCTTGAACTCCAGGATCTCCACAAGTTCATCAAGGCACCATCCCGACGCAGCATAGTTTCTTGAGAATACGATAACAGAAACCCTTGACCTCTTGATTGCAGATAATAATCTGTACGCAATTTGTTCTCCTCTTTCGAGTTTGTCATCATCTTTGAAGGTGTGAAACCCATGACAGACCAATGCAGCGTAGTGGTGGTCAGTAAAGTTATTGTCAGTATCCTTGCCTCTGAAACTCAAGAAAAAATCATAATCATAGAGTGGAAGGAAAGAGGACAAGGTGGATGATTCTGCTCCGGTAATGGTAGAAGTCATGGTTGTTGCACAAAGAGATCAATTTGATAAATGGATAGACCAACAGTGGAGACTGATCAATGCGTTAATATTAGAGTGACTTATCCATAAACCAAGGGTGGTTGGTTGTGCCATTATATTTAAAGTAGATAGCCGGCCAGATACATTTTGATTCGTTCAATTTGTGCACTTATTTGGGCATACAAGAGTGGTTGGCTGTGCCATTGAAAGTAGATAGCCAGATACATTCTGGCGTTGATGAAACTTCGTTCAATTTACACATCATGCGTATGAGAAGTTTTATTTATTTATTTTTTTCCTGGCATGGCAAGGTGTATAGCAACATGTCATTCACAAATTATAATCCAATTGTCAATCGATACACAGAAATAAACAAGATAATCCATTTAAATTCAGGCTTGCTCTTGCCCCCTTTCCCCCTTTCCCAGCTTACGCTTAGCCAAAAAAAATTGAAGAAAAAAATTGTTTGACAACAATTGGGCAACATGCACATGGCGCCTATAATTGGTTGAGTTGAGACTTAGTGGAAAGGGTTTTGACTTTTGAGGGAGTTGGTTTTCCCGAATCTTTGATTGAAGCTTGTGATGGAGTGTATTGCTTTCTCAAGACTTTCTGTTATTTGGAACGGTGAGAAGACTTCTCATCTTAGGCCTGGTCAAGGTTTACGGCAACGTGATCATCCTTTATGACCATATATTTTTGTCTAATGTTTGGAAACCTTCTAAGGCTTCTAGAGACTAAAGATGGTCCTGCTTATAGATGCACCAACCCCAGAGTGCTCAAAGGGACACCTTTCAGAGACATCTCATCAAACACCTTCTATGTATTATCAATATATGCAGCAGAAGAAAGATGGTTAAAAGTGGGTCACAAATACCAAGTCCAATATCACAACTCAGTGAGCTAACTTCATAAAAAAATACTAAGAAAGCGTTTGGCAAGTACACCTTGAAAAAATAGTTTTCACTGTCAACTCGATACAAATTGACTGTCAATTTCCTTTGTTGAGTTTGAAAAGCACTCACGAAAGTGGAAGTTAAATCTTATACTGTACCGTAGAATGTACAAATTAAATAATAATACGCATAATAAACAAACAGATTTTGCACACTTACATATGAATGGAATGGGGAGCTATCTTTGTAAGAAAGAGTGCTTGATCTGCTGAAACATGTTTATGAAGCATGGCATTCCCATACAAGTGGAGTCATCTTGGACCGTGGGCAGCCAACGTCCATGGCGGCCCACTCGTCCAGCCTATAGGTCGCCCCTTCCGCTTCAACCGACCATAGAGAGCCACATCCCATACTCGACATGGTGGCTAGCTTTGATACCAAATGATACGAACCCTTGAGTAGAACTCACCCTTGAAAACCGGCTTGTAAGGAGAGGGTGCCTAAGAGCTAATATATGTTGTATTTTAAATATAAAATAAGTATTTCAAAAATCCAAAGTTTTTCTTGAAAGAGTTTTAGTGGGTTTATATAGTATCCCACTTATTATATATGGTATCATGTAGGGGGATGTATGGAGTCCTCACGTGCGCATGAGACGAAGCCCAATCAAGTCATTTGCGAGATTAGGGTCCGAAAATTGACTTAGTCAGGCGCAGTCGCAAGAGTACGACGTGCGCGTAGGGGGGGTGCAAATCTTGAATATTTGGCTTCGCGTGTGCAGGCAGGTTTACCCACATTTTGCTACTTTGATTTTTGGTTACTGGGTTATCCACGACCCAGTTCAGCAACTCATTTTAAACCAATAAATTTTATGACCGTTTTATGACCGTTGGGAATTTATAACCGGATTTATTTTATGATTTTATAACCGTTGGAATTCATTACTTTTATGACTATTGGGATTTATACCAGAATTTATTTTGTGTTTTATACCAGAATTTAATGTATTTATTTGGTGACCGTTTTTTAATTGTTGGGTTCTTTTTCTAACGCTTAAGATACCAATTGTTTTTTTTTGAAGAAAAAAAAAGTCTTTTTGTTTTCATTCTACAATTTCGTTTTCATAGAAAGGAGCCTTTTGAGTTCTTCATTTTTACTCCTACATTTGCGAGTGCACGCTTGTGGGAGTCCGGTTGTTGAATCCTGGAGGGTAGAGCGCTGTGACCTATTGCACCGAGTTGAATACTCAGAGGGGCGGAACTACTCTTAAGGACAGTGCCTTGTACACGCCTCAACCGACACTGTTTGTATTTCTGCAATTTTTGTACTAGTTTTATTTTATACAGTAGCATCTACTCTATTATTTTCCAACAATCTTAAGAGTAATTCTTCATGGATGTTGCTGCTACGACTGATGATAGAGATGTATCATCTCAAAACCATGATTTCTATGCCCTAGTGAGTGACCTAAAAATGAAAAAAAAAAATAGAACTAGTATTGTTGTTTCTAACACGCTAGTCTTATAGATCATTTCTATAGGATTCATTTTAGATTGGTTACAATTAAATTTGTTCATACTATTATTCATATAATTCGTATATATGAAGGCATAATTTTTTTTTATGTGCTATACTTGTGATTTGTTATTCTCTTTGAACATCCCACAGATAATATCAAGATGAATATTTTAGTTGATACTAATTTGTTATATTGTTGCCCAAGTGAGAGCATATCTAGAAGAATTTATGCAACTTTGATTTTACTAACATGTATTTTATTTAGTTACATGTATCAATGTTTAAAGTTTCATGTTTGAACATTTGGTGTGAGTATTTATATATTGTTTGTTACCTTTGAAGTTTGGAGACTTAAAATTGAAGGTGGTACATGAGTCTTCTGGCTCTATCTATCTCATACGTATATGTTTTAACCTTCTAGCAGTATCTTGTATTCATATATGAATGATTGGATTTTTGGTATTTTTACTGAAAATAAAAATTTTACTTGAAGAATTTGTTGATATTTCATTTATATCATTATTATATTTATTTGCGTTGCCATTAGAAGTACTCCTTATTGGCTAATGAAGTTCTAATTAACCGATTGGATGTGATGAATGGATTTTCCACTTAGTGTATAGCCGTTGGATTTTGAAGTTGATTATGGCTGGTGACTAATTTTATTTTTTACTTTTAGTCTTCATTATATTGCTTCAAATGCTTGGTTCTTTATTGCTGATAGTGACTGGGGTCAAAACCTTTTTTTTTTTTTTTTATTTGGTGCGTTACTAGGAACCTTTCATTACACTACCTGGATGCCAAACGGTCCTTGTTCTTTCACCCATGTGGTATTCTACCATTCAAAGCTTTGTGTTTTTTGGTATTTCGTATTTACCATTATCTTACCGTTAGTATGTGACTATTGGTATTATTGCTATTATAATGTTATAATAATAAATTGCATGATTATGCATTTACCACATATAATCGTTATTAGCATATACATATATGCTACACATTTACTCCTTTTAGTGGAGATTCACGATGGAGATCAATTGTGGCTGGTCATATTTGATTACATGTGGCCGTTTGTATTGTTGTAGCTAATAGTGGCTCGATTTAATGCCTTTTATGAGGTTCTCCTTTATTATTTTCAACGGTTAGAAGTAATTTATATATATTTTTCACTATTAAGTGTTGCTCATGCATGTAAAGCATACGGTAACTATATTTATTTTTACCACGTGAATTATGGTGTGATAAATATGAGAACCATCATTACAGTAACCATTCATTTCTATTGGTTAGAATTTTATAATAGACCTTTTAATGGTTTTTGTTGGGCTAGCTTTATAGCAGAACGGTTATTGGAGCATTTATTCATATGTTCATGAGTTACATTTTTATTATTATTATAACGATTTTATAGCTATCCCACTATGTAGCTTCGATCTTTTTCATTGATAATAAAGAATGTGTCTATTTTACTATTTCACGTGATGTGGGGTTTTGGATAGCAATCTCAAGTCCATATTTGGTTTTTTTGTTACATTGATATCTGAGTTCTATTACATATTCAGAATAAATCTGAAATGTATGTACGTTTTTGTTTTATTGAATTGGATAACTGCTTATGCAAAAGTCAATCCACTTTTGCAGTGTCTAATGTGGAATGTGGAATGTGTATTCCTCAATTTGTTTTTGGCAAGAGTAATGTCAGTGTATTTGCCTATGTAACATGTTGATCATGGGAACTAGTCTAGATGTTGTTAAAGAGACTAAAATTTTCTATTTTCTCAATTTGATATGAAAGATATCGGTGAGGCAGATTTTATTTTTGGAATAAAAATAACTAAAATTACTGATGGTATTTTTCTTTCACAAAAACACTATGTAGAAAAACTTTTAAAGAAGTTTGGACACTTTGATTGTAAATCTGTATTTACACCTTATGATGCTAATTCTAATTTAAAGAAAAAATAAAGAAGAGAGTGTCATAACTCATAAAGCTTACTTGGGTTAATATTGTATTGGCTCATTTTTGTAAATGCATTGGCCCGATAAATAAATATTTATATTTTGAATTATGGTGGCATACTTGAATGTGAGAATGCATGTTTTTGGTTTAATTTTCACTAAGCCTTCTATAACTAAATTGTCGATCCAAATTAGATGGGATTAAGGCTTTACTGGAGAAAATTATAAAAATGTTAATTTTGGATGATTTTTATGGACCATTTGGAGACATGCATTTTTATGGAAAAATGAATATTTTCTTATCTTATGTGTTCAGAATGAATTGGCGCATAAAGGAGTTCTATATTTTGAGCTGTGGGGGCATTCTTTAATGTAAAAAATATTGAGTTATAGAATTTTTCTCAATATATATATCATATGTTGATCTCTTATTTTTAGAGAAGATATAAATATTCTATATTGTAGATGTGGATATGTTCCTTTAAATCAACAAATAGTGGGGGTTAACGAATTATAGTTAAGTAATTCCTTAGACTACTAACTGTGGTTAGAGATATCCACTATATTTGAAGGTATAGTGATGATTGAAACTCCAAATTGAATGATTTTGTGTTTACCATTGATTATGTGTCTATTGGAAGGTGAAACTATATATTTGTTGAAAAGTCTACCAAGAAGGCAAGCTTATAGCTTTGGCCTCAGTCAATAAAGAAGCAGACAGACTTTGTGAAATATCATTTGAGATGAGACAAAATCTACTAACGGTTATGTGTTTACACTTGGTGGAGGTGCAGTATCTTGAAAATTTACCAGGCAAACATACACAGCTCGGTCTACTATGGAGTTCGAATTAATTGCCTTAGAGAAGGCAGGTACAGAGGTTGAGTGGCTCAGAAACTTGTTAGCAGATATTCCTATTTGGATGAGACACCAGCTCCATCCGTGTCTCTACATTGTAATAGCCAAGCTGCTATAGCCAAAGCTAAGAGTAAATCCTATAATGGGAAGAGTAGGCATATACGCCTAAGACATAATATAGTGAGGCAATTGCTTAGTGATGGGTTATATCCCTTGATTTTGTGAGGTCAGAGTTGAATTTGGCCGATCCTCTGACAAAACCACTGGGTAGAAATCTAGTGAGTAATACATCGAGGGGAATGGGACTAATGTCTGTAATAAAGGGTCAACAGTGATGGTAACCCAACCTATGTGAATGGAGATCCCAGGAATTAGGTTCATATGGGTAACAACAAGTCACTGGTTGGCTTGGAGTGCACTATCAATTATATAATATTTTGAGAGTCCCTTCCTATGGTGTAGATAGTGCAAACTACAACGTGTAAAGGTTGAGTTTTAACTCTTAATGGATTCCATAGTCCTTGTTGGGTGGTGTGTTTAGTTGTAGTACACACTTGATGGATCCACCTATATGGATGTGGAAGTGGGGCCGCTTCCTATGAGAACTTGGACAGGTTCTCTAGAGCATTCATGAATTCCCAGGTATGGCGCATGGCCTATTTGTGCCACCCAGATCAGAAGAACTCAGAATTCGAGAATTGGATGTGGGTTGTAAGTCGATTGATTCACGCTAAAGAATTTTGGTTCATAGAAATTTTATATTTCACCAGTTTTCTATGGGTCACTGCTTACATATCCTAGGTTTGGTTCATAGTCCAAAAGACACCATAACTGATGCATTAAGTTCTCACACTCCTTTCTTTCTTTTTGTATTTTTGAAATATGTGGGGATTGTTGTATTTTAAATATAAAATAAGTATTTCAAAAATCCAAAGTTTTTCTTGAAAGAGTTTTAGTGGGTTTATATAGTATCCCACTTATTATATATGGTATCATGTAGGGGGATGTATGGAGTCCTCACGTGCGCATGAGACGAAGCCCAATCAAGTCATTTGCGAGATTGGGATTCCGAAAATTGACTTAGTCAGGCGCGTCGCAAGAGTACGACGTGCGCGTAGGGGGGTGCAAATCTTGAATATTTGGCTTCGCGTGTGCGGGCAGGTTTACCCACATTTTGCTACTTTGATTTTTGGTTACTGGGTTATCCACGACCCAGTTCAGCAACTCATTTTAAACCAATAAATTTTATGACCGTTTTATGACCGTTGGGAATTTATAACCGGATTTATTTTATGATTTTATAACCGTTGGAATTCATTACTTTTATGACTATTGGGATTTATACCAGAATTTATTTTGTGTTTTATACCAGAATTTAATGTATTTATTTGGTGACCGTTTTTTAATTGTTGGGTTCTTTTTCTAAAGTTTAAGATACCAATTGTTTTTTTTTTGAAGAAAAAAAAAGTCTTTTTGTTTTCATTCTACAATTTCGTTTTCATAGAAAGGAGCCTTTTGAGTTCTTCATTTTTACTCCTACATTTGCGAGTGCACGCTTGTGGGAGTCCGGTTGTTGAATCCTGGAGGGTAGAGCACTGTGACCTATTGCACCGAGTTGAATACTCAGAGGGGCGGAACTACTCTTAAGGACAGTGCCTTGTACACGCCTCAACCGACACTGTTTGTATTTCTGCAATTTTTGTACTAGTTTTATTTTATACAGTAGCATCTACTCTATTATTTTCCAACAATATACACATGACAATATATCTACCTAGGTCTTGAATCATGTCATGCATCACCAAATAGTCTCCACAATTTACTATGAGACTTCGACAAGACAAAACCACAAATCCATTTTCCGGGAAGCCATGACAGCCTTCTGATATTTCCCCTCTATAATTTTTGCCCCTTTCCTCAAAAAAAACAAGCAATATCCAAGAATAAGTTCTCGTCTTCATCATCTAATATGAATCATTGCTTATTCTAAGCTTTTCTTGAATTTTTTTAGGAGGGATTTCTCTGAATCTCTCTAATGTACTTTTCCATTCCGCGGGCTCACTTGTACACTTAAAAAAAGGACCCCAAACTTCAAGAACTAATGGAATCCCTTCAGCACAAGCCACCACTTCCTTCGAAAGCTCCACATACTCTTCTACAGGATGGTCTTTTCCAAAGGCATGCCAACTAAAGAGTTGAAGAGACTCATCGTCGGTCAAAAATTCAGGCTCATATTGCCCATCCACTTCCAGAAATTTGAGTATAGACTCATCTCTAGTTGTTATTATGATTCTACTTCCCGAATGAAACCAATCACAGCCTTATGGCTAATATCTTTAACTGCTCAAATTCATCCACATCATCAAGAACAACAAGAACCCTTCTATGCCATACTTGCTGTTTTATAAACTCAATTCCTTGGTCAACATTTCTTATTTTTCGATTATCATTCATTTGGAATTCAGAAAGAAGATGTTCTTGTAAACCAACTAGACCATTGGGCTGCTTTGCAATTTCACTAATATCTGCAATGAAGCCACAACCTTCAAATTGATGACGAATTTGGTTATAAATAGCTTTGGCAATGGTCGTCTTGCCTATTCCGCCAATCCCGCAAATCCCGACCAGGCGAACATCGTTTGATCCCAACTGTAACAACTCATTCAAACGTTGCACACGACGCTCTATGCTGACTGGGTAGTCGGCAACATTGAGGTATCGGAGATCTAGTTTATTCGAAATGTCTACGATAATCATCTCTATCAATTTTGACTCATGCCTGCCAATTTTGATCAAAATAAGAGATTGAAGCAAACATATGCCGTTTTTGAAATGAGCCCATGAAAAAAAATAAAAATAAATAAATAAATTACAGTACAACGATAGCTAACAAAGAATCAAACGATGAATACCCGTTGGCCACATTTTGAAGGTCCCATCCAGACAAATTAGAGACGGCTGTCAGGGCTGCCCTCCACTTCTCAAGCCTGCCTTCCATCACACTGCCCTTGTAGCGTTCTCCGTGCCTGAAAAATGCTTCAGCAAAACTTCCCCTCTGGTGACGCACGTGGGACGGATCAACGTCGTAAAAAAGAGGCAGAACAATCTGTTTGATGGTTTTCCTGCACTCCATGATCCTCACTAGTTCATCGAGGCACCGTTTCGATGCAGCATAGTTTCTTGAGAATACGATGACAGAAATCCTTGACAGCTCGATTGATTTCAACAGTTCGGCCCCAATCTCTTCTCCTCCGTTGAGGTCTTCGTCGTCTCTGAATGTGATGAAACCGTGACGGACCAAAGCAGAGTAGAGATGGTCAACAAACTTCTTGCGTACATCATCCTCGCCTCGGAAACTCAAGAAAACGTCATAATAAAATTCCGGCGAAGGGGAAGAGGAGGAGGTGGATGATTCTGCTGGGGTAGTACTGGTAGAATCCATGGATGGTACTTACACAAAGAGACCACATTGACAGCGGCCAGGGTATGCCTATTCAGAACGTTCCGGTTGGAGAGAAAAGGAAAAACAGCATTTTTGGCCCTTTGTCCCCAAAAAGTACCAGAGTAAAGTCACATGGGAACACGCATGGATATTATTAATAAACAAATAAGAAAATTTAGTCCTAGGCTCCTAGCACAATGCACGCCACTCTCGCGAATAAAATAATTTTGGTCTCTCTGTGAAGACATTGAAATATTGGACGGTCTAGATTCATGGATTTATTCTACGTGGCCAAGATCAGTATCATCTAATGCATATTGATGTACACACGTTTGATTTTCTTTATTGAAACCTCACCGTTTTATGTGAACGCGGAAACGAATCAATGAATCCACCGACTTCTACCAAACAAAATAAATAATGAAACCACCAAGGGCCTATTTGGTGTTTGAAATACAATTCAGCCTCATAAATCCATCATGTTCAATGAGAATGTTTTAATTGGGTAACACTATTTCACCCATTTTATTCACACATATTGATAACCCATGTGTTAATTTAAAAAAATTTATTTTAAAAAAAAAAACAACATCATTTTCTCGATCAAATGTTAGATCCTTATCAAAGGTTAGATCATTTTGAAGTGCATGTTTAGATCGTGCCTTGATCCTACTACATTGAAAGTGTAGAGTCTACACTCTATTGGTGGATGAGTTATGAATTGAAAGATTAGTAAATGAGTTTCATATTTAGAAAGGAAAAAAAATTTTCTATAATGATATCAATCACTCTCTTAAATTTTTTCATGTAAAGCTATGGATTTGTATCTTACATATTATATAAAATTTACTAATGCAACTCGGTAGTATAGAATAAGATTAGTACATACTGCGTAGCTTGTCTATCTTCTCATATTTACTACGGAGTAAAATTTTAATTTTAAAGAAACTTTTACAACATTTCGTTATTTTCTTATAGAATGACTGCTAGGAAACCTCTTGCACCAATAAGGTTTGTAAATTTGAGAACTATTATCTGGTTTGTTTATCTATTAACAATGAATAATTCATCTCTTAATATCATTCAGGCTAGACCAAAGAGAAAAACTTAAACCCAATCTGATTTCGCGCTTAAGATATGCTTTAGGCTTATGACGAAACTGGGCTGAGCCTAATTGAGACTAACTTCTTCGTATGATTTCATAGGTTAACGCTACGCCGGCCACCAATTAAAATTCTTTGAATGGGACGAAATGACAAGACAGTTTCACAAATCAATTGTCTAAAGCCATTCCATCCAGCTAAGCTAATTTTGAGTACCTTGGACGAATCAAAATTCGTTGGGAAGTGCCAAATGTTGCGTCCAGATCAAAATGTACTGCCGATGTGAGGGGCTGACAATTCGCCACACGGCATGCTCCGATTGGAATCAACAATCCTGTGCCCTTACTAACGCAGTGTAGCATGCTGTCCTTCTTCAGATCCATCTTTATTTCTCTGATTCTCTCTTCTCTATAATGAGTTTGTATAACATTTTTTAAGGGAGAATTACCTATTGATTCACGTTTCCATGGAATTGCCCCACAAGGATGCCTTAAAATTTTAAATTTATAAATGAGCATTCAGGATAGGATTAACTAAAGGTGGATATGTATTTAATTTGTAGTTTACCATTTTACCCTTTTGCACAATACAATACAATACAATACCCATCCTCTCTCTCTCTGTATGTCTCTCATCCCCCTCATCACCCGTCCAATCTCTCTCTCATCTTTGTCAGTCTTCATATGCACAGAAAGGAGTCTTGTGCCCCTTTCTCTCTCTCTGTTCCCTTCAAGCTCCTGCTCAAGGAAACTTAACAGACCAACATCTCATGGCAACCTCCCTCATACATCTAAACGACAGCGTCCTCCCTCATGGCTCTCCACGACGACGTCATCCATTACTGTCCTTCTTATACTCTCTCACTCCATTCCTTCTCAAAACCCCATGGAAGGAGAAGCACACAACCCCTATATAAATCCAAAGCCCTAAACTTGAGTCAGTGCACCTGCTTGATCTAGTGCTAAGTGGAAAGAAAAATATGAGAATCATACGTGAAAATCTGGGGATCCTATGTGCATGTGTAAGGATCCCATGTGCAATGGGTAAGCGTTTGCATTTATTCGTTCTTTCTTTTTGTATTCGCCTTCAAATTATGGGGATCCTATGTGATTTGATGCCTACCTAACTATGGGTTGATTTAGTGTTAAGTAGAAAGAAAAATCTGGAGATTATATGTGAAAATCTAGGAATCCTATGTGCGTGTGTGGGGATCCCATATGCAATGGGTAAGCATTTGAATTTCTCTGAATTTTTTTTTTTTGCGTTCGCCTTCAAATTATGGGGATCCTATGTGATTTGATGCCTGACTAAATTTGGGTTAATCTAGTGCTAAGTGGAAAGAAAAATTTGGAGATCATGTGTGAAAATCTGGGGATCCTATGTACATGTGTGGGGATCCTATGTGCAATGGGTAAGCGTTTGAATTTCTCTAAATTTTTTTTGTGTTTGCCTTTAAATTATGGGGATCCTATGTGATTTGATGCCTGACTAAATTTGGGTTGATCTAGTGCTAAATGGAAAGAAAAATCTGGGGATCATATGTGAAAATTTGGGGATCCTATGTGCATGTGTGGGGATCCCATGTGCAATGGATAAGTGTTTGAATTTCTCCGAATTTTTTTTGTGTTCGCCTTCAAATTATGGGGATCCTATGTGATTTGATGCCTGACTAAATTTGGGTTGATCTAGTGTTAAGTGGAAAGAAAAATTTGGGGATCATATGTGAAAATCTGGGGATCCTATATATATGTGTGGGGATCCCATGTGTAATGGGTAAGCATTTGAATTTCTCTGAATTTTTTTTTGCGTTTGCTTTCAAATTATGGGGATCCTATGTGATTTGATGCCTGACAAAATTTGGGTTGATCTAGTGCCAAGTGGAAAGAAAAATCTGGGAATCATATATGAAAATCTATGGATCTTATGTGCAAGTGTGGGGATCCTATGTCCAACTGTGTAAGCGTTTGAATTTCTCTGAATTTTTTTTGCGTTCGCCTTCAAATTATGGGAATCTTATATGATTTGATGCCTAACTAAATTTGGGTTGATCTAGTGCTAAGTGGACAGAAAAATCTTGGGATCATATGCGAAAATCTGGAGATCTTATGTGCAAGTGTGGGGATCTAATATGCAATGTGTAAGCGTTTGAATTTTTTTGAATTTTTTTTTGCGTTCGCCTTCAAATTATGGAGATCATATGTGATTTGATACCTGACTAAACTTGGGTTGATCTAGTGCTAAGTGAAAAGAAAATTTTGGGGATCATATGTGAAAATCTAGGGATCCTATGTGCAATGTGTAAGTGTTTGAATTTCTTCATATTTTTTTTGCGTTCGCTTTCAAATTATGGGGATCCTATGTGATTTGATGCTTGACTAAATTTGGGTTAATATAGTGTCAAGTGGAAAGAAAAATCTGGGGATCATATGTGAAAATCTGGGGATGAAGACTAAGGGAGATGAGAGAGATGAGAGATAGGGAGAGAGAGAGATTAGACGGGTGATGAGGGGATGAGAGAGAGAGAGAGAAGATGGGCGTTGTATTAGATTATGCAGAAGGGTAAAATAAGAAACTACAAATTAACCACACACCCACCTTTAGTTAATCCCATCCTGAATGGCCATTAATAAATTTAAAATTCTAAGGCAATCCTTATGGGGGCAATTCCATGGAAACGTGGAATCAATCGGTAATTCACTAATTCTCCCTTTTTTTTGAGCCACCTTACAAGGGCAAAAAAGACCCTACTGTTTGCTTATTAGCAGACGCGTACTGAGCAATGATAATGACATAAATTTATTTGCCACTACAGGAGGTGATCTAAAGGAGGGACCACTGATATGATATGGGTGTGTGTCCCCTGTTGCTTTACCTTGTTAATTTTACCCTTGTTGGGCACAAGGGACGCAAGGCAAAACAGCAGCCTTGAAATGTTACCTTTTGCTAAACTTCAATTACACCCTTTTATGTGAAGTGCTAGTTCAAGCTTCAGTCACAACTTACTTTCTGCCTCGATTGGACTTAGTAGTGACTAGTGACCGAACCGCTATGGCTCACTACATTTTTATCGGATGTTTTCAAAGAGACCGTGACTGAACAATAGAACCAAAGTTTAATCAGGTTTCCAGATCTTGGGACCATTGATTTTTGGGATGAAATCAGGATAGATGCAAATCTAGATTGCCAAAAACAGATGGGGACTAGCTGGTTGAACCGGTCCAACCGTCCATTAGACCATGTTGGGCCTTAAAACTGGTGCTAACCTGTGATTTTTGGTTTTTGTTTGTTGTTTCTGGTTGGAGCGGCCCAACCGGTCCACCTCAGCCGTCCATTAAACCGTTCTTTTATCCATGAATTGGACCAAGAGAATACCAAAAATTTAAGTACCAGCAAGATAGGGCAAAGTTACAAAGTGTTAACACTTCAATTTGATCTCAAATGTCTGATTGTGAGATGAAATAATTTACATTATGCATGGCAATGATGGCATGCTTTTCTTGAAAGTAAAACGTCTTTTGAATTCGGGTCCCAACTGGGGAGAGGAGAGACAGAGAGTGATGATGGGAGGAATGGGAGGAATGGGGCTGACTGCTTGATCTGCTGAACATTCTAATCAAGATACGAAGGGGTAGCATATTGGACCGTTGCTTGATCATCTAATTCTCCACATCGCCCTCGTAAATCAGCCTGACCCCACACTTCTCCACCCAAATACGGTTAGGAACTCCAATAACTGAAAACCGCACTTCATCCCCTGCAAGCATCTCGAGTTGAAGACAATGTTGTGGTGCATAGTGGAGCCATGCATGATCTTCGTACATTACAAAACGCTCATAGCACCTCTCAAAGCCCTTGCTTTTGTTTTTGACTTTATAGCGAAAAGGGTAAGCAAGGTCATAATCAGCGCTTTCAAGTATACCTGGTGGGAATTGAAGAACAACGCATAGAATCCACCCTCGGACCTCCCGATTTGGAATTGGGAACACAACAGAACGGAAACCCCATACACGATTGGTCCCCACGCGCTGGTACTTGAAATACTCAACAACCTCACTCCCTGGAAATAAAATGCTAAATTCACCAACTGAAGGTAGTTCCTGTACCATCAAATCTTCACTTATAAGAACTAGAACCCTAGTCCATCAAACCCCACAGAGAGAGAGAGAGAGAGAGAGAGAGAGAGATTATTTCTCAAGTCACTTGCAAAATTGTTCTCTACTAGTTTGTGGCAATCATAAAAGAACAAGGATGGCGATTTTTGGAAGTCTGATCTGATTGATATTCTTTCCAGTGAAGTGCAATGAGCAACGTTCACCCACTTCAAATTTAAAGGAAGCTCTGGAAGTGATCGAAGCTCTGTACATTGACTTAAACAAAGATCCCACAGTTGGGAAAGTTGACTGATGCTGGATGGTAGAGTGCAGAACTTGTTTCGTTAAAGATCCAAGACTTCTAGTGATGTTAAACTCCCAAGCTCTTCAGGAACATATGACAAATTGCAGTCTTCCAGAATTAATCTTCTCATCGAAATTAGTACCTCTACAGAGGATGGTGCCAGACTAGAAGAATTGGGATTTCTCATTGGTGACAAGAAGAGTGAAAACCATGATTTTGATGATGATTCTTTAAATCCTAATAGCTTTTCCAATTTTGAGCAGCCAGAGAGAATTAGATTTTGGAGAGATTTTGACTTGAAAATGTCTGGCGGTAGCTCCCTAAGGTTCTTGCAGTTTTTTAAATCCAAGACAACAAGACATTTGAGACATACAATAGATTGGTGAACTTTCACCAACCCTATACAATCATTGAGAAACAACATTTTGAGATTGGGGACTCGTGAAAAGTCTGGGGTTTGGGTGACAGGAATAACTAAGAATAAGGAATTTCAACCTGTAGAGAATCTGTTACAGAAAAAGAGAAAAAAAATAAAATCAATTTGCACATTATATCTACAATGATTAAAGTTGAAAATATATAAACTTATTGTCATGCTTTCGTTCCTTTCCAAACTTGTTTTAGGCTGCCATAACACATGTCAATCGCAACCACTTCCTCTAGAAATAATTTGGACAGTATAGATTTTTGAGGGAACCCATGCCAACATAACCATTTCAGCCCTTTGGGAAGATGTCCATAGCTACCACTTGCATGTACATTATTGAGTTTAAGCAGTCTCAATCTGTTCATCTACGCAAATGCTTGTGCATTCACTTGTACATTTTTTAACACAGGCAAGTTTAAGACAAGACCTAAGACTCGTTTTGTTCCCTGATAAGAAAACAAAAGAGCTTTGCATAAGTGAGGACATAATATTGATGAAAACACCAATGTGTATGAAAGTCAGGCTCTGTCCCTGTCCCTTAATTGCAAGACACATGGGAAAGTGCCTTGATTGCATATTTGAGGGGACTAGTGTACTACGCATTTTTCACCTTAGCAAATTTTAAGCACAATAATTCAATACGATTGTGCATTCTTACATTAACCCAATACACATATCATATTAACAAAATAATTCATTATATTTTAATTTTTTTTATTAATAATTAACTGTAGAATTAAAAAATAGAGTTTTATTAACTTACATTATCTATCTGACTGAGTAGATAATAATAATGGTTATGATATCCAATTTTAGATAGTATGGACTATGGATCTTACCTTGTGATTTCAAGCACATTGAGGATGTCCTCATGAACCACAATCTACTACGTTTCTCAGGCTCGTTGCAATCTTCTATGCATACAATCTCTCTACCCATGTCTCGAATTATGTCATGCATCTCCAGATAGTTTCCATCAATTCTAATAAGACATCAATGAGACAGATTCTCAAGTCTAATGCCATAGGCTCCTAATATTTCCTTCGCATAATTTTTGTCCATTCCAACAAAGAAACAAGCAATATCCAAGAATAATTTCTTCTCAAAGTCATTTAATGAATCAAAGCTTATTCTAAGCTTTTCCTGAATTTTATCATGAGGAAATTCTTTTAATCTCACCAAAGCGCTTTTCCATTCAGAAACGCTTGTACTAGCAAAGAAAGAACCCAAAACTTCAAGAGCTAATGGAAGCCTTCCAGCATAATGCACTACATTCCTCGAAAACTCCACATAGTCTACAATAGGATGGTCTTTCCTAAAGGCATGCCAATTGAAGAGTTCAAGAGACTCATCATAAGTTAAATGTTGACTCATGCCTGTCAATAAATTTTGACTCATGCCTGTCAATTTGGACAAAAATTATAGATGGAAGCAAAATAAATGTTAGTCAAAATGAGCCACGAAAATGGAAATACACAGGAACAATGAAGTAACTTTGAGACCGCACTGAAGTATGAGAAATGGGAAATTACAAAGGGATCAAACCATACCCGTTGGGCACAAATGCCGAGGGTCGAATGAAGAAAGATCATGCTTTTAACACATTAACATACTATAAATGTAGACATGCTGGAAAACCCTAGATCTGAAGAAAATGAGTGAAGAGAAATTTCAAGGAAAGAATAATCTTAACCGTTGATATAGACGAGTGACGACGGCAGAGTTTTTAGTGAGGAGATAAGAGGAAAGAGAATGATAGCAAGAGAGAATGGCGGTACAAGAGGTCATCATCGTCGGCGGTGGCAAGAGAGTACAGCGGTCGGAGGGGTTTACGCTGGCGTCGATGGTGTAGAAAAATGCTGAGAGAGGGGTGAGACTGTAAGAGTGACAAGTGAAGGGAAAGGGTAAGGGTAAGGGTGAGACCAAGAGTGACAGGTGCAAATTCCCTTGAACCACAATTTTTCAAGTTTTGCAAAATTTTTTTCTTATATGGAAAGCGCTATTAAACAAAACGTTTTCATATATAAAAGCGCACTTGTTAAACATGCTTTCAGTATACATAAAAGCGTTTTTTAATGTATACTGAAAGCGTGTTGTATAAGTGCGACATTAAAAGTGCTTTTGAGAAGAGCCACTTTCTTGTGTACGGAAAGCGTGTTGTTAAAATGCGCTTCCTTTAATTGAAAGCGTGTTTTATAAAATTGTATTTTTCTTTTTTCCTTGCCTCTACATGGTAGAGGAGTTCCTCCCATCCAATGATGTGGCGTCCTATTTGATGAACATGTGTCCCTACACATGCCACTTGTCCACCTTGCCTCCCATCCCATTACCTTTGTAATATTCTTAATGCTCGTCAAATGCTTCTACAAAATTCCCCCTCTGTGCTTGCACGTCCGACGGATGAACATTGTAAAAGACAGGTAGAACAACCTGTTGGAGGGTTTTCTTGCACTCCATGATCTTCACCAGTCCATCAAGGCACCATCTCGAAGTGGCGTAGTTTTTTGAGAATACGATAACAGAAACCCTTGACCTCTCGATTGATCGCAACAATCCGAACGCAATTTGTTCTCCTCTTTCGAGTTGGCTCTCATATTTGAAGGCAAAGCAAAGTAGAGGTGGTCCGTAAAGTTCTTGCGAGTATCCTCACCTCTGAAACTCTAGAAATCATTATACCAAAAGGGAAGAAGAGAAGGTGGGTGATGTTGCTGGGGAACTGGTAGAAGCCATTGATTTTACACACATAGATCAAATCGACGGAGGGGTAGGCCAAAAAACAGCATTTTTCCAAAATACCTGTGTTTTGGACAATACTTAACTCTTCACAGTGGAGGAACAACTCCTCTTCCCTTCCACTCATATTACGCGACGTGTAATAGTTAATTTTAAAAAATATAGATACGTTGATACAAATACGTGGACACATGAATACAAATATATATACACATAATCATATTCATTTGAATACATAAACATATATATATATATGGACACATAAATGTATGTCTATAATAACATAACATAAAGATATATGTACATAATCAATTCTCATTTATTTGTTATACACGTGACATAATATGAGTAGGAGGGAGAGCAATTGCTCCTCAACTATGAGGAGCCAAGTATTATCCAAAAAAGAGTAAAATGAAGAAAACTCCCTCTATTTATACCCATTTTGCAAGATACCCCCCTCTAAAAAAAAACCCAACAAAAAAAACCCCCCATATTGTGCTAGGGGGTACGCCGTTAACGGCGATGTTAAAAGTCCATTATACCCCTATACGGAAAAAAATTAAAAAAATTAATATTTGATATTTATAAATGATTTTTTAAAGGTTATAAAAATTAATTTTGTTTTTATATATGAAACGGTGTTGTATAAGAAACAAAAATAAAATTAAAAAATGCTCTCCATTCCTCCAGTAAACTTTCCGATTATCTTCATCGGCGCACACATATACACCACCAACAGCGGCAATAGTGGCCCATTGGAGGTGCAGCGACAACATCCCGTGAAGGAGGCAGCAGCGACAACAGTTGCACACTGGAGATGCAGCGGCACTGGCATCGACGCCATCATCTTCACTTCACTGACACCTTTGTTTTTTATCTCCAAATACCCATCTGGAGGTGTAGTGGCAACGGTGACGATGGTGGTGTGGACAAAACCCACGCGTGGGCAACGGCGAACAAGGCAAGAACAGGGCTTTCTTCCTCGTCCGATCCCGAAAGACTCGATGGTCCGATACTTCTGGCGAATGCTGGAACTCGGTGTTCGAGGGTGTGAACTTCGCCGGGTCTTACTCGAAAAGAAATAGTCACAGGCGAAATTATGTAAAACCAAATCAAAGATCGAAACTTGAAATTCAAATAGAGAGGAGAAGAGGGGTGGGAGTGATTGGGCGTTTAGGGTTTTTGGTTTGGTACAATTTGGAGGCAGAGTAGAGGCAGTGATCGCTGAGCTGACGCATTGCAGTTCGAAGCTTCTTTTTGCAACTCTCTTTTGAACTCATCGATGGCTTCCCTCTTCTTTTTCTCTTTTTCTCTTTCTCTCTCTATATATATATATTTGCTCTTTTTGGATGGGTTTGGTAGAGGAAAGCCCCACGGCAATATCTTCTCCTGCATCGATTCCATCCCTAGCGACTATCTTTAGCGCTGTATAAATCGAACTAGATCTCCTTGCCATCAGATTTGCCAACGAATCCTCGCCATTAAAAGCCCTCCTGCCAGCGAAAGCTTTTTGTAAAAAAATATAAAATAAAATAAAATTGTTGAAGATCGTCGTAGTCTTTGTGAGGCAACACGAACTGCCACCGTAAAGCCTTCCCAACCGTTATCAACCCACTATCGCATCCTCATCGTGATGGTCACGTCGATTCCATCACTGGTACGCCAGTGTGGCAACCATGGTCGGTGTGGTTCGCCGGTGAAGAAAGAGAGAATCACGTAATGGTCACGTGATGTCATTTCATTAGAGCAAAGGGCATTTTTGTCTTAAAATAAACAAATAACATCACGTGCATATCACGTGATGTTATTCCGTTAGTTTCCTTGACGGCAGATGGATGGTAGGGGGTAAACTATTAACCTTAGACAATATGAGAGGTTTTTTGTTAGGTTTTTTTATTTTTAGAGAAGGGTATCCTACAAAATGGGTATAAATAGAAGGGGGTTTTCTGCATTTTACCCTCCAAAAAATAATACAGCATTTTTTCCTTTTAAAAGGGAGCTAGAGTGCTTTTGGAAGTCACATGGGAACATGGATAAAGCATCATTGCGAATGCACTCTGTTTGACGTTGAATAGAGCATATCTGACCATTCAATCAATTATTGGACGGTTCAGATTTAATGGGCTTTATTCTTCACTGCCAGGACCTGTATTGAAAAACTTAAAATTATTCAATAAGGTACAAAACAAAAAGAGAGTTGTGTTTGAGTAGAACATGCCACCAACTCTGACCAGCATGCTTGTACCCATTTGAAAATATTTTTATGTCAAATTTTATTAATGGGAAGGCATCAATGTGAAAAAACATAGCGCTGTCTCGGATTATGTTTTCAAAATAGATGAAAGAACTCACGGGAAGAGGGATGATGGCCCCTCTTAGAAGCATTACTCTTTACGTAAATGAGAGAAAAATAATTAAATATCTAGTAGGTTACTACTTGCTGCCATATTTATGACTATATATCACCACATTTATGAATGACCATTGACCAATAATAAAAATATAAAATGAAAAGAAATCTAAAATTGAAAATATACCACACATTCTACATGACACAATGTTTGAAGTCGTTGATTTTAGGAGAGTAAGTCACCAAATGCCGACCAAGGATCCACATAATTTGTTTTGGCATTTTATACCCAGAACTGACTTTGAAATCATATGCAAACTGCTCCTATATAATATGTTAAATCACGTACACAAATAATACAAATACACATAAGCATGCTAAAGAAACAAGACATGCAAAACGGTACCCATGTGAATGGTGACCAGCGACTGCTTGATTTGCTGAATCATCCTTGTCAAGTATGCCTTGATACGAAGGGGTAGCATATTGGACCTCTGCTTCATAATCTAAGTTCTTCTCATCGCCCTCGTAAATCAGCTTGAGCCCACACTTCTTCACCCTAATATGGCTAGCAACTCTAGTAACTGAAAACTCCACTTCATCCCCTGCTTGCATCTGAACGTCAAGACAATGTTGTGGTGCATAGTGGAGCCATTTATGATCTTCACACATTGCTAAATGGTCATCAAATGCTAGTTCATAGCACCTTTCAAACCCTTTGGTTTTATTTTTGACTTTATAGCCAAAAGGGTAAGCAAGATCACAAGCACCGCTACACTCTATAAATGGTGGGCTTCCAAGAACAACGCATAGAATCCAACCTCGGATCTTCCGATTTGGAAGTGGGAGCACAACAGTACACAAACCAAATCCCACGCCCTGGTAGTTGAAATACTCAAGAACCTCCCTCCCCGGAAATAAAATACTAAATTCACCAACTGAATGTACTTCCTGTTTCATCAAATTAATCTTCACTTATAAGAATTAGAACCCTAGTCCATCAACCCCCCCACACACACATGAGAGAGAGAGAGAGAGAGAGAGAGAGAGAGAGTGACCTGTTGGCTCTGGAGGAGACTTTTTCTACCACAACTTGCAAAATCGAGCTCGACTAATTTATGGCAACCGTAAAAGAACAAGGATGGCGATTTTCGGAAGTCTGATCCAATTGATATTCTTTCCAGCGATGTGCAATGCGTTGCATTCACCCATTTCAGATTTATAGGAAGCTCTGGAAGTGATCGAAGCTCTGTACATCGACTTAAACAGAGGTCCCAAAGTTGGGAAAGTTGACTGATGCTGGCTGGTAGGGTGCAAAACTTGTTTCGTTTAAGATCCAACACTTCTAATGATGTTAAACTCCCAAGCTCTTCCGGAACATATGATAAATTGCAGTCTTCTAGAATTAATCTTCTCATCGGAATTAATCCCTCAATAGAAGATGGTGCCAAACTAGTAGGATTGGGATCTCTCAGCAGTGAGAAGAAACGTGAAAACCATGATTTTGATGACGATTCTTTGAATCCTAATACTTTTTCTAATCTTGAGCAACCAGAGAGAATAAGATTTTGGAGAGATTTCGACTTGAAAATGCCTAGCGGTAGGTATCTGAGGTTCTTGCAGTTGTTCAAATCCAAGACAACAAGGTTGTTGAGACATTCAATAGATTGGTGAACTGTTACCAACTTTTTACAATCATTGAGAAATAACATCTCGAGACTAGGGACTCCTGAGAAGTTTAGGGTTTCAATTAGGCTTGCAAACGAACTAGACCGTTGGGCTGCTTTGAAACTTCTCTAACATTTGCAAGGAAGCAGCTGCTTTCAAATTGGTGATGTATTTGGTTATAGATAGCATTGGCAATTGTTGTCTTGCCTAGTCCACCAATGCCCCAAATCCCAACCATGCGAACGTTGTCTGACCCCAAGCTTAATAACTTGTTTACATGTTGTACACGAGACTCTATGCCGATTGGGTAGTTGGCAACATTTAAGTAGGGGAGATCTAGTTTGTTAAAAATGTCTTCAACAATCGTGTCAATAAATTTTGACTCATGCCTGCCAATTTTAACCAAAAACAAGAGATGGAAGCAAAATAAATGTCGTTGAAATGAGCCACGAAAATAAAAATAAACATGAAGAGTGAAGTAAATTTGACACCACACAGAATTAGGCGTATGAGAAATTACAAAGCTAACAATGGGATCAAACCATACCCGTTGGCCTCATTTTGTAAGTGGCGTCCAGACAAATTAGCGGCCTCTGTCAGCGCAGCCCTCCACCTCTTCACCTTGCCTTCCATCTCACAACCCTTGTAACGCTCTTCATGCTTGGCAAATGCTTCTGCAAAACTCCCCCTCTGTGTCCGCACGTCGGACGGATCAACGTCGTAAAACACAGGCATAACAATCTGTTTGAATTTTTTCTTGCACTCGAGGATCTTCACGAGTTCATCAAGGCACCATCTCGAATCAGCATAGTTTCTTGAGAATACAATAATAGAAACCCTTGACCACTCTAGTGCTTCGAACAATCCGAACGCAATTTCTTCGCCTCTGTCGAGTTTGTCATCATCTCTGAAGGTGCGAAACCCGCGACGGTTCAAAGCAGAGTAGAGGTGGTCCGTAAAGTTCTTGCGTGTATCTTCGCCTCTGAAACTCAAGAAAACATCATAAAAAAATTGCCGTGGAAGGGAAGAGGAGGAGGTGGATGATTCTGCAAGAGTACTGGTATCAACCATGGTTCTTACACAGAGTGATCAAATTGACGGAGGGATATGTCTATGGAGGACAGACAAGAAGAAAAAGGAACAGCATCTTTTCCCTTTCGGAGAGAAAAAAAAAAAGAAGAAGCGCACTATGGTTGTGCTTTTGCAAGTCGAGAAGAACTTGCATAGGACCTTTGTATGGCCAGCTGGTGAGACCAACCAATGGGGGAGCGAAAAGTGCCTTTATTAGTGCAAAAAGTACATTGATAAAGGTACTTTCCTCTCCCCCATTGGTGGTCTCACCATCTGGCCCATACAACGGTCTCATGCAAGTTTTTTCCTTGAAAGTCACATGGGAACGTGCATAGCGACATCCTAGATGACTTTATGTTCACATGTATACAGCATTTCTGACCATTCAATCACTTATTGGACGGTTTAGATTCATAGGCTGTCAATTTACTTTAAGGCGAATATGAGTCAATCAGTCAAACAAGGAAAAATTATACTCCCTACTTTTGGTGTGTGCTTCCCAAACTAATACCAGAAAAAAGGTAACGTAACAGTCAATTTATATCAAGTTGATAGTAGTGTGTAGTAAGTTGACAGGTAAAACCTTTTTATTGGCATTAGTTTGAGGAACACTTTAGTCTAAAGCAAAAGAAAAAACGGAGGAAGTTCCAAGTAAATTCATAGTCAACATCTTAAAGCATGAAGTTTAAGATATTTCCGCATGAAGTTTCTTTGTTTCCACAGCGTCAGATGTATGGAAGAGACGAAATTGCCTTTTTTGAAGTCAAGAAGGAAGAAAAACTAAGGGATCCCACCATCCACTTTCTCCCTCTTTCCCTTGTAATTCCCCTTCCCTTTCCCTTATCCACGGACACCTTTTTCTTTTCTGTTTTTTTTTTTCCCTCTGATACAACTTTCTCATCCTAGCATACAAAGACGGAGCCGTGAGGGAGGGCAATTGCCACACCTGGATTTTTTATTTTTTAATTTTTAATTTTTGTTATACTTCAAACTATTTAAAATTTTACATTTGCCTCTAAACTCTTTGGAATTCTAGATTTGCCTCGACTGAATTTTTTTAATCCTTTATTTTGCATTTTCCTAATATCTCATTTTACTATTGAAATTACTGCTAAGATTAAAAGATAGAAAAGTTGTCATTGATGACTAAGATTAAAAGACAAAACATTATTATTGAAATGACTAAAATGATCAAAATGTTAACTTTTTATTTTTTAATCTCAGCCATCCAAAACCCTTTCCAACTATTGAGTTCTGCTCTGCACGGTGTGGATAAAATCTATCTTTATTTCGAGTTTTCCAAATAATCCAAAGCCAAAAATAATTTGGTTTGATTCCGGTTGAGCACAAAATTTGAAATCCAAAAAATCTGAATTTTGAATTAGGCACGTTTAATCCATTTTCTTTGATACTCTTATTGTGTTAATGATGGATGTTTCTATTTCAAAATACACCAATCTTCCCAAGGATCCTTCTACGCAATGAAGACTCTCCCTCAATACACTCAAAATTATGACTCAAAAGAAAAAATAGATGTTAACCAATTTAAAATTATCCAAGAAGTTACAAAACAGAAGGAGAGGTGTAAAATTAAATAACTAAAACTGTGATCAAGTGCACCAAATGCTAGTTCACAGATCCTTTTAAAAGGGTAAGCCAAATCAAGATCAAGCGCAGCTAGTGAAGTAGTTCTCCTCAAAGAACAACGCATAGAATCCACCCTTGGATCTTCCAATTCGAAAGCAGGGGCACAACAAAAGAAAATTATTTTTCTAGTCCTGGTCGATCCACAACTAAATTATTGCAAATAATCTACCTTAAATCAAATAATTATTTTGTTTAATTTTGCTGGCATTCGAAAGCAGGGGCACCACTCGGGTAGTCCACTAGTCCCAGTGACACGAGTACGTTACACTCCAACCCATATAATGCTCCATGTGTAGAAATCATTTTATCTTCCCAAGGAGACAGGCTCGTTGCTGTCAAAAATTACGGGTTTGCCCTTTTGTGGCCTGTGCACAAGAGAGCTACCTTGTTCGTCGAATTGGGTCATCGTCCCCAGTACGGCTGGCTATCGCCGTAATCGCTGAAAGATCATGAACGTCAATCAGCATACGTGTCCACGGATAAGGACAAAGGAATACAAAAATAAATAACAATGAAAACAGATCAATAACTAAAATACAATGGAATTAAGGGGGGAAAAAATCATCAAACATAAAATCAAAATTAAAAAATTGAAATAATTTATTTTTTAGGTAGTGGCACGCTGTGATTGCATGTGGCATCATCAAGTGCGGGGCACATAATTGTACACATGATGGTGGCATACCTCATTATCAGCGACTACCTTATCAGGAATGAAATTCTGACTCAAAGGGGGATATATTGGACCATTGCTTGATCACCGGATAGGTGATCCTTCCCATCATCCTCGTAAATCAGGTTGACCCCACATTTCTTCACCCCAATATGCAAAGGAACTTTAATATGTGAATACTCCACTTTATCCCCAGCTTGAATCTGCAGGTCAAGACAATGTTGTGGTGCATAATGGAGCCACGTATGATCTTGACGCATTATTAAGCGGTCACTAAATGCAAGTTCATAGCACCTTTCAAAGCCCTTGGTTTTATTTCTAACCCTATAGCTAAAAGGGTAAGCAAGATTGTCATCGAGTGCACAAGGTATGCAGACAGAGTCAACATGTCCAAGAACAATGCATAGAGTCCAACCTCGGATCTTCCGATTTGAAAGTAAGGGCACAAGAAAGGATACAACCTCGGATCGTTTCGAACTCTTGTAGTTGAAATAGTCAGGAACCTCACCTCCAGGAAATAAAATGCTAAATTCCCCAACTGCAGGCAGTTCCTGTTTCATCAAATCTTGACTTGTAAGTACATAAATCAAATCCCCCTCCACACACACACAAACAGAGAGAGAGAGAGAGAGAGAGAGAGAGAGAGAGAGAGAGACATACCTGGTTCCGAGGGAGACTATTTGTAAGGTCACTTGTAAAATTATTCCCAACTAATTTGTGGCAACAGTGGAAAAATAAGGATGGCGAGTTTCGAAATTCTGATCCAATTGATATTCTTTCCAGTGACGTGCAATGAGTTGCCCTCACCCATTTCAAATTTACAGGAAGCTCTGGAAGTGATCGAAGCTCTGTACATTGATTTAAACAAAGGTCCCAAAGTCGAGAAAGTTTATTGATGTTGGCTGGTAGGGTGCAGAAGCTGTTTCGTTTAAGATCCAACACTTCCAATGATGTTAAACTCCCAAGCTCTTCAGGAACATGTGATAAATTGCAGTCTTCCAAAATTAATCTTCTTATGGAAATTAATCCCCCTACAGAGGATGGTGCCAAACTGGTGGAATTGGTATTTCTCACTGATGGCAAGAAGAATGAAAACCGTGATTTTGATGATGATTCTTTGAATCCTAATAGCTTTTCTAACTTTAAGCAGCCAGAAAGAACAAGATTTTGGAGAGATTTCGACTTGAAAATGTCCAGGGGTAGCTTCCTAAGGTTCTTGCAGTTTTTCAAATCCAAGACAACAAGATTATTGAGATATACAATAGATTCGTGAACTTTTACCAACCCAGTACAATCATTGAGAAACAACATCTCTAGATTTCGGACTTCTGAGAAGTCTGGGGTTTCAGTTAGGTGATTGGAATGACTGAGGATAAGGAATTTCAACCGGTAGAGAATCTATTATAGAAAAGGAAAAGAAATTAATTTGCAAACTTTATATATCTACAATGATTGAAAGTTGGAAAGACGTAAAAATAATGTTATACCTTACTTCCCTTCCAAACTTGTTTCAAGCCTGCTATAGCTCATGTCAATCGCAACCACATTCCACAGATATAGTTCAGATGGTATGGATTTTTCAGGGAACCCATTCCAACATAACCATTTGAGCCCTCTACAAAGATGTCCATAGCTACCACTTAAGTGTACATAATCGAGTTTAAGTAGTCTTAGTTTGTTCATCTTCCCAAATGCTTGGGCATTCACTTGTACTTCTTTCTTAGGCAAGTTTAACACAAGACCTTCAACTGCTTCTGTTCCCTGGTAGGAAAGAGCATTGCATAAGTAAAAATAATATGCATTTGTCCCCTTGGCAAATATTAAATAATGATTATAGTATATATGTTAGATGTAGATGTATTATGCATGGGTTAGGATCAGTGAATACAAATTGTGTATAAAAATGGTATCCTTTGATCCTAATCCATTATGAATATAGATCTTACCGTATGATTTTCAAGCACATTAAGGATGTCCTCATGAAACCACAATCTACTACGCTTCCCAGGATCTTCGCGGTGATCCATGCAAACAATATCTCTACCCATGTCTCGAATTATGTCATGCATCTCGAGCCAATCTCCATCAATTCTAACGAGACATCGATGAGACAATTTTTCAAGGTCAATTATGTGGGCTTCTAATATTTCGATTGCATAATTTTTGTCCATTCCAACAAAGAAACAAGCAATATTCAAGAATAAGTTCTTCTCTCTATCATTTAATGAATCAAAGCTTATTCTAAGCTTTTCTTGAATTTTATCATGAGGAATTTGTTTTAATCTCTCCAAAGCGCTTTTCCATTCACGAATGCCTGTGACAGCAAAAAAAGAACCCAAAACTTCAAGAACCAACGGAAGCCCTCTAGCATAACACACTACTTTCCTTGAGAAGTCCAGGGTAGTCTTCTGTAGGATGGTCTTCTCTGAACGCATGCCAATTGAAGAGTTCAAGGGACTCATCGTAATTTAAAGAATCAGGCATGTATACCTCATCCACATCCATGAATTTTAATAAAGACTCATCTCTAGTTGTTACTATAATTCTACTTCCACAATGAAACCAATCACGCCTTATAGCTAATGCCTTTAACTGCTCAAATTCATCTACATCATCAAGAATAACAAGAACCCTTTTAGACCATACTCTCTGTTTTATAAGCTCAATTCCTCGGTCAACATTTCTTATTTTCTGATTTTCAATCATTAAGCATTCAGAAAGAAGTTGCTCTTGCAAATGAACTAGACCGTCGGGCTGCTTCGAAATTTCTCTGAACATTTGCAAGGAAGGTGCTGCTTTCAAATTTGTGACGTATTTGGTTATAGATGGCTTTGGCAATTGTTGTCTTGCCTAGTCCCCCAATTCCCCAAATTCCGACCATGCGAACACTGTCTGATCCCAAGCTTAACAACATGTTTAGATGTTGCAGACGAGACTCGATGCCGATTGGGTTGTCGGCAACATTTAAGTATGGGAGATTTAGCTTGTTCGAGATGTCTTCAACAATCATCTCAATAAATTTTGATTCGTGCCTGCCAATTTGATCAAAATAAGAGGCGGCAAGTATATGCAGTTGTTGAAATGAGCATTAAGAATGAAATAAATTGGATGTTGTGAATCCAATGACTTAAGAATGAAATGCAACCATACCCGTTGGCCTCTTTTGGTAAGTGTCGTCCAGACAAATTAGCGACCTCTGTGAGCGCAGCCCTCCACTCCTCCACGTTGCCTTCCATCCCACTACCCTTGTAACGTTCTTCGTGTTCGGCAAACGCATCAGCAAAACTCCCCCTCTGTGCCCTCACGTCGGACGGATCAACGTCGTAAAACACAGGCAGAACAATCTGATTGAAGGCTTTCTTGCACTCCATGATCTTCACGAGTTCCCTGAGGCACCAGCCCGAGGCAGCGTAGTTTCTTGAGAATACGATGACAGAAACCCTTGACTCCTCGATTGATCGCAACAGTTCCGGATGCAATTCCTTCTCCCCTCCTGAGTCCGTCGTCATCTTTGAAGGTGTGAAACCCGCGACGTCTCAAGGCAGAGTAGAGGTGGTCCGTGAAGTTCTTGCGTGTATCCTCGCCTCTGAAACTCAGGAAAACATCATATGAAAAATGCTCTGGAAGGAAATTGGCGGAAAGTTCTTCTTTGAAAGCGTCAGTGGTGAAGAATTCTTCTTCGAAATCATCATCATCATAATCATATTCTGCCGAAGAGGAGGAGCTGGATGATGGCTCTGCTTGGGTACTGGTAGATGCCATTCTACTTCCACAAATAGATCAAATTGCTCAAGGGATGGACCGACTCTGTATGAATATTTATGGAAGTCACTTGTGGTGTGTTTGGTATGATGAAAAAGAAGGAACGATGGAAAGGGGAGGAAGGATTGGGCATAGTTGGAAAACTGGTCTATATATGCATTTTCCATTTTACAGAGTCTGACTTATGCCCATTCAATTGGTTAATCAGTCGACATTCATGGACTTGTTCTCCTCTGCCAAGGTCAGTATTTTATAGATAATGCATATACTTTTAATACACGTTCACGTGACACGTTAACGCTAACGCGCAAATGAATCAATGAATCCATTGACTTCTACCAAACCCAAAGAAATAAAAAAAAAAAAAAAAAAGAAGAGGTAAATCACAAGAAATCTCCCATAATGCAATGCGTTCCTACCTTAAGTTAAAAAAAAAAAAACTACCTTAAAGTAAATTTTCCCCCCTCCCCCACCATACCCCACAATAAAAAATAAAAAGTAGTACAAAAATCTATATCAAAGGAAAACGAACCCAAATTATCAATTTTCCCACCTCCCCCACAAAAGTCGGGGCAGAATAGGGTGGTGGAAGGTGGATCAAAGCAATTAAATTGCCTTTTTTCTCTATCTTCATGCTAGAAGGTACCGATAATTCAAGGCGCCGCGCATTATGCATGCCTGATAAGTATAAGAAGTTGCGCTTGAACTTAAATCACTGACTTGTTCAATTTGTACACTGATTTCGGCATACGAGAGTTCTGCTTGTGCCATTGAAAATAGCCAGCCAGATGCTTGTTAAGTCTGAGAAGTGGGGCTTGAAATTTCCCCCGGAACTTAAACCTTTGACTTGTGCTCATTGTGCCATTAAAAACAGCTAGCCAGATGCATTTTTGGTGCCAACATAACTTCGTTTGATTTATACATCATGAATACGAGATGGTGTGAACTGTAATTATTTGCCTGTAACCGGACTAATCTGTAATCCCCTTTAAAAATTTCATTAAAAACTAATTTCTAAAGTGGGTAGATATGACCTGTAGTCAAAGTTTGGCAATATAGCACTACTCAATTTGTTTTTGGCATCTTTATACTCAAAACTGATTTTGAAATCATATGCAGTGTTTCTTCAATTTATAAAATTACATAAATTAATACAAAGATACATGAGCATACTAAAGAAACAAGATACACATTAACTGTCCCCATCTGAATGGTGGCCAGCGACTGCTTCATTTTGCTGAATCATCCTCATCCAAAATGACATCGCGATACAAAATGAGGCATATTAGATCATTTCTTGATCATCAGATATGCAATCCTTAGTCATCTTCCTCGTAAATCAGGTTTACCCCACACTTCTTCGGCCAAATATGCCAAGGAACTTCAGTAACCGAATACTCCACTTCATCCCCATCTCTGTATATGAAAGTCGAGACAATGTTGTGGTGCATAGTGGAGCCACGTCTGACTCGGACGCATTACTAAACGGTCATTAAATTTTAGTTCATAGCTCCTCTCAAAGCCCCGAGTTATATTTTTGACTCTATAGCGAAAGTGGGCAAGCGACATAGGGACCCGTTCTAGTAGCTTCAAATGGTGTCTCTATAAGAATGACGCATAGAATCCACCCTCGAATATTACGATTTGGAAGTTTGGGCACCACAAAAGATAAATTAACATAATCGAAAAATGATCCCACACCCTTATGGTTGTAATAGTCAGGAACCTCCTCCCCTGGAAATAAAATGCCAAATTCACCAACTACAGATAGTTCCTGTTCCGTCAAAATCTTGACTTTATGAGAACAAAGTCCCAAATCAAATCTATTAAAGCGCATGTGCGCGCGCCGCACACACACACACCACACATAGGGAGAGAGAGAGAGAGAGAGAGAGAGAGAGAGAGAGCGGACCTGGTACTGGAGGTGATTGTTGCCAACTAATATGTGGCAACCATAAAAGAACATGGATGGCGATTTTTGGAAGTCTGATCCAATTGATATTCTTTCCAGTGATGGGCATTGGTTTGCATTCAGCCATTTTAAATTTACAGGAAGCTCTGGAAGTGAACGAAGCTCTGTACATTGATTTAAACAGAGGTCCCAAAGTCGAGAAAGTTGATTGATGCTGGCTGGTAGGGTGCAAAACTTGTTTCCTTTAAGATTCAAGACTTCTAATGATGTCAAATTCCCAATTTCGTCTGAAACATATGATAAATTGCAGTCTTCTAGAATTAATCTTCTTATGGGAAATAATCCCTGTATAGAGGATGGTGCAAGACTGGTGGAAGTGGGGTTTCTAACTGGCAACAAAAATGAAAACCATGATTTTGATGATGATCCTTCGAATCCCAGCAGCTTTTCTAAGTTTGAGCAGCCAGTGAGAACAAGGTTTTGGAGAGATTTTGACTTGAAAATGCCCAACGGCAGCTTCCTAAGGTTCATGCAGTTTTTCAAATCCAACACAGCAAGATTGTTGAGAGATACAATAGATTCATGAACTTCCACTAACCCTGTACAATCATTCAGAAACAACATCTCAAGATTTGAGACTCTGAGAAGTCTGGAGTTTCAATTAGGTGATAGGAATGACTGAGAATAAGGAATTTCAAGCAGGGAAGAATCTGTTATAGAAAAGCAAAAGAAAAGAAAAGAAAATTAATTCGCACATTTTATCTGCAATGATCAAGTTGGAAAGACACAAAAACAATGACATACCTTCTTTCCCTTCCAAACTTGTTCCAAGCTGCTATTAAACATGTCAATCACAACCACTTTCTCCAGAAAAAATTCAGGACAGTATGGACTTTTGAGGGAACCCATTCCAACATAACCATCTTCAGCCTTTTAGAAATATGTTCAGTAGCTACCACTTAGGTGTACGTAATTGAATTTAAGCAGTCTCAGTTCATTCATCTTCGCAAATGTTTGTGCATTCACTTGCACATTTTTTAACCTAGGTAAGTTCAAGGCAAGGCCTTCGATTGCTTCCGTTCCCTGATAAGAAAGAGTACGGCAAAAGTGAAAACATAAATCCCGATCGATGAGAACAACAATGTGTAAATGAATTGTGCATATGGATCTCACCGTGTGATTTTCAAGCACATTAAGGATGTCCTCGTGAAACCACAATCTACTACGTTTCCCAGGCTCATCATGGTGTTCTGTGCGAGCGATCTCTCTACCCATGTCTCGAATTACGTCATGCATCTCAAATCGGTATCCATCAATTTTGACAAGACCTCGACAAGACAGATTCTCAAGGAGAATCCCAGCCCCCCAGACACCTAATATTTCGATTACATAATTTTTATCCATTCCAACAAAGAAGCAAGCAATATCCAAGAATAACTTCTTCGCTCCATCATTTAATGAATCAAAGCTTATTCTAAGCTTTTCTTGAATTTTTTCATGAGGAATTTCTTTTAATATCTCCAAAGCTCTTTTCCATAGAAGAACGTTTGTGACAGCCAAGGAAGAACCCAAAACTTCAAGAACTAACGGAAGCCCTCCAGCATAACACACTGCTTTCCTGGAAAACTCCATACAGTCTTCTTTAGGATGGTCTGATCTAAAGGCATGCCAATTGAAGAGTTCAAGGGACTCATCATAAGTAAAAAGTTCAGGCATATATACCCCATCCACATCCATAAATTTTAGTAAAGACTCAACTCTAGTTGTTACAATGACTCTACTTCCGGATTGTAACCAATCAGGCCTCATGGCTAATGACTTTAACTGCTCAAATTCATCCACATCATTAAGAACAACAAGAACCCTTCTACACCATAGTCTCTGTTTTATAAGCTCAATTCCTCGGTCAACATTTCTTATTTTTTGGTTTTCAATCATTAAGCATTCAGAAAGAAGGTGTTCTTGCAAATGAACTAGACCATTGGGCTGCCTTGAAATTTCTCTAACATGGCTTTCGCAATTGTGGTCTTGCCTATTCCACCATTCCCCCAAATAGCCACCATGCGAACATTGTCTGCTCCCAAGCTTAACAATTCGTTTACATGTTGTACACGAGGCTGTATGCCGACTGGGTAGTTGGCAACATTCAAGTATGGGAGATTTAGTTTGTTCGAAATGTCTTTGATAATCATCTCAATAAATTTTGACTCGTGCCTGCCAATTTTTGATCAAGTTGTTGTTGAAATGAACCATGAAAATGAAAATAAACAAGAAGCAAATTTGACACACCATTTAAGTATAAGAAATTACAAAGCTAGCTAACAATGGGATCAAACTGTACCCGTTGGCCTCTTCTAGTAAGTGGCATCCAGAAAAATTAGCGGCCTCTGTCAGCGCAGCCCTCCACCTCTCCACCTTGCCTTCCATCCCACTACCCTTGTAATGCTCTTCATGCCTGCCAAATGCTTCTGCAAAACTGCCCCTCTGTGCCCGCACATCGGATGGGTCAATGTCATAAAAGACAGGCAGCACAATCTGCTTGTACTTCCTCTTGAACTCCAGGATCTCCACAAGTTCATCAAGCCACCATCCTGACGCAGCATAGTTTCTTGAGAATACGATAACAGAAACCCTTGACCTCTTGATTGCAGATAATAATCTGTATGCAATTTGTTCTCCTCTTTCGAGTTTGTCGTCATCTTTGAAGGTGTGAAACCCGTGACGGACCAACGCAGCGTAGAGGTAGTCAGTAAAGTTATTGCGAGTATCCTCGCCTCTGAAACTCAAGAAAACATCATATTCATAGAGTGGAAGGGAAGAGGACAAGGTGGATGATTCTGCTCCGGTAATGGTAGAAGTCATGGTTGTTGCACAAAAAGATCAAATTGATAAATGGATAGACCAACAGTGGAGACTGATCTATGCGTTAATATTAGAGTCTGACTTATCTATAAACCAAGGGTGGTTGGTTGTGCCATTATATTTAAAGTAGATAGCCGGCCAGATACATTTTGACTCATTCAATTTGTACACTTATTTGGGCATACAATAGTGGTTGGCTGTGCCATTGAAAGTAGATAACCAGATACATTCTGGCATTGACGAAACTTTGTTCAATTTTCACATCATGCATATGAGAAGTTTTATTTATTTATTTTTTTCCTGGCATGGCAAGGTGTACAGCAAAATGTCATTCACAAATTATAATCCTATTGTCAATCGATATACACAGAAATGAACAAGATAATCTATTTAAATTCAGGCTTGCTCTTTCCCCCTTTGCCCCTTTCCCACCTTACCCTTAGCCAAAAAAAAAAAAAAAAGAAAAAGGAAAAAGAATAAAAAAATTGTTTGACAGCGATTGGGCAACATGCACATGGGGCCTATAATTGGTTGAGTTGAGACTTAGTGGAAAGGGTTTTGACTTTTGAGGGAGTTTGGTTTCCCGAATCTTTGATTGAATCTTGTGATGGAGTGTATTGCTTTCTCAAGACTTTCTGTTATTTGGAACGGTGAGAAGACTTCTCATCTTAGGCCTGGTCAAGGTTTACGGCAACGTGATCATCCTTTACTGACCATATATTTTTGTCTAATGTTTGGAAACCTTCTAAGGCTTCTAGAGACTAAAGATGGTCCTCCTTATAGATGCACCAAACCCAAGAGTGCTCAAAGAGACACCTTTCAGAGACATCTCATCAAACACCTTCTATGTATTATCAATATATGCATCAGAAGAAAGATGGTTAAAAGTGGGTCACAAATACCAAGTCCAATATCACAACTCAGTGAGCTAACTTCATAAAAAATACTAAGAAAGCGTTTGGCAAGTACACCTTGAAAAAATAGTTTTGACTGTCAACTCGATACAAATTGACTGTCAATTTCCTTTGTTGAGTTTGAAAAGCACTCACCAAAGTGAAAGTTAAATCTTATACTGTACCGTAGAATGAATACAAATTAAATAATAATACGCATAATAAACAAACAGATTTTGCACACTTACATATGAATGGAATGGGGAGCTATCTTTGTAAGAAAGAGTGCTTGATCTGCTGAAACATGTTTATGAAGCATGGCATTCCCATACAAGTGGAGTCATCTTGGACCGTGGGCAGCCAACGTCCATGGCGGCCCACTCGTCCAGCCTATAGGTCGCCCCTTCCGCATCAACCGACCATAGAGAGCCACATCCCATACTCGATATGGTGGCTAGCTTTGATACCAAATGATACGAACCCTTGGGTAGAACTCACCCTTGAAAACCGGCTTGTAAGGAGAGGGTGCCTAAGAGCTAATATACACATGACAATATATCTACCCAGGTCTTGAATCATGTCATGCATCACCAAATAGTCTCCACAATTTACTATGAGACTTCGACAAGACAAAACCACAAATCCATTTTCCGGGAAGCCATGACAGCCTTCTGATATTTCCCCTCTATAATTTTTGCCCCTTTCCTCAAAAAAAACAAGCAATATCCAAGAATAAGTTCTCGTCTTCATCATCTAATATGAATCATTGCTTATTCTAAGCTTTTCTTGAATTTTTTTAGGAGGGATTTCTCTGAATCTCTCTAATGTACTTTTCCATTCCGCGGGCTCACTTGTACACTTAAAAAAAGGACCCCAAACTTCAAGAACTAATGGAATCCCTTCAGCACAAGCCACCACTTCCTTCGAAAGCTCCACATACTCTTCTACAGGATGGTCTTTTCCAAAGGCATGCCAACTAAAGAGTTGAAGAGACTCATCGTCGGTCAAAAATTCAGGCTCATATTGCCCATCCACTTCCAGAAATTTGAGTATAGACTCATCTCTAGTTGTTATTATGATTCTACTTCCCGAATGAAACCAATCACGCCTTATGGCTAATATCTTTAACTGCTCAAATTCATCCACATCATCAAGAACAACAAGAACCCTTCTATGCCATACTTGCTGTTTTATAAACTCAATTCCTTGGTCAACATTTCTTATTTTTCGATTATCATTCATTTGGAATTCAGAAAGAAGATGTTCTTGTAAACCAACTAGACCATTGGGCTGCTTTGCAATTTCACTAATATCTGCAATGAAGCCACAACCTTCAAATTGATGACGAATTTGGTTATAATAGCTTTGGCAATGGTCGTCTTGCCTATTCCGCCTATCCCGCAAATCCCGACCATGCGAACATCGTTTGATCCCAACTGTAACAACTCATTCAAACGTTGCACACGACGCTCTATGCTGACTGGGTAGTCGGCAACATTGAGGTATCGGAGATCTAGTTTATTCGAAATGTCTACGATAATCATCTCTATCAATTTTGACTCATGCCTGCCAATTTTGATCAAAATAAGAGATTGAAGCAAACATATGCCGTTTTTGAAATGAGCCCATGAAAAGGAAAAAAAAAAATTACAGTACAACGATAGCTAACAAAGAATCAAACGATGAATACCCGTTGGCTACATTTTGAAGGTCCCACCCAGACAAATTAGAGACGGCTGTCAGGGCTGCCCTCCACTTCTCAAGCCTGCCTTCCATCACACTACCCTTGTAGCGTTCTCCGTGCCTGACAAATGCTTCAGCAAAACTTCCCCTCTGGTGACGCACGTGGGACGGATCAACGTCGTAAAAAAGAGGCAGAACAATCTGTTTGATGGTTTTCCTGCACTCCATGATCCTCACTAGTTCATCGAGGCACCGTTTCGATGCAGCATAGTTTCTTGAGAATACGATGACAGAAATCCTTGACAGCTCGATTGATTTCAGCGGTTCGGCCCCAATCTCTTCTCCTCTGTTGAGGTCTTCGTCGCCTCTGAATGTGATGAAACCGTGACGGACCAAAGCAGAGTAGAGATGGTCAACAAACTTCTTGCGTACATCATCCTCGCCTCGGAAACTCAAGAAAACATCATAATAAAATTCCGGCGAAGGGGAAGAGGAGGAGGTGGATGATTCTGCTGGGGTAGTACCGGTAGAAGCCATGGATGGTACTTACACAAAGAGATCAAATTGACAGCGGCCAGGGCATGCCTATTCAGAACGTTCCGGTTGGAGAGAAAGGGAAAAACAGCATTTTTTGCCCTTTGTCCCCAAAGAGTACCAGAGTGAAGTCACATGGGAACACGCATGATACTATTAATAAATAAAAAAGTAGTCCTAGGCTCCCAGCACAATGCACGCCACTCTCGCGAATAAAATAATTTTGGTCTCTCTGTGAAGACATTGAAATATTGGACGGTCTAGATACCTGGACTTACTCCACGTGGCCAAGATCAGTATCATCTAATGCATATTGATGTACACACGTTTGATTTTCTTTATTGAAACCTCACCGTTTTATGTGAACGCGGAAACGAATCAATGAATCCACCGACTTCTACCAAACAAAATAAATAATGAAACCCCCAAGGACCTATTTGGTGTTTGAAATACAATTCAGCCTCATAAATCCATCATGTTCAATGAGAATGTTTTAATTGGGTAACACTATTTCACCCATTTTATTCACACATACTGATAACCCATGTGTTAATTTTAAAAAATTTATTTATAAAAAAAAAAAAAACACCGTCTTTTTCTCGATCAAATGTTAGATCCTCATCAAAGATTAGATCATTTTGAGGTGCATGCTTAAATCATGCCTTGATCCTACTACACTGAAAGTGTAGAGTCTACACCCTATTGGTGGATGAGTTATGAGTTGAAAGATTAGTAAATGAGTTTCGTATTTAGAAAGAAAAAAAAAATTATGTAATGATATCAATCACTCTCTTAAATTTTTTCATGTAAGACTATAGATTTGTATCTTACATATTATATAAAATTTACTAATGCAACTCTGCAGTATGAATAAGATCAGTACGTACTACACGGCATGGCTTGTCTATCTTCTCAAATTTACTACAGAGTAAAATTTTAGTTTGAAGGAAATTTCTACAACATTTCGTTATTTTCTTATAGAATGACTGCTAGGAAGCCTCTTGCACCGACAAGGTTTATAAATTTGAGAACTATTATCTGGTTTGTTAATCTGTTAATAATGAATAATTGATCTGTGATGCCATTGCTATAAATTTTTTAGTTGTTTATTTCTGCTTAAAGGAAATCTTTACCGGTGTTGCTTTAAAGAAGTTTAACCAATTGATACTAACGGTTGAGGATTTTTTTTTGGCTCCCGCTCAATTAATTAGACTTTGGTAGTAGGTTCCTAAAAAATCACCTCCTCGAGGATACAATAAGGGGAAGTTGACGGATGGATGTGTTAAGCAAGTTCTTTGGTGCCTAGTTTTTGCTATTGGTTGCTGGAAAATTTGGAATTGGTGCAAATTGACCCTTTATTCGTCTCTCCAGCTAATCCGAAGGAATGTATTGTTAAAGCTGTGCAGAAAATGAAGTTGGCAAGTTAAAAAACCTAGTCTAGTGGTGAGGGAGGGTAGGATAATGGGTACGAATAGGAAAGGTTAGAGGTTGGAAGTTAGAACTCCTCCTATTGTACCCCAAAAAAAAAAAATTTGAATTTGGCTTTTTATTCCCAAAAAGGAAAGACAGTTTGTACTCAGGTCTTCATTGGTTGGAAGGCTCCAGCATTCAGTTGTACTAAAGTTAAAATTGATGGGTGTTCAATGTGTAATCCCCCAGCGGGGAAGGAGGCACAGGTGCAAGAGGTTTGATTCAAGATTCAGATGGATAGTGGTTTGGTGTTTTTTCTTTGAATCTAGGGGTGTATGCCATAATAGACTTGGCCAGAACAAAATGGAAAAGAAAAAGGTACATCCATATATGGAATCTGATCCTGAAAGTCTGCGCAAATTGGTGATGGAAGCTAATTTTTGCGATGATGGGCTCGCTTTTTATTGTGAGTCGCATGTTCTGGGGCTGTGTTTGTATGATCATTCTCCTCAGGGTTGAGATCTTTGTTATCTGCTGATGTTTTAGGGGCTATTCGGCCCAGGGGTGCTCTTGTGTACGTAGTTGGGTCTTTGATCACCAAATTTACCCAATACCCAGCCCAAAAAAAACATTTTTAAATTTTATATTCTCTAACTTAGTGGGATTTGTCTCACTTGTTAAGTGAGTGATCTTGAATTCAAGCTTATGGAAAAACATTAACGTTACGTTTGGATAAGAAATTTCTAGGTGGAATTTGCTTTTGAGATGGAATTTGTAAAATTTTTATAAGAATAAAATGGATCTCATCCTTATAAAAATTTTGCAAATTCATCTCAAAAGCAAATTCCACTTAGAAATTTCTGATCCAAACATAGCGTAACAGTTTAATACCCATTTGTTGATATTAAGGATAGGTCCAATCAATTGTCAAATAAATATATATATTCTTTTGAACAAGCTTTATTTTTCATATTCACGTGTTACTTATATAAGCATTTGTACAAGCATTATTATGGAATCAACATACAACATCATTGCAGGGAGCACTAATGCCCTCCCCCACAAAAAGGGAAAAAAAGGGGTACCTGCAACCTATTAAAACTACAAAGATTTTTATTCTCTATGATTTTTGGATTAGCAACCTACGATTGGATAACTACAATAATTGACCCATTAAACTCTGAATTTCGCTAAACCTCTTCTGACAAACCTAATATTTTATCCATTTCAGCATTTCTACATAAACTCCATATGGATGCACCAAACCCAAGAGTGCTCAAAGGAACACCTTTAAGAGACATCTCATCGAACATCTTCTGTGCATTCTCAATACATGCATCAGAAAGACCAGCCAAAAGGGAGTCACAAGTACCGAGGCCAATATCACTACTCAGTGAGCGAATTTCATAAATCATCAGGACCACGGTCTCATTAGCTATTTCAACAGAAAAACAAGATTCCATCCATAGAGAATATTGGGGATAGGGGAATTACAAATTGGTCCTGCTACAGGCAGATAATTACATATCAATACAACTACCTACTAACTACGTAGTGGATGACTAATAACTTAACAAAGAATGACTACTAACTTGTATTGATATGTAATTATTTTCCCATAGCCGACCGAATCTGTAATTCCCCCAATTTAAAACAAGAAAACAAAACAAAACAAAAGGGAAGAGCAATTTCAGCTAAAATTTGGGCAAAAGAACCATACGAATACACAAACAACCTCCATGAAACCCAATCAGTGAAAATAAACGCCAGATTTTTCAGTAGTTGCATTGCATTATGTCATGAAAATGAGATAAAAAACAATCTATAAATTTATGTAAAAACCACAATCAAATCCATCGCATTTTTCTAAAAAAATAGCAATTTGAGGTTTGCAGCATAATTTCAATAGGTTAGTGTTTATAAAAATGACATCAAAACCCTAAAAATTCACCCAAAATTATAAGCAAATCCACATCCATTTTCCTTCAACTACACATGCAACCTGTACTGTAGAACACCTCAAAGTTCACAAATAAACCCTACATCCTTCAGCACTTGCAGTATATAAGCTCATAAAGTGACATCAAATCCCTGGAAATTCACAATTATATTAAGGGACATTTGATCATAGGTCCACGCTATAATACTTGATAGGTCCAACCAAAATTTTCATAACCCCTAAGGTCCTTTTACCCTTTTCTGACAAAACTACCCTTCCATATCAAAGTTTTCAACTCACTTATCGCATCAGTCGCCATATCAGTTGGGGGCAAGCAAATTTGAACGAAATGTATTGAGCAATATATGTAGCAATGCTTGTATCCAAATACACAATCATAATAAACAGACATATAATTGATAAGTTGATGACTTGATCGAATACTTACATACCAATGGAGAGAGATCTTCGTATGAACCATTGCTTGATCTGTTGAAACATATTTACCAAGCATGACATCCCCATACAAGCGAAGTCATCTCGGATCATTGCCTGAACGTTGGACGGGTAATACATTTCATCTTCATTGAATTCAGTATGATCATCAATAATTTCTGAACACTCCACTTCAGCTCGATACCAATGGGAGGCATGTTGGATACATGCTGGATCGATAATCCCGGATGGGTAATCCTTGGCATTGTTCTCATAAGTCAGGATGACCCCACACTTGTTCACCTGGAATCTAGGACTACGATCTTGACCCAAACTCATATCTCCGAATGAATACTCCACTTCATCTCCCTCTTCCATTTGAATTTTAAAAAAAATGGGTGGCAGGTACTCGAGAAACACATGATCTTGGCGGTACTGTAGAGCGTCATGAGATCCAAAACAATAGTCTGCTTTTAATCCCTTAGTTTTATTTGTAACTTTACAGACCAAATGAGCATAGTTTCTGTTTTCACAAGCATCAACCATTTCATTTGTGCCACCTGCAATAACGACACAAATGATACACCCTTGGATCTTTCGATTTGCAAGTGGACACACAATGAAAGATAAGACTGATCCCACACTCTGGTAGTTGAAATAGTCAGGTACTTCACCCCCTGGAATTAAAATCTGAAATCTAAACACTGCATCCAATTCCTGTTCAATCAAATCTAGAATTAGGAAAATAAAAAGCAGCCCATCAAACTGTGGGCGCGCACACCCACAAATAGTGGGGGGAGCGAGAGAGATATAGAGAGAGAGAGAGAGAGAGAGAGAGATGACCTGTTTCTGGAGGAGACTCACTGCAATTTTACTTCCAATATTGTTGTTCTCAACTAGCTTGTGGCAACCAGGAAAGGTCAAGGTTGGAAATTTTTGCAAATCTGATCTAATTGATATTCTTTGCAAAGATGGGCAGTACCTTGCAATCATATACCTCAAATTGACTGGAAACTCGGGAAGTGATTGAAGCCTTGTACATTGACTTAAAACGAGTTTTGAAAGCTGGGAAAGGTTACTGATGCTACCTGGCAGAGTATAGAAGTTGTTTCCTTTAAGATTCAACAATTTCAATGAGATTAAACTCCCAAGCTCATTAGGAATAAAGGACAAATTGCAATATGCCAGATTTAAATCTGTAATGGAAATTAATCCCAATATAGAGGCTGGTGAATGACTGATGGAATTGGGATTTCTTACTGATGATGCTAAAAACCATAATTTTGATGGTGATCCTTCGAATCCAAACAGATTTCCTAATTTCGAGCAGCCGGAGAGAGAAAGACTTTGGAGCAGATGTCAACTTCCAAATGCCTAGCGGTAGCTTCCTAAGGTTTCTGCAGTTACTCATATCCAAGACAACAAGTTTGTTGAGACATTCAATAGATTGGTGAACTTCTTCCAGCCTTATACAATCGTTGAGTAACAGTTTTTCGAGATTGGTGACCCTTGAGAAGTCTGGGGTGTCAATTAAATAATAGGAATGACTGAGATTAAGGAATTTCAAATTGCTGAGAACCTGCATGCATGTTATTAGAAAAAATAAAAGAACATTAATTTGCACACAATATTTAGATTGATCAAAGCTAGAAAACATAAAAACAATATCATACCTTCTTTCCCTTCCAAATTTGTTTCAAGCTGCTATAGCACATGTCAATCACAACTACTTTTTCTATAAAATAAGTTGGGTGGTATAGATTTCAAAGGGAACCCATGCCAGCATAACCATCTCAGCCTTTTGGAGAGATGTTCATAACTTCCACAAAGACGTATATAATTGACTTTAAGAAGTCTCAGTCTGTTCATCTTTGCAAACGCTTGTGTATTCACGTGTTCATCATTTGACATAGGTAAGTTTAAGCCGAGACCTTCAACAACTTCTGTTCCCTGATAATTCCAAAAGAGCATTGCATAAGCAAAAATAGTAATACTGAGGAGGACACCATGGTGCAAGAAAGGCAGTGTCTCTCCCTTCATAGGGTTGTGCCATGCAGTGCACATTTGAGGGAAGCGCGGCACGCACTTAGCAACGTGTTGTGCTACAGTATGCATGCTTGGGAACCAGATAGATTGTTCGATCATTAATGTGATATGATGACTACACATATTGACTCAATACGCCTTATAGATTAATAGAATAATATATGCATATGGAAATTACCGTGTGATTTTTCAAAGCATCAAGCACGTCTTCATGAAACCATAATCTACTACGTTTTCCAGGCTCCCTTGAGTGTTCTATGCGGACAATATCTCTACCTAGGTCTCGAATCATGTCATGCATCTTTAAACAGTCTCCATAATTTCTTATAAGACGTCGACGAGACAAAACCCCGAGTCCATTTTCTGGGAAGCGATGACAGCCTTCTAATATTTCCCTTGTATAATTTGTGTCCATCCCGACAAAGAAACAAGCAATATCCAAGAATAATTTCTTGTCTTCATCTTCTAATGAATCATAGCTTATTCTAAGCTTTTCTTGAATTTTCTTAGAAGGAATTTCTCTTAATCTCTCCAACGTATTTTTCCATTCCACAGGCATGCTTGTACACTTGAATAAAGGACCCCAAACTTCAAGAACTAACGGAAGCCCTTCAGCACAATCCACTACTTCCTTCGAAAGCTCCACATAGTCTTCTGTAGGATGGTCTTTTCCAAAGGCATGCCAACTGAAGAGTCGAAGAGACTCATCGTCAGTTAAAACTTCAGGTTCATATTGCCCGTCCACTTCCAGAAATTTTAGTATGGACTCATCTCTAGTTGTTATTATGATTCTACTTCCCGAATGAAACCAATCACGCCTTATGGCTAATGTCTTTAACTGCTCAAATTCATCCACATCATCAAGAACAACAAGAACCCTTCTACGCCATACTCTTTGTTTTATAAACTCAATTCCTTGGTGAACATTTCTTATTTTTCGATTTTTGTTCATTTGGAATTCAGAAAGAAGATGTTCTTGTAAACCAACTAGACCATTGAGCTGCTTTGCAGTTTCTCTAACATCAGTAATGAAGCCACAGCCTTCAAATTGGAGACGTATTTGGTTATAAATAGCTTTGGCAATGGTTGTCTTGCCTATTCCACCAATCCCCCAAATCCCAACCATGCGAACATCGTTTGATTCCAACTGCAACAACGCATTCACACGTTGTACACGACGCTCTATGCCCACTGGGTAATGGGCAACATTTAAGTATCGGAGATCTAGTTTCTTCGAAATGTCTTCGATAATCATCTCAATAAATTTTGACTCATGCCTGCCAATTTTGATCAAAATATACCTTTGTTGTTGAAATGAGCCATTGAAAATGAAAATTAACATGAAGTAAATTTGCAAGCACTCAAGTACAAGAAATTACAACGCTAGCTAAGAAAAATTACAACACTAGCTAAGAAAGATGAAACAGTTAATACCCGTTGGCCACATTTTGTACGTCCCATCCAGACAAATTAGAGGCCTCTGTCAGCGATGCCCTCCACTTCTCAAGCTTGCCTTCCATCCCACCACCATCCTTGTAGCGCTCTTCATGCCTGACAAATGCTTCAGCAAAACTCCCCCTCTGGTGACGCACGTGGGACGGATCAACGTCGTAGAAAACAGGAAGAACAATCTGTTTGATAGTTTGCCTGCACTCCATGATCCTCACTAGTTCATCGAGGCACCATCTCGATGCAGCATAGTTTCTTGAGAATACGATGACAGAAATCCTTGACCGCTCCGATTGATTTCAACAGTTCGGGCTCAATTTCTTCTCCTCTCTTGAGTTCTTCGTCGTCCCTGAATGTGATGAAACCATGACGAACCAAAGCAGAGTAGAGATGGTCAACAAACTTCTTGCGTACATCCTCGCCTCGGAAACTCAAGAAAACATCATAATAAAATTCCGGCGAAGGGGAAGAGGAGGAGGTGGATGATTCTGCTGGAGTAGTACTGGTGGAAGCCATGGATGGTACTTACACAAAGATCAAATTGACGGAGTTTGAGGCCAATTCAGAACATTTCTGATGGAGAGAAAAGGAAACAGAGCATTTTTTTTTCCTTAAAAAAAAAAAAAAACACAAAACAAAACAAAACAAAAAAACTATAGGTTGCTATTCCCAGATATAAGATTGCCACTCCGCGAACCAAACGCACTATAGGAAAGTCATATGGCCGGGAAACACGCATGGATAAAGCGTACTAAAAAAATGCAACTTGTAGCCCTTTGAGAACAAGTTCTTCAGCTTTTGCACAATGCACACCACTCTCGCGTAATAAAATAATCTGTGGTCACTGTGTTCACATTGACATATTGGCCATTTAGACTCCTGGTGTATGGCCAACCGTCAGTCACCAATTATAAACAGGCTCGATTAAGTCACAGCACCAATAAGATAATCCATCTCAGATATTATAGTGTAAGGTTGCAATGTTTTCTAGAGAAGGGGTGGGGGTGAAAAATAAATATTTTCCAATTGAAAATTTTTATATATAAATTATGTAAGGTTGCAATGTTTTGAATCAATTTCTCTTGGCCAAATAATATAGTGCATCTCAGATATTAAGTAAATAATCTATCATCATAATCTATCATCACACGTTCCTGCCCCATATATAAGTTTAGAACTCATACCCATACGAAAAATCTAAGCCTGTTAGAGATGAACTCATTACTTACATATTAAAACCCTTTCTTTCTTTTATTCTTCCCATGTGAGACAAGCACACTTAAACCTCAAAACAAATCATTTTGATTGGTGAGATATGTGGCATTCTGTCATTGCTCGGGCATGGTCATAGAAATTCGTGTGGACTTAAAACAAAACCCCCGTAATCCCGAGACCTTTGTATGAGTGGATATGCCCTTAAACCCATGTATGGTTGGCAAATAATGCAAGTAATGTGCTTGGAATAATAAGGGATGAAACATCAAATGGTCCAATTTGGGAAGTTCAAAAAGTGGATCGGACTAAATTCAGTTCATAATTGTGTGTTAATTTTTAAATAAACCAACTCACAGTTGATTTGGAAAAGAAAAAAAAAACAACAACATTGTATTTAAACCTTATTTTCATAATAAAACTGAACTGTTTAATAAAAAAAAAAAAATTTATCAAAAAGTATGAAATCAAAATTGATCAAACTTATTCTCAATTGCCCAAATCTTTGCCAAACAGCCCATACATTACTAGCTAGCACAATTTTTTATTTTTTGGGACCGCATATCGCACTGGACAATTACGGCCTTGCCCATCTCTCCACAAGAGGGCCTAGCTTGCTTGAGGTAGATGGTGCGATTCGTGGAATTGGGTCATCGGCCCCAGTAGCCAGTACCCCCGGCTATGGCCATAATCTGTGAAAGAACATCAACATCTAGTCAGCATACATATGGACAGTCAACAAATGAGAATGAGGAGTGACAGAAAAGATAACAACAAAAGGAATACATAATAAATAACAACGAAAACAGATCAATAATAAAAGCCCCCCACATGAGACACCGGTTCACATGGAATTTCACTACAAATCTGTGTCAAGAATACAAAGATGAGAATTGCATGTACTTTGCAGTGGATTAGTCCAAGTCAAAACCGCGATAATAATAGGCTTAGGATACTCCTCGTTTGACCGGCTCAAAAAGAAGAAGAAAAGAAAAGATAGTCACCAATTCTATATGACAAAATGTTTGAATATGCACATTTTAGACAAGTCACCAAATGCTAATTAACAAGGATTTATTCAAAATTAACTTTGAAATCCTATCCACACTGCTATTGCTTAACATGTTAAAATTATATCAATGAGTTGTAGCTCAGATGGTACCAAGTGGAGTGAGATAGGATAGGTTAGGAGTTCGACTCCCCCTCACAATGTAAACCAAAAAATAATAATAAGGTGAATGAATATATGATAAATTATATAGAATAATAATAATGTGAATGAACATATGATAAATTATATAGAATAATAGAAGGGAAATATGCATAAGCATAATAGACAAGACGACATACATTATCGGAGGCGTACCTCTGTATGGAAGGGAAACATCATATTGTCAAGAATGGCACCACCATATTGGACCATTGCTTGATCCTCGGATAAGTAATCATTCTCATAACTATCCTCGTATATTAGGTTGACCTCGCACTTCTTCACCCAAATTTGAGGAGGAACTCCAATCACTGAATACTCCACTTGGTCCCCAGCTTGCATATGAAGGTCAAGACAATGTCGTGGTGCATAGTGGAGCCATGTATGATCTTGGTACATTACAAAACGGTCATTAAATGCTAGCTCATAGCACCTCTCAAAGCCCTTGCTTTATTATTGACTTTATAGCTAAAGGGGTAAGCAAGATCGTGATCATAATTAGCTACGATAGATGCAAAGCGGCACCCAAGAAAAACACATAGGATCCACCCTCTGATCTTCCGACTTGGAAGTGAAGACACGACAAAAGATAAACAAGACCCGTATTTGAAATGATCAGGAACCTCGCCCCCAGGAAATAATATGCTAAATTCCCCAGCAGAATTTCGGAGGAGACTATTGCGAAAGTCACTTGTAAACTTATTCTCAGCTAATTTGTGGCAACCATAACAGAACAAGGATGGCGATTTTCGAAAGTCTGATCCCATTGATATTCTTTCCAGTGATGTGCAATGCGTTGCATTCAGCCATTTTAGATTTACAGGTAGCTCTGGAAGTGATCGAAGCTCTGTACATTGACTCAAACAGAGGTCCCAAAGTCGAGAAAGTTGACTCATACTGGCTGGCAGGGTGCAAAACTTGTTTCCTTTCAGATTCAAGACTTCTAATGATGTCAAACTCCCAATCTCTTCGGAAACATATGATAAATTGCAGTCTTCCAGAATCAATCTTCTTATGGGAAATAATCCCTGTATAGAGGATGGTGCTAGACTGGTGGAATTGGGATTTCTCACTGGCAAGAAGAATGAATGCCATGATGATTTTGATGACGATCCTTCGAATCCCAACAGCTTTTCTAATTTTGAGCAGCCGGAGAGAATAAGATTTTGGAGAGATTTTGACTTGAAAATGCCCAGCGGTAGCTTCCTAAGGTTGTTGCAGTTTTTCAAATCTAAGACAACAAGATTTTCGAGACATTCGATAGATTCGTGAACTTTTACTAACCCTGTACAATCATTTAGAAACAACATCTCCAGATTTGGGACTCCTGACAAGTCTGGGGTCTCAGTTAAATAATAGGAATGACCAAGACAGAGGAATTTCAACCTGTAGAGAATCTGTTATAGAGAAGCAAAAGCAAAGAAAATTAATTCACAAATTTTATCTGCAATGATCATAGTTAGAAAAACATAAAAACAATGTCGTACCTTCTTTCCCTTCCAAATTTGTTTTAGGCTGCTATTAAACATGTCAATCGCAACGACTTCCTCTAGAAATAATTCGGACGGTATGGACTTTTGGGGGAACCCATTCCAACATAACCATTTCAGCCTTTTGGAAAGATGTTCGTAGCTACCACTTAGGTGTACATAATCGAGTTTAAGCAGTCTCAGTTTGTTCATCTTTGCAAATGTTTTGTGTTCACTTGTACATTTTTTAACCTAGGCAAGTTTAAGGCAAGACCTTCGACTGCTTCTGTTCCCTGATAAGAAAGAGTGTTGCAAAAGTGAAAACATAATCCTGATGAGAATAGCAATGTGTAAATGTATTATGCATATGGATCTTACCATGTGATTTTCAAGCACATTAAGGATGTCATCGTGGAACCACAATCTACTACGTTTTCCAGGCTCCTTGTGGTGTTCTGTGCGAGCAATCTCTCTACCCATGTCTTGAATAATGTCATGCATCTCTAGCCAATTTCCATCGATTCTAATGGGACATCGGCGAGATAGATTCTCAAGATCAATTTGGTGGGCTTCTAATATTTTGGTTGCATAATTTTTGTCCATTCCAACAAAGAAACAAGCAATATCCAAAAATAACTTCTTCTCTTTTTCTTTTAAAGAATCAAAGCTTATTCTAAGCTTTTCTTGAATTTCGTCATGAGGAATTTCTATTAATCTCTCCAAAGCGCTTTTCCATTCAAGAACACTTGTGCTAGCAAAGAAAGAACCCAAAACTTCAAGAACTATTGGAAGTCCTCCAGCATAAAACAAAACTTTTCTCGAAAACTCTACATAGTCTTCTATAGGATGGGCTTGTCTAAATGCATGCCAATTGAAAAGTTCAAGAGACTCATCATAAGTTAAAAATTCAGGTATATATACCTCATCCACATCTAGAAATTTTAGTAAGGATTCATCTCTAGTTGTTACAATGATTCTACTTTCAGAATGAAACCAATCACGCTTTATGGCTAATGCCTTGAACTGCTCGAATTCATCGACATCATCAAGAATAACGAGAACCTTTTTAGACCAAAGTCTCTGTTTTATAATCTCAATTCCTCGGTCAACATTTCTTATTTTTTGATTTTCATTCATTAAGCATTCAGAAATAAGATACTCTTGCAAACAAACTTGACCATTGGGCTGCTTTGAAACTTCTCTAACATTTGCAAGGAAGCTGCTGCTTTCAAATTGGTGGCATATTCGGTTATAAATAGCTTTGGCAATGGTTGTCTTGCCTATTCCACCAATCCCGCAAATCCCGAACATGAGAACATTGTCTGATCCTAAGCTTAACAACTTGTTTATATGTTGTACACGAGACTCTATGCCTATTGGGTAGCTGGCAACATTTAAGTTTGGCAGATTTAGTTTGTTCGAAATGTCTTCCACAATCATCTCAATAAATTTTGACTCATCCCTGCCAATTTCGACCAAAATAAGAGATGGAAGCAAAATAAACCATTGTTGAAATGAGCCACGAAAGTGAAAATTAACATGAAGTAAATTTTCACAAAACATACCCGTTGGCCTCCTCTTGTAAGTACCTCCCAGACAAATTGGCGGCCTCTGTCAGCGCAGCCCTCCACCTCTCCAACTTGCCTTCCATCCCACTACCCTTGTAACGCTCTTCATGTTTGGCAAATGCTTCTGCAAAACTCCCCCTCTGTGCCCGCACGTCGGACGGATCAACATCGTAAAACACAGGCAGAACAATCTGTTTGAAGGTTCTCTTGCACTCCAGGATCTTCACCAGTTCATCAAGACACCATCTTGAATCAGCGTAGTTTCTTGAGAGTATAATAACAGAAATTCTTGACATTGTGATAGCTATCAACAGTCTAATCTCAATTTCTTCTCCTCTCTCGATTTTGTCGTCGTCTCTGAACGTGTGAAACCCGCGACGTTTCAAAGCAGAGTAAAGGTGGTCCGTAAAGTTCTTGCGTGTATCTTCCCCTCTGAAACTCAAGAAAACATCATAATAAAATTCCCGCGAAGGGGAAGAGGACGAGTTGGATGACTATGTTCGGGTACCGGTAGAAGAAGCCATGGATGGTGTTTCCACAAAGGGATCAAATTAATAAAGGGATAGACTGGCTCAGAAGAACATTTATGAAAGTCACCGGGAAACCGATCTATGCATTTTGCAGAGTCAAACTAGTTCTTTAGCCTTTGCACGCCTCTCTCACGTAATAAAATAATCTGATGCCTCTGTGTTGACATTGTACAGGGTATTTATGGCCATTCAATCAGTTAATGGACGGTTTAGATTCATGGACCCGTTCTACACTGTCAGGATCAGTATCATCTAGTAATAATGCATATAGCTTTATAGAAAAACTGAATATCATTCACAATTGCTTTGATTATAATCAACTCATTGGTAGGATTATATAGAAAACAAGAATAACTAACATGGAAACAAATAATACTGGAATAAAATAAGAAAAGAAATAAATCAAATTCATCTTTGATTTTTCTCCATGATTTCTTCCCAATCTTTTTTCTTGATATGCTCTCTCTTGATTCTTTTCCATATGCTCTTGATCTCATCCATGATTACTTGTCTTGATTTATTTCCTCAATAAGCTAAACACCTCATTTAGCAGAAATGGATCAATGAATCCTTCGAGGCATTGACTTCTATGGTGGAAGGTGGATCAAAGCAATAAAATTGCTTTTTCTGTTTCTTCATGCTAGAAAGGTACCAATACAAGGCGGTGCTTACGGTCTAAGAAGGGGGACTTGAAATTTTCCCCTGCAACTTTAATCTTTGACATGTTAAATTGTACACTTGTTTTGGCATACAAGAGGAGGATGATTATAGATATAATTTAAGCTGAAAGGAGCATATCTGTAATGAGGCAACATTTGGGAAACATGCACATGGGGCCTATGATCGGTTGAGTTGGGACTTTGTGGAAGGGTTTTGAGGGAGTTGGGTTTTTGCCGGATATTTGGTTAAAGCTTGTGATGGATGGAGTATATTACTTTTTACAAGACTTTCCGGTTATTTGGAACCGTGAGAAGACTCCTTATGTTAGGCCTGGTCAAGGTTTTACAGCAAGGTGATCCTTTATGATATGACCTTATACCTTGTCTTATGTTTGGAGGAGCTTGGGCAATTGATTACTCAACGAGCTCTGGACAAGTAATGGAAACCTTCCAAGGCTTCAAGAGGTGGAGATTGGTTTGCAGTAGGCTTGATTCGAGATTCAGATAGAGATTGGTTTGCTGGGTTTTCTGTGAATCTAGGTGTGTGCCAAAATGGGCACTTGGGCAGGAGGAATTATGGCCCTTTTATCATGGTTTAAAACTGGCTTGGGATGAGAGATTTCGTCAGGTGTAGTCTGTGCAAATGATGATGGAAGAAGTTTCAGAATTCGATCCTAGTCTTGATTTAGTTGCTGCTTGTCCGCTAATTGGCTTGCTTTTTATGGTGAGTCTTGTGGTCTGGGGCTGTGTTTGTATGATTCTCCTCCTGATGGGTGGGGATCTTTTTTGTCTGCTGATGTTTTGGGGCTACTTGGCCCGGAGGTGTTCTTCAGAATAAGCTTTATTATTCATATTCAGGTGTCACTTATTTAAGCATTTGTATGTGCATTACTATGCAATCAACATAACATAGAAAATCATGGCATTGTTGGGCATTGTCGTTAATCTCTTCAACATATATTTCTTTTGAGAGAGAGAGAGAGAGATTTAAGTATTCATAAACTTCCATGAGCTTGCAACTTTATTTTTCTTATTTTGATACCAACAATCTGTACTTACAAGGAAAGCTCTCCTGAGATCTAAATTATTAATGCCCCTAGAGGACAGCGCAAGGCTTGAACCCTGATTTAACATTGAATTTAGATTGATTACAAACGTAAACTGAGAGCACAGATTCTGCCGTTTTACTATCAGGTAGTCTAGTATCAGACCTTGTGCCTGGCCAAGCAACTAATCCTGCTCTATCCGTTGGGCAATTAGATTCACTGCTGCATTTGCCGATGAGAATGCTCCATGAAAGCTTTCTTGATAGGAAATAGATTGCAATTCTCTAGCCATCTTCAACAAAATCTCGCCCAGATCGGTTCGTTTCTCCAGCAGAGATTGGTAGTATGATTGGGCAGCAACCTCACTTATCTCTATATTGGTTGCCTCCGGGCAGTACTCATCATCCAACCATTTATGCAGAGTTGTTTTGAGCCACTCTGATTCCTGCAGTAGTGCTAGAAAATTTTTAGTCTACTGCATGTAAAAAATACAACTGCATTCTGATGACCACATTTTCTCAACACAACACAAACACAAACACAAACAAGATGAATTTCACAATAAGAGAATAGCAGCTTGTATTCCTTCCAACAAAAATGTTTAACCAGCTATAAGCTTGGTTGAAGGGTGAGCTGAAAAGTTTCTAAAAACTTATAATCAAATCATAGATTTCCTCATGGAGATGTGAAAGTATTATGAGTTACAGTTCTCTTAGCAAAGGTAAAGAAAGTGTAGTCTGAAAACATGCTCTACAAGGCTGCAGGCTTAGAAGGACAGCAAAACACCAGTATTTCCATCATATAAACCGGCATACTGCAGTTTTTAATTAGCATTTGGTAGCAAGTTTTTGGTCATATCAAATCTCAACTTGATTTGAGGCCAAAGTTTTTGAGTTCAAAGGGTGGTGTTGCATATTCAAACACTTTCCCATATTAAAGACGTTAGTGCTGATGTTAAGGTGGCAACTAAACTTTCCTTGCTTAATTTCCACTTCTACAGATGAAATACTGATTATTAAAAGGATAGTCAATCTTAAACCATATCATTAAAAATGTCTGCTACAGTTACTGCTTCTAGCAGTTCTAGATAATGAAAAGCTTCCGGCACAACTTCAATCGAGTTAAGCATGTTCAAGGATATCCTCCCTTTCTTCCATAGTTAACTTCATCAAAGAATCCTATTGAAAAACTTCTAGTCTATAGATGTGGGGTTTTCATCAAGAATAGCATTTTCCTTTTATATGGAAGTATGTTTCTTTTTTCTTTTTTTTTGTAAAGTAAATTCAATATCAACACCACGGTTCAGACATTGGAGTAAAATTTGAGGTGCCTCAAACTCCTCCAATTATACCCAAAAAATCAAAAAAAAGAAAAGAAAAGAGTCGATCGATAACTTCTTACCTCATTTAATGACAAATTTTAGCTATAACCCATGCCATTATCAAGATCTTGACAACAACAAAATACCCATAAATCAATTAAGGTTAAAACACCAAATAAAATGTTTAATTGTGTAAACCGAACACACAATTTCTCAAAGCTAAACAATCGATGCAATTAGTATAAGATTCTAATCTATTAATCAAAATGCAAATGGGGTTTTATATATATGCGCTAACATACCTCTAGGGCCTTGGAAGGAACTACCCAGTGGTCTGGGACTCTGAGGTCTTGAACTTGGGTTTGTGGGTCATCTTCTTCTTCAAAATTCTGTGGGTTTGAAACGGACAGTGAGCTTAGTATTGACGGAAAGCGAATGGGAAATTTGAGAGGGCATATTGGTCGAGAAAAGACGGGAAATTTTGAGGCAGGTATACCAATCACATGGGTACTATGGACCTTCGAATATGGAATGGAATTACGTGGGATAGTTGGATTCGCCGGAGAGAAACCCAAGGACTTCATAGTTTGAATTTCTTGAATATTTTTTTATTTCTTATTTTCCGGGAGATAATTTTCATAGGTGAGATTTTCGGTGCTAACGTGCAATGTTTTCTGGATAAGGCGTACGGTAATATACGGGTGGAAACGATGTCGTTTTTCCACCTCTGTGGATAAGGTGTACGCTAATTTTATTTTATTTTTTATTTATTTATTATAGACTTTGAATATGTTTTTTTGCAAAAGAAACACAGTAAATGCCATGACCACAGATTATTAAAAAGATTTTTTTTTTTTTTTTTTCTGCCAAGTAGATTATTAGGAGGGATGCTGTGATGAGAGGGCTTCTCAGGTTTATTGAAGAGATACCCTTATGTTTAAATAAAAATATTTTTTAAAAAAAAAATGGGTTAGGTGACAGCCTGACAGGACATGGCCGCGTGCCCGTGTGACATTATTTTAGTCTGCAACTACTAGATGAAGGTTTAGCTCGAATTGTTATACAGTATGGGAAAAACTAAATGGCAAGAGGCAGAAAACATGTCATTAACCCGCTTCAGGTCCCTACCTAAAAATCAATTACACAGAACCAGTGTGCAGCTTCAGAATTAAGGTCGAACGAAGGGAAATTAAATCAACCTTATGTTTCAAATGATTGCCTATCAATCTTCCAGCTGCATATTGATTCACTATTCCCAAAGCCAAGCAATAGCTTTTTTGCTGCCTTTGGGAACTCTCAATCGAGTTTCAACCCAATTGTTTCATTTGCAGCAGCAGCAAGAACACCAGTCTCAAGTTGACAGCAAAACAAATTGTTTTAAAAATTCAAGCATACTTTTCTTTTCCTCTGTATTCTTGGGAACCAAACAGAGCATTGCTTCCTCAGAAGGCACCAATCACATAGTACTCATATCCACCCACAGACAGTGAAAAATATAACAAAGCAGGTGGTTACGTTTGTGCAATTAAGAAATCAACCTTGGCAAACTCATCATACAACAGTGCATCAGACCAAAAGAAATTGACCTTTTGTCCTACACTTGTTGGCCCAATCATGCAAGTTTACCGACTGGACTCTAATGCGCCACCATCTTATGGAGTAGAAAGCAACACAAACAACCTTTTTCCACAAACATATAACTGCAGTCATATAATGTTTTTGTACTGAGAAACATAAACCATCTTCCCTCTTTTTCATGTGTTTGTAAGTTTTATGTATGGATGAGATAAATGACACTAGTAACCTTTGCAAAGTGCCATTACACAGGTGTCATGTTTGGCGAGCTTGGATTCAGCCTCTCAATGTGTTCCTTTGGACAAATTAACATCTTTTGCATCATGGACTGGAATTTTCTGCATGTTTAACATAACATTATTAAAATTAGCACAGATTTGACACCAAAGCAGGACCTAAGAAACACATTTTTCTGAAACCACAATGTGGATTTATGGTACTTAACTGCCATGGGATATCTCCAATCAGCATCATGTCTCCATCATCCTTGTAAGCTACACGCCACCCACTGCTCCCATCAATCAATCTTCCTTTGAACTCGAACATCTGGTCGAGCTCACAAATGAGTTCATAATAGCCATCAAATCGCATGAGGTCAACTGATCTTCCAAGAGCATTTCCATATTTGAGTACCTGGAAGAAAAGCGGTTTATATTTCCTTTTAACATTGAAGTCTGCAAACAATCAACTCAATTATATTAAGGTTTCTGAGAAGAAATCAAGAAAGAATGACTTTGAATGGCCTACTACTTATAATAAATCAAAAGACCACAGAAACGTAGAGCTCAAGCTATATCACTCTTATTCCAGCATTTGAATAAGTCCACTATATATTATAACTTAATGCTTTTAAGGGCTTTTTGCAAGGAATGGCTAGGACAGAGCATAGCCCCATGGATGTAACTCCAAAAAAGCAACAAAGATTCAACCTCCATTTCCAACATAGGCTCTCTGTTTTTCTTTTCTTTTTTTCCTTTTTTAATTTCTTCCAAAATCCAGGTACTCAACTAGCTTCTTTTAAACTTATTGGCACATTAAAATTACTCCACTTAAAGTCACCAAACATAAATTTAGTCAAGAAATTTCGGCATGCAAGTTCAATAAAAAAAAAGTCTAATTAACACTTCTTTGTCCTTGAAGTTGCAATTAAAATCATTCTAAACGAATTCTAATGAATGAAATACCTTTGTGCAACTCCGGTTAGTGACAGAGCAGCAGTTCTTGCATTGTTTCTCTGATAGAATGCCAGCAATACTCTTAGATGGATCTGAAACATGAATAGTTTCAGAGCTTGATTGAGATGTTGTTGGAGGAACAGAACAAGGACTCTGGGGCTCGATCAAAGTCGCAAATTGTGGTGAAGGGAGCTCTGCTAAACTATTACCTATATTGACTCCAAAAAGCATAATTTTGGCAGTACCATTTGGTTGGGTCACAGGAGCTTCAATTTCATCATTCCGTTCGGAAGCCCTCCACTCCTGAGACCCAGAGCTACTGGAATTGACATTTGTAACAAACAATCTTGTTCCTACTCCAACATTGTCTCCATGAGAGGTAGATGTTGGTGGCCAGCAGTTAGGAAGCCCTGAATTCACTGGAATTGCTCCTGGAATTGATATTTTGCTAACAGGACACCGACAGAACGGGTCAAGCATTGGAAACTCCAACCCCATTTGTATGTGGCCCCAATCAGGAGTTGGTAGTGGAACCAAATGTGATGATGGTGATGGTTTAAATGCACCTGAGTCATGAGAACCTGTTGCCCTGATATCTTGACCTTGCGAGACCCTGTTGGGTATTTGAGGTGTGTACTCTCTATTCCTTGGTAACATTGGCGGTGTATAGTCAAATGAACTCTGAAATAAGCCTTTCAAATCATGTGGGGAGAAAAATGAATTTGATCAGTCACAGCCCAAATGGCTAAGGATAGTATCAACAAAAACAACTACTACAGAGATATCAACTAGTTTTTTACGATAACTAGCGAAATTGTCAAAAACGAAACTTATGGCCAAAAGCAGAAGATAAGTAAGGACTACTGACCATCCCTCTCTGACCAAGAAAATCCAGGAGACGATGGGTCGAGTGGATGTGGCCTCTTTCGTGGGGGTAGAACAGAAGTATGGCTCCTGTTGGTTGGCTCTATGGGTTCAATATTCCAAGGAGAAACCCTTTCTGGACGCACTGGTGCGTCCAACACGGCATCCCATCGCACCTAAAAATATAACAAATTAACAAGACAGATTAGCAAAATTAAACGGAGAAAATGAAAAGTACAATCACTATTTGAAAGGTCAGGGAGCATCTTGAAAGACATATAAAGAGCTTCATACCTTAAGACATCTCCATTCTGAACCAGGCCACCGAATGCAATCAATATCTTCAATACCAACAACAGTACCTGGAAATCTGGTTCATAAAAAGACCAATTTCAGTTAAGAGAGACTGGAGACAAGATATGCGTTTCAAATGGGCACTTGTCATCCGCAACTTTTTATTTTTCATGTCAATGGTTGCACTTATTAATCATAGCATCCCACACCTCTCTGCAATTTGGACTGTTTTGTTTTTCAAAATTACTGGTGTTAACTAGTATGGATTATAGTGATATCCACCATATGAATGGCCAAATGCAAAAATTGCAAAATAACTAAATTGTGAAAGACAAGAGCCCAAATGATCCACAAAGGCTTAGCTTGGCCACCTCTGTTCTGTAGAGTCTTCTCGTTCAAACCGCATTCTGAACCTCGTTCCAACTGAACAGTCATTTTCAACCGACTTCATGTATTGGTCATAAGGAATAATAAATTCAGAAGGACTTGTCCTGCAGAAAATGCAAAAATAATTTCTTTGCTTAAAGCTTCATAACATGTGTACAATGAGTGATATATTTACAGCCCTTATAGATGTAATCCATCCGATGATTTCAATTCCTAAGATAGTGATAGCTTACCAAGGATGGTAATACACAGAAAACAAAGTTCCAGTAGAAACGGCATGGAATGCACTGGTCAATATGCCAAGTCGCATGCTTTGACCAGATATGACAGATGTCGATGCATTATTTTGTAGTGATGCACGGCGGATCCCAACATAAAGTTCTTCATTTTCTCCTCTGTGAAACAAAAACAATTATTATTATTAATACAACTACTATTATTGTTATAAAAAATCAAAACATTTTGTAGAGTAGTATACAGTTAGATGACCCAAAATGTATGAAATTTCTTTGAGAAGTCCAACTTCTTGAATCCAGTGTGACTTACATCCTAATAAGTTTACAAAGTGCATGGAATGATCAAGAAATGCTCTAGTACACATACACACATGGGGGAGAGAGAGAGAGAGATCACCTAAGGAAAATACATGCATCCCCAGAAACCAGCTTCTTTGAAGTCACAAACGTACTCCAGCCACTAGTAAGCAAGTGCCGCTTTGGCTGACCTACATTTATTACGGAAATAAGGTAGCAAGAGAACTCAGATGGGGATTTATAAGAATCCAATATAAGAGAGTTAAAAAAGAAGGGGAAAAGGGAAAAGGAGGGATGAAGTGCATGAGAAGCATCACAGTTTAATCGGATATACGAATCAATAACGTTTGAGAAGTTACATTATTGGGGCATTCAGGCATCCTCAGAAATTGAATTATTCCATTGTGTTTTACATAGGCCTTAAAGTGAGTCCATTGTGATTTTGCTAGCTTTCAAATAACTCTATTTTTTATTTTCTTATTGTTTAAAATAAGAGCAATTTAGGATTTTAGAAACCATACTCAAGTCATGATGTTTGATTGCTACCCAAATTTTGTGTTCAAATGCTACGTCAAACACAATGAACAGATTTAATTGACTAGGAGTATCCCAATGCCCCCTTTGTATTTGTGGGACAACAAACAAACTACTAACAGTAACAATTATAAAACTTCACGCCAAATTAACCAAAAATACCCCGATATATATGGCGGAAGTGCCATTCAAACCCATGCAAGTCCTTTGCGACCAGTTCTTGTACTGGAGGTTGCTGAGACTTGTCCTGCAACAACATCTATAACATATGAATGAAGTGGACCCTAATATGGATCATCTGACATTGGTATAATTAAGTACAAGTGATTCCATTACGGTGAGTTTGATATAAGACCTTATAAGTACACACCTGCATAATGCAAAGAACTTACCTCATTATTCCTAATTGTTTTTATTCTTAAATATATTTTATGTTGAGTATAAACAATAGTTAGAATCTAAGATTAACTAGGCTTATAAGAAAAGGAAATCATAGCACGGATACTAACCAGAGGAGGAAGGCATTCATCAGCATGTCGTTTAGGAACAGAGAATCCTCCATGGGTGTTTGTATCAGATGGAGTGAGTCTCTTGCTAAAGGACCGCACACGAGTTTTCCGCGATAATGATAGAGAAGTTTCATCTGAGTCCTCTGGACTTGGTCCCTCTTGCTGTGAGGAGCCAAAGTATTGACCGTATATTAATAAATTCATATGAATCATACAGGCACATGAAAATCGCAAGGAACTGAGATAATTCAGTCTCAATATTTATAACAATTGAATGCACAAGTTTGTCATGTAAATTGCCATCATCACCGAAATCTCTAAAATGATATTAAAATTCTCAGGCAACCCAATCAACATTAGCCACAAAAATACATTCGATTCATCATTAATGATGTGACAAAAGTTAGTAGCTCATTTCATATGTTAAATAAATTGAATAGTTTAATTTCCATGTGGACTCCGAACAGCACCTACATAAAACATATTTAAAAACAAAGCATAAGCCAATGGTTGAACTCAATTAATATTTAAGTAGCTAACCTCTGCTTCTGGAAGCAAAGTAACTTGTGCAAAAACCTCATCTGTGTGAGCTTCAGCCTGAAAATCCACAACAAGAACACCATCCAGAAATAAATATATAATATTATAATTATAAAAGCATACAAAAATTATGCTACCAAATGATTCAGAATCCAAACACGTGGTCAAAAGTGGGCAAAATACATCAAAAGACATATATACATGTGTAAGTCTATATGTATGTATATATAGAGAAAGAGAGAAAGAAAGAGAGTATACCTTTAGCTGAACATTGACAACCTTGCAAAGGATCTTAAAAGGTAAATTGTAAATTGGCATCTCCATATTACCATCTTGGTTTGTGTATGCCTCAACCTGAAACAGAACAAATAATCAAAAATGGATTCAATGGCAACTACTAATAAGTAAATTAAGCATAGAAATCTAATTTTTTTCAAGACATATATATACACATACACTTGAAGGTTGATAGAACGTGGGTGTGGGTGGAGTAATTTTTCCTCTTCAATTCACAGATGGAATGTTCCCATTTTGCCTTCAACTCATGGTAGGACTGATTTTGTTATTTAAACAAAGGAAAATGTTATTGATCCTTTGTTTCCTTAATGATGTGGCTATTGATGTGTCATGCATTTTTATTTTTTATTTTTTATTTTTTTAAAAGGATGCATAGAACTATTCTCACATTATTAGGGGAAAAAAATAGGGATGAATAGCACTTTTCGAGGGAGGCACCAAAGGCCTCCTAGCTGCTTCCTCCAATAGTATTGATGTGTGTGTTCATGTGTGTGCGCAAGCATCAGAAATAAAATCTTCTCAATTTGTTTTAAGCACTTGACATGAGCACATTATGTTTCTATGATAAAGTGAGTCAATTTCGTATCATATAGAGGATCAATTAACAAGATTCAAGAAAAGACATCGTCATATCCTTCTCATTATTCATTATGTAATGACTTCCAACTCTTTTAAATGACTCCACTGTAAATGAAACCACTGTATCTTCTTCTTCTTCTGTTTCTTTTGCTCAATTGTATCTTTTTTCCTATCATCCCGTTCTTCTCCTTCAAATGCCATGGGAAACAAAGATGCGATGGTTTCATTTCCGTGGGACAACCAAACCCACATCAGATTATGTGTCAATTCAGATTGAGATGTCCAAAAAAATACATGATTGTAACAGAGGAAGAGATGGAGGGGAGAACAGGACCTGTTCCATGTGACCTTGAGGGAAATAGAAAACCTTCTCCCCAGCACGCGGAACATGAACAAAACGACCCGCACAAGCATGCCATAGTTCACTGTACAAATAATCTTTGCCACCTGAGCTCATAGCAGAGTACTATTAACAGCAGAACCACAAGATATGCACACAAAAACAGACACATATACAGATTTTATATATATATATATATAGAGAGAGAGAGAGAGAGAGAGAGACTGAGGGACAAAACAATTAGACCCATTTAAGAGATGAGAGAAAGAAGAGATTAAGAAGCAAAAAAGCAATCATCAATGGCAAAAATGGGATGAAACCCTGCTGGTGATGAAATACAAAAAGAAAAACGAAAGACAATTGGGTTTTGTTTAAAAACACCACCACAGCTCAAAAATCTACAACAAACTACAATTCTACAATACAATATAAATCTCTACCTGAACTTTCTGAAAAAATAAACAGGGAAAAAAAAAAGATAAAATTTTCCATCATAAATAGTAATTATGGCAATAATAACAAGAATTAGAGAGCAAAAGATAATGATAATCCAAAAATAAAATAAATAGCAAAAAAAACTTATTTTAATTTGAAAATTAATAAATGAAGAAACGGAAAACTATAACAGACACCAAACGCCACATACTTATATAAGTGACTATTTTCTCCAGCCGAAAATAATAAAATAGATAGCTTTAGGTTTTTTGCCATCAATTAGCTCTTCACCCTCCATGCAAAGACCACCTCCTCAATGTTTCAGATATGGATTGATTGAAATATACGAAAAGACAAATACATAAATATACACAAAGACTATATATATATATATATACTCACACAGACAAATAAGCAAATATGGATGAAGGGAATCCAATCGTCACCTTGGTGGTGGTTACTATGTAATTCGTCGTCAATGCGTCTCTCAATCTCAACATCAGGGCTCAATCCTCCACCTTCCATGACTCTCTCTCTCTCTCTCTCTCTCTCTCTCTCTCTATCTATCTAGAAAAGGAGGTAAGAATGCGGCAGGAGAAATGAGGGAGACCCAAAAGAAAAAGCCCAGAATGAGTACAAACGAGGAGGGAGGGAGAGAGAAGAAAGAGAGGTTGAAAAAAATGTGAGACTTGACAACTTGGCTCTGTCTTCACCAGCACCACCACCTCCTCCTCCACGCCACCTTCAACCGTCTCCTTGTGACCCTGTCTCCCGCTACCCTCCCAGGCGCACAGTAAAACACCTCTCTCTCTCTGTCCCCCTGACTCTCTCTCTCTCTCTCCGTGTGTATATATATTATATATATATATGTATAGGTGTTTTGTGTGGTGGTATTATGATGAGTGAGAGTGACTTTAACGTCTACTCCTATGTGGGCTGGGGAGTTATAGGGGATTGGCATTGTACACCTGCAGGACTGCTCTCGCTCGATGCATCGCTGCCTGCCTCTTTGACACCGTACGCTCTTTCCCCCTCAGCCACGAGTCATTTATTTCCAAAGGCCGCCTCTCTCTCTCTCTCTCTCTCTCTCTCTCTCTCTCCTTGGCGATGTTTGCTAATTTACGCCGATATCATCGATGTCCACTTTTGCCTTTGCATATCCCATTCGATCGCCGTTTCTTCTCTCTCTCTCTCTCTCTCTCTCTCTCTCTCTCTCTCTCTCTCCTTTCTTACGTGAGCATCTCCGCCCATTTTTACCTTTTTCAAATTTTTTTTCTCTTATTTGAGGAAAGTCTAGCTCAGGGCCTGTGATCATTCCGCATCACAGCCACATTCTTAATCCTAGATCTGAACGGACCAAAAATGCAATAAAATGGGTACGCGAAGTACTCTAATATGCTAATGCCCTTGAATCTAGTGATATGCTCCCTTCTAATAGAGATAGAGGTTTTGGCAGAGGTTTTAATTTTGACGCTATCTAAGTATATTTGTCATTTTATTGTTCGACCAAAAAATAAAAAACTTTAATATGTTAAACGTTAATGACAAGATAATTTAATAACATTATCTTCACTTATTAAGTTAATAATTTTTTTTATTAATTATCCAAAAAAAAAAAAAAAAAAAAGATATACCATGTTAGATTGTTGCATTTTTAGTGACGGGTGAACATGGACCCTGATAAATGCTATAACATTAGAATGACAGTAAGGAGCCGTGAATCCTTAAAATAATTGAATATTTATGATTAGGATATGATTAGGAAGATTTATATTGCTCTATGTTCTTCCACGTTATGCCAAAAAAAATTCGGCGCTAATAGGTCAACTATGTCGCTTTTGAATTTAGGTGGCATTTTGTAGATGAACCATTGGGAATTTTCCACATCATGGGCTTATTTGGGATTTTCATTCTTTTTCTTCTTCATTAGCTGTAGCCTTGATTTTTAATCCTTGTGTTGGCTCCAAATTATGCCGTCTATTATGACAACATGATGAGGAACGGTCGCAAACTCACAAGGAGTAGTACAAAACGACAAATAGTGTGTCCTCTATTTTCCGAGCATAAGGAAAATAGAAAATTTGTTGTTTGTTTATTTATTTTTCAGATTGTGACAGGTGATTGTAGGGGCTAAGAGGTTGTAGAGTCGGGACTGATAATGTGTCGAAGGGTTATTGGCCGGTTAGAGAAAACATATTATGTGGGCAACCTCAAGCTAGGCAGTATTCATTAAGGAAAATGATGATGATTTCTAAACATATTTCGTTGTACGCATTCTCATTGATGAGGAGCTCTTTCCATTTCAAGAGATATAAAGTTGTAGACATACTATGTTGGTGGACAAAGAACCCTAGAATGATCTCATGTACAATATTTGTAGAGTGTTCATTTTCATGGTATGGTTGTTGATAAGGACCCGTATATGTACTTCTGACATGGTAGGAGGCCATCGGTTTTCTTATGGAGGACCATCCTAGGGCACCGTGCTTGAAGAGTCCCACTCGTTTTAAGGGAACATTGTACCAATTTCAAGGTACATGCCCTCACGCGAGATAGAGAATACCAAGTGTCCTCTACAGGAGATTACATTACAGAATATAGATAGGAGACAGTTTAACCGCATAAGTGATAAAAGTTGACGTACGTTCTCTTTGATTTAATGATGTATTTGATTGATCGAATTTTTAAGTTAATTTTGATGGGCATGCACTTCCTTTTTTTGCTTTTTTTTTTTTTTTTAAAATTTTTTTTATTGGAATTATACTAATGCAACAAACTCATATATCATGAAACTTCACATGATTATGGTTCAAAGTATGTGCCAGCGTTCAAGGGCCTAAGAAAAAAAGAAGAATTTCAAAAAATAAAATATAAAAAAAATACAATAGATCGGAGGAAACGAATTGAGATTAGAAAATAATGATTTGAAAAATAATGATCCTAATAGGGCATAAAACAATGATAAAATTTTAGAGGAATTGAAGAAGAAGAATGAGGAATTTTATTTGTTTTTTTGGTGACAAGAATGAGGAAGCTAAGACAAAGTAAATTATCAAAATTTTACTGTCCTGCCACAATAATCGACTGGGATATATATATATTAATGCAAACCTTGTCGTACGTAATACTTTTCAACTACTAGTATAAACTTTGTGCAATTATATATAAACTTCATGCTATCATGTGGTGTAATCACCAATGTGAGAGCTGGGTAGCCTATTTTTGGAAATTACGACAGTAACAAAGGACAATAATTCCTGGCTCAAACTTAATTGTTATTATAAGCCAGGATTTATTATCACATCCTTAAACGTGCATGGTCTTTGGTTTTCACATATTTTTCTCGATTATTGGTGAACACATCATATTAAACAAACACCTCGATCCCATAGATATAACTTGAATCCAATCATCACCAAACAAAACTCGCTGTCTCGTGGCGAAATGGGATTGGTTCATTTTATTCTTTGTTTGGAAATTAAACAACTTTTGCGTCACCCAAAGTACAAAGTCAAGTAAAATATTGAATTAATATATATATAAACCCATGATGACGGAAGAGGCATACGTAATATATGTGCGATTCTTAAATCTGTTTTATCTTAAATTACAATACAATTTTAATTTTGTAGAGGTAGAGGAAGATAGTCATGCCCAAGAATGAGGGATGAGTACAGCCGAAACACGGATGGGATATTGTTCTATTTTCACAACATTCCAACTGGCTTAAGTTACAACAATTTTGACCGACAGGGAATAGGACTACTCTTAATATATATATAAAATTACAGGAGGGACAAAGAAAACATTCATATTCATGTTTTTCTTGTTTTAATAAATAAATAAAAACTCATGTTTCTTGTCAAGGTGTAAGTTGGTAATTAGCAATAGAGAGAGTTCATCGTGACAAACATGAGGGAGCCCGCATACTAGTACTTTCTCAATTGGTTTTTTTTTTTTTTTTTTTTGGGGGGGGGGGGGAAGTATTTATTTTCTCAATTGTTTTCTTTAAAAACTTTCATTCGGGAACTGTGGAGCCTGTGTAGCAGAAGATCAAAAAATGGGCGAGGAAATACGTCTTTTTATGATGGGGTAGAAAACGACAAAACTGTCTGGTAAAAATTAGTAACGGCGAATACGACACGATTACGGGACTCGCTGAGGGCACTCATGGGAAAAAACGGCGGCTCCAGTGCCAACCCCCAGAACGCCGTTTATTCTGACGTTACATAAAACAGGCAGGCAAAATGCCATTCCGTCAAAGTTAACAGCCGCCTGACCGTCCTTCAAACTGGACCAAAAGAGCAGAGCCGACAAAAAATGGAGTTCTACGGACGACACGTGTGTGTGGTCTTATTCCCCGTGTCGCCTCAAGGGTTGACAGGGGTTTTAAAGAGAGAGAGGGCTCTAACGTTCGCAGCTTTGGCCTTATTGTGGAGGTGCAATCCATGCGAGCTTTGCCTTGTTTCCCGCTTCCACCTGGAACCTACCCTGCACAGTCCGTTACAAAACCCTTTTTATGCCAATTTATTTAAACTAATCACTTTTCATTAGAAGTTGGACTAAAAATTTTTTTTTTTGATAAGGTAAATAGTACTAACAAAAAACACTAGAGGTGCAAGGATACAATGCACAAAGTGCAAGAATACCAAAAAAGGACCGACGGTCCCTATACACAGGCAGTATACATATAACCTAAAGGGTTAGACTACACAAAAAATCAGTGAGGGGCTTCTGCAAGCAAAAATTCGTCGTATCACCCCAAGCAAAAATAGAGTCAGCAATAAGAATTTTAAGCTTTGCGACCGTATCTTCCTTGTCATTAAAAACTCTACTATTGCGCTCTCTCCACACGGTCCAAAAAATAACATGTGGAACTACCCTCCACACCCTTAAAGCTACCTTGTTTCGACTACTACACCTCTACGATGCCACAAGCTCGAAAACTCCCTTAGGCATGATCCAATACATCCCAAACAAACCAAGGCAAAACACCCAAAGCTAATAAGTCACTTCACAATGAATCAGCAAGTGATCTACAGTTTCCCTCCGTATTATAATAAGTGTCCTATTATTTTTTCTTTGAAATGTTTCAATATAAGTATCCCATTTCAAAAGTCAATAGACTTTTTTTACTCATTTCCTAAAATACCATTAAAAAAGTTTTCTTTATTTTTCTAATGTTTTACAAACTTTAAGACAAAATTAGAATTTCAAAATATATGCATTGATGTGAAAGCATTTAAAAGGGTTTCATTAAAAAGCAGGTTTTTTCAAAAGGGACACTTATTATGAAAAGTTAAAAAAAAGGTAAAATTAAACAAAAAAAGAATCGGCAATTCTTACCTATAGAGGTGGGAGTCAGAATTTATTTCTTCCACGAGAATTGAGGTGTTCATTGAATTTGCGATTTTTGAAATTTTGTCTAATGAATAATTGAATTATTGTCAATTTTAAAGAATTCAAAAACATATATACCCTAAATTAAATTTAAAGGATAGATTCCATTGATTGTCAATAATTCAAGAGTGACAAAAGCGAGGTGGTTAAGGACAAATGCAATTTGCAAATGCTGAGTTGCTGACCATTGTAATTTGTAAGCGATGCGTGGGTTGCTATTTTTGGATATGCAAGAGGATAGCCATCTACTAGCTTAAGACAAAATTATATTAAATTATTAAGTATAGACTGTAGTACTGTACTAAGAACCCAATTCTAAAAAAAGGTGAATTATATTAAGACCCTTGTAGATTCTGACAAATACATAAACATTCCCTCACATTTATGAAATTTCACCGACACCCATTGCTTTACAAAGTAAACTACAAAGACACCCCTCTTAAACCTCAGTTCATTAATCCATTAAATCATGCTCAAATTTTTTCAAAATACCCTAAGCATATGGGCAGATGTCATCAATCCGCAACTTTTTATTTTTCGTGTCAATGGTTGCACTTATTAATCATAGCATGCCACACCTTATTAATCATTGTATGGATTATAGTGATATCCCACCATATGAATGGCCAAATGCACAAATTGTAAAATAACTAAATTGTGAAAGACAAGAGCCCAAATGATCCACGAAGGCTTAGCTTGGCCACCTCTGTTCTGTAGAGTCTTCTCCTTCAAACCGCATTCTGAACCTCGTTCCAACTGAACAATCATTTTCAACCGACTTCATGTATTGGCCACGAGGAATAATAAATTCAGAAGGACTTGTCCTGCAGAAAATGCAAAAATAATTTCTTTGCTTAAAGCTTCATAACATGTGTACAATGAGTGATATATTTACAGCCCTTATCGATGTAATCCATCCAATGATTTCAATTCCTAAGACAGTGATAGCTTACCAAGGACGGTAATCCACAGAAAACATAGTTCCAGTAGAGATGGCATGGAATGCATCTGCCAGTATGCCATGTTGCATGCTGCGGCCGGATATGACAGATGTCGATGCATTATTTTGTAGTGACGCACGGCGGATCCCGACATAAAGTTCATCATTTTCTCCTCTGTGAAACAAAAACAATTATTATTATTCATACTACTACTATTATGCCATGTTTGTTTGGTTGGAATGGAATGGATGGAATGGAATCTCATTCCAATTCATTCCGAACAACATGTTTGGATAAGGTAATTAAATGAGAATGGAATCAAACAGTAGTAGTAAATTATAATGATATTCATTTTACAATATTTATTTCAATCTCATTTCATTCCAGACTATTTTAAACATGGAATGAGATTCCATTCCTATCCATTCCATTCCAACCAAACAAACATGACCTTATTGTTATTAAAAATCAAAACATTTTGTTAAGTAGTATATAGTTAGATGACCCGCAATGTACGAAATTTCTTTGAGAAGTTCAATTTCTTGAATCCAGCGTGACTTACATCCAAATAAGTTTACAAAGTGCATGGAATGATCAAGAAATGCTCCAGTACACATACAAACATGGAGAGAGAGAGAGAGAGAGAGAGAGATCACCTAAGGAAAATACATGCATCCCCAGAAACCAGCTTCTTTGAAGTCACAAACGTACTCCAACCACTAGTAAGTAAGTGCCGCTTTGGCTGACCTACATTTATCACGGAAATAAGGTAGCAAGAGAAGTCAGATGGGGATTTATAAGAATCCAATCTAAGAGAGTTAAAAAAGAAGAAGGGGGAAAGGGACAAGGAGGGTTGAAGTGCATGAGAACCATCACAGTCTAATCAGATATACGAATCAATAACGTTTGATAAGTTACATTATTGGGGCATTCAGGAATCCTCAGAAATTGAATTATTCCATTGTGTTTTACATAGGCCTTAAAGTGAGTCCATTGTGATTTTGCTGGCATTCAAATGACTCTATTTGTCATTTTCTTAATGTTTAAAATAAGAGCAATTTAGGATTTTAAAAACCATACTCAGGTCATGATGTTTGTATGCTACCCAAATTTTGTGTTCAAATGCTACGTCAAACACAATGAACAGATTTAATTGACTGGGAGTATCCCAATGCCCCCTTTGTATTTGTGGGACAACAAACAAACTACTAACAGTAACAATTATAAAACTTCATGCCAAGTTAACCAAAAATACCCCGATATATATGGCGGAAGTGCCATTCAAACCCATGCAAGTCCTTTGCGACCAGTTCTTGTACTGGAGGTTGCTGAGACTTGTCCTGCAACAACATCTATAACATATGAATGAAGTGGACCCTAATATGGATCATCTGACATTGGTATAATTAAGTACAAGTGATTCCATTACGGTGAGTTTGATATAAGACCGTATAAGTACACACCTGCATAATGCAAAGAACTTACCTCATTATTCCTAATTGTTTTTATTCCTAATTGTTTTTATTCTTAAATATATTTTATGTTGAGTATAAACAATAGTTAGAATCTAAGATTAACTAGGCTTATAAGAAAAGGAAATCGTAGCACGGATACTAACCAGAGGAGGAAGGCATTCATCAGCATGTCGTTTAGGAACAGAGAATCCTCCATGGGTGTTTGTATCAGATGGAGTGAGTCTCTTGCTAAAGGACCGCACACGAGTTTTCCGCGATAATGATAGAGATGTTTCCTCTGAGTCCTCAGGACTTGGTCCCTCTTGCTGTGAGGAGCCAAAGTATTGACCATATATTAATAAATTCATATGAATCATACAGGCATATAAAAATCGCAAGGAACTGAGATAATTTAATCTCAATATTTATAGCAATTGAATGCACGAGTTTGTCGTGTAAATTGCCATCATCACCCAAATCTCTAAAATGGTATTAAAATTCTCAGGCAACCCAATCAACATTAGCCACAAAAATACATTAGATTCATCATTAATGATGTGACAAAAATTAGAAGCTCATTTCATATATTAAATAAATTGAATAGTTTCATTTCCATGTGGACTCCGAACAACACCTAGACAAAACATATTTAAAAACAAAGCATAAGCCAATGGTTGAACTCAATTAATATTTAAGTAGCTAACCTCTGCTTCTGGAAGCAAAGTAACTTGTGCAAAAACCTCATCTGTGTGAGCTTCAACCTGAAAATCCACAACAAGAACACCATCCAGAAATAAATATAGAATATTATAATTATAAAAGCATACAAAGAATATGCTACCAAATAATTCAGAATCCAAACACATTGTCAAAAGTGAGCAAAATACATCAAAAGACATACATGTGTGAGTGTATATATACATACATATATGTATATATTTATACATATATAAGAGAGAGAGAGAGACAGAGAGTATACCTTTAGCTGAACATAGACAACCTTGCAAAGGATCTTAAAAGGTAAATTGTAAATTGGCATCTCCATATTACCATCTTGGTTCGTGTACGCCTCAACCTAAAACAGAACAAATAATCAAAAATGGATTCAATGGCAACTACTAATAAATAAATTAAGCATAGACATCTAATTTTTTCCAAGACATATATATATACACATACACTTGAAGGTAGCACATTACTCTACTAAGTATTGATAGAACGTGGGTGTGGGTGGAGTAATTTTTCCTCTTCAATTCAAAGATGGAATGTTCCCATCTTGCCCTCAATTCATGGTAGGACTGATTTGGGTATTTAAACAAAGGAAAATGTTATTGATCCCTTCTTTCCTTAATGATGTAGCTATCGATGTGTCATGCATTTTTATTTTTATTTTTTATTTTTTTAAAAGGATGCATAGAACTACTCTCACATTATTAGGGGAAAAAAAATAGGGACGAATAGCACTGTTCGAGGGAGGCACCAAAGGCCTCCTGGCTGCTTCCTCCAATAGAATTGATATGTGTTCATGTGTGCGCGGAAGCATCAGAAATAAAATCTTCTCAATTTGTTTGAAGCACTTGATATGAGCACATTATGTTTCTATGATAAAGTGAGTTTCGTATCATATAGAGGATCAATTAACAAGATTCAAGAAAGGACATCGTCATGTCCTTCTCATTATTCATTATGTAATGACTTCCAACTTTTTTAAATGACTCCACGGTAAATGAAACCACTGTATCTTCTTCTTTTTCTTTTGCTCAGTTGTAACTTTTTTCCTATCATCCCGTTCTTCTCCTTCAAATGCCATGGGAAACAAAGATGGGATGGTTTCATTTCCATGGGACAACCAAACCCACATCAGATTATGTGTCAATTCAGATTGAGATGTCCAAAAAATTACATGATTGTAACAGAGGAAGAGATGCAGGGGAGAACAGGACCTGTTCCATGTGACCTTGAGGGAAATAGAAAACCTTCTCCCCAGCACGCGGAACATGAACAAAAGGACCCGCACAAGCATGCCATAGTTCAGCGTACAAGTCATCTTTGCCACCTGAGGTCATAGCAGAGCACTATTAACAGCAGAACCACAAGATATGCACACACAAACAGACACATATACAGATTTTATATATATATATATATATATAGAGAGAGAGAGAGAGAGAGAGAGAGAGAGAGAGAGAGAGAGAGAGAGAGAGAGACTGAGGAACAAAACAATTAAGACCCATTTGAGAGATGGGAGAAAGAAGAGATTTAAGAAGCAAAAAAGCAATCATCAATGGCAAAAATGGGATGAAACCCTGCTGGTGATGAAATACAAAATGAAAAACAAAAGACAATTGGGTTTTGTTTAAAAACACCACCACTGCTCAAAAATCTACAACAAACTACAATTCTACAATGTACGGGGACAAGTCCGGACAGTCGGCGGAGCGCCTTGAAAGAGTGATCCGGAGGTTTGGAGCGTCGCGCCGCTATGACCCGAGCGGGTTGTATGGACTTAGACGGCTCGTGGTCGTGTGAGGACGCAGAACCTTCTCGATGAACAGGAGAGCAAAGCGTCGCCTAGAACAGGGACCTGAAATCGAAGAAGATCGTCAAGGGAGACCGGGGGTTTCCCGGTCTAAAACCCTCCGACGGTCAAGTCAGTCTCTGAGGGGAAAAAGAGGGAAAGGAATTTCTAGGGGTTTCGTGCTAGAGAACTTACTTCTTTCGACATGAATAGTGCTCCTTTTATAGGCAAGTGCCAGGTTTCGGATTGGTCCGATGTTTTAACCCGACCGTGGTCAAGTTAGAGTCCTGAGCTAATCACGGTTAGATAAGGGTTTCAGACCGGATCGCGGATCTTTCGGGGTTTCAGGCCTGATCGCTGACAGTCGTTCCCCTGAATCGTTTTCCAGGAGCGTGCTCTGCTCCCGGTCTGATTTCCTCAGTCGGATCTGAGATGTAAGACAAATTCGACGCACGCGAGGGGCACGTGCTCATGCGGCCCGAGGGGGGTTCGTTGGACCGAGAGGGAGGCCCAACCGAGGCTGACGCAACCGAGGGCATCAAGGTCCGAGGACCCATCGACCCGAGATCAGGCAAGACCGATATCTCGGATGGTCCGAGGACGTGTTGGCCCGATGGAACAGGACAGACCGAGCTCATTACCGAGATCATCCACGTGTCGCCGATTCATTTGCTCTTCGTAAATATCCCACACAACTTCCCCCGAGCCATCACGTCCTCGGTCACTCGGTTACCGAGGATGTGATGGTTCTGACATGGTGGTACTGCCTTTCAGTCAAGCGCCGTTTCGTATGCCCGAGGCAGCCTTTGGGCACAAATCACGAGGGGGTGACGTCAGCCTCGGGAAGCTAGGTATATAAGGGTTTCTGGCTCCCTTATTCTCTCACTTTCACTTCCAGAGCCAAAGCCTTGTCGACCGAAGAGACTTCGCCGGAGAGAGAAAATCCAACCGTGGACGGCCGCCGGAAATCGCCCTGCTTGAATTTTCCGGTGAGTTCTTCATCTGTTCTTGGTATTCTTCATTTTTCTCCATTCGTTTCTCTGTGATCTCCTTTTTTTAATCCGCTCGTAAAAACATAATTGTGTGCTCGGTTGTTGGTGAAATGTCTGAACCGAGCACATCACATGTGCTCGGTTTCCTGTAATGCGTTTGAACCGAGCACAACATATGTGCTCGGATTTAACTAGGCTTTAAGCTGAGAAACTAACTTACCTAGGGCTGTTCGGGAATCCCCCTAAGATAGGATTTTTACTTACTTCATGTATCCTAGGGCATTTTATCCTTACCGAGCTCTGTACTTAACAGATGACTCATCAAATTCGAGGGAACCCGGACAAGGAGAGGGACTTCGGGGAGAAGTTCGGTTTTGGGACCGAGATAACATTTCGGTCTGCCGAGGTTGGTGAAGAGATCGGTTCCACCGACAACCGAGGGGGAGTACCAATTCACAACATCAACTTCTTCGAGGGTGGTGTTCGGGTCCCCTTCCCCGAGCTGCTAGTGGATTTCTTGAACTTCATCAACTTGGCGCCCATCCAGTTGAAACCGAACACTTACAAGGTAGTGCTCGGGGTTGTGGAGCTCAATAAAATCCTCGGCACCAACCTAGGTGTTGAGGAGATACTCAGCTGTTATCAGCTTTCTCGGTCACCGAGCGGGTTCTATCTCAGATCCCGAGACCCCGAGCGGGTGCTGGTCACACACATCCCCGACAGCAGCCAAGGGTATCAGTCGGACATAGTATTTGTCTATGGCGATTTTGAGCCTCCCTTGCTCGGGCGAGAAGGGCGGAGAGTCCCTCGGGAGCTCGGGGAGCCTCGTAAGTTTCTTTTACACTTGGTAGTTTTAATCACTTGTTTCTTTCTGCTTTTTCTCCTTTCTCGGTTCATGACTTGTTCCTTTTTTTTTTATTACAGCTGAAGCTGCCTTTGAACTTCCTCTTGAAGTTAGAGAGGAAGAAATCAAGAGGGTACTGCGCTACCGAGGAGAAGACGGATTTGGTCGGGCAGCGCACGTCCTTCTCAAGTACCCTCCTCGGTACAGGAGCTTCCAGGCAACGAGCGTTCCCCGTTGGTACCCTACCTTTGGCCAGGCAAAGAAGAAGAAGGCCATAGCCCAAGAACCGAACGTAGTTGTCGCCCTCGGTACACAGGGCCGAGCAGAAGGAGAGGGTTCGAATTCCCCCGAGCAGTGGTCGCCCGATAATATGGGTGAGCGAGGGACTTCCATGAAGGTTCCTGCTCCCAAAAAGAAAGGGGCAGGCCCGAGCAGGCAGAAGGGGTCTGACCCCATCAAGGAGGCCATGCGGAGGAAGCAGCAGGGGAGAATCCCTCAAGTCAATCCGCCTGAGAAGGCTGCCCCGAGGGAAACGACCCCGAGGGTTCCGGAGAAGAGGCCCGCTCCTGAAGTTCCTCGGTCCTCACAGCCGATCATTCCTCGGGAGATTGGGCCCTCGGAGAGGCCGGGGAAGACAATCTTGATCGAGGACCACTCTCCCGAGCAGGCAAAGAAAAAGCAGCGGGTGGAGATGGACTATCCCTTCCCCTCCTCGGAGTACCAGCCCCTCACAATTGATCGAGGACGTCGGGAGATAATGAGGGAATTGCCCCAGTTCCCCCTGCCAACCGACCGGAGGCTCTCGGTCATGACCGACCCGGAGTTCACATACCATTCAATCGGGAACTTGCTGAAGTTCCCGACGGACATGGCCAGTCACAAGAAGCACCGGTCGGTGGACTTGGGCTACGAGACGCTCATCCACCAGCTCTTGGTAAGCTTCTGTTCTTTCAACACTTAGAAAATTTTGAGTTTTTAATACTAATTGTGCTCGGTGACCGCAGGCCGCGCAACAAACCATGCTCCTCACCGAGCGCCTCTTGAAGACCGAGGACCGGTATAAAAAGGAGGTGGTTGAATGGTCGACCGAGAGGTCGGATCTGAAGGCCGAGGGGAGCCAGCTGAAGGAAGAACTGGCCAAGGTGCAATCCGAGCTGGAGAGCATTCGGGAAGCGGCTCGGTTGTCCCAGGACGAGCTTGCAAAGTCCCAGGCCCTGACCGAGGACTTACGGTCCAAGCTCGACCAGTCCCGAGGCGATGCTTCTCACTGGAAGAAGCAAGCCGATGAATGGTATGGTCAGTTTCAGACCGAGGTAGATTCTCGGGCGGCTCTGATCAAACAGGCAGAGGACAAAGCTGCCGACGAATACGTCGAGAAGATGGAGCCGTATCTGGAGAAAAACTACCGACTCGGTTGGGACTCCCTCGGTTCTCGGGTCAAGGAGGCCTACCCGGAGGTGGACTTAGAGAAGATCCCCTTTGAAAGGGTGATGCTACCCCTCTCGGACGATGAGGGAGATGAGGAAGGGGATGATGCCGAGGATGGGGAGGCCTCCCCCGAGGAACCTGGGGCAGCCGAGCGTCCGGACGTCGTGCCATCCACCGAGCAACCTGCTACCGACGACACCGAGCTTCCTGCCCCCGAGGACCTGCAGATCCCCGCTACCGAGGACCCCGAGCACTCGAACACCGAGGCTCGTCACACTTAGGTTTTTTTTTTTTTTTTTTTTTTTTTTTTTTTTTTATGATGCCCGAGGGGCTCTGCATGTACTTAAACATTTTGTAAAGAATTCTCTTTGTGAATATATGATCATTTTTGGCCCGATGGGCTTTCCCAGTCTATATACTTGGTTTGAATATATATGCTTCTTTCTTGCCCGATGGGCTTTCGTTGTATGATTGATCTGCTCTGATGAATATATGCTTGTTTCTGGCCCGACAGGCCTTTCATTTTGTGTTTATGTTCTGGGCGTTAGAATTTATTTTTCTTCGTACGTTTTTCCTCTTTTTTTTGTGCTTGCGAGTCGTTGCTGCTCGGAATCCGAGACCTTAGCAAATATATCCCTTTGTCGCCTAGGAGGGGCTAGGGTGATCGACCCTCACCACCTTGACGAGACTAAGGTTTTCTATATGTATTTCCTTGTTGTCATGGTGAGGCTAGGGTGATCGGTCCTCGTCACCATGACAAGACTAGGAGTTTCTAGTAATGGCAGTATTTTCATTGAATAAAAAGACTTCATTGATTGGACTGAACTGGTGTTTTGCCGACCATGCTCACATTACATTACCTTTCTTCATTTGTGGAATATTCTAAGGTTTGACACGTTTACCGACCTTGGTAGGTCCCTATTGTCTTCACAGTGCTTCAAATCATAAGAACCTTTTTCTCCGACAGCGATGACCTCATAGGGGCCTTCCCAGGTTGCCCCGAGTTTTCCTTCCTTTGGGTCCCGAGTTCCCGAGTTTACCTTTCTGAGGACGAGATCACCGACTTTAAATTCTCGGGGGCTGATTTTCTTCTCATAGTACTTCCGGAGTTCTTGTTGATAGATCGCCATTCGGATCAGTGCTTCGCCTCTCCTTTCTTCGGCTAGGTCAAGCTCGCGCGCCATGTTCTCTTCGTCCTGCTCCTGACCGGGTTCTTCTGTTCTTAGAGTCGGATATTCCGTTTCTGCTGGGATGACTGCCTCTGTCCCGAAAGCGAGTGCAAAAGGGGTTTCGTTTGTCGACCTCCGAGGAGTCGTCCTGTATGCCCATAGGACCGCATGAAGCTCCTCGGGCCACCTCCCTTTCGCCTTCTTCAACCTTTTCTTGATTCCTTTGACAATTACTTTGTTTGTCGCCTCCGCTTGACCATTAGATTGTGGATAACTCGGACTAGCATAGAAGAACTTCGCTCCGAATTGTGCGCAGAATTCTTGAGTTCTTCGACTCTCGAATTGAGTACCGTTATCCGAGATGAACGCTTGGGGAACCCCAAATCTCGTGAAGATGTTTTCCCAAAGGAAACTGATGATATCCGAGTCCCTGATGGAGGCTAGGGCAGCGGCCTCCACCCACTTTGTGAAATAGTCGGTTGCGACAACGAGGTATCTTCTATTGCCGCTCGCTCGGGGGAGCGGTCCGACCAAATCAAGGCCCCATTTTGCAAAAGGCCAAGGGCTTGATAACGGATGCAGGTTTCCAGCTGGTCGGTGGATTTTATCCGAGAAGAATTGGCAATTGGGACATTTCCGGGTGTACTTAAGGGCATCCTTTTGCATGTACGGCCACCAGTAACCGTGCGTTATTGCTCGGTGTGCCAGCGAACGTCCCCCAGCGTGACCTCCACAACTTCCATCATGCAGTTCTTGCAAGATTCCTTCCACTTCGTTCGGGTGAACGCATCTCAAATACGCTCCGGTGAAAGATCGTCTGTATAGCAAGCCTTTTGGAGAGAGCCAGAATCGTGCCGATTTGACCCTGATCCGGTGTTTCTGATGGTGGTCTTCAGGAAGGACATCATTTTTGAGGTAATCGATTATTTCGTCCATCCAGCTTGGACCAAGTTCGACAATTTCGTTGATTTCCGGGCTTGGCTCTATGCTTGGAGCATGGATAGTTTCGATATTAATTGTTCTTCGGGATTCTGTTTCCAGTGCCGACGCGAGAGAAGCTAGCGCGTCTGCATGCTTGTTCCGTTCTCTTTCAAGTTGTTGGATGCAAATGCTTTCGAAATTTGAAATGAGCTTCTTTGTGAGCTCGACATAAGCTTTCATCCTTTCATCCCGAGCCTCATATTCACCGTTCAGCTGTCGAACCACCAATTGAGAATCACTGAAAAGATTTAGCTTGGTTGCCGATAATGCCAGGGCAAGCCTCAGTCCTGCTAGGGTGGCCTCATACTCGGCCTCGTTGTTTGAAGCGGAGAACTGCAGTCTGATTGCGCTTTCTAGAACTTCACCTGTCGGAGATCGGAGGACAATCCCGATTCCTGCCCCTCGATTGTTCGAGGCCCCGTCGACATACAGCTCCCATCTCCTACTATCCTCGCCCCCGAGTTCGGCCGAGGAAGAGGTATCCGATTGTTCGGGCGAACTTTGGTTTGTCTCATCTCGTTCGCTGCTACAATCGGTAAACTCAGCCACGAAATCCGCCAAGATTTGCCCTTTTATTGCCGTCCTCGGTCTGAACTGGATATCAAATGCCGCTAGCTCGATTCCCCATTTAGAAATTCTTCCGGAAAGGTCGGGCTTCCGAAGTACATCTTTTAGGGGTTGGTTCGTCAGGACGATGATGGTGTGTGCTTGAAAATAGTGTCGGAGTTTTCTCGAAGCTGTTCGGAGTGCTAGGGCAATCTTTTCGAGAGGCAAGTACCATGTTTCGGCATCAAGTAAGGTCTTGCTTACATAATACACAGGTCTCTGTTCTTTTCCATCTTCTCGGATCGCGACGGCGCTTACCGCGTGCTGGGAAACCGCTAGGTATAAGAACAACGGTTCTCCGTGTCTTGGTTTCGACAAGACAGGAGGGCTTTCCAAATGTCTTATTAAATTTTTCAAGGCGACCCGACATTCCTCCGTCCAAACATGCTTTGTTTTCTGCTTCTTTAGGGCCTGAAAGAAGGGCTGGCACTTGTCCGAGGATCGTGAAATAAAGCGCCCGAGTGCCGCGATCATTCCGTTCAACCGCTGAACCTCTCGGTATGTGCTTGGTTCCTTAAGTGATCGCAACGCCTCTATCTTCGTTGGATTTGCCTCAATCCCTCGTCGAGTAACCAAGTGTCCGAGGAACTTTCCTGACCGCACCCCGAAAGAGCTTTTCTTAGCATTGAGTTTCATCCCGAATTGCCGCAATCTCCCAAAAACCTCGGCAAGGTCAGCTATGTGGTCGGACTCAACCGAGCTTTTTACGATAGTGTCATCGACGTAGGCTTCCAAGTTCTTCCCGATTAGTCCCTCGAACATCCGAGAGACAAGTCGTTGATATGTCGCCCCGGCGTTTTTGAGGCCGAAGGGCATCACTTTGTAACAATAGGTGCCGATGGGGGTGATAAATGCTGTCTTCTCTTGGTCCTCTTCTGCCATCGGCACTTGATGGTACCCGGAAAAGGCGTCGAAGATGCTTAACCGAGCGTACCCGGCAATCGAATCTATGACCTGGTCGATCTTCGGTAATGGGAAACTATCCTTCGGGCAAGCTTTGTTTAGGTCCGTGAAATCAACACATATTCTCCATTCGCCACTTTTCTTCCTTACACAGACTGGATTGGCGAGCCATGTCGGGTATATTACTTCCCGTATGAATCCGGCTTTTGAAAGTTTCTTTACTTCCTCGTTTACGGCCCGAGCTCGGTCGTCGGACAACCTCCTTTGCTTCTGTGTGATGGGCTTGGAGCTCGGATTCACTCTAAGCCTGTGTTGGACTATGCTCGGATCGATTCCTGGCATCTTATGTGGCGACCAGGCGAACACGTCAGCGTTTTTCTTCAAGAACTGAAACAACTCCGAAGCTTCTTCCTCCGAGAGAGAGCTCCCGAGAAGAAAGTATCGTTCGGGGCATTCCTCATCAATGATCATCTTACGGAGCTCTTCACCCGTCCGGTCGTCGGGCTCGAGTAAAGTATCTTCAACCCCGGGCCGACCGTGCTTTAATTGCTATAATGGGTCGATGTCCCTCTTAACCTTTTTTTGCTCGACGGAACTGTCCTCCATCATCTCAATCCGAGCGTTGCTCTTTTCCTTCTTTTTAGTCGCCGACGACGGAGTGTGACCTGTGAGTTCATACATAAAACATTCTCGGGCTACAGCTTGGTTTCCGCGGAGTTCCATTATGCCTTCGGGTCCAGGGAAGCGGACGGACTGATGGTAAGTGGAGGGGACCGCTTCGATGGCGTGGAGCCAGGGCCTTCCCATTATCACGTTGTATGCTGATCGCTCTTCTAGAACGACAAAGTGCTGAATGGTCTGGACTGGGCCGGTTCGGACAGCTAGGGCGACCTGCCCAAGGGGGTAAGATAGATTCCCGTTAAATGCTTTCAAGCTCAAATTACTCGGGGAGAGATCGTCCTTTTTCAATCCTAACTGGTCGAATAGTTTTTTGAACATGACATTAACCGAGGCTCCGTTGTCGACATAGACCTTCCCTACGTTGTAGTTCGCGATCATCATTCGGACTATCAAGGCGTCATTGTGGGGATGATGTGTTTCCGCGGTCGGGTAATCTCTCCCGAAGAATAGGGCGGAACTCAGATCGTCCTTCCCTCTTTCAGCCACGAGCGTTGGCTCTGATTTTACTTCGAACACCTCCCGAAGGTGTGACGCTTTCTGGCATTGCGCCCGAAGAGCGTTTATGGAGACCGAAGCCCTATCATATGCCCCGCTAATCACGTCGATGGCCCCCAAGACGGTATATCCCTCGGCCTCATTTCTTGGTTTCTCGACTTTTTTATCCTCGGGCTTTTTCCGATCATCGTTCTTGACTATGAACTCACTCAGGTGTCCGGCCTTTGCCCAGGTCTCCAGGTTATGCTTCAAGGTTTTGCAGTCTTCAGTCTTATGGCCGTGATCTTTATGGTATTCGCAAAACCATTTTTTGTTCCTCCTTTCGGGATCTCCGCCCATCGGCCTCGGTTTCTCGAAGAAATCTTTATTTTCGACGATTCGCAAGAGTCTGTAGATTGGCATAGTGAAAACAGTGAGGACCGCCTGATTCGGATTTGCTGGTACCTTGTCTCTCGTCGGCTCTTGCTTTGCTCGGTCGTCCCTTGATCGGTCCGTTCGGGGATTCTTATCTTTCTTTTTATCCGCCTGTTCGGTTTGCTTAGCCATCCGAAAGGCATCGTCGAGCCGTATGTACCTCTGTACTCGATCAAGCAGCTTTCCGATGCTGGAAGGTGGGTCGAGGGTGAGCTGCTCGAACAACCGAGAGGATCGAACCAGCCCTCGTCTGAAGATGTCGAGAGCGCTTCGCTCATCTGGTTCCTCGATCTCGGTGTAAAGCTCCCAGAATCTCTGGGAATAATCTCGCAAGGGCTCCTCCGTCCCCTGCCTCATCTCGTACAGGTTTTGCATGGTCTTGGCGTACTTCTTGCTTGTTATGAATCGGTCCCGAAAGAGCTTGACCAAATCTTCCCACCTTCGGATCGATTTCTCTGGAATCTTCGCCCACCACCTGAGGGCAATCTCTCCAAGGCTCATCGGAAAGATTTTGCACATAAAGCCTTCATTGTCAATATAGAGGGACATCTTTTGGACATAGTACGTCAGATGGTAGTCGGGATCCGCTACAGGGGAGTAGGGAGTGAAGGTGACGGCACTATAATTCTTTGGGGTTGGCGTGGTTTGGATCCAACTCGCGAAGGGAGACCTTCCTACTAGCAAATAGCTCGGTGTCGGTCGCACCGGCTCCCTCATTATCTTGATCTCCTCTCGGATCTTCCTTGCGAATTCGTCCGAGGTTAAATCTCCAACCCTCCTTCGCCTCTCCTCTCGAGAGCTTTTCCCATGTCGGCTCGGCTCTGCCGAGCCCTCGACTGCCTCGTAACGCTCCCTATCCCTCCGGTTGGCCCTCGGAGCCGACACCTCGGAGCGCCGCTCGCTTCCTCTCCGACCTTGGTTATCTTCGCGGGGGGTCCGCCTAGCTCGACTAGAACTCGCTCCAGTGACGACCTTGGAGAAAGAGTCATGCACCCGCCCCCTATCAGTTCTTTGGCGCTCCACCTTACTCCTCAACTTCCTGTAGCTTTGATCCTCACCTCTTTCAAGCCGCCTCTCTTGGGCGAGTACCCTACGCCGTCGTGGCCGGGATTCGGCGGGGTAAGTAGTGTAGCTTCGCTTGTCGCCACCATCCTCTGCTGACATTCGGCCGTGGTGGGAGGAGGCTTGATGGCGGCTACGCTCTTTGAGGTTGAGACACTCCTGCTCTAGGGCGAGTTTCTCGCGATTCGCCTCATCTAACCGTGCCTGGAGCATTGCGACTACAGCGGTGACCGCCTCCGGGTTGGAATGCTCCGCGACCGCTCGCTCATACGCGGCCTGGACTTCCTGCATCGGGATTTGCTCCACGGGCCTACTGGTCTCCCCGATGAAGGTAGCGCTCGCCGGGGGACGCCCGGCCGGTGGTGGTGGAAGTGCTACGCTTGCTCCATTCATCTCTGGCCCAGCATACGTTGCTCCGGACCTAGTTCGCCCCGCCATTTGTAAGAAAGGGAACACAAGCTCAAGCGAAGGCGAGCAGAAAGGCCTTTCGCTCGTTTTCCCACAGACGGCGCCAAACTGTACGGGGAAAAGTCCGGACAGTCGGCGGAGCGCCTTGAAAGAGTGATCCGGAGGTTTGAAGCGTCGCGCCGCTATGACCCGAGCGGGTTGTATGGACTTAGACGGCTCGTGGTCGTGTGAGGACGCAGAACCTTCTCGATGAACAGGAGAGCAAAGCGTCGCCTAGAACAGGGACCTGAAATCGAAGAAGATCGTCAAGGGAGACCGGGGGTTTCCCGGTCTAAAACCCTCCGACGGTCAAGTCAGTCTCTGAGGGGAAAAAGAGGGAAAGGAATTTCTAGGGGTTTCGTGCTAGAGAACTTACTTCTTTCGACATGAATAGTGCTCCTTTTATAGGCAAGTGCCAGGTTTCGGATTGGTCCGATGTTTTAACCCGACCGTGGTCAAGTTAGGGTCCTGAGCTAATCACGGTTAGATAAGGGTTTCAGACCGGATCGCGGATCTTTCGGGGTTTCAGGCCTGATCGCTGACAGTCGTTCCCCTGAATCGTTTTCCAGGAGCGTGCTCTGCTCCCGGTCTGATTTCCTCAGTCGGATCTGAGATGTAAGACAAATTCGACGCACGCGAGGGGCACGTGCTCATGCGGCCCGAGGGGGGTTCGTTGGACCGAGAGGGAGGCCCAACCGAGGCTGACGCAACCGAGGGCATCAAGGTCCGAGGACCCATCGACCCGAGATCAGGCAAGACCGATATCTCGGATGGTCCGAGGACGTGTTGGCCCGATGGAACAGGACAGACCGAGCTCATTACCGAGATCATCCACGTGTCGCCGATTCATTTGCTCTTCGTAAATATCCCACACATACAATACACTATAAATCTCTACCTGAACTTTCTAAAGAAATAAACAGGGAAAAAAAAAAAGATAAAATTTTCCCTCATAAATAGTAATTATGGCAACAATAACAAGAATTAGAGAGTAAAAGATAATGATCATCCAAAAAAATAAAATAAATAGCAAAAAAAAAAAAACTTATTTTAATTTGAAAATTAATAAATGAAGAAACGGAAAACATAACAGACACCAAACGCCACATACTTATGTAAATGACTATTTTCTCCAGCCGAAATAAGGTTTTTAGCCATCAATTAGCTCTTCACCCTCCATGCATAGACCACCTCCTCAATTTTTCGGATATCGATTGATTGAAATATACGAAAAGAAAAATACATAAATATACACAAAGACTACATATATATATACTCACGCTGACAAATAAGCAAATATGGATGAAGGGAACCCAATCGTCACCTTGGTGGTGGTTACTATGTAATCCGTCGTCATTGCGTCTTTTGCTCTCAATCTCAACATCAGTGCTCAATCCTCCACCTCCCATGACTCTCTCTCTCTCTCTCTGGAAATGGAGGTAAGAATGCGGCGGGAGAAATGAGGGAGACCCAAAAGAAAAAGCCCAGAATACTTGGTTCTGTCTTCAACAGCACCACCACCTCCTCCTCCACGCCACCTTCAACCGTCTCCTTGTGACCTTGTCTCCTACTACCCTCCCAGGCGCAAAGTAAAACACCTCTCTCTCTTTCTGTCCCTCTGACTCTCTCTCTCCCTGTATAAATATATATATCTATATATATATATATATGTATATAGGTGTTTTGTGTGGTGGTATTATGATGAGTGAGAGTGACTTTAACGTCTACTCCTATGTGGGCAGGGGAGTTATAGGGGATTGGCATTGTACACCTGCAGGACTGCTCTCGCTCGATGCATCGCTGCCTGCCTCTTTGACACCGTACGCTCCCTCCCTCAGCCACGAGTCATTTCTTTCCGAAGGCCGCCTCTCTCTCTCTCTATCTCTCTGTCTCTCTTCTTGGCGATGTTTGCTAATTTACGCCGATATCATCGATGTCCACTTTTGCCTTTGCATATCCCATTCAATCGCCGTTTCTTCTCTCTCTCTCTCTCTCTCTCCTATCTTACGTGACCATCTCCGCCCATTTTGACCTTTTTCAAATTTTTTTCTATCTTATTTGAGGAAAGTCTAGCTCACGGCCCGTGTTCATTCCGCATCACAGCCACGTTCTTAATTCTAGATCTGAACGGATCAAAAATGCAATAAAATGTGAGATAATACTTGGCTTCTCATGGTAGAATAATAACTCTTCCTCTCTTCTACTCATATTATGTTAGTATCTAATAAAACAAATGAGAATTGATTATGTACATATATTTTTATGTTATATTATCATAAATATTTGTTTACGTGTCTATAAATATATGTTTATGTCTCCAAATGAATATAAATATGTGTTTGTGTATTTATATTGACGAATCCATATTCACGTATTTATATTTTTTAAAATTAACAATGACACGTAATATAATTTGAGTGGGAGGGAGGAGGAGTTGTTCCTCCCCTGTGAGGAATCAAGTTTTGTCCTAAAATGGGTAGGTGAATCACTCTAATATGCCAATGCCCTTGAATCTAGTGCATGTTCCATTCCTATTGGAATGGAGGTTTTGCGGAGATTTTAATTTTGACTTCACCTAGATATATTTGACCTTTTATCGTTTGACCAAAAAATAGAAAACTCTAATATGTTAAATGCTAATGACAAAATAATTTAATGACATTGTCTTCACTTATTAAGTTAATAATCTTTTTATTAATTATCCCAAAAAAAAAAATTTTTGATACACCATGTCAGATTGTTGCATTTTTGGTGACCTGCCAACACGGACCCTCATAAATGCTATATAACATTAGAATGACAGTAAGAAGCTGTGAATCCTTAAAATAATTAAATATTTTTTATTAGAAGATTTATATTGCTCTATGTTCTTCCACGTTATGCCAAAAAATTAGGCACTAATTGGTCAACTATGTCCCTTTTGAATTTAGGTGGCATTTTGTAGATGAGCCTTTGGGAATTTTCTGCATCATGGGCTTATTTGAGATTTTCATTATAATTATAATTATTAGTATTATTATTATTATTCTTCTTCTTTATAAAATTTGTTGTTTATTTTATTTTATTTTTTTCAAATTGTGACAGGTGATTGCAGGGGCTAAGAGGTTGTAGAGTCGGGACTGATAATGTGTCAAAGGATTATTGGCAGGTTAGAGAAAACATATTACGTGGGCAACCTCAAGCTAGGCAGTATTCATGAAGGAAAATGATGATGATTTCTAAACACTTTGGTCATTTTTTTTCCTCGATCATGTGCTTAATGAAGTGGCATGCATTCAGAAATCAGAAAAGTGGTGAAATACTATAGCATTTCTAAAAAAACATATTCATATATCGATGTGATAACTGATATATTATCTGAAAATAAATTTTGACTAAAACTTATAAATTCGTTGTATGTATTACTCATTATTGAGGAGTTCTTTCCATTTCAAGCAGACGTGGACCTACGTTTGAGGTTGGGGGGCCATGGCACCCCCAAATTTTTTTGAGTCTTTTAAAATGTATTCAGTTCTATGAAATAGTACCCTTAAATTTGATAAAATGGTACCTTAAAATTTAATTATTTAACTTCAAATAATATTTTTTTTAATATTTGCACACAATGTGGCACTCCTTTAAAATGTGTTTAATTCCATGAAATGACATCCTTAAATTTGATCAAGTGAAACTCAAATTTAATTATCTACCTCTAAACAATACTTATTTTATGTTTGCACACATGCATTATATGTATGTATGTATGTACGTGTAAACGTATTAATGTATAAGTGGCAACCCCAAGCAAAAAATTTTAGTTCCACCCCTGATTTCAAGAGATATTACACAAAGTCGTAGACATATTATATTGTTCAACAAAGAACCTTCGAATGATCTCATGTATAATATTTCTATTAAAAAAAAAAAAAGTCATAAAGTTAATCACATGTAACAACAAATTAATTTTAACAAAAATTTTTAAGAACCCTCTTTAATCTTTGAACATTAATGGGAGTTGGCTCATTTTAATATATATATATATTTTTATGAAATTAGATGGATTTGGAGCAATAAAGACAGTGACGTGACACAAAGAGATAATCGTACTATCTTAATTTGCACCCTTACCTCATTGGTTATAAAATTTAATAACAAAGGATAATGGGGGAAAAAATTAATTGATAATTTTAGAGCTTGTCACCCAATTTATTTTCCAAACATGCCAGCAAGCCCCTCTGATTGAAGAGTGTTCATTTTCATGGTATGGTTCTGCCGGGCATGGATCCCCTCTAATAATAGGATGTTTCTAGTAAAATCTGGACCATCCATGTATGGGTCTATTCATACATGGATGGTCCAAATTTTACTGGACAGATGATCCTCTCCCGGTTCTCGATAAGGACCAATATACTTCTGATATGGTTGGAGGCCATTAGTGTTTTATGAAGGACCATCCTAGGGCTCCGTGCTTGAAGAGTCCCACTCATTTTAAGGGTACGTTGTACCAATTTCATGGTACATGCACGTGCGTGGAGATGCATGTTTTTTGTTTATGAAATAAAAATTATTTGTTGAATTTGGGCCCTCGAATTAGGTCAGGAGTTTCAAGAAATCAAGGGTCGAGACTACTGAAGTAGTCCAAAAAAACCGCACAAATTTTGCAGGCCCCTAACATTGAACCTAGGCTCAGCCCAACTGCCCAACCAAAGAAAGGATCCATAGCATATGGCATGCGCCTGATATTGAGCTCGAATGGTGAGTTGAATGTTTTTTTTTTTGATAAATAATGGTGAGTTGAATGTTAATAGCAAGAAAAAAAGGATTTTCAAATAAACCAAGTTTATTATGAATGTTAACTACTCCCTGCATCTCACTTTATTTGATAACAATTTTCATTTTAGGAAGTCTCAAAAAATTTACTACCCAAGACAAAAGATTATTTTAATTTTCTAATATGGCCCTTCTTATAGTAAAAATTACAATATTTATTCAAACCATAACACAAAATAACGTACGAGGGTACAACTAAAAAATTAAAACCAATGAGCTACATGATAATGTATTAAACCATTCATCTTAATATGCTTATAGAGTCAAAGTGTTCAAACAATTTGGAGCGGATGAAATAATATGAAATAGACAATAATTTTACCTATGTAACACAGGAAATTAATCAAGTTGAATTAATGAGTTCTATGTAGTAATAACATCACCAATACAACCATGAGTGCACCCCTTTTTCAAAGCTTTTCCCAAAGGGTGGGTCTAGATCTACACCTCTTATGATTTATTTTCAGTTTTTCACACATCTTTTCTCATTTTTATTCATGGCTCGAGTGAATTTAGCAAAAAGGGTGTGGGTTTAGACCCACCCCAAATTGAAGCCCGAACCGGGTGTAATCCATTCGCATAAGGGGTACAAAACTACAAATCTGACAAATGAGCTCTGTCAGTTGTTTCTCTCAATGACTAAACTACCCTCGACAAATCTTAATCGGACGATCTGAACTCTTATCAAAATAGAGGTAATTCCGTGTTTTCCAGATGGCCATTCACATTAATTAACATCATAGCACGGATGAGGCGCCAAACAAAAGGATAAGGAAACCTGCGAGTATATAGGTGAAGAGTTTTCCGTCTTCACCTCCTTTTCTTTTAGCTGAGTGCTGCTTAAAATGGCTATGGCAGCCGCCAATTACTGCTTCTCTGCGCTCACCTCCTCCGATAAATCCTTTTATTCCGTTTTCACCCAACGCCGCTTCGCCACGTCGCAGAGGTGTGTTCGTGTTGTTACTCCTAAAGCTACCAATCAGAGGAAGAGAATTTCAAAGAAAGGCCCCTCTTCTACTGGTAAACCCACCCCAGAGGTAAACCCTAATCTCTCCCTCTCCCTATATCTATATCTATATACATGTATGTTATTTTGTTATTACATTGATGGGTATGTGATAAATTCTAGAATAATGGAGGAGGTGGTGTCACTTTCAGTGAGAAATGTTTGTGAATGATTGGAGTTCCAAGTGCATTGGTGTTTGTTTAGGATTTATATGAGAGCAAATGGTTGATTTAGTGGATCATAACGTTATGGGTTTATGTATTTATGCTCATATGTAGAATTTTGTATCATAGATTGACTCAAAATCCTCTTTGCACAATTGCACTTATGGTTAAATCTTGAACACATGTATGTACTAATGTATTGTATATGCTTGTGGCATATGCACTGTATGGTGTATGCTGCCATGTATTTTTCCCTTCCCTTCCCTTTTGGGGTAAGGTATGGGGTTACAATTCTCTTCGTAGAGATGAATGTATTTTCTGGTGTTTATTTATATGTGCAAATTAACGAGGTTGGGACTTTATTTTAAATTTTGGTTTGCCGAATTTAGACCGAACCTGTTTCCCAGAAGAAGTTTCCTGGAAGATCAAAAGATGAAAGGACCTATTCATATGTTGATGGTGATAGTGGTAGAGGTGATACGGGACAATCTCAATCAACGGCGTTTAAATCATTTGGCGTGCCAAAAAAGGACAAAAAGGGATTAACATATGATTTGAAGGAGCAGCAGGTATAATTTCTGGCATTTGATTATGTGCAAAAATGCTATACTTCTGAGAGCCACGGGATTTCTTTGAAAAAAACTTCTTTTCGTTGCGTAGGATTAAATTTGATATGGAATTCCTGTTATGAAGAATTTCACTATCTATTCTACTGAGGATTTTCTATGACCTCAAAATCTATTCCCAATTCCTTGGCATATAAAGCACCCGAACAATTGAATTAAAAATAGGCCTCCAATTCAAGTTCCGAAGCCCCAGTTCCATGCAACCAAATGCAAACTAAGATTATTGGATGGGGTTATATTACATGAGTAAAATACATCTGTTTTCTTTCCTTGTATTTACAAGGTCTAAATGTTCAATTATGAGACGACACATGGCATCCTAACCTGGTGACACATGGCATCTAAGGTAAACCCGCTTTTCTCCTTCAATAGCAGCTTATCAGGTGACCTGGACCTGAGGTGACTACATCTCTGAAGGCCTTTCCCTTACTCTTCCATTGCTCCCCAATGAAGTAACATTCTACTCCTGCTCAGACGGGTGGGGCAGAACATGGGGGGCCTAATTATGGCTTGGGGCAGACTGGGTTTATTGTTATTTCTTCCAACTCCTGTCATGTTTAGAGCTGTGTAGAAAGCTACTCCATTTTCACTGTTCGATGTGAGTAATCCATCTGTACTACACTCAAGACTTCACGACCTGCAAAGCATAATCTTGGTTCCACACCTTTAAAATATCTTTGAATTTATATTATTTCTGGGATTACTGAAATTCAATCATCACTCTAATTTTAACCTTAGATAGGGCTGAATGACTACTTCATTAAAAAAAAAATAGATAGGGCTGAATGGCTATAAATTGTTTGTATATTCAACCCTAAGTAGTTGGGTTTTAAGACATTGGTGATTTGTCTCATTTTATAAAAATATAATATGTTCAATGTCAAGTCTATTGTTGATTTGCTGAGTTCCAAAGAATGCCGAACTTTTTGATCTTTTTAACCATCAGTTTCCTTGTCAAGAACCTTTCCCATTATTAAGTTCGTTCCTTGAGATCTTGAAATACACAATTCCGGAACTTTGTAAAATCACAAATTTCATTTTCTTTTTTTAGTATATGTTTTATGTTTTATTAGCTCAGTCAGTTTGAGCAATGCTTATTTTATGTCCTCTTGTTCGACTCTTTTTAGCAGTAAGAGGTGATTGTACCCAATTTCAGGTTGAACCAGGAATTCTTCAGGATGCAGCTTTTCTTAATGCTGTTGTGAAGGTATACTTATTCCCCCTTTTTTAATATATATATATATATATATATATATATATATATATTTCTTATTATTTAGGAATCATTTTTTAATAATATATTTCTTGTATTCTTCTCAATCTTTTAGGCGTGTAGTTTTTGTTTAAATTTATATCAGGAATGGGTTAAATGCATGGTTGATTGCTTCCTTGCTGTCACATTATACATGGTGATTGGAGCTCAAGTGTATACTCTGAACAATCTGGTTTTATCCTCTATTTAGGGTGTCCTCCTTTCCATAATAATTCGATACATTGTTGCCATATGGTAAATATACCCCTTTCTGAACTGTTACCCATATGTTGTTTGGTATTCAAGGAAGTTGTATGATTGGATGTTGGAATCATCCAACTAAATATTTGTCATTTGATGTCCTAGATAGAGCCTATTGCTCATTCTGAACTCCCCATTTACGTACTAATACCAAGTACTTAGCATTACATGTAAAAACTTGCAGACTCTATTTTCATTTCTAATGCTATTTGCTGTTTTTACTGCTCGTATCTTTTATATTGTCTAGGTTTACTGCACCCATACTGCGCCTGATTATTCCCTTCCTTGGCAAAAGCAAAGACAATATACAAGTACTGGAAGGCAGGTTTTCAAACCATTAATTGTTAGTTGTTCCTGAATATGTGAAAAAAAAACTTTTCTTTTTTCTCTGAGCTGCAGTTGCTTCTTTTTAGTTTTTAAATTTAACTTGTATGGTTCCTTTTGCCCATTATTTATCTTGGTGTTGAGATTAGTATTTTTTTTTCTAATATAAATTTTTTATTTTTTTAAATTCCTTTTACGTGGATGCAGTGCTTTTATGATTGGAGATGGTAAACTTTTGACAAATGCGCATTGTGTTGAACATGATACACAGGTAATATTCTTAGTTGTGTAATACAGATGATATTTTAGAAGTTGAAGACTTAAATGTATATGAATGGCTATGGCCATACTGTTCTAAACTTCTAATGGCATCCAAAGAAACTGATTTGAATCTGTCATTACCAGAACAAGAAGGGTTCAGAATATGCAGTTTATCGCTGCTTTATCAATGAAGCCTTTCCGGGGCAGCATTAGGCTGGCTTTTTTTTTGTTTTTTTGTTTTTGTTTTAATTTATAAATCTATAACATTTTTTTTTAACATCAGATCAATATCATTTGGATGAGAAGCTTGACAAAGTCAGGGGCGTCCTCCATCCATACAATTACATCATCAATATCTTGTGCATGTTTGGCTGAAGCATGAGTCACATTATTCCCTTCATGTTCTACATGACTACAAGTCCAATACCCAAATCCTGAGAGAAGCTGTGGGATATCTTTAATGATGACACCAATTGGGTATAAATCATTGTTAGCCAAGCTTACAGCCTTTATTACCTTTGAAGTAAACATCTACCAACCCTAGATTCCTAGGCCTCTAGCAAAACGGGACCCTTCCAACATAGCTAGAGCTTGAAGTTATTGAGTCATATTAAGTGGTTTGCTAGGCCATTGACCTGAACTGATGTATGGTCAAAATATAGTGGCACTCCACAGTGAAGATTTTTATTTTTTATTTTTGTAAAGTACAGAAATTGTTCCATTCAATTCTCTTGCCATATTTGGTGTTAGCATTTTCCTGTGCCTTACTAAATTTTAGCTATTTATTAGATCCAATTTCATGCGTTGTTTCTAAAGAAGTAAAAAGAAGTAAAAGGTTATTCTGTTGCTGCAGAAATAAAATATGAGCATGTTTGCATATCCATTATTCTTATAAATGAGTAGATAAGATCAGTTTCAAACTTTGCAGCAAGATGCATATATATCCTCTAATGCCTATGCCAGACGTGCCAAGTTCACTTGCGCGCGTGTGTGTGTGTGCGCGCGCGTATTTATATCTGTATTTGTTCATGATCGCAGGTTAAAGTGAAGAGAAGGGGAGATGATACCAAATATGTGGCTAAGGTATTGTTCCCATAGAGAAATGACATTTTGCTGTGTGCTTTCTATGTTCCTCTGTCATTGTGACTTACTCACATCTTTAATGAGTCTCAATAATAATTCATTTGATATTAGTGCCAATAATAATTTGGAAGATAGTTTTTACTGTTTAAATTGTATCAGTCATTGCTCAAGTTCTACAGTCTAATATGCTTAATGCTTTTTGGCTAATTAGATGTTGCATCTTACTTTCCTCTCAGTGATCTTTTGTACAGGTTTTAGCTAGAGGTGTTGAATGTGACATAGCATTGCTTTCAGTAGAAAGCGAGGAATTCTGGAAAGGGGCTGAACCACTCCAGTTTGGACATTTGCCACGTCTTCAGGTTTTAACTACTCTCTTATCCTGAGAGGGATTTGTCACTTTGCATTATTTGATGTATATGGATCTCGTCAGTTTGAGTATCTGTGCAATAGCTCTAGGTTCATCTTAAACTTCTAGGTAATCATGGTGAAAAAATAAGCATCTGATTAGAAAATAAATTTATATTTAAATAATCAAGAAGATATTTAAGGGCCTTGGAATGAGTTGTTCATTTTGGTGAAGGTTTGATTTCATAGAGCATATTTAACAAATATGAATAACCAAGCTGCCATTAGTTGACAAGTCATCTTTGGACCCTACATATAGCTTCCTTTTTGATATTGGACATATCTTAGACATTCTTAAAGGAAGGATCAATTGGGCATTTGGAATTGTAAGGGCACTTCTTATTCAATACTCATAAGGCCATTACCCAATATTGGTCCCGCAAAAGCGAGGTCTTGGGATTGGGGGGGGGGGGGGGGGGAGGGGTTGTGTGCTGGACACGGTCCTAAATTTTCAATACTTTTTGTAAGAAGTGTCTGATCCCAAGACTTGAGCCTGCCCATTCGTGCTTTGGGCATTTGGAATTGTAAGGACATTTCTTAGTCAATACTCATAAAGGCCATTACCCAGTATCGGTCCTGCGAAAGTGAGGTCTTGGGAGGGGTGTGTGCTGGATATGGTCCTAACTTTCAATACATTTGGTAAGAAGTGGCCGATCCCAAGACTTGAGCCTACCCATTCGCGCTTGACAGCCCGAGACTTTTATCATTGCACCAAACACTTTACAGTGAATACTCATAATACCTAGGGCTTGTTTGGTGGAAATTAAATTGTTCTATTGTGTTTTACATAGAATTGATCATTTTAATAAGTTGGAGTTATCACCATAGCTGTTGTTATGGGATAAATTTTAGAAATTCATGAAATGCCTCTATTTTGAAATTTTACTCTCATTTGTGATGATAGCTATAATTCTCTTGAATTTTCCTATTCAAGATGATGGATTTGTTCACAAAATTGTATATAAAACACAATGAAATAATTCAATTTACATGGGACGTCCAAACAAGCCCCTACTATATTTTTGTACTTAAGATTTCTATTGTTATGCTGTGAGCTTATCTTCTGGGCAGACGCTTTAAACTGTTCTTTGTGCTGTTAATGGGCAGGATGCGGTAACTGTTGTTGGATATCCCCTTGGAGGAGACACCATTTCGGTAACAAAGGGAGTGGTGTCGCGTATAGAGGTTTGATTTATCCCACCAAGCTCAAATCGTATGATATTCAATTGCTGATATTCCATTGATTGTCTCTTCTGTGCCTTTGGCTGTGCCTGGATTGTTAGACACAATTGGTTGTTTTGTCATTGTCATTTATTAGTAGGTAGGGTTCTGATATTATATATATATATATAAAATATGTTCTTCTCATTTGTTCATGCAATAATTTTCATTTGTTGCATTGTCTTTGTGTGGACAGACAGGATTGACAAGATATGGTGAGAAGTGTGTGATGCCCCAAGTAAAGGATGGAGAATATCTGGGAAAAAATAATAAGAAATGAGCTAATTCAAATTAGTGTCAACGATTGGGATCACAATAGAGATAACTAATCCAGATACTAAGCATATGCTGGGGTTATATAAATGGGCAATTTGAATTTTAAAGTAAATATTCTGTCTAAGACTTGTTGAATATATGTTACCAATGTAAACAGCTTTGATATCGAGAACTGGATTGCTGTTAGAATATCTGGCCATTGGGGTTTAAGTTAGGTCGAACAATATTAGCTTGTGCTTCTCTAAATAAGACTTAATTTTCTTTAGATATGTGCAAACGCCATTAGACCTAGAAGTAGGATAACATCTCTTGCTACAAAGTACAAACTATTGTTTTAGTCTGTCATGGTTTCTCTGTGCCAATTTATTTTGAAGCAACCATATCAAGATTCTTACAAATTTTATATGATCAGGTTACATCATATGCCCATGGTTCATCTGATTTGCTGGGCATTCAAATTGATGCGGCAATAAATCCTGGTCAGTATTACAATCCTTTATGTTTTAGTTTAAAAGAGTATTTATTCTCTTTCTTAGCAATAGCCACCACTTGCTAGATTTCAGGTAATAGTGGTGGTCCTGCATTCAATGACCAGGGGGAGTGCATTGGGGTGGCATTTCAGGTAGATTTTTTGGCATGCTGTCAATAATGGTTCAGTATTTACTTGGTGATGGATCCTTGCTTCACTCATATACTCCCTCCATCCCACAAAGATAGGCCATTTTTGTTACCTTTTTTTTTTGTCCCAAAATGGTTGTCCACTTTGAAAAAGTCAAATCATAATTTTTTTGAAGTTTCCTGTACTACCCTTTGTTATCTCAATGATTACATTCAACACAAAACCCAATAACAAGTAAGAGATGGTATTTTTGAAAAGATGGAGTTTAACAAGTAATAAGTCAATGCAATGATGGCTTTTCTTAAAATGCTTGTTTTGTCAAACATGGCCTATCTTTGTGGGACGGAGGAGGGAGTACTAATTTGTAAAATATGAAATGGGATTCAAAAATTTTACGCACTTATTACCTTGGACCACCATTCTGCGTAGAGCAACTTTCTCATATCTTAATTTTAGCAACTGAAGATTCTCCATAAATTTCATTCCTGCTTGTGTGAGGATAACTCATTTTGTTTCACTTATATTTCTTTGTCTGATATGTTTTTACGAGAAACTTCCTTTAGGTTTACAGATCTGATGACGTTGAGAATATTGGATATGTGATTCCAACTACAGTTGTGTCTCATTTTTTGAATGACTATGAAAGGAACGGGAAGTACACTGGTGAGAAACTCTTCATGACTTCCATCATTTTATGAGACATGTTCTTGATACTTTATGCATGTAAATTATGTATTGTGCTTCACATTTAACCTTGCCATGTATAAACTGAATTTGATGACACTAAAAACTGCTCACCCATCTGGGGTTCTTTAAGGATCAAAAAGGCTGTAGTATATGACCTTGCATTTAATGGCATGAAGGACATAACCTTCATCATGGTTAATTATAAAGTCCATTTGCATGAGTTTCAAAGCCTCTTGTTCTTGTTCTTCTTAAACTAATTATTTATTTTTATGATTTACAACAGAAACCACCCTTCACTTATATGTTAATTTTTTAAGATATTTCTTTCTACCATCATCGAAACATCATGTTTATGCCTGTGAGTTCTGAGTTGTTTGCCAGGGCATTCTGGGTTAATAACTGAATCTTAAAAAGGCTTTCTTACTGTTCACCTTCTTTATTACTTCTCTCTATTTCATGACATCTAAATCTGTGATAGATACATTTTTGTATGTGTCAGCACAATTTCACACTTCCTTTTGTCTTCTTGCTGGAAATATTAGCACATTTATTTATTTGCTCTGAAAATTTTTAGCACTTCAGTCTTTATTCTGATCAAACCTTGTAAATTGAGCTTAATCTTGCCAACTAACATGGAACCATCCCAAGTAATCTTTCATGCATGGATTTCCAGGTTTCCCTTGCCTTGGAATATTGTTGCAAAAGTTGGAGAATCCAGCGCTACGTGCTTGCTTAAAAGTGAAGTTATATGAGGTTTATCTCTTTGTCTAGGCAAAAAGCGTTCCTTAAATCAGCTAGAGTGAATATTTGTTTGCTTTTTGCATATTTGTAAAGATATTGCTAAGACTTTTCTATAAACTTATATAATCTATATTTATTTATAGTTTGCATTGTTCATGGTATCTATTGTGTATTCTGTGGGGTCCATTATGGTGTCTATAATTCTTTTCTTTAGTTTAGTTTTTCCGTTGAAGGATGCCTCATCCTTCTTTTATCTCGTTCGCTGTTTTATAAAGTGGTGTTTCTCACCATTTTATTTTTTTTAAAGAAGGAAAAAAAAAAAGGTTTGCTCATTCAAGTGGTAGTCAGGTCACTGATGGGTTTCCCAACAATCAACACACCGTGAAATAACAGAAGGGCAGCAGTGTAAATCCACAATTAGCACCTGTTTGGGTTGTTATATATTACATTTGACTAGGATTTAGTTGCTGTGCCACTTTTAAGTATTACTGCTTTTTCCCATGATACATCTGATACGAATTTGTAATATAATTTTCTGATATCATCTTTATGCGAAGATGAAATCCTGGTAAACCTGGGGCATCCTAATTTCCTCATATGTTTCTCTGTGACATCTGGTTTGTGCAGGGTGTACTTGTGCGGAGAGTTGAACCCACTTCTGATGCAAATAATGTCTTAAAGGAGGTATGCTGACCAATTGTAACTTCAAGAGCTTGACATTCTTTTGCATTCATTCTTGTTCATGGTCCCCTTGTAGGAAACCTTGCACCATTCTTATTGCAGTACTTCTGAGTGTAATTGGTGTAATTGATCTTAGGATAATGAGAATCTTATCTTTTGGATACTCTGTTAAAGTCCTTTTGTTGATGCAAAGTTGTTGGATCAAAAGTTAATATTCTCACTCATTGATATTTTAAGAACTTTGTGAAATTTAAGGCTGGGATGGGTGGAGAAGTGTAAAAGAACTAGGTAGAATGAAAAGCTGGGATGGGAGGATAAAAGAAGAAATATATACTATGCTAAAGTTCCGAAAAACCGGTCTCGAGTTGCGGTAGGGACTCGAGCTATCAAAAACAGTGCTTTATAATTCTGCAAAATGGTCTTTGTAAGCATATCCAATTCAATATTGACTACTGGCATCTCTCTTGCACTATTCTTGTTCTATATTGTTATTCATTCTAGTGTTTTTGTAATTTGCTTCCAGCTTTTTATATTGTCAAAGAATTTTAATAATACTGCTAGATTTTTTGTTATTTTTTGGCCAGGGGGACGTGATTGTAAGCTTTGATGGTGTACAGGTAGGGTGTGAAGGAACAGTTCCGTTCCGATCAAATGAGCGGATTGCATTCCGCTATCTCATAAGTCAAAAGTAAGGGCCTAATCCTCCGCCAATAAATTAAGTTAAAGCTGATTTTCACTTTTATTAGTTGTCTGTTTGGTGCCTATAATAATAATACACTTGATCCTGCTGCTAGACTGCAATAGTGAAATCTTACAGTGGGGATAGTTTTGCATTATGGAACTCTAACAGGCCATTCCTGTATCACGCTTGCCCGATCATTTTCCTATATATTTTATGAGCATTTCTTCTTGGATGGGTGTTTTTTGGGACTTCAAGAATGTTGGAAGTTTCAATCTAATATTTAACTCAACTCAACAAAGCCTTATTCCCAACTAGCTAAAATTATCAATGTGGTTCTGATATAAATAGTTTATTGCACTGGAAAGGACGTAGTATTTTGGTTCGTGTCCATTTATGCTGCTTGATGGAAGTTAGTAGGCACCTCACTTCTCTTGCATCCTGTCTTTTCATATCCATGACAATATTATTAGTTTCTCTCCTGCATTTTCTTCATGTCCACCTTTATGATTTAGCTGGGCTCAATTTAATAGTGTTTGTCTTATATCTAATGATGTTCTGATGTAGATTTGCAGGTGATGTAGCAGAGCTTGGTATTATTAGAGCGGGGACATTCATGAAAGTTCAAGTAGTTTTGAATCCACGTGTGCATCTGGTATGCTATTAGAAACTTGGCTCTGAATGCAATGATGTGAATTTCAATTATCCCAGTTTTATAAGTTTCTATATTTCAACACTAATTTGTTTGGGTCCCTTATGCCCTTGCCTTAAGGTTCCCTATCACATCGAAGGAGATCAGCCTTCATATCTAATAATTGCTGGTTTGGTTTTTACCCCGCTCTCAGAACCACTCATAGAGTACGTTGTATTAGATTTCTGGTCATGGCAATATACGTTTTTTTAAAGCTAATAGAGTACCTTTTCATGGATACGTTTTCTATTTTATGGGAATTGATAATGCTAGTAACAAGCTAATACGTAAATTAATTTTGATTTTCTTAACAGTGAAGAGTGTGAAGATGCTATAGGGGTAAGTTGTGAATGATTTCACATTAAGCACAATATTAAAAGAAAAGTAATATTCAGTGATCCAATTGTATTATCTATGTTCTGAAATTTGGTTAGTTGTTTCTTTTGTGCAGTTGAAACTACTGGTGAAGGCACGTTATTCTTTGGCAAGGTTCAAAGGGGAGCAGATTGTGATCCTATCACAGGTTAGCCTCTTAAGTTAATGATTTTGCCTATCGTACTTATGTAACAGCTTTAGGGACATGATACGAACCCATGGGTGGAACTCACCCTTGAAAACCAGCTTACCAAATGATATGAACTCATGGGTAGAACTCACCCTTGAAAACCATCTTGCGAGGGAAGGGTGCCTAAGAACCGTATACACACGGCCAAGCTCATACTTGAGTACTTGACCAATGTGGGACACTTAGGATCGTAACAGGGCAACTAGAGGTTTTGTGCTCAAAAGTCTTCATTTTAAGAATCATATCCAATTGCATCTACTGATTGTTATTCTTGTGGATTTCAAATCGTTGATTTGATTTATCTCTTAGGTCTCTACCTGCTTATCCTCTTTTTTATTAATAGGTCTTAGCAAACGAAGTAAATATCGGTTACGAAGATATGGGCAATCAGCAGGCAAGCTATCTGTTACCGCCTCAAATTTTGTGCATTTTTGCTTATTTATATACATGATATTCAAATAAAACAATGGCAGGTTTTGAAGTTCAATGGGACTCGGATAAAAAACATTCATCACCTTGCACACCTTGTTGATTGTAAGTACGAATATCCATGGCATATTAATTTCATTTTGTTTTTCTGATTTACTATGATTCTTATGGTTGTGTGCCTTTGCTCAGCATGCAAGGACAAGTATCTTGTTTTTGAATTTGAAGACAATTACCTTGCTGTTTTGGAGAGAGAGGCAGCCACTGCTGCCTCACCGGGCATTCTCAAAGGTTATGGAATTCCATCTGAAAGATCTTCTGATCTGTTGGGACCATATGTGGATTCCTTAGGAGACAACCAAGCAATAAATCAGGATTTAGGAGACAGCCCCGTCTCGAATATGGAGATTGGCTTTGACGGACTCCTTTGGGCATGACTGCTAAATGTTTGTGAGGTCAACCTGAATTTTTCCATTGCAGAATGCATGGTGAGCGCAGCTTGCAAACCATTGAGAAATCACAATACTGTGGCATGGTGACAGCATGCAGACCGCTGGAATATCAGTAACGCCACAGCTTCGGATCATCTTTTGCACCATCGCACGAGTTTTTCTAATATTAACTGTAACGATTATCTTTATTTATTGCTTTGATTTGGAAAAGCATAAATTTCTTTAGCAATGGCTGCAAGGCAGCTAGCCTTGAGAGAATTCATGTAATCAATCAACGAAATGATCATTATTTATTTCTTTACTCGAGGAAATAAAGTACTCATTTTTCTGACTTATATCTTGGAAATTTCTGTCCATATTATGTGCTGTAAAATCATGACCCACGACATATATTAAATAAAAGGGAAGAAATTTAAATAAATAATTTAAAAAAAACAAAACAACAAAACATTTTTGGAGGTTACATAATGAACCCACTGAACTGCCCTGGACGGACTAGTGATTTTATCTTCTTTACAGATTAGCTAGGCAAATCTAAACCAACCAAAATCTGAATCCTTGTGCCTTGTGTACAAACTTCTATAAGTTGACATTGTATAACATATAACGGGGTACAGGAACTGAGATGGCCAGAAGAGTGGATTTAGAGTAAGATTGTGAGACTTCTTTTGTGAGAATGCGATCCCTTAGATTTTGATTCAGACTTCAATTCTAGTAAATATGACTGGATTTCAAATTTAGCCCTGATAGAAACGCACTAAAAGAAGCCTGTTCACAGCCCGATGCTATGACACAGATATAAAAAAAAACCCGAGTCTATTCATTATCAAATATAAGAAAGTTGAGCAAAGAGAAAATAAACCACACAACTGGAATTGTCATACATAATACCAACTCATATTATAATGACACTATTCGTTCATATTTGAATAACATCCAATATGCCTCAGGAAAAGGTTACATGTATTTCACTCCAAGACTGCAAGCCATGGATGGTTAATTAACCCTGCAGACCAATTACCCCTGCAGAAAGAAGGCAAAGAACACATAAGAACTACAGAGTATAAAGGCAAGCAGGTAATGAAATGACTCAATAATTACTAAAATTTAACCCACTGTAGAGGTTTGGCTTGACCAACTGTTATAATGCTTGTTAGACTTAGAACGTAACCAAACCTTATATATGGACCAAATGTCCCTCTTTTCTTCCTTTTATAATCTTTGAAGCTCTAGTTGAGTTTTGTAGGCTAGTGATTGTATACGTCTCGTGTACATGGGCTATTTTTCCTCTAAGATATACTTAACCTCGTAAAATATATGTGTGTGTGTGTGTGTGTGTCTGTATTGCCACCTTATTATGGGATCCTCTTGGAGATTTTGAAAATAAGCAAGAACCATTTTCAACTTTTTACTGTCATTTTTGGTGATTATTCTTTTTTCTTTCTCTAAAATTAGGTCATGCTCACATACAAAATAATATATTTCCGTATGAAAATGCTTTGGAGATAAAAAGGAACGATTTCATTTCTGTGTGATGTCCAAACAACCCCTTTATAAACATAGAAAGAGAAACACTAACCGCAAGCGACTCTCCCACCAGCATTTCCAGTGCTTTTGCTGAGTTCATGTCCACCTGAACAAATAGACACAACAGTTAAAGCATTGCCTAGTCAGTTAATGTAATGAAAACTCATAACGAAAACAAAATCATTTATCATCACTCAACCATCCCATGTAAAAAAAAGGTGAATTTTTAATCAGCAAGTTGCTGTTGGTTATGAGAGGATGCAACAAGTTAAGAATCAGCTTCATTTGATGAAGGTCACGAGATCATTTTCAAGTTTTCAACCAGCATCAAGCAAATCATTCACCACAATTCCAAGCCATCCCTGTCTTTCCCTATCCATAATAGCTCATATATTTATACATACATATATGGTGTGTGTTATTGACACTTGGAAGAAGCAATATTCTCAATTAGGGAAATTTGGCACTCTTAACCTTTCATAAACCAATAGCAGGTTGGCCCCACTACTCCCTAGTATACAACCTTTATTGGGGGCCTCCCAATGCAAGTTATAGTAAAGAACATTAAGTTACCTTTTCCAAGATCATCAGGGTCAGCATGGACAACAACAGCCCTTCCAACAATGGAGTTTGGTCCAGTGAGAGAAATCTGCAATCACTCAACGATACTTGAGAAGACAGAGTTGATCACACAAATAAACAATTACTGAAATGTGAAACTAATCATGATAATCAAATCACCTGTTGGTCAACAATTGTGAAACTAACAGTACCTGAACCAAAAATAAAATCAGCATCAACTTGTTAGATGAAGATGAAATATCAAACACTGGACTTGGCAACAAGATAATAAATCCATTCTATAAACCTCATAGCAAGGCCAAATTTTCTTTATAAAAACAATGATGATGTTGATGAAATGTTGACAAGCATGAATAATGATAAAGACAGCCAAGACAGCCAAGACAGCCAAAATAAGTAAGAGTATGGAACACAAACCATCCTCAGCAGCTGTTACATTTCCAAGATCACCAGCATGACGATTCTCATCCTCGGGAGCACCATGCTCTTTGCCCACAGGATTAAAATGCGGTCCTGCAAATTAAACAATAAAAAAAAAAAACTAGAACTGGTATCGGCAGTGCTAGATGAACCATCTCCAATGACCCCCTCTCACATGGGTGGGACCCACATTCATGAGAAAACGAGATCCCACCCTCTTCTGAGAGAGATGGTCATTGAGGCGGCCCACCAATCATTTTCAAACTGGTATTCATCTCTTCCTTCACCCATGATGCCCCAAAGTAAATGGCTAATGCAAATTACCAGTTGACATGCAACCATTTGTTGTGTCACCAAGGGCGTGGACATGAAAACCATGGAGACCAGGTTTAAGGCCAGAGAGACTTCCAGTCACTGTAGTTGGACCTGGAACATAAAGATACCAAATATTAAATTTCACATTCTGCAGATTTGTGAAGGTGAAGAAACTTATACATTCAATATGAATACTTGCTTTTAAATGATATTACCATCTCCCTCCTGATTAAAGTAAATGGTGCCACTCACACCCTCGTTGCTGCCAAGAACAGCAACAGCCTTCACCATTGTACAACGTGATCTAAAAGTAATATTTAGATATAAATGCGTTAAAGAATATTAGTCAGCTAGAGAAACAAAAATGAAAAAAATATATATACAGAAATAAATATAGATCAAGCTTTTGTACCTCAACCAGTGATCATAGTGAAAAAAAAAGAAAAAAAAAAAAGAAGGCAAGCAAACAAACAAACAATCAAAGAACAACAACAACAATAATGATAATTGGGGTTTCATGTACAAATTCACCATCATAAATCAGGGCCATTACAGAAATTTACAGCCATCACTCGAAATATTAGTATTTAATTGAAATGGTGGCAAACTACAAAATTCTAAAGTTGAACTTGTATCATCAAGCATAGCGATAGTTCCAATTCTCTTTAAATGGATGGTTCCATTGTATGCTTTAGATTTGTACCTTCAAATGCTACATATTATAATAAGAAAAAGTTACCCTTTATTCCCCTATAATTTTTCCCATATGTACACTTTCCAACAGCTTCTAAATTAAGATAAATTTATTTTCGCCAACAAAAAGGCTCTCAAAATAACGCTGAATTGGCCACATGGGCTCACCATTAACCATTTATCGTTTAAATTTTCAAACGGTTAACCGATGGCAGGGTTCTCAGTGCCACATAATAAAACATTAGGAAGTGCAAAGCATATGAAAAAATAGTTGAGTAATGCACAGTATTTTCGGGTAAAAGTATGGAAGGGCAAAGAATAATTTGCCCTCAAAAAATAAATTCGACAAAGCCATTCAATTTGTGCGGACAACCAACCGCGCCATCAATGATTTATTCCTTCATTGCTGTCTTCAATCTCTTGGGGCAGAGCTTAAAAACAAGAAAATTTATCCCAAATCACAATTAAGTGTACAAAACTCGTGATAAGTGATGTATTACATGTGATACAGTTAAAACAGGATGATGAAAGAAATGAAGAAGACATGAGAGCTTAAGAGAGTAACATGGTTGATGAGAGACCAGTGGGCAGTGAATGCGTGATCAGATAAAATTGAAATAAATATTGGGTATTCAAGACTAACCCTAGATCAATTCATTCAGAGATCGAATTCATGGCTTATATGTGTGTGGACAGAGAAACTGAAAGAGAGGTCAGCGTGCAGATAAAGCGAAAATTAGCGTTAAAAAAGGAAGCGAAAGAAACGCTAAATATGAAAGAGAAATCCAAGGTGTGAACCCTAATCATGGCGAATTGGAAGGAAAAAAAACAAACGGTCGATAAAATTATAAAAAGAATGGATGATTTTTACCTCAGAACACCCTTACCACCAAGACACACACAGACTCTGCTCCCGCAACTGAGGAAAGTAGAGGGAGAGAAGGTTAAGGGCCAAGTTGGGCCAGTTTGGCCTAGTTGATTGGATCTGGATATTACAACTCTTTCAAGTGATCTCATCGTCTTACTAATTTTAATTTTTTAAAATTTTAGAAAAATATAAAAGCTTTTTATGAAAAGTGATCACATAGTGTATTAAAAAACATCACTTTGAACAACTTTGTAAAAGAAAATTTTTTCAACATCTATAGTTTAAGTGGACTTTTTGGCTAAAAAAGAAATAGAGATTATAAATGGCCAAAAAGTCTACTTAAATGATAGATTTTAGAAAAAAATTTCTTTTACAAAGTTATTCAAAATGATGTTTTCTAGTGCATTTCAAAATTTTCTATTGCATTATATTACGGCCACTTTTCATAAAAACCTTTTATATTTTTCTTAAACCTTAAAAAAATTAAAATTAGTGAATAGGGAGATCACTTAAAGGGGTTAAAATATCCGGACCCCTAGTTGATTTCTTCTCTACCCAACTCTTGGCCACTACAGGGTTGCGGCCTAACAAATTGTTCAGGGGGATGGATTACTTCTTGATTTATTTTCTTTCTTGGGCCCGTTATTGCAACAACTACTTCAAAAATTTTATTTGCACACTCCACTAATTTTAATTTAATCAAATTTTATGAAAAATGTCAAAAAAAAAATTATGAAAATTGCTCACGTGTGTCCACTAAAAAAATATCATTTCTGACATCTTTGGAAAAGAAAGTTTTTTCAAAAATTTTCATTTAGGTAGATATTGTGGCCATTTATCGTATCTGCTTCATTTTTTTGCCAAAAAGTCTACTTAAACAAAAAAAATTTGAAAAAACTTTTTTCTGTAAAGTTGTTCAAAATAATATTTTCCAGTGGACATTACGGTCAGTTTTTATTAAAAAAAAAAAAAAAAAAAACTTTTGTATTTTTCTAAAATTTTAAGAAATTAAAATTATATAATAGGATTTGCAAATAAAATTAAGGGGTTGCAATAACCAACCTCTTCTTTCTTTCCAACGGCGACTTTTCTTTTGGAATTGTGGACTCTTGTGTGGTCCTTGAAAGCCCATTCAGTTACACGGACTATACAAGGCCCACAACGCCTTTGGCAAGATAAATTTCGTCCCTACCTATTAAGTATCATATTGTACGACTAGGTTCTAAAGACTTGGATAACGCAAAAATTATTTTCTTTAAATAAAAAAAAAAAAAAGGATATATCATCAAGAAGATGAAAACCAAATCAAAGTGCTTAAAAATTCCATGGCAGTAAGTATTGTTCAGTGTCTTTTTTAAAATAAAAATAGAAAATAAAGAATTATAAACAAAATAACTTGGATGTTCTGAAATTTGGCAGCCTTATTATTATTATTATTATTATTATTATAATTTTCGTTTTCGGATCATATCATATGGCATGACTGTTTCATATAGAGTTCAAGAGTTTTTGGAGGTTGTTGTTTCGATTTCATGTGAATGTGTACATTTGAGTTCGTTAGTATATGAAGTTTTTATCCAAGTTATCCAAAAAAAAAAAAAATTCTTCTTCTTTTTCTAATATTCTTCAAAAAATTGTCGAAACAACATGACTATTTCATATAGAACACGAGTTTTTGGAGGTTGTTATTTCGACTTCATGTGAATGCGTAGGTTTTAGTTCACATATATGAAGTTCTTATCCAAGTTATCCAAAAAAAAAAAAAAAAGAGAAATTCTTCTTCTTTTTCTAATATTCTTCAAAAAAATTTCACCACCTCACTATTGGAGTAGATGACGTAGGAAACTGACATTTAGACGCACACAAACAAAAACAAAAACTAAAAATAAAAAAAAAAAATCTAAAACCCAAAAATGGATCAAAATTTTGGGCAACAAGTGTAAAAGGTATGAAAAAGAGTCAAACGAATATATATTTAGAGGACAGAAATTGAGTGTTGTTTTTTTTTGCTTTTTCCGTGTGAAGACATGGTATAAAGTCGTCGTGTCTATGTCATTGCAGTGTGAAGACATGGTAACGTTGAGTTGGCAGTGAGGACCGACTTGACATTGTACAACCAGCCCACGTTCAACTAGCTATCAACCACTCATAACGTGCAAGTTAATGCAACTCTGTGAAACAAGAACATTTCATGTTTTATCATATTTGTGTCCATAGTAATTTATTTTTTTGCATAGATTAATATACATTCCCCTCCATCCTACAGAGATAAACTATGTTTGACAAAACACGAAGTTTAAGAAAAATTCATTATTACATTAACTTGTCATTTATTAAATTCCATCTTTCCAAAAATACTCTCACCTTTTTTGTATTGGGTATTGTGTTGAAAGTAAATATTGAAATAACGAAGGGTAATTTAGGAAACTTAAAAAAATTATGACTTGACTTTTCAAAGTGAACAAACATTTTAGAACAGAAAAAGAAGTAAAAATTGCCTATCTTAGTGGGACGAAAGGAGTATGTATATATATATATATATATATATATATATATATATATATATAAAATTATTATTTTTTGTTTCATTTTGCCAAATATAGTACTTAAACTTTCGTCCCAATCAATCCTCTGAACACACATCTATAACTGAAGTGTCCACCATTTCAATGATCCAACTAGATTACCATTAAAAGTTGAAATGCAGTAGAGAGAATCTTCGCTTAGAAAGTTTGAAGATTTTTTCCTTTTTTTTTTTTTTAATTTATGGAAAGTGGGGTTTTCCAAGCATTTTAGCTGTGGTCGTAGTGCAACAAAAGAAAAGAAAGTGCCTACATTTGGGAATAAAATTTTGAATTTTCTGAAAATCAACCCAATTAATCACTTCATCTAGTTGAAAGAAAGTAAGGCAAAGTATTATGATTACTATAATTTTTAGAATTTTTGTTTAAAAAAAGCTTGAAATTTTCTAAAACTCAGCTGAATTCGAGCTATTTTGATTATTTTGAGTGAAATAACTTAAATTCAAAAGCCATGACTCTATACAAATTGTAACTCGCCAATCAAAGCATGGAAGTAAAGACATGTGAAGGGGTAAGGAGGGTTTGGAAATCCTCGTTGACCCAAAAATTAGGGGGGAAAAAGAAAATTGCAGTTGTGGAAATTGCAGTGAATCATATTTCCAACAAAGTTACAAAGCTAATTAACTCATGCGTTCCATTTCACCGACATTATTAGTTATAATAACTTAAATTCGAAACAGAGAAATGATCATTACAACTTGATTTCATGTTATTCTTTTGGGACATTACAAATGTGCCATCGTATCATTGTTGGCTCTGTTTCAGGCATTCCTAGCAGCTCCATTACAAATGTCTCCACATGAATTAATCACATAATAAATTTATTATGTGATTAATTCATTTGGATATTACAGTAGGGACTTGATATCGTCTGCTATGTTTTGAACATCTGCAGAAATTCCATAAAACCCCATCCTTGTTAGTCCGACGCAGTATAAACCATTTTTACCCTTCCAATGGTTAGGAAAACTCGGCTTTGGAATGCCGTCATCGTTCAAAAGGTAATCGTCTCCCTACCCAAAACAATAAAATTAATTTTTAGAAAATTATTATACAAAACTAAGAATTTATTTTTATTAAAAAAAAATATTTTATATAGTGAGAGGGGAGTGCTAGCAACAGCCGCTCTAACAGTCGCGCAGCACCTTTCGCTCTACTAAATTGACACGTGTACAATATTTTGAAATAATGAACCTGCAACTGGAATAAAACCTGATCTTGAAAAACGCATTGGAAAAAAACAAAGGGAAGCAGGAGGGTTTTTTTGGTAAATTAGGAAAAAGGAGAAAAGAGGAGAGACAGGGGGAAGAGACTTCAGACCTCCATGCTGACGCCGACTACTACCGACGGTACTCCCACGCCGACTACCGCCGAAGGGTACTCCCTTGCCGACGATCATCTTCCATCCACTTGACCACCGCCGATTCCGCTCTCTCGTGAGCTATTACTACCCATCCACTCAAAATCCATTTTTTTCTGAGTCACCACCATTGCTTAAGCTTCTTTTCAACACCATGAACTAAAACCAGCACCCATAGCTCCTTAGGCCACCCGCAACTCTGCAAATCTGCAACTCCCATCATCGGCGCAACACATAGCCCCATGTTTCCAACATTTATCAAACAACAAACCCTTTCGAAGCTTGCAATCATGATCACCCGTCCTGGCCTTCTTCCAATCTCCTTCATTTAAAATCAATCAACCATCTTCTACTTTTCCTTCTTCATTCAACCATATTCCAATTTCCCTCATTTAAAATCATTTTTTATTCTATTATTTGTTGTTTTGCTTTTTTATAAGGAAAAGAAAAGTAACGAAAGAAAAATGTGAAATTTGGAGGTTTTGTCTGAACGATTCCATGGTGAAAACTGTGGGGAGAGATTAAGGCCTGGTGAATGTGAGACTGAGACAAGCGAAAGTGGAGAAACGACTGAGCGACTGACATATTGATCTTTTCAAGTTTTTTTCTTTTTTTTCCTTCAAAACCGGTATTGATAAGTTACAAGTTACCTGTTTTAGTGCAACACACGTGTTAATATGAGCGAGCGAAGGCTCTTCCGCGACTGACCAAGCGAAGGACCCTAGCATTCCTCATAGTGAGATTTGTGCATACCTTGAGCCACTTATTAGTGGATCTTTTAAAGCCGGTAGCAAAAACAAGGACGTCAAATGGGTGGGACTTGCCGTCCTCAAATTGCACGTCGTTGCCTCTAATGCTTGTCACTGCGGGCAAGACCTGATGTATCATTGAGTGGTGACCATGCCAATACACAAAAGATATATGTTAGAAATCTTAATTAGGAGTATAACGTAAAAAACCAAGTGGTGGATCAAAATACATATATAGCGGTTTCTCAACGCTGCATGTGCACCCACTGCACAAGTCATGAATCAAGTATAAAACTATAAATTTAATAGTTTAATGCTTTAATGTACTTTTTCGTAAAGGAAAATCACAATGAAGCCCAACTTCATCTCTCCGGCCGGTGGGGGAAAAAAATTTATTAATTTATGAATAAGCTGCTTTACAGCTTGTTTGGACACAAAAATAAAAATAAATAAAAAAATCTAGCAACTCCTATTGGTCGACACATTCCAATATTATTAAGATCAATATCATGTATTAGGAGTTGAATCTCATAAATGTGCAGGTCAAACAGTATAACACATTTATGCATAAAGTGCAATCCCTCAATGCATAGTACTAATATAAGAAAACCAACAGATTTTGATTTTTTTTTTTATTCATTTTATTTTTAATTATATGTAAATAAATTTTTAAACCAACTACAATTAGTTACTTTATTTAAATTTAAAGGGTTTCCACACACCATTATGGCCGAGTGGCATCGAGGTAGAATTGGGGTGTGGGGGATGGGGATGTGGGTAGTTAGGACTTGGACCTTCCAATATAATGTAAACCCAAAAATAAAATAAAAAAATGGCCGGCCACATGGACGAAGGAGGGCTACACAAATGTAAGCTGATTTATCTCTAGCTCCTCACCCTTCATTAATATTATGGAGTATTTTGTTGGTGACCAATTATCTTTTTCTTACCTGAATCTCACCAGACTTGATCTTCTTGTGAGTTCCCACGTCGACGACGGGGTACTTGCCATACTTTTCTTTCATGGTGAAGGGTCCCTCCTGAGGCCTACCCACCCCGTACTTCCTCAGGTCTCCGTACGTGAGCTTGCTAAGCATCACCAACATGGATTCCACCAACGCATGGGGAAGATAATTGAACAAAATTAATCCCATATATGCCATCTCCCTGGAAATTATATGCATCTGCATATATAGGTCAAACACACCCATTAAGATTTTTGTAATAAACCATGAAATGTAAACAAATCAACTTCTCACTCTCTCGTAGAGTCGAAGACCAGTGATTATGGTCTTACTCGTATTCCGAGAGATTAGTCTGACCCAATTGATATTAGATATATATACACATACATTAGATCTAAATCAAATGAAGGTCTTACCGGGCTTCGAACAACAATGGATGTTTTGGCACCATGGTTCGATAGATCAAGAGCAATTTCCATGCCAGAATTCCCAGACCCAACAACCAAAACATTTTTGTTACTATATTCCTTTCCCGATTTGAACCTGAGTCGTGTGAAGAACCTCACCGGTGAAACTATTCAAACCTTCAACCTCCGGAATAAATGCATCGGTCGTTTCTCCGGTCGCCACGACCAGAAACCTCCCATGGTATTCCTCAATCTCATCGGAACTCACATTCCTCACCTTGACATACCATTTTCTTGTCCCTTCATCGTAATTCGCCGACTCGACCGATCTGTGGTACCTAGGACTTATCTTAAAATGGGAAACATAGTCATCTAAGTATTGTGTAAACTGCTTCCTCGGGACATATGTTGGATAAGAAGCCGGCATCGGCATGTGAGGGAGCTCGCAGAACTGCTTTGCCAAGTGAAGATGAGGCGATCATAGCCTTTTTCTTCCACAAAGGAGCACAGCAATCATCTCTTTCGAGAAGTATGTATGGAACCGATTGGAGGCTTAGGCATGCGGCGGCGGCGAGGCCTCCGGGGCCGGCTCCCACGATTATCACTACTTCTTCCTGCATTTCTTGACTCCTCTAGAGCCGTCACAACTCCTTCCCCTTTACTTGTCGGAAGAAGAGAACAAAATATGGACACGAAGAGAGGAAGAAGGGCATGTGCTTTTTATATGACTGCTGGAGAATTTTGTGGGCTCCATAAAACATTTTGATGAAGTCTGATGAAATATGATTAGTAGGAGAAAATTGTAATTAATTAGGAGGGTGATAATAATGCAGAGAGATAGAGGTTGCTTGTACCTTTTGTATTATGACTTTTTGGAAGAATTTTGTGGGGTTCGAACTAGTTTTTTAATTTTTTTTTTTTTTTTCCTCATTAGTAAAAGATTTCATTAGGAAAGTAAGAGAAAGGTCAAATTACCACTTGATGTATACCCTTTTTTTTTTTTCCCTTTTTTAACGCTAGGGACGCAATAGTCAATTTGTCATATTCTTCTGCAAGTTGTAAACCGACCCCATTATAATCGATCTGTCATCAGAGTTTGAAGGCAGAGTGAATCAAATCAACCTATTAAGAGGCAAGAAAGACATCAAAATTATCAAAATTCAGTATCAAGACAAGAAGACCTCAAATAGGTGTTCCAAATAACATATTTCAGTTTATCTAAATTATTTATATTTGTACTATTATATAAAAGAAGAGAGTATGTCACGTGGGAATGCTTCTCAAACCTTTTATGTTTATATATTGAGATTTTGTCATGCGATACATCTCTAAAAAATGTCTTATAACATAGATTACTTAACTTTAATTAATTAACCTTTACGGGATTAGGTTGAGTGGTCAGATCCTGGGTGTGTTTCTCAGATATCATCGTTTTAACTTCTTACAGAGATCGCTGCTTGTATGGGTATAGGACGTCTCACACAGGCCGTTAGGAGAATAGTTTGGACCGAAACCTCAATAGAAATAAGACCTGAGATACTCCTAATAGTTAATCAAAAAAAAAAAATAACTTCAATTAATTAAGGTAAGAAAATCAAATAAATAATCAAATAAGGTAAGAAATTAGAAAATCAAATGAGGTAAGAGAACAATCTCATGGTTGTCAAAGGTATTATGCCTTAATTTGTTTCACTGCAGAACATTCCAAGGAAAAAAATTAATTAATTAATTAAAGAAAATGCCAATCATGTGATTGAAAAAGAGAATATTCAGTCAATTTTCAATTTTTGTATGTGAAATAACCGGTTAATTCATATAGTATTCTAATGCAAGATTGAACTGGGTTTACCCATATCAATCAATCAAATTAACTAAATCTATCCCACGCAATGCATAGGCTACTATTATACGTGATAAAGACAAAGTGAAATCATTTCCCAAATAACATTCTTTAATTCTTCTATCTCTATCTTGAATCCACCAACCACATAAATGATCTGTCTTTTACGAAATATGAGCCATCAATCTTCCAACAATGGAAATAAAAAGGTCCGAGCTTTACTTAAAAGCCACTTTTCTTGGTGGAAATTAGTAATTAACGAGTGGTAAAGTGATAATAGATGTACTAGTCTAAATAATATATTTTCAATTAAATAAATTAATATACCCCTTCCATATTAGAAAACCAGTTAAGTAGTAAAGTAGAGCTTAGTGCATGATAATGCATTTTACATTCGTCCAAAAATACCCTTACACTACTACCTAAACCCTAAAAAATATAAACTCCTACCTTAAACCTTAAAAACCATAGGTACGGTCCTAAATACTCTTGACCTCGAAAATTTTAAACCCTAGCTAAAAACCTAATATCGTAGCCCTAACCCTTGAAAATTCTAAGAGTTGAAAGTAAAAATCTTAAACTCAATGTCCCCCAACACTCTTAATCCTAAAAATTATAAACCCTATGCCCTAATTATGATTCTAGTGAACTGTAGAAGTCATAAACCTCATTCCATAAGATTTATGATCTCTGGAAAACACACCTATAGCTTAATTACTCGACTAATCCTGCAGGGGCACAATAACATACAATCGCTAACCAATTATTGAGGCGAAAAAAAAAAAAAGAAGAAAATTCAAGATATTAATTACAAAATATATAGCACAGTCATAGAAGACCTAATCTACATTATTTAAGCTTACCCAGTGCCCTTAGGACACTTGATAATAAAGTTCAAGGTTGCTTGACGTGTAATTTTGGGTTATATATGTTTATTGAATATGATGGGTTATATATAATTTTGTTGACTCTAATAATAAATATCCCTATCCACGTCTTTCTTTGGTGGTATTTTCATATTGGTGCATTTTTTCTAAATAAACAAATATGCATCAGTTCCACTCCTCAGAAGACGTGGTCAGGCCTTGAATGAAGGGAGTAAAGGACAACGATGATCCTATAAATTTATGAATTTGCACATTTCATGCTGTGGAATTTGATGGTCCTTGATTGGCCAGTGTTGAATATTGAATCAATTGACATCGATTTCAATTTTTTGGTAATGTGGCAACACATTGGTGCTGGTTCAAAGTCATTTGAATTTTGGACCCAGCATATTAATTTGGTCCCCATGTAGTGACCCATTCCAAACAGTTGACTGTCGTTTTCTATGTAGTTGATTTGAGAAAAAATAAAACCTTAGAAAATGATGGTACGAAAAAATAAAAAATAAAAAGAACAAAATGATTATATTCTAGGCGTCATTTGGGCCTACCATTTTCATTTGGTTACTCATGTGGAGACTCATTCCAATGCTCTAATTTGGGATATTGTAGTAAATACACCTTAAAGTTTTAATTTCCTACATCTGAATCAGCCCATGATGCATATATAATAATGATGACTGATGGAGCATGGAAACAAGCTTAAAGGATGGTTAGGATTGGTTTAGCATTTTTGACTCCCATATCTGTCTAAATCAAAGATAAAAGACTGTTCTGTATTGTTTGATACGGAGTATTAGGAATCATGTGAATGTGTACCAACTGCAGGTGCGTAAAGTTAATAGAGTTATGGTTCAGCTAGCCCACGTACTAGCTAAAATTAAGGGCCAGAGGTGGGGGTTCGTATTTGTTCGATAGTTTAAATTGGTTTTCTGAATATGGCATGTGAATTGTCATAAGACCAGGTACAATACATAAACATATAGACAGCAATGGGACCAGCCTATTGATTTTTTAGAAGAGGGGTAGCCCGGCTTATCAAGGCAGAAGTCAGGAAGGCATCTTGGAGCCATAATTTTTAAGCCTAGATGGCTTATTTTTGGAGAAATTTATTAAATTAGTCTTTGTGAGTCGAATGTTTTCTTAACACATGTACCTTCGGCCTCATAAGGAAAAATTCTTGATTCCGCCCCCCAATACGTAATGCATGTTTACATTAGCTTTCAATGGTATTGATCTCTAACAAATCTCTTGAATAATCAACCTTGACCCAATTGTGCATGTCCGCGTTTAGGTAAATTATTGCGTATTACTTGTAAGTCACTTCTTTATATATACCCTACAAGCGGAGTACTGCCTTCGATCTGTTCCTCTTTACCCTGACAAAAATGCATTCATTTCATTATTATCAAATGGGTGTCCAATTTTGCTCAGCTAGAAGTGAAAAAGGACCCCTTTTTTTTCTTGGACATCTGGGTCCTGAAATGGGGTCTGGCTTTGGGAACACCATTGAATTGAAGTAATATGAAAGGAAATGTCCCCTTCCAGCCTACCTTTCTTAAACCCATGAAAAGCCTGGTCTTCTTGCTAGCTACTTTTCAAACACCTCAAAAGCATGGTCAGCTTGGTCAGTTTCCAAAAGCTTCGTGTGGAGGGTTTCCCATTCCTAGTAAGCCAAGCCAGCTTGCGTAAATCAGCACGCATGCAGGAGGGTGAGACCCACTTGTGACTTGTGGATCAAACCCCAATGCCTCTATGTTTCCATTCGGCGTTCAAGGCAAGGCTGCCAGACCCCTACTTGGAGGGACTGCATATGAACACCTATGGTTTTTTTTCTAATTATTGTATTTAGAAATTATCTTCCCAAGACATAGACCATATCTTTTAATAATGATGGAAGTTGACCATATTGTAATTTGCAAATATAAAGAGGGTCTTCTTACGTTTGGAACAATTTTTTGTGGTGGGTCCTAATGATTAATGTATCCCATGAAGATCAAGAATTTAGATTAAGTTAATGTAATCACCATGATAAGAAAGCGACAGTTAGCATAGAGAGAGAGAGAGAGAGAGAGAGAGTTTTTTCATTTTATTTTTATTTTTTTCACTTGAAATTTTGTCACCACATCAAGCCACTTGACATGGTAGCAATAGAATCACCACATCAGTATCATGCCATTAAAATTTTAGAAGTAATTTTTTTATTTTTATTTTTATAAATGATGTGTTAATATGATATCACCACATCATATGGATAAAAATAATACGTTGAGAGTATGGTTAGGAAGACTTGTCATTTATCATATTAAATAGTTACTTTATGTCACATTCTTTCTCTCCACTTTTCTTCACCAAGCTAATGAGAAATTAATTCGATATTTGTTTAAAAGCATTGAATCTATACGTCATTTGTGATATTTAGTTGAAAGAATTAAAAATTATGGTGTAAATTAAGGAAAATATGAGCTCGCCATGTAAGCAATGATGTATGGCATAGATCATATATATTATATATTACTCCAAAACATCAACATCACAGTAGCGTGCTACTTACTGCCTCTCTCTTTTGGGTTTTGACCTTTTTTTATTTGATTCTGCAGCTGGGGGTTAGGGGGTGATGGTGGTGGTGTTGGGTTAATGTGAAAAGATTTCACCCCTTTTGACTAACTGGGAAGTCCCTGAGACACTTTCCCCATTAAAAAGAGGGGACAAAAAAGGCAGCCGAGAATTGCTCCACTTTTTATAACAACTGTTAATGATGAATGAAGTCAAACGATCCCATCCAAATCACTGATTTGAATATGAAAGTAAAACCTGGTTTTAAAATTTTAAACAGTACAATTTTTTGAAAGCAATGTGGAATTATTTTTTATAAATTGGTCTTAGAAATTTTTTATTAAGAAGCAGTCAAGTTCAAGTTGGTGTGACTTGTCATTTTAAACAGTACATCATATCTGAAAGATTTGTTTGTCTCAACTCTTTTAGACTCCATTTTTCTCAGCAGTTGGGACGTGGACTATAGGAGATAAACCTAATAGAGATTATGAAGATGAAAAGAGAGAAGACTAGTTAACATCTCTAATTGCGGTCTGAAGCCACTGCTACTGAGTACTGACTGGTTAACGCTATGGGATTCTGTTATGGGTGGCATAAAAGTCAGTAGGACTCAAACTCAACATGAAGTTGACAGATTTGTGTTTATCTTAATCATGTTTGGGTTATAATTGTGTCAGCCTGCCTAATATGTGTAATAAGTCAATCCCCTACCCCAAACATGACTCAACACCATTTGATTACTAAATAGGTTAACATGACTAGCCGAGTTGTGTAACTTATATAATAAACAGGTTATGTTCGAGTTGACATGCATACTTGCATAGTTATGCCTCAAAAACTACACAAATAGGACCTGCGAACACGGAATGCCTCCCCTTGATTGGCACTTGCCCAAATGGTTGGGTGTGGGTTCCTCCTAAATTGTCGCCTCTAATTCTTGATCCTTGCCCCTAGTGGTTGGATTTGGTCCCTTCCCAAGGGTTCCTCCATATGGACTATTTTGCACCACAACTTTAAGAGGATATTTAGGATATTATATTCTCAAGGGTTTCATCATAAGGTCTTTCTCAGTTGCTGGACCTTGTCCATTTCTATTAAGCAAAATTCCAAACCATTTTTTGAACCTTCAGATATTGAGTTGATCGATTGTTTGGTTGGATCAAATTTGAAACTCAAATCAATCAGGTCGATTTTGAATCTAATTTGAACCATCATTAAACCTAGGCTCTCAATCAAAATCTGGGTTGCGTATACTGGGGCCCCAGATCCTATTAGTTTAGGGGGCCTCTATTGGCACCCGAGAACTTGCTTTTCATCCCCCACTTATTTTACACATTAAGATTTTTTGAAAAATATAAAAAGTTTTTATAAAAACTGAATGCATTATTTATTAAAAAACATCATTTTGAACAACTTTGTAGAAAAAAGATTTTTTCAAAATCTATTGTTTAAGTGGAATTTTTGGCCATTTACAGTCTTTATTATATAAATGGATACAAAGTCCATTTAAAATATAGATTTTGGAAAAACTTTCTTCTACAAAGTTGTTCAAAATGATATATTCTAATAAATTATGTGATCATTTTTAATGAAAACCTTTTATATTTTTCATAAAACTTTAAAATATAAAGTAAATGGGGATGAAAAGCAAGTCTTAGGATGCCAATAGAGGCCCTTATTAGTTTAGGGTGAAGAGGTTGGGCCTGGGAATGAAATCCATTGAGCCGAAGGAGGTCCATCATATGTCAGATTATGAATTGGAGGTTTTGTCCAGCCCAATGCGAACCTAAAAGAGGATTCCGGCCCTAAGAAACGCAGCCCAATGAAATTGAGAAAGGCAACGGCTATTGCAACCCCCATTCTTACCACCCACCCCTCAATCATTTAGGTTTTTATGCTTTTATACAAAATATAAAAGGTTTTTATGAAAACCGGCCATGGAGTCCTACTAGAAAACATTATTTTGAACAACTTTGTTGAAGAAAGTTTTCCCTAAATCTATCGTTTAAATATACTTTTTAGCCATTTATAACCTTCATTTCATTTTTTGCCAAAAAGTTTACCTAAACTGATAGACTTTGAAAAAACTTTCTTCTGCAAAGTTATTCAAAATAATGTTTTTTAGTGGACCAAGTGACCGGTTTTTGCAAAAACCTTTTATATTTTTCATGAAATCTTAAAAACCAAAAGGAAAGGGGTGGGGTTATAAGAATGGGGGGTTGCAATAGCCGTTCCCATTGAGAAATGCCGAAAATTTACATGAGCTTGGACTGATGGGTGTAAACAGAGTCGAACTTGTGTTGAATGTCACATAATTGGGCTGAATTCGGGCTGCCTCCGGCCCATCGAAACACATCCGGTCCGAAATCACTAGAAAACAGGGAAGTTCACGGATGCATGGAAGCAACGACTAGAGCCATCTCATCCCCATGTGTTTCACAGAAAAATCAAATATCCACCTTGTCCCTTAGCAAAATATGCATAGCTGTATCCTCACGAGATTTCCCCAATCATCGTACGCCATGTCAAATTCGGTCCCCACCAGCACTTCTCACCAGACCTTTTAAGCCTTAATCATTATGAACCTTCTCATATCCCTCCTTCCCTCCCTCCCTCCCTCCCTCCCTAGCCTCCCTCCTCTCTCTCTCTCTTCTCTCTCTCTCTCTATATTTATATATAGATCCATTTAATAGTTTCCTCCCAAGGGAATAATTGATATCATCTTCATTTAATGGCTGCCATATGTTCACTCTTGGCAATGGTCATGGTTTTAATGACCATGACTAATTCTTCACTAGCCTTACCAACATCTACTATTTCAGCATCACCAGCATTATTGCCATATCCTCCTCTGTACTCTCCTCCAGCTTTGTCCCCAGACATTACTCCACTGTTTCCTACACCAGGTGGTAAACCACTTTCTCCAACTGAATCTTCAGTCCCCACCATTCCTTCCAGCCCCAGCCCACCAAACCCGGACGAGATGCTTGCTCCTGGACCTGAATTGGCCATTTCACCATCTGGGTCTTTACCGGCTTCCTCTTCGGTTTCTTCAAGCTTATCAGGATTTTTCAATTTAGTGTTATTAATTTGTGAGTTTGCTAGCTTTTTTGGGCTAATGCAGCTTCCTGGTATGTGAATATATTGTTTGGTGGGCAGCTCAATTATTGTCTTTGGGTTCCACTTTTTTCTTTAAGTTTGTACTTTTGTTGTTTTTCTCCTATCCTTTTGAGTAAATTATATCTAGTGGTTATGTTAGGTGACTGAGGTGTATGGCATTGCTGTAGATTGTGAAAGGATAATGTTTCTGAATTGTAAAAAATAAATCAGAATTGTTATGTTGAGTTGAACTTTTTCTACTTTGAATGTTTGCTTTATTTGTTTAGCTTAATGTTGTGAATGTTGCGAGTTATGACTGCAAACGCGAGTTACACGACGTTTTTTCAACATGCTTTCACTTTATTATTTTAGAATTGAATCAAACCACACAAAGGAAGCAGGCACAATGCAGTCAATTAAATGGAGGAATAAAAAAGAAAATAATTGCAAAAAGAGCATACAATTAGAATTACTGACTGGCAAATTATATATAGTAAAAGTACTAATTTGAACTAGATTACAACATATGACAACTATTAAAGACAGTAACAGCAGAGAAAAGAAAAAGCCTACTAAATTCTGAATCTGACCCCATATAGATTGAACTTCTAACAATAACCATCTAGAAAGAATTTCAAGAACGACTGTAACTACTTCAAGAGGAAATTCTATATATATATTGACTCTCAGGTTCAGTTAAAAGGGAATTCCCCCATAAAAGATCAAACTCTGCTCTACATATCTACTATTGTATGTCATGTAGCCCAAATCTAGAGAGCAACAACACTAACTTCAGGCTTTGAAGACCCACTAAACAATTTCTTTAAAAACATCCCTTTCAATATGTTGAACTCAAGGGGGCTCTTTTTCTTGGGGGAGTTTCTGGCAATACACCTTTTCAGATTCACATTCTCCTCCCTCAGCATTTCCAAAGCTAGACTGAGCTGTCTTATTACCTCTCTCTTCTCTTCATCTTTCTGCATTAGTTCATCCCTTTGAACCCTGTTCTCTTCTTTGAGTCTCTCTATTTCTTCCCTCAACTTCATCACTTCCTCATTGCCAACCCCACTTGAAACTTCCTCTTCTTCGATTAGTTTGTCAACTTGAATATCATCTTCATGCTCAGGGTCATCAACTTCAGACTCACCAGACTCCTCACAGTCAAAGGTTTTGCACAATTCTTTAGCAACTCGAGTTTCATCTTCTGGTTCAGGGTCCTCAACTTCAGACTCTCCCAATTCCTCATGGTCAAAGGTTTCAGAGTAGCTATCATAAGATTGATCCACTGTGCTTGTTAACTTCTCTAGTCGGTATTTGGTGAAGGAGAAAGGGGACCCCATTGTTGTCATGAGGCGAGGTCCAGAGTCCGACCTAACTTGATCATAACGCTCAGCTAATGAGCGGTGAGCTCGATAAAAATCCTCCACCATGTTAATAAGCTCTGGTCGCTTCTTGTAATACATTTCAGCGCGTTGAGCAAAGGAATCTGCATCTTCCTCAACTAGTTTCAGCATTGCCTTTGTCTTCCCGTCCAGCTCTTTCAAGGTAAAAACGAGACAATTAATTTCAGCAAGGTCATAATTAAATAATGAAGGCATATTAAGAAATAAAGACCATATGGTATCAAGATGGAAAGAAATTAAAATGTTGAAAAGAATTTGGGCAGTGGGGGGTTTGAACTCTGCATTGTGCATATTTAGAGTATGAAAAGGAAGTTTTTGTTGTTTAGAGAGGGAAAAAAAACTATCCTTGACCATGTGTCTTATACTTATAATCAACTATAAAATAAACTCGTTTGCCCGGTAATTGAAACCACTTGCATGGTCACTGCATGAACATAGACTGTCCAAAATTTGAAAAACCAGAGAAAATAGTATGGGAATTCCTCCTTCCCCCCCCCCCCCCCCCCCCTCTCTCTCTTCCCAACTAGTTATTCAAGATGCATGTAAAATCCATCAAACCGCTATAAGTTTTACCCACAAGAAAAGGGGAGAAAAGGAACAGTATAAAAGAAATAGGCGTAATGATATTGATGAATCCATCAAAGGGCCCCATGAAGGGATTGGAATCCTGAGAAAATAGTCCTGGGCCCTTCTTAGTTCTTACAGAAACTATAGAAGTACCTACATTTTGTGCTTAAAAAGGCCCTTTAATGCTAAATTAATAACTAGATTCCAATGGGTCCAGTACCATTATTAAGCTATGAAGACTAACTTTTAGAAACCTAACGATTGGAAACATTTCCTAAAAGTAAAAAGAATTTGGTGCAGTGCTAAGTGAACTTCAGGGTCCTCTACATTGAGGACCACTAAATTACTATACCAATTAGCCCCACTATCCCACCCAAGACATCATCCCATCATTGACTCCTTATCACCTCTCAAAATCAATGTCATCAAGATAAGCAGAGAAACCATTGCATGGATGACCTTGAGGCCCTCTAGAACCCCTATTCATTTCCCCAAGCCCCATCCTTATCTAATCTTAGTCTCTTAGCTCATCATGTCTATGGACGGGTGGACCCCTCCACTTTAACCGCCTCCTATATTGCTCATGGGTCATTTCAACTATAGCTAGTTTAATTTAGCATTCACTGAATGTTAATCAGAGAAAATTTTAGTATGTGGTGGCACACACCATCTATACTGACCCTTTCCCCCCACACCCAACCCCACATGGTGATTGATCAAATTTTAATGGGATCCACCAAAACATATGCCACTTGATGGATTGTTTGTCTCTAAGCTTTGTGTACATTATTTAATTACTAAATGATTCTCACTGATTGGGTAATTTATTCCTGATTCTAAGCATCTACTCCAACATTCACAGCTTCCATTGTGGGTCCAGACACTTGGTAGATTATTTTTGTCATCAACTGTTATTCCTAGTCAAAACATTTTGGCTGTATTCAAATCGGTAATGGAAATCTACGCATCATAGTAACACCTACCAACCAGTCTTTTCAAGTTTGGTAATTTGTAAGTCAATACTTTGCTTATACATATAATACCTACTAGAAATATTCGTGAATCCACTGTCTTGATCTGAACCGTTTGTGATAATCACGTGCAATAAACACGAACGCACGTGCATTCGACAAGAACAATCACAATGGATATTGCCTATGTTCACTGTTAAGCCTCTTATTGATCATTATATATATATATTCAAATTGGAAAAATACTAAATTAGACAATCTACAACGGGCAAAAATGAAGACCCGTCTGATAAGAAAACCATAACGAAGAGGAAGGAGGGGGGTACCTGCAAGAGTAGATTGGAGCCATGGAGAGCGTCTTGGGCTGTTGTGACCCTCGAACCACCACCAGTGTGATTGCTTCTTCATCCCTATCATCTTCCCTTACCTTCGCACATCAAATTATCAATCTACACCAAGCCTAATATGATAATACTCCAATTTTAAAAGGAAAAAGGATTAAAACTATGCATTAACCCTGAATTGACTGACGTAATAATCCCATCATCAGTGCCACAAATTCCGGGGTATTTTCGGTAATTAAAAATACAATCGGCTTTTAAACCGCAGCATTACTTGGGATGTGGCCCCTTTCAGTCCTTCCAAAATTTCAAACGACAAGACCTATGTGATGTAAATAAAATTACCCATTTACCCCCCTCCCACTAAGTCAATCCAGACGGATTAATTGACAACAACGAGGATTCTTTGGTCCTTTCAAGCTAGGTATTCCGACCACCGGAGGTGGAGCCACCGATGTAAAGAAAAACATAAAAACAGGTAAACAACGTTGTTAATTAAAGAGTAACAAAACAACAGAAGCTGACCAAAACGGCCTACTAAGGCTACTAGTCCCGTTTGGTTCTAGTGGGGAAAAAAGACTCTGGGGAAGGGAAAGGAAAGGAAAGGAAAGGAAAGGAAAGGAAAATTCTCAGAAGTGGCTTCCTTTGTGAGCTTTCTCGACCATTTTCCCCCAACTCTTTTCCTTTATCTTTTTTTTCCAGAGAACCAAACAGAGACTATTACCTTCTAGAGTCTCCAACCCTGCCACTTCATGGAACTCTTCTCTCTCTCTGAGAGAGAGAGAGAGAAAAGAGAGAGAGAGAGAGAGTAGAAGAAGCGTACCTGGGTAGCTGAGTTTTCTTCGTTTTCTTCTTCAGATCTCTCCCTCTGTTTTCTGTGCCTGCTAGATAGTATTTGCAGACAGTGTGTGGTTGAAGTTTAAAAAACACGTCCTAGAGCCTCGGTTTTCTGTCTCCTTCACGGGTTCGTCCATAGAAATCCGACACGTTTAAGGAGGCAGTGGACATTTGAAATCCCCTAGGCGTGATATGGCTAAAAGAAACACATGTCACGAACGAAGGATGTTTTTAAATTTCTGTGAAGTTACGAAATTACCCCAACCGAGGCACTTTATTTACGTTTGAACGAGGCTCTCAATCCAATAGCTAGGATCCATTCACCAAGGCCAACTCCAAAAGGTAGTCGGTGGTCCAGTGATTCAGACTGAAGAACGAGCCCATGGTTCACCGAATGTAAATTCCTCGTTAAGTGGTCTAAAGCCTAACCTTATGCTACTGTACAATGTAGAATGTAGGAGGGCATTTTGAGGATTTAAGGATTTTTATAAGTAATATGTTAGCTGTGATTGTGACTTTGTATGAGCTGTACTTAGACCATATCATAAGGAGCGTTCCGTGGCCAAATGGAGATGGGGTAACGGTCGAAATATTCAATTAGGTGTATTTTATATTTATGAAGCCAAAAATGGTGAATTCATAACTTTTCATTACTAATTTACTACATATGGGCTAAGGGTCATGCACAATAGAAAATATGATGTTTGGTTGCACACTTAGTTTTATACACCCAATTAAAAAGGTCAAAAACCTATGAGGGTATCACAAATGATAAAGGATTGTGATTTAGCAATCGTAAATCCCAAGTTTGACTCTTCGCTATCTCAGTATTTGGTGCATAAGAATTAGTTTAAACCTAAAAAGTTTCGTATATCCTTTATTTAGCCAAAAAAAAAAAAAAGAAAAGAAAAGAGAGAGGCAATGGATCGTTACCAACACACCATTATGGAGCAGTGCATTGGGTGCCCTATGCTTAATTCTCACATTTAATTTTGCACGTGCTGCAATGGGTGCAACAAATAATTTTTTCACGAAGCGGGAAAAAAAACCATGGGCATATAAAATAAAATGATCCTAGAGGTTTGTATTATGACATTCTTAACAAGTTTATAAATTGAGTAAGTTATATTTCAGGAGATGATCAAGGGCCAGAATTTTAGAAAATAAAGGGGATAAAGGAAGAAAGAAAAGGCTTCCAAATTTAATGTGTTTATTATTGTAAATTAAAATAAGAGATAATTGAGGAGATGATCAAGGCTTGCTCTCAAACAAGGGTACTATGGAGATTCACTAGATTGAGTGAATAAGGCACTGGTTGTCATTCAAGTTCTGCACTTTATTCCTTCTTTTGCAAAGACATTAATCAGTTGTACTTTAACTGAATTCTACAGTGGCCTAAGGAAGGTACACAACGGTCGGATATTACAAGCGGGCCACCTTATTTATTTGTATGAAGCCTAAAGTGGTGATTCTATAAATGTTCATTATGAGGAACTTTCCTGAGAGAATTCTGATGTTGTTTGGTTGTAGGCATAACAGGGATGGATGCCAATGGCAGTGCACTGTGATGAATCTGCTGTCTATTGCTATTTTTGTATGTAAAATGTTTAAAAACAAAATTATATAGAAGCACAAAAATTCAATGGTGCATCCTGAAATGATTTTTTTTTTTTAATAATTTTTTTGATTTGGGACATTCAGCACTTTGAGGCTTTGACCACTAAAACTTCCCTTAATCCCTTTCGTCTGAATTTTTGAAACATGTAATGAAAGAGAAGCATCATGCTGAATAGGTTTTTTCACCCATCACTTGCTACACCCGGTGACATGATCCCAGAAGAAATCAATGTACCAACAGCACCTAAGGACGTGATTGTCATAAAATTTCAAAAGGAATTGCTACTTTTATGCCTACAACCTCGTATGGACAAAAAGATCAAACCATCAATTTCGTATGAAAAGGTATTTAGATTCACTAAAAATATAATATATGTTTTTTTTGGATACAATTGGAGGAGTTTAAACCCTTAACCTATCATAATCTTAACTTTTACCCCACCCCCTTCACTACTGTCGTAAAAATATAATTTTATGGGCTATGGGCTAAGCCAACATGCCTCTGTGTATGAGTTCAGATTTTCGGATCCACTTGTGAAGTCCTACCTACCTATCTTCTCATAGGTTGCCTTGAGCAGTTAGGGGTTCTTACTTCTTACCCACCTCCAACCTTTTATTTTTACCTCCAAAAAAAATAAAAAATAAAAAAAGAGAAGTACTTGGCTCAGCAAGAGGGAAAAGAAATCTGAACCCCAATAAAACATCCAGTATAAATACATTCTACTAATGTCAGCATACATCGATTGCTAATTTACAAAAAATAATTCGAGCTTGTAGAATCTAACGACTGCCCTGCCATAGATATCTGGGAGTCTGGTCAATGTGTATAATGCTTATATGTACAAACGGGTATAATGATAGAATAGATCAGCATCCAGCATTAAAAACATAATCGACATTATCATGATCAAACGTAAGGTAAGCGGTATGAAATAGAGTATTACGACTATATTTGGGGTCCATAATTTATCTTTGTTGCTTTCCCAGTGCCACTAATGGACACTTCTTTCTGTTGGTCAGCTGGGAACAGGTTGCACAAATCCCCTCCCACCGAACATTGGACGCATGAAAGCATCATCAAACTTCCGCCAATAATGATGCACAGTGTTAGTAGGGGTGGTCAAGAGCATGCGTAGACTGGTTGGATGGAAAGTATCGTTACCACACATGTCAGCTTCTGGATCTTGCCCATTGCCAAGAAGGGGCACAGTGAAGGATTTTGGAGATGATGGTTCAGATGGCATCATGCTGTTGGAGTGTTTCGGAGGAGGCAACAAAAACCTTACCAGAGGCTTAGTCATCAATCCAAACACCTGAAAATAACAAATCAACTATATATTTCAGGATGAATAGTCATGAGAAATTAAAAATCTGTGAAGGATTTCGTTTTTGTAATTCTCCCTATACTCAAGTCTTAACAAGACCCAGTACTGGGGCCAATTGTGGGGCAAAACCTTCAACAACTGGCCCTAGTACTGGGTGCCCCCACAATGATATCATTTTTAACAACAGGATGTTACATAAAGGCCTCGAAGTGTCGTAAAAGATACCATTTTTGTAGCTGTGGTGAGAACTCAGGATGTGTAGGAAATGGGATCGTCCTTGGGAGTGATATTGTCACTATCTTCCCTTTTTCAATTTTGCTTCTTATGGTCCAAGGAATTTTGTACACATTAAATATAAATGCACTCAAAACTAGAATGCCACCAATAGGGTATCACCATTGACCAATGAGAAAAATCAAGGCAAAAATTAATCCTGCAGCCTGCCATAGTGGCGCACAGCAAGAACACCATTGAACCACAAGGTCATTAATGGTGCCCATCATCCCATGTATCTCAAACAATTGCAAAAATATATTGAGAATCCAGTGACCACTCTAACAAAGCAATTTGGAAGAGGTAAGGTAAGTGTAAGACACATTCATTAAACCATACTCCAAAACACTAGTCGAGTATGATTGAGTTCACATGAATAGAAGGTAGCCTTAAGGAAGAACATTACAAAATTTAGGATAAGTAGCTTTAACCTACAGATAATTGAGGTCTCTTACCACTGTACTGAAAAGAACAACTGTGATGGTGCTGGTAATCATGATTGCGTTCCCTCGCAGTTGAGTGTGGCCTGACCTAGTAAACTGCATATCCATCATAATACAAATATAAGCAGTGTACCTATGTCTCTTTTCTTTTCTTTCTAAAAAAAATTGTAGTAGTTAAAAAACAAAATCTCTCTCAGTTTTTTCCTTTTTTCTTTCCTTTTTTTTTTCCCCCATTTTTTTGGTGATGAGAAAAAAGGACAAGAGCCTCTCCTACACAGAACACAATTTCACTGCAGCAAAACAACGCAAAAATCCACAGCTGGGAAAATGCTCGCTGGGATGAAGGCAGAAATCTATATTCATAATATTAAAATGGCCCACCACCTATCAGCAGTTTGGCCAACATGCAGATATATATAAATCAAAAGAGCTCACATCTTTTGACATGGAGACTAAGATGACCAAAACTACAAGATCAAACTAGGACCAGCAGTTCCAAGCAAAAGCACTCCAAAAGAACATGTCTTTTTGCTCTTGAATTTTTTAAAAAAACCTGATGAAAGAAAAGCATGATGCAAAATTCTTCTCCGGATACACAGCATAAATTGGTTAGTCCACCCAACTTTTTGCAATATTTAACTTTGAAGATATACGCTTATAATTTTTTTTCTAAAACTTAGCATGATTCCATGAAGCATGTAGTGTCTGGGTTGCTCAACTTCATACCAGATTTAACTCTCTAGTCCTATCAACCTTTTTTCTTCTATACAACTCGAAAACAGATCAGACAATGCAGCTAAATTGTGCCGAGTCCAATGTCACTCTTGTTTGAATTATTCTATATATGTGGAAGAAGAGAACCACACCACGGCTTTCTCATCACACTAGGAAGCTTGCTGTGGCTGGGTTGCTCAACTTTCAGCCAATATAGGCCACCCAACCTATCAATGCTTTCCTTTAACCACAATCATTCGAGCCCATTGAAGAAGTCCAAATTTTACCTGATTATAAGCAAGAGCCATAGATACAGCACCTCGCATGAGCCCAGCCCACCATATTGTAACCTGTAAGGTAATATTTTTGGAGTCCTTTAGTCCACCAATGGATTCAAGATGATGAGAGATCATGTGCGGGATATCCCGGAGTGCGCATGTTGCTCATAGACGGCCGTGATCGAATGGGATATCCGGGATATCTTGCACATGATCAAAGCTTTATATATATATATATATATATATATATATATATATATAGATATAGATATATAGATATACTTACTTACCTGCTGTTTGAACTCAATCTTTTCACTTTGGGACTTTTTAGTTAAGTTGGAGAAAAAGGAAAGGGGGAATACAAAAGCTGCCCTGCCAACCATAACAAGGCCAAGCAGTATTGAACTCACTCCAACTGATGTTCCAGGACTGCAGAAATTGAAATAAGGCCAAATTACAGAAATAAGACATGCTATTTGCAACAAGCACACATTTGATTGTAAAAGTCCTACATTGACACCCTACAAAGCAAGGGGAAGGGTATGGTGGGGCAACGTGTCAACAATTACATATATAGATAGCTTTTGATTTATGTATCTATAGACCTTACCTGTCACTTACAGATCTCCACTTCTCAATGTCCAAGGCATCCATACCAACATAAAGAAAAATGAAAATCTCTGCAACAAAAGACATTGTTGCAAAAGCATGCCTGCATAAATCAATAAATAGAATCTGAAAAATTAGTGACATGCCTACTTTGGCCTGTGTTCAGAAGAAACAAAATCGTATAAACTAAAATGATTTTCAACATTTTTGAGTAAATGTTGAAGAGTGAACATACTTGGTGGTGACCCTTGAATTTTCAGTCACATTATGCCACGTGTAGTGTGACATGACAATCCCACAAAAGAATACAGTAAGAATGCCACTCAGATAGAACAGCTGGAAAATGGAGAGAGAGAGAGAGGGAGAGAGAAAGAGAGGTTTCCAAAATCATTATTAGAGTACATAAGTGTATAAAATTCAAAAAAATACAATATTCAGATGAAAGTTAATGGAAATGTCCACAAATGTGCTGAACAGATTAGCAGAAATCTTACTTCAGCCATCATATATGAAAGGTATGCCATAAGAATCATAAGAGCAACTTCACGATCAGTAGAGTGCCTGAAATTTAGCATAATTTCAGCTACTGAAGTTTCCAGAAGATATAAAATGGAAAAGACCATAATCCCATAGAATGTTTTTATGTAACATAAAAAGACTATCAACGAATGATTGGGTTTGGTTTGAACCATTTACAACCAGGCCCATAAAATTCCAATCCAAACCCATTTTTTTCCAGGACTGGATAATGGGTTCATGTCGGAAATTGCCAGCACTGAAGCCAATGGTTAGTGCAATCTACTGCCTACAATTTTTTTAAGATGCTTATATACTATAAATAGAACAAACATTAACCAAAATGTAATTACTATCCCTTAAGTACCTGCCCATATACAACTTTTTTATGATGTATGCACAAAGCAATCCAATCTGCAAGTAAAAGAGACAAATTGTCATAAATATAATTCCACAAGCATAATATACAAATGCTTCAAACGCATCCTTTATTTTTTCTACTTCACATGCAACATCACCTATGAATCTATGATTGCACAAGGACACTGAAATTCCCTAAAGGTAATCCATTCATAGGGCGGCCCATGCAGTTGGATTCAACTTACCACAAAATTAAATATTCCCAGTGAGATAAGCTTAGTTATCTGAAATCTCCCCAGAAACCTCACCAGTTTTATCAATCTTTCCCTGAAACCCCACCAGTTTTACATCTTGCCAACAACTTACATATCAAGATGTCTCCTGAAATTTCACCACTCTAACTCACTCAACAAATATTTTTAATTTTAATTTATATTGTGAATTGTGGCCACTGTGAATAAAGGTGTCTAGAAGCAGGAGAAGAAGATTAAAAGTGATAATAACAGCATTACAGAGAACAAAACTAAATATGCATACTTTAATTAAAAATGAAAAAACACACACACACAGACTTACCAACACCCCCAGCAAGGTGCTTGTGAAAAATAAATGCAATAAGTTGCCAACAAAACGCAAGGCAATGCTCGAGGTAATGTGAGAGAGGTCAAATCGCTGGATTGCATTGAAAAGTACAATAGAAGTGGCATCATTTACCACACCTTCCCCAAAAACTAGACTGTAGAGTAAAGGTGTCTCATCCTGATTAAGCACCTGCAATGTCATATGCAAAACTTTAGTCACCAATGGGTTTTTTTCCCCGCTTGGAAACAGAAATGCAGCATTGACAAGACATTCATACCTGCAAGGTGCAAACTGAATCTGTAGCTGAAAAGATTGCTCCAATTGCTACAAATCATGAACTGAAGCAATTACTAACCAAGAACTACCCCCAAAAGAAAGTAATAAGGAAGGAAAGCTGCAAAAATAGTATATAGCAAAAAATGTTTTACATAAATTAGGATTATCATATTTCATAATTTGACCGAAAACATGGCTTTTAACTGCCAGGACATTGGTTTCCAATCAGGATTCTCATATTTCATAATTTGACAGATAATATGGCTTTTAAGCACCAGGATGTTTGTTTCCAATCAAGCATAAAGGGGTTAGTGAACATAAATCTAACTAAAAAGGAATTGTGAATCATAATAATAATGTCTTACACTCCCCCCGCCCCCCCCAAAAAAATAAATAAATAATAATAATAATAATAATGTCTTACACTACATTAAAATTCAATTTCCCAAAAGTAGTTCCCCTACCTTCATATAAAAATGTAAATTTACATGAGGGCGCATATGTAATGCAAATAAGAGTACATGAGTTCGATAGCTTCCACTCTGAGTGTGATTCATCACAATGGCAATATTTAAGATTATTTGATAAAGAGAAGAGAGGTTTGTTGTCTGACCCTAATCTCTATACAAGGAATGACTAGAGACTTCTCGACCCTAATTAATAAAGAGAAGGGTTTTTGTCTGACTCTCATCTCTATACGAGGAAGGACTAGAGACTTCTCGTCCCCTGTTGTATTCCTCTTCTTGTTTATTTTGAGTTGCTTTTCAATCCATATAAAGGTAAAAATATAAATTCAAAATAAGAGAGTTATAGAGAGTACCGAGATAATCCCCTATCTCCAAGTAACCAATATCCAATTTTTTGAATAATTGCACTGCACCTGGATCAAGATACTGAAAGTTACAATCATGATGAAGACTATATTCTGCATTTGACTAATCATTTTAATGATAAATCTACCACAGCTACTAGTATTTGGCATTTTGCAAGTTTGTTTTTGTCCTTTTCCCAAGTTACTTTTCCCTCCTTTTTAAATAGTTACATGCTGTATTGCTGATAATAAATTTGAGCACGTACTGTATATTCAACAAAGCCATTCATGTACAAAGCTTATGCAGTATTATTAACCTATAAATCTCAGCTAAAAAAAAAACCCTGAAAATTTGAAAGATCATATATCCTGCCAACAGCTCTAAACCTACCCTAAGGATTCTAACAAATATTACTAATGCCCCAAAAAGTTTCTAAAATATCACTGTCCTCAACTGCCAGCACTGTTTACCATAAACTAAATATAAGCTAAAATGGTTCTCTCATTGTTATCATAGATTAAGTTGATATCCAGGAAAGTGTAAAACGTTCTTATATTTTTATTGAAGAGGATTACATAGGAAGATAAGCAAGGCAGATATCACAACATCTGAGGTCAGCAACACAAACAGAAATGTCAGGGGAGGTTTCTCAATGTTGACCATTTCTTTTCTTCCTATAATCTCTCTGAAATAATCAGCACCAGAAATAATTCTTATTTTTTGAATTATTAATTATGATGTTCCATATAGGGTAGAATCATAATAAATGGACAGCAACAAAAATATTAAATTTTCCTCTGCCAACTGATTACATATAACCGAAGAATTTTAATATACTATGCATGAAAAGTTTTCAAAATGCTCCTATTGAATTCCAACTGCAACCATACCCATATATTCTGTTTCCCTCAAGCAATGCTTCATTTTTATTCAAACAAATTTTCAGACACTGTAACAGAAAGGTAGCCTCTAGAGTCAATTCATCGACATGATAAAAACACATAAGTATGTGGAGAAATACAATATACACATAACATATATATATATATATATATATATATATATACACACACAAAGCACAATTGCAATCAGCTTGATTGTACCAAATCATGCAGCATCTCGTATTCGCAAATGCATGTGATAGTTATATAAGTAACGAGGTAAACAACTTTTTACATGACAATAATAATATTTTTATTTTGGTAGTACTGAGAGCGTGCCTGAAGTTGCAGAATTTACCTAGTGATATGATGCCAAAGGATATCAATGTACCAAACGCACCAAACAAAATGATTGTCATAAAATTTCGAAAAAACTTCTTCTTTTTTACCTGGAACCTGGCATGGAAAAAGGGTCAAATATTCAAACTTATACAAAAAGGTATTTAGAATCACCAAAGACCCAATTTTATATGTGTATAAAGAGAATTAATATTTTAGCAACATAGATGGTGGTGCTATGCCCACAAGGAGGAAACAGATAATTGCAGCTCGACATAGTGAAAGAAAATATATGATTAATCCTACTAATAATAATAGGTTTTACACATCAAGTATAATTACCATAGAACTTTGGAATTTAACTCGAAATGATACAATCAACTATGCTAAAACCAGTTACGGGCAGACAAAAAAGTGAAACCAACTAATCTTCCATGTGCTCAAGGACCATACTTCAATCAACTATCAATTTTTTCGTTAAGTTTAGTTGTTCAGTAGCCACCTCTTGATGCTAGGGGGGAAAAATAGAAAATAAAATAAAATAAACCAAGGCAAAACACATATGTTTCTTTACAAGTCTATACAAGCACTAAAATAAAAACCTCAACTCCCCCTTCCCTCTTCCGCAACTCCAACTAATAAATTTTCTTGTAATGCTAAAGATAATATTGACAAACACTTCAAAATGATATATTATACATTATGGATATGGATTAGATATAACACCTACTTGGTTGTGAACCAAATAGTAACCCAATCAAATCCGAGTATAAGAAGTTGTAAACTATCTATATGTATGTTCACCTTGTGTTTAGGTGTTCCATGAGATCAATATAATTTTTTTGAAGTCTAGATTGGTAACTTCAACCTTTTGTGGGAAAAATACAAGAAGCTAACAAAAATGACTCAGACGAGCTCAGCTAATATAAAGCATCATCTCCAAGTTGTCTTTCAATTCAATGTGAAATCGAAATTATAAATTAACAAGCGGACCATTTGCGTCAGTCTCAAAAGTGTCATGGTTGCAACAGAGTTACACATAATATGACTATGTTCTGACAAAGTGAAAGGAGACTGAACCTCATGAAAACCATTAGCAACCTTACAACCAAATTATAAGGGAAAGCAGAGCCACTTGAAAATGAAAAAGACTTAAATGGAATTCAAGCTTACCCAGCATTGAATATAATAGGTGGAAGAAGATAAATAAAGAAAATTTCTTCACTGAATACTAATATGTGAGAGCTCTTTCCTCTAGTTCTTAGTAAAATAACAACTCCAGTGCCCAGACCCTGCGATCCAACACCATTTAATCACCCAAAAAAATCCATGATGAATTGTAAAATATGCAACCCATATAAGTGCGAAACTTAGCATTAAATTCAATATCAGTGTCCAGTGCTACGTTTTAAGAGTGAAAACAGATATGTTTTGAGAGTGAATACAGAAACTCACAATGGCAAGGGCAGTAATTGACTCATTCATCCATCGATGCTCCTCCAGAAGATGACCAATCACAATACAAGCGCAAAGAAGTGCCACAAACAAGGTTACAGAATCTACAGAATATTGATCAGAGTCGGATGTCATCCCTAATCCCATCAAAACGGAGCCCAAATTGAAACCCATGTAGCTACCACAATCTCCGTAAGACCTAACAATTATACTTCTGCAACACAAAGGTTCAACTCAATTCACAATAATATGACAGTCTATGTCTCTGTGTATCCATTTCATACATGGCTAAGATTCAGATAGTATCATAGTAACATATATAAGACACTGTTTGGTTGGTATTTTGAAAATCGTTTCTCCCTTCTAAGACCTAAAAATCACTGAAATTTTTGCTTTCAAAAGCAAGAAGTACTTCAAAATTGCTAATCTACATTATATATAAATAACCAACGCATATAGCGAAAATTCAGATCAATTAAGTACAAATGAAGCCAGTCTTTTACCAATAATGATTATTTAATTCCAATACTTTAAATCAACGATCACGAAATCACATATCATGAATGAAAAAATGAGGTTGTTCAAACTACCAAGTTCACAAATTACCTATTGAAAAACTCACAAAATGACTACCTAGTTTTTGGAGATCCTACAAACACTCCTTACCTTGCCCTATGTTGAAAAAACTGGTGACTCTAGGAATTGATTCCTTCTCTTCCTGACCCGGCTCACCTGCCTCTGAAGTTGGAATGACCCAATTGGTTTATCAAACAAACAAAATTATCTAATTAAGTCTTACCACTGAACATTAAGAAGAAAAAAATATAACAATTATAATAATAATGTGTTGGTTCCTGAGAAAATTAAAACATAAATTTTTTGACTCCTAGACTTTTTTCGTTGCTTACAAACTAAGAAAACAAAAAACATCCATTCAACTGAAACTAGAATAATTATATGGCTTTCTTAAACCCATTAACTCAATTTCTTTGGGGGAGGGGGGGTGGGGGGTGGAACATAAGACTTGAAATACTGTTTTCTTTCCTCTTCCTCAATTTTCTCCGCAACCAAACAGATGGTAATAAGAAACAACAGCGTTTACCTCGAATTTGTTCTGCATTTCAGTAGTCAAGAAGACATGCACTTCTTTTTCCCAGTAAATTTTATTTCAGTTACAGCGTGATATCTGGAGAAACTAGGGTTTCAAAACTAGCTAACTGAAATTCTGGACAGAGAAAAATAAAAATATCGGGAATATAGAGAGAGAGGAGAATGAAAGAGGAAAAATACTTCAAACCAAAAAAAAAAAAAAAAAGGAGGAAAAATACCGCGAAAGGAAGGAAGAGGAGGGTGTAATTGTAAGGTGTAGTGGCGGAGACCGGAGATAATGGAATATAATAAGTCTACACCGTAGGATTGATCGATCTGACGTAAGAAGCAAGTAAGGGATATAGTTTAGTGGGACCCGACGGAAACCCTTTTGCTGAAGGAGTTGAACTCTACGCAACAGTTGCGATGTGGGTAGAAAGACTCAAGGGCGGTGAATTTGCGGTGGTCTTGACCGTTTCTATGGGAACACGTGGTAGTTACCTACTAATCTTCATCCTCTTACCAACCAACTCAAACAATAAATAAACAAATACTGTAAGTGCCTAAGGGTGCGTTTGGTTTGTAGAATGAGAATCTCATATCTGAGAATAGCAAATTATCTTGGAATGAGAATGCTATTAACATTTCTCATTCCTTTGTTTGGTTTATCAGGTAATGGGTGATGGGATTCCGTCAAACATTCCTACAAGCATGTTTGCTTGAATTAGAAATTGATTTCAAAATATATGAAATTCTAACACTACCCTTCACTTTTTTACACCCATACCCACCCAACAAACACCCTCACCAACACCCCTCACCACCGTCGTCTCATTCTTTAATGAAATCCACAACCCAAAAATGGCCGGAAACCCTTTCAATTCAACACTCTTCTTCATCCCCTTCACCAAGTACTTGAATTTCAGTCCAAAAATGGCTAGAAATTGCACACATCAAAATATGTTATTAAAAACCAAAAATTGCCAGAAATTGCACACAAAAATAGCAGCACACTCGTCCACTGCTTCACCTCCCTCCAATCCGTCGGCATCCTATTCCTCTTCCTCCTCCTCTCTGAAACCACCTCCCTCCTCCCCTCCCCTCTAATCTCTTCTTTGCCCTCGCCTTCGCCATCTTTTTCCTCCACTACTCCATCTCCTCCGCCGTCGCCTCTGTCCAGATTTCCGATCTCCAAGCCAAATGCGACTCTGTCTTCGCTTGCATTTCCACCTTGTCTTCTCTTCTCTGCTTTATTCCGGAAAGCTGCCATAGGCTATTGGATTTGCTCTCCCTCCTCAGCGACGTCGTTGGAGTTGTGCCTCCACCATGGTTGCCAATCCGTTCTCCCTTGTTCGCGATGTCGCTGGATTGTGCCTCCACTATGGCTACCATAGGCTACGGATCGTGTTTTTGGAAATGGGGGAAATGGCATGGAAGGAATAAAATTTTGTTGTTTGTCAGAGTAAAGGGCACGCTGGTCATTTTATTAATCATTAAAGCCATGCTTGAGCATCACAAATGTAAACCCACCCCTCCCGTGGTTTTCGGATGCCCAGCACTAGTAGGAATCTGAGGGCAGCGAGTTTCAGACATTGCCGGGGATGAGTCCGTCCCAAACAGCGGAAAAGGGAATCAAGACCCGTTCCCAAGCATGGAAACCCTGAACCAAACACACCCCAAGCGGGTGACACACACTTGATGCGTGTGTGCACATGTCAAAACATTTCATAAGGAGTATTTTATTTTATTTTATTTTTTATTATTGAAGAGAATCAGGTCATAGTGAGACTATGAATTTAGTGTAATATATATATATATATATACACACACACAGTGAATTCAGATTCGAATTAATATGATATAATTATATTATCTCTCTAATTTTTTAAATTATAATTATGGAAGTATGGAGCTGAAAGATCAATATTTCTTTTTTCTTAAATATGGAAGGTTAATGAACATATTGATTATTTGGTAAACACGATCCGTTACTATTGAAATATCATTCTATTCTATTTTAATTCTCCTTAATTCTAAGCAAACAAACGTGCCTATAGCTCAAATTATTTTTTGTTCAAGTTTCCTCATTGAAATAATGTGGCAATTGGGTTAATCAAATAAAAATTTCGTTAAAAATAATAACTATTCCAGATAGGGTGATGTGCCACCACATTATTTGGGCAACTAAATTGATACATACAATTTACACATTATTGCATTTTCCAATAAATAAAGGGCAATCACACATTCTAAGTCATTTGCCCAAATTTATTTATCTAATTGACATGACTGCAATTATAATATAAAAAATAAAATATTTTTTATCTCTAATTTTTTCCTAATGCATAGCGTGCATTTAAAAAACATGAAAATCACATTGTCTTAATGTAATTATTATTACATCATTACAGTTACAAATTATAAAGAAATAAAAGTGAGTTGAGTTACAGTTTAGTGAAGTTTTGTATGATTTACCTTTTTTCTAAGGGGAAGGGAGTGGAGGTGGGCTTATTTTCACACCCTTTCTATACCAATGATGCAATGAATGTATTAGTTGCATGCTTAAAAATGGATTCTCATAAAACATTGCAAGCTAGCTGGCAGAAATTTTTTTAATACAATAAGATTACATTTGGTTTGTGTGAATAGAATGGAATTGGAAATGGGAATGTGAATGAGATGGTGATTCCATTACTAACAAAGTTAAGAGTGTTTGGTTGACCAAAAATGAAATGATTATTCATATTGGAAAGTCATACATCCCACATCAATTAAATATCAAGTTAAACATGTTTTTATATATCTATTTGGATCATTTACTTATCAATTTATGTTTTTAGGTTAGAAACTTAACATGATATTAGAACATATTATTATATATTTGTTTGGATCATTTACTTATCAATTTAGCTTTTTACGTTAGAAACTTAATAAGATATCAGAATATATTATTTTTTAACCCAGAAAGTGTCAGGAAAATGTCCACATTTCCCTCTTTTAGATTCGAAACTTTATTATTTTATGTACGAAATAGTCATCCCTCTCTCATGGAAAAATGAGTCATTGATGACCACAAAAAGTAATGGTCCAACAACATTCTCACCACGTCAACTCCCCGTCAAGGTCCGAGCTCTTTTGCTAGTAGTCCTCAGAGTCGGCAAAGCTACATTTTCCCTTTTTTTGTTGCCAAGTGTCGGCAAAGCTGCATGACAACAATAGAGCCAAGCAAGTTTGGTTTTGGCTCCTCATCTCAGATTATCATAATCCAACCTAATTATTTATGAAAAATAAAGTTCGATTTGAAAAATCGAGGGTACAACATTTCTCTTTGTTATTTTGGGTCAAATATTAGCTTATAAGAAATCAACTAGGCCGGAGCCTGTTTACATGACTTTTTTGAGGGGTTGTTGGTTTCAACTTTCAACCCCGGCCCATAGCATCCACTTACAAGATCTAAATTATTCAAAAAAGAAAAAGAAAAAGAAAAAGGACATAAGACAAACATTAAAATCCATAAATCCGGCAAGCATGCTCCTCCCAATTAGGCTGGCTAGTCTGTCCGCACGCTGACTAGCTAGCCCGCCGGAATTGATGCCATTATCTTTCAAGGCAGGTATGAACAACATCTGCATGGAGATTAAGAAGTTTAACTTGTTTATTAGAATTTAAACATGCGCTAAACTCTAGGGTTCCTCCCTCTCTGGATTCTCATGGTTATTCTTGAAAATTAATTTTCCAAACAATGCTAACTTTATAGCGACCTGGGATCATTTTTTTTAAATAAAAAAAAAAAGATTCAAGGAAATTTAGATATTTACCATAGTTTAAACATTTCTAAGTTGTTAATGTAGTTATTTTTTTTAATATAATTTAAAAATTATATTATAAATTTGTCAGTTATTCAGGTTGGAGGGAACATGCACTGTTTTGAGTAACATGCATGAAGTTCCACCTGACCCATTGCCGACTCACAATGTACATTTATTGATTTTTATTATGCCTTCCCTTTATATCATTTTCATTAATTGCATGGAGCCCTTGCCTCAATTCACTGAACCTATTTCTCACCTAACCAAATTCCGTAATGGAGTGGTGGGTTAGCCAATTCAAGATTGAAGAAAAAGGAAGTACTATACATTTGGTAGAGATGGATAACAAATAGTACTAATTTTTATGACCTGATATTGATGTCATTAGCAAACTGGATTATCTCATAAGTTAGAAAAGTTTCATGTATAATGTTTATGCTCTCCTATCGCTATGTTATGGATTACAACATCGTACAGGTAATTCTTAATATCTTTTTACGATATTTTCCAATTCACAATCCTTGAAAAATTAGTCAAATACAATTTAATGTGGTTTAATTGCATTCAAATATTAGTACTGACCGGTTTTAGGACATTGAATATTTCCTAAACATGATTTTCTCCATCGTCTTTAGAATTTTCAATGTTAATAATGATTTCGGCACTTCATACCTTCTAGTTCTAGTCATTTTTACACAGAGGCCAACCATGTGAGATACCTTAAGAGCATGTCATTTTTGACCCATTTTTGGGGAAATTTTCAGCAGGCTTGATTGATTGCATTAAACTAATCCCTGAGCCAAGTTCAGAAAGCTTCCGAGGAATGTTACTTTTAAATGCACAAAGCAAGTTGGGAATATTTTCAACCAAGAATGGGCAAGAAGGGGATATTATCAGTGCAATGGTCCACCTCAGCCGGCCTTGTAGTCATGTAGGTATGATCATATTTCTCCTACTCTTGTACGAAGGAGGTTAGGGTTCAAAATTGGAGCACGCTATTTAAATAATAATAATAATTTTCTGGGGCGTGACACCGTGACCTATGGCTTAGGGTAGCATGGGATACCAATGAATAATTTATATCAAATAATTGCTATGGTGCAATTATATATTTACTGGACCCACCATCGAGGGTTGTGGTCTAATGACTTGGGTCACTCCTTAAAAGGTCTGGTGGCTAGTAGGTCTTGAGTATGACCCTATAATAGAAACTAATAAAAACCACTTTGGATTTTTACTAGGCCATCGTTTGGTTCTCCTATTGGTTCTTTGGTGGAGCGTTTGCCTCAACTATAATTGAATAGGTATGATGAAATAAGTATACTTATAACAAGGTGTGAGTAAGAGTCTGCTCCACCATGGGACTGTCAGAACGGTCTCTCTTTTCTACTATTTCCATATTGTCATAGGGAAAGAAAATAAAAAAACAAAAAACAAAAAAAAGTAGGTCTTTGCTGAACCGCACCATGGGAGGTCACCAGGGCAAGTCTGGCGAGACTATTTCTTCCCAATTATCAAGTAAATTATTCCCTCTCCCAACAAAAAAGACTACTTTATTCCCTCTTTGAACCATTTAAAACTTTTAATGTGGTGCCTAAACTAGGGGTTCTAGCAAGATGCATTTTTGGGAATCAACAAATGGTTTAAACTTCTATATCTCTAGGGAAAATCCTCACCACCCCTGCGTGTGCAATAATGTGGTGTACTGTGATTACCAACTGGGTGGTGGTTGCTAAAATTGTAGGAAATTAAAGGCCAAGCTTAGCTTATAAAGCAATTATTAGGTCGGTGTCAGTGAGTTTGTTGTGGAATCTATTTAAGACATCTTTCACAAAGCAAAGAAAAAGGGCAATTGTCAATCACTCAATTGAAATGGAAAACCATAATGGCTTATTGGATTGCATTTTCATCATGTCTAAGCTGGATGCTAATGAGGCTACCTAATCTAATAATATGGATTTATGGGCTCAAAACTCAGAAGGATGGAGTGGGGCTATCAAACAAAGAAGGCAATAAGAGCATGCATTGATGACGATAGTGCTAATTCCTTGCAAATTGAGTATTGAAATAAATAACAATGAAGGGTACATATTATGTTTGTAGACTGAGAATAGATTTGCTCAAATCGACAAACGTGACGAAGGTACTTTTAAAGTTAAGGAATTGATTAAGAGTAAGAGTACAAACATGCCCTCACAAAATAAAAAAATAAAAAAAATTCTTGCCTCCATCAACTTGTGTTAGTATGATGGATTGAAATATTTAATATCAACCTCAAAATTTATTAAAATACATGCTTTACCCACCTCTTATTTGATCATTGAAAAGGAAATTATATCCACACACACAAGAGCATGACTTTCGCTTTCTTGGCAATTTTAAAAATTTATAGAGGTAAATCAACAACGATTTGCTAATGTTAGAAAAAACCCTGATTGTTTTTTTTTTTGGACACAATAAGAGCCCGAATGTTAATTGCCTTAAGGTTTTTACTTTATATTTTTGGATAGAGTTAACAAAAATGTTGAGTGTCCCGATTTGTTGGTGAGTGGACCTTTGTGTCTCTTCGAGATTCCTAAATTTGGACCCTTTGCATTGTCCTAGAGTTAATTATCTTAATGTTAATAACAGGGAAAGAAAGTGTAATTTCCGAAAACTAATGATTATTTACTGTATTTTTTATAGAACTAGGGAGGTCAACGTAATTTACCTTAACTATTATCATGAGTATAGATAAAGGCCAGAAACGCCAACGAGTAAATAACCCATTCCAGTGATTAGTACCGGCCAACCCAAGAAGAGCCATACAGATCCCAACAGACCAAACCCTAATGTCTTTGCAACTTCTTCCTTCTCTTCACTGTTCACAATCTCAGACCCTAATCCCAAATTTCATGTTCTGTCAAAGGTGAGAGTTCTTTTGATCTAATTATTTTCCTATCACATTTGGGAAAAGCTCATATTCACTATTTCCAAGTGTTTCCATAAATGATTTGGAGGTAGTGATCTATCAAAGTCATCACAGAAGCTGTTGATCCTTGGTGGGTCATATTTCGTTGATTGAATTTATGGGCATAAGTTTATATTTCTGCTGATTTTTGATATTAGATCAGTGGATCTGTGCCATTTTTGGAAAAGAATTTGTAGTTGCTTATGGCATTTTATGTGAGGATTTTGTGGTGATAATCTTTCACTTTCATCAAAGTTTGGATCTTGGGATTCTAAGGCTTATGGGTTTTGTTGATTAGTGTCCATACGCTGGGTATATCATATGAAGCTTGCTATTTATGTGGGTTGATTAGAATTTTGGAGGAGATGGGAGTTTATAGATACATCCTTCGTGTTATTTGAAGTGTAGGGAGGTAAGGAGAACTCGAAGCCCTAATTCAAAGTAAGCTTTTGATATATTTGGAGAAGAGTCTGTTGATTTTCTGTCACTTTCATCAAAGTTTAGATTTTTAGATAGTTAAGCTTATGGGTTTTATTTTTCAGTGCTGTTTAGCTTCCAATTTATGGATAAGTGTAATAACATGAAGCTTGCTGTGAATGTGGGTTGATACGAATTTGAAGGTATTGGAGGTTTCTAGATGCATTATTTTTGTTATTTGGAAGTGTAGAGAGGCAAGGAGGTAGCAATGTCTATTATGAGTATAATTCAGGACATGAGGGGTGAGCTCGGGAGCATTTCTAGAAAAGGGTTTGAAGTAAAGTTTGGGTATGGGTTGAGATCAAAATCCCACCGGGTGGTTCAGGATAGCTCAGTGGTGGTTGATGCGTTGAGGCAGAGCTGCTGGGCCAACATGCCACAAGAGCTCTTGAGGGATGTGCTTATGAGGATCGAGGAGTCTGAGAGTACATGGCCTCCCCGGCAAAATGTGGTTGCTTGTGCTGGTGTTTGCAGGAGTTGGAGAGAGATCACAAAAGAAATTGTCAAAACCCCGGAAGTTTCGGGCAAGTTGACGTTCCCCATCTCTGTGAAGCAGGTTTGAGATATTGGGCCTAACGAGTTATTTTTCTTTTTCTTTTTCTTTTAAAATTTAGTTGCTGTTTTTTGTGTGAATCGTGTTTGCTTCCATGACGTGTTTATTTTCAATGCATTTTTCTCATTATCGCCCTCATCATCCATTCCTAAACATTTTGTATCTTTTCTTCAAGGTTGGTGGGAACTCAATTTGATAGTTATGCTTTGGCTAAGTTTTCAATTGTCTTTATCTTTCCTATCTAATTGAAGAAAAATAGTTTGTGAGGGCATATTCTTGGTTCTTACATGCTACAAGTGGATTGAAAAATTCACCAACTACTCTTTCTTTTGGTTTGTTCTACAGTGGATTTTAAAATTGTTTGATGAATATGATATGATTAAATGATTGTGATTATCTAATACGCTGACTCATAATTCTTTTAATAGGGAAAGTATGGTTGGTTTACTATCTTATTCAAGCTTACCTAATGTTGCCTAGAGCAGTGTTGTTCTGAAATGATTGTACAGTAGCAATTTCTGTTCCAGATTGCATGATCTCTGCGCCCCTGTGGGGGGGGGGGGGGGGGGGGGGGTTGACGTCATTCCAGGAAAATTAATTTCTTCTTCCAAAAACTTTTTCTTTTTTCGTTTTTAGTGTGTTTCTCATATGTTCTTTAATTTCTGATACAAAAATAAGGTCTAGAACATATGCATTTATTTTCCACGTTAAATTGTCTTTCTTTACCCCTCTTCTCTTCCTCCTTTATAACTTGTCGTGCTTTCCAACTTGTTGCCTTACATGTAAACCTTAGGGGTGAATTGTTATTTTGGAATTATAGGCACCTGAGTTCAAATAAAAAAGATAATTCATTTGAAAATATTAGAAATAATTTGGAGATAATTTAAGCATTCACTTGATATTGATGAAGGCAATACTTGTGAAGAAAAATAAGCATAGGCTATCATTTTTTAAGTAGTTTAGAATAATTTGGGAAGTTATGAATAGCATGGTAATTATTTAATTATACTGGATAAGGTCGTGTTTTTATGTTTGAATTAAAGTAGGATTGTAGGATGATTCATGAATTCAGGAAAATAATTAGGAATGTTTTCACTATAATTCCAACCAAGCAATCAATACGAGCTAAACTTTTTTCAGCCACATTCTGGGGTGAGTTGTTTTTCATACTCGATCAGGAAAACATTGCTAAGAGTGCAAGTCCTTCACCCCCCCTTTCTGGAATAAACTATTGAGGATACTAGCATTTAGGGACACAGAATGCAATTAAAAGTCTCTTCAAAGCTGCTGACACCATGATTTATGAGCCACCACGTGATATTACCTCAGAGATTATGCTTACTTGTGAAAGATGAAAGACCATTGAAATGGTTTTGATGGACTGTAGACGAGACCACCTTTTGTATCAATAGTTTGAATCAACTCGGAGACCTGCTTTTATCCTTTTAAAATTATCAGTAGTTTGGAACAATTCGGAGACCTGATTCTATCCTTCTAAAAGATTGTTAAGTCTTCCCAAAACTATCCTGTTCCTACAGTAGTGGTGGTGTTGTTATTCTTGAAAATTTGGCTTTTGTTAGAATGTTGCATAATATTTAAATCTCTATCTGTGGGGAAAAATTTTTAGTAGGAATTTTTTTAATTAAATATTTCTTTGTTAGGAGTATTATTATACTATTTAATGCATTTTCCCTCCTCACAGCTCATACTTAAAAAAAATCCTTTGTATTTTTTGCAGCCTGGTCCGAGGGACTCTCTCATGCAGTGTTACATAAAACGGAACCGTAGCAGCCAAACATATCATCTTTACCTCGGCTTAAATCAAGGTAGACAACTGAACATTTGTTATATTCTTTGAATCCTTGCGTATTTCTGAACATGCTTTTGTGAAATTGGTGTTACATTTAGTGAAATGAGTTTTCTATTAGTATTTCGTTATATAGTTGGATTAGTAAAGTGTTAAGACTTCCTTATTCTTAATTTATCAAATATGGTATTAGTAGGAGAGAAAGGTTCTGTTTTCCTTTTGTCTTCTTTTTGAGCTGTTTTTTTTTTCTTCTTTTGGTCTGATCCCTTGGCAGCTTCAAATGATGATGGCAAGTTCCTTCTTGCTGCGCGGAAATGTCGAAGACCCACTTGCACAGACTACATCATCTCTCTGAATGCTGAAGATGTGTCAAAAGGGAGTAGCACCTACATTGGGAAGTTAAGGTGTGTTCAGGTGGTATATGACATGGCTGGTTCTTGATGTTTTTATGGGCTGAAGTTTCACAGTCTTGTTTTCCTTTCTGATAGATCAAACTTTCTGGGGACCAAGTTCACAATCTACGATGCTCAGCCTCCCAATGCTGGGGCCAAAGTCACGAAATGCCGTTCCACCAGGCTGGTGGGTTTGAAACAAGTCTCACCCAGAGTCCCTGCTGGAAACTTTCATGTAGCCCACATTTCATACGAGTTGAATGTCTTGGGTTCTAGGTAAAAGACAACTTTCTTGACTTCCTCCTGACTCGAGGAAATGACAGTAGGAAGAAGAGGATCAAATGGGGAATATGAGAATAAAGACTTTTTGACTAATAGCTTGGTGGGGTGATTAGTTCAGTTAACATATTAATTACTATATGCACTAATCAATGTTTTCATATTGTGGAAACTAGGGGTCCAAGGAGAATGCAATGTGTCATGGATGCCATCCCTGTCTCTGCTATTGAGCCAGGAGGAGTGGCCCCTACACAGACTGAGTTCCTGCCAAGCAATCTGGATTCCTTTCCTTCCCTGCCATTTTTCAGATCAAAGTCAACCCGCATGGAGAATTTCCCATCTGGGCCTTTGTCCAGCCAGAAAGATGAAATGATGGTGTTGAAAAACAAGGCCCCACGGTGGCACGAGCAACTCCAGTGCTGGTGTCTCAACTTCAACGGAAGGGTGACAGTTGCTTCAGTAAAGAATTTTCAACTGGTTGCTTCTTCAGAAAATGGTCCTGCTGGGCAGGAGCATGAGAATGTGATTCTCCAGTTTGGAAAAGTGGGAAAAGACGTGTTCACCATGGATTATCAGTATCCAATTTCAGCTTTCCAGGCATTTGCCATCTGCCTCAGTAGCTTTGATACTAAGATTGCTTGTGAATGATTGACAGACAGGTGAAAATTTTGTTCTTATACTTTGGACTCAGTGTCTAAAATGTGCTAAAAAAGTATGTGTCTTCTTGGAGAGTGATTTTTCAATGGCGTGGATCTAGAAAACTGGCAAAACCAATATTTTATCACGTGTAAAAGCAATTGCTTGGTATGGTTAACTATTAAGTGATTAGGGGCACGTTTGGTTGTCCAAATGGAAAGATAATAATGTTTTTTATGTAATAGTGATGGCAGGAATTCATCATCTTGAATGGAAAATTCAAGAAAGTAATGGTCATCATCCCAAATGAGTATAAATTCAAAATAATGGCATTTTATATTTTTTGGAAATTGATCCTGTAATATCAACTATTGTGAAACTTTTCTATATAATCTCATCCAAGGTGATGGATTTGTGCCTTCAATATTATGTAAAATACTCTATAATTGTTTTATTTTCATTTGGACGCCCAAACGGGCCCTAAGTGAGAGTGATTGATTCATTCAGTTAACTGTCAATGATATTTAATTTCGATGAACTGAGTCGATGTGTCTCTTGTTGGCCTAAGACTCTTGCATGATATACGATGTTTGACTTTAGCCACTGCTCAGAACTTGGTTTGAGAAAGAAAAAAAAATCCTTCCTCAACAAAAGCTAAATTATCCACTTGGATTGATTTCTGAACATGCAAAATTACCTCACACTGCAGACTTTTTGGAACCTGATGTATTTTTACAAGGTTTTGAATTTTACCTCATAGCTTGTTTTTTCCCCCTGTTTGTGTGTTTTAAACTGACAGGTGTTGTTAGATGCAATAAAAGTTGTTTGGGATGGCAATTGTAGTGTGCGGCACACACCTCGGCTGTCATGGAACAAAGCTTCTGGGTTGTCCAATCACTTCCTTCTCTTTGCAGTGTAAGTAGTTAGGTTTTTTGTTTTTATTTTCCCCTGTAAATTACAACTCTTCTTATTCTGAGTGAAACATGCCTAGCATCGTCGGCTGTGCTCTAGCTGACAGACTTTACACCTCGGGTTGTTGAATTTGAGAAACTGAAAACCCTAATTGCATTTGGTTTTGTGAGTTTACCTGCAGGGTTCCCCCCACTGGAGGGTGGAGTCCTTGTTTGTTTCAATGTTGTTTCTGGTTTCATGGTTCTGCCATGTAACTGTTGAGTTGCTTATTCTGATCACTTATATTGTAGTTTTGAGGAATCCATTACTGGCGTGCACATGTGCGTTTGTGTTTTAGATTTATGTTTATTTTGCTGTGTATTCCTAGTATCTTGATGCAAATTAGTCTGGGAAAACTGCGTGCACCCATTTTAGTAATTATTATTATTAACAATTTTGTGGCAGAGGAGCTTCCCATGGTGTATTATTGTTATTTAAAACAGCCAATTCGACAAAATTCTATCCTGCATTCGCACTCTCTGACAGAATTTCTAAGTTTATGGCTGAAATTTCTTTTCCCAAATTGTTAGTATGTAAATCAACTTGAGCACTCTTATTGTCATCCCAACTTTTTGAGACTGGTGATCAAATATTTAAGCCATGGATTAGAGAATTTTTTTTTTTTTTTTTTTTTTTTTTTTTTTTGCTGGAAGGGCCTGGTTGGTGGTCATGACCCAGGTTAGCTACTAAAATTTAATTCAATGCCCGTTCCACCCAGTCAGTCTGTTTAACTCGTACTAGGTTTTTGTTACGTGTTGCTACATCCACCCGATACGCTCGCTCTTATTTAATTTAAGTTAAAAGCTAGGGTGTCATTTAATAATGCAATCATTGTATGGGAAAATGTTTTTGTATAATTTTTTAGGTATTTTCATATTTTTCTTAGAAATTTTTATTATTTTCTATGCATTTTTACTATTTATCATGCAATAATTACTTTATGAAATGAGACTTAACATGTATCCTTAAGACACAAACTAAGAAAACCTTGAAAAGGTATTATGGAGTACTAGTTGATTGCAGTGCATTTTGATTGCGTTTATAGAGCATCTCCAGTCATGTGAGCTAAATTAGGTGTACTATTGCTATTTTAGCACATGTTACAGTGCCACATGCTATAATTTAGCACAATGTGCTCTAATGATGTAAATGAACGTAGTGTGTTATTTTTTGCCACAATTTCAATTCTTTTTATAAATTTAAGGTCTTGTAAAATAGTGAATGAGGTATATTGTGGATCAAATACAATGTTGTTTGAGTGAGATGAATGAGTTAATAAAAAAAAAGGGGGTATATTTTTAGATTTTTAATTTTATTTCTTTATATATGGGATTTCAATATTATTTTTGAAAATATTGTATTTATTTATAGGCTGTTTGGTTACTGAGAAAATTTTGAAAGAAAAATAGAGAGAAGGAAGTTGCTTGTGTGTTTGTTTGTTTGTTGAGAAAGGGAAGAAAAACTGATATGGCAAATATAACAATAGCTCACTTTTGTGCCAAATATAGCACGAGGGTGAACTATTGTTATATTTAACATATGCATTTAGCATACCATTGAAGCATCCTAACTTGTGCTCACCCTTGAAGATGCTCTCAATGCTTCGATTGGAAAGGAAAGGTTAATGCACTTTGAATGCTCTAATTAAAGGTGGCTCTTATTAAATGCGTTTTGAGGGGTATCCTTGAAATGAGATATAGTACAATTTAAATGCACTTCAACTGCAACCGACTTTGTACCCTTGAAGACCCCCAACCCTAAAAAACCATAAAATTTAAAATTTAAAAATGTTCTTATAAATTCTGTCATTTAAGTTGAATTCTATTTATATAAAAATAAAATAAAGACGACAAATGATTACAATTGTCTACTTAAATGATAAATTTTGAAAAAAATTTCTTCAATAAATGATGTTAGATCAATTTTTATGAAAATTTTTTATATACCTTGAAAGTTTAAAATGAGGAGAGGGTAATTTTTGCGATGGCAAAGGAGGCAAGCTATTAATATTATTTAAAATAATTTTTAAATATAAACCAATTTCATTTGGTACTGAGACAAACAAAGCCAATGGCCTTGTGATGTAGTGGGATTGGGGCTTCTCCCCATATGTGAGAGATGTAGTGTGACTAGGACTTGACTTCTAGTCATGATTTAGTTATATATGTATTGATATAATTATTTTTTATCCTTATCCTTGTTACCAAAAAAATGATAAAAGAATACTGCCTAATAATATGGGTCAAGCACAAGTTTAGGTAGCTTTGACCTCTAGTCCAATCAAGAATTGTTTCCTCCGAAAAAAATTATAAAAAATTCTTAAATTCTTTTTCCAACTATTTGTATATATTTCATTTTAAGTAAAAACTATATTCCCAATTTTCATGTTCTATCAAACATCTGAAAATGCCTGAAAAATATTTTCTGAAAAACAGTTTACATCAAAACAAATAGAACTTAAGCTGAAAATAAGGTTCCAAAATTAAACCATCAATCTCTCCTACTACGTAGTCCACAGATCCTGAATAAGACCAAAATTTCAACTCGGATCAACACACGCTCCATTTGGTTGAGAAAACAAGATTGAATTTCGACGTCAAAACTCTGGAAACCAAACAGAGCACTACAGAAGAAAAGCTTATTGGCCATTTCAAGATCTTTGTGAAATCACAAATCAAATAAATTGGATGACCGTAATTCTATATTTGCAGATGATTCAACCATTCCATTTTGAGACCAGAGTAGAATAAGCAGCCAAAGGATCATTTACGTTTTATTATGGGAAAACAAAACATACGACAATGACAAGTAAATCAAAGTAAAGCTGAAACTCAGAACAGTAGAATCAACGGATCAAAATGGAGGGGGGCCACCACCAGGACCTCCGTAAGGGCCGCGGGGTCCACCGAAGCAATCTTGTAGCAACCAGCAACAGCACAGGCAGGATAAGCTGTGAAATCAAAAACATTTAAGATCTGGAATCAATTTTCATGAAGAAGCTGAAAATTGCTAGATTTATGACACTAATATCAGAAATGTTAGAAAATCAACTCCTACAGGAAATCAAGAGGGAACAGGCGGCACAAAATTACCAACTCCTTACAAAGCATAATTCAATTCAAATCAAGGATAAAAACCAATTACTACCGCATTCTAGTTTCGGAACAGTACATACCAAGACGAAATCATGTTGCATATACCATTAGCAAACCCACCGAAGAAGCCGGGGCCTCCAAATCCTGGTCCCCATCCCGGTCCTCCGAATCCAGGACCCCCCCAGCCTGGTCCCCCGGGTCCAGGACCCCAGCCTGGTCCTCCCCCTGGCCCTCCAAATCCTCCCCCCGGCCCTCCAAATCCTCCCGGTCCTCCAGGTCCTCCATGTCCCCCAAACCCTCCCCCTCCCCCTCCCCCTCCCCCTCCTCCCGGTCCACCAGGTCCCATAACTAGCCTTCTATCCCGTTCGCAATGCCACCGCTGCAACCACTGCCACAACCACCACCGCCGACAGGAGAGAGCAAAGGAGGGATTTTTAGATTTTTAGAGCCTTTAGATGCACGCAGTCTGGTAAAGAAATATTAAGGTGGACCCTCCCCCCCTTATCTGTTATTTGCATAAGCTTCTAAATCTAGATTTTGGTGTCTCTCTATATATAGAGAGAGATAGAGAGAGAGAGAGAGAGAAGAGTCAATGTGGAGATTTAAGCAATTTCCTTAGGCTCGAAGCTTTAATCTTATCCCATGCATCTGACAGGAAGTGTGTGTCGACAACATTTCGACCGACTGATCACATGAAATCTGCCATTCAGACAAACCAACTGCTCTTCTCCTTCAACCTAACAGTCAAAGTCATATTTCTATGCATAAATTTGAAAGTGCTTTTTTCAGGTGGGGGCTAGCATTTTGGTCAGGACAACAATACATGAGTCCATTGCCTCAATCAGATCACATCTTTCTCTACTTAAAAACAAAAAAATCAATCACAACTTTTTAACCAATGCATCCCTGCCGGTGCAGCCCTCCGCAACTTCTTGTGTGACTGCTCCCAAAATTGTCTCAAAGGCTCTTGTAATGGGTATCTTATGAAGATCTTTGATCAATATAATCTATCTAATTCACAAGGGATTTAACACCAAATTAGCCAATTCACATATTCATGAGCTACTGGGCTCTGATCTATCCAAGTACTGGGTCAGTGATGAAGTACAAATCTTACGTTAACGCTGCATGGAGGAGATGGGAAGAGTTAATTTAATAGAGCTATGGCCTCCTGCATCACCTGCCACGGATCTAAGTTGAGATGGAATAACCGATTGAAGACTTTAACATTACTGCCAGTAACATGTATGTTTAGTATAAGAGAGGTTCTGCGTCGATTGTAATAAAAACCAAATGACAAAAAAAATGTCACAAAAATGAAATTTAAGTGACTTATTAACCAAAGTAATGTCTCAGATTAGCATATTGGCACATTCTTCCTAGCCACCCACAAGCTGAGTGTAATATTAACTCAGAGCGCAATTCTTGTGGAAAGCTCATGCCTACTTTTAATCATCACCGACTAAAAACTTACCAGAAATGAATAATAGAAAATTGTAAAAAGCAGCCCCAAAATATCGTGTGCAAGTGTGCATGCATGTGTAGAATACTATGTTAAAAGGATAAGGATTCCTACTTTGTGTTGCTGAAGTAAAAAAATCAATAAATAAATAAGAATCCTGAAAAAGGGATAATTTAACACATAGACACATATTATCATAATTAAAGTGCTAAACCATGTGTAAATGATTAAGTCTTTCTAAAATTCATTCAATATAGAAAACTCGCTATTTAGATTTATTATCTTAATTAACCACAAAACTAAGGATGCACCTCCAGAAAGCAAAGGGTGAAAAAACTTGAAAAAGTACAAAGTACAAACCAATAGGTAGGGTATAAAACCAGTAGTTTTAACTAGGGGTGCAACTCAGTCCAGGCCAGGGGTATATCTAGACTAGACCGAATTAAATCGGGACCTCAAAAATTGGACCGGAAATTGTATTGGTCTGGCAAAAACGGTCCGGTTCTCGATTTTGGTAAAAGGTAATAACTTTGTTGAATAAGTATTATTATTTATTCAATAATACTTATATATGGAGTATAATATATTAATACAAACATATATATATGTATATATTTTTTTAAATTTTTTTTTGGGGTAATTTGGGAATTCGGTCTGGGCCGGTTTTAACACCTCCTAAATCGTGAACCGGACTGAATTCATCGGTTTTTAAAATTGTGGCCCAAGAACCGGACCGATTAGTGTTTGGCCCGGACCGGACCAGACCAAATTGCTCGGAATGGTCCGGTTCTTAGCTCTACCCGAACCAAGTTGCACTCCTAGTTTTAACATCAAAATCAACCAATAAGCACGTGAAAAATAGCATGATGCAAATTAACTAAAACTAGTCAAGATAACATGATACTTGAAACCAAGTAGAGTTTGGTTGGTTATGTTGACTAAGGGTCCTGATTGGCCCCAATGCTCCATTAATTATACCATGACAATAACATAAACTTTATATTCATTCCGTCTGTGCATCTTGTATCATGTGCCAGCTTGAAATACAAAATCACATTCATATTATAGCTATAAAATTGAGATTCAGGAATTACACAGCATAAAAAAAAATTAAGAACCCAAAGAAAACGAAGAATGTAATGAAGAGTGAGAGAAGCAAAGAGGAAGAATCATTGCCATTCTATAGTTATTAAAAGTAATTCAGGAATTTCAAAAAACAAAACTCAGGTAGGGCCTGTTTGGATGTCCCATGTAAATTGAATTGTTTCATGTGTTTTCCATATAATTTTGTGAACTCGTGCATAGTCGAATTCAGGAAAATGGCAACCATCGTCATAAATGAAAATCAAAATTCAAAACAACGGCATTTTGTGATTTTTCAGAATTGATCCTATACCATCAAATTATGGTCATTGTCCAGCATTTTCAAATGACCCCATTCAAGGATATGAATTTGTGCCTCCAATGCTAAAAGGGTCCTAATAATTTGCAACAATTGTAAACAACTGTAGAACCATCGAATTATATGGGGTTGTTTTTAGCTTCACTCGCTTGTAGCTGAAATGATGAAGTATGCCCACAGATAAAACACTTTAAAAGAAAAAAGCAAAAGACTTTTATCATTTTGGTTCATATACACAGATAAAATCAGAGAGAGTGCCTCAGATTAGCATATTGGCACACTCTTCCTCGCATCAACAACTCCATGGTGTAACCATGGTGCGCAAAAATTGTTGTTGCAGCTCGTGCCCCAAATGTCGTCGTCACCGGCATTGATTATTCAATGGGTTCAAAAAACCCATTTAACATGAGACACTCATGCGCCATACCTTAGTTTCAGATGGTGCTAAAACCCCCTCATTTCAATTACACAGACAAAAAAAATAAAAAACACACCCAAGTAGTCATCCCAAGCTCCATCATAGTCCTATAGCGCTAAAATAAATAAATAAATAAATAAATAAATAAATAACCCTTTAATTTATTCTAATCCAAATAAGTGATTTTAAGCTAAGTACCGTACAGATATTCAAATGCACGATTATGTTGCGGACTTATCTTGCTGAGTTTTTTTCCGGAGACCGTCGCTGGAGATGAAGTGTTTTCCGGAGAAGTATATCATCGAAATATGAAGCTGCCCAACGCAGGAGTTGGTCTAGGGTTTCCTGTGCCTGAGAAAGGGATAGATCTGAGTTTGGGTCCTCGGACGGAATTGCCCTTTATTAGATGAAGGGGAAGCGTGTTTTGGGTCATGAAAAGGGCCTACGAGGCCCTTGGGCTGCGTGACCCGAGGGAATTATATAAGGGGGGCGGCTAATGCAACCCCTCAAAAGGTTAAGTTCTCCCCCCCTCGTTATCCCTACCCCAAAAATATATACCCACTCATCTCAAAGACCTCACTACCCCTCATTCTTACCCACCCCTCTCACTCACACCACACCCCATGGCAGTGACGACCGGCGAGAAGAAGAAGAAGAGACGACGACGACGACCGACGAGAAAGGGTGACAACGACCAGCGAAGAAGGGCGATGGTGACAACGCCCTTCCATTTTTTCCGGTGACTCTTCTCCTGTTCTTTCTTTTTCTTTCTTTTTTTTTCTTCTCCTCTGCTGGTCAGATCTATCAGATCTGTGTTCCTCCATTTTTTTCAACGACCTTCTCTCTTCTTCTCCTCTTCTTTCTTTCTTTTTGTCTTTCTTCTTTCTTTTTTTTTTTTTTTTTTTTTCCCTCTGTGGTCAGATCTGTGTATTCCTCCATTTTTTCCGGCGACGTGGAGGGAGGGCTGCCGACGAGAAGGAGGTGCGAGAGAGGGGTTCTGGGAAGGAAAGAAAAAAAAAAGCAGAGAAGAAGAGAAGAGGGGTACGGGGTTTCGACAAGGGGTGCAGGGTTCCGGTGAGGGGTGTGGGAGAGGGGTTCTGGGAAGGAAAGAAAAAAAAAAAAAAAACAAACAAAGAAGAAGAGGGAAGAGGAAGAAGGAAGAAGAGAGGTGCGAGGTTCCAGCGAGGGAGGTTTTGTTTTCAAAACCTCCATTTTTTCCGACGAGGGGTGTGGGAGAGAGGTCGCCGGTGAGGAGGGGTGCGGGAGAGGGGATGGGTGAGGGTTAAGCCCTTTTTGGTAATTTTACATAATAATTTTTTTAATTAAAAAAAATGGGAGGGGCAACTTAACCCTTTGGGGGGTTGCAATAGCCGTTCCCTTATATAAGAGGGCCTCTATTGGCACTCGAAGACTTACTTTTTATCTATCACTTATTTTAAACTTCAAAATTTTACGAAAAATATGAAAGGTCTTTTTGAATACCAAATGCACTTTGCATTAAAAAACATCATTTTCAAAAACTTTATAGAATAAAGTTTTTCTAAATTTTATCGTTTTAAATGAAATTTTTGGCCATTTACAGTTTTTGTTTCATAAATGGTTAAAAAGTCTATTTAAACAATAGATTTTTGAAAAACTTTTCTCTACAAAATTGTTCAAAATGACGTAATTAGTTTTTATGAAAACCTTTTATATTTTTCATAAAACCTTAAAATGTAAAGTAAAAAAAAAAAAAAAAAAAAAAAAAGTAGCAAGTTTTGGGGTGCCAATAGAGGCCCCCATAATATAAAGGATCGTATTTAAAACCAAAGAGGCTAAAATGAAGAATACTGGATGATTTTCCAAGATACATGAGCACTCCCAATTTGGGGGATGTGTCAAAAATCTAGGGGTAAGAATAAGGCTGCAAATTCGACCCACGAAAGTAACACAAATGGCAAAGAATCACAACTTAGGAACTAGAGGTTAAAGTTCAAATCTTTACTCCTTGTTATTAGATGCATGGGTTTTTGGGTGGACTATGAACCAAATGGAACTAATCTAGGCTCAAACCTTGGCGGAAGTATGCTTGGGTACCCATGTTTGGTGAGAGAGAAAAAAAGGATAAGGTTTTAGAATCGGTATGTTTGGGCCTAAATATCAATGTTTACTTCTTTAGGGCCGAACATTGGGTGGGCCTACTCAAAATTCCTTCGATCTAGACCAAATTGGGCCAAACATGCAGCTCCAGTTACCAGTTACAACACACACAAACCCAGTCCATGGTATTTTACTGGGGTCTGGGGATATGCCTAATCCATCATTTTACCCAAAGCAACTGTAATTCGCATCCTTGGATTTTGCTTCATCCCACCGCATGATGACAGAGAGATTCTTATTGGATTAAAAAAAAAAAAGAAAAAAAAAGGAACGAATTTGCAAATTCATCTTTTGTAATGGATTGATATTGGGTTATTTGAGGCCCAGCTGGTTCAATCGAAATCGGCCCAAAAATATATTGGGTTATTTGAGGCCCAATGTTGGGCCCTAGTTGAGTTGTTGTAATCAAAATACCATGTCACAATGTGGGCCTATTTGGGAACCTTGAAAACTGGATTATATATATTAGTCTGATTCATAATTGTTATCTAGTTTTTAAATAAACAAACTCACAGTTAGTTTGAAAAAAAATATGTTTATACCTTATTTTCAAAACAAAGGGGACTTACCAAACAATGTGAAATCAAAACTGACTAAACTTGTATGATCAGCATATAGGTCTCACCCCATATCTTCATACAGAACGATCGGTATATGGGTCATCGAACAAAACTCTAACAATAATGATTAGATAACAATCTTGTTATTGAAAAAAAATAAACGTAAGATTCAATTGTATTATAATGCATCTGTAGCAAATGAAATTTTTTTAGTTAGTTTAATGTACCCAATTGTCATATATAGATGACTCATTTTCATGGGGTTTCATAAAAAATTTTGATAACAAAATCTTGATTTTTAAAATTTTTATTTTGCTAGAATGGTAATAACCTCATCAGTGTTCAGACCGAAAACATGATGACTATATATTCTTTCATAAATGAGCGACCTATCTCATTATCTCTGTGTCCGTACAATAATCCAAAGTTGTCGAATTACAGCCAAGTTTGGAAGACTTCTTTTCTTTTCCTTTTGTTTAAGGCAAAATAAGTACGAAATACTCACATGAGCAAGATTTTCAAACTTCTGCCAGTAAATCAAAAGTCCTTGTGCTCAACCAACCCTACCTTAATTAATGGGTCAAGATTTATATATAGTCTTGGAGGCAGACCATAATTGGAGTAAGGGGTCCAAAGATTGGTACATGATTAAGAGCTGGATCTGACTGAGCCTGACATTAAAATCCACATCCACCGACTGCCATAAAGATGAAGTTGATAGTTTCCTTTATTCCATTTTTATTACCTTCATCATTTCCTTTTTTTATTATTTTTTAGTTTTTTGAACCATTGTTTTTCTGCTGGGGGGCTATATAGTTGGATCAATGTTATTCATATTTTTTGTGGGGTTTCAGAACTTCACCGACTTGGTGTCAGTGTCAGATTGTTATAAGTGAACCCAATAGTCATTGAAAGTAATTGAAAGGTAGTTTTGGACAATTAATTTCACAAGTTGGAAAAACATGGTCTTGATATTGGGTCCATGGCCTTTTAATGAATCTGTCTACTTCATATCATGGTGGAACCCAATATCTAAATTAAGACCCATGCATTTACCAAATGAAACATGCTATAATTACCCATTTCATTCACGCACATTACATATAGGTTGATTACATCACCCAATAAATGAGTCCAGTGGATGTTGCAATGTACACTCTTATTGCCTTCTCATTTTCTTTCGGGTGACGGACTAAAATAGCCCCTTTCTTTCTCTATCTTAACATCAAGGAAATTTGAACTTGTTGCGCGGCAAACATGATCACAATCAATAAAAAATTAAAAATAAAATAAAACAAAATAAAACAAAAAAAAACACGTAAAAAACGAAAACGAAATTTATATGGTTCAACAAAATGCTTACATCCCTCTAGAAAGGTCCCTTAGTTGAGCCACTGGAAGTCAAGTAATAAGTGATCGAATAGAAGACACTTCATAACATAACTGAATATGCATTTTGGGTCAAATGATGAAGTATGGCTGAATAACCCAAGTTTGAATCCCCAATGAGCACTTATCCTATCAACTCAGCCAATCATAAAATATTATGTTTTGTGTTTCCAACTGGCACCCAATGAACCATCCGTTGTTCACTTCATAATAATCACAAGTAATAATAATATGGCTAAAATAAAGTAGGGTTGAAAAATAATTGGAGAGCCATGATGGTGCTTTATATACGGTTGGGACCCATCATATAATTTGTGCATGAATGGATACGTAGGGCACGTCCACCAGTACATTAACCATAAATCCATAATCAATCAACCGCCAAATCTTCTGTCTCCTTTTCCTACCCCTTTTTCCTGTAACCGTGTTAAACTTCAGCCACGTGTTTAAACGAACCTCCTGATTAACGGCGAGTCGACGACACAAACTCTCCGTTTTATTGATAATTATTTAATAAATAACAATAAAAAAAATTTTATAAAAAAAAAAAAATTCTGTTCAAAAGCCCCTTCGTCTTCAACATGCAAATCCATACCAAAACTCACAAATCTCCATTGACTATACACAAGAAGATCCAAAAAAGAGAGAGACGGTGATGAAAAAGCAAAGAACTTCATGAACTCAGTCCAGCCCCTTGCCTTCACCTTCTTTAAGCTACATCTTAACACCAAATTCACAACCTTCATCCACCACTGATAGAACTTCATGAACTCAGTCCAAACCTCTTCTTCACCAGGTTCAGAGCCGGCAGCCCCATCCCAATTTCTCCTCCAACTCGTCCAATACCCACACCCACGCACGTTGGATCTGAAACAGTAGAGAGAAACAGAGAAGATAGAGAGAGAGAGCAGAGAGATGGATGAACAATGGAAAGAAAGCGAGGAATAACACCAGTCCTACCGGTTGCCATTGTTAAGTCGCTGGCGTTGGTGGATCAATGCTCTCAGATTTGCAGAATCACGCCGGCGAATGCAAAGTCCTTTATATTTTATTATTGTTTAATATATTCATTATTTAAAGAAAAAAAAAAAAAAACTCAAACGATGGTTTAGACGGCTGCTATATTCCGTTAAGATGAATAGCTTGCTTGGACACATGTCACAACCTTAATGGGGTGACAGAGAAAGGGTGCAACAGAGGGAGACAGAAGATTTGGACTCCCATAAATTAAAGTTTTTCCAAGTGGCTGGTATCCAACGTGTTTTTCACAGCTAGCACCCGAACATTGTTTGATGACACCCCATAATACTAAATTATTGGTTTTCCTACGTAAATCCAATGCTTTGGTTAGCAGTTGACTAAAGAGGGCTTTCGTTTTCCACACCACCGCATGTTTGTGCAACTGTAAAAATCACTTTATGAAAACAGTTTTTGCGTTTTTCAAACCCCGCCCGCCCCCTACCGGCCACCCTCCTCCAACCACTTTAGTCCCATAAAATATATATATATAGAGAGAGAGAGAGAGAGAGCTGGAGGACACCTAATTGAAGTGAAAGTAATAGAACTGTGTCAATGAATTGGTCCTTTGGTTGAGAGAAATAGCACTCTTCTCGAAACTGGAGAGCACCATTGTGGAATTTTGAGACACCTCAAAAATGATAATGATAATAACATGTGATCCCACTTTACGTTGTTCTTATTGATTCGTGATATTACGTGATCATATCACAATTATATTAAAGACTTATTTTTAGATAAATCATTGGCCTTGTAAAATTCTCATATGTAGTCGATTTATTCTTAGAAGAGGTTTAGGGTTTTAGGGTTTGAGACTTCAAAACCGGTTAACAAGTAACAGGTTAAAAATAATATCCCAATTTCACGGATGAAAACTTCGTATGTGACACAAAATTGCCCTTGCAATTGATGACAAGATGTTTTACTTTTTTTCCAAAGTAATATGACTTGTTGCGATTTATTATCACAAATATTTCGAGAGAAAGTGTATTTCATGATATATGTGCCCTAAATTAAGAGGTCATTGGCCGGAAGTCACTCGAGTTGCGTCAAAAGTAATTTTCCCTCAATATTGATCTCAAGGGAACCCTCAGGGCATGTTTGGGAGATTCTGGGAAGTGGACTAGGTTGGTATTTGGTTATTTGGTAAACCATTCACGTTCTATAAAAATGCATTTACGATAATTTTTTGCAAAAAATTTGAAATTTTTATTTTTTATTTTTTAAAAAGAAAAAAATCTATGAAACATGGGGAATCAAAGTTAGTCAGACTCAATAACCCCTTGATTAAATATATACAATCTTTGTAGATCATCCCAACACGTGGAGATGGGCCTCACCTCGGATATCAATATGAGCCTCTTGTGCATGGCACATAAGGAAATCAATGTCACCCGTTGGTCCCCATTGACAAAAGTTTGGACAGACTTTCTCCTGGTTGAGTGGTCCCTTTAAGGTGGACCATTAATGGCCAAAAGTAGCTTAATCAATGAATGACAACCATTGGATTTTTTGATCAGAAGCTTTGCAGATGAGGACCACGCGACTGCCCATTAATGAACCCAAAAAGTGCTATGAGGCCCATGATAAAAACCTCTCAATTCCTACAGATGGAATTGATAATTCAAAGGTGTGAGACTTCACCAACTGGTGTGGTCCAATACCAATCATAATAGCATGTGATGTTCAGCCATTATTATCCTCTTTTTTCGATAAGCATCTCCCATATCCCCCAAGAGGGTACTAGTAGAAGATGCAGTAGCATTTATGTGGGTATATATCTGCCTCTAATGTTTAAAACAATTCCTTTTATCAGCTATCCGTTTTGTTAGCCAAAATTTGAGGGAAGCCTATCATAGAAGGCCACTTCGACCAAAGGAATCAAACAGAACATAAAAACAAAAAACAAAAGCAAAAGCCAAAACAAAAAAAAGAAAAACACGACCAAAACAAAAATCTAGAACAGAATGAGTATCTGTAGAATTTGTGGAGCTACATATTTTTCCTTTACATGCACACAAAATATATATATATATATATATATATATATTATTTCAACTCAAGTCTCACACAGAATCTACAATTATCATGTGTTGACAAACTTACAAAAGACGTAGAAATCGTGCTCATAAAAAAGATGATTGTCCCTCCTCCCACCACCTTTTTTCCTTCTCAAAAAAAAAAAAGAAACAGAAAAATTCAATTATTTCAAATAACTCTAGGTCACAAACATACTGCAATTAAAGGTCAGTGTACTGGAACTTTCGGTATACGTCATCCAAATAATGAGTCTCATAATTAATTACAACTTAAATGTGCATTAAAAATTCCAATACATTAAATAGGATCCGGAACTTAGTCTGTAGACCTGATTAATTAACATTTGAGCTTACCCAGGCCATGTTGAGTTTTGTCCATGCATAAACTAAGCATGCCACCCTTTTTCAACCTCTTTCGTTATTTGATCGACATTTGGAAAGCTTGAGCTAAACTTATAAGCTGGGTCCTCTTAAAGCTAGGTGCATCAAAAGTCCAAAAGTTTGTTGAAATTGAATCACCCCTGTCCACATTTACTTATATAGATAAATCCGTTCTCAATTTTTACTTTTAATTTTTTTGTCATGATAAGATTCAACTTCCTAACTTTCACTTCACCAACCATGCATGTAAATACCATCATTCCACGAAAGTTAAGTAAGTTATAATAAAACTCAATCAAATCTTCTTAAGAATTTAACGGAGTTAAAATTTCAATTTGGGATGCATGATCAAACACGGTTTGTATAGAAAGTGAGAGAGTCGAATAAGAATTGCTCATTAGAATCAATGAATACAATTTTCTCACTTAATTATTTTTTACATGATTCTTAAGTCGAACCAATGCTCCCATTATTAAGGGTTTTTTTTCACTTAAGATTTTTCCTTTTTTTTTTTTTAAAACATTTGTATCTAAGGAGGTCTAACAACTTTTAAAATTGGGTAAAAAATTAATTACAAAAATTATGTCTATTAATCCTTACCCCATCCATGGTCAGTATTGGAGGACACAATTTTTGACAAAATTTGTGGTTGTGGGGCCCCTTTGAATCTTCATATGGTTACAACCCGGACGCTTCTGTGACATCCTATGGTTCGTCGTGCTCCCATCCTCTTGTACTGCACCTAGTTACCTTGGGTCATTGGAATCAACGAATTACATGCAAGATCCAGCTGTGCCTACTAACTGGCAGGACCAACCTCCACTCAATTTCTTATAATCAATTTGTGTAAAAAATTATGTACAAGATTAGCATCCCCTTAATTTGATCCTATTTTTGTATGTAAAAAAAAATATAAAATATATATATTACATATAAAAAAAATTTAAAAAAACTTTTAACTGACTATTATACTTTTATTTTAAACTTTAAATACTTATTTACATTTAATATTTAATCAAACAATTAAAAATGTTTATTTTTCAACAAAAAAGAATAAAGAAAGATAATAATGTCCATTTTATGAATTCTACGCAACTTTCATTATTATGGATATCTCATAACCAATTTTCTATTTCTACCATGACTCCTAACAATAGAAGAAATTTGACATATTGTGTTGAGTGTTCATTCTAATGACATAAATTAATCATATATTAAAAACATAATATATGTACATATTTTTGGAAAGAAATTTATGTTTTCAATAAAAAGTAACGAATAATTAAATTTTCATATTCTATATATATATATATATATATATATATATATTTAAGAATTTATAAATTTTTATAAATTTTTATTATTTAAATATTATTCGCATGCAATGTACCCATATCACATTTTAGTTGGTATTTTACTCTACCAATTCAATTTAATTAAATATTGTTGTGAACAGACAAAACATTGTCACTAAAATATCCATACTTTTCACGTGTGGAAACTCAAATTAATCGGATAAGGCCAAGGGGATTAGGCAGATTACAACTTGAGAAGAGAAACAACGTAAAACATGAACGGTAATTCCCCCACGTTTATAATGATGAATTAACAACCCATTAATGACAGTCAAACCATTTGGATTAGGAGATGGGTGAGCAAATCATGTGTGGACACGTAAGTACTACAGTACTTGAAAAAAAAAAAAAAGGGCAGATGAGGGTATTGTCGGTGAACATCATATCGGAGGCTGCTACTTTTGGAAAGTTTTCTTCTTTTTGTGTCAAACCCACATTTTTCTCCTTACGAAAGGATATAAAGCTATTGCTATAAGTAAGAAAGAGATAAGAGAAAGGTTATGGAAAAGAAAAGGTAGAGTCACTCGAGTTGATTAGACAGTGCAGCAGGGCAGGCAATAGGCAGGGCTATATAGGCTAGGGCACCATGGGGGGGCCCCAAAGTGTTGGGCACCTGGGTTTGTGGACCTTTGGTTTTACTACTAGTCCTGTCCCTTATAGGGTGGTTAAGATTACAAATCAAATAAAAGGGTACGTACCGTTGGTTGTCAAAAGGCTCTTACCTTATGGGCTGGCCTTACTAATGTGGGGTATCATGCCGTATAAATATAGGGTATCTAGGATCATTCTACCAAGATTTGATTCATAACTTTGTTATGTAAGGCACATAAGTGGGTTTCTCCTAATACGTTTTCCAAGGCATGCAAGTTTCACGCACTTAATTTTCCCCCCTTATTACAGTTTTAAATAAAATGTGTCAAAAGGTCATATGTTAAAGATGTATTTAATAAAGTAAAAAAAATGTAATATATATAATCTTAATAGAGTTTTACCATTTTCTATGCATTATAATATTTTTTTTTACATACTTTTTGTTTCATTAACTGTACCTTACCGATATTGCATTGGTTATCTTTTTTACTTATAAATGTGAAATGAACTCCATTCCCACCTTAAAAAGAATTATATAGGTTTGGAGTACCAAAATTACCCCTGCTAGAAGTAAAGACCTTGATTGAAGAGATCTGGTTATTATGAGTAGGGTACAAGGTTTAGTACCCAAAGAAGGTTTTGATTATATTGGTGAATGTGTACCTAGTACCTAAAAAAAATTGGAAAATATTATATTAGTGCATGCTTCACATCACAGACCAGTTTTGAGAAAAAGATTGGATGTTTATCTAAGAAAAAAGGTGAAGATTTTGATATTCTTCTCTAAATCATCATAAGCAATGCAAAGAGTGCTAAAAATTCTTATTGGTTGAGAGAAGGGGAATATAAATGTCATCTCATTGAACGCCCAACTGTAAATGATGTCAGTATTATAGACAAGGTGGCCCTAATGCATGTCATTTTCTCTGGTTGTCTCACTGTAAATGATATCAATATAATCTTACACGCTACTAGAAAATATGTCACTCTCAAGGTACTAAAACCACCTTGTGCACATGTGACGCAAAAAGACTTTATGAAATACAAAGGATAGGTTGTTGTGCTTTTTTTTTTTTCTTAGTTTTTTTTTTTTTTTTTGAAAATATCATTTTGTATGTTTTGGAATTAATGAAATATCTTAAACAATATGATCATCCAAAACTAAATAAGCGCATTTCAAATTACATATGAAACGAAACAAAATAATTATGTTTTTATGGTACATATATCGAACTATATCGAGCAAGAGTCTGGGTTTAATGATGTGCACATCCAAGGACTAAATTTTTTCCAATGTTAAAGATTGGATAAATGCGTGGGTAAAAGTGGAGAGACAAAATATATAAATCCTACCGGAATATTATTAGGTATACTACTAAAGCTCCTCAACTAATTTTAGACGGATCATAGAGGCAGCGCACCCACTCTCTTTATATAATGTTTTGGCCTACATGAGTTTACAATGTCATAAACTACAAATGGTTGGAGGGTTTTGGACCATCTGGTTATGGCCTTGTTCACAAATGATAATTTTCTCCAAATGAAACCATTCATAATCAGTGATTGACGCAGACTTTTTTGAGAAGATACTCTTAAGTGGGCACCATCTAATACATACAGTTGTCAAGTGCCCTCCCATTCCTTATTTTTACTTTTCTAAGTTGTGTTTCAATAAATGTTCGCCACGTGCCCGGTTTAAGGTTCTAATTACCCATGTTTCAGGAGAGAGAGATCAAGAGGAAGAGAAGGATTAAATATAATTAATGATGAGATAGTCTTCCACTAATAATGTAATTAACATTAAAATAATCGAACTTAGCTTTGTATCACGTGCAACTAATTTCTATGATTTGATGTGCAAAGGAGTCATGGACTCATGGGCATCAAGTGTTATACTAAAAATAATACTCAAGATGTTTCTAAAATGGTACACTCAGGCTTTTTCTTGCAACTGGAACCATATATAGTACTCTGAGTTTTGGAATTATGCATTTATCCTTTAACTGTTAAATTTTTCTCTGCATATCCCTTGTCTCAATTTAAAAAATAAATAAAATTTTGGGTATCAACCCACCTTACCCTACGAATTATGTCTCATCATTCAAAAGTTCTTAGAAAATAAGGTAAATATTCGATTCCTAAACCTCATCCCTCTCCTAGAAATAGTACGACACAAATTGTGCTTCCGTGAAGTTGACATTGTTTTCAAATTTTATAATGCAATAAAAAACAAAAACATCATATAATCCTACATCCTATCCTGGAAAATAGATTCCCAAACCCAAGTTTTTTGAACAACCCCATTCCAAGGGCATGAGGGTGTATATGTTTTTCTTTCCCTCCCCAATATGGGTAAAATAGAATTGGACTATAATAAAGGGGTGAAAACCTTATAACAAAGTTGTTGATTTAAAATAATAATATAGTAGCATGGCATTAAAAAAATAAGGTACTGTGAATATTTTTTCTCTCTTTTTGCTTACAGCTCCTAGAATTCGTTTTCCAAAAACATTTTGAAATTGGCAGGTGGGTGGTATCACTACAAATATATACAGCAAAGTCCAAGCTATTCCCACTCGAGGTGGGGAAGAGAGATTCCCGGAGAACCGAGCGTGGGCTTAATAATCAAATCTCTTAATTCGATTAATTTTTTATTACTTAAACGCGATTTCTAACCAATAAAAAATCAACTTTACGTGCAAGACAACTCATCTCACTATTAATTAAATTAATTAGAATAATAATAAACTGATTAATACCTAAATTTCTGAGCTAGTAAGAAAATTCAAAATATTTTAGTATGGAATATATATTTTTTGTTTTCTAAAATATGTTTTCTTTTTTTTAAAATGTTTTCACAAAACAGTGACAAGTAGAGAGTAGAGACAAGCCATTACGGTTGCTATCGATAAGGACGCCTACGGGGAGAAAGGCAAAGAAAGCAATCAACGGTGAAGAGATCTGACCTTTTTGAACTCCACATCTTGACCGTTGATTTGATTTTTAACGCTCAGCTTTAGACATAAAAGGGACATGACCATGGACTCCATGCTCAGACAGTGCAACCCCCATAATACCATGTCCTTTTCACGGACTGACCAACAGTACCCCTCATTTATCTTCAACCAGGGGTTTACCGTACTCTCCGACGAGGGGTATTCTCGTTATTTCATAGAAAAAGGGGAACCAATAATTCTGTGATGCCATGTACTTCACCCAGAGGTGAAATGTATAGTCACATTAACAAACTTTACCACTTGTTAAGTCTTTTTGGTGTAACTCACCCATTTACCATCGGTCCGTACACTTCGATGGGTCCTCATCAGAGGGTTAATGTATCTTCTCTGTTAATTAGTTTTATTTATTTATTTATATACAATTAGTTATTATCATTAAAATTAATAGGTGTATCCAAACATTTGAGCGGTTGATTTTCTAGAATCTATATTACCTATAAAAAGTTGAATCTTATAAAAGCTTTTGAACAATTAATATACTCTTATTTTTGAAGAAAAATACATATCTACCCTTCATTTAATTGAAACATAGTAGTAAACATTTTTATCATTTGGTAACAAACGAGAGTTAGATTTTAATTCAAACTCTTAACAAATTCTATTTCATATTGCAATTATTAAGTTGCATGATAATATATATGAATATAAATTCTTTTAATATTCCATTTTATGAAGAAGAAAAAAATTATGAATGTATATCTAAAGAGTTTTTAATTTTTCGTTGACAATTTTGATTATTAAAAAAAAAAAAGTTGTACTTTTAAATTTTAAACTTCATCTTTTATGAAAAAATATAAAATCTTTATGTATTGATTATTTTGTATAACTAATATTATTTAAAAATATTCACGTGCAACGCACATGTACTATATCTAGTATTAGTAAAGTCATCATTTTATATGAACATAAACTTTTTAAATATTCCGTTTTATGAATAAAAAAAAAAATTCTGAATGTATATTTAAAGAGTTTTTAATTTTTCGTTAACAATTTTGACTATAAAAAAAAAAAATGTACTTTTGAATTTAAACTTTATCTTTTATGAAAAAAAATATAAAATCTTTATGTATTTATTATTTTGTATAACTAATATTATTTAAAAATATTCACAGTGCAATACACATGTGCTATATCTAGTATTAATAAAGTCATTGTTAAGTCCATATTGTTTGAAGTCTATGAACTTATCAGGAGAAGTCAAATTCAAGATTTTTTAATTTTGGAATTGTAAGTTCCATAAACCACCCAAAAATCACCGTCCTAACTTTTTTTAAGCCTTTAGAATGATTTATTTATTTTTTAAACATTGACAAATTATTGTCCATTATGTAGTAGTTAATACTAATTATGTTAAATTTGATTGATGGCAGATGTCAATATAAGTGAGAAATTGTATAAAAAAACCTTTCAATTTTTGAAGCATAAGTTCTAGAAACCTTGTGTTTTACATATTTTCTGTTAACTGATGATAGTATTTAGATGTTTGGTGTAAAAAATCTATAAATGAGGATAATATGACCACCTACTTAACATTGGTTAATGTTTAGGATAAACTAGATTATTAATTCCCATAGAAAATGAAGAGTGCAACTCAAACCTTACACTTCTTGAGGCAAGGGTATTGAAATCATTCTACTAATACAAGTAAATCTACTACCCATTAAGCATTGTTTTATGTTTAGAGTAAACCCTACTTGTTAGAGCTCGGATTTGGTGCTAGTTAAAAAGCTAAGGAATTAGGTTTATGTTAGACGAATCTGAGTTGTTAAATGAAGTTCTTGACAACTCAATTTTTTAGGATTTTAATTGCTATTTGTTGATTTTTTGATTCAAACAGTAAAAACCTTCATCTAACAACTAGAATTAGTTGAAACGGAAATTCGTTAACTACAAAACTGAGCGAAAACTATTAAAACATAGATAGTAGAACCATGGATCTTAGAATTCGGATTTGGTGCTAATTAATATGCTTAGGAATTAGGTTTATGTTAGTACGAATCTGAGTTGTTAGATGAAGTTTTTGACAACTCGATTTTTTAAGATTTCAATTGCTATTTGTTGATTTTTTTATTCAAACAGTAAAAACCATCATCTAACAACTTGAATTAGTTGAAACAGAAACTTGTTAACCACAAAATGAGTGAAAGCTATTAAAACATAGATAGTAGAACCACGGATCCATGCTTGGGTAGAAGAACATTATAATTATCAAGCTCATGCATAGCCCATTTTTATATTATCAGAAGATCGATCAGGACCGTTAAAAATAAATGAATGCTGGAGTGGAACAGTCACGTTTGAAGATGATTGGACGACCATGATGTCATGATAACTAAAAAACTTCACATCAGATCATTCCTCATTATTATAATATTTTTCTCCCTACCATCATGTGTGGTCCCACAACCAATATGAGATCCATCAGATCCAGCCGTGCAATTCGAATCATGAGATTCTCTTACACTAATTAGGTATATTATAATTGCACTTTAGTACAACTCTCCCCCACGGTAACCAATTTATCGTAAACTTCTCCCGACAAAAACACAACCTCACCAATTTCTCGCCACTTCAGCCTAGGCTTCACACTCCTACGTACACCCGTTTTCTGCGGTTCCGCTTCGTCGCGAATGGATAAGCATAGCTCCTTCTTTTCACAGCGCCACCGTCAATCCAACGGTCAATACTCAATATGAAAATCACGCGTCACAATGTCAACCGTCCATTCTTACCATTAACACACCCCACTTGACTTCTTTAACCCTGGTTAGAATTTAACCTCACCGGGCACAACATAAAGCCCTTATCCTCTCTCTCTCGCCTCACTGCATCTTCTCTCTCTCTACTCTCTCTCGATATTCACATTCTCTCTCTACATTCATTATATACACATTCTCCCTTTCTCTCTCTCCTCACTGCATCCCCCTGTATCCCTCTCTCTCTGTCTGTACTCAATATATTCATCTCTCTCTAAAGAGCTCGATCTAAGGTAGCTACAATGGCGTACTCGTTCCCGGAGGAGGTGTTGGAGCACGTGTTCTCTTTCATAAGCAGCGACAAGGACAGGAACGCAATATCGTTGGTGTGCAAGTCGTGGTACGAGATCGAGCGGTGGTGCAGGCGGAAGATCTTCGTTGGGAACTGCTACGCCGTCAGCCCTAGACTGGTGGTCCGGCGGTTCCCGGAGGTGAGGTGCGTGGAGCTGAAAGGGAAGCCGCACTTTGCGGATTTCAGTCTGGTGCCGGACGGGTGGGGCGGGTACGTGTTACCGTGGATCGAGGCCATGGCGGAGGCTTACCCGGGGTTGGAGGAGCTGAGGATGAAGCGGATGGTGGTGACGGACGAGGGATTGGAGATGATTGCGAAATCGTTTAAGCATTTTAGGGTCTTGGTGTTGTCGTCCTGCGAGGGGTTTAGCACTGATGGACTCGCCGCCATTGCTGCCAATTGCAGGTTTATCTCTCCCTCCCTCTGTTTTTTTGTGTGTGTGTTTTAGAATCTGGTTGGTTGCTGAGAAAATGAGGAAAGGAAAATAAAATGCAAATTTGGATTTTTTATTTTTTTGGTGGTTTTGGGTTCGGGAGAAAAAGTGTAGGTATACTGAGAAACGAGAATGGTCGCAGTTTTTGCTGCTTTGGCTTTCGATCTCTTAGTCTGTGTTCAGTTGCCGAGAAAATTAGGTAAAGGAAGAGAAAGGAAAGTTTGAATCTTTATGTGCTATGTTGTTTTGGTCTCCGGGAAACGGAACAGCTTAAGTGAGCTAAGTGGTTGTGTTTGGTTCAGCTGAGTGGAGGCTTTGGATTTGCAGGTACCAATGGTGGAAAAAATGAGTGTGATTTGAAATTTTAGTTTCTTTTCTTTTTCTATACCGTCTCAGAAACCAAACGATGCATTGGTGTATTCTGGGATCTTTCTTCTGTATCTTGAGTTCTGGAACCTTACTTGGTGGTTATGGTAGTTTGGGTTGTGAATGCGTGTAAAGATCTGATCTTGTTTGTTTTTCTGGTTCAGGTCCTTGCTATTTTAAGCGAATTGCAGGATTTACCAAAGAGTTTTACCCTTTTTTTTTTTTTTTTTTGTGGGAATGTGTCAATATTGTCCCTTTTTGGATAGTCTGAGCCCAAACCCGGTTTGTGGTATTGTAATTTTGTTGCTTGTTCATGATTGATTTCCCAAAAGACTTTATTTGGTTTACAATATCTGGATTAGGTTTCTAGTTTCTGGTATATGTGGATGAGAAACCCATAAATCTGTTCTAGTATTTCTTGTCTTGGCTGTATTCTTTTTTCCTTTTGTTCCTCACAGATCTTGAGGAAGTTGTAATTTGAATGGCTAATGTGGAAATCTAGTCAAGATCATGTGGGTTGCTTTTTCTTGTGCTTCTTTTGTTTGTTATGGACTATCCTGATGTGGGGTTGCTTTCAATATTTTGGATGGTTGCTTCCTGGACAATGTGGGTTTCTTTTGGACTGCTCGACTAGATTCTCTTTTACTTACTTTATGTCGTAATGGTAAGATGAATAGACCCCCTCTATTTTGCTTCTTTGAGGATTCTTTCAGGTTGTTACTTGACGATTCTGTTAATTTGGATTAGTTTATTTTTGGTTTTAGGGAATAGCAAAACATTGAAGTTTTATATTTTATTTGTAATTGAATTTTTGGATTATTATGTTGAATTTAGTCTGTTTCTTTGTATGAATATGGTTAACTGAATAAATGACTACCTTTCTTATTTTTGTAATTCTTTAGGAAAGTAATTTGGATAAGATTGCGGGCCTGTTTTCAATGATTATGATGACAATGAACTGCTATTTTGTATGAGCAACCTAGTTCTATTCTTGCTCTGCTTCATTTTACCTCACTGCCGAATTTGATGGAATTGTTGCTTTTGTATTGTATGTTATATTTTTCCTTGACTGGAGTTGTAATTATATAAAACTTAGTGTCTCAATCTTTTCATTACCAACGAGGCTGATTGCTGCTGCAGGGATTTGAGAGAACTGGACTTGCGAGAGAGCGATGTGGATGATCTGAGTGGGCATTGGCTCAGCCATTTCCCTGAGAATTGCACGTCACTGGTGTCCCTTAACATTGCCTGCTTAGGTAATGAGGTGAGTTTCTCTGCCTTGGAGCGCCTGGTGGGTCAGTGTCCCAACCTGAGGACTCTCCGCCTCAACCGAACTGTGCCCCTTGACAGGCTCCCCAACCTACTTCGCCACGCTCCTCAGCTGGTTGAGTTAGGTACAGGTGCCTACTCAGCAGAGCTCCGGCCCGATGTCTTCTCTAACTTAGCAGGAGCTTTTTCAACCTGCAAGGAGCTCAAGAGCCTGTCTGGGTTTTGGGATGTGGTCCCGGCTTACATTCCGGCTATTTATCCTATCTGTTCTGGGCTCACTTCTTTGAACTTGAGCTATGCCACAATCCAAAGCCCTGATCTCATCAAACTCATCAGCCAGTGTCAGAGTTTGCAACGCCTATGGGTATGTCTTGACATTGTGTCCTATTACATTTTTTATAAGGTTTTTTATTTGTATGTGATTTGCAAACAGCCTATTTCTAGTGCACCTGGCCCCCAAATATAAACTTCCTGGCCACCTAGCAAGGAAGGGATCCCATGTTATACATGTGGTGAAAATGTAAAATTTGATGGTTAGATGATACCAGGCCACCTGTTAAAAATGTTATCTTAGAATGAATTTTACAGATAATAAAGAATGCCAAATGCATTTTTCAAATTACATGGTTCGAAAACTCCCTATTGCAGTTGCTTTGGTCTCCAAATTTTCTTGGTGGGACCCCATTAGTAGTTGTTCCTGGAGCATGTTCAGTGTATCTAAAATGGATTCTTGCTTTGGCTCTCATTTTCATATGCGAGTCTCTTCCTGTTGCCATTTATTCTTGAACTAATCAATAACGTGACTACAGGTCCTGGATTACATTGAAGACAGTGGCCTCCATGCCCTTGCAACATCTTGCAAGGATCTGCAAGAGTTGAGGGTGTTTCCTTCTGAGCCATTTGGTGCTGAGCCAAATGTGTCCTTGACAGAACAAGGGCTCGTCGCTGTTTCAGAGGGGTGCCCTAAGCTCCAATCAGTTCTGTACTTCTGCCGCCAAATGTCAAATGCTGCCTTAGTTGCCATTGCTAGAAACCGTCCCAACATGACCTGTTTCCGTCTCTGTATTATTGAACCTCAAAGCCCCGATTACCGAACCCTACAACCGCTTGATGTGGGGTTTGGAGCCATTGTTGAGCACTGTAAGGACCTCCAGCGCCTTTCTCTCTCTGGTCTCCTCACTGATCGTGTGTTCGAGTACATTGGGACCCATGCCAAGAAACTAGAGATGCTTTCTGTGGCTTTTGCTGGCGAGAGTGATTTGGGACTCCATCACATGTTGTCTGGGTGCGAAAGCCTCCGGAAACTAGAAATTAGGGACTGTCCCTTTGGGGATAAGGCTCTCTTGGCCAATGCTGCAAAGCTGGAGACAATGCGATCCCTTTGGATGTCTTCTTGCTCAGTGACTTTTGGAGCATGTAAGCTGCTAGGGCAGAAGCTGCCTCGGCTCAATGTTGAAGTTATTGATGAGAGGGGACCCCCAGATTCGAGGCCGGATAGCTGCCCTGTTGAAAGGCTTTACATATATAGGACAGTTGCTGGGCCAAGAGTCGACACGCCTGATTTTGTTTGGACAATGGATGAAGACTCTGCGTTGAGCCTTTCTTAATCTTCCCAAGGATCTGGCCCCCCTGGATATCATGAATAGATATACAAGGTACATGCTCTATATGCTACTTATTGTTTCACATTCAAATTTTTGAAGCTTAATATAATTGCAGTGCCGGTTGGGGAGAGGAAACGAGTTATGAGGGGTATAGAGAAAGCTCAAGAGCTCGAATGCCATCCATTTTACGCTTGGCTGAGCTATATGGGATAGCAGTTAGTGATTAATAAAGAGATGAAAACTCTTGTTGCTGTTGTTGTTGTTGTTGTTGTGTATTAAAGAGTTGTTGTTTCGTTCGGCATAGTCATCTTGTATACTATTTGCAGACTTTTGCATGTTTAAGCTTTTGAATTTCCCTGTTTTCAGTAAGAAGTATTTATGAGCTGAACTCATTTCTGTCATTGATACCCCTTTAAGGAATAAAACTTCAAATTCTCATGCACCTTCAATTATATTTCATGTGAACTTTAAGCAGATTGATGCATTTGAGTTGCTCTTCTTTCTGGTCTGAAGGTCTTTTGGTTGAATTGGACTTTTATCTAGGAGCCCAGTATTTTGTGATTAAGCCAATGGTTTCTTGCTTTTTGACCCAGATATTGGTAGATCACATATACTACGCATGTTCCCCAAACGAAACCCACTTGCTCACTTTCCCCTTATAGAAACTGTAGGAAACACCTTTTTAGAAGATCCAAGGACGGCACTGCCTCTAGAAGTGATGTTTCAGTTCGATGCAGTGAAATTTTGATGTAATGCATTATGACGTAATTTTGTTGTGGTCAGTCAGCTCCAGGTCAATTCTCTATACCATGTTTTAACATAGTAACGTTGTTTTCAAGGGCTTACCCTCCTTCCTCTCCTTTTCCTCCATTTATTATTATTATTATTGCACTTTCATGGATTTTAACAATGTCTATAGGATTGGATTGTTTCTTTCTCTTCACTGATTTCTGAAAACCATTTGTATTTCAAACTTTTACGAATTAACAAGCTTGAATGGATTAACAAGCTTGAATGTACGGACGAAAATTTTAATTTTCAACAATTTTGCCAATCACTGGAGGTGCGGGTGTTGCTGTGTGACTCGTGTCTGTCGTTGGGCGGCATTTTTGTCATGATATTTATCATATTGAAGTATTATCAGCTTCACCAAATGATTTTGAATGACGTGATTATTGATGAGTCCAATCATTTTATGTCCTTTTATATAATTATTTAAGTTGTGTGAGCCTACGTTGTGTGCTAACAACAAATGTTGGGCTAAAGGACGAATGAGTAGATCTTCATAGTAATACAAGGGCTTAGTTTTGGAAATTGCTTTCAAAACTAAGATCTCTCTTCATAAAGTTTGGTACTGGAGTTGATTTTTGAAGTTCGCCTCAAGTTGGAATTAGTTAGCAGCATTTGGGACAGGGTGATTGACTTTTGCATTGATTTATATGGTAAATTTTGGTAATCCGCTAATCTATTTTCTCTTAGAAATTTTCTTAAACTAGTGAAATTTGGAAATTTTGCCGAATAGGGATGTTGGAAAACTAGTTTTGAAATCAAAGTTTTTGGAGGATGCCATTTAAGAACGCGGCGTGAACTGAATCAAACTGGTAATACCCAGTTTATTTCTTTGCAAAGGGCATTTGAAAGATGACAAGAGGAAGCCTCTCTTCATTGTTACAAGCACTGTAGAATTTATTTCACTAAGTAATTTAGGTAATGGTATCGCAAAGAGAGCAAAATATGCCAGTGGGAGCCTAGGACTTCAATCTTCAAAAATATTACATTGCTGTCATCAAGGTGTTGTTAGCAGCAAGGATCTCTGAACTACTATGTATAATCAGGGCTAGGAAAAATTCATACAGAGGGACGTGGTGCTGGTGATTTGTGATTTGTAAGTGTCACATAAAATCTTAAACTGCTCTGTAACAAGAGATTAATTGTTGGGGGTGGTATGACCGGTGTTTTCTTCATTAACCCAAATAATAAAAAAAAGAAGAAAAATCATCAAAAATTTAAACTGCTCTGGACTCCGTAGCTCTTACCGTTCCAAACACCCTCCAAGAGTGTAGCAAGGGCAATTGGATAACGAGTGTTAAGAGCTTGGAAGGTTACTGGCAGTGGAAAATACAAAAAGCTCCTGTTGCGGCCTGTGGGTGGTCTCTGAGAAGAAAAAGGTTATTTTCTCTCTCTTTTTTTCTTCTTCACAGCATGAGAGAGAGAGAGAGAGAGAGAGATGGAGGGAGGGAGGGGTCTCGACTGTTGTGCCATGTGATAGATTCGGTGATATGAGATAGTGTCCACAGCTTTTGCTACATTCACGCCTTCTTTTCCTACACCCACCTGATGACCACCAGCAACTCAGCGAGTACTCTTTAGCCTTTGAATATCAGAGGACCACAGATTAAAAAGAAAGAAGATAAAAAACAAAAAAACAAAATATATAAAAAAACAAAAATCCAAAAGAAAAGAAAAGGAATAAAGATAGAAGGACAGATAGACAGACAATAACATAACACAGACACCCTCCCCACCAGAGCCCTGACCCAGTAAAAAAGTGGGTGAAAGAAGGATATCTGTGTCTGTGCAAATGGTGTAATCAATTTCAAACATACGTTCATTTTTTTATTGATTGATGATGGCCACACGTTTGGTCCATTTATGATGATGGTGATCATCATATATTATTATTTATCTATTTTGATATTCTCCATCTCCCCAATGATATTTACTGATTTCTTCTCTTTCTGATTTTACTGGTTCACCCATTTATGATATCACAGACACCATAGCTACTTGATTCTGTATTGACATGCTGATACACCAAAGTGTTCTGTATGCAGTACGTGAAGCACCTCTTTTGTTAATTCTGGACCCTCCTGCAGATCCTTAACTATGGAAACAGCAACATCCAAATGACCCTTATAATTGGAAATTATGAGTGTAGAAATTATGAGCTACAACGGTAAGGGTCTGACTAAACTTGTATAGTCGTATTGTTATTATTATTATTTTTTTCGATCTATAGTATTCACAATTATCACTAAATTACGACAATTGTAGTAAGACAAAGTGATAAAGCCTCAAGCAACGAAACATAGAAGAAACACTAAGAAGCACGGGCATGGATATGGGACACGGGTACAACATGACACGGATACTCCGACACGATAAATCTTTAGAAAATTAGGACATGATACGGCGGGGATACGGCAATAAATAAATAAATATTTATAATTATTATATATATATATATCTATATATATATATATATATATAATTCCATTATACATATAAAAAAGTACTCAAATGCATGGAACTAAAAAGACAATCATTAATCATAAAGACAACCAAGACATCAAAAAACTTTTAACAATAGCATTTAACTTGAAGTATAGTAATTAGTTAGCACTTAGCAATATTTTCCATACAAAAAAGACCCATTCTTTTTTAAAATAACATTTAAAAAAATATATATTTACAAAATGGCCTTGCTGTGTCCCTGGAGTGTCCTACGCGTGTCCTTGGAGTGTCCTCCCGTGTCCTGACTGTGTTGGACCAAAAAAGAATAGTAAAATTGATTGGACACCTCTTTGAAGTGTCGGACACGTGCCGTAGGCATGTCAAGCAAGTATCCGTGTTGGACACGTGTTCGACACTGCATTTCCGCCAAAATTGGCGTGTTCGTGCAACATAGAAGAAACATCTAACCATTACCTAACAAAAAAAAAAAAGAGTAAAAAGGGGATTAGTTTGCAATTTGGCAAACTTCTTTTTAACTCTTTTGTTGAATTATTACCCAAGAAGAGGAGGCAAATAACTAGTTTTTGGTTACCTTCGAGCAGTGTCATATCAACGGCTTGGTGGTTTAATAGAATGGTTCTATGTTAAAAGAAGTCTATGTAGAGAGGATGGGAGTTCAAAACTCTCTAATTAGACACTAATCACATCAGTTGTGATGACTTCTACTCAGCCAATGTAGTGGCTTTGCTTATTCTAGAGGTAACTCACAATGTGGCCGAGTTGACTTGGCCGGTATGATTAGACTCATTAAGAAAACTCGGTGCTAAATTTGCGAGTCAACTCGACTCACTAACTCAAGAATACGAGAACTTAAAGAGGTAGGTACCTCTACCTGCCATTGCCAGGAAAAAGGCAATTGAAATAGGGGTGTAGTTTGGTCCAATGGAAACTTCGTCCTCACAAGGAAGCATCCAATCTGAAGGTGTAAAAGGGAGGAATTAGCCATAATAATTCCAACATATCGTCTTTCTTGACTAGTAAAAAGATGTCTTTTCACATACAACTACTTTCATAGTCCACTTTCATGTGTTCATCATCATTAAAACGCGGTTTCAATGAGTAGATGGAAAAAAATTATTGTAACAAAAACATTAAGGATCCATTTGGTTTTTCCATGAAATTAGAATGTCTCATAATTTATATTGGATTTTAGGTGCAATTATCGTCTCAAATGGGGTTACTAGAAAATATTGGAGCAATCATCATAGTTAATGGCACTGGATCCATTTTGAGAATTCATAAAATATCCTCATTTGAAAATTTTATTGTCAATTATGATGATGATTGCGACTTTCAATCAACTAATGCTCTAGTACACGTGGCTGTTGCCCTATTTCGAGCCCGTTAATGTCTAAGATAAATTTGACAGATGGTTGGTCTCAAGTAGGAGTGGGGAGTGAGGACTCAAACTCAAAATTTCTACTTCTTAATTATAAATAAAATAAACCAACGAGAGTTGGTTTGGCGGCAAAAAGGTCAACTATAAACTCAGACATCTCGGCTTCGAAACCAGTCAATCTCTCTTGGCTAGCCACCAGTCAGGGTTATTAGCCTGGACGTTAAACGACCTCATGGAACGGTAGCTCCGCGTGAGGAATGGAATTAGTCGGACTCTGACAGTTCAGACACCTCGTTGCTTGGCAAAAAAAAAAAAATTATAAATAAAATAATTTAAGAGAATGACAACGATAAAAATTTGAAATTGTGACATTTAATGAATTTGTTGTATAGATATTTTTTCATTAGTTAAAGAAATATCTCCGCCTTTTTTAATTTTACCATTTACTTTAAAATGATGGACCTGTACCATTTCATTTATTGAGACATCAATTATTAAAGTGACATGAAAAGGATAAGTTACATATGAGTTAAGCTAAATGGACTCTTGAACCCTGGTGCTATGTTTGGTATGCCAGAGAGGTTAGATAGAATAAACATATTATTTTTATGTGCTTTGTGCTATTTTTAAATAAGAGATATAGTATCCATAGGATAGTTATATCCTTCATATATGAGATATAATAAACCTACCAAGAGAGGTGGTATATTTTTATTCTAGAATAATATCTCATTTAAAAGAATAATGGGATAGAAAATTATCTAAGAAATCATCTTCTCTACTTCAAACAAAACAACCAAAGACTTTTTTGTTAATCCAATAATCCTATGCTATCGAACCTATTAATCCGGTGTACCAAATATAGCCTGAACGGTTCACGAGCCCTAAATAAGTATGAAACCTATCGAATCAAACATGGATCTGTTTAGACTCGATTCATTTAATAAACAAATCTAAATTTCAAGCTTAGGCTTGGTCGAAATTACGGGAACCACCCATTGGTCGTGCTGGAGATGTGGAAAATGTGCTTAGGCGGCCAACGTCCTACGTCAAAGAACGCTAACAACCTTCGTCACATAAAAATAATCAATGGAAGCCTACCCCACAGCAAACGTTTCCAGGTCAAGTCAGTCAACTTTGATCTTGAGAGCTAGAAATACCACCTTACGTTTCATTGCATTTGCAATTTTCTCTTCACCATTTGGGGACAGAAGGAAGAACAACGAAAAGATCGTCAGTAGAGCACAAGAGATGGGGAAGTTAGTTTGCTCAGAATTAGATGGAGGTCCAGATCTCATGGGGCTCGTCGTAGCAATGGTCATCGCAATCACCCTCATGCTCATCTGTGCTTCACCTCCACGGCGGGCTCTCGTCGTGTATCGCATCGCGTAACAGGGTTTTCGTTTATTTGAATTTTCCTTCTCTGTATGTATTTTTTTTGGTGTTTGGTTAATTTAATCCGTTGTATTAGCCAGTGAAAGAGAATTCTGGTCAGGGTGCCATTATAGGTAAAATGTTTTATCTATATAGCTGTTAAGAGACTACAGGTTTATCTGGTTGCAGATTACAGTTTGCCACAAAGGCTGCTTCCATCATGTGAATAGGCGATTCGTCTACTCCTTTAATCCGGTCAGAAGACTCAACCTTCTGTTTTGTGTGATGGGATACTGATAGGTTAAAAGACAAGCAGAATATATGAGAATTTGTAATGAGAGGTTTGTAATGTTTACTTCTTCTTCTGCTAATAAAAGAAAGAGCTAATCTATGTAATACGGTATTGCAGTTTGTGGATGTGAAAAAAATCAGACGACCATCATCTCTCAAGGCATATTTCTGACCTTGTCTAAAACTGATTAGAAATAGCTAACCAGTTTGACTGATGATAGATGGATACAAGCCTGAGGTTGGTTTGGATGTGTGTGTGTGTGTGTGTGTGTGTGTGTGTGTATAGAGGGTTGATCATGTGCGAGATATCCCCGAGTATCCTGTTCGATTAAGGCCATCCGTGAGCAACACGCACGCATTCACGTGTCCGCGCGTGTCACTCACGGACGGCCGTGATCGAACGGGATATCCGGGATATCCCGCACATGATCAAAGCTATATATATATATATATATAAATCAATCTTAATATGTGTTTAATAATGGTAAATAAAATCAATAAATGAGAGATGACTGGGTAAATACAAATCATCGGTGATGAAATAAAGCACATATAATATAATGCAGTCAATCATGTTACCCATGTATAGACTAATAATGTTTTTCTATTAATACAATAGACTGTTTGAACAGACTTGAACAATCCAAAAATGCTACAGGAGCAGAATTCATGTCACATTTCCAAGCAATAACATTACAATAATCAGAAAATCCAACAGTCAAAGGATTCTGGTTAATTGTGTTAACTAGCATTCTAACTATATTATAAACTATATAGAACAAGTGCAAAATTTGATCGATTCCGAGTCATGGATTTCTGTTAACTGAGTTTTTGGTAGAACCTTGAATAGTCTCCAAAAGATGCTCGATTTTGTACTTCATAACAGGCTGACCTGACCTTGTCTTCTTGAACATCTTCTCTCTTGTAGCTCTCCTCTGAGATTCAGCTCTTTCTTTTTCTTCCTTCTTTGCTTGAATAATTGCCTCCCTCTCAGTCCTTGCCTTCTCTTCCTCCTCCTGCTTCTTCTCATACAGTTCTCTCAAACTGTATGTCTTATTCTTCTTGTTCTTCTTGTTCATACAACTGGCATCTCCAGTTTTATTATCATCCTGTACTAGCCATTGAAATGGTTATGACTCAGGATTTCAACTTCAAAATGCACGTACACATCTTCATCTCAAAAAAGAAGCAAGTACACATCAAATATTATTTTGGACACCAATAATGAATGTATTATCTAATTGAGAGAATCTGATTTAAGGGTGGTACAATCATTGGCAAAATTTAATTTGAACTCCTTATTCAGGCCTGAACTACTAGGAACCAAACAAAACAAACAATAATAGCCACAAATCAGATAAACTGAGTAGAGATGTTATTATTCATACCTCACGTGGTCTTATAGCCAAGGAAAAATCGTTCTGTTGATTTTGCTGCTTTAATGACTTCTTATACTTGCTCACATACTTAGCATTCTTATAGAACTCCCTTTGCTTCTCTGATAAAAAACAGAGAAAAATTATCAGTAAAGAAGCTATCATAAGGCATAAAACTGACATTTCTATATTTTCCACAAATTCTCAAAAGGGAACTTTGAATGATAATAGACCATCATCCTTGATGGAAACTAGACCGTATGCCCCCACTGCTTATTTTAATAAACTAAATCATTCATCCAACTAGTTCAACTGGAAACCCTGTCAGGCCTTTTATTGAATTAGTGAATTAAAAGGTTTACAAGGTTCTAGTTCACAACTAAAGCTACCATTTCATTTCTGTCCTTCTTCTTCCTCTCTCTATATATATATATTTTTTTTTTTTGGTGTGTGTGTGTGGTGGGGAGTTAGAAGCATTATATTAGACTTATAAGTGTAGGTTATCTCAAACCAAACCACCCAATCTTCAACCTCAGGTTGGAGTGATCATATTAGGATCTTGCACGCCAAAACCATGTCCACAGTGGCGCACTTCACAATCTGATTCAAAACATCCAATTCACCACAGTTTACCCAAAATGAAGAGAAATAACATAGCAATTAGCAAACCCATTTGAAAAGTGTATAGCCATCTGAGGGTTTCCAAGCAAATCGGGTAATGAAGTTTTTGCCACTTCGAATTACATTAGCTAGCTCAAGAATCCATAAGTTAAAGAACAATTGGACCCAGAACCATTACTGACAATATAAGATGCTTCAGCTTGAGATCCCTACAAATTTCATCAGGGCCAGACTCGAATTTCCATAGTAACATTTGCTATATCATAATCATTATATCTAAATAAAATTTTAGATTTCAAATACTCTCCCATTTTCTTGAACTTGTTAACCAAAAATAACCCATTTATTTTTCTAAATCTAGATTCAATCATTACCCTCTATAGACACACATACACACACATTTATTTACATAAATGTTGATTGAAGTGCCCAATGTTTTCAATTGCCATTACTCATAGCAATCAGACCAGAAACCCAGAAATGTTAAAGCTCTGTTTGGTTGCGGAGAAAATGTCAGAAAACAAAAGAAAACAAATATCAAGTCTTGCATTATTCACTGTTTGGGGCTTGAGAAAGGAAAGACCAATCCTAAGATGCCTCCTTTCCTTATCCAAGAACTCTTCTAGAAACTTCCCCTTCTCTTTATTATGGTAAATTTGCTGCACTCACTTTCAACTTTTTAAGAGAGAGAGAGAGAGAGAGAGTGAGAGTTGTACTACGTCATTTGTTTATTTGTTCTATATATCTATTTTTTGGACATGGGCAAAGAGCAAGGGGAGTTAATAAGGAGAAAACAACACATGCATGAAACAAACAAGCACTAGTCCCTTTCATCCTACTTAAATGTGCACTATCTGCAGCCTCAGAAATTGAACTTAGCAAGTAGTTCTTTCAGCTCGAGAAGACAAAACCAAATAAATTGCATTCAAAGTAATTTGGTAATGAAATAGTGAAACCATATTCTCACCAAGTCAGGAGTGTGAAATTTGATATGCGATGAGCTTAATGCATATATTTTGAAATTCTAGAACATTCACTCCTTTTGAAGCTTTGCAAAGTGTTTTCCAGAATTTGAAAGTGATGAGGTTTGAAAATTTACATGAAAAATTATTATTATTATTTATATAAAAAAACAAGAGAAAAGAAAAAACAATGACATTAATTTTGGCACTTGCTGATATTCTCAAATGACAAACCTCCACTCCACCGAGCCAACAACAGCAAAATTGAGCTTAATTAATCTAACGTTATCCAGAAAATTGTTTTCTTTTACTTCCTACAGTTTTCTCAGCAACTAGCCAGAGGGTAAATAGAATTTGAAGCGGGAAAAAACACCAACACCGAATTTTGAATAAACCTTAAGAAATCAACACCACAAAACAATGCAAACCTAGCAGAAGCAAAAACTAGGGTTTTTTTTTTTTTATTATATATTTATAAAGAATATATATATATATATATATACACACATACTTATCATGGCCGGGTTGTATTGACTGCTCTTTGATTTCGCATTTAAGAAGGTTTCAAGCGAAAGACCTCCCCCTCCTAATCTCCTCATGTTCTTCATCTTCTTCGTCTTGAATGATTTTGAGCCGTTGATTTGCTCTCTGCTCTCGTGGGATTCATGTTTCGGGGTTCGACTCTTCATCGTCGGAAGAGATTGGGTAAAAGCACAAGAGATTGGTTAGGGCAAAGGAGACGATTACAGAAAGGGGAAAAAAAAAATCAGAAACCCTAATTTGCAGGGTGGGGAGAGAGAGAGAGAGAGAGATCTAGTGCTGACGATGTGTAAACAAAGTGAGTGTATATAACTTTTTTTTTTTATTGGTGCGGTGATTTATCTTTTGGGATTCATCACACGTAGCTAACCCTGTTTCTGGATTAACGGGTCATCCGAGCCTGGTATTGGATTTTCTTAATTATTAACTAGTAATATATATTACTATATAAAACCAATTTTCTTTGTGGTTGAACTATATCTAAAAATACTAAAATTTTCTTATAAGTTAATAAAGTTAATAGGCAATTTGGCAATTTTATTAACTTTGAAAAACCCACCACAACTTATTTCTCCTTAATTCTTTTCCACACATACACACACATGCAGTTTTAAAACTTAAAAACTGACATAACAATTCTATTGATATAGTGGAAACTTGAAAAGATGTGTTGCACACGTATAAGTTTTTCAAAGTTGGTAAAATTGTCTAATCGTCTCTTAACTTTATTAACTTATAAGAGTATTTTAGTATTTTCAAGTACAATCCAACCACAAAAGGAATTGACTTTATATAATAGTATAGATAGATAAACAATAAATCTTTTGGGATGAAAAATCAACAGCTCTATTTATTTATTTATTTTTGTACAATTTGAAGAGTTACCACTTATCTATTATAATCCTATTTTTTATCCTACCCTTCCTTCTTGCTAATATCTCATTTCCTAAGAAAATTAGATTACCAAATCTTATTACAAATTATTTTATTATATAAATTTGTTAATAAATCAACACTTCTATTTCATTCCCTATAGACATGGTTGCAATTTTTGATTTTCCCTTCCAATCATTTTATTTTTTCAATTTGAAACTATATTATATACTGTTAACTAAAGATAATAGGCTTGTTTGTAAGATCGTCACTCACCCTGCGAGGGGTGGAAGAGCCCATATTGCTCATGTACAAAAGATCATTCAAAGAGTTAGGAGAAGGCATATTAAGACCTCTTTTAAGTTCATATTTTTATTATTGGTTTCCATTTTAACATCCCATAACATTGCAAGCTAAAAGGCACTTTGAAATCAGGATAATCAATATATTTATTTTATCGAAAATATAATTTTGCATCTGAAAAAAAAAAAAAAAAAGAAAAAAAAAATGTCAAATTGTAGTAAGAGATATTGAAATAATATTGGAAAACATTTTTAAAGTTTAAATTGATTAGTGATTAGTAAATCGAGTTACTGAAAAATAAGTAAATAGATTAAGGGGGCCTCTTTTGGCACCTCAAGACTTACTTTTCATCCCCCACTTGTTTTACATTTTAAGGTTTTATGAAAAATATAGAATAATTTTATAAAAACTGATCACGCATTCTATTAGAAAACGTCATTTTTAAATTCTTTTTAGGAGAAATTTCTTCAAAAATCTATCATTTAAGTAGACTTTTTTTGTCATCTATAGTATTCACTTCATAAATGACTAAAAAGTCCACTTAAACGATAGATTTTTGAAAAACTTTATTTCAAAAAAGTTGTTCAAAATGATGTTTTCTAATAGACATCGAGATCAATTTTTATGGAAACCTTATATGTTTTTCATAAAATCTTAAAATATAAAATAAATAGGAGATAAAAAGCAAGTCTTTGGGTGCCAATAAAGGTCTCCATAGATTAATAATATTAATTGGATTAATTTTGGGCGGACTGGGGTTACTTGGTTAGGAAGCCCAGTTTGGCTAGACTCACTTACAATTAGGACCAACCCGAAATCAACTTGGGAACGGCTATTGCAACCCCCTAAACTGATAAATTGCCTCCCCCCCCCCCCCCTGCATATTTTTTAATTAGAAAAATTATTATACAAAATTACTAAAAAGGGCTTAAGTACCCCCCACCCATCCCTCTCCCACAAGTCCGGCAATGCTTTCCGGCACCCCACCCCACCGGCGACTGCGAGGGCAGCCCTCCCTCCCGTCGGCAGCCCTCTTCTTCTCTCTCTTTTTCTTTTTTTTTTTTTCTTTCCTTTTCTTCCCGTCGGCAGCCCTCTTTTTTTCTTTCCTTTTCTTTCTTTTCCCTCCCGTCATCGGAAAAAATGGAGGTTTTGAAAAAAAAAAAAAACCTCAATTGCCGAAAAACACACAGATCTGACTAGTAGAGGAAAAAAAAAAAAAAAAAAAGAAAGAAAGAAAGAAAGAAAGAAAGAAAGAAAGAAAGAAAGAAGGAAAGAAGAGATTTGACCCTTCTTCCCTCTCAGTCATGCATCTCAGTTCGTCGGTCATCGTCGACAGTGTTTCTCCTCTCACCGTTGTTGGCAGTGTTTATCCTCTCACTACTGCCACTGGTGTTTCTCCTCTCACCATTCACCGTGAAACTCACTGCACAAGCACCATCAGTCAGATTTGCAAACTCACCTTGCCTCTCTCAGATCTACAAACTCTCACGGCCAAAATTGCTCCTCACTGCGGTCAAACTGGTGCGGTTCCCTCTCACCGCCGACGAAAGCTAATCTCATTGGTCGCTCTTCCTCGTAGTCGCCGTTGTCGTCCTCGTCGCCCTTCCTCACCGATGGGTTCTTCCAGATCCTTCGTGTGAGGGAGTAGGGTGGGTAAGAGGGGTGGGTGAGAAGGGTTAGAGGTTAGTAGGAAGGAGGGGTATTTTAGTCTTTTCGTGGGGTGGGTATGTAAATTTGGGGGGTGGGGAAATTAGGTGAGGGCAAAAAATAATTTTGGGAGGTTGCAATAGCCGCTCCCAATGAACTTGGGCCTAAACAATCTGAACCAAACTTGTTTATTCGGAGAAGGTCTCTATTGGCACCCAAAGACTTACCTTTTGTCCCCCACTTATTTTATATTTTAAGATATTATGAAAAATACATAAGATTTTCCTAAAAATTGATTGTGTTGTCTATTAGTAAACATCATTTTGAACAACTTTTTGGAAGAAAGTTTTTTCAAAATTTATCGTTTAGGTGGACTTTTTAGTCATTTATTATGCGAAGACTATAAATGGCAAAAAGGTTTATTGAAACGATAGATTTTGGAAAAACTTTCTTCTAAAAAGTTGTTAAAAATAATGTTTTTTAATAGAATACGTAATTAGTTTTTATGAAAACCTTTTATATTTTTTATAAAACTTTAAAGTGTAAAATACGTGGGGGATAAAAAGCAAGTCTTGGGGTGCCAATAGAGGCCCCCTTATTTGGAGCCAGTTGATGGCCCAGGCCTGAACAATCCTCTGTTATGTTAAGTAAGTAATTTTGGCAGCCCAAATCCACAATAGCATGATGGCGTGCCAAAGATGGGTTGGCATAGCCCAATCCACTTTGAAACAAACCATGGGCCTTATAATTTGGGCCGTACCTCTCTTCTTAAGGAAGGTGAGGAGCGCAAAACTTGTAGGAGGTGAAAACTGTGGGGTCTGGATTTTTTTATTGTTCGGCCAAATTTTTTTAAAAAAAATATATATATATGTCAAATGATAATTAGGTAAGTACGCGCTAATATAACATCTGTCAAAACTCGTATTGGGAGTTGTATCTTGTGCATTAATAGGTTAAGAGATACATTGAGCCAATGCAAGGAGTACCGGCCATCCCCGATGCATAATGCTGATATAAGTTATATCAACAAGTGTTGACCTAATAATATATATATATATGTTGGAGGGGATTCGATACTTGAATCACATACACTAGCCACACCGTAACCCCACTCGAATACAGATATGCGTGAGGACTGCATGGGTGGGACATGCGAAGCAAAAGACGACACATGAAGTATAAGTCACGATAAAGATGGAGCTTCTAGGCGAAGTTGATGTTTATCTCAAGGGTTCGAATTTTAAAATGGTGATCGTTATCTGATTACCCTCTCTCATTTCCCACATCTTCACTGCATTATTAGCTATAGGGAACCCACAATACCCTCAGATTCCATCTTCTAACACCACCCACTGCTTCGATCATCAGAACCCATTGTTTTTTAAATACTCACAGATTCAATTATGGTATCCATTCAACCTAAATAATGAACCCATTTGTAGCACTCTCCTATGCCCCACAAGATCTTCATGCATCACCTACATCTAGGACTGCCCTTCCATCGCCTAAGCTTCGCGGGTAATTATGACGACATATATTGTTGAACCAAAACAAGAATACTTTATATATATATATATATATATATATATATATATATGGCAATTGTTAACGTCTCAAATTTACTGAACCCAAATCCATCGAATTAAGCAGCCTAAATATGAAAGAATTAGGGATTTCGGGTCAGTAAATCCTCGTGCCTTATGTTTTGTCGACTCTCGACCTGAAACTCTCCAAAAAATAATCAACCTTAATGATGCCCTAAAGATCATGTTCTTCTTAATAGATAGATATAGTAAGAAGAAATCAAAAGCAATATTATATCTCACCACAAAATTTCAGCTAAAAAAAGGATAGAGGTTATTCCATCTGATCGAACTAAAAGTCATTCACAAACTGTGCATATATATCTAGCCAGTTTATTAGTGACTTTGTTCTCCACTTCTATGACTTTTGAAGGAAGATCGAGTAAAATGAACCCTTGTCTTCTAGGTTAATTAATTCGTCTACATTATCATCTAATCTTCCTTTTTTTTTTGGGGTGCTAAAATTGGATTAACAAGATCATAACCTCATCATCCCACTAATCTAATCTGATCTCATATATATATATATATATATATATATATATATACTTTTGAAGGAAGATCGAGTAAAATGAACCCTTGTCTTCTAAAACTGGACCAACTACTGTTGGTAACGTTAATTAATTTGGTCTACATGCATTATCATCTGATCTTTTTTTTTTTTTTTTTTTTTTTTTTGTGGGGTGCTTAAATCGGATTAACAAGATCATAAGCTCATCATCCCACTAATCTAATCTGATCTAATATATATATATATAATTTTCAAATGAGTTTTATTTTTATAATATTTTTATCTTATCTTAAGAGATCCAAATCCTAGTAAATTCTCAATGGTTAGCTTATCTAATTATTTTATTTTATTAAATTGATAGAAATAATTTTATTTTGCATTTTATCTTGTATAATTGCACGGATAGTTTTATCATATGCTCCAAACACCATGCACACCCATAATGAATGTTGTTCGGTGCATGGGGTCTTAATTCGAGACCAAACTTGGTTGTGATTGTGTACCAAAAGACTTGAGGCCCGGCTGGTCGCGAACGGCCTTACTCAAATCCGAGCCATCCATGTGACCATATCTTCTATCTATGAGAGTACCGTTTATCTAGCTAGTTAGTTGTGAAAATTGTTACATTAATATCAAACTATTTGTCATTGGTCTTTAAGTCCAATGACATGTCTCATCCCAATAAGGATATAGGCCAAGTTTGTTGAAGTCTTGTTTTTGATCCTATGTGGGTGGATGTTCTCCTATTATTCCCTCCCCCCCCCACACGAAAAAAAAAAAAAAAAAAAAAAAAATCCAATAAAGACTATCTGTTTGTTGGCTAACTCACTTCAGGTTTCTTAGAACTCATTCGGATTGTTCGCAAACCAAGACAGGCCTCATATATATGAATTTTCCCAAGGTTCCGCAGGCTTGGTTCAGTCGGTTTACCACAGGAATTTTTTGCAATTCCATAGACTCCTCGCTTTATTTGTTGGAGCACGTTCACGTGGTCATCCTTACTCTCCTCTCTTTCTTTTTTTAATAAGTTTCCAAGTAACTTACGCACCCATCTAACCCCTAAGCACATGTATTTCATTGTCTTTTATGCATTGGACAATTACATGACATAAGTCTACAAGGGTGATCTTGCGGAAGAGTAGTAAGAGTTGAATTTAAGATCTCTTACCTAGCAAGAGCACCTAGACTCCTCAAGGTATACTTAATTCAAGTACAGACTTTATTTTTCTATAAGATTGCATTGTCATTTAGATTCGCCCATGACAATTATCTAAATTAATTGGTAGCACACTTATTTTGGCCTAAACATAACTTATCATAAATTTTTTAAGGACTTGTTTAGTTGTTCAAATAAGATTTAAATATATGATTATAGTGCATTTTACATAATATCGAAGGCACATATCCTTCATCTTCAATGGAGTCATTTCAAAAAATTGGAATCATCACCATAATTGGTGTCATCGGATTAATTTGAAAAATTCATGCATGAAATGTTTTTACACATTTACTTGTGATGATGTGCATCATTGTGAGACGAGGGTTTTTTTTTTTAATATATTTTATTTTATTTTTAGGTGTGGAACACCAAAACCCCGGCTTCTGGCCGGAAGTATGACATAAAATCACATTAACTACATTTAACAAAAGACAAAAATATCTGTTGTATTGTATCATTTAGTATACCTTCCACTCAAATTCATTTGTTTTCTTCTCTTTAAGATGACAACCTTTTTATAAACCCCCCACCACCCAAAAAAAAAAAAAAAAAAAGAAAAAAAAAAAAAAGAAAAGAGAGAGAGAAAAAGAAGAAGATAACCATTTTAACCTCTTGTGAAATTCAGATAAGAAAAGGAAAATTCCAATGTGCTTTTATTACGAAAATTGAAAATAAAGTATGGAATATATGGGTGGAGAGGGATTTTAAGTTTCGTCTGTCCGTTTTCTTTAACTAACTAACGCGTCATTTGGTTGCAAATGGTTTTTTTCCTTCTTGTCTCCTTCATGACCCAATGAACAGAAATTTTATTTTTGTTTTCAATTTTTTTAAGCTACTATGACTAGCCTAATAAGGAAGGAAGGTGGGATAAGAGATTAGGATTATAATAGGTTAAGGGTTTGAATCTCTCCAATTGTATTCCGGTCCACGTAACTCTTTTTTTTTATATATTTTTTTGATAGGGTAACTCCTTTTTTCTTAGATGTTTTTTATTTTATTTTTTATTTTTTATTCGAGACGCAAATTCATTCGAAAAGTTGATGGGAAGATACGGAAAGAAGCCAACATTTATTTATTTATTTGCTAAAATCATGAAAAAGCAACAAAACACTTTTCCATTTGTGTCCAGAACCCCTTCTCTATAGCTGAGTAGAGGTTACGATTATCATGCATGCTCCTTTTGTACACTCTCACACGTTTAATTCGCTTTGCTCAATGGGTGTCTTGCCGAAACCTCCATTCACTGCAGTGTTTTCTTGCACTTTCACATCGCCATTAGAATTTTCCCACGTCTCTGGTGTGTCCAACTTGACTTCGTTTGCTAGTTCTTGTACTTTAAATTCGGGCAAGACATTTTTCTCTGTGTCCTTGTAGATGACGTAGAGTATCATTTGAGCGATTCCAAATGCAAACCCTAGGATGTTCGGCAACTAATCATATATGGGCAACAAGCAAAGGAAAATAAATTAGCAAAAATACAAGGATCAATGATGCAAGGAAGTAATTTTGGGCATGGTTAAATGGGGTCAAGAGACTAAAGCTTTATACTTACTGCTATATAGAAATCTTTTACCAACAGGCCATAGAAGAACCACATAACAGCACATAGTGTCAGGAAAAATGACAATGAGAATGGCATGTATTCTACGCTCTTTGTCCTTATGACTAGCCTCTGCAAATAATTTTTTTAAAAAAAAAATAGTAATCTACATTTTAGTCTTTTTATTTTTCAAACAATGAACATAAATATGAAAATATTAGTGGAAGAATAAAATACCATGATACTAAGAGGAGCGGCAAATACGCAGATGGAGAAGACAGCGCAGATCCATCCGACAACTGACACTCGCCGAGAACCCTTGGCGAATAGGAATGTGAAAAGTACTATCAACCCATACAGCCCTGTGTTGAACAGGATGAGCAGCTTTCCTGTATAGATCTGCAAAGTAATGAACTAAAATTATACCATGCATGACCAATAAAACATTAGATAACTAAGTAAAGAGCAGGGGGGAAAAAAGACATAAAAATCAAATGGAGAGAGCGAGAGAGAGAGTACCTTGGTATTCTTTGGTGCGTAAATCATGTACATTATGATGTACGTAGTTTCTATGACACTCCCAATTGAGTTGATGATGATGAGCATAATCCCATTTGTCTTGAGGAAGGCATAATAGAGCAATAGCATGGCACTAAATAGTGCTACCGAATAAGGAATTGCTTGAAAACCTTCTGTTGATTTCTTTTTGAAAATCCTATAAAATGTGGGCCTGAAAAAAAATTGTAGCAAGAAAAAGAAATATGTAATTAAAATTCCATATATGTTAATTATACATGGAGAGAGAGAGAGAGAGAGAGAGAGAGAGAGAGAGAGAGATTACAATGGGGCCAGATACACCATGAATGAGACAATATTACCTATAGAGAAAAAGAAACCAAAGATATAATTAGAATATGAGAATAAAAGAAAAAGGTGAAATGGAACCGTTTGAAGGAGATCGAGTTTGGTAAGGACTAGCAAAGGAGAGAGAAATTTTAGATACCTAGAATGCCAAAGGCAACTGTCATGTGATGAACAGTTATAATTGCCATTTTTGGTGTGAGGCTCTTTGTACAAGTGATGCTGTTGAGGGCACTACAAAGGGCTTGTGACAACTTCTTGTATTGGGTGGCTATATATATACAGGCTGGAAAAAAGGTGCGGATGATGGCATTTATGGGTGGCTTTGAGTAATTGGCTTTGAGCTGTTCAGCAAACTCCTTGTGGATGGAATATGGTGGGCCATACAAGACGAGCTTAGAGCATCTCCAGCCATGTGAGTTGAATAAGGTGTGTTATTGCTATTTTAGCACATGCTACAATGTCAAATGCTATAATTTAGCACAATGTGCTCCAATGATACAAATAAATGTAGTGTGCTATTTTTTGCCACAAGTTCAACTATTTCCACAGATTTTAGGTCTCGTAAGATAGTGAATGAGGTATATCGTGAATCAAATGCAATGTTGCTTGAGTGGGATGAATGAGTTAAAAAAAAAGGGTATGTCTTCTGTGTATTTTTTTATTTATTTTATTTTATATATATAAGATTTCAATATTATTTTTGAAAATATTGTATTTATTTATGGGCTGTTTGATTACTAAGAAAATTTTGAAAGAAAAATGGAAGAAAAGAAGTTACTAGTGTGTTTGGTTGTTGAGAAAGGGAGGAAAAACTGACATGGCAAATATAGCAATAGCTCACCCTTGTGCCAAATATAGCACAAGGGTGAGCTATTGTTATATTTAGCACATGCATTTAGCTCACCATTAGAGCATCCTAAATGCTATAATATAGCAATAGTATACCATATAGCTCACCATTGAAGAAGCTCTTAGAAGCTTAATAAAGACCTTTTGGGCTGTCTAGGCCTTTTTTATTAGTACTATGATGTCTAGATCTTTAACCCCTCTATCCTTTAGTCCTAAGAAAAATCACTGCTCACGTGAACACATACTCCGCGGAGCTTAGAAGCTTAATAAATACCTTTTGGGCTCTTGCTATTTAAAGTTGGCCAGGCCTTTATTTTTTGGGGGCAACTGGCGGCCGCCGTGCAGGGGCGGGGGAGGGCTATCACCTTGAGGTATCTAGACTTTCATAAGCTTAACAAATAGAGGCCTTTATTGGCACCTAAAGACTTACTCTTCATCCCCCACTTATTTTACACTTTAAGATTTTGTGAAAAATATGTAAGGTTTTCATAAAAATTGATCGTGTTGTCTATTAGAAATCATCATTTTGAACAACTTTTTGGAAGAAAGTTTTTTTAAAATCTATCGTTTAAGTAGACTTTTAGTTATTTATAAAGTGAATACTATAAATGACGAAAAAGTCTACTTAAACGATAAATTTTGAAAAAACCTTTTTTTTTAAAAGTTGTTCAAAATGCTGTTTTCTAATAGAATTCGTGATCAGTTTTTATGAAAACCTTTTATATTTTTCATAAAGTTTTAAAACGTAAAGTAGGTGGGGGATGAAAAGCAAGTCTTGGGTGCCAATAGGGACCCCCTTAATAAATTCTTTTTGGGCCCTTGCCATTTAGTGCTAGATAGATCCTTTTTTTTTTATCTTTAGTTCTATCATTTCTCCGTCCCAAGCGAAATCACTGTCCACTTGAACATGTAATCTACTGAAAAAAATGAGGTAGGTGACTAGTCCCCTGAGAGTAAGAAGAATGACTAGAACCCAGTGGAATGACCAGGGCCCTTATTAATTACTTGATTAATTAAGTTTGTTGAAGAGTAATCTTGGCCAAAATTTGGCCTAGCTACTTGCCCTCAAGTCTTATTCAAGAAAAATTGCTATAATTTTTCCCCAAAATTGAGTCCGGAATGAATAGGGAAAATTGACAATAACCAATAACCCCATTTAGAAGAATGTTTTAGTAATAACCCCATTAAAAGATTCTTTAAGCCCTCACTTCTAGTATTCTTACTAGCAGTAACTCACATTAAAAAAAAATTTAAAAAAAAAAAAAAAACCACCTAATTTACACTTATATGTTTGTAAGGGCACTAATTTTTTTTGTTATTAGGGGTACCTTAAGTAACTAACTTATTTTTTTGATTTTCTAATTTTTTTAAAGCCTATTACTTACAAGATATATACAAATCTGTTTTCAATAAAACTTATATTTTTGGAAGTTACTCATTGTGATTAGATAATTATGGGAAAACAATTATATTACCATTTTGCTCATAAAACAATAACATGCAAATTGTGTTGTCAAATAATATCATGTTACTATTTTATTATTAAACATTAACTTGTTATTTTTCTCTACATAAAATGAGGTTTTTTTTTTTTTTTTTTTTTTTTTTTGGTGCGGAGAAGTTGCAATAATATATTACTTTTCTCTACATAACAATGAGTGTTTGTTTCTTTATTTGTTTTTTTTTTCTTGGGCGCAAAAATGTTGCAAAAGTATAATATGGTTCTTATAAAAGGTTTAAGAGCAGGGATGAAACTTGAAGGTGGTGAAAATTGGGTTGACTCATTGAATAAAGTAGTTGTAGATAGAATTTAAAAAAAGTGGATCTATTGGTCGGCAGAGATGAAAACACCGTTTATAGGAGAACAAAAATAAGACAAATGTCATTTTTGTTAGAAAATGATAATTCTGTCAATTTGGTGTTAAAAGGAGTTATGAGGTTAATGAATTTGTTTATGAAACTATTGTTAAAAAGCTCTTATAACATAGGGTATGGCCAAAAATCCCAAACGAACGAATAAATAGTTAATAAATTCTTCCCAAATTCCTTCATTACACTTTTAGCTGAGTGAGTATCCTTTACATAAGGTTACGTAATATGTGATTTTTTTTTTTTAATTTAAAAAATTCACCTTTTGTTGTCGATAGGGTAATCAGACTTTTTTTTTTTTTCTTTTCTGCTGTATACACGTATATATATGACCGGAAAATTCAAGGAAGATAATTACAAGTGTTTTAATCTACAAACCACAAGAATGGCCTTTACAATCATTAAAATCTCATGTAAATTTCATTTTAGAGGATATATAATTTACGCCCACTAATAATACTTCAAATTCGAATAGCTAAAGTCAAAGCAATTTTATGTCAACTAAACCAACTTGATATCACCTAAACCTCGGATCTAATAGTGTGTACCATGCTAGCTAAATCCTACACTTATTTTTTTTTTTGGGTAACTTAGATCCTAGCTAGGGTGTCAAACTAGTTAGAATGTTAGGATGTTTAAGGATACTTATGTTCTGTTCTTTTGCTTAAAAAATGAAATAAATAAATAAATCTCACACCATAAATATCGAGGGATTACGTGGCACCAACGCTAAAAAAATCCCACGGTTGCCAGAATCAATGAACTTCCAAAATGTTAATACAATTGTGTGTGTGTGAGAGAGAGAGAGAGAGAGAGTAGCAACAACCACCCTTTTGTGACCATATGTTACATTGGGTTTGTTGTCTTGGAGTTCTCTTCTTCTTCTTTTTTGATCCCATTAGGTTTCCTTTATTTGTTCAGTTATGGAGACTTCCTCGATCGGGCTTTAAATCTTTGGTCATCCTCCTCTTTTTTTAGTTGTTTTTACAATTTTTTTCGTCATTCCCTTATTGTCTTTCATGTTGTCTTTATAGGCAATTCCAATCTCCATAATGGCCTTTAGAGATTACAAAGCTGACATAAACGATTTAGAATTTGTTTTGTTGTTAGAAATGCAGAGTTCGCAATAATTTTTTTTATGGGGAAATTAGCGAAAAGTCTACTTTTATAGGACTTATATAGGTATAAGTCTATACAGCAAACTTTTGCAGCCATAAGTCCACTTTTAAGTAAAATGAGTTTACTTTTGTAACCGTGGTAAATGCATAAAGTCAAGTTTACCCTTAAGTGTTATTTTTTGTTTTTAAATTTTAAAATGACACAACTTTTGATTTAGATATCAATTTCCAATAAAATTTATATATTTGAAATCTATTCGTCTAACTTTTCAAAACAAGACCCATGATGAAAATAAAATTATGTATAAAAAAAAATAGTTACATTGATTATATATTTACATGTATCGGTTTTAAAATAAATAAACATGTAACTATTTTAATGTGGGTTCAATTTTGTATAATTTCCCACACAAAATTATTAAATTTATTAGATGTAACTATTGAATCAGTTAAATTGATGTGTTTGAAACTAAAAATTTGTAAGATTTAAATATTTTGTAACTAAAATTCAATCACAATTGACTTAAAAGTAATTTTTTTTTATGTAACTATTTTTTTGTGGGTTCAGTACATACTTTAGTTACAAGTAGATGTTTGCCCAGATTTAATTGATTTTTTTTTTTTTTTTTTTGGGGAAAGATTAGGAAAAAGACTAATGATGAATATAAAATTATGCATAAAAAAATATTAAAAAAAAACAGTTACATTGATTATATGTAACTTTCTAAGAGGAACCTTTTGCTATATGATATAAAAGGGTAATATCGTCTGAAAATATCCAAGAGGGACCTTTGGCTACATAAGATTTTATAATAGACTTATGACTATATAAGTCTAATTTTATGGACTTGTGGCCAAAGTCCCATTTTTTTATTTTCAAGCATCTTTTTTACCATAGAGGGTAAAATGGTCCGTCCACCATATTATGCTTTTAGGAGCTGTGGAAGGAGAGTTTTTTGATGTGGCAATATCACTACCCAAAAAAAAAACATATATATCTTTCCTTTAATTGAAACACATAGTAAACATTCTTATCATTTGATAACAAAATAAGTTAGATTTTAACTCAAAACTCTTAACAAATTAAAATTAGATTCTTACTCAAATTCTTTTTCCTAGAGCAACTATAAAATTGAATGATAATATATATGAATATAAACTCTTTAAATATTCCATTTTATGAAAAAGAAAAAAAATTCTGAATGTATATTTAAAGAGTTTTTAATTTTTCGGTGACAATTTTGATATAAAAAAAATGTACTTTTGAATTTTAAACTTTATTTTTTATGAAAAAATATAAAATCTTTATGTATTTATTATTTTGTATAATTAATATTATTTGAAAATATTCACGTGCAATGCACGTGTACTATATCTAGTATGAACAAAAGCAGAAATAATATGAAAATAGAAAAAAAAAAAAAAATTGAAGAAGACTCCTAATGAGTTCTGTAAAAGGCTTTTGGTTGGTTGGTTGGTTGGTTTTTTTTTTTGGGGGGGGGGGGGGGGGGGGGTTGTTGAAGAAAACCACAATAAACCTAGTCCTGCTAGGTTTTTTATTTTATTTAATTTTATTTTTTTGGGGTTGTGTTGTTTTCCACTTTTCCCTCACAAGTCCCAAACAAGAGGAATCCTAGGCCTACTCCATGGTCCACCCACAAGCCGTATATTTAGTGTGTCTTTTGCAATCAATCTTTAAGCATAAATTTTTTATAAGACGTAATTTTTCTATAAATTTCTAAGTCTGGTAGGTTTAGGTTGGGGTGGGGAAGTAGGAAGCCTATACTCGAGTGCTGTTTGCTCTAATTGAACTCGAACCTGAGGACAAATTAAGCTGGGCCTTGCTGGCCTGGCCTGCCTAGCCCATGACTACTCAGAACTTGACCTTGAGGCCGAATTAAGCTGGGCCTATGTGGCCTGGCCTGACCAAGCCCATGGCTACTCAAGTTTGTTCGCAGTTACGCACAATTCAGACATTTTGAGAATGGGCCAGGCTATTGCCACCACATAAAATACTCTAAGCCCCCCAATTAATTTATATTTTTTAAGTTTTATAATATAAAAAATATAAAAAAAATTTATGAAAGCTAATCACATAGTCTGCTAAAAAACATCATTCCGGACAACTTTGTAGAAAAATTTGTTTCCAAAATTTGTCATTTAAGTACACTTTTTGGCCATTTTTCATGAAAAATGAAATAAAGATTGTAAATGGCTAAAAAGTCTGCTTAAATGATAGATTTTGAAAAAATTTCCTTCTACAAAGTTGTTCAGAACGATGTTTTTTAGTGAACTATGTAATTATTTTTCGTAAAAACCTTTTATATTTTTAATAAAATCTTAAAAAGTGTAAATTAATAGGGGGCTTAGAGTACTTCACGTGGTGGCAATAGCCCCCCTCTTTGAGAATGGACCAAATGAAGCTAGTGAGACTAGTTTAGTGGAAGGGAAGGCGGAGTAAAAAGTAAGGAGCTGTTTGGCAAACTTGATGATTTGGCTAGTTGAAAATAAGTTTGACCAATTTTGATTTCATACTATTTGGTAAATCTATTTTTCTTACTAATCAGTTCAGCTTTGCTCTGAAAACAAAGCACAAACATAGTTTTTTTCAAACCAACTATGACTTGGTTTATTTAAAAATCAGATACTCCCCTCGTTTCAAATTGACCGTCCCCTTTGAAAAAACACACTTTTTAGAAAACCATATTAAATGCTTTTACATTAATGCATATGTTTTGAGATTTTAATTTTACCCTCAAGTGTGCAAAACATTAGAAAAGAGAGAATACCTTTTTAAGGGTATTTTAGGAAATGAATCAAATAGAATCAATGACTTTTGAAATGTGACAATAATTTTGAAACATCCTAAAAAGGAAAGTAGGCCACTTATTTAGGAACGAAGGGAGTAACAGTTATGAATCAGACCCAGTTTAATCTAGTTTTTAAAATTCCCAAACAGGCCCTAAGATTAGGATAGGTTATGGGTTTGAACCCTCCCATTATACCCAAAAAAACAAAAAAGAAGAAGAATAGAATGGACCAAATGAATGGGGACATAGACACCTCAATTCTGAACCCTCCCTTGATTATTCAAAGAGGTAGGTTTTATCAAACTCAAACTAAGAATAATAACAGTTGTTATTGACACAACTCTTTGCATTGGTTATTATGTAGCCTAATTCGGCATTTATTTTTTCCCCATTTCCCTCCAAATACCAAACCCTCCTATAAGTTTCTCTTGTATAAATTTTTATGATTAATGGAGTCAAATTTGAAGTGTTATCTCTCCTGTAGTGGCACGTGGGAGTGCAAGTTAGTTTGGGTAGACCCGAGAACCAGATCGTTCCGAACAATTTGGTCTGGTCCGATCCGGGATAAACAGTGATCGATTCAGTTCTTGGGCCACAATTTTAAGAACCGATGAATTCAGTCCGATTCACAATTTAGGGGGTTTTAAAACCGACCTGGACTAAATTTCGAAAAAATAAATAAAACAAATAAATAAATATATATAATTATATGTTTATATTAATATATTATACTCTATATATAAATATTATTGAATATATAATAATAGTTATTCAATAAAATTATTACCTTTTACAAAAAAACAAAAACAAAAACAAAATAAAAAACAAAACGAAACAAAACAAAACAAAACAAAACAAACAAACAAAAAACAAACAAACAAACAAAAAAAACCAAAAACCAAACTGTTTTTGCCTGTCCAATCTGGTTCGGTCCAGTACAATTTCCAGTTCGGTTCCAATTCAATTTTTTAAGGATCAAATTAATTCAGTCCGGTCCAAATTTCCTTCTGCCCCAACTAAGTTGCACCCCTAGTGCCACGTGTCAGCATAGGTATTTTTTATTTTCCTTTTTTTCTTTTTAAAATCATATGTTGAAAAACATTTTTGGGAAAATTACTTTTTAGTGACAACTTTTCAACTTAATACCAAAAAAAAGATATTTTCTGTTAATTTGCTACAAATTGACTATATATGTACTTCAAAATGACTACTTTGTTACATTTTTTGGTATTAAGTTGAGAAGTGTCTAGAAAACAATAATTTTCCCAATTTTTGGAAAACTTACTTTTTAGTAATCACTTTCCAACTTAATACCAAACAAAGGGTATTGTCAGTCAAATTATTACAAATTGATTGTATATGTGCTTCACATTGACTACCAATTTCTATTTTTTTTTGTATTAAGTTGTGAAGTAGTCACCAAAAGATAATTTCCTCAATTTTTTTTGAGACTCTGTGTTCATTACTCCTTTTCACATGGTTGACGCTGGGTGTTTATTACATATCTCTTCTTTGTCATGTGGGAGAATTGAAAAACCAACACTGAACAATGTTCAACCCAAATTTAGTAAATTATACCATATCTCTTCATTTTCTTTATACCTATTTATCTACTCTCCTAAAAATTGAACATATAAAACTATAAATAGTCATAATCAGAGAGAGAGAAAAATAGAAGAAATTAGAATTAAAAAATATATATATATATATAAAATGTGACAAGCTGGAATTTTCAAATTTTCTTGATCTACCTTCGGAAAAAAAATGTTTTAATCAAAATTCTTCTAGATGGTTAATTACCAAAAGCTGAAAAGATCTATGCTTTCTCTTATCTTCTTCTCTCTCTCTTTGCTTCTCCCGTTCTCTTTCTCTCTCTAAACTTTTCTCTCATCTTTTTATGCTTTGATCTCAAACATGTTTTCGGTATTTTTTCTCCCCAGTTTTTTACTCTCTGCAAAACCCACTCGAAACCTTCATGGAAGGCCAGGATTCATTATTATCATGCATTCTACAATCTACACCTTTAGATTTCGAGACACATTTGATGCTTATACGAACATATTATAACTATGATTGTGGGATGAGTTATGCTTTACAGAGTCTTAATTTTTTTTACCAAATATCACAACGTGTTAGTTCATTCATTTTCTCACAAGTTTCCACCATTAAATTAATTGTTTTTCGAAATAATTTGTCCTTTCTAGGAGTATAATTAAATTTTGTGTGATACATTACGCTAACATCGCACTGAAGATTATTTTAATTTAACTATTTAATTTATTTTTTTATATCTTTTAGATTTAATTTACATATTATATTAATAAACATATTTTACTATTTTAAGAAATAAATATTCTGTTAAAATTCTAATTTTCAAATAATATTATTTTTATAAATAAATATGTGGTTTGAAACTAGTTAAAATATAAAGTCAACTTCATATACATTTTTTCCTCTTTCTCTTTTTTATTTTATTTTTCATTTGTGGTGTACTGGTGTTTGCTTAATTTGGATATACGGTACCAGTTGCTTACTCACGTGGAGGGCCCTTTAGAGGACCTGTTCATTTCGTTAATCTTCCAGCCCAATCAGTCACCACATGCTTTATACATTTAAGTGAGTGACTGAGTCCCACCCACTTAAATGCACAGTTGGCTAGTTGGGTAATTGAAGCGCGCTGCAATTAGTTTTTTATTTTTATTTTGTATTTTGGATTTTCTTAACATGCATGTGTATTAGTTCTATCCCCACCCCCCCCCCCCCCCCAAAAAAAAAAAAAAAAAAAAAAAACATGTGTCCTAGAGTATGTGTTGTTAAGTTACATTTAATAATTAAAATAACCATTGTATGGGAAAGGATGAAAGTATATAGAAAATTAAGCAAATTACTTTAAAATATATAAAAGTACTTCAAAAAATTATGAAAATACATTTACCTATACAATTATTATCTCATTGAATGCAATTTAACATGTGCCTTAAGACATACGTTAGAAAATCATTTTTTGTTTTTGGCTGGAGGATCTTTTTGGCAGCTTTGGCTACCTTGGCTACATCACAAAAATATCCCATAAAAAAAACCTTTTTATGATCCTATCAAGAATTCGTTTACGATATTTACTTTAAAAAAAAAAAAAAAAAGGATTTCGTGTTAGACAAACACAATTCAAAGCACATGTCATATCATACCTTTATATTTATCACATGAAGATATTCTATTGATATAAATTCATCTAGAAATAAAAAAAATAAAAAAAAAGAGAAAAAGAGAGAATGTACTCATGTGCTTCATTTAATATTAATGAAAAACTTTCTTCAAATACTATTAATTAAATGTGAAAGAATATCAACTTTGATTGATGTGTGTGATTAAATCATTCGACATTTTATGATAAAATCTTTACATGTCAAACATTTTTTTTTTTCATATTCTTCCCTCTCATATGTGGATGCGTATTTTGAGATTTGTCCAAGATCTCTTGGAAACAAGGAAGTTCATCACTAGCTACAAAAAGCTGCGAACTCATTCTAGGTTTCCTCTACAAAATACGGAGAGGTGCTCCATTCATTGGTTTTATCTACCATTTTAATGACTTCTAATCCATTGAGTAATGTGACATGCATGCACCACTATTTAATTTGTCTTTGAGTTTAATAAAAGTCTAATAATATTTTTATGGATGGTTAGTTTACCATCACCACATTAGTCGGCCAATAAATCAAAATCTAATAACTGTTGTGTTTTTAAATAAAAAGAATGCTAATTACAGTCAGAGACAGTTATCACTCTCTGTCACAAGCGCGTTCTTGGTCCACCGCGCCTTCAATGCTGACGCCTTTCACTAATTAATACCGACATAGATTGCTGATAACTTCGCTTGTTTCACTTTCTCACTCTGCATTGTTTCTCTTCTTTCTTTTTTGGGATAATTTTCTCTTCTTTCACTCTGTGTCTGTGACTCCAAAATGGAAAGCCAAAACCAGCCAAGCATGGATGGAATAGGAACCGATGTTAAGGCGGTGGCGACGACAAGGAGGGTAAGGTATAGCGATTTCTTGCTTCGTGTCGTGGGGGTGGCCCTTACACTGGTTGCTGCAGTTTTGGTGGTTCTTGGTAAAGAGACTGAGATTGTTCCTATAATTATCACCGATAGCTTGCCCCCCTTGAAACTTCCTGTTACTGCCAGGTGGCAGTATGTGTCTGCTTTCGTGTAAGCTATAGCCCTTCCTCGATCCATCTTATTATCTTTCCTCCATCTTTTTTTATGTCGTTAACATCTTTAAATTGTTGTCTCTTAACTTAAATTATTTATCGTTTTTTAGTTTTATTTTTAACAGTGGAGAAAGAAAATTGCAGCACAACTATTCATGAAATTGATTTTGTAAAATATTGAACATTAGAACAAGAAATATATTCATGTTATCGACTCAAGAATTTCATGTTGTAATGTACAATATTTTATTTTGAGAGAGAGAGAGAAAGAGGGAAGTGAAATTACTCTAGTGTAGTTTGCACGTTGTTTCATCATAATTAATAGAGGTAATTGTGGAACCAGACTCTTCTAGCATGATAGATTGTCGATCATTAGCAATCAAATCATGACCACTAAAATAATAATAACTGGATTTTTTTCTACACTTTTAATTTATTTATTTTTTGTGATCATGATTTGACTTTGATAGTCTGTTATGTCAGAATTTTTTTTATGGAACTTGGTAGCTGGCTTGGAGTTTCAAAACTTGTAAGTAGACTTTGTGGGGTTTAAGTTGGTTACAATGATTTTTAAAATCTAATACTCTGTAAGTTGAATAACGGGGTGCCAATGGCTTCGTAGCCTAGTAGCACTTCTCTCTCACATTGGAAGAGATTTTAGATTCGTTTCACTCAACTAGAATGCACAAGGTTTCTTCCTAATTAGTCAAATATTTTTCTTTTTCTTTTTCTTTTTTGGGTTTGAAGTACTGGGGAGGGGAGGTGAGGGAAGTAAAGGTCCCCTACCCTTCCCCACCTTATCACATTCTGTCTCTAACGAGAAGAAAGGATTCTTAATTTTAAAATTGACACAACCATTTTGGAGAGATCATGAGGTAAGCTAAAGCTATATTGTAAATATAAAATAAAGCTAACCCTTGTGAATCGGATTTTTGATAGCTTGACGGGCGACCAACTTTTCTTTACAAGTTACAACAGATCTTTACTTTACAAGTCGTAACCGCAGGGAATCCCATGCCATTCCCACAATTCTAACTCAAATTCGTTGAGGATCGAGATCTTTTGTTTAACTGGACTAATTTAATTACTTAGCCAAAAAAAAAAAAAAAAAATGGAACTTTTAATCTAATCCAAATTTTAAAATTTGCATATTTAAAATGCGATGTAAATTTTACATGTTTAAAATTTAAAATTCATTGAGATGGATTAGATTATATATATATATATATATATATATATTTTTTTTTTTTGGGTATTACAGTCAAGCTGTCATGGTATCTTGGGCCAATTTATGCGAACTAGACTAAATCCCCTCTTCGGACTAGTCAAAGGCAAACTATCCACGCCAGATCTAACCTAAGGGATTCACAAGGAAATTTGTACTTTGTAGTCTAGCTCAAAGGAGCACAAGATATATCGGTGGTACTCCACGAACTATATATGAATCTTCTCTAAAGGAGGATATAACTATATTCATTGACAATATGAACCCCAGGCCTTCACCAAAAATTTATCATACCATGCGATTTAGCATTATTCACCGTAAGATTCAAAAGAGCTAGGCCTGATTAATTTTTCTGTCACACCGTACCCCCTTGGTATGTAGGTACTACGTGGTGTCAAACGCCATAGCATGTTCATATGCTGCATTATCTCTGGTACTATCTATGGTGGCCGGAGGCAACAAAAACGGCAAGGCAGTGTTGGTCCTCATCATTCTCGGTCTACTAATCATGGGGCTGCTCTTTTCATCCACTGGGGCTGCTGCGGCGGTCGGAGTCATAGGCCGATATGGGAACTCTCAGCTTGAATTGGGGAAAGGTGTGCAACGTGTTCCATCATTTATTGCAGCCACTTGGTGGCTTCCCTCATCCTGTCTCTGCTTGGGTCCTTTGTCTTCTTCGGACTGGTACTGCTTGCTGCTTTTTTTTTTTTTTTTTGGATAAGTGAGTATATTCCAAATGAAAAGATGTACAAGTAAAACCAAGCCAAGCTAGCCAATAGACCTATCAAATACACTATAATAAGCTCAAACGAACGAAGTAAGAGCTTATTAGAATGTATTAGAAGCCTACAACCTCACATCATGGGAACTCTCAGCTTGAATTGGGGAAAGGTGTGCAACGTGTTCCATCATTTATTGCAGCCACTTGGTGGCTTCCCTCATCCTGTCTCTGCTTGGGTCCTTTGTCTTCTTCGGACTGGTACTGCTTGCTGCTTTTAACCTTTACAATAAATCGAGATAGATCGAACGAGGAGAATATATACGTATTAAATAATTATCCTGTGTGTGTGTGTTTCTTTGTGCGCCGGTGTGCCGTGGTAAGTGACTATTACTTCGCAGTAGACTTTGAATTTATTACATGAATTATCTACCCAAAAAAAAAAAAAAAAATAATTACTATATGAATTAAATTGTTCCTATATGGATCGATTAAATTATTATTATTAATACTTTTTTGGTGTAAAAAAAGTTTAGGTGAGGGGATGTTATCCCAGTCTAGGGTAAGGGCAAGCAGCAGGTCTTGGCAAGGACTTACATTGGATTTAAAGATTGTCCACCAAAGATTAGGATTGTAATAAGTTAAGGGTTTGAATCTCTTCAATTGTATCTGATAATAGCTTAAAATTGCATTAATGTCATATTTTTAGTAGACATTATTACATCTATTTTCCACTTAGTTCCACATTTTACACATTATACATGAGATTTCTTGATACATGCTTTTATACTTAAAGTGGTGTATTAATGCGTGTTTTATTTTTGTAGAAAGCTAATTTCTTATGGTCAAGCATTTTTTATTTATTTGGAACTATATGAAATCTTTGCAAGAGTGAAATGCATTAATTTTAGAAGATTTTTAACAAAGGAATTGGTAACCCCAAAGTTGGAAAAAATACTAAAAAGGAAGTTTGGAGCAGTTACCGTATTTTGGCCATAAAGTCCAATTGATGCGAAATTCATGTCCTTGGAAAGATAATTTAAAACCCGACAGTATTGTATTTCACGAATATTTCGTGATTTCGACGTTTAGTAGGTCAAAAACGGGTTAAAAGTTGGTCTTGCCGGAAAAAAACGGGATTCCCAATTTGTTTCCTTATTTTTCTTATTTTTCCCTTGAAAACCTAGAACACATAGAAAGGAAAAGGCGACTGCACCTATATTACTCCTCCTCTTTTCATCTTCTTCTTCCTCTATTCTTCCTCTTCTTTTTCTTCTTCTACTTTTCTTGAGTTTTCTAATTTTTAATTATCATAAGTAGCTAAATATTTTGTTAAGGCTAAAAGTGAAGCCACAACAATTGTTTGGTATATATTTAATGACTCTTTCATAAATTTAATGTAAGTTTTCATAATTTTGATTGTATCCCGTCCACATAACTTTTTTTTTTCTTTTTTTTTTTTTTTGATAGGGTAACTCCTTTTTTCTTAGATTTTTTTTTTTTTTTTCCCGACGCAAATTCATTCGAAAAGTTGATGGGAAGATAAGGAAAGAAGCCCACATTTATTTATTTATTTGCTAAAATCATGATCAAGCCATGATAAGTACACGCATATCCACCCTTTTTCTTTTTGCACAATGCAGTTATTACGAAGCGGAAGCCCATATTTAACAGTAACTAACAATGGAGTCCTTAGAAAAAGCAACAAAACAGTTTTGTTGTTTCCATTTGTGTCCAGAACTCCTTCTCTATGGCTGAGTAGAGGTTACGATTATCATGCATGCTCCTTTTGTACACTCTCACACGTTTAATTCGCTTTTCTCAATGGGTGTCTTGCTGAAACCTCCATTCACTGCAGTGTTTTCTTGCACTTTCACATCGCCATTAGAATTTCCCACGTCTCTGGTGTGTCCAACTTGACCTCGTTTGCTAGTTCTCGTACTTTAAATTCGGGCAAGACAATTTTCTTTGTGTCCTTGTAGATGACGTAGAGTATCATTTGAGCGATTCCAAATGCAAACCCTAGGATGTTCGGCAACTAATCATATATGGGAAACAAGCAAGGGAGAATAAATTAGCAAAAATACGAGGATCAATGATGCAAGGAAGTAATTTTGGGCATGGTTAATGGGGTCAAGGGACTAAAGCTTTATACTTACTGCTACATAGAAATCTTTTATGAACAGGCCATAGAAGAACCACATAACAGCACAGATTGTCAGGAAAAATGACAATGAGAATGGCATGTATTCTACGCTCTTTGTCCTTATGACTAGCCTCTGCAAATAAAGAAAAAAAAAAAAAAGTAATCTACATTTTAGTATTTTTCTTTTTCAAGCAATGAACTTAAATATGAAAATATTAGCGGAAGAATAAAATACCATGATACTAAGAGGAGCGGCAAATACGCAGACTGGAGAAGACAGCGCAGATCCATCCGACAACTGACACTCGCCGAGAGCCCTTGGCGAATAGGAATGTGAAAAGTACTATCAACCCATACAGCCCTGTGTTGAACAGGATGAGCAGCTTTCCTGTATAGATCTGCAAAGTAATGAACTAAAATTATACCATGCATTACAAATAAAACATTAGATAACTAAGTAAAGAGAAGGGGAAAAAAAAGACATAAAAATCAAATGGAGAGAGAGAGAGAGAGAGAGAGAGAGAGAGTACCTTTGTATTCTTTGGTGCATAAATCATGTACATTATGAGGTACGTAGTTTCTATGACACTCCCAATTGAGTTGATGGTGATGAGCAGAATCCCATTTGTCTTGAGGAAGGCATAATAGAGCAATAGCATGGCACTAAATAGTGCTACCGAATAAGGAATTGCTTGAAAACCTTCTGTTGATTTCTTTTTGACAATCCTATGAAATGTGGGCCTGAAAAAAAATTGTAGCAAGAAAAAGAAATATGTAATTAAAATTCCATAAATGTTAATTGTACATGGAGAGAGAGAGAGAGAGAGAGAGAGAGATTACAATGGGGCCAGATACACCATGAATGACACAATATTACCTATAGAGAAAAGGAAACCAAAGATATAATTAGAATATGAGAATAAAAAAAGAAGGTGAAATATAATGGAACCGTTTGAAGGAGAGTTTGGTAAGGACTAGATAAGGAGAGAGAAATTTTAGATACCTAGAATGCCAAAGGCAACTGTCATGTGATGAACAGTTATAATTGCCATTTTTGGTGTGAGGCTCTTTGTACAAGTGATGCTGTTGAGGGCACTACAAAGGGCTTGTGACAACTTCTTGTATTGGTTGGCTATATATATATAGGCTGGAAAAAAGGTGCGGATGATGGCATCTATGGGTGGCTTTAAGTAATTGGCTTTGAGCTGTTCAGCAAACTCCTTGTGAATGGACTATGGTGGGCTATACAAGATGAGCTTAGAAGCTTGATAGCATTTAGAGCTGTCTAGGCCTTTTTTGTTATTACTATGATGTCTAGACCTTTAACCTCTCTATTCTCTAGTCCTAAGCAAAATCACTGTCCACTTAAACATGTAATCTACTGAAGAAAAGGAGGTAGGTGACTAGTCCCCTGAGAGCTAGTAAGAAGAATGACTAGAACCCAGTGGAATGACTAGGGCCCTTATTAATTACTTGATTAATTAAGTTTGTTGAAGAGTAATCTTGGCAAAAATTTGGCCTAGCTACTTGCCCGGCCCTCAAGTACTTATTCAAGAAAAATTGCTATAATTTTTCCCCAAAATTGAGTCCGGAACGAATAGGGAAAATTGACAATAACCAATAACCCATTTAGAAGAATGTTTTAGTAATAACCCCATCAAAAGATTCTTTAACCCCTCACTTCTGAGTATTCTTACTAGCAATAACTCACATTAAAAAGGGAAAAAAAAAGGGACCTAATTTACACTTATATGTTTGGTAAGGGTACTGATTTTTTTTTTTTTTTTTTTTTTGTTATTAGGGGTACCTTTTGATTTTCTAATTTTTTAAAGCCTATTACTTACGAGATATATACAAATCTATTTTTGATAAAACTTGTATTTTTAGAATTTACTCATCGTGTCTTATCCATTGTGATTAGATAATTATGGGAAAACAATTATGTTGCTATTTTGCTCGTAAAACAATAACATGCAAATTGTGTTGTCAAATAGTAACATGTTACTATTTATTATTAAACATTAACTTGTTATTTTTCTCTACATAAAATGAGTGCCTTTTTTTTTTTTTTTTTTTTTTTTTTTTTTTTTTTTTTTTTTTTCGTGTGCGGATAAATTGCAATAACATATTACTCTTCTCTACATAAAAATGAGTGTTTGTTTCTTTATTTGTTTATTTTTTTCTTGGGCACAAAGAGGTTGCAAAAGTAGACTATGGTTCTTATAAAAGGTTTAAGAGTGGGGATGAAAGTAGGAGGTGGTGAGAATTGGGTTGACTCATTGAGTCGAGTAGTTGTGGATAGAACTTAAAAAGATGGATCTATTGGTTAGCGGAGATGAAAACACCGTTCGTATGAGGACAAAAATAAGACAAATGACATTTTTGTGAGAGAAGGATAATTCTGCCAGTTTGGTGTCAAAAGGGGTTATGAGGTTAATAAATTTGTTTATGAAACTATTGTTAAAAAGCTCTTATAACATAGGGTATGGCCAAAAATCCCAAACGAACAAATAATTAATAAATTCTTCCCAAATTCCTTCATTACACTTTGAGATGAGTGAGTATCCTTTACATAAGGTTAAGTAATATGTGATTTTTGTTTTGTTTTTGTTTTTGTTTTTTTTAATCTAAAAAATTTACCTTTTGTTGTCAATAGGGTAATCAGACTTTTAGCACAACTAACCCTTTTGAATACGTGCAAGGTGACCCTCACTTAACCAGAAATAAATTTGGATAAAATAATGTAAACGTATAAAATCGATCTGTAGCCCTCCAATTGCTAATTTTGCGCGCAATTGGTATCCCTTTTGCATGGCATTTTGCTCATAAAAAATTTTGGGATACTGTTGGACATGGACTCTTACATAAGCCCATCATGAAATTGTTGTGCCCTAGTGCCGATCAAGGTGGGCCGAGCTGGGCCTACACTACTCCATCCATATCGGAATGAGCGGCTTTCATAAGTGGCTTGAGCCGTTTGGTTCCGTGAAGGAAAGGAAGGAAGGAATCAAATGATTGATTTGTACCAGAAAAAAAAAAAATTAAAAGAAAAAATCAAATGATTGTTGATAAAGAGAAGAGCTTTTCTCTACGTTTTCAAGTGTTGGGTTGGAGTTTGCACGTGAGAAGGGAGACCCCACTAGCCGTTATGTTTAAACCGTTTCCATCTGTTTACAGCTTCTCCCCGCGTCTTCACAGGCTAGCCCTTTTTTGCTTTTTGCTGCTTTCTTCTTACACAGAATTAGAACCCATTTTGGTAAAATGAAGCACTATTTTTGGGAAATAAAAGCTTCAATCCAGTGCCATATCGAATTTTGAGAAAAATGAGACATATCATCAGCCTAAAAGTGTTGGACTGTTTTTAATCTTATCGGCTGATTTGATGGATTTTTTTTTTTTTTAGGTAATATCACCGTTGATTACGTATTGATTAAAGTTCATAATAAATTTAACCTGATCCCAAGTAGGAGTAAGAAGTTGAATCCAAAATTATTCAATTTGTGAGGCGTAAATATTTAAAATTATTGGACTACCCCATGGACCCACTAATTTGATTGAACTAGTCCGGTGCATAAGCTACTTGAAACCTTCTGACATCCAAAAAAAAAAAAAAAAAAAGAAAAAGAAAAAATAAGGAAAAAAGATTGAATTGGTCCGTTTGATTTGGTTTTTGTCTCAATAAAAATCAAGATTATCGACTTTGACAGTTTGCAATGTTGCGTCAATCCTAACAAGTTCACTTGATATCCAAAGGTGATAATGCCATGCATTTACACATGGAAATTTTCTGTGCTACTTTCAACACGTACATCAATCATGTGAGTTTGGTATGTGCAAAACCATATCTAGGTTTAAATATTGCAGTGCATTGTAACAAATCACGTGGGATTTTTCTAGAAATTCTCCTCTCTTTTATCTCCTCTCTTTTATCTTGTATACATATATATACGAGTGTTTTAATATATTTACAAACCACAGGAATGGCCCTTACAATCATTAAAATCTCATGCAAATTTCATTTTAGAGGATATATATTTTACGCCCACATTATACTTCAAATTCGAATAGCTAAAGTCAAAGCAATCTTATGTTAACTAAACCAACTTGATATCACCTAAACCACGTATCTAATAGCGTGTACCATGCTAGCTAGATCCTACACTTTTTTTTTTGGGGTAACTTAGATCCTGGCTAGGGTGTCAAATTAGTTGGAATGTTAGGATTTTTAATGATATTATGTTCTTTTTGCTTAAAAAATGGAAAAATAAATGAATCTCACACCATAAATATCGAGGGATTACGTGGCACCGACGCTAAAAAAATCCCACGGTTGCCAGAATCAATGAACTACCAAAATGTTAATACAATTGTGTGAGAGAGAGAGAGATAAGCAACAACCACCCTTTTGTGACCATATGTTACATTGGGTTTGTTGTCTTGGAGTTCTCTTTTATTTTTTTTTGGTCCCATTAGGTTTCCTTTATTTGTTCAGTTATGGAGACTTCCTCGATCCGGCTTTAAATCTTTGGTCATCCTCCTCTTTTTTTAGTTGTTTTTACAATTTTTTTCGTCATTCCCTTATTGTCTTTCATATTGTCTTTATAGGCAATTCCAATCTCGATAATGGCCTTTAGAGATTACAAAGCTGACATAAACGATTTAGAATTTGTTTTGTTGTTAGAAATGCAGAGTTCGCAATAATTTTTTTTTTTTGGTTGAGATATCGATGTTGTTTGTTCATTTGCTATTATTCAACCTTTTTCTCTCTTTCTTTTGTAAGCATATTATTTTCGAAATGTGACAATTTGAGATATTTGACAAAATAGAAATTCTTTCCACTTTTAATTGTGTCTCATTCCATAGCTTTCCGTGTAGTTGGGTTCCATCATCATAAAAAATTATGAGTAATGCTACTTTGCCCCACACTTTGCCCTACTTAGGGTGTGTTTGGTTCACAGAATGGGAATCTTATACCTAACAATAGCACATTATCCTGGAATGAGAATGCTATTAGCATTCTCCATTCCCTCGTTTGGTTCACTAGTTTGCTTGGGTCAAGGAACTGATTCCAAAGTGTGTGAAATTCCAACACTACCCATCACTTTTTTACACCCAATGGCCACCTAGCAAACATCCCTTCACCACTGTCATCTCCATTGAAATCCACAACCAGTCCTCTGGCGAAATCCACAACCAACCCCTTCTTTCATCTATTTTTTCTCCATCTCTACCTTTCCACATGATAAAACCCTATAATTGCTATTAATACCCCATCAAAATTTGATTTTAAAAAGCCCCAATTTTAGATCTGTAAAAGAAGAGAGAAGAGGAGAGAAGGTGAGATCGGCAGAGGAGAGGAAACGTTGTTGTAGGTGAGTGGAGAAATGGGATTGGCACCATCGCAAACATGCAGAAATGGCTCCATACTGCTGTTGCTTCTTCTTCTTTGAGCCACTGGCGTAGGTCCTCGACTCTATTCCTTGGTTATTGCTTCTTCTCCTCCTTTTTTTTGTTGACGTCGTCGTCTTTGGCTCTTTCCACCACCGGTGAGGTTTGCTTTACCAATTATATGCAAAAGGAAGCAAATGTTAGGGATTAGAGGAGACTTGAATGGAATATGGATTTGTTGTTTGTAAAGTACAAAGGCACGCTTGCCATTTTTTTCATGAAGAAATCATGCCTGGGAATCACAAATGAAACCCACCCCTCCACAGGTTTTCGGATGCCTAGCGACAGTGGGAATCTCAGCTTAGCCGGTGTCAAGGATTGTCGAGGAAGAGACGCACCCAAACAGCGGAATCAGGAATCCAAACCCATTCCCAGGAATGGGCACCCTGAACCAGACGCACCCTTATACTGAGATTGGATCGCGGATTGGGAATGTGAGTCAAGGGAATGTGCCATTACTTGGGAATGGGAATGTGAGATATTGAAACCCATTCCAACGTTTGGTTGGGGGTATGGAAAGTAATATTCCCTCCACCATTCCCACTCTCATGTTTGGTAAAGTTAGAAAAGTGATGCCCAATATGGATAAAATTCTCACAATGCCCTCACAAATACCCATACTCAAATAAATGACAACATTGAAGAAGATTAAAAAAAAATTGGATCGGCCAACACTGCAAACAGAGTCGATGTTCTTTCTTGCAAACCCAACTTCATTATTGAAGACCATCAGCATTGCAGGTTCACGGGACCTGTTATGTCTTTCCTTATAAGCACAAATTCCAACGTTGGCTCTACACCTTCTTCGTATTCATTGTCCTCTGCATTCCATTAAAAAAAAAATTGCAAAACCCCCCATTGACATGCTTCCAACAATCAATACCCTTTATTTATGTATTCCATACATAATACCTGAATGAGTTCCATGAGAAAGTGGATGTCTTTGGTGTAAAGCTCGAATCTAGGTTTTGATCGTGGAAGAATCATGTTCTGCCATGGTCACCGGTGGTGGGAGCTTGGCCAATGTTCTTGCCTCTTGCTTGATGACGATGTTGCTCCTTCCCCAAATCACACCCACCACTTCAACCATCCCTAACCATTCCAACCCTTTCCAACAAATGAAACAGTCGAAAAAAAAAAAAAAAAAAAAAAAAAACCTCAGATCCGTGTTTTACTATGGTCACCAGTTGCCTCAATGGTGAAGAAAGTTGCTGCGTTTGTGAGGAGTATCGTGTTTTGGGAGATTGGGAGAAGGGACATGGAAGGAAGATGAAATTGTAGTTTGTAAGAGTGAGGGGGCACACTTGGTATTAAATTCTTAGTAAAGGGGATTCTCGACTGAGGGGAATCAAACCCACCAAAATTTGGGGAAAGTTTTGGGGTCATTTGGTGGGAATGCGAGGAACTGGGAATATGGCTTTCCTAGGGATATTGCTTGCCAAACAGCGGAATCCTCTCTAGATTCCACTTTCCCATTCCTGAAGCCCCCAACCAAACGCCCCCTTAGCGAATTTAGGAGGATAAAATTGTGGGACCCACTTATATAGTTAAACCCTAAAAGTTCAAACCCTTCTAAATGCACCAAGTAAGGCAAAGTGTGGGGCAAAGTGTAGGGCAAGGTAGCATTACCCAAAAATTATTATGGAGTACAATTTAATTACAAGATAGTGGATCTTTTAAAAGATATTAAATCCTCTAAAAATTAACTCGGTCGAATGATTTTAACTTTCAATTTAATTTCAATCAAATTGTTTCAACGATTTTTGAGATTTTTTTTTTTAAAGAAAAATAATTCCACGCAAATAACCGAATCAATTGGACAAAACATACTCAGTGATACCTATTGTTTGGTGGGTCCCAAGAAATTTTAATGATATTGAAGTGATTGTGCAAGGCTGTCCACGGTAGAGGCAGAGGAAGACAAGAAGATCCTCTCTCTCTTTATGTATTTAATATTTACAGAAAAATATCTACTATAATAAATAGAGATATTCATATCACAAAAATGAATTATTATTTATATTGTTAAAATAAATCAGAATCGCCCTTGGTTTATTCAATTACCTTCTTTTTTTTTTTTCCAGATTGATAAGCACAAAATATTCATTGAAACTACTCCCTAATTTATATTTTCTAGTTATTTTATTATATTTAATTTGGTGTGTTTAAAGTGTTCTTGATTTATTGCAGGGTTGTTGAGTTTATACTAGAAAAGATGACAATCAGGACTACTGAAATTAATAAATGCAACTTGAAATGCGTTTCTCACTTGCCTAAAATTTCATGGAGCTGCAACAAGAATTGGGTCAACAATTTTGAAGATTTGAGCAGCTGAAATTCAAAGTTAAGCAAAGAAATTCATGATCCCAAAATCAGCAGCAAAACTGGATAGATTGATCAAGTTTTGGTTATCTAGCCATAACTTGTGATTCCCATATCCAATTTGGGTGAAATTTTTGGCTCTGGAAAGAGGACTTAAAGAACTACAATTGTTTAGTTTATGACATTTCCTGATTTAAACATCTTCCAAGTAAAAAATGAGCTGAAAGTGGACTTATTTGCAAAAATCTGAATCTGGCAGCATTTGTCAAAGTAAGAACATGGGCAGCCAAGAATTCAAAGAAAGTGGGCATTGCTTTTGATTTGTGGGATCAACTGGATCCTTTCCCTATCTTCTATAAATATCAAGGGAATACACATAACAAAGAGAGAGGAGGGGGTACAAAGATGGCAAAGGAGAGAAACTAGTTCTTGGTTTCTACATGGCCAACTAATCTTTGTCTTAGGGTGGAGATAAAGCCCTAATCAAGTATTGTGTATTTTATTGTGTTGTGTTGTTGATTTGATTATTTGTGTATGAGGATTGCATAACTAGGAGGATTGTATTATTGATATAATTGGTTTTAGTGTTTTTATCTCAAATTATATTTAATTTCTGTGATTTTAAATACAATGGTTACGCAATGACTTTCACTGTATATATATTTGGAGATTAAGATGATTCATGCTTAGACAAGATGAATTATGCTCACAAATTAGTTTAGAGTAGAGTAGGTGAGACGGTTCATGTTATATCTTTGATGAGTTATGCCTAATTTACAAATATATGAACTTTTCTTGATGATGTCATTGGGCTTGTAGCTACAATGAGTTTTGCTCATACCAAATAATAACTTCTTAAAATACGTTACAATAAGAGCATTTTTATACAAGATTAGTGGTGGATTCGAAACCCTAAGTATTTCTTTTCTTGAAGAAAATATAAATTTATTTTGCTTGCATTACATAAAGTTCAAAACTACAAAAATCATCTTTTTGAATTATTTTAGTATTCAGTTTTCAAAGTTAAAATAATCCTAGTACAGTACCTGTGGTACGACACCCGTACTACCACTATACACAAATTTTTGCATCCTACGGGTAATTGATTTTGACACGATCATAGATAATTTATTAATTATCAAGCCGTGCAAGGTTAGAATGGGAAGAAAAGAGTACTCCAATTTCATTTCAATCCCAAGTAATCTGAATAATGAAGATGGGAAACAATCTATTTATATTTATACTACTTATAAAAGGCTGAATCTTAGAAAAACTTTTGAACGACCAATATACCCTTTAAAAAAAAAATACATATCTTTCCTTACTTTAATTGAAACACATAGTAAACATTCTTATCATTTGGTAACAAAAGAAAGTTAGATTTTAACTCAAACTCTTAACAAATTAAAATTAGATTCTTACTCAAATTCTTTTTCCTAGAACAACTATCAAATTGCATGATAATATCTATGAACATAAACTCTTTAAATATTCCGTTTTATGAAGAAGAAAAAAATTCTAAATGTATATCTAAAGAGTTTTTAATCTTTCGGTGATAATTTTGATATAAAAAAAATGTACTTTTGAATTTTAAAATTTTTCTTTTATGAAAAAATATAAAATCTTTATGTATTTATTATTTTGTATAACTAATATTATTTAAAAATATTTACGTGCAACGCACGTGTATTATATCTAGTATGAACAAAAGCAGAAATAATATGAAAATAGAAAAAAAAAAAAAAAATTGAAGAAGACTCCTAATGAGTTCTGTAAAAGGCTTTTGGTTGGTTGGTTGGGGGGAGAGGACAAGCACTGGGTGAACAAAACCACAAGAAATCTAGTCCTGCTAGGTTGGTTTCTTTTTTTTTTTTTTTTTTTTTTTTTTGGGTTGTGCGTGTTTTCCACTTTTCCCTCGCAAGTCACAAACAAGAGGAATCCTAGGCCTACTCCATGGTCCACCCACAAGCCGTATATTTAGTGTGTCTTTAGCAATCAATCTTTACACATAAATTTTTTATAAGAAAGACGTAATTTTTCTATAAATTTCTAAAGTCTGGTAGGTTTGGGTTGGCGTAGGGAAGTAGGAAGCCTATACTCGAGTGCTGTTTGCCCTAATTGAACTCGAGCCTGAGGACAAATTAAGCTGGGCCTAGCTGGCCTGGCCTGACCTAGCCCATGACTACTCAGAACTTGACCTTGAGGCCGAATTAAGCTGGGCCTAGCTGGCCTGTCCTGACCATGCCCATGGCTACTCGGGTTTGTACGCAATTACGCACAATTCAGACATTTTGAGAATGGACCAAATGAAGCTAGTGAGACTAGTTTAGTGGAAAGGGAAGGGTGGAGTAAAGAGTAAGGAGCTGTTTGGCAAACTTGATGACCTGGCAAGTTGAAGATAAGTCTGACCAATTTTGATTTCATACTATTTGGTAAATCTATTTTTCTTATTAATCAGTTCAGCTTTGCTCTGAAAACAAAGCACAAACATAGTTTTTTTCAAACCTATTATAACTTGGTTTATTTAAAAATCAGATACTCCCCTCGTTTCAAATTGACCATCCCCTTTGAAAAAACATACTTTTTAGAAAACCCTATTAAATGCTTTCACATTAATGCATATGTTTTGAGATTCCAATTTTACCCTCAAGTGTGCAAAACATTAGAAAAGAGAGAATACCTTTTTAAGGATATTTTAGGAAATGAATCAAATAGAATCACTGACTTTTGAAATGTAACAATAATTTTGAAACATCCCAAAAAAGAAAGTAGGCCACTTATTTAGGAACGGAGGGAGTAATAGTTATGGATCAGACCTAGTCTAATCTAGTTTTTAAAATTCCCAAACAGGCCCTAAGATTAGGATAGGTTAGGGGTTTGAATCCTCCCATTATACCTAAAAAAACAAAAAAGGAAGAAGAATAGAATGGACCAAATGAATAGGGACATAAACACCTCGACTGAACCCCCTCCCTGATTATTCAAAGAGGTAGGTTTTATCACAACTCAAACTAAGAATAATAATAGTTGTTATTGACACAACTCTTTGCATTGGTTATTATGTAGCCTAATTAGGGATTTATTTTTTCCCCATTTCCCTCCAAATACCAAACCCTCCTATAAGTTTCTCTTGTATAAATTTTTATGATTAATGGTTGAAGTGTTATCTCTCCTGTGGTGCCATATGGGAGTGCAAGTTAGTTCGGGTAGACTCGAGAACTGGATCGTTCTGAACAATTCGGTCCGGTCTGGTCCGGGATAAACAGTGATTGGTCCAGTTCTCGGGCCACAATTTTAAGCACCGATGAATTTAGTCCGATTCACAATTTAGGGGGTTTCAAAACCGACCTAGACCAAATTCCGAAAAAATAAATAAAACAAATAAATAAATATAATTATATGTTTATATTAATATATTATACTCTATATATAACTATTATTGAATATATAATGATACTTATTCAATAAAATTATTACCTTTTACAAAAAAAACAAAAACAAAACGAAACAAAACAAAACAAACAAACAAACAAAAAAAAACCAAAAACCGAACTATTTTTTGCCAGTCCAATCCGGTCTCGTCCAATACAATTTCCAGTCCGGTTCCGATTCAATTTTTTAAGGATCAAATTAATTCGGTCCGATCCAAATTTCCTTTTGGCCCAAACTGAGTTGCACCCCTAGTGCCACGTGTCAGCATAGGTATTTTTCATTTTCCCTTTTTTATTTTTTTTAAAATTTTTAAATCACATGTTGAAAAACATTTTTGGGAAAATTACTTTTTAGTGACAATTTTCAACTTAATACCAAAAAAAAGATATTTTTTTGTCAACTTTCTACAAATTGACTATATATGTACTTCAAAATGACTACTTTGCTACTTTTTTTGGTACTAAGTTGAGAAGTGTCTGGAAAACAATAATTTTCCCAATTTTTGGAAAACTTACTTTTTAGTAATCACTTTCCAACTTAATACCAAACAAAGGGTATTGTCAGTCAAATTATTACAAATTGACTGTATATGTGCTTCACATTGACTACCAATTTCTATTTTTTTGTATTAAGTTGTGAAGTAGTCACCAAAAGATAATTTCCTCAACTTTTTTTGGGACTCTGTGTTCATTACTCCTTTTCACATGGTTGGTGTTGGGTGGTTATTGCATATCTCTCCTTTTTCATGTGGGAGAATTGAAAAACCAACACTAAACAATGTTCAATCCAAATTTAGTAGATTGTATCATATTTCTTCGTTTTCTTTATACCTATTTATCTACTCTCCTAAAAATTGAACGTATAAAACTATAAATAATCATAATTAGAAAGAGAGAAAAATAGAGGAAATGAGAATTAAAATTTCTCTCTCTCTCTCTCTCTCTCTCTCTATATATATATATAAAACGTGACAAGCTGGAATTTTCAAATTTTCTTGATCTACCTTCGAAAAAAAAAATGTTTTAATCAAAATTCTTCCAGATGGTTAATTACCCAAAGTTGAAAAGATCTATGCTTTCTGTTATCTTCTTCTCTCTCTCTTTGCTTCTCCCGTTCTCTTTCTCTCTCTAAACTTTTCTCTCATCTTTTTATGCTTTGATCTCAAACATGTTTTCAGTATTTTTTCCCCCCAATTTTTTACTTTCCGCAAAACCCACTCGAAACCTTCATGGAAGGTCAGGATTCATCATTGTCATGTATTCTACAATCTACACTTTTAGATTTCGAGACACATTTGATGCTTATACGAACATATTAGAACTATGATTGTGGGATGAGTTACGCTTTACAAAGTCTTAATTTTTTTTTTACCAAATATCACAACGTGTCAGTTCATTCATTTTTTCACAAGTTTCCACCATTAAATTAATTGTTTTTCGAAATAATTTGTCCTTTCTAGGAGTATAATTAAATTTTGTGTGATATATTACGCTAACATCGCACCGAAGATTATTTTGATTTAACTATTTAATTTATTTTTTTTATATCTTTTCGATTTAATTAACATATTATATTAATAAATATATTTTACTATTTTAGGAAATAAATATTCTGTTAAAATTCTAATTTTCAAATAATATTATTTTTATAAATAAATATGTGTTTTGAAACTAGTTAAAATATAAAGTCAACTTCATATACATTTTTTCCTCTTTCTCTTTTTTATTTTATTTTATTTTATTTTTCATTTGTGGTGTTTGCTTAATTTGGATATATGGTACTAGTTGCTTACTCACGTGGAGGGTCCTTTGGAGGACTTTATTCATTTCATTAATCTCCCAGCCTAATCAGTCACCATCTGCTTTACACATTTAAGTGGGTGGGACTGTTACACATTTAAGTGGGTGACTGAGTCCCACCCACTTAAATGCACAGTTGGCTAGTTGGGCAATTGAAGCCCACTGCAATTAGTTATTTATTTATTTTGGATTTTCTTAACATTTGTATTAGTTCTATTACCCCACCCCCCAAAAAAAAGAAAAAAAAAAGAAAAAAGGGACGTGTCCTAGAGCATGTGTTGTTAAGTTACATTTAATAAAATAACCATTGTATGAGAAAGGAAGAAAGTATATAGAAAATTAAGCAAATTACTTTAAAATATATAAAAATACTTAAAAAATTATGGAAATACATTTACCTATACAATTATTATCTCATTAAATGCAACTTAACATGTGCCTTAAGAGATACATTAAGAAAATCTTTTTTTGTGCTTTTTTTTTTTTTTTTTTTTTTTGGCTGGAGGATCTTTTTGGCAGCTTTGGCTACCTTGGCTACATCACAAAAATATCCCATAAAAAAAACCTTTTTATGAACCTATCAAGAATTCGTTTACGATATTTACTTTTAAAAAAAAAAAAGAAAAAAAAAGAGGGATTTCGTGTTAGACAAACACAATTCAAAGCACATGTCATATCATACCATTATATTTATCAAATGAAGATATTATATTGATATAAATTCAACTAGAAATAAAAAAATAAAAAATAAAAAAAGGAAAAAGAGAGAATGTACTCATATGCTTCATTTAATATTAATGAAAAACTTCGGTGAAATACTATTAATTAAATACGAAAGAATATCAACCTTGATTGGTGTGTGTGATTAAATCATTTGACATTTTATAATAAAATCTTTACATGTCAAACATTTTTTTTCATATTTTTCACTCTCATATGCGGATGCGTATCTTGAGATTTGTCCAAAGTCCTTTGAAAATAAGGAAGTTCATCACTACAAAAAAAACTGCAAGCTCATTCTAGCTTTCCTCTACTAAATACGGAGCGGCGCTCCATTCATTGGTTTTATCTACCATTTTAATGACTTCTAATCCATTGACTAATGTGAGATGCACCACTATTTAAATTTTTCTTTGAGTTCTATATAAGTCAATAATATTTTTATTGACAATTATCAAAATCTAATAACTGTTGTGTTTTTAAATAAAAAGAATGCTAATTACAGTCGTGACAATCAAGACAGTTATCACTCTCTGTCACAAGCGCGTTCTTGGTCCACCGCGCCTTCAATGCTGACGCCTTTCACTAATTAATACCGAGATAGATTGCTGATAACTTCGCTTGTTTCACTTTCTCACTCTGCATTGTTTCTCTTCTTTCTTTTTTGGGATAATTTTCTCTTCTTTCACTCTGTGTCTGTGACTCCAAGATGGAAAGCCAAAACCAGCCAAGCATGGATGGAATAGGAACCTATGTTAAGGCGGTGGCGACGACAAGGAGGGTAAGGTATAGCGATTTCTTGCTTCGTGTCGTGGGGGTGGCCCTTACACTGGTTGCTGCAGTTTTGGTGGTTCTTGGTAAAGAGACTGAGATTGTTCCTATAATCATCACCGACAGCTTGCCCCCCCTGAAACTTCCTGTTACTGCCAGGTGGCAGTACGCGTCTGCTTTCGTGTAAGCTATAGCCCTTCCTCGATCCATCTTATTATCTTTCCTCCATCTTTTTTTATGTCGTTAACATCTTTAAATTGTTGTCTCTTAACTTAAATTATTTATCCTTTTTTATTCTTATTTTTAACAGTGGAGAAAGAAAATTGCAGCACAACTATTCATGAAATTAATTTTGTAAAATATTGAACATTAGAACATGAAATATATTCATGTTATTGACTCAAGAATTTCATGTTGTAATGTAAAATATTTTATTTTGAGAGAGAGAGAAAGAGGGAAGTGAAATTACATTAGTGTAGTTTGCACGTTGTTTCATCATAATTAGAGGTAACTGTGGAACCAGACTCTTCTAGCATGATAGATTGTCGATCATTAGCAATCAAATCATGACCACTAAAATAATAATAACTGGATAATTTTTTACACCTTCAATTAATTTATTTTTCGTGATTATGATTTGACTGTGATAGTCTGTTATGTTAGAATTTTTTTCATAAAACTTGGTAGCTGGCTTGGAGTTTCAAAAGTTGTAAGTAGACTTTGTGGGGTTTAAGTTGGTTACCATGATTTTTAAAATCTAATACTCTGTAAGTTGAATAATGGGGTGCCAATGGCTTTGTAGCCTAGTAGCACTTCTCTCCCACATTGGGAGAGATTTTAGATTCGTTTCAGTCAATTAGAATGCACAAGGTTTCTTCCTAATTAGTCAAATATTTTTCTTTTTCTTCTTTGGGTTTGAAGTGGGGAGGGGAGGCGAGGGAAGTAAAGGTCCCCTACCCTTCCCCACCTTATCACATTCTGTCTCTAACGAGAAGAAAGGATTCTTAATTTTAAAATTGACACAACCATTTTAGAGAGATCATGAGGTAAGCTAAAGCTATATTGTAAATATAAAATAAAGCTAACCCTTGTGAATCCGATTTTTGATAGCTTGACGGACGACCAACTTTTCTTTACAAATTACAACAGATCTTTACTTTACAAGGCGTAACCGCAGGGAATCCCATGCCATTCCCACAATTCTAACTCAAATTCGTTGAGGATCGAGGTCTTTTGTTTAACTGGACTAATTTAATTACTTAGCCAAAAAAAAAAAAAAAACCTGGAACTTTTAATCTAATCCAAATTTTAAAATTTACATATTTAAAATATGATGTAAATTTTACATGTTTAAAATTTAAAATTCAAAATTCGTTGAGAATCGGCTTTTTCAAAAAAAAAAAAAAATAAAAAAATAAATCCCCTCTTTTTTTTTTGGGGTATTACAGTCAGACGGTCAAGGTATCCTAGGCCTATTTATGCGTACTAGACTAAATCCCCTCTCTGAATCGGTCAAAAGCAAGCTATCCACGCCGGACCTAAGGGATTCACAAGGAAATATGTACTTTGTACAAGGAAATATGTACTTTGTAGTCTAGCTCAAAGGAGCACAAGATATATCGGTGGTACTCCACGAACTATATATGAATCTTCTCTAAAGGAGGATATAACTAGATTCATTGATAATATGAATCCCAGGCCTTCACCAAAAATTTATCATACCATGCAATTTAGCATTATTCACCGTAAGATTCAAAAGAGCTAGGCCTGATTAATTTTTCTGTCACACCGTACCCCCTTGGTATGTAGGTACTACGTGGTGTCAAACGCCATAGCATGTTCATATGCTGCATTATCTCTGGTACTATCTATGGTGGCCGGAGGCAACAAAAACGGCAAGGCAGTGTTGGTCCTCATCATTCTCGATCTACTAATCATGGGGCTGCTCTTTTCATCCACTGGGGCTGCTGCGGCGGTCGGAGTCATAGGCCGATATGGGAACTCTCGCTTGAATTGGGGAAAGGTGTGCAACGTGTTCCATCATTATTGCAGCCACTTGGTGGCTTCCCTCATCCTGTCTCTGCTTGGGTCCTTCGTCTTCTTCGGACTGGTACTGCTTGCTGCTTTTAACCTCTACAATAAATCGAGATAGATCGAACGAGGAGAATATATACGTATTAAATAATTATCCTGTGTGAATGTGTTTCTTTGTGAGCCGGTGTGCCGTGTTATGTGACTATTGCATCGCAGTAGACTTTGAATTTATTACATGAATTATCTGCCCAAAAAGGAAAAAAAAAAAAACTACTGTATGGATTAAATTGTTTCTATATAGATCGATTAAATTATTATTATTATTTTTTTTTTTGGTGCAAAAAAGTTTAGGTGAGGGAAGGTTATCCCAATCCAGGGGAATGACTATGGGTAATGGGAATCGAAACTAAACCTTACAAGCGAAGAAGTTGGTCCTTACTAACTCAACCAACAATCTAACTAGTTTGCTAGCATTACCAACAATCTAACTAATTAATGATGACCATATATGGTGTCAATAAGTTGTTAAAGGCGTGATTCTATGGGAACAATTTTATAAATACAATAAAAACTAAGGAAATAACTTTAATTTTTTAAAATTAGTGCCGGGGTTGAGGTCATTGTGCAAGTTAAAAAATCAGTGCAGAAAACGTGTAGTATAGACTCATATGTCTTAATTTGTAGAAGAAATTATTAAAAGTGAAAGTCTTAAAACATGAGAAATGCTTTATTCATTTTGGCAGATCCTTTTTCCATCAGAATTTGAAGTGCACTCTAAAACATCATTTCAAGGAAAATGGGAGCAATCTTCTGGGCCGAAATACAATGCTTTCCCTCGAGTGTCATATATGATCCGTTGATTCGTCTGTTGGTATGCTCCCAAAATACTAAAAGAATTAGACGGATTCATTGCCAAACAGAAATATTCTTGCCTAGACGACGGTATTTCACCCAAAACAAATGCCGCCTCAGGCCTAACATCAAAATCAGCATTCTCGAAGTGGATGATGATCCCGGGAAGGTTCCTAAACCCTTGTCGCCGCAACCGCACATAGCAAAGGTTGAATCCTGCCAGCCCAGCAATCCGCCTTATGTTAGTTGACCCTTTAAAGATTTCCACCAAAGCTGCTTCCAATGTTTCATAATTTGGTCTAAAAATGTGCGTCACAGCAGCACCGGAGTCTATAATCCAGTCGTTGCTATTATAAACACTTCTTCCAACAAATTCGTTTTTCTTGATATCGAGTCGTGTCCCATTGACGCTGATTCCTTCGAAATTCACGTGATAAGCTTTTTCGTTTCCGATTTGAAACAACGGTGTCATATGCAAACTCCCACGTCGGACGATATCGGCACCGAACCGCAAGTACGTCGTGGACCCTTGAACGCCATAGGTGAGGCAGTACGAGAATGCGCCGCCAGTCACAAGGTTTATTTGCCGCACGAAAGAACGTGCCCCCCATCCCAGACCCATTATGCCTGCAATTTTATTAGAGCTGCGATTGCCAAAAGTCTGTAACCTATTGTCAATACCGCAACCGAAAACTATTCTGAGGCTCTCTTTGCGGCCTCGGGTGTTTGAACTAAGAGTGAGAGTCTCACTTGCAAGAATGCCAAGTACAGAGTCCCCGTCTGCGTACCTCAAATCAAAGGAGCAATATGCTCCAATGCATTCGTTTGGCGTGCAAAGTGGGTGTCCGTTACAAGGAAGAGGCTGATAGGAATGGGATCGACCGTTGGGGAAATAGGGTTCACTCTGTGGGTAGCAATGGCGGCCTGGTTCCATACAACCCTCGCACTGAGTCCATGAGAGTTCCGCGCCGGTATCTAATAGCAGATAGTATGACATGTATGATGGTGACCCCACAAGTGTGCCGATGCCAATTTCCACCATGTATAAAAGTTGTGCTTGAATAGCAACGAGGGGACGTATTATGGAGGGATACACAGATTGTGAAGTGTTGGTTTTTGATAATATGGACGACAGGTAATGAGCACGGGCATTGGATTGGTCTACGAGTCTTTGAATTCTCTGTGCAGAGGTAAGGTTACCAGGGTAGATGGGTGACTCAGGGGAGTCCCGGTGGATGAGTCTGAGGGTCAAGCCATTGGGTTTTCCAGCAACACAACCCAGTAGCAACAGGCTTGACAGAAAGTAGAGAAAGAGCAATGTGGTTGTTTTGGCCATCACAGCTTTCAAATTGATGTAGGATTTTTCTGTGTAAACTGCTAGTCCAGATCGAGTAGGGGGTGTTTTTATAGAGGGAGACTGAGATTGAAAAGCTAGACTTAAAAGAGTTTTTATGAGGCCCATAATTACTCGAACTGGTGAAGTATAGACTGAATTTAAGAACCTACCCAATAGGATATTTATTGTTGTGTATGGGAGATTGAGAGCAATAGATACTTGCTTAAAGAGTTTTTATGAGGCCCATAACTAGAGCTGGTAAAATTTAAGGCAGATTTAAGAACATGCCCAGTTTACAGAAAAAAACAAATCACAGTGGATACGTTTGACGTACTTTAGAGGTTGGTGAGACATATATTTCTTTTGGACCAATCAGAAACTCTAGCTTTTGAGGATGGATATGCCTTCAGAAATTTAATGCGTAATCTCAGCATTCAATGTGTAATCCTAAATACTGGATAGTGTGATTTTCGAACCTACATATGATTTTGTAAACAAGGAGAGATTTCAAAATCATGTAGAAAAATAACACTTTTGAGGATGGACAGTAATTGTCTTCTTGTTCAGGATCCTGACGGATTTCCTGTCTGAGCTTCTACCTCAAGTCATTAGATCGGCATCACTTAAATCACTAATTCACATGATCGTGATCGTGATCTAATGGTTTTTGAATTCCAGTCCGGGAGTGAATTCTGAGGATGGATACTGCTAACAAGACATAATATTGTTCATTGATCTATATATTGTGGTTGTTGGAGCCAAGTAATTTGTCTTCCTCACTTGGGATGTCGGTCATGGAAAGCTGAATGTTTGGCTTGGAGTTCTTTTTATTCCACTCATTTTCCACACGGAAGAAAACCCATTTGGAAACGGCAGCTAGAGTATCTCCAAGTCAGCGATTGTGAACGCAGCAAGGTCATTATGGTCCGATGGGGGAGATGGGCAGAAGGTTTGTATGCCCATGTGCAACGAAGAACCAGATTCCTTCCTATCAGCCACAAAAAAAACCTGCTACATCCATAAAGGCAAATGCCTTTTTAAAAAATGGCTTCAGTTCCCCTTTGAAGCAATTGCATGTGAACCAAACGGAGGGTAAAGAAAACACTAATTTCTCTACTATCAGCTCCTACAATGGGCTTGTTGAACACAGGCTTCCATGGCCGATTTGGTAATTCAACGCTGGCTCTTTAGGAGCACTGAAGAGGGTAAGAACAGCGCGCCACGACAGGGTGGTGGAGAAATACGGGCTATGAAAACCGTATTAAAAAAAAAAAAAAAAGGAAATACTTTGAAAGCGTGAGTAAAACGCGCTATCGGTATAAGTGAAAGTGCTGTAGAGCGTTTTTTAACCACGCTTTTAGTATAATTGTTTATTAAGAAAAAACAAATACACAGAAAGCATGTTTATAAAACGCATTATCAAAAGCGCTATTAGGGAACGGCGCTTTCTCTTATATTGATAGCGGGATGGAAAAACACGCTGTCATTTGCACTTGTAATCACGCTTTCATAATTTATTAAGAGCACGACCCAATACACCAAACAACGCACCAATTTTCCCCCACCCAAGGGACAAACTACGCCGTTTTGTGTCCATACCCACGTTAACTGCTATCCAGCAAACTCATTCTCCTTTCCCTCGTGCACGCTCTCTGCTTTCTCTTTTCTCCCCTCTTGGAAGTTCAGCTTCATCTTTCTCTCTCTTTCTCTGCATCTACATTCCCCTCTCTCTCTCTCTCTCTCGGTTTGGTTTCTCCAGTTATCTCTTGGGGTTTTGGGTGAAGAGGTTTAAGATTGAAGCTTGGTTTTCAGAGGGCTGGAGTTTCGAGTGAGTCCTATCTCTTTCTCTGTGTTTATGGGTATGTTGATGTGTTTCGGTATTTTGGATATTTCTAGGGTATTAATCATATTTTTTCAGGGCTTGGATTTTTAGTGCGTTGGTGATTATATTTCCTCAGAAAAAAAAAAAAAAAAATTTACACGTTTTTGCAGATTATATGGTTGAATTTTTTTAGGGCTTTAATCACTGCTCTATCACCCAAAAAATAAACCTGCAACATCCATAAATACAAAATTACATTCTGGGAATTATGCCATGAGACCAGAAGTCGCCAATGCAATGATTTGGATAGCAGAGTGGGTGTCTATTACAGTGGAGAGGTCTGTAGGAATGAAACTGGCTGGCTGGCTAGGAAAAGGGGGTTCTGATGGAGGATGGCAATAGTGGCCTTGCTCTGCCTTTCTACAATCCTCGCACTGCAGCCATAGGATTTGGCTGCCACTGTCGACTGTGAACCATTGGGATTGTGCAGATTACAGGCTTTGTTTTGGCGAATGAGTCTTTCAGCTTTGGGGTTGATACTTGAAAGAGGTGATTTTGGGGAGTCTCAGTGGATCAGCCTAATGGTTAAGCCATTGGGTTTTCCAACCATGCAAACCAGTAAAAATAGGAAAGACCATTGGGAGGGCAGTGTCACTGTTTTGGCCATGGAAATTGAAAAAAATTGGACTATGTTAACGTGGATTCCAACTCTGCATGTTGACTTATAGAGTGGCAAATCAATCAGGGATTGCAAGTTCAAGTAGATTTCAGCCACTCTGAACATTACTTCCTAATTTAATGTGATGGCAGGTGAGGTTTTATAAATAAATTTTGTGATATTTAGTACAATGCTATTATCCATACTCCCCTTTAAGATTCAAATGCCAAACTTTTGGCAAAACCTAGGTGGAATTCAAAATAAATGGCATGCAGGCCATAAAACATCAAACACATTGTTTATGTTAGCCTGTGGAGTTTCTGCTTCAGTACTTTTGTATTGGTTTTTGTCAGGCCATAAATATCTCCACGAGTATTGAAATCTCAACTACTAATCCCTTCCACGAAAAGTAAATATCTTCAAGCAAATTTGACATGCAATGCTTCAAACATCATTATTTTTCAAAATTTTACTAAAATATAATCAGAAATTTAAACAAACATCACTACATTTCTTATTTTGTTGAGGTAAGAAACCAGTGTATCAACCAAGCTCTAGCTTTGGAAACTGTTACCATGCAAACTAATTAATTAAATTCACCTAATGAAAGAAAAACATACATTTCCATGCTAATTTAACAATGTATAAATGATGTATGCGAACAATCATACCATCTCTGATTTCATTGATCACTGCAAACCAGTATTTCAGTGATCTATCTTGGCGAAACGCCCCTTAATTCTGGTCCTGCTTTCTGCCCGAGCCTTTCGTGATTCATACCTGATGTGCTTATCATACCTGTAGTTTTCCAACTTAAGAATGTTAGTTTAAGAAGTCCTAAGGCAATGACAAGCTGATGTGTGTATATATATATATATATATATATATATATGGAAGCCTTGGGACAGAGTGAAAGTGTGTTCATTCTTCATTGTCATGCTTAAATGCTTAACCATGCCATCCGCACTTGATGCAAAAAATTATACATTTAGAGTTTGTGGGTCACACAACTAAACTTTACTACTATAAACTTTACCACTACAATTCAATAAATCTTATATTTATTTCATGACTACTCCAAATATTACAGATAATTTTTGGAACTACTTGTGAAATGCCCAAACTACTATAAAAATTCTAGAATGCGACTAATTCTTGAACCAAAGCAATCTTCTGCAGAACAGTTCCTGAATTTGATCTTGTCCTGTGATTGGAGTGTGCAGGATGTTCAATATTTTACTTTCACACCAATTTTGAACATGGAATTAATTCATATCGAATATCAAAAGAAAAAAGAAAAAAGAAAAAAAAAGAATTTCCAAGGAATAATGGAATTTTTGTATAGGAAAATGTTGGAAATTCAGAAATGTGGAAATAACCCAACATGAGATATTGTGCATGTCCTTATCTCATCAAAAGGTAAAAACCTGCAAAAAGCTTCTCTACGTGTTTATCAACTTCATTCTTTAAATTAGAGAATGCATAATCCAGGACTACGGAATAACAATAGATACCTCCTAGTTTTCTTCTTCTCCTTGTACCGTGAGAGTGCAGTGTCTCTCTCCTGGCTGTTAAACTCATGTGAAGCAACTTTAGGAAAGACTGGTGATGTTTCTGTAATCATCAGATGCTGTGATTTCCTTTCATGATCACCATTAGCATGACTTACACCACTACCAATATCTGAAGGTTTGTCAGGAACCAAACAACTATCCTCCCTGTTGCTTCCTAATAATGTAGAAGGAAGAAAAACTTGATTTGTAGCCTCACCGCTATCACTGCACCACTGAAATGCGCTTGCCTGCATGAAGAAATTATCTTTTTTTTAAAAAATTTTTTTCCTTTTTTGATGAAAGAATCAACATACCACAATAACAATGAAGAAAGAATAACTAGAATACAATAAAATAAAAAGCTCTCTAATGATGATCCTTCACAAGGTATGTTCCAAATTATGTCTTCAATAACATGAGAAGCCCATTTTTCAATTTAAGACCACAACTGAAGTCAGTGAATGAAATTGTCAGCATGTGTGCTGTACATATAATCGAGACATCTAATGCTGGCAACCATCACATGTATGAAGGTTTCTTTCTTCATTTTGTGTACAAATTGTAAAGCCCCAAAATTCTCTCTTCCAGTGGTGCTTCCATTTATCACTGCACCCATGCATTAACACAAGCAAACTAGGATACACTCCCTCTAAGACGACTCCTCAACTAGTTCCTCCATAGGATTGATGGCCCCTTTGAAGTCACCAGTTTCTGCTCGCAAAGCCATTCCCCTCTCACCTCATGCAACCACTTCAAATCCCCATCTTCTAGACCTTCACCTGAACTTATCAAGACCAAAACAACTGGAAAATGCCGAACAAATCTAACCAGACCAATATCCATACTCCTATGAAGTCACCAGTTTGCCCCCCCACCTCATGCAACCATCTTCTAGACCTTTACCTGAACTAATCAAGAACAAAACAACCGGAAAATGCCAAAAAAAATCTAACTAGACCAATAGATGTTCCATAAAAAAAAAAAAAGATAGATAGATATATTTATGCGTGAAAAACAATAAACCAGAAAGCATAAGAAACCAATTAATATATATATCCAAAAAGGAAGAGGCTTTACCTCGTGAGAAGAAGTAACTACAAAGGGCTCTGCATCGTGCTCACAATCTGTATACATATTTCTCGGTTTCAAAAATTGTTCTGGTACCAAGGGTTGGAAACCAACAAAAGGTTCAACATCCTCATGATCGTAATTCAAGTCAGGTTCCAACTTTGCCAGTTCACGAAGCTGACGAAGTATTTCTTCTTTGTGTCGCCCACAAGCTGTGTTTCGGTTCTAAAAAGCAAAGAACACCCATGATATTTCATTTCCAAACTATGGCAAATCTAAAGGGATAAAATTTACAGTAGTTACTGAAAGATATAATCCATGAAAAGAATTGTACGGCAACCAGTCATGGAGCAAGAACAACAGACAATTGAAGGAACAGCCTCCCTCATTACTGTCTACTTAAACCATCATCATCTAATTTTGTGCGAATCAAACAGAAATTCAACAAAAATCCATCAAAGAACTTTAAAAAAAAAATTGAATTTAATAAAAAACCCAATTGGATATCATCTGATTGGATCGCCATACAAAGAAATTAACAGAATGATACCAGAAACCAGGAATAGGCCTAAATCTCTGTTTGTTCACCCAATGACGGAGGAAAAGAAAAGAAATCACAATCATAAATCTTAAAATTTTCGCCGTACCTTCAGCTAAACCTGAGAGAAGTACTTGAATTAGCGTAATTGAGGATTTATTGTTTAGAAACGAAAACAAGAAAGACATAAGACTCAAAAAAATTCTGTTTCGTTTTCTTTTCTTTTCGTCTGTTTTGTAAGCAACCAAATGGAGGGTAAGAGAAGACCAAAATGACCAATTGGAGACTGACCTTGGGCAAAGGAGGAACCCCAATAGCTTGAAAACCATGGCTAGAATCCATGGAACCAATCAAATCATCGAAACTGCCAACAGTTGGAGTCTCCCAAACGAAGTAATCCGAAAACCCATAAACTCCAGACCCCCCTAAGCAATCACCACCACTCTCATCACTCCCAAACAGACCCTTATTACCCATATCTTCAGCTCCCACAATCGAACACAACTCAAACACCGGGGGACACCCAGTAAACCCCTCGAGAGGCCTTCGATCGTGTATTGAAGAAACGGACCGATTGTGCCGTTCCCAGTCACAGTTTTGGCATAGAACGAGGGCCTCCGTGGAACAGAGGATTGAAGCAGGGGAGGCGTCACAGGCGTCACAGAGCTGTGACCGGGTGTGCTTGGTGAAGAGCTGGTTTGTTGAGTGGACTTCGCGGTCACAGGCGAAACAGAGCCTGGCAGAGTCGGCTCTGCAGTACAAGAGAGCCGTTAAATCGCCACAGAAATCACAGAGACGTTGATGGGATCTCGTGTTTTGTTCTTCTTCTTCTTCATGTTGCGGTGTTTCTTCTTTGAAACAAGGATGTGGGTGTCTTGGAGAATCACTCATTTGCTCTCTTCTGGGGAGTTTGCTATATATATATATATTGCTCTGTCTTTTGGTTCAAATCTGTGGAGAACAAAGAATATGAAAGATAACAGAATTTAAGATAAGTATAAAGCCTTGAAAGCTGAAACTGTGCTAAGTTTTCATTCTTCTTTGCACAGAGAGAGAGAGAAATCTTATCGTTTCAGGGATGAAGAAGAACAGGTTCGTGTTGATATTTATTCGGAAAAATGCTACCTTCCCCCGACACTTTTGCCCCACACTTCGCCATCGTAAAGAAGGAAATGGTCCATCTTTGATTTCCATCTTTTTCACTGGAACGGCTGGAAGACAGATATAGCAAAACGAGGTCGTTTAACGCTCGGAGTTTGCTGTCACTTTCGAGGACTAACAACCGCCTCATGGAGTTCTTGTGGAGCCGTGGTTTTAAAGGCCCCAAAAGTGGGAAATCAACAAAAAAATAAAAGATGCCATGAAAGGTCACCATGGTAAAAGCATATCCGACATTGGTTTTTATATATTTATATTTTTTTATTTTTTTTAGAAGAAAAATTAATTTTCACTCAAACTAGTTTTACCGGTCAAATCTTCCCAAATAATAACCAATATTTTTGAAGAAAAACTAAATTTCCAAAAACGATTATATTTTACATTACATCCTAACTTTGTAATAGTATCAGTAGTTTTATTTACTTCTCTATACACATTATTAAGTTTAATAACCATATTATTTGCAATAATAATCTCTCTACAATCACTTATTATATTGTAAATTATCTAAGGGCATTTATCCAAATAATGTATAACTGTTAATTACCAATTTAGGGTCACCTTCAATAATCACCTTTTTACAATTTTTTTTGCTTTGCTAACAACAAACAATGTAGACATTGTATTTGTTTGTCCCATTTTGAGTTCTCATGAGCTGATTTACCAAGTGAAATCCATTATAGGGCGTTTTCATGTCACTCTCTAGCACTAAAATTTGACAACTTCTAGGTATTGCTTCCATTTGTTATGCATTGAAGAGAATTGATGGCATTTACAAGTTCAACTGCAAAACAACCAACCTCAAGTTTGTCTTCGATTTCTTTCTCTGAAAGCAATTCTTTGTTACCGCTACTCTTGTGGTCCAGCGTTATCTACCAGTCTCGTAGCCTTATAGGCAAATAATTTTAAGGTTTGAGTCTTCTTAAATCCTACCAAATGGGTTATGAGTGGTGCTATGATTCTCAACTTTATAAATGCTCCAATTGTTCTAATTCTTTCACATTGAGATGGAAATCTCACCCATATGAGTGATACAATTAGTAATTCTTAGTAGTCAATTAACCTAAAATGCCAAACGTCATCCTGTAATCAATTAGTAATTCTTACTCATCATTCTAAATTATTTGATTAAGGAAATTAAGGGGTTGTTTAGTAGACCTAAAAATTTGGTCATCTAAAGCTACTTTTTTTATTTCAAACTATTTGGTAAGTCTCTTTTTTCTGCTAATCTGTCTAGTATCTATAAATTTAATTATTTAAAAACCAAATAATAGTTTCAGAATAAATCTAGTCTAATCCAATTTTTAAAATTTTCAGACAAGCCCAAGACTAACCTAACAAAAATTTCAGTCATTTTTTTTTATTTTTTATTTTTTTGGTTTAATGGATATTCATTCAACTTGACCTGATGGCACAAACACAAGATCTCAAACAACAAATTACAAATCCCCAAAGGGGGAAAATCTAAAACTTGAAAATTACATATGACTTTATGCCCTTTCATTAGCAAGAAAATCAGCACACTTGTTACCCTCTCTCTAAGGGTGTGCTGGATACGACAAGACCAATCTCTTGCTAGCTAAGTTTTACAATCATAGATAATCACAGCATCAAAATGATCAGGATTAGAAGGATAAATAATAAGATGAGAAGTAATAAGTTTCAATCATTATCAGCCTAATCTTTGTCATCGATCACTAGTGATTCGCTAAATCTATAGATGCCCGAAAGTCACTTGGCAATTTGGCATAAATGTCGGTAAAACTTGGCCATATATATCAAATGATGAATGAAACGCTGGAATGTAGGCCACTCGATGAACATGATGGCCCTACACAAATTGTCCTACATTGTTATAGCCTAATCACGCAGAATGAAATATCAAGAAGGTACACACATAAGAGAGACATATAGGAAAATGGAGCCAGTGCTCTCTGCTCATGAACTTTCAGCTCCCTTCATCAGCAATGCCGATATTTCTGCATGCATGCGTGGGAAAAGCCAATCAGGTGGGAAAAGTTTACATGGCCTATAATTTTTACCCTATTTATTTAATAAGGAGTCGATACGTAGCGTCCTTATTCCACGACATGTAACACTTGATGACAAATTAGTCTTTCATTGATGCCTACTTGATGGAAGACGCCGGCCGGGGCCTAACTCAGGTTGCTAAAATAAGTTACCCAAAGAATATATGTAATCATGTGAGGCATTTATGTGAGTTATATGTATTTTTTTTATATCATTATAGTGTAAAAATGCATTGTTATAATGAAAATGTATTATATGAAAAAAGTGATTACTCAATGCATGTGAATTATTTTTTTTGCCTCACCCACTTTTCCCTTCACCCCTCAATCACTTTTTGGGAGAATGACGTTGCAATTTATACGTGAGACATTTTTTGGGATAGAATCATTATCTAGAGACTGATCCACAATTCGGATCTGGTAACTATGGTTATAAGAAGAATGAGTGGTTATTTATTTATTATACATTAGAGGAAATCAACCTTTAAACCTAAGACTACCTAAACCCCAACTCATCTAGGTACCACCACTATTAGACCACAGGAACGGATGGCAATAAAGTTTTTATTGGTTTAAGGATCCAATCAATAGGATTTTTCCACACAAAAACCCAATCTCTTGGTACGGGCTCAAAAAATTAATTTTGGGACAATTAATTTTTCTTCCTAGGAAGGGAAGGATATATGTCCATTTTGTAAGGGGGATTCAATTAACGAATGCATGAAAGAGCATTTGCATGCATTGAGTACTCAATTGAATATTGTTGTAGTGTAAGTACAGGCGGCGCAAAGCTGTGCTATTTTATTGTTTATAAATTTTGTAGGCCGTTCTTAATTGAAATTCCTGTCTAACTAGTCTAGTTGCCTCACAACTCGCAAGTAGTTTTGAGGGGCTTGAGTCTTTTGTGACGCACTTAATAGGTGAGAGAGGAAGCCTAGCTTGCCAAGGCCCCTATTGTAAGGAACTTAATGAACGACGACTAAGAAGAAAAGGAAAAAAGGAAAAAAAAAAAAAAATTGAAAAATGGCAAACCATTGTCTAACTAATCTATTCTATACAAGGTTAAAAATATGATTGACTTTGAAAATACACAAGTTAGGAAGTTTCTTGGAGACTCCTCAAAGTTTGTAGCCTATAAGGTAGTGGCCGGACTCCTTGGTGGGCATGCTTAGCAAGTTCATACATGGAGACCTTATGGGATACGTAGGCCTCAAGAGGGTCCCCTTATTATGAAAGGTAAGTATGGCAAGTACCCGGATATAGACGTCGGAACCTACAAGAAGATCAAATCTGGCGACATTCAGGTATGAATTGAGAGAAAAAGAGGTGGAACAAAAAACGGCATCAGAGGTTTATAAAAAACCTCAAACACCCCTCCAAAAAAAAAGAAAAATTAACAATAATAAATTATATGTACCGTCATGTACGTTTATGTAATTACAAATATGTATTCAGTGATTCACAGTCATTCACTTAAGCTAACAAATAGCATAGATCATACTTTCCAATAAATAAATAAAAAATACACCCAAAAGAAAAAAGCCACTTTCACTGAAAAATTGTCCTGACTTCTTCTTGAAGCCGCCAGATTGAATCCATGTCAGTTCTGACTGCTACAAACACAAGCTCCGACAATTTTTCAATCCAAGATCCCGGACTGGAAAATTTCTGTCCAAAAGAATTATATGATATTGGGTGAAGTTGTGAGAACAAACCTTTGTTTGGAATGATTAATTTGAATGTCATTTATTAATTAGGTCTGCTATGGGACGCACTAGTAGTTTTGTTAGAGGATGAGGTAGCTTCTGTACTAGGATTGAGTTCATCTACAATTCGCCGTCCTATCAATTGGCTAGCTGTTATCATCAACCAGCAGCAACAGGAGGCGATGGTGGAATCCTCTCTCTCTCTCTCTCTCTCTAAAATCTCAATCTCTCCCCTTCGTTTCATTTTGAAATTTAGTGTTTGATTTGGGTGATAGGGCATGATACGTGCAATTAGGCCGGGTGCAATTTCTGGTTTTGATTTTAGTGTTTAGGGGCTTCACGCAAAAGAAGTATCTTCCGTCACTATCGAGAAGAACAACAAATCTGTAAGCGTTTACTCCCTTCGTCAAGCAATGTTTGAGGGTACCTTTCTTTTGTTGGCTCTCCAAAAATGTTTGTTCACTGCAACAAGTCAAGACGTGCAGTTTTATTACTTTTTCACTAAAAATAAGTGAAGTGTCACTGCATTAACTACATTATGAGAGTAAATTAAAAGTAAGCAACTTTACACAATACTTAGATGACTATGTTTCTCACTATAATGCTAACTTAAAGTGAATACCACGGTAGGGTTCTACTACACAGCTAACCGACAACAAAATCAATATCCTTTTTCACCATCAAACATGGTTAATTATGTTGTTTGAAACAGCATCAGGGGTTCTCAAGGAAAAAGAAGAAGAAAAATAACCAGAGATCTGCTATATCACATATGCTTTCTCTTCAACCCATTTCCTCATTTTCCACAGAGGCAAGTCAATCACTCAAAATAATCCCACTGTGACAGAAATGCATCGAATTTCACAATGTTGCCTCTTACAAACTTTTGATCAGTTCTTGGCCTTAAGCGAGTTGTTTTCCTTGATCCTTGCTCTGTTGTCCAGCTTAACAAAACGTTTAAGATCTTCATAAGGGAGAGTTTCTATATTCTTCCTTCTTAGCTCACTCAATGCTGGGCGCTTATCGAGCAGGTGCAACAGCCAATCAGGGTATTCAGAATCTGGCAAGACCTTTGGATCTGCTCCATCCTTGAGGACATTGGCACCAACCACTGTAGTGGACTTGACTTCTTTGCTGAGTGTCGATGCTTTTGGAGCATCGCTGGCACCACCTCCTTTAGAGCCCTTCTTTGCTTTACCACCTCCAGCAGAAAATGTTCGTCGGCCCACCAACCCAACTGCCTCCTTGGTGATGATAATGCTTCTCAATGATCTGATGTGGTTCATTGCCATTAATTTATCCCTGCAAAATTAAGAGTAGATAATTATAAGAAAAAATCAAGTCTAAGCCTATAAACCCTGGTGCATTGCATATTCTCCTATACTCTATTTTACTTGACCTAACAGATCTTTAAAAGCTGCTCCTTTCTACCATCTATGTTTGTTTTCAAAGTTATCCCTCGAAGCAATGAATTTCAGGGAAAGCTAAATATCACCCTCAGCTATCAATATTCCTCACAGGAAACCATAGAGAGAACGTTCCAGCCGTAACTTCAACATTTCCATTCAAAGATACCTAGGAGGGGGTATACCTCACAATTTGTACAGTTTCTGAATTAGCTATTTAGCCGCTACGAGGCATATCCCTAGAATATAGCTAATTCCACCACCATGTTTGTCAAAAATTACATTCAAAGTTTCAAACTACAAACTATAGAGAATTAAAGAATATAAAAAAGAACAACAACAAAAACAGAGTAGAAAAATATCATATTCAACACTAACAAATGTTTTCAAGAGTAGGAACAAGAAGTAAAGGAGAACACTCAAAGCAACATAATGAAAGTCAGCCTGGATTCAGTATCTACATACATATATATTGAGAGAGCGAGAGAGAGAGAGAGAGTGAGATTGCTGGTATGCTTAAAAAAAGAAGAAGAGAGAGATTGCTGGTATTCTTGAATTATTGCCTCCTCAAAGAAGTGTCAAGCCAACTCACACATCTTCACTCCACAAAACCACATGAACCAACATCATACAAACTCTGGTACTTCACCCCAAAACCAAAATAATTGCCCAATGTATTGAAGCTATTTCATGCACTGCTTTTTAAAACAAGGTGAAAAGCAAACACCTCAACTGCACCTTATCCTTTAAAAAGGTTCAATGATCAGGAATCAAACTAATAATACTCTATGAAAAGTTCCTTGTATGCAAAATCTTCAAATGCCTCAGGCACAGTGTAAGGAAATTAAGTATAAGGCCAAAATTCCCTGACATGCAGAAAATTAATTTCCTCATTCAGAGAATTAATACAAAACAGCATTTAGTTTCCTCAAACGCATGTTTTTTCCTAGCTTCCTATCATATGAGTCCCATATATATTTCAGTTCACCCATAATTCAACTGATTTCAATCATCATTCAAGTTTCAAGTTTCAACCATCAAAGAGCCAACTTCCAATTTCTCAACATTCAAAACATCTCTTGTTTATCAAACCTCATAGATTATTAGAGTTCACCCAGAAACATCGATCCTAAACTAAGAGGGTTTCCTGGCTTTTCCATGCCTCTCTTTTTCACGGGTAATGAGTTTTATCTTGAATTTTAACGTTGGATGATTATTTGCCAAAGCCCATTTGGTGGCTTTCACACTTTTTCTTGCGGCAATGCGCAATGAGCTGTGTTATAAATGGCTATTGAAGCAGCTGAAGCGGCTCCAGCAAAGTCGGTTTCACAATTTCCCTTTTCAGATCCAAAGGAAATGAGACGTGGGAACAAATTAGAAAGCGAAGGACTATTTTTGCTGTAACAATGGTGTATGGAAAAGGATTTAAGGGGAAAAAGAGAGGGTGATTTAAACAGTATGCACCGTCCATCATCCCTGTTTCCAAATTCAGTGGTCAAAACTTGAAAATGCATCGAATTGTAGAGAAGGGAACTTACTTAGAAATGGAAGAAGCCCTAGATGAAGCCGTAGAAGGAGAAATCACAACTCCGCCGATGGCTGGAAGCCGTAGAGAGAGAAAGCCCTATGCTTTTCTGTGAAGGAGAGAGAGAGCGCGCCTAACCGATAGCCCTAAACCCAACCCTAGTATCCTGATTTCCTCTCACCCTTTGACACCGACGGGTCCGGAGTAAAACCCGAATCGGGTTCGTTTCAGGTAAACCATAAGTCCATAACCAACCCATTTATTAAAATCGTATCGACCCGACCTCGATAAGTCCGGACGGGGATATGGGTCTGGGTCAACAATTGTCTTCGACGAATCGCCGGAGACGTGATTTGTCGGTCAAAGCATCTTCCATGGTCGTGGCCAATTTTCCATCGCTAAATTAAATATTTCACCTTTGTGTTGCTGATGTGGGACACTTTTATGATAATTCTATTATTTGGGGTATAGATTTTCTACAAAATATTTGTATGGATGATTGCTGTAGTGTAGTAATTTCTCAATGTATTTTTTAATTTTTTTAATAATATTATTTTTCTTTATCAAAATAAAATTTAAATATTTCACCATCAACAATGTTAAAGAGGCTAAAATCTCACAATCTTGCTACGACAGTGCTCAATCATTATTTTTGCCAAGAGAAGTTTTTTAAAAAAAAAGTCATACACAGAAAAATCTAGATCACACATAATATAGTTTATTGATAAATCTTGAGCTAAAAAGGGAATGATTTGTTTAGAGCTCAATTATGACTAAGAGAACAACTAATCAATAGAGAATTCCTTTTTTAAATTAAGTTAAAATTTAGCTTTATGAGAAATGATTAATCATATATTAGAGAGCTTAGTGGCATGATATCTTCTTCTTCTTCTTCTTCTTCTTCTTCTTCTTCTTCTTCATTTTTTTTTTCTAAGTAAGATATGCATAAAACCAAGAAATAAAAAACAAGACAAAAAACTGCCACTGCAGACAAAAAAAAAACCTAAGAAGAACCTAATCAGGTATCGTCTACATACACTTATCTAACAAACATGCCTTCATAATTGTTAGAGAAATGAGTTTGGGGATAGAAATCCCGAAAAGCTTGATATCACTCGTTGAATGAGCGATATTGATTCAAGCTTATGAAAAAGTATTGGTATCCATTTGTTGGTATTTGGAGATTAAGGATATAAGAAAATTCTATTGATTTTCAAAAATCCATATATTGGAGAGTCAAATCAGCATATTGGATTTTATTTAATAGTATTGTAGATTACTCCTATACAAATTAGATTAGAGTTTTTATACAAAAAAAAAAAGAAAAAAAAATGGAAGAGAGAGATTAAATCAGAGTTTATGAAATTATAATAACTATAGACCCCACAAATTCCCAAAAGTCATATATATAAGAATAATAGTTGGCTCCTCACAGTGGAGGAGCAACTCCTCCTCCCTCTTTTTTATTTTAACTATTAGGGGTATCTCAAGTTTTACTCTCGCTGAGGTTTCGATCCAGATTATTCCCCTAATAGCCTGTGTGAGATGTCCTATATTCACACAAGCAGCGATCTCTGCGAGGAGTTAAAACGATGATCTTTAGGAAGCATACCCTTTTCCGTGTTTCTCCCTCCTACTTATATTATGTTACGTGTCTAACACGAGTATATGCACACCCTTTTCCTATACTCGTGTTCATACGTGGTTTATCTTCCCCAAAATTCTTTGTGATAAGAAGAGGACCAGAGGAATTGGGAGATTCTATCGGGTCAAGAAATGCAGGAAGAAGTAGTGATAGTCGTGGGAGCCGGCCCAGCCGGCCTGGCCACCGCCGCATGCCTACACCTCCAATCGGTGCCATACATAATTCTCGAAAGGGAAGATTGTTATGCTCCTTTGTGGAAGAAAAAAGCCTATGATCGCCTCCATCTTCACTTGGCAAAGCAGTTTTGCGAGCTCCCTCACATGTCTTTCCCGGCTGCCTTCCCAACATATGTCCCGAGGAAGCAGTTTTTGCAGTACTTAGAAGACTATGTTTCTCATTTTAAGATAAGTCCTCTGTACCAAAGATGGGTTGAGTCGGCGAATTACAACGAGCTCACAAAAAAATGGCATGTTGAGGTAAGGAATACTAATTCCAATGAGATGGAGGAATTTTGTAGCAGGTTTCTGGTGGTGGCGACCGGAGAAACAAGCGATGCATTCATTCCAGAGGTTGAAGGTTTGAATACTTTCACTGGGGAGTTTTTCCACTCAACTCATTACAAATCAGGGAAGGAGTACAATAACAAGAACGTTTTGGTTGTTGGGTCTGGGAATTCTGGCATGGAAATTGCTCTCGACCTATCAAACCATGGTGCCAAAACATCCATCGTTGTTCGAAGCCCGGTATCCCTTTTTATATTTCATGCATGGCTCATACATATTTATATACAGAGTTGGCTTCCTATCAGGGATCCCTGCCATGAGAATCGTCCGGGATTCTTTTTTCTGGCTTAATTTAGATCGAAATCCACCGTGATTAAGTGGTTTCGATCCAATAACTGAGAAAAGAGTCTCGCAAGATTCTTATGTCCGGGATCCCTGCATGATAGGGAAATTTCTATGGTTTGTTTTCAATAATCGGAAATTATATTGGATCCTTTGGTTATGCAGCTTCATATTCTTTCTAGGGAGACGATGTATTTGGCGTCATATTTGTTCAAGTATCTACCCTTCAACTGGTTGGAATCCCTGGTGGTGATGGTTAGCAGGCTCATGTATGGAGACCTGACAAAGTATGGGATACCAAGGGCTGAAGAGGGTCCCTTTACTATGAAAAAAAAGTATAACAAGTACCCAGTTTTAGACGTCGGAACCTGCAAGAAGATCAAGTCTGGCGAGATTCAGGTATGAAAAGAGAGATTGGACTAAAATAAAGCATGAGATATATAACATTGACTTCCTTCCATGAAATAATTGACTGATCATTAATTGCAGCTTAACAATTCACCTATCCAATGAATTTTCTTACATCTTTTTGTGTGTTGGCATGGTCATGATACAATAGGTTTTGCCCGCAATGACAAGCATTAGAGGCAACGATGTGCTATTTGGGGATGGCAGGTCGCATCCATTTGAAGTGATTATTTTCGCTACCGGCTTTAAAAGATCAACAAATAAGTGGCTTAAGGTAACAAATAGCCTAAATCATACTTTGGGACAGACCAAAAAAAAAAAAAAAATCCAGTGAAATGAAAAATGGGAGGTGGTAAATGGTAATGAACCCCTCTTTTCGTACTCTAATTCGCGTCTCATTGTTTTGGGCAGGGAGATGATTACCTTTTGAATGAAGATGGGTTTTCAAAGGCATTCCCTAACAGTTGGAAGGGGAAAAACGGCTTATATTGTGCCGGCCTATCGGGGAGAGGGTTTCATGGCATGGGCATGGATGGCCAAAACATAGCCAATGAAATCAAGTCACTATTGGAATGCCCAAAGGAATAAATCACACAAGAAGAAAAATGTTGGGACTGGCAGCAATAGAGTTGTATGGAACTGCTATGGAGTGGCATCAAGCCACTTCTGTAATATTCAAAAAATTTACAAGAAATTTAGTGTAGTAGTGAGATCAGATCTTTATTTTGAATGTGATTTGAATAAGTTATTTTTATTAATAGTGTTGGTGAAATTCGTAATTTTGTTTCGCAAATTGGACAATAGAGATCGAAGATTATCTTTCGTTATTTATTTATTTTTGGCTATCTCATTAATGAAATCTAGTTTCATTGTATTTATTTGCGTAAGAAATTAAGTGAAACTTATGTAAAATAGTATAATAACAAATAATAAATTTATTTATTTTTAATTGATGAAGCAAAAATATTTTCAGAGGATATATAATATTTACAATGCATATATAGAAATGAGGAAGTAAATCAATCTCATCCATATATCCATATATACGAATGGTATTAGAGGAGATAAAAAAATTGTACTAACATGAAAAGCTTCTAATGGACCTGAGGTTTACTCGAAGGTTTTTCTCGTCATAAAAAGAAAAAAAAGAAAAAAAAAGGGGGGTTAGCCTTAAACAATTCACTTCTAGGAGAGTAATTGAAAGGATAATGTTAATTTTCACTTCAATATTACTTTCTTGCACTAAAAAATATAGACATAATAATTGATGCACCTTTATTAATAATAATGTAGGTTTTTTTTTTTTTTTTTTTAATAATGTGGGATGTTCAAATGGGGCTTACTTAGCCCAGTGATTCGGAATAGGAGAGGGTTCATATAATGTCATATATATATATATATATATATATATATATATACACACACACAGGTAATCCCATCAACATGTGCTGATATAAGTTACATCAGCACTATGCATTGGGGGTTGTACCCCATGCATTGATTCAATGCACCTCACATCCCACCAATGCACAAGGTACAACTCCCAATGCAGGTTTTGATATAAATTATATCAACATGTGCTTACCTGATCATCATCCTATATATATATACTAGATATAACACACGTGCGTTGCACGTGAATATTTTTAAATAATATTAGTTATACAAAATAATAAATACATAAAGATTTTATATTTTTTTCATAAAAGATAAAGTTTAAAATTCCAAAAGTACATTTTTAATCTCTCTCTCACACACACACACACACAGACGCACACACACACATAAAAAAAATCTTTTTGTTTCTCTGTTTCTCTCTTTTGTCCCTCTCTCTCTCTCTATCTACCTCATTTCTCACACACACTCATCTCTCTCTCTCTTTTCGTTTTTTCATATTTTTGTTGCTCGATGAATAGCAAGAGTTGGCCATGGGGTCTTGGCAACTATATATTATAATTTGCAGTTCTCTAAGATATGTATTTATAAATCACATTAGGGTTGCTAAAATGAGTGATGGTGGAGAAAGGAGTGAACGGCATTTTTGGCTTGGAGTGAGTGGTTTATATCCAAGTTTTGGTATGCTTGATTTGAATAAGGCCACGTTCACTTGATGACATCCACAAGTTTAGGGATTAACCTCTTTGTCTTCATTGTTCTTGTGGCCATGCAAATGAAATGCAGCCATCAGCAAAGGCTTCTCGGCTTTGTCTTTTTATACCCACCTGTCCCCATCTTAGTGGGGCATCAACTCAGACCCAGCTTCCTCCTCTCTTCCTGTTGAAAACTTGGAATTACGAAATAGGCCCACCTAGGTTGGGGGGGAATCACTATTTTTATGGGAAAATTATTGCTTTTCTAACGGTACCATATATAATTTCTTTTTATTTTTAAATTTCTATTTGTATTTTATATATTAAGGTATATGTTTTAGAATATATTAAGGTATAGTTTCCGTTTCCTTTGAATTCTTATTTGTGTTTTATATATTAAGGTATGTGTTTTATAATATATTAAGATATGTGTTTTAGAATTATAGTTTCCATATTATTATATTTTCTATATATGCAGAAGGGTGGGTAGTTGTGTATTTAAAAATTAAAATAAGGATATATTAGTCAATCAAAAGTTTTTTTTACATTCATCTTTTTATAGATAGTATAGATAGATATATATATTTGTTTTTTGTTTTTATTCTATGACACCAGCACGCAAGCCGCTAATTTGAAGGACTGGTTTTTTGTAACACGTCATTTTTCAAGCCAATCTTTGTCATTACTAGTGATTTTCAAAACGAACAGATGCCCAAAAGTCCTAGGCATCAAACATTATAAATCTAAGTAAAACGTAATGGCCCACATGGACATTATCAAGTACATTAATCCAGGAAAAAAAAAAGTTATTATTCATAAAAATCACAAGGTGTTGACATAAATGACTACGATATGTAAAAGAGTGCTCGTGAAAGAGTGACACATCACTTTCAGCTTTCACGCGATCGGCTGCCTTTCTTTAGCAAATGCCCTTAAGATTCCTTTGTGGGAGCACCTCTCCTTCACTCGAGAAGCTGCTGGAAGATGGTGACTCAGCTTCCATGCGAAGAAAAAGTCGAGTGAATCAATCGACCCGCCACCAAGAATGGTCCATGGCCAAAAATGACTGAAAAACACACAATGTCACTCTTTAGGTACAATGTAGTTTTCAGATCAGTGCCCTGTTGGATTTATTGTGTGCCAGTATCAAGAAAAGAAAGGTATGATGACGTAGCGGAAAGCGTATGAAAAAAAAAGAAGGTATCTTTTAAGAAAATATTCGAATCCACGAGTGAAGAAAGAACAATTCGAATTCATGAATAAAGAAAAATAAATCTCAGCAAAGAAATTCTTTATTAATCAAAACATTCAATTCCTTGGCCAAAAGGCCTACAACCTAATTTATAAAAAACCTAATTCTTGCAAAACAATAAATAACATAAGAAGGAATTACCAAAAATTACCAAAACTGACAAATCCCGTTTTTTGATTTTGTAAAGGTTTCATAAAACCCTCAAAACACTCGGAAACCTTTTAAAATTAAGGGAATTTTGGCCAAAACCCCCATGTATAAGAGTTCTAAGTTAATAGAACCTATTAAAACTGACGTTTAGTAAAAAACCCCATTTGATAGTAAAAAGACTAATACACCCCTGTTTTTACAAATTGCCTCAATTTACAACCGTACCATCTCCCACACCCGGGCGAAAAATCAGGCTTCTCACCTTCCCACGTTCCATATTTTCTAGCGAAAATATAGAAACATACAGCACAATCAAATCTTCCAAAAACTCACCTTCCATCGTTAGAATAGCACCAAACATCTATTATAGGGTTTTTTTCCTCACGATCAAGCATCCCCCAACAGAAATACTGCAAGACGGATTGAAGAACTCGGATTGAAGACCTAGGGATTTTGATTGTAGAACAAAAATGCTGAAAAGAGGTGAGTTATTGTTTCGAAACTGATTTTTCTATTTATTTCCATGATCGAAATAGTAAAATGGTATGTTTTTAGATTAAATCGTGTGAATAATATTACTAAAAGTAAGTCGGTATGTTTTTAGATGAGTTTGATCTTGTTTAAATGAAATTTTGTGAACAATATTACAAAAATTTAAACCCAACAGTGAATCAGTCCGTATTGAAACTCCATTTGATATATTTGTCATGTAAATATTTGGATTTGTAAAGTAATATAGAACCACGACACTATTTGTTGGGTTTGTATGGGGAAATTTTGCACTCGAAACCCCATTTGGTCTTGGTTCTTGTGTGGTTTTGAAAAAATATTAATCCAACTGTATATTGGTACTGTTGGTGTCCATAAATTGACCCCAAAATTTAACTAAATTATAGAAGACAAATTATACACTTTTAACAGCATCACCTTACTGTTTCACATTATTATTTCATCTTTCTGATCTTTGTTATTGTGTGGTTTTGAAAAACGATTGTTCCAACAGTATATTGTCACTGTTGGTTTGTATATTATGATTATTTGTGAACACAGTAGTAAACCAAAGGCTTTTTAGTACTTGTTGGGCTGATGAATTCAATTTAGAGTTGGCTATTTGTTACTCACAAAATTTTTTATGTGCATAAGAACCATTTAACAACATTGACTGCCTATATCATTTGAAATAATTCCGCATGTATTGTGTTATACAATAATATTGACAAATTACACTTTCAAAAGTAGCAACTTACTATTTCATATTATTATTTTATCATTTACGATTTCCTTATAATTATTGATGTATGAACAGTAAACTGGTAATATTGAAACTTATATTTCCAATTGTGTGTAATTTGATATTGCTTGAAATCATCTTAAAACCATGAATGTCCACAAGTAATGTACACATTGTACCTTTTCCTTTCTCTCAAAATTATTACAATACTATTGTAGATACTAACATATTAAGTTGCATTTATAATGTGTAATGTATGTCTGTAGTTGTGTTGTGATACAATATATACAATTCTTCATTACAAAGCAGTACCACTTCACTATTGTACAATATTTTTTGAATAGTTCAAGTTTGTAATGTTTTTTGTTTTGCAACAGTAAACTGGTATTGTGTAATTATTTACAGTAAACTGATACTTTCTGCTGTTATTAATTCATTAAAAAACAGCATTCAAACTGACAAATGATATTGTCTGAATGTGGTTGCATTGTTGTGCAGACTTGACTGTGGTATCATAGTGTGCAACCTCATAATGGATTACTTATTTGGTCTTCACATTACGGAAAGCATGATTGTTAAAGAAGTTCAAAGCTGCAGAAGGGACATCATGCAAGAAATCATTAGGGATGGACCACAAGCATGGTCGCTAAGCTGGGCCAGAGAAACAGCAACACCAGATGCAAAAGAAGCAATCACAATCAAGCCGCTATCTATTGCATATCCAAAAACAAAAGGGAGCAAGAGAAACCAAAGAGGAGTGGGCAAGAAGTAGTGAATATTGGTTTATTGTACAAAAGTATAGTTACATTTGAATATTGAACATGGGTTTGTTGATTTTTAATTGTTAATATGTCAATTTTTGTGTTATGAAATCATAACAAAAGGAAATTCATGAATGATATTACAGATTTCTTTCGCCAAATATGATCACTGATGTGTACAAGATTGCCAACAGGTTAATTCAATACAATAACTTGTAATGTGGTAATGATTATTGGAATGATTTGCAGTAGTACCACTTTACTGTTGATAGGTTAAAATACCAAGACCATGAACGCAAATGCATTAAATATGAACATCATTTTACCGTATGTCTAACAAAGTAATCGACATTGTGGGTTCATATTGAAGATTACAAGATTGGAAAACATGTCAAAGCATCACAAATAAGATATACTCCAACTGTAGTTACCATAATTCATTTTCCAACAATATCATTTTATTGTTGACATTTGAAAATACGAAGACCATGCCCTCTTAAGCATTAACTACCTCCAGTCAATGAACATCATTTTCACACATATCTAATGAAAAATTAACATGGTAGTGGCATTTGCGTGACAAACTTAAATTGGTGTTGTTTGTTATTTTACATTACGAACAGTATCACTATACTGTTGTAAATTTGAAGTAACATTTGACATATACTCATTGGCTTCATATACGCATCTAAGATCATATATTCCAACGTGTATTAGGAACAAAAACAATATCACTCAGTGTCCATAAAATTGGACGTTTTAAAACAAACTATAACAAACCCAAAACATTTAAAACTACTAAAACTTATAAAAACAGCCACAAAATTATGCTATATCGGTTCTTGGCATGTCTTCTTATTAGGGGTTCCGAGCCTTCCGCATCTGTCACATTTTATTGGCCTTATCTTCTCTCCTCTGGAAGGTATCCTTCTATTCTTTGGCCTCCCCACTAGCCTCCCCGCAACTGCCTTCCAATGGACAACATGGTTTTTACATCAACATCATTATTTATCATAATCTTCGTATGACTAGGAAGCGAATAAAACAGCCCAATCATCCTCAACCTCAAATTCCTCCACTTCGATAAAACAAACCCTTGAATATCATCAAAAGATGTGTGTGCATCTACCAGGCATAACAGCCGTCCTCCCGCCAAAAATACACATTAAACATATATTTTCGTCCATTGCTATCCAAATGTGTATATTAACCTGAATTACAACGTAAACAGTATCAATTTAATGTGTGAATATAACCAAAACAAACACATATGTACTAAAAACATAATAGCATGTATGACATTTTCACAACAGTACCACTTTACTACACATAAGCCATAAAAATATAATAACAGTATACAGTATCATGATACTACTTACAGCTCAATTTTAACGTACCCCTATTTCCATCTACAAACAAAGTAAAGCAATTCGTGTGAAAACCACCCAACGCAGTACATCACACTCAAAAAACTTTGAACTACTCGTCTATTTGTGTGATACACATAAACTAACTATAAACCACTTTACTACTCATAAGGCATAAACATGTAATAAACCGTAGACAGTATCATGATACTGTTTACAGTATAATTTTAACATACACCCATTTCCATCTAAAAACAAACAAAACAAATCGTGTGAAACTACCACACCTAACACAGTACATCATACTCAAAACTCTTTCAACTGCTCACCTACTCATACAAAGCCCACTCAATGCTCGAATGACAAATGCATAAAAACATGTAAAAAAATCTCAAAACAAACAAAAATATATGTATACAACTTACATATACAGCAACGGTGTCCGTATATTGAAATCCACACAAACCTCCACGATATTTCACGAAAAACCTTTAAATCAATACGTTGATCTTCCCAAAATCAACATTTTAACAAACTTTCACAACTGATTTCACATCTACACTCCAGAAAAATCAACAAAAATCTAGGAAAACTATCAAAATAGACGAAACGAAGAACACCCTCAAACACGAACCGAACCCCGTGCAACCGCCTGAAGAGAGAGAAAATTTTGGAATTCAAATTTGAATTCCCTTCATCAGCGCTGGATGAAGAGAGAGAAATATGATGGAGCTGAAATCTCTCTCCCACGAAATCATATCCCCCCAAAAATGGTTACTCCATGTGTATCTTAAGATGGAAATCTCATTTTCCCATATTTGTTATGCAGGAGATACGGAATGGTAAAAAAAAGGGTAAAAATGGTATACAAAATCACCTATTTACCTTACCACAAATAAAAACTTAAAAAAAGGGGTTACTAAATTATTAAATCTTAAGCAGGGTTTTTTGCTAAAGTCAGGCCCCTAATAGGGGTTATTGCTAATTTTCCCTAAAATGAACCTCAACTAATATAGTAACCTATAAGGACTCAATTTTGCCTAATTAAACCTTTAAAAAAAAAACAAAAAAAAAAAAGAAAAAAACCCTAAACTAAATAAAAACGAAAATTACAAAATTAAAAATAACTTTGCTCGGGTTCTTTGTCCTACATCATATGATTGTTTTTATTTTATTAATTTTTTTTTTAAAGGATATTGGGACCATTGTGTCCTCCCAAAATTCATGGGACACACCAACAAACAAAAGGTTATCACTTCAATTCCCAGCATCCAAACAAATCGATGTCTCCAGATGATCGAGAGAGAGAAAAAATCAATTTAATTTCCTTAATAACGAAGGTGCCATCTGGGTTTGGATGGCGTGTGAGTGACATAGCTTGTCTGGGTACGGCTCATCTCATGGCCGTTGGTGTGCCCATCATCGTTTTATGAAAGATAGTAGGACCACTCTGTCCTTCCAGAAGCCAAAATTCATATGAGACACACAGAATTTCATTTTCTAGCCTTCATACTTTTTCTAGCCTCCACAATACAACGGCAAGAAAAAAAAAATCGATTGACTAATTATCGTATGTGAGTGGCATAATTCACGTCTGGATTTGAATTAATATTTGCAAAGATAGTCACTCTTTTTTTCTTTTTCTTTTTTTTTTTCTGGGGCAATGACTCAACGTTATACGTAGTACTATAATACATCATCATATAGATATAGCCTCAGATGTGATAATGGACTATTTGTAGTAATATTAAATAACTTACCGACTCAAGCACGTTAGGAGTTATAATTAGATGTTGTAATTAAGATTTATTTATAATATTTTCCTTTTATTTATTTATTTATTTATTTAACACTAATAGAATGATCGTATAATGTATTTCCACTCTAATCTAGTAATCAAAAATTAAGAAATAAAGATATAAATTCCTAAACAAGCATGCCAACGTCATGGTTGTCCTAGTTAGTCTCCTCCATGTGGTTTCAAGGTTCAGACTATTGAGTTTGTCCTTTTCTTTCAATTTGATCAAATAGTAGCTCACCAACTCTTTGCACTTTCTTTTCTTTCCTTTCGTTTTTCCTTACACCAATTCTTTGTACTAATTAACCATATGACATTATTTCATCTGCAATGTAAGTTGGTACGACAAGTAAGGGTTGTTTTTCTACATTCATTTCTCTGACTTTACCTTTTCCCAGTATACATAACCTAACTTCAAGCCCCACGTCATGGGAAGGAATTTTGGTCTTCCTAACCCCATGTCATTAAACCAATTTCGATCATAGCCAAAAATAATAAATAAATAAATCATTAAACCAATTAGTCATTGAGCCATGACTCATGTGCCTATGGCTCTAATCAATTCCGAAGTTAATGTTTTCTACTAAAATCAGGGATAGTGATTGGTTTGATTGACAAATAGACAAATTGTCTTGAGGTGTTGCTCTAAGCAGTCTAGGGTTCCTGTAAGCTTTGATTAGGATTCAATTACGTGGAGAAACTGTTGAAGCATAAGGAACCACTAAGTCTAATTAACATATGGCCGATCATTTTACAAAATTTTATTTTATTTTATTTTATTTTTTGACAAGGATTTTTACAATTCTTTCTTCTCCACTAGTCTCAACCATTTTTATTCCCCAGTTAGCAAAAAAGCCACACGAATCAATCTTTTTTATTTTTTATTAGGTACAATTGGAGGGGTTCGAACCTTGACCTATCTTATTACCATGAATGTAAGTAAAAAGACCTAAAACCCTACAACTCTTCTGAAATATAACCCATATATTCAACTTTGAATAACCAAAAGCAAAACATGTGAGGCCATTCAAATTCTAACATGTCCCACATGAAGTATATACCAATTATTGAAACAAAAATCAACAGAATTTGGTCAAAAACACAAACACATTGTTCTGCCATATGCTTTGCATACCACAGAAGGATACATTGCTAAAAAGGATAATTTGGTGAATAAGGCAGCAAAATCAATGATGGAAGCACACAATGTCGTTTGTTGACCAACTTTTCTGCTTGGGTGAATACAGTCACTGATGAACTTCATTGAGGAACAATCCTGCGTGTATTGTATGAATTGCAGTGACAGCACTTGTGCCCAAAAATATGAAAGAAAACTTCGCTAGTATTGTTGCAGTCATTGCAGAGGATCTTAACCTGTCAAATACCCATGCAATTCAAGATATCATTTGATGTAGCAATTTCTTGCAGCAATCACAGGTTTTGGAACAAAAAATTGCCATGAAAAATGAAAATGTTAGTTCTGTTCCAAAGCAGGTACAATAGAAGATACTCAGCTTGTTAAATAGGGCCATGTTACTGCCAGGTTTGCCCAATTAACAAAGGCAAACATAATCCAACCTCTAGGATATTGTATTCTTTTCATTAGTTATTAAGTTCTGGTTTGCTACCAAGGGAAAGTGGCTGCTTTCCTACTTGAGTCAACTACGCAACATTTGTGAACATGATGCAAGGAACTTATTAAAGAATTTACAGATATCATTATAGCAGCGAAGACTGATATAAATGGGCACAATCGCTCTTTGAAAAAGGTTAAAAAGGAAGACTTCAAAGGATGGAAAAGTCTAAAGGAAGTTCCATATAGCAATATATATGCTTCACTCTTTTTCCCATCATAAACAAGTTTTAAAAAGCAAAAAAAAAAAATCCTGGGATAGGCTACTATAATTAATCTTCATCTTTCCCCTTTTTCTTTTTTTTTCTTTTTTTTTTTTTTTTTTTTTTTGGGAGATACTTCAACACTTGGACTAAAATTTCTGTGAAATATGTACAAAATATAACAAATGATGCAGCAGAAAAAAAAAAAAAATCGAGAAAAGCATGGATGATGCGTTTACCTCATAGCGGTATTCCTCAGGCATGGCAGTAGCTTCAATCTATCAAGAAACTATACCAAATTAATGAAAAATCACAAATTTATAAAAAGTTCAAAAAGAAATTTGACCAGGAGAAGAATCATTACGAGTAAAAGACAATATGAAAACAAAAACACAGATAAAAAATTACAGTAAAAGCAACTATGGGTTGTCTAGAAGTTGTGTTTATAGTATGCAAAGAAGATCAACAGATTGGCAGACATGACAGGATGTTTGGGTTCGAGCAGTATTCAAACTCAGCTTGTTCAAGTAGCATCTTGATCAACAGATTTTATAAGGGGGTCCTAAGAGTATACTAAAGGGAGAATTTATGGCTTTCAAGGGGCTCTAACTGATGCAGCACGCCAAACGAGACCGCATCCCATGTTTAGCCTTGGAGTTGTTGAAGGAGATGGATCGTCGAGACATCAAGCGGAGGTGCTATTTTTCACGTTTTGATGACCCGCCCAATTGATTGGGGTTTCATGTCAATCGATTGGGAACTTGCTGGAACATTGATTTTTGCTTCTGTTGATTGCAATCGATTGGGAGTCTTTTCCAATCGATTGGGATGTGCTGACGTTTTGCTTCTGTTGATGGCAATCGATTGGGAGTCTTTGCCAATCGATTGGGATGCGCTGAATTCCGAAAATTTTAGCTTATTTCCTATTTCTAGGCTTTATTTGTTTTCCTTATTATTTGTTACTTTATTTAATTAGTTTCCTAGGAAGTTATTGTTTACTTGTCACTAGGAAGTTATTATTTACTTGTCCTAGTAGAATTAGGTTTTTCTTATTAGTTCTCTATATAAAGGGATGTAAGCCTTTTGGCTAGAGGTGAAGACTTTGATTATTTTGATTAATAATATTGAGAGAGAGTTTCTCCTTTATTTTCCTACTTTCGTGTTCTTGAGAGAATATTGATTGTGGTCGCCTACTATCTGGCATTGTTCTTGCGACAATCAACAGATTGGTGGAAGCTTGTTGATTAATTTGGTGAGCTAGTCTCGACCGCGTATTTTCCGCTGCATCACTAACCCATGAGATATCAACTTTATTTATAGCATGAGCTAATCAAGAATAAGTGAGGCCCTATGGAAGCAACATATTTTATCTTGCACAAGAAAGGTTTAGAAGTAACTATTATATCTAGCAAAGAAAATAAGCCAATTTTTATAAACTTGCAAAACATTTGATCCACCACTATGTGATCACAATTGCAGCATCATGGCGCATCCAATAGTGGAAGGAAATTGTTTCGAACAAAAAAACCCGCAAATATGACACATAATGGTGACAAAAGCTGTTGGCACATCTCACACATTGCCATACTTCTTTGCATTAAGTAGTAGACCATTATCAGGATCTGAAAGCCAAATATGTCACCACTCTCTAATTGTTCTATAGTATATTCCATACATCTTTTAATTACAAACTAGAAGATAAACAAAGAGGCAATAATTTCCATTAAAAATAAGAACTGAGAACCCAGTTGTTTTCCTGTCATTAGAGATGTCTAATTAACAATATATTAGAAATGAAGGGAAAACACTAGATTACAAAGGCAATTCCAAGCACTAAACAAGAAAACTGTCCAAGAAAGAAATCTTGTTCAGTGCAAAGCTTCCCAAACAATTTCATCTGTCATCAATTAATATAACAATTTTCAGCAAATAATGACGACACATTGGGAAACAATGAAATGTATCACTGACAAGAGTTGTTGCACGTTGAACAGAGAAATTGACAAGTTTTCCCACAAAACTTAACATTTTTTTTTGTAAAGAACATTTAATTTGATACAAAATTCAAAAGTATGTCCTAAAAATATAACGAGCAAATGTGTCCTGTGAACATAAAGTAAATCCTCTGGAAAAAGCATGCACAATTTGCATTAGGTACACAAGTACATACTACAGCCAAACTTTGACAAACATGCATTTGATGTATAGTACTTATGTTCAAGGCAAAACCAAACTTCGTACCTCTGCATCTAATATCTCCCATGTTCTAGACATGTCGAACACTGACTTGGAGCAGATGGGACAACGATATCTGCGTGATGAGTATGATGCAATTCCAAACTATGAACAACTATTGGACTTGTCAAAAAAAAAAAAAAAGAGAGAATAAAAAAAAAAAAAAATCAAGATAAACAGAAGTTTACTGATTTTGTCTTGCCATCTCAGCAGAGCAATCCATATGCATTGTGTGTCCACACTTCAATATTGCCGTGCCTTTGACCGAGTCAAAAAGATACTGTCAGCATAGTATAAATTGTTAGAAGATAAGAACATAACTTTCAAACACAATTAAAGCAGTCAAGATAAATACCTCGTAACATATGGGGCAGTGGTTCTTCATAGAGTTCTCCACACATAAGTGATTATCACGCAGAAGCACAGAATAGCAGGACCCTGTACTCTTACCAGAACATTAATAAAAGGGAAAGCAATGTCTCACTAACTAGAGAAAAAAAAGTTAAAAAAATTTTCCCAAAAAAACCAAAAACAAAAAAGACACAAACCCCAAGACTTAATATCAGCTTAAACAAATAAAATTGAGGAGTGGGCATGGGAATAATCATGCTAACAGCAAATGCAATGGGATGAAACCAAAAAAAAGTAAAATGATCTTATGAATATTTTGAAGACCATAACGATGCAAAAAATACTTAAAAGTATCAGCCAGTCAATTGCATATAAAGTAAAATATAGCAATGAGGATAAATGATTAAAAAATTTTAATCATGGGTGACATAAAGAAATGTCAAATAATCTGGGGAGGGGGAGCCTTAGCTTACCAAACTTACAAAAATTCAACAAATACAAGTAATTGATCATTGATCAATGATTTTATAGCAGAATAGAGCAAATGTACAGCAACTGTAAGTAAATTAACATTAAAAAAATTGATGATGCCAATCAAATTACAGTTATATATGTCACCATTGGTTACATCTAGACAAGGAATAAAGATGAAACTCTCTTGTTGGTGATTGATTCAACTCCCTCAAATCTTGCCCAGGTCACTCACTTTCCCACTGGTCAATTTCCAAAAAGTTCAAAGGTATTTCATCAGCACATCTCAGCTTAGAAAGCCTCCTCATGTTTTTTTTGATCAAGTAGAAAGCCTCCTCATGTTTCTCCTCTCCTCTCTCTCTTTCCTCAACTTCCCCACCGTACTCTCTCCTACTTGGCCTTGAGTTTAGTTTATTTTATGTGTTACACTTTTTTCTCCACTATTACTTAAATAAAGATCTTTCAAGTCATGGCAATGGCAATCCAATGGATAGATCTTTCAAAAACCTTCACACTGTAAAATCCCAACTGTGGGGGAAGAAAAGGTTTTGAAATCCTAAGTAATTCCCCTGATCTCAATTCGTACCCCCATCTACTTTTTTGCTTCTTATAATAGGAAAACAGGAGAAGAAGGTCTACAAGCACAGAGGGAGACTTAAACCCAGGTTTATGGTACAATCTCCAATTGTTCATTATTCATATTCTGAATTTCATATCTGTATCCCAAATGAGAACATCATAAAGCATATATCAACAATAACACATGTGAAAACATGTGAAAATACAAATATTAACCTGGAACTGATTTGCATATAGAGGTAGAAGAAATCGCTTAAAACATTATTGTTACGACAAAATCTAATAGCATTACTTTCTCACTGTTTGTTTGGGACTCTCTAGCTAGAATTTCCACAAATATGACAAAAATAGAATTGGAAGGAGGATCCTCTTGTCTATTGCTTCTTATATCCTTGAAGTTTCATTTAATAGATCCATTAACAATGAGAGCATATGAAACTTCCATTTAACATTCCATGGCCCACTAAATCCACCAGGCACAAAATTGCAACTTAGAATTCTCTTGCAGAAATTTCTTTCAAGTCAAATATAAGCATTCTCCACAACTAATTTTATGGCCATCTAACCAGATATTGCTTAACATTCCTCAATTTATACAGGATGTCATTATCTAACTCATAGTTCCTCATCCTTAGGTACGCTCTACTCTGAAAAGCAAGAAACCCACAACATACTTTAATTTCAAAGGTTACATGATTCAAAAGATAAAAGAAGCCCATTAACATACAGAGTTTATAGATGACCAAGAACATAATCAGCAAGGGAGTACAGTTGCATACCACACTTCTGGCAGTGGAAGAAGTTCTCATGACCACCAACCCTAAGAAAAAACCATTCAGATCAGAACAACAATTTACTAGACAAGTCATTAATCTAAACAATTGGATATATATACATATATATTACATATGTTGATTGGTCATTTGATCTGCTCGCTAACCTGCAAATTCCACATTCATCGCAATGAAACTGCTTCTTTGTGGTCTGCAATGAAAGCAATCAGAAGACTGAATCAAATACACACACACACACACACACACACATAGAAAAGCAGAACCAATTCAAGATCAACTCATAAGTCATAACAACTGAATTAAAAACTAGTTATATTACATCATCATCGTAGAATTTGCAAAATTCGCAAAAATATTCCCCCATGGTGACACCACAGTTTGAACAAACCCGAGCAACCTGGAAAATAAAAGAAACAAAATTATCCACAAACCCATTCGACACATTTAAAACATATATGTCACCGAGAATCATCTGAACCACCAACTCACACCTGCTGCTCAGTATCGCAAAGCGAACATATTACCTGAAACACCAAATTCAATCCCACATTTTATCAAAATCAACCCCAATACCCCAACAATGAATAAACAAACTAGTGCATGTTTATAAAAATGAGAGCAAGATAGAATTAAGCTTACGTGCTGAACTTCGTGCCGAACAAGGTCGTGACGATCCTTGGGGTTGCTCAGCGAGCTCTAATTCAAAGAAACAAACAAAGTTACAGAAACCCAAATCAATAATATACCCAAACTTTGTTTTTCCAAATTAAAAAGTTCAAAATACTTCTACACCCACATATGTATGTATGATGTATGTACTGTATATATGTTTAGAGAGAGAGAGAGAGAGAGAGAAAAAAAAAAAAAAAACCATGGCCTCGTTGTGGCAGTGGCGGCAGGGGAAGATCTGGTTGCAACAGGGGGCTCGAATCTTGCATCGTCGCCTGTAATGCTCGCATCTGACAACATACGAGAGGTTAATGATCAACAGAACTAACAGGAACCAACCAGCTATATATATATATATATATATATGGAGGGAGAGATTATTTTTCATTTGTAAAAGAGTAAAAGGCGAAGAGAGAATGAGAAATATAGGGGTAACGAATGATTAAAATTTACCCGTATTGAATCTTTGCGGATTCCTCCTGCCTTTGTGTTACAGAGCTCTCTTCCATTAGTTACTGGTTTGGGGCACGAGGAGAAAAATGGCGTCCGAATACGAATGCGAGTACGAATCCTATTGTGGAAGAGGACAGAAGGAGAGGGTAAAACTGTTTGTAGTCATGTTCATGTCAGCGCGTCGTGATGATAATACTTACCAAATTTAATGGCTCATATTCTTATACATAAATTTAAAAGCATTCAATTCCATACATGTTTACCTCATGAGTATCTAATAATAACTTTGGATATATGATATAAATAATACTTTGTACGTTGTGACTTCCACATATAATTTATCTATTGCATTCATTTCTTGAATTGTGGCTTGCTTTGAAAGGCATGCAAGTATTTAGCCATTTAGGCAAGTGCGTACAATGAGGACCTGTTTTTGTGAGTGCATTTAGTCCCCTTGGCATGGTTTTTTTTTTTTTTCCCAAAGAATAACTCAACAGGTCTTTGAGCTACACAATGGAACTAGTTGATCATTTTAAACAATTAAACTACTTATTGTATATACTTTATTTTTATAATTTCATGCTAATAATTGAGTATTTGATTATCTTGTAGACCTGCTCGTAGCACTAATGTTGGAACTTCACGTAGCCATGGTCCTGTATCCAATGATGATGTGTTTTCTTCTACGGGTAAGTGGATGGGATTTAATAGGATTTGTATCTATTACATACTTTATTTATTTTTTATTTTTTATAATTGTTTGTTTTTGTTTTTAACATTATTATTTTTTATTTATTTATTTATTTTTTGTAGGGTTCACAGATAGGTGATGGGACAATGGGGCAGAAATATGTTGATGATATTCATTGCTGATATTGCTGTCCTTTTTGTTTTTTTCGGAAACAATAGCAAAAAGTTTGAACACTTTTTGAACAAATGACTTTTACGATCTATTAAATGTTTTATGCTTGGTAGTGTTTTTTCTTATATTAGGTTGCATATAATATTAGTTTATGAGCATGTTTGCATATATGCAATCTCCACAGATATATTTGCCTTTTATATCTGAGAAGTAGTGGGCTTAAAAAACAGACTTTTTGAAAGCCAAGAGAGATTGGAGGTAGTGGCATGTATGTGTGGATGCACAATACTTTGGATATTCTGATATCATGCACAAAAGAATTGTGAGCAATGACACCTAAAATCTGTTGCAATGACCTATTTTTTGGTGGTACCATGTGGGCAATGACACCAATTGAACTCCCACTTTATCTATTTGCCAGATTGAATGCAATCTAGTCATGAGATTGTTTATTTGCAATTATCCACTTTATCTGAATATCATGCTTTCATTCGATGTGCCGAACAGCTGCCCATATTGCCATTACCCACTTCCATTTAGCTCTGGAAATTGTTTGTCAAATATTGTAACAAACTCTATGGTTATGGGATAATAATGTGACACCCTTTTTCTTCCTTCTTTTTTCCTTTTTTTTCATATTTGTTCTCGGTGTTGCAGTAGTTTAAGTTTTTAAACCCATCTTGAGCCTAATTTATTTTTGCTAAAAGATCAAAAAATACCTTGCCTATTCTCAAATCCCAACCTGTGGTGTGTGGATGGGTTTCATTTTTGTCATGTGAAGAGTCTGAACTTCGAATGTTTCTATATAGAAATATCTTGAAACCTATCCTATGCGTGCTGTTAGTAGGTCATTATTCTCCCTAATTTATTGACTGTGTCATGAGATTTGGGACTTTTTCCTCCCCATAAAACATACAATCTTGAAGCCCATTTAATTAAATTGAGTTTATTGTATAAAAATATGATTAATGAATCCATCGACATGCTGCTTTTCAATATCAAGTTGACATTGTTTTATCAGTTACTTGAACATGCGTGAAAGGGATGCATAAAACACTACTCCTCAGTGGAGGTAAGTCACATCCTAACAAATTGGCATCTTCCTCATACTTTACTAATTTCTAAAAAGATGTCTGAATGGGATCAGGTGTCTACATACATTTATAGCATACCTAAAAAAAATAATAAAATAAAATAATGAAGAAGAGAGGTCTGAGTGAGTCCACAAAAAACATCCATTGCTTCATACATAAAAATTAAGAAATTAATTTTTAAACATCCACAATATTAATATTACAATGGTTACTAACAAAATTATCAAACGCTTCAAAATTTTTATTTCTTCGCGGATTCCTTCAATTTGGTTATTATTTCCAATCTGGTTGTCATTTTCTTTGGACAATGGTTGGCTATCAATGTTTTCATATCTTCCCCGCCTACCACTCCAACTTTATCCGTCACGTGCTCAGCTTTTGTAATTCATCCTCCCATTCACGAACCCACTACACAAATCCCTGGCATCTCCCAACCTAATCATGGAAGTAATAATGAATAACAATAATTAGTTCCACATTACAATAATAATGGAAAATCATATTATGAGTAACAATAATTAGTTCCTCACATTGTATGACGATGCATAATAGTGTTTATCGAAATTGTCAATCTTACTATGCGCAATCTTACTATGCCCAAGGTATTCCACTAGTTCCATTGTGTAGCTCAAAGACCTTTTGAATTATTCTTTGAAAGAAAGAAAGAAAGAAAGAAAGAAGACTCTACCAAGGGGACTAAATGCACTCACAAAAACAGGTCCTCATTGTACGCACCTGCCTAAATGGCTAAATGCTTGCATGCCTTTCAACGCAACCCACAATTCAAGAAATGAATGCAATAGATGAATTATATGTGGAAGTCACAACGTACAAAGTATTATTTATATCATATATCAAGCTCAGAAGTTATTATTAGATGCTCATGAGGTAAACATGTATGGAACTGAATGCTCTTAAATTTATGTATATGAATATGAGCCATTAAATTTGGTAAGTATTACCATCACCACTCCAGGGATTCATAACTTTTTTTTCTTTTTTTTTTTTGTTGAAAGAAGGGCTTAATAACATTAGAGTCGGCTTCTGCATGGTATAATTTTAGGAACCCTTCTATACACTTTAGAATATTCATTTCTTTCCAATAAATTTATTTTGGGGCCATCAAATCGAAAATTCCTAAAATTTATTTAGTATTGGGTTTCTTTCCATTATTGGCTTCAGTAATTTTCGTAAAAGAAAAAGTCAATAAAAAAAAATGTAAGAAAAGAAAAAGAAACATTCACACTATATTTGCCTCAACAACCGGTAGGTTCACTCAACAAAGTTTAGAGCTAACCAAAGTAACTGTGATAAAATTTCTGGAAAAAATAAACAAAATCCAAAGTATAAAGCACTCACAAAAACAGGTCCTCTTGGTTTCATTATCACTCCACGAACATAATAAGAAAGCCCACAATAGATTATTCCCTACATTCAAACATATTTTTTTTTCCCAAAAAAAACTTGCTAATACACAATACACATATATTGGGGGACGGCGTGGGGGTTTGGATGAAAAAAAAAAAAAAAAAAAGGAAAAAATGAGAAAACAGAGTGAAGACTCACCTGAGTGTCAGGTCGCCAGCGGTGAGGGGGTCTTGCTGCGGTGGGGGACTTGCTGTGATGGGGGTTCACTGTGAGGGTTTGGATGAAAGAAAAGAAAAGAAAAAAAAAAACAGCAAAAAACAAGAAAAAAAAAATGAAAATGCAGCTCACCAGTTCACCTGCGGTGCGATTCCAGTAGCTACGGTGTTGCTGCAGTGGCTAGGGAGTGATTTTCTCCTTGCAGGGCTTTGTCTGATGAAGATGGGAAATGGGTTAGATGGGTTAGCTCACACGGTGTAAAGGAGGGTTTGGAAAAAAAAAAGAAAAAAAAAAAAAAGAAAAGGAAAATGTAGCTCACCAGTTTGCCGGCGGTGCGATTCCGATAGCTCCGATGTTTGCTGCGTGCGGTGGCGAGGGAGTGATTTTCTCCTTGCAGAACTTTGATGAAGATGGGAAATGGGTTAGATGGGTTAGCTTCGTCTGATGAAGAAGGTAATGGGTTAATGGGTTTGAACCATAATTCTCCCATTCCGCTTTTCAAGGTGTGATGTAATGATGGAACAGGCCTGCAAAAGCCAGCTGAAGCCTATGGGGTGTCTGTTTGACCTCATTTGGAAGTATATCATTTTCAGCCCTTAGATGGAGTAGGAAAGCCATGGATGGTCACGATTGGCTCACGTTGATATAGGGTATATCAGCTAAAGCTGATAGGAACGGAATTGTATATATATATATATATATATATATTTTATATATATATATATATATATATATATATATAGGATGATGATCAGGTAAGCACGTGCTGACGTAACTTATATCAACACCCGCATTGGAAGTTGTACTTTGTGCATTAGTGGATTATGAAGTACATTGGTCCAATGCAAGAGGTATAACCCCCAATGCATGGTGCTGATATAACTTATATCAACACGTGCTGACATGATCGGGACTAATATATATATATATATATATAAAGTAATGTTCACAATCGGCACGTGGTAATTTTTTACGTTGCCATGTGGCATCTTTTTTATTTTTAGATGTTTTAAAAATTGTTTTTAAAAGTTGTATCTCTTATTTTCAAAAGTGGTAACCGTTTAATTATTTTTAAAAAACATAATATTTTTTTCAATGGTTGTAACTATTTATTTCAATTTAAAAGACATAATCCTTTCAATTGACATCTATATATTAGGATTATAATTTTAGTTCAAAACTTGGATCAAGAGATTGACGACACTAATGTATTGGTACAAGTAAGATTTTATTTTTACACTTATTTTTTTTGGGGGGGGTTTTCCTATTAAATATCATGTTCTTCTCTTTATCCCGTGCAATACACGGGCTCACTATTAGTATATATATAAAAACAATGTTCAAGGTTGCCCACTTAGCGCATTTCTATGCAGTCATGTGGTTCTTTCTTTGTTTTTCTTATATATATATATATATATATATATAAAAAGATTTAAAGAGACTTATCTTTAAGTAACTTCTTGGTAGTTATTTTTTAAGCATTTGTTCCAAACGTTACAACATTTCCTATTTTACAGCAAGTTTGCAACCGTTAGAGAGGTTTTTTTTTTTTTTTTTTTTCCCAAGGTGTCTCCAAGCTTCACCTAAAACTAATCCTCCGAGATACTGTCGGGCGTTGAAGCGGGGACCTCTCCCAAAAATGTTTGGTACATCTACAAAGGCTCGAACCCAAGACCCCTTGCTTAAACAACCAGAGCCCCTTCCACTTAGGTCAACCTTCTTTGGTAACCGTTAGAGAGGTTCAATTGCTGGCTTTCTCTTCCCTATTCCTATATTCATATCTTCTTCTCTCTCTTTTTACGGTTATAGAGGTATGCTTCCCAAATGGTCTCCTATATATGCCCACTTTTAGTAACAACGTATGATTTTGATATTTGTTTCTTTAGTTTTTAATCATATAGGTTAACACATTTATCTATACTACTATATAAAGCTAATTCTTTTTGTAGTTGGATTGCACTTGGAAATATTGAAATACCCTTATAAATTAATAAAGCTAAGAGACAATTTGGTAATTTTACCAACTTTAAAAAACCCACCACAATCTGTTTCCCCTTAATTCTCTCCCCCACACACACATGCCACTTAAAAACAGTTCCATTGATGGAGTGGAAACTTGAAAAGAATTGTTACACACGCATCGCATGTGCTTGATTACTAGTATGAATTGAGTATTCTATCGGGTATTTTTGTGGATTGAAAGATCTATAAGCAATATTAATTTTTGTAAATTGAATATTCAAGTTTTGCTACTGTTGTTATTGTTGTTGAGTTCTTATTTCTTTATTTTACCGATTGTATTACTTATCATGTCTTTGCTATTTTTGCATTAATACTATTGCTTTGTATACATACTTATGTATTTATATGTATGTTTAATTACATGTTGAACTAAGAAAAAACGAATTCGACTTTCCCAAAATGAAAAAAAATTGTATCATATATTTTTGTTAGGATTTTTTCTAATATATTTATAATTAAAAGCATGATAATTTATGTAATATTTTTTATTAGGTATTTTATTCCGTGCAGATGCATGGGTCTTATCCTAGTATATCTAATATAAAAATAGTGTTCACAATCGCCAAGTGACAATTTTTCACAAAACTACATGGCATTTTTCTCTAAACATAATAACCGTATTCCCTAATGATTTCAACCTCTCCTATTTTTCAGCAACTTTTCAAATCTTAATAAATGTAAAACAATTATCTCTAAAGATACATATACTCTCTCAAAGAAACACAACTTATATTTGCACCTTTTTAAGAAACTATTTGTAATATATACATACGTTCTTTCAAACCATTACATGTTTTTGTCAATATAGTGGAGGAGGCTTACAAACAGGCAATCCAAGGGGTTCCCAAAATTGCATCCCGTAAAAGCTTTTGGACAGTTAGTTCAAGAACACCCATTACAAGAATGCATCCAACGTGAAGCTCTTGGTTTTGAAATTTTTTCTGGCGGGCACTAAAAAGTTTTAGAGATGCATCCATAATCTGTATGTATAAATCTTCTTTTTTTTTGAACATTTTTTTTGTGATTATAGATTTTATTAAGTTTACCGTATTTAAAAACATTGACTATGAAATGTTTTCTTCAATAAGAATTTGATCACTCTCATTTTTTATGTATTTATAATTAGTTTTTAATTTAAATTAAAAAATAATAGGTACATATTCTTATATTATTATTTTTAATTAATTTTTTTCCGTGCATCCCATGGGTTTACCACTAGCTATATATATATATATATATATATATATATATATACACATCAGAAAATCCTCTCCCGTGATTACGGAAATCGGTACGGCCCTGATATTGCCACGTCATTGGATCCCACCTCAAATACTAATGTGTAAACATCAGGAGTGTACGAGGTCCCCCTATCACGACAGAGCGACCGAGTAAATACTAAAAGCGCCTTTTGCAAAAGCCTTTTTTGTTATATTGAAAGCGTAATTAAAAACGGCGCTTTTTGTTTTATATATCGTAACCACGTGTTCATTGGAAAACGTCCCACACTTCCTGTCTCTCTAGCTTCCAATTCACGCCTCAGGGTTCCTATTTCTATCAAATCCTCATCAATGCTTTAGGGAAGTGTTTGGGGAATCATCATAAAACGAAGATGACGAAGAGGAACAGCACCCTCATATTCCTGGATTCTACAATCCATAAAGTCCCATCCCAGTCATTGCACCAAACAAACCCTAGTGGGGACAAATCATCGAAGTTTGATGGCCTCTGGCAGGGGCGAAACTAGAAATTTTGTTCAGGTGAGGCGAATTTACCAACAGCCGACAGCTGGCAATGATTGGCTTAGAAACGTTGTCTCTCCTTGGCTCCTTACAACCGGCAACATTTCCAATACTATAGAAGGGACTCAAGGGAAAGTGGGCTACTGTGTTAGGGTTGGGCCTTTGGGGATCTCTCAATGGAAGAGAGAGAGGTGTTTGAACTTTGAAGTTTTCAAAGGGTTGTTACAATGCATACTGCTGTGTGTAAGAATATTGAATATTCTAAAAAAATAATGGAGGTTTGACAATCTCCTTTTTTTTGACAAATCTTGCACACATCATATGGAGATTTGATAAATCTCCTTTTTTTTTTTTAGTAATCATTTGGACTCAAACTCCAAATGATAGAGGGTGTAAGAATATTCTTAAAAAATAAAAATTCAGAAGCTTAGGAGATGGGTGAGATTTGAAAGTCTAACGAGAGGCATAGTATATAATAAAAAATCTAGAAAAGTTGAGGGTGGGGCGTCTCCCCCCCCTAGTGCTAATGTGGCTTCGCCCCGGCCTCTGGTTGTGCACAAACTTTCTTCCCAACAACAATCTTCCTTGCCATATGCCATCGGAAGTCGTAATTTTTTATTTTCCATTTTCTAGTTTGGTTCTCAGAAAAGTTCAGGGAAGAAGGAAAATCATTTACCCTCTGTTTGGTTGCCTAGAAAATCGAGGGAAACACTTCAAAACAAAACCTTGTTTGGTTTTAGTATCCGGGTGAGTTTGGGTGCAAAGAGGTGGACTTGGCTTGACATGACTGGCTTCTGGGACAAAGATCACCCTAGACTTGGTGCCACTACGATAACTAAAAGATAAAAATGGCGTCAGAGATATCCTCAGATAGAGTCACTAGTCACTACTAGAAATTTATTGGTGATATATATATATATATTTTTTGTGCATCCCCTAAGAACCGCACGTGCGAGTTCCCCCGCATACGGCTCAAGTGCGAAGGCCCTTTCCATCGCACCCGAGATATCTAGAATTCAAACAAGGAAATCAAGCGAACTTCCTTTATTCTACTCGGCTCACTTGTGCCGCACCCCTTACCTGAGCGTCACATTCTCCCTTAGAGACTGTCATGAAAGAAGTCATCAGAGTTCTTACCAAATATGCAAGAGAGAGAGTGAGAGAGAGAGACCCCTGCATTATCGTAAAGGAATACAGAAGTCATGGTTAAATCTGATTTCTCTTGTACAAGAATGATTACAACATGAACAAAAGTGGCCACTACATGCAGCAAGAGCAAACCTCCTAATCATTGGTGCCATTTAAAATGCTACATTGCACTTACAACAAAAAAATGAAGGTAAAAATGTGAAAAGGTGGTCCTGTTTGCAATATCGCCACAAAACATGCTTCCCATTTCAAAGGATGATACATGAGCATGAATTCTGCTTCGACATCTCCTCCTGGTTCTTGTCTGCAGAGCAACCCAAGGGGGGAAAACAAAAAGGGTAGAATATTAGACCTTGTGATAGTAGCCATGCCAGCAAAATATTAAGAGACTGAAATAAGTATCATAACAATCTAAGAGCTTAACATCTGACAACCCATCATTAAAACCTAAGCGATCTCCTAAATTGCTGGTACAAATAACTTGGTATTTCACAGGCTATTATTTCCTCCCCTCCATAATCTGCAGGTCTGTAAAGGAGCTAGCTAATGTAATTAAAATTGAAACTAATGTCTTTATTGAGTCAAGAGTAGGGCTAAGTAAAATATTCAATAGTTGGACTTTCAAAAAGATCAACATGATTTGTAGTCATAGTCTAACAGAAAATTCCATAAGATATTAGAAATAAACTATTCTGGGAAACATTCCCAAACACAAAGAAATTGCATGAATTGAAAAACAAAGACCAATTCGCACATAAGGGAGAGGAAGTAAACAAACCTGTCTTCTTTTTAGCTAAAGGAGGTTGTACTATGACATGCATTGTAGTAACTCCACCGGGAAGGTCGCCAAAGAGTATTCTGGATTCAGCAAGAGTCTTGCTATTCTCCAAAACCTTACCAGCATGAATAAGTTTCATATCATTTACCGACTTAGGTATGACTGTTTTGTCTGTAGTTGCAAAGGCACCATTACAAAATCAGATAAGGGTAGAGCACTAAAATATATCAAGAAGCAATTCACATAATACACTTACACACACATGCCAATACATGTATGCATGTACATGTATATAAGTCCAAATAATACTTGGGAACATGAATTTTGATATGCCATAACAGTTCATCTATGGCCACAACTTTTGCCATATGTTCTTGTGACACTAATTCTCAGGATCGATCACCACAATACACAACATAACAAGATTTATGTGGTGTCCATATGATTCATAAAAAAAAAAAAAAAAAAAAATTCACTAATTATAATGCTTCCCATGTTTCACCCTGTATCAAGTGACAAACTGAATATAAAAGATAGCCCTTGTGACCCCCCCCCCCCCCCCCCCCCCAAAAAAAAAAGAAAAAAGGAAAAAAGAAAAAAAAAAGGCAGTTCAAATTCTCAATATTCTCAAATTTACGTCATGACCATTCAAGTATTTCATTCCTAAAAATTCCTATGGATTAACTGCAATTTTAAGCTCCTAGAACATAAGTCCAAATCTGGGTCAAACTCTGGATTTGGAAAATATATAGTATCATATCAACCATTAAAGTCCATAAATTATATATACAAATCATATAATGTTGGTGACTCAAATCTAATAAATGATCGCCTTAAATTCTATCAGATTTTTTGATCCAGCATTTTCTATCCTTCAGATAGTTTCTATCATACAATGAGTTCTCAAAACGAGATGATGGACGTGTTATCGTTTGCCTTAGTGACATTCTCAAATCTCAGTATGTTCTTGAACTTCTTTTCCAGTACCTGGCTTGCCTCATCTTGAACCACAACCTACCATTCTTCAAAAGATCATCCCTCCATAAATTTTTAATCATTTCATTACTATTTATCACACTAAAAAGCATGACCCAGCCAAAGAAATGTCGCAATAAGACTGGGTAACAATGAGTATTTATCCATTTAAATCAAGAACCATGTCAATGCAAATAAAATCCAGTCACAACATTTTGCTATCAAGTCCAAGCGAGAAGACTATAAAGCTGCCACTTGAGGCATATAACAACTCTGACCAGTAGACCTATGCAAACTAACTAAATAAGCTTTTAAAAGAAGAGATATCGATAATGTGAATTACAGCAACCATACTCCGTTCATGGCAAAGAAGGGCTGATAAAAAAGAAATGAATGGAGGATAAAGAATGGAACGTGTCCTGGTTTATGAAGATATCAATGCTTACAATGTCTTTCCCAAACATGAAACAAAGATTGATGTCTTCATTGCTATATGCCTCACCATATGTGTGAGACACTATACTAACACTGTTCACAAAAATCCAACAAACAACTGAACAAGTGAAAAAGAATCCTTTACCACAGCAAAGGAACAAGTAAATAGGGGGTTTATACCGTAACAATCTTTAACATTATAACCTCAAATGGTTTTGAGTTCAGGTTCCCAACCTTGGAATTGTACAAGAAAATTGCCCCAAAAATGAACAAATTATTAGAATTCATGAAATATTGTGATTGGCCATCAACCTCCCCAAAAAGTGTCCAATTACATTGTAAACCATGATTGATGTAACACTAATGCATTAGTAACCCCTCCCAATAATTTCTGACTAGTGTGCACACTACAAAGTTTCCACTGCCCTTTTTTCTTCCACATTAATTTAATTCCAGTCCTAATCTTTTTATTTAAATGCTCATTATTGAATCACTTTTACGAGAATAATTTTAATACTACAACAATCTCACCAAGATAAGCTTGAGATAACCAAAAAAAAAAAAAAAAAAAAACTATTGCCTAACCTATAGTTTCTACCCATGCAGGAAACTGAGACCTTATTCAACCCAACACTAATCTAATGCTAATAGCAATGACAAAACACTACGTATTCAATTAAGTCAGACAATATTTTATATTAAATATTAATTATTAATCAAAAGGTGAAGAAACAGGGAATAAAAGAAGAGGGACTCAATGCAAAGAAAGACTCTTATATACATCTCACAAGTCATCCTCAAACTGAACTCAATTTAATGAGTTTAAGCACTAACATTCAACCCCAATGATCAAATTGTTCTGTGTAAAGTTTAAAATCAATAAAATTAAATAAAAAATGTCTAAATGCACAAAAGCAAGTGGATAACCTTGAGGCCACTCAGCAACTAGCCGTTGCTTAAGGTTCGCAACAGTCGTAGACGAAGCGTAAGTACTATGACCTATATCTGTTCCATCGTAAATGCGGAATTTAAGCTCGATATGATCCTCTGCTTCAGCCATAATAGACCTTCCTCTCCTTCGCGAAGCTTGCAGATCCAATACAGCACCAAAGCAACACTTACAGTCGAACAACTCAGTCTCTCGCCACTAACCTGCACAAGAATCCCCAGTCCTCCCAACTTAAAGCCAAGATTTTCACTTATCTCCCTTTGGTTACTGCAACCATTAGGAAATATAAGGAAAATTGCAACCTTATATTTTCCATCATTTCAGTTCATAATATATATACACATATATACGCAATTAAGTCTTCTAAAATTATTTGGCTAAACAACAGAAAATGTAAAAGCTCACGTTCCTTTCCCTTCTATTTTCCTTAGCTTTCTAGGCCACAAAACAGAGGTTTAACAAGAAATTAAAACAGAGATATTGAAATCAAGAAAGGAAATCATATGCATTTCTTCAATCCTATGGCACACTAACCTTTGCGAAACCATGCGACAACAGTACATTTGAATCGACAACACTAGAAGGAACCCAACCGAGTAAGCACCTCATATGATCCAATCACTTATCCTGACAATTGCCCAGAAAGATTTTCTGCAAAGCAATATCGACAATTAACATCAACGATCACACAGACATATGCATAGATCATTACACCCAAAGATCTCTACCAATCTCTCCAATTCGAATATACGAAGAATTCAATAAACTACTCCCAAAATCAATTCGAGGAACTCAGATCTACGTGAATCTTTTCCGAAATCAGAATCAAAATAAAAACCCTAGACCTCCGTTTGGTTGCTGAGAAAGTGTAGAAAAAAAAAAAAAAAAAAAAAAAAAAAACTTATGATTATTTAAGACTCGATAAAACAACAATCTCCACCCAAAAAACAACATATATTCACAGAAAAGAAGCAGAAGAAAACGAATTGGAGGTAACCATACCTGATCAAGAAGCCATTGACAGAATGATCAGAGCTGGGAGAATGGATTTGAAAGCCGTTAGGGTTTTTCGGGGCAAAAGTGTCGGTGTTTCGAGCACAAAGAAGATTAGGTTGCTTCGATTTGTTTTCTAATCCCTTTTTTGTTTTTGTTTTTTCTGTTTCGTGATAACATGTGGAAAGAAATGGATAGATGTGGTTTTGAGTCGATTTATAGTTATGGGCGGCGGCTGTGTGAGGCCTAGGAGAAGTCCCACTCCCGTCGGTGGCCCAGTCGTAGCGAGCCACGTCATGGGAAATAGTTCTTCAATGACTAGATTACCCCTACTGTGGTTGTTAAAACGTGGTGCTTAATTGATGTGGCGGGTTGTGGTTGGGTCATTGGTTAGGTGAGAGACTGAGGTGATCGGTGCCTTGCGAAGATTAAAAATCGTTAGATCTGGAAGAGTGGAAGGCAGTTGGGGGATCAAACCGTCTGGATTTGGGGTAGGAATTGCTCCTTTTATGAGTCAGTTACTGTTAGTTATTGTACCATACTAGCCCAAGGGTTTCCCTTTTTATTTCTATTTTCGACCCAATAATAAACCCAACATACAATTATTCTTTAATCGATGCGACAGGAATCCTAAAAAATTCAAAGCTCAAGTGTTGGGGTACAATAGTCACATAATTTACTATTTGGCAAAAGGGTACGACTAATATGATGGTTGATAGTTTAGTAATTGTATTTTTGCAGTGATGGTAATAGTAATGAAAATTTTGAATTTCTTGAATTTATCTCAGATTTTTCATTAAACGAAAGAACCTTTATTATATCCTAGATATTTTAATAATTATTGAATTATTTCCAAAAAAAATATGAATATTACAAATGATTTTTAAAATTCCCAAAATATTTCGAACAATCACAACATGACAACACATCTTTCATATTAAATTATATTTCACTATATTTTTTAGTCATAAAATATTTATACGAGGTAAATTTTTTTTTAAAAAAAATATTCTTGATATTACAAACTATTCCTATAACGAATAATTTAGAAGTCCCCAATTTGTCGGTGATGGTATGATTAAGACATGTCATTGGTTTTTCAAGTATGGTAGGTCCAACATTCTTAATTAAAAGCATTGATAACCAGAATGAGACTATCATGTAAAAAGAAATGATGGACCATGATGAAATCACATCCGCAATTAATTCCTTTAGCACCCTGTTGGATGTCTATCACTCATAGTACAAATTATAATTTAGGAGAATCAGAAAAGCTACCTCACCAGTTCAATCCCTAATCCAAAATGATGTGGAAATGTGACTGCATTTTGTTTCAGAACAAAATGTCTATTTTTGAAAGATCAATCATTCACTACGTCGATGGTTCAACTTAGATTGGGCAATCGGGCAATCCACTGGTTTCAGTTTGAAAGGAGAGGAAACAAAATCATTGAAAGCGGTATTATCAAACACGCTTTCGTTTTTGATTTATACTGCGGCCTTTAACATAACGGAAAGCGTGTTTTAATTAACAGCGCTTTTAATATAACGTAAAGCGTTTTTGATAATACCGCATTCAAAAGTTTAGCACAACGGAAAGCGTGTTTTATAATAGCTTTTACTATGAAGGAAAGCGTGTTTTACAATATTGCTTTTATTATAGAGGTAAAAATGCCTGTTACTAAAATTTGAAGAGAAGACCCATTCACGGTATCAGCCCACTCCCTCTCCCGCGATTAGGGTTCGCGCATGGCGTCCTCTGCCCTTGTCGATTCGCAGGTCTCCGCCCTCCACCTGTGCCGTCAACCAGGTAACACTCGTCTCTCTGACTCTCTGTCTCGGCGATTGTTTGGTTTTTTGTGTATGTAGGATAATTCTCATCTGGAGAGTTACATCAGTATTATTGGTGTTGAACGGTCACATGATTCATTGTGTTTGGAGTTTGGCTCTTGCTGTGTATGCCATACCTCGTTGCTCTGTTTTCATCTATTCTCTCTTTAGAAAATTCGCAGAGTGGAGCAGGATGGCCGGGATAGACCATTAAAGTCCAAATTCTAAGCTTTTCAGTCAGTTCATGATTTTTCAATGATATCTAATGCATCCACTCCTGACGGTCTTGATGGCAGAGAGTGTTCTTTTTTTGGAGTAGACTGAGTTGTGGGTCCACTGGGTTAACTTTTATATTCTGTCGAGCTGGCATGAGATTTGAGAATGGCTTGGAGATCACTTTGACGCATCTTATACCTCAAAGTCATGGTGTTGCCTCGTTTATCTTCTGAACATTACGGCTTATAAAATTATGATGCACTGTTGCATTGTCTTTGATCGTAACCGTGGATGGCCATTGTTGCATTACAATGCTTACAATCCCAACTCTGTCCCCACATGGGTGGGCAGGACAGTATGCTTCATTGCCTTTCCTTGCTGTTGAGACTACTTTTATTATTATTATTATTATTTTTTATTTACTTATTGTTATATTTTCATTATTGAAATTTAATGCTTGATTTGACTAATAGGAATGATGTTATACTACAGCGCAAATGCATGGTCAGCCAGTGGCTCAGAAGACAAGCTGCTGCCCCACTTGATTAGGCTTCATTTCCCATGGTGTTCTTCTAATGGATACTACAGCAAGAAGTGAGAGTGCTAATGTGCCATGAACTAGTGATCATGGAAAATTGTGGGTGTCGGAAGGGAATGGTGGATACGGTTGTTTAAACTGGAAATTTGAAGGAAAGAACTCCTATGGACTTTTCAATGGATTTAAGCTGCCCATTATCATTTGCTCAAAAGGGAACTTTAATTTATGTTTCTAAATACTGATGCTGAGATTTTTTTTTTTTGGTAGATAAATACTGATGCTGAGATTATGATTGCAGGGCTGAGGACACTTGGATGATAAAAACTCCTGTAACCATTTAAGAATAAGATGGATATCAAAGCATGCTGCATCTGAACCTGGATTGATTTGAAAGCCCAGCATGGACCTCCTATAAAGTGCAATCTAATTTTGGATTGGATCTAGCACAGGTGCATGTTTATTATGGATAATGGATTTGACGTGTGTCTATGCTAAGGATTGGGTTTATCTTTAAACTGCATCTATTAAGGGAATTATCCAACACAGACCCAACTGCTAGACAATAGATTGTTCAGAATCCAATTCAAGGACAAAGAAAAGCCGATGAAGGAGAATAAAAGGCAAAAGCTAGGAGGAGGGAAAAGAATATATGCACCATATAAGAAAAAGCATTTCATACAGTAAATTACATTACGAAAATAAATAAAAAAAATATTTTCTTAAAGAATTTCACATATCATTCTCTCATTGGTCACGGTTCAATACAAATAATTGAGAAAAAAATATTGTCTCTAATGTAGGAAAGGAGAAGAAAGAAATTATAGTCTTATGAGAATAATTTGTAAGCACAGTGAAAGAAACCCACAAGCATGCATGTGTATGCCTGCAAAGGCATACATCACACATGGTATATGAATGTGATGGTCATGTCATCATTAATTTGATGGATTCATCAACATGCATGTTTTCATGTCCCAATTTTTCCAGAGCCACACATCTTTTTTCATATGTAAGAAAATGGCATGTAACACATTACATGTAAACATGATGACATATGTTGATGATTGCAATTTGGAGCTAATATCAAGTTTAGGATTGTACGAAGAGTACAAGATACATAGCAATGGAAGCACAGTTTGCAGCATCAGAGGCCAGATTGGTGTGTGCGGGAAAGGAAAGGTAAATGACTCTACAAAATTGGTATTTTATCGGCTCCTTTCTTCTCCATAATTAAAACAAATCAAGGCCAGTTGCCACCAGCCACTAGCCACTAGCCAGTTTCACTAATCATCTTCTGCTGAAAATTCTTGATTAAGATTGACGTTGATTGATTTGAAAATTCACATGGGTTCGCAATTGTGCGATACCCTGAGTCAGCACTCAACTAAGATGTTTTCTCCTACTTCCTTTCTCCCCAACATTCATATTCTTGTCTCCATTTACAATTGAGGAATCTGGTTGTTCCATTTGTGTATGCTGCATGTCTTTCAGCTTGTCTACTGGCTTTGTTGGAAGAATATGATTGCTGGGATGGTTAAGACCATGCAAATCTCAATTCAATCTGGAAGGTAGGGGATATCTTTCATTCATCACATAAATGGAGGGGGACCAATTATTTCTTTCTGTAACCATGGGATTTCAGCTGTCCTAATCCCTCCCCCCAAAGCTGTGAATTTAAAAAATGGAAGTCAAGATTGAGTATTAAATCACTGTTGTATTCATAAACTTTGTCATTTATAATTTATTAAGTTTAATTTTAAGTTTCGGCTCAGCCTGAACAGCTCTTCACCTGCAAATACATATACTAACAACTGTCAACCGATCATAGGAGAAGAATAAAGTAAAATATAATAAAAATAAACTAGAAAAGGCAGGGAATGTAATACCTTTCTTTATCTAAGATAAAGTAGAAGAATCAATAGCGCCATATAAATGAAAAGTCGAGCATATTCCTTTTAAAACTTTTGCATATGGAGGAATGCAATAGGGATGTCAAAAGTTTAAGACCACAATTCATGTTCTCTTCCTCCTTGGAATAATTTTTAATGTGTTGGAAGTACGTTGTATTTCCTTTATTATTTTTTGTAACATACAAGGTCCACTACTCTGCAATAGTTCCTATGATGCTGACAGTGCAAGACTGATTTCGCTATTGTCAAAAACTCCACCAGAAATCTAACTTTAAGATAACACTCAATCCAACTTAACTTCCCAGTGAATTGATAAAGTCATAATTGCACTTATTGGATTAGTTTGCCGGTTATGTTTAAATGTTCAAAGATAAGGTTCCCTGGGAAGTATGTCAATAACGTCGCATGATTCATCAATGGTAGAAATAGCTGAAGTAACAGTGGCAATCATGCAACAATCACTTGCTTTCACCAGATTACTTGATTAGTATGAAATTAACAGATGGCAACAGAGAGTATGTAAAGCTAACTTCATTAATAAAAGGAAATAGATTACATTCTTAGAGCTAATCGAAAGCCATGAAGTATCTACTACATTAAAAGCTACATAGACTTCTCAATAAATAGCTCAGCAGACTACCATATGAGCCAAGTTTATTCTTCTAACATGGTATTTGAGCAATAAAAGTAAGATGCTAAATCTGATACGGCTTCAGCATTGGAAGAAGTTTGCCACTTAGGTGGAGGGACATGACTTCGTTGGTGGATCCCACCAGCTTTCCATCAATGAACACGGCAGGCACAGGTGCGTTACATCCCAACCTTGAAAGAGCTTTCTCCATTTCCCTGCCTTCGGGGTCTTGGTCGATCTCATGTTTGACAGGGCTCACCCCAAGTTCTTGGAATAGAATAGTGACAGCATAGCACATGCAACATGAGCTCTTGCTGAATATCACTACCCCCTTATCTGAGGCCAATCTCATCACCTTCTCCATCTCGGACAATCTCGACTACTCAAGGAAACCTTCTCCTGGATTTGCACAAAATTCTTTTGTAAAGATAAAATCTACAGCAGCACCAAGATGAATTAATAATTTGAGAAGTCCTTGGTTGTCTCAGAGTTTATGTAAAAACCTCAACACCATCAGATTGAATCCAAGCTGAATTCGATCCAATGGTAATATTAGGATGGAAGTATGAGTAGGAAAGAGAGAAAAGACTTTGAAGCTTGAGGCTGTCTGAATTTGAGTTCTCATGTTCCAATATTTATAGGGACAGCCAAGGTTGTACTCTTCCTCTAGACAACATTCAAAAGTGGTCCCCTTTGCTTAGATGCTTAAACTTTTTACTTTTCAAGACAGAGACAACAGTGTTTGTCATAGGCTGAACAGGTTGGTATATTTGGTGTTCACATGACACTAAATTTATCAAATGTTTCGACTCTTAGTCTATCACCATCTGATTTGTGGACTTCATTACTCTTTTTCTGGATGGATAGTTGGAAAATAATGATCAAGTAAATGGGATCAATTTGATCAGTTCGTGACACACGTGTAGAGGCTATTGACCATTTCTTTTAACTTTCACAGATTTTATAGACTCAAGATCGAATACTCTCTATCAGAATACAGAAAAAAGCAGAAAATTCTAAAAGGGTGTGGTCAGTTTTAATCAGATTCCCACAATCTTCTTCGAATTGTAAGGTAGAAAGATTGCGAATGAGATGGCTTTCGGTGGCTGTGATTCTTTGTTTTGCGCCCACCACCTTGCAAGATTCCTCCTCACGAGCATGCACGTATGCGATGCTCCATTCATATATACTGTTGCTGCAATCCAAACAGTGGTAGTGCATGTGTAAATGAGCATGAAAATGCCTACACGTGCATAACGAGGATGAAGCTTTTTCTGTGTCTAAAATATGGAACAGAGTTTTCCCTTATTATAGCAAGAAGCTAACCACACATAGCATAAAAGAGCAAGCCAACCACAAAACACACTAGTTATTGGCAGACTTTAGTGGCGGAGCCAGAACTTTAGTCCTGCAGGGTCAAAACTCAAAATTAATGATAAATATTTTGGAATTTTTTTTTCTTAGAGGCGAATAATAATGGAATTTTGTTCTTTAACTTTGTATAGGACAGAAAAATTATTATAATAAATAAAGGGGTCAAAGTCATCAATTTTTTGGGTCCTAAAAGCAACTAGAGGGTCAAATAAATTTTTTGAGAGAGGTTAAATAAAAATTGGCAGGGTCAAAGTTTTAAGTACCCATAATTTAGTTCAAGGAAAAAAAAAAAAATACAGAAGGTCAGGGCCGGGGGTCAATTGACCCCCCCTCCCTCCGCCCCTAATGGCAGTAGTGTGACTTTATGCTACTCATGATCATTTATGGGGTATGTTGCTTTACACGCGTTATGGATTCATGAAGATGTGGAATAATCATGTTCATATGTTTGTACTATGCATGTGCATGTATGTGTGATGTATGTATGAATTTAAAAAATAATATCTAACCTCAATTATCATATGCCAAGTCATATTGGACTTACTGCAGTGGAATCATAGACCTAAAAGCATTGCCTTTTGGATATGGAAGAATACAGGGGGGTGGGGAGAATAAAAAGTTTCCAGCATCACCTTTTTGTCCCTCCCCAAGGAGCTGCCAAGTTAGCTTGCTAAATGATGAATGATATATGAACCAACCATATATTAACACTTATAGCCTAGTGATTCACATATAAATATATATATGGGTCATATTTTTCACCTCACAAAAAATCCAGTTTAAATTTAAAGGAAAACACCATGACGTCCACGGACGTATTTTGTATTGATTTGATGGTTAATTATACGACATAGTTCCACTAATGCATTTGTTTATTTATGATACAGGGTATTGCATCAAGTATGTGGATGAGTTCACTGTTGGAGCATAGAAAGTGCACTCTAATTTGTAGTTTAGATTGCATGCATGGAAGCAATTTGGCTCAAGCTGGATGGGATTGGATTCAATCCACCCTCAGGCCTTAAAATCCTCCAGATCAAAAGTTCATGATATTTAAATTGATTTGGGAACTTCGAATAATACCCATCTTTGCTCTAAAAAAATTCCCACGAAGTTAAATGGCTAGACTGCAGGATCTGCAAGTTCTGTTTAATATTGGATTCAGTACTATTTTTAAAGAAAGCTAGGTAAGCAACTATGAAATGCTTAAAAACTTTAAGAAACTCTATAGGCTATATTCATGTAGTGTAACCTTTTTCTCATACAATATAGTCACAAACTCCAAGGAAAGAAAATCCCTTGATACAACATTGTTTTTTGCATGGTATCAGGCTTGTCTAAATAAAATTACAACATTAACTTGGTGTGTATCCTGTTCTAACATTACTAGCTAGAACCAAATAGCTCTTGCATCTATGAGCCTTTGTTTTAGAGACCCATCGACATGGGAGGATATGACATCTTTGGCCGAGCCAAAGAATTTTCCACCTATGAACACGGCTGGGACTGAAGGGTTACACCCTAGACCTCGCAGAGCCCACTCCATTTCCCTCCCGCTGGCTTCAGCATCAAGCTCATGAATGGCAGGGCTTGCACCCAGTTCATAAAAGAGTGCCTTGATGCTATGACACATGCAACATGTGCTCTTGGTGAATATCACTGCAGCCCTCTTTGACGCCAAGTAATTAACCCTATCCATTTCAGTAAGACTTGCAAAGAAATGGAACAAATGCAATATGAAACGAGATATATATCACTTGGGCTGCGGCTGAGTGCTAATTAAAGCTCGAAGGGAAGCGAAGATTTGTGAGAAAACTAGCAAAATGAGCTGGGTATATATTTTTATGAAGCTTGAGTGTATATAAGAGTATTCTAAGTCTTGGCTATGGTGGACTTTGAGCTTTCATCACTCTTATTTATAAGGACCAGAAAGAATGTTGGAATGAATTATTTAATCAAGGAAAGGAAAAACAATTTAAGATAACATATGAGAAGATAACATATGAGATAAAAAGAGAAAGTTCCTTCAGATTTTTTTTGGATAAGAAAAATGCCCCTGATGATTTGCTTGACAATGACTCTTTTGTGCTATAATCAAGTTGCATCTGGTATCATATATCGATACTGATAATCCATATACCCTGCATGGAATGTCCGTACGACTATACAGTATTGGAAAGATGGCAAATTAATAATTAATAGTCGGTTGTAATAATTAAAAACAATATTGGTTTCTTCTTTTCTTTATGTTATTTTATTGTGTCTTTTGTTCTTCTTTTTTCTTTTGGTGGAAGAAAGAAGGAGGGGGGGGGGGGGGGGGGGGGGGGGAGGGTGGTAGGGGAGACAAGATGAGTATATTATTTTCGAAAAAAAAAATCATATTATTCTAAAAGTTAAGAAAACACTTTTCTCATACTAACTTACTTTGGAAGGTCAATTAATTATCAAGAAATAAGCCAGATTTCCTAATCTCATTTTAACTTGTATTATGAAAACACTTCAATATCCTATCATAATGATGATTGACCCATGATCATTATGATAAATGCCTCTTCCACTACTGTTGTCCATCTATTAATTACTTCTTCGATATTTCGGAGTCAGGTGGATGGTTCAATCATGTTCAAATGCATGGTGACGTAGTTTGTAAAATTCCTTATTCAAGTAGGTTTTTGGTTGCATATCCATATTTGGTCATTGATTGCGGCAGCATCCTTTGGATGATGTGCAGGAAGATAGAGTTTATCCAATTCATTCTCACTTTCTCGCATTGGTCCCCATATCAAATTCATGGTACTGAATGAAAGTCAAATAATAGGATGAAGAAATCAGGAAGTCAGTAAAAGTATGCAGAAAACTGAAAATATACAATGTTAAATTTAAGAAGAAAATTGTCATTTGTAGGATCTAAGGAATATGTTTTGTTCACTACTATTCATTAAAGAACAATGACTAGAGAAAACCTTTCATTGCGTGTCCTCCAGTGGGATTTACTGTGTCAACTATATTTAACTGAAATAAGAGGACTGACTAACCTAGCAATACAGATGGCAAACGTTAGTAGTTTTAAAAAGATTAAATAAAAAAAGAAGAAAGAAAAAAGGGAGCATAAGAGAATAAGCAAGAAAAGGAAATTGACCCATTGTACCACTATCCGAATCTTAGGTATAAATGCATATATCTTCTTCTTTGTTCTGCAAGATCTATACTATGCAAGAATCCATGCCTTAAAAGTCCCAGATTTGGCTCAAACTGATCAGCATGTTGGCCAATTTGAATAGCCACATCCCCATAATAACATAGTCCGTCTGTCGGTGTACCCATTATGCATGGTGAACGTATGCATCATAGGCTCTCGATGCTGCCCTTGTTATGCATCCATCAGTGATCTTTTCTTTTGGTCTCTTAGGTAATTTCTTATTGCTAATAATAAATCATGTTTTTCCCTTTTGAGATGGTGCATTTATATGCCATAAACATGCTTTCTGGTATAACTTTATGATTCATTATTGATCTCAAATTATCTTGTATATATTTTTTCTAAGAAAATAAAAATAAAAATGAAGAAGCATGTAGATGATTGATGGCTGAATGAGATGGGGAGAAAAAAAAAAGTTAAGGTGGGGTGGGAAAGAGAATGTCAACTTGAGAGAGAGAAAGAGAGAGAAAGAGAGATGCGCAATCCCACTCTACCGATACCGGGCTGCTGACATTGTACATGGAATATATATTAAATAAAGTCAAAACTCCTTACACCTAGCTTACTACATTTTTAGTTAGTGTTTATTATTACATACATGATACATGGGCGCATATTATGATCAAAGCATGTATATTTAATCCATGGAAAGGTGACAATCACTCTGTATGGGCTAATGTTGCTGTCAATGTAGAGGACTAAAGGGTTGAAAATTTAGGGGAAGCAGTGCATATATATTTGGTGTGGCATGGATAAATTTTGATGGTGTCTGGGCCAGGGTGAGGTGTGGGTTCAAGTCCTATAATAAAGTTCATGCCATAATGAAGTTCGCTAATAGCCTAATGACATTTCTCCCTACTTGTAATTAGAAGGTTGAGGGTTTGAAATCAAATCTTGAGCTATATTTAGATATATCTCAGGATTTAGTTATAGCTAAAGGACGTTTACCCAAGGAAGTTAGTTCAGTTAGTAGAAGGAGAGTTCTTTTATTTTATTAACCTGGGTTCGATTTCTCTGAGGAGCATTACAGGAATTAATTCTTAAATGCACCCAGCCGATATAAGAGAGTATGCTCTTAAGATTGTTCAAAAAGAAATTTAATCGAAGTGCGTGCAAACTAACCCGAACACCTTGACAGTCAAACCAAAAAAAAAAAAAAAGGCATTTGAAATAGATTGTCCCACTAATGATTTACTGTCTCCCTTAGATATAATTTTTGGCTTTTATACCTTGGAGTTGGTCTCACCAAATTTATTTATTTTTTATTTTTTAGCGTTATAGTGAGTTAAATATAGCATTGTAGCATTGAATTCTCCAAAATAGCTATGGAGTTGCTCGAATCTAAAATCAAATATTAGTAAAAAAAGATTATTTCAATTAAAAGGGGAGAGACATACTGACCTGGCTAACTCCGATGAGTTGGGAAACCCTAGCTCTCCCTCTTTCAAATCTTAAAGCTCTCTCGATCAGCCCTGTCGTTGCTTTCTCTCTCTACTGGGCACCACCGGCGTGTCGTCCTTTGCGGGTTGTTCTTCTATCACTGATTCTGTATTGGAATTTGGGACTAGGGTTCCGAGATAACTTGGCGATTGTGCTTTTCTCAGCCTCATCTTCTTCATATAGCCAAGATTTTTCTGAAATTGAAGAAATTTCTCAACGGCTCTTCAATCCTTGCATTACACCTGTGAGTCCCCTGCAGCATTAGACTTTGTATCTGATACTGATTCTGATTCCCCCCCTCCCCCCCCCTCCCCCAAATTTTTAAGCACACGAGACAATGCCGTGTTCCTGCAATTCGCAGAATTCAAAAACAAAGATTTGTACATGACGGGGAGAACTATGGAGGTACATTTCGGCTTCATGAAAACTATTCACTGTGATCGAACTATTGTCAGACCAATGTACAAGAGAGAGTTCTAAAAACTCTGCACATCTTCTTGTTCAATCCAACATCAAGTTTCATTCGAAAGAGAAGCTGTGAGTTGATGACAAATAATACAGTAACAATTCTTTTATTTTAAAGCTGTTTTTATTTATTTATTTTTTTATAGAGACAATCCATAAAACTTATAATTAATCTAAACCTTCCTTATTATCAACCATTGAGTATCATCAATGTTTTTTCATAAATTTGAATCTTGAAATCAGTATAACACTCATTCAATGAGTGAGAAAATTATCATTAAATTATCATGTCATTGGCTAAAAGCCTAAGATTAAGTAGGCATGCTAGGCATTCTAACCAATTGTGCATATCCATACATATGCCAGATACTTTTTAAAGATGTAAGAGCCTTGTTTTTCCACTTAATTATAAGAATAACACATCCACATCAACCCGGTGTATAAAATCGGTAAATATAAATATATAACCGATATTCAAAGCATTTCCCTTAACTAATAGGGTCAAATGAGAATCAAATCGAAATAAATCAACTGGTTCTTTGAATCAATTGGACCTTTAGTTTCATTATGGGTTTGATTTTTCAGAATTCGTCTAGTTTAATTCCAGTTTAATCTAGAATGAATTGAATCAAATCAAATTATATCAAATTGAGTTACCTCCTTAAGGGTTAAGGGGCTGTTTGGAAAATCTGAAAACCTAATTAGTTGAGAATAAGTTTGGCTAGTTTTGATTTCATTTTGTTTGGTAAGTCATTTTTTTCCTACTAATCAGTTTAGAAAATAAGGCATAAACACAGTTTTTTTTTTAATTTTTTCTTTCAAACCAATTGTGAGGATGTTTGTTTAAAAACCAAATAACAGTTATGAATCGGACCCAGTCTAATCCAATTTTTGAATTTTCCAAACAAGCCCTAATATTCAGTTGTTAGGAAAAAAAAAAAAAAAAAAAAAAAAAAAAAAGAAGGAGTGGAGAGACTTAATGGATTGTTTTTACAAAAAATTTTCTCCACCCAATCGTAAATTTTTTTGGTTCCGGCCCGACTCAGGGTTGGAGAGGGAGGGTTGCAATAGCCATTCCCTTTCCTTTTCGTGGGATGGATCAGCCCGTCCAGATTTCAGGCCTATATCAGCCCAGCCCAGGCCTTACGAAATTTTCTTCTTTTCCCCCTTCCATTCACTTCCCATTTCGACTAGTGATTATGCTTTGCGTATACCCTAACCCTCTCACCGTTTCTGAGGTTTGCTCTCTCTCTCTCTCTCTCTCTCCCCTCGCACACACACATGCAATTTCACATCTAATCGTGAATATCTTCTTCGATGTTCGTTTCGGATTTTCTTTTTCTTAATGATTATCCTCTGTTTGGTTGCTGAGATGGTATAGGAAAAAAAAAAAATACAACATTTTGCAGTTTTGAGTTGTGTGTTCATTGTTTGGGACCTCAGAGAACTCAAACCCGCACTTAACTGAGCTTAATACAATTGTACGGACCACTTGAGTTGAGCCTTTTCCTTCCCTTTTCCCTCCTTTTTTTTTTATTTTTTTATTTTCATGAAGCGAATGCTAATTTAAACGTGAGGTTAAATATTTTCTTTTTCTTTTTCTTTTCCATAGTTTTCTCAGCAATCAAACAGAGTCTACATTTTTTTTTTTTTTTGGGAAATTAATTTTTTTCATGGATCTAAATCTCTACTTCACTGTATCTTTGTGTGTGGTGGTCTGAATTATGCTGTATTGAAAATGCTGAATTAAAGCTTTGCATAAATTATACTCAATATATTGCATTGTATGTGATGAATGGCATCTGTTTGTTTATGCTGATATGCAGTTGTTGTTGGCTTGTTTGTGTGGTCAATGGTATTTGTTGGTTTTATTTTGAATGGCTTGAGTTAATAGGAATTTGGAATTGAAGCACTTTGTAAAAATTTAATTTTTGTTTTATATTATTTGCTAGTCATGTTTGAGTGCTCCTTATGCTCAACAGAATCCCTATATTTATTTTAATTAATTCTTTTTGGTGTTGCAGTTTTATAACATTTACCCTTGTTCTTTTATCTCTTTTTGCGGAAGGTTTCTATTGATACAATATCATCTTGAATTCATTGCTGCTGACATAAATTCAGATGCCAATAAGATAATGAGGCAAATATTTTCCATGTGGAGCAGATTGAGTGTCTCCCTTTTGCACCATTGATTGTGGGTTTAGTCAATATGGGCTTATCAAGTACTCCGTATTCAAATTCAAGGCTAAGTAAATATTATGATATTAATATCAGTGTTTTGGTTTCTTTAATTTTACGAGGTTAAGATTTAAAGTTTCGAACATAAGCAGTAGTGAATTGTTTACCATTTTTTTTTTCTAGAATTTTAACTGCAGTGTGCTTACTAAATGATAAATATGGTTTTAGTGATTATAGGGTACATTTAGGATATGAATTATTGTTTTTTCAATCCTGTACTTTTCCTGTTTGACTTGGTCGAAACTTTAACTCTACATTATGATCGAGGTTTATAGTTAATAATTAGATATTTTTAACATCATGGTTTTACTATGCCCTGCTAAGATTAAAAAGGCGAGTCATCATTTTGCTCAATATGCTAACTAGTTATGTATGAATAGAAGGATTTAGGTTTATTTCTGACATGGGGGTCAGAATTTGAAATGATATCCAATATGCATATGTACTAGTTTATCTGACCTGGTAGAACATGCTCATGATTGTTGGATGAGATGTCTTTAATCTCCCTTCAAAATACTTCCTTTTGTGCTGTACTTCTTTAATATTTGACCATCAGAATTGGCTGTTTCTTATGCTTTCCTCTCTGCTGTTAAACTACAGAATAGTGAAATACAGAGCCAGATTTGAGTTCAAAGAAATAGAATGAAAGGAAACAGATGTATATTTTTCTCATATGTTGAAACATGGCTAAAGAAATAGAAAAGTTCAGATTACATAGAACTGTACCTTATAAGTTGCATCATTAATTGGGAAAGTTTACATAGGTAGTAATATTGTATATACTCTATGTTAAATCATAATTGGCAAATAGCGATATTCATATACAGAAATTTAAAATAGGATTGTCTGAGTTCAACATGGGTACTTCATTCAGTGGTGTTGTTCATGCAATATTGGTTTTCTTTCATTTTCATTTTATTGGAAATAGTAGTTCACTATTGTTTTCAATTCCTCATCATTTTTACTGCCTTGTTTTTCATCATTTTTCATGTCTTCCTTTTCTATTTTTTTCAGATTTTCTTATTTTTGGGCGTGATTTCTCCAAATTTTTCATTGGGAGGCCTCTACTCTGGTCTATGTGTCATTTGTCCTCTCTGATATTCAGGGTTGCTAATGGAGGACACCCAAGAAATAGAGGACAATTCGGCTGAAGAAATTTTGGAAAATGCACCTCACAAGAAACAGGAATCTCGTGATGAAGTGCTATCCAGGCATAGGTGATGTATCTATTTAAAACTTATTATCACTTGATTCTCTTTATGGAATCGGTCTGGTTTCTTCTGTGTTTTGGAAGGCTGAAGGGATGTTTTGGCTACTACCAAAAAAAAAAAAAAATTGAACCAGTCCATTGTATTTTACCTAGCATTTCAACATTGAAGTTGGTAGTGTAACATGGATGGATAACAATAGTGATCATTATAAAGCAAAATAGGGTTATTTACTGAAATTCTGAAATGCCCTTATCTTAAACAATTGTTAAGAAAAGAAAGTATTCTTATTCTTCAAGAACACAATGTACTCTGTTCAAACTCTGTGCAGAATGAAATGAACTGATTTAAATTTCCATGAAACATCCAAATACTACTCCCATGTGTATTTACTGCATATGCCGTATGGTTTTATTTTTTATTTAAATTTTTACCTTGTGGGTTGAGGGTCTTGTTTTAGCAACAGAGCTTAATTTGGTTATAAAATGCAAGAAGTGTTCTTTGTTCTCCAAAGCAGTAGTTAGTATGGTTAAAGTACCCATTTGTATGAGTGTAATATTCTTCTTCTTCTGTTTTTTTCCCTCAAATGCTCAACCGAGCTTCATGCATTTAGAATTGTGGAGTTTCTTGTTTTCAGTTTTCCTTAGAAGTTATTCCACAATGACTTAAGTGCATTTGCAGGAAAGAGATATCCCAGCTGCAGAACAAGGAAGTTGCATTGAAAAAGGCAGCAGCTAAAGGTAGCAAGGCTGAACAGAAAGCTAAGAAGAAGCAGGTGGAGGAAGAGATCTCTCAGCTTTCCTCTAAGCTCAAAGAAAAGCATGCTGAGGAACTTGCTTCATTAGGCTATAGTAGTAACAATGGAAAGGAGAAAAGCAATCTTGACAATTTAGTGAAGGCCATAGCCGGGGTGTCTGTTACCAATCAAGCTGACCATTCAAAGCCCAGTAAGAGTGTCAAGAGGCGTGAGAAGCGAGCTCAACAAGAAGCAGCAAGAGAGCAAAGAATACAAGAAGAGCAGAGCACCATTGTAAGTGATAGAATGGTTGAAAATGAAAAGTTGGAAAGAAAACTTGAACCTCTTGGATTGACTGTTAATGAAATAAAGCCAGATGGGCACTGCCTCTATCGAGCTGTTGAGGATCAACTGGCCCTCATCTCTGGAGGTTCTTCTCTGTACACTTACCAAGAGCTGCGAGAGATGGTGGCTGCTTATATGAGGAAACATGCATCTGATTTCCTCCCATTTTTCCTGTCAGAGAATGTGGTTGAAGGCGATTCTGATGATTCACTTACAGAGAAATTTGAGAATTACTGTGTGGAAGTGGAGTCAACAGCAGCTTGGGGAGGACAACTAGAGCTTGGTGCTTTAACTCACTGCCTGCGAAAACATATCATGATATTTTCAGGTTCCTTCCCTGATGTGGAGATGGGGAAGGAGTACAAATCTGATGGTGAGACTGGCTCATCAAATCCGAGTATTATGCTATCATACCATAGGCATGCATTTGGACTTGGCGAGCACTATAACTCTGTGGTTCCCATTTCGATCTGATAGGTAGTATTACAATATCCGTGAAAAAGATACTTTTGCCATGCACATTGACTATCTATTCTGTAATGCCTTTGTGATTATAAACCCATATGGAGCTTCAAAGTAAAAACTTAATGCTACAGTTTTGTTTTCCCTTTTGGTCTATTTTGTACTGGTTATTACTCTTTCATGCTTGCATTGTTGCTTATTGAGGTTTCATCGTATAGTGGTCCTTATGAAGCATAGTCTTAACTCTTAAATATTAATTAGCGTGATAGTCCATCTGGGTTGGAAATATCGGAATGTTGTTATAGAAGTGGAAGATGGGGACCCTATGGACCTGTAAGTGCTTTCAGAGAAGAGTGGCTGTGGAATCCATGGTGTTTTGAAATGGTTCTAAGATGGAGGTAAATGGGATTTTATCAGATGGTCACCTGGTTCGGTCTTAGTTGGGGTAGTATTATTCTTGGTTTTTTGGTAGTTGTTCTTGGTTCTCTTTGTTAGCTATTTGTTTTGTGTATGTTCTGCTGCTTTTTAATGAAGTTCTTCCGTTTTATCCATTAGTGAGTAAAAAAAAGTCGAGGGACTAGGCTTGGCCCAATTTAATCGACAGTTTGTGAATTATGACTTTTTGAACCATGAGTTAGATTTATATGTAAGAAATTTTTAGTCTCCTCGGGATGAATTTGCTTCCTGCCAAATCAGGAGGATCATTCAGGCCACCCCTATCTAATGGCGAGGGGAAAATGCTGACCAACTTCCTTGGTTGGGGTTCTTCTAATGGGGATTTTGAACTAAATCTATCTACTTCCTACCAGATAACAGATTTTTGACCCCAAGAGAGCTTAAGATTCCAAATTTATTCTGGCTGTGTAATAATTGGAGAGTTGCCACTCAATATAGTCCTACGAATCGTCGAGTCATCATGGATTGCCAAACAAAACAAGTAAATGTTTTTTGCGTCAGTTTGCCCAAGGACTCTTGGACTGAGTTGGGAGCCCAATTCTAGCAGCACAGTGCCATCATTTTTCCTACTATTCTTCTTCGGCTTAATAGGAATTCGAGACTGTGTAGCCTAAATGTGCTTCGAAATTCTATGCAATCAAGTACCTCACAACCCCATTAAAATTGTTCATCTATGCTGGTTGGAAAACACCACCTAGGACCAATTTGGGCCAAGCTTAGTATTAGTGGGTCTCCTTTAGGCGACGCTGCACCTGCTGGTTCCGGTGGACTCTTCAGTTACAGAAACCATAAAGGAACTTGGATTGTGGGGTTTTTAAGGAAGGTGGGCACGCCTGGAGCAGTCATCTACAAAATTGGAGAAAGAAAAAGAAAAAGGAAAAAAGAAAAATTGCCCAGATGAGAGATGTGCAGCCACATCGATATGACTACAAAAAAAAAAAAAAAAAAAAAAAAAAAAAAAAAAAAAAACACACCAGGATTGCATGGTGAAATCTATGGATGCTCATCACGAACAAAGACAACGAAATCTGGAATAGTGAACCACATGATCGATTAAATAGAAAAACAGCGGCACTACATGTACGAAGATGCTCACATCCACTTGAAGAATCGGTGTGACCCTGATGTTCTTATTATCTTGCAGATCATGATCGATCTAAATTGGATATTTGGAGATTAACCAAGATTCTGAAGAGAAAAGACTAGTGGGAAAAGTTTAAAAGAAAAGTAATATTGGCTTGTGTTGCAATTAAGTTATTGATTTTGTTCTACACTTGGGAACAACTATAATTGGGAGAACTTTCTCTTTTCCGCATCCATAAGGGCATTAAAGGTGAAGCATAGAATGGCGGCGGCTTTCTTTGAGACAGAGTGAGAGAGGCAGTGAAATATGAACCAAAAAATTTGTAAATGTACATACCTCAGGAAGTCTTATCTAATCCATGTCTGCAATGCCAAGACCTGACCATGCATTCTCTTTAAATTCTTGCCGTACATATGCAACTATCAAAGTTGACATTCCCCCCCTATACCAAAAAATAGGAAAGTTGACATTCCCCCCTAAAACATCACCAGATAAACCCATCTTTAAGTATCAAAAAAAAAAAAAGAAGGGGGGGGGGGGGGGGGGGGGGGGGTGGAGAAAAATGCAAGAAAGGAAAGAAAACATGTAATACATTAAAGCAGGATGATGGCATGAGCTGACATCACATTGGTTATGTGAAATGTGATGTGGTGAACCACACCCAAGTTATTGTAATTTCATGAGAAAATTACCAAATGATTTTGTGATTTTTCGGCCATTGAGAAAGTAGTCCTTTTCTTTTAAAAAAAACTTATTGACAATTTAATTATTTATTCAATAAAGCATTAAATTATTGGAAAATTAGAGTAGATGTTACTGTATAAGATAAAACTAGTACAAGAATTGTAGAAATACAAACAGTGTCAGTTGAGTCGTGGTGATCTTCAGCAAGAGCACTTGTTGCATGTCCCACACCATCCAGACACTCCTTTCCAGCTATGGTGCAAACCATGCAGTCTGCGAGCTCGACCAAATTGCAAATGGGCAGCAAATGGAAAGGGCACTGCTGAGTATGGGGTGTAGGCCGAGTGTACCAGCTGTGTTCATAGGCCCAAGGTTTGTGGGCGGTGCTAATGAGGCCATGAGCCTTCAGGTGAACGGCAACCTGGTCCAAATGCTCAAAGACGCAGGAGCAATAGGGGTTTGGAATAGAAAGTGAGCTACACAGAGGATTTAGATTAAAAGTAATTAATGTCCACACTATGCTTACGATATCATAATGTAGTACGAGCATTGATAAGATATTAAAATTATAAGTTACGGCTTTCGCTTTAACAGTATTTTAGGATGAGTGTAGGAGTGTTCATTAACTAAATCTCGAGGGAGAACCCGTGTAATTTTCTTGTATTCTCCTTTTGTTATGCTGATCGAATACGAAATAAACTTACTTATGTCGTGTCTGGATATATCGATGGCTCAAATCTAAATTAATTATTGGACTACTCTGCTTGTTCATCTTTAATTTCTCTGGTAAATACTATAATTAATATATACGGACACTTGCACGCCACCCAAAAAGGAAAAAAAAAAAAAAAAGGAAGAAGAAGAAGAGAAGAAAATAGTAGCAAGCTTGAGGACTGCAGGCATTGGCACTACATGGACTGCAAACTTTGCAGAATAAGTTGTGTTAAATGGTAATTCGAAATTTCCACATGATCGAGTGCACAGTAGAATGCATCTGTATTCCCTTTTTTTATTCCCTTTTTTTTTTTTTTTTTTTTTTGGGGGGGGGGGGGGGGGGTCTGAGTTGCATCTGTGTTCAGTTGGGGAACGGCACCAATCAAAGCGCAAATTAATGCCATATTTTGTGATAACAAAGATCTAGAGATCCTTCAGAGCATATTGCCGGCCTATGCATTTTATATTTATTGGTTGTGCATATATTTACATTTTATTGTGATATTGGAAGTATACAACTTATAGTTTAGTTGATGGTACTTAGAGATTATGGATAAGCATTAAAATATTTGTCTTCCTTTCTCTGAAAGGCTTTGTGAGTGTTCTAATACAACACCATTTAACTGGGTTATTGGCTAGAGGGTGGAATGGTTCTGGAAATGCCTTTCAGAAGCTCTGCCTCTGGTTCACATTTGAGTTGGACCAGACGGAACCCATTTTGGCTCTGCAGTTTTACAGTCCGCTATTATAAATTGCGTTGATCCTAGGCTATGATTTTAAGACTTTGAGTTTCGGTTAGGTTCAGGCACATGATATGATGGCCCATTCAAAATATGGATTAACTTGATTTTTGATATGTATAGCTCATATGAAAAAACTATATTCAACAAAATTTATAAAAGTTTGTGTAAAATCACGTGCCTATTAATCCTAAACCATATACTGAATTCAATTGATTGTCCGACGCCTCTGTCCAAGCAAATTGAGGTTTTTTAAACCAAGCGCAACCCGACTTACAAGAAAATTCAAGGAATTAGGGGTAAGGTTTGGATATGTAACCCTTGTCATTCTTGTGTTTTGGCTCGCAAATCCTACTAGAATAATTGAGTGGAGATTGAACAAAATCAAAGAATACAATTTTTTATACCAGTCTTGAGTCGTAAGATCTCGTAAGATTTAACAATCTAAAATAAAATTGAGCGGAAAAATAACACGAGTGTATGGATGGTTCCACCAAAAACCAAGGCAACAAAATACATAATAGTAAAACCATGAGGTGGATTTGAGAGGAAAGCAAGATGTACGAAGATTCGCATTTATATGACGATCAATCCTAATCGAAGATTTGGGGGAATAACGAAGATTTTGTAAGACAAAAAAGAATAGTTGTACGGAAAAGCGAGTCATATTGTCATGTGTTGCGAATTACGTATCTTGTTCTACAATTGAAACTGCTATACATGTCGGCGAGAATTTTCTCCTCTTCGCATCTCCTTAAAAAGGCATTAGAGGGTGAAGCATAAAATGGTTGTCAGCCTTCTTTGTCACACACACACACACATATGGGGCTAGAGGGGTCAACCGAGTGAGTGAGCCTCCCAATTTTTTTATTTTTTTTTCTATGCAAATTGTTTTATAATTACATATTTGACCCCCAAAAAAATATTTTAAGAGATTCATATTTAACCCTCTCAAACTTTGATCATTTTGCAAATTTGACTTTTTCACAAAACACAAAAGTCAAAATTCAAAATCCCTTCTGTTTTCCAATTGTGAATTCTAATTTTCTAAATGACGGTAAATTTGATCTTCCCAAAATTTCATTTTGCTTGCAAAAATAACCATCCTACAAAAGTTAAAAGTCCAAATCCATTTTTATTTTTTTATTTTTTTATATTACTTTTATTCTATATTTTCCTCTAAACTATTGGAGGAAAATAATTTTTCAGTGATTTAATGTCTTGACCCACCCCTAGCCTATATCTAAGAATGTATATGCTAATAGATGTACGCATATGACAATATCCATGTATGTGATGCCAAGATTCGTCCTTGCATTCCGTATGTATTCTTACTTGGCCCACGTCCCTACCAAAGTTGACATTCCCCACTAGCACCTCACCGTGCATATATACAACCTTCTTCTCTCTCATATGTGTATTCATTGAAAAGAGGCAACATGTAGCCATCTACGTACTTCATTCGCATGATATCACAAAAAAAAGATGGTACGGTCAAGTGACCCAAAATAATTGCTCCTTTCCTTTACCTCGAGCCTGTTATGCAAGCCGGTCCCCCTTGCTTTAATTCTTATATATTACGCTTTTTCTGCGCTGCAGGTATATTAGCGAGGCTGTATATATCTGGTATTTCAAATCCATCTTTGAGTTATACCTATAATTTTTATGTAATCATAAAGAAAATCTTATGTGCTGTCGTTATTAACAATAGCCGACATAATTTAACCATTAGAGTAAGTATAATTTGTCGATATGGACATATAGTTTTAATAAGCGTGGAGATTAGATTTAGAGCAATGCGCATTATATAAATCAATTTTTTGCTCAAATGATGTGATACGTAATTACTTGATTAACCCATCGAAAAATTTCATTAATGATTTGTTTAGATGAGAGATTTGTAAGAGGGGTTTGGGTTAAGATGGCATCAAAATCTCATTTAAATCCAAATCTCTCGTCCAAATGCATCATAAAAAAATGACTATCTATTATGATCGAGTTGATGTCCATAATGATTGTCACATCATTTGACTAGATATTTGGGTCAAGATTTGTATCTTAACCTAACAATTAAGACTGATGCATGATAGGTTGGTTGAGTCTTAATCAAACATTTGATGCCTAAATAAGCACTTTGCATGAAGAATCACACGACGGTGAAAGCATAAATGAATAATATACATATAGCTGGCCTTTCCACAGCATTAATCATATGGTTTATGTAAAGAATATCTTAGCAGCATTTCCTTCCAATTAGTGGCATGTGTTCAAGAAGATGAAGTCGTGGGTCCTCAAAGATTTATTCTTCTCTTTGTACGGCCGTATACCCTGCATTTTATATGTCATACTATGCTGTTATGGGCAGTTGGGCAGACTTCCTTTCCTAAGCATTTTCGGCCTCCCGATTTCTCCTTTTTCTTGTCTTTCCACTTTATTTTTTTTCGGGTACGACTTTCAATTGTCTTTCGGTCTTCTCGAAATTGTACCTGATGCGAATCTTGTTATGGGGGGAGAAAAAGGGGCCACACAATTGGATAAAGCCAACTTGTTTCTCCACATGCATCAACAGATGCTGCATTAATACAGACTGAAAATAAATGTCTCTGATGAAAAATATACTCAGTATTTTTACCAAAATGACATTATGCAGTTTCCTTAGGGATTTAAATATGGTAATTGAAAAGGAATAATAAATAGACCAAATTTTTGCCCAAATGGATCTACTTGTCCAACTCACATTGATAGCTGATGTGACAAACAATGTAAACCCAAGTGAGTGCCACATCAGCCTTCATGTTATATGCAAATGAGTTTGATATTAGTGTGACATTGCTCAATCATTAATTAATTAGCTTAATTAATACACCATTTGGGTAAAAATATTTGTGCAGTATATATATTTTTTATTTTATTTTATTTTTTAGAATTGGCCATTTTGGAATTATTCATCATGCTGTGTATATACATTTTTTTTTTTCCAGATTATTGTTCATTCAATTTTAGATTTTTTGTTTACTATGTTGTTGTTTATTCTTGGTCCCAACTGATTTGGGAGGGAACCCTCTCTCCTCTAACCCCCATTTTGGTGTCATGGCCAAATAGCTTTGCGCTAAACTAAAAACCAATTCAGAACTATTTTAGCTCATGGTTTAGCTCCTTGGTTGGAGAAACCCCTTTGAGCTATTTTTGGCCAAGTGAGCTATATTTAGCTTTGACTCATGATTTGGCTCTCCTGTTAGAGATGCTCTAATATACTATTATACAACTTGTATCACTTATCGACATTCACTTTGTCGTTATCAAGCAAAATATCTTTTATTTAGAACCTATAGCTTTTGTCTCTTACCCATTTTATTCTATCTAGGAGACAATGCAATCCATTATCCTAAAATGGACTTGCCTATCATGGAAACAAGGCAATCCATTATCCTTAAATATATGGCCTTGACTAGCCTGTATAAATAGACCTCCATGGGAACTCAAGTTCCTCATAGCAAAACGCCTTGAACTTTCTTCTATCACAAGCTCTAATTATATCCCACATTGCTTTTTTTCTTGATAAATCCTCAATAGGCATTTTTGCCAGCTTTCAAAGTTTAATTTAACAAAGCTTTATCTTTCTTACTTCTCTGCTTGTAGTGATGGATATGGTAAGGAGCGTGGTGTCCGAAAAGCCGGTGGTGATCTTCAGCAAGAGCACTTGTTGCATGTCCCACACCATCCAGACACTCTTTTCCAGCTATGGTGCAAACCATGGAGTCTACGAGCTGGACCAAATTGCAAACGGGCAGCAAATGGAAACGGCACTGCTGAGTATGGGGTGTAGGCCGAGTGTACCAGCTGTGTTCATAGGCCAAAGGTTTGTGGGCGGTGCTAATGAGGTCATGAGCCTTCAGGTGAACGGCAACCTGGTCCAAATGCTCAAAGACGCAGGAGCTATAGGGGTTTGGAATAAAAAATGAGCTACACAGAGGGTTTAGATTAAAAGTAATTAATGTCCACACGATGCTTACGATATCATAATGTAGTACGAGCATTGATAAGATATTAAAATTATAAGTAACGGCTTTGGCTTTAGCAGTATTTTAGTATGAGTACGGTGTAAGAGTGTTCATGAACCAAATCTCGAGGGAGAATCCGTGTAATTTTTACTTGTATTCTCCTTTTGTTATGCTGATCGAATACGAGATAAACTTACCCATGTAGGCCATGTTTGTTTGGTTGGAATGGAATGGGTAGGAATGGAATCTGATTCCATGCTCAAAATAGTCTGGAATGAAATAAAATTGAAATAAACATTACGGAATGAATATCATCTACTATTATTTGATTCCATTCTCATATAATTACCTCATCCAAACATGTTGTTTGGAATGAATTGGAATGAGATTCCATTCCATCTATCCCATTCCAACCAAACAAACATGGCAGTAATGTGTCTAGACCGATGGCACAAATCTAAATTAATTATTGGACTACTCTGCTTGTTCATCTTTAATTTCTCTGATTAATACTATAATTAATATATTGGAATACTTGCACGCCACCCAAAAAAAAAAAAAACCAAAGAAAAAGAAGGGAAAATAGTAGCAAGCTTGAGATTGCAGGTATTGGCACTAACAACATATTATCAACAACGTTTTTTCAAAATATTGCTGTAGTGGGGCTTTAACAGCATTTATGATAAAAAAACATTGTTAAAAATGATTAATCTAGTTTTATTAATAATGTTGGTTCATAACGTTTTCGTTGGGAAACTAAAACCCAATTTGGGTCGCTGATGTTTCCTTCGCAGAACCCCCCAAATTGGCAGGAAATCTTGACGTACTTTTGAGGATCTGAGCTGCAGAATTATTTCACTCATATCCTGGAAGATAATCTGAAGTTGCCTTTTGATTTAAATTTGCTTATTATCTGCCTTAGCGGGTGAAATATTAAAAAATCTTTTCTTAGAAGAGAGATTAAGTTTCTGTCCTTTAAGTTCAAAGCTATTACTGCTTAATTTCTTTAATGAATGTGGGAGATTTTGGGATTTACCGTGAAGTGGGTTTTCATATGATTGTTCAAATGAAGGTCTGGAATATTGAAGATTCTACTGTCCAAGGGTGTACTTAGGTCCTCCCATTTGCTGTTATTATCAGCCTTAGTGGTTTGATTAGTCCACTTGATTGAACTCAGGTTGGTATGGAAAGTCTTTACCAAGCTTTCATATGCATAGCAGACCAATTTCCCATATAAAGGAAGGTGTGGAGCGCTGGAAGCATAAAATTTTTCATAGTAATATAGATTTATCTTTCATAAATGGCTTTACATAATAGAAAATTGACTCAGTCGCAACGCGCCTGACTAAGTCAATTTTAGGATCCCTGTCCTGCAAATCACTCGATTTAGCTCTGTCTCATGCGCACGTGGGAACTCTCTGCATCTCACCACATGATACCATATACAATAGGTGGGATATTATATAAGTCCACTAAAACTCTTTCACTTTTCTAATGTGGGACAAGGTGTTATCACACTCAAGTAAAAAATTCTTTTAAGAAAACCTTTAGATTTTTGAAATACTTATTTTATACTTAAAATACAACAAAAATTAGTGGAATATTGACATGAAGAACAATCAACTTCAAAGATAAGAAAGGGGTTTTCCTTTTCTGTTTCTGCGTCATGGATAAGGCCAGTCTGTGGGTTTCAGCCCAATTCGCTTAGCATGCAGGCAGACGACGTACATCTTCTTCCTTACTATTTTTAAATGATAAAAATAAAAATAAGAAAAAATAAAAAAAATCACCAAATTAAAATCTTATCCTGACACAGGGCAGCAAGTGGCATTACGAAGTGGACTGGAATACTCGATAATGAAAGAACTTTATATATTTAATATAAGCCAAAGCTCATCATTTTATATATTAATTTTCAATTGACTAATCTACAAACGAATAAATGTGTGATTTTTATAAGAGTGGGTTGCATGATGAATCTTTATCTCATGATGGCTGGCATAGTGCAACTTAACCAGTGTGGCCTACCCAAAATCCATTCCTTTTGAATCAATGAGCAAGATATTTGGGCATAAATGGAAACCTTTTTTGGGTACTAACCCACCATTTGATGCCTAAACAGACCCTCTTTACATGAAAAATCTCACGATGATAACGATAAATGAAAAAATATATATATATATATAGCACAGCCTTCCACATTATGGCAAGAATAATTCCTTCGAACTTGTACAATCTGTACTAGTAGATATTCTTCGATCCCCTTGCACGGACGTTACGCGGATTTTGTCTTACTGTGCTATTAAGGGAAGATTACCATTGATAAGCATCTTTCTCCTCCAGATTTATATTTTTTATTGTCTTTTTATTGGCTTTCGGTTTTCCTGAATTGAACTGGATGCGAATCTTGTTTATATGGGGGAGGTAAAGGGCTACCCACCAAATGGATCGATAAACCCAACTTCTTTCTTCCACCTCACTAGATGCTCCAATATAGATAGAACAGAGCAGAGGGTCGGATCCTATGACGAAAAATAAAATAAAATTATCAAAATGACCTCACTTCACTCTGATTAGGAGAACTGATACTGGTTGATTTCAAATCCTTGTAGTAACGTTTCGACTATTAAAAATACTGATATGCAATAGTGAAACACAATAGGTCGTTATCAAGCAATGATCAAGGGTAGTTTGGGACCAAAATAAAATCCTTTTGGAACATTTTATTCCTTTTCAGCTGTAATCCTATCTGGGAAACAATGCAATATCCATCACCACCCTCTATAAATAAGGCCTCCAGGGGAGTCCAAATTCCTCAGATCAAAACCAGAACTCTCTTCACAGGCTTTAATTTGCAATAGAAAAAAGTTCCTCGTTATTCTTCTGTTGTGCGTAGTAATGGATACGGTGATGGGGATGGTGGGAGAAAAGCCGGTGGTGATCTTCAGCAAGACCTCTTGCTACATGGGCCACACCATGCACACACTCATTTCCAGCTATGGTGCAAACCCAACGGTTTACGAGCTAGACCAAATTCAAAATGGACAGCAAATGGAAAGGGCATTGCTGAGTATGGGGTGTAGGCCGAGTGTACCGGCTGTGTTCATAGGCCAGAGGTTAGTCGGTGGTGCTGATGAGATCATGAGGCTTCAGGTCAACCGCAGGCTTGTCCAAATGCTCATAGATGCTGGAGCTATATGGCTTTGAAATCAACAGTAATGTCCAGACATAAGCCTTTTTCTTCTCTTTTTTTTCAACTCTTGGCCATGGACTAAATCTCAAGGAGAACTAGTGTTTTAGGTTCTTTTCTTCTTTGTATTATGCTAAATGAGGTGTACTTATGTAATCTGTGCGGATGACTCAAAATCTAATTAATAACATATTAATTGTAGTTCTTCTGTGGTGTGTGGGTGTGTGAGTTCTTCTTTCGTTTGGCAAAAAAAAAAAAAAAAAAAAAAAATATATATATATATATATATATATATATATATATATATATATATATATATATATATATATAAAATAATTGTAGTCCCTTGGTTATTCATATTTAATTGGTCTTTTATATAATAGGCAAACTTACAGTACTAAAAATAAATGGGAAATATGCCAAAAGTCCAATTTAAAGAATTCATACAGTTAGCAGTTTTGGTAGAATTTTTATACAGCCCCAAATCCACAACAATGGCTGATTTTTTCTTCCAAATTCCAACCTTGCCCATATTGGTTGTTATGATAAGCAATCAATGTGATTCCCCACATTGATTGTCATTAATTTGACCCTATTTTTTCTCCCCACATTTTCTATAATAAATACCCCCCCCCCCCCCAAATACCAACAAATGGATTCAAATCAGTCGTAACCCCAAGCATAGTTACATGAACTCATCGGGAACTAGGACAAATGGTTATAACAATTACCAAGTAACAATTCACAGCTAGTGATCAAAATCCCCAAATTTGACAATGCACAATATCCTCCAAACTTGGCATTCAAATAAGATAAATAGTTACATGAATTCATGGAAAACAAAATTTTTACAGTTACAACCAACCAGTACCTATTTACAGACTGTGTTCAAGAAGCTCATATAACTAAAATGATACGAGGAATCACACGAAACAATGCACACAATTAACTTCATACAAAAATCACCACAAAAAAAAAAAAAAAAAAAAAAAAAAAAGGGACAATCTATTGTGTAACTGTTACAACACGTCCAATTTCACAACCATCCCGCCCATTTTTCAAGTGTAACTGTTAAATCATACCCATAGACACAAACCACCAAAAATTGACATCTTTTTTGGATACGTTGGTTTGGCTTGGCTACTTGCACATCAAGAAAACATTGGTTTAGCTTTAATTTAGTTGCGTGATTTTTGAAATTTGATTATCCAAGTTATTGTGTCAAGAAAACCCTAGATTTTAGGAAAAGTTTGTGTTAGAAATTTTCAAACAAAAACGGTTTGTAGTGAGGGGGCAAGGGCATTTTTGTCGTGTCCACCCTCAATGGACTTGAGGCTTCATTAGTTTTTTTAAGGGGAACTTTAACCTGTACAAGTATGCAAAATTGGACTTATGGCCAATCGCCCCAAAAATAAATAATAATAATAATAATATTATTATTATTATTATAGAAAACTCAAAGAAGAAAAACAGTGGCTAACATGGGGAAGAAACGTCTGCCTATCCCGTGCAACTTGAATTTGGTCAATACACTACTCAACCACTTAGGCTGGTCCTGGGCCATCTTGTAAGGCTTAAAGTTAACGTTGGTCTGCTCTGGTCCAGCCCAGTTTATTTTTCCGGAGGGCGTCTTTTAAACCTCTATTAGTCTATTCTACATTTCTACTTGTGAAACATTCTCCATTTATCTTCCTGCCTCAATTTGGGGATCCTTCAGGCTATCCCTATCCTATGGGGGCCTACAGCCTAACTTCCCCTTCCTTATCCAGAATTGTTTAATTCCTACAATATGCTGATTGCTTGGGCTTCAGAAGGAATAAACTTGTTTTTCGTGGAGTGGGCCGTTACAGTTGCAGCTTAGTTAGAGACTCTGTAGCCCATGCTTCGGCCCATAAAAAATCCACCCCTCAAAAATAAAATAAAAATATGGGAGGCTCTATTAGCACCCAACGACTTGCTTTTCATCCCCCACTTAATTTATATTTTAAGGTTTTATGAAAAATATAAAAGATTTTCATAAAAACTGATCACATAATCTATTATAAAATATCATTTTGAACAAATACTACAAATGGCCAGAATTTTCATTTAAACGATAGATTTTGTAAAAACTTTATTCTACAAAATTGTTTAAAATAATGTTTTTTAGTAGATAGTGCGTTCGATTTTTATGAAAACCTTTTATATTTTTCATAAAATCTTAAAATATAACATAAATGGGGAATAAAAAGTAAGTCTTCAAATGCCAATAAAAGCATCCAATAAGCTTAACACTGATGGGCTTCGATGGTTCACGGGGACCGTACTCATTAGAAACTAGGTTGGATATTGGGTTGAAGTGTCAAATAAATTGACTCCGCCCAAAATTATGTATGGTCTTCTCCTAGTCGTCTTATGGATTTTATTTGTTGGACCCTGTTAGCACGACAGATTGTCTTTGTTAAAAGTATAATGAAAGTCAAATCATGTCAGTGATCTTAGATATTTTATCTTTCTCCTCCAAGTTGCTCCTTGTCTTGTCCTTGTTGTCGTCTTTCGGTTTCCTAGAATTGAACTGGATGGTGATCTTTATATGGGGGGAGGAAGCGGGGCTACCCAATTGGATAAACCCCAACTTCTTTCTCGACCTAAGAAGATGCTCCACTATACAAAAAGCCCAAAGTAGTAATGAAGAAAAACAAAGATGTGAAGGAGCATTCATGCACCCCCCAAAAAACGAAAGAGGCGGCCGCCGCCGCGGGGGGAAGTAAAATTATCAAAATGACCTTGCTTCGATCACTTATTAAGTAGGGGGCTAGAAGCCGTTGATTTCAAATTCCTGCGGTACCTAACCAAACCGGAATTGTTCCATTCATGTCGAAAAACCCTTTTTCGATATCGAAAAATATCAATCATCACATGAGCTATACCTTATTAAGGTTAGTGTTGTCATTTGGGAATGTTGTAAATCCCCTACTTTAGTCACATTATTTGCATTAAATATAAGTGCCCCACATACAATAGGTCGTCATCAAGCAATGACGAAGGGGTAGTTTGGAACTCCAATGAAATAAATATCCCCTTGGCACATTTGATTCCTTTTCAGTTGTCATATATTTTTTGGGGGAAAGGTGGGAAAATTCTCCACACCCTTACATATGGCTTCTGTATAAATACAACTCCAAAGGAGCTCAAGTTCCTCATAGCAAAATTAAGGACTGAACTCTCTTCACAACCTTCATAACTCATCACATTACTCTCTTACCCGATAAAATTAATTCCATCTCAATTAATCTAGCTAGGCTTTTATTTTTTTTTTTTTTTTGCGACGTTTCAATTAATTTGTAACAGAGAGAAGTATCTTTCTTTCCTACTCGATCCTCTGTTGTAGCGACCGTACGGATGGATATGGTGATGAGCTTGGTGGACAAAAAGCCGGTGGTGATGTTCAGCAAGAGCACTTGTTGCATATGCTACACCATTAAGACACTGTTGTCCAGTTATGGTGGAAACCCTACAGTACACGAGCTGGACCAAATTCCAAATGGACAAGAAATGGAGAGGGCACTGCTGAGCATGGGGTGTCGGCCGAGTGTACCGGCTGTGTTCATAGGCCAAAATTTTGTTGGCGGTGCTAATGAGATCATGAGCCTTCAAGTCAGCGGCAAGCTCAAAACAATGCTCATTCAGTCGGGGTTTATAGCTCTATGTCTTTAGCAGTATAATTTGATAGCTATGAGATACACGACTCCAGCGGGGTATGATACATGAATAGCTTCTTTTTTTTTCCTTTTTTCCTCGGCGGTGGCAGTTTACAAGTCTTGTCGGCCATGAACCAAATCTTTAGAAGAACCTGCGTTTTAACTCATATTCTCCTTTTGCTATATGCTAAATAAAAGTATATTTTTACGGCACATAAATTCAACGCATTGAATTATCATATTCAAGAAAATGATGGTCATTATAACAAATAACTAGATAAAAGTAGGAATTCAAAACAATAACATTTCTTAAATTTTTAATATTTTTATTTATATTTATTTTTGGTTGGGTAATATAAATTTTCAAGAATTGATCCTACGATATCAACTACAGTAATTTTCAAGAATTGATCCTACGATATCAACTACAGTGATGCATGACTCTAATTTTTTTCAAATATTTTAATTCAAAGTAATAGATTTTTGCCAATTTGTTAAAGTACTAAATTTCAAATTAATTAGACATTCAAACATGCCCTCATTGCACCACCAATAAAGTACATCCAAGAGGACCCAGTTAATGTGTAAACCAAGAGTACAAAAGAGTTAGTATATTTTCTATTGAATGGGGGAATGGTGATGTGCCAATATTCCATTGGTTTTTTGAATATGTGTAAAGAAATGTAGATGCATTTAAATTCCTCACCACCACAAAAGAGAAGGTGGTGGATTGGCTTTGAACCAAACTAGTTTCACCGTCATCTCTCCGGCTCTCTCTCTCTCTCTCGGAAGAAAATTCAGTAAGTTAAAATCACAGTGAAAAAAAAGTAGAGAGGTAGTGAAATGAAGAGATATGTGTGGCCTGTTACATTTTTAATTAGGCTACTCCTTGCTTTCTTTGTCCACGTAAACATGAGAAGTACTTAAGTCTCATTATCCACAAATAAAAAAAATAAAAAGAGGGGGGGGGGGGGGGGGGAATTTTAGATTGGTCTTGCTACGGGAAAATAAAAGCAGTTCACTACAAATTATCACTAACTTATTAGTAAATGACTACTGACTTAAATAACAATGACTACTAAATGTATTTTTTTTTTTTTCATAGCCCGACCAAAGGGCTTTACCCATTTGATATAGATTTTCAACCATTCAAAAGTATCAGATAAAGAACTAAATAACTAAAATGATGAAGCATAGCTAAACTTTCACGCACAATATATTTGATTGCTTAAAAACTGAACTCGAGGTATTGTAATTAAGGATCCCATCAGACCAACCTAATTAACTGACCAAACTAAATAACTGGTTTATTTCCTCCCCTGTTTTTTCAAGTTAAAATTGCCTAATGTAATGCCCATCAATAACTGGATTGTGATTGACCCAGCTCCAACCAAATGTCAATAGTCTGGACTTGGAATTGCTGGACTTGGAGTTGCTTGGTAATCTAAATTTCAAACAATAGTTATGCAATTTTTTTGCATGCCTCCAGATATGTCAATTTCTTCCTTTTTTATTTTTATTTTTTGTTATCGATTAGAAATATCTCAAATCTTACTCCTATTGAGATTTCAACCCAGATTATTTCCTAAACGGCCCATGTGAGACATCCAGCCAATACCCACACAAGTAACGATGACCTTTGAGAGTATACTCAGGAATTGACCACTCAACTAATCCTATGGGGATCGCTAGATATGTCAATTAAAGCATCTTGAAAAAAAAAAAAAAGTTTGATAAATGTCTTTCTTATTTAAAGTTATCTTCAAATGCATACTCATCCGACAAGATCATCTAAGAAATCAAAAAATAGATAAAGGATTTGTGGAGACATCACATCAGTATATATTACAAAAAATGACACATTGTTAAAGCAAGAAAAAAAGATGGAATAGTGAACCACGTGATCGATTAAAGAAGAAAACAACAGTACATGTACAAAGATATGAACATAAACAAGAAGAATCATGTGACCTTGATGTTCTTATTATCTTGCATATCATAATCGATCTTAATCGGAGATTTGCAGAATAATCAAGATTTTAAGGAGAAAAGAATAGTGGGGAAAGAACTTTTTTAAAGGAAAGATAGTCATATTGTCATGTGTCATGGGTTATTCATTTTGTCCTAAACCAGGAACAACTATATTTGAGAGATTTTTTTTTTTTTTCTTTCCTTTTTCACATCTGTAAAGGCATTAAAGGTGAAGCATGCTTATAAGTTATAATGGTCCTCACTCCTCACTCCCCACACCTCAGCCTTGAGCCTTCTTTTGTTTGAGAGAGAGAAATATGAAGCCAAACGATTTGTACAGAAAGTCGCCCCTCCTTGTAACCACCCCGGCCAAAAATCGTGGCATGAGTCAATGATGAGTCATGTCCTTCCAATTAGTGTGCAATGTGTATAATTAGATAATTGTTGTGGGTCCTCAAAGTTATTCTCTCTCTCCAAATTTCTCCTTTCGGTTTTCTAGAATTGAACTGGATGCGAATCTTGTTATGAAGGAGAAAAATTAAAGGACCACCCAATTGGATAAACCCAACTTCTTTTTCCACCTAAACAGATGCTCCAATAAAGATACAGAGCAGAAAACAAAAAAAAGAAGGTGAAATTATTAAAATGACATGGTAACAGATCGAAAACTAGCTGTTCCCTCCTCCGTTCCTTAAATATTGTCTCATTGATGACCTTTTGGGACAGTCCAAAATGGGAATAGGAACAATGGGCAGTTTTTAAAGAACAGAGGAAGTAGTTGATTTCAAATCCAAGTGGTCATATGAACCTAACAAACTAGCTCGAATTATATCCCTGAAGAGGGACAGCGCGCTCCTGTGGTGGGTTCAATGGATCAGTCGAGGAATGCGTTGCATGGGAAAGATGGCCAACCATTAATGGGCTACACCTTATGCTTCGATCGAGTCGTCATCTGAGAATGTAAATCCCAACTATAGCTAGTCACATATATTTTACATATTAATCTACTGATCCTTTTGCGCCAAGTACACACTAGGTCGTTATCAAGCAATGATCCTTTTGCGATGAAATAGTATGGGTAATTTGGGAGTCCAATGAAATAATATCTGATCCTTTTGCAAAATTTATTCCTTTTCAGTTGTTAAATATTGTATCTGAAAAACAATGCAATTCACCACCCTAGCTTATATGGCTTGTATAAATAGACCCCCATGATGAGCTCAAGTTCCTCAGAGGAAAAGCCTTAAAACTCTCTTCACAAGCTTTTCATAGATCACATACATTGCCCTCTTGCTTGATAAATTCTCAAACTTCCTGAATCGGCATTATTGCCACCTTTGGATTTGTAGTAGCAGCTAGAAAAGCATTTGTCTTACTATTGATCATCCGTCGTAATCATAGCAATGGATACGATCACGAACTTGGTGAGAGCAAAGCCGGTGGTGGTATTCAGCAAGAGCTCTTGTTATATGGGCCACACCATCCAGACACTCCTTTCCAGCTATGGTGCAAACCATGCAGTGTACGAGCTAGACCAATTTCAAAATGGACAGCAAATGGAAAGGGCACTGCTGAGCATGGGGTGTAGGCCGAGCGTACCAGCTGTGTTCATAGGCCAAAGGTTTGTGGGCGGTGCTAATGAGGTCATGAGCCTTCAGGTGAACGGCGACCTCGTCCAAATGCTCAAAGATGCTGGAGCTATAGTGGTTTGGAATAAAAAGTAATGTCCACACCATGCTTTGATATCTTCCTGCAGTTAAACTGTACAAGCATGGATAAGTTATTAGAATTTTGAGATACAAGATACTTGAATTAAGTACCAGTCATATAATCTGTGGCCCCTCTCAGCCAATGATCGATTGAAGAACCTGTATCTTAGTGTACTTCTGTATAAGTATTTTCTTTCTGTTATGCTAAATAATTAAGAGTGTATTTTATGCGCCACATGCCCAGACGGCTCAAATCTAAATTTTATATGTGATAGCTAGTACTCTGCTTTTTCATCTTTGCTCTGATAAAGTAGGAAATTTATGCATGCTCTCATGCATATTCACCTTTGGCAGCTAAGTGTGCCCTTAAACTGACACACAAACATAGCTTTTTTTCCCATTTTTTCTTCTTCCTGATCAGCAAAGACAAAATTTTGTTACTAAAGAAAAATAGGCTATATGGCAACTACACACGCCGAAGCATAGAACTCTAAATCCACCTCCCCCAATTTTTTTTTTTTTTTTTTAAAAAAAAAAAAAAAAAAAAAACACACTTAGGTGAATGACTCAGGTGTTTAAACCTTATTTTCTACTCTTCTTCGTTAATTTTTCAATTTAAAAACATAAATTTATTAGTAGAGTACCCAAACAGGTGAAACGAGCTTAAGAATGACATGCTCTGATATCATATTTAGTTTTCAACCTATATAAAAACCTAAACTTATAAGTGAAATGCTCAAATAAGTATATGAAGATATATTTAATTTGATATTTAATCGATGTAAAATATGGGACTTCCTAACACATTTCAATTTGTTTGCACGCATACTTCATTTTGGGATAGTTTTCCCATTTTCAGAAATCAAAGTCATTAATCACTTTCATTTCTCAAAGTACCTTTCATCCTAAAGGATGTTTGCCCATTTTTTCCATTTTCTATATAGGGTGAAATTGAAAAGGTTAAAAAATTAAGTTACGTAACAATATTATAAATGCATCATTTAAATATTTGTGTTGGGACACAACGGGTCAACGGGACAAACAATTTACAGAGTAGAAGATAAAGAGTACAATTATTTATTTATTTATTTAATTTTAAGTATCTATCTTTTACTTTGTATGAGGTAAAGTACGAGTACAAGTACCAACTGAACCACCCTGGGGTTTGGTTGTTTTGATCATCTTGACGTGTTACCGTCTGATTCGCCTACGTACTAGCTAGCTTGTGCTTTGTGGTGTAAGTGGAATTGGATCCTCTGCCATGGTATGGAAGAGAGCATCTTTACTTACAAAGAAGCATAGCTTGACACGTGGCAAATAGGTGATCTAATGGACAGCATTTTATTATGATTTTTAAGGGGGAAAAAATGTTGCCTTCCCATCTCCGGTTGTCTTCTCCGGCGAGAACTGACACCCACATATGACATATCTTCTCCTTCCATCACCCTCTGTTTTCTATTCACCATCCTCCGACCAACCTCCGCCATCTCCGCCACCTCTCTATTTCCCCATCTCTGTAACCTAAAGCTCCCAATGGAGCGGCGTCCCACTCAAATTTCACCGGCGGGCTCTTAAACCCAATGTTGCCGTCACCCCCCTTCTACAAAATCCAATCAGGATGGGTTAGTGTTACTGTTTTTGGAAAGAAGATAGATGAGAGGTGGTGGTGGGGGCATTTGATTCCATGAGAAAAAGAGATTAAAATGAAGATACCCAAAAGGGGTTTTTACTTAAAATGAAGAACACAAACCCATGAAATGAGATTTAAAAGATTTGATGAAAATCACCCATGAATCCATAATTCCATGAGAGTCGTGGTCAGTGAACCCACTCCCTCAATGGAAAAATCATTAATGCTTATCTTTAAGATCCCATTCACGGGAAGATCTCCACTTTCAGTTTGTAAAAGATTGAAAATTGGGTTTTAGAGAGAGAAAAAAATGGGGGATTCATTGGAGTATGAGCAGAGGGGCTGAGCTGCTTGTCAAGGATTCAAGGTTCTTTGGAAAATAAAAAGAAGGTGCCCAAAACGCGATCATAGTCGGGGCTCGTGTGGAGAAGGGCTGCCGGAGAAAAACGCCAGAAAAAGAAGATAACGAGGATAGAAAAGAGAGAAATGATAATACCAACGGTGTCGTTTATTGTGTGATTTTGTAAAAATAAAATGGCCGTTGGAAATGCTTGGCACTTTCTTTTTGGGCAAGCTATTGCCACCACATAAAATATTCTAAGTTCCCACTTAATTTATATTTTTTAAGTTTTATGAAAAATATAAAAAAAATTTACAAAAACTAATTACATTGTCTACTAAAAAACATCATTCTGAACAACTTTGTAAAAAAATTTGTTTTCAAAATTTATCATTTAAGTACATTTTTTGGTCATTTTTCATGGAAAATGAAATAAATATTGTAAATGGTCAAAAAGTCTGGTTCAATTATAGATTTTGAAAAATTTTTATTTTACAAAGTTGTTCAAAACGATGTTTTTTAGTGAACAATGTAACTAGTCTTCACAAAAACTTTTTATATTTTTCATAAAATTTTAAAAAGTGTAAACTAATGAAAAGTTTAAAATACTTCTGTGTTGGCAATAGTCCCTCTTTTTTTTTTTCTGCTGGGTAAGTAATTGGTGGTGCAAATTTTTTGGGTATGGATGTCTCTCTCTTACGAGAAGAACTTCCATGTAACTGTGATATGGCCAGGTGGTATCACCAGCCAATCACAATCAAGCAGAGTAGGAAAATCAGTGTACTTGTAAGTCCCATTTTTCCACTTTGCTTGATTGTGATTGGCTGGTAATACCACCTGGCCATATCACAGTTACATGGAAGTTCTTCTCCTCTCTTACACTCACACACACACAGTTTTTTATAAAAATCTAGATAAAAGAGGTGCGTGGAGCCGAGGACATCGATATGACCACGTGTTGCATGGTGAACAATGTGGATGTTCACATCATGAACAAGGATAACAAAGTAAGGAATATGGAACCACTTGATGGATTAAAGAGGAAAACAACAGCACACGTACGAAAGATGCGCCCATCCAGATGAAGAATCGCATGACGCTGCCATCTGGAAATTTAGAGAAATAATTCAGGTGTTGAAGGGAAAATAAAAGTGGGAGGCAGGAAAGATAAGAGCAATATTGTCATCTGTTGTAAATAATTAATCTATGGTAGAAAGTTGAAACAAACTAAGAGTAATAATATTTGGAAGAATTTTCTCTTTTTCCGCATTTATGAAGGCATCAAAAGGTGAAGCATATAATGGTTGTCAGCCTTGTTTGTTTCTCCTCTCTTGTACGCACAATTTGTACAGAAATGTACTTAGGAATCCTTATCTAATCTTGTCTGTGATGCCAAAACACGACCTTGCATTGCATTCTTTGTAATATTCTCCCCTCCAAATAACAATAATTAAATAAATAAATATTTCTTTATATTCTTGCTGTACACATGTATTCATCAAAGTTGACATCCCCCCATAAAATTAAGCTCACCATATAATTAACCTTCTTATCATCTCTCTCACCACTCCCCTCAGGCCAACCCTAATTGGTATTTTTTTTTTTTTTCCCTTCTCATGTAATGAGATATGACCAACTTTATGGTAAAATTATAATAAATATAAAAATAAAAATAAAAAGGAAATATTTCTTGGATAATCTATATAGTAACCATGCACCAACTTTTAAGCAGAATTATGGGATGAGCTGACGTTACATTGGTGATGTGTGGTCTGTGGTGAAGCATAAATACCAAGAATCGTCTGATTGTAATTTCATGGGAAAAATACCTAGAGGGTTTGTGAACTTTTGGCCAAGTAAGGAAATTTAGCAGAACGTGCATGGGAACCTTATTATTCCAAATCAATGAATATTAGCACAAAATCAATTGATATATATATATTGGCAACAAGTGGCATTAAAAAATTGGAGTCGATAGTGAAAGTTGTTTATTTATTTATTCTAAGTAAAAGCTCTTCATTTATTTATTTTTAATTGGCTAACAAACAAATTAAAGTGGTTTGTGAGCTTTCTTTATATGCAAAAGTGTATCCTACATCTTTCCCTTTAGATAAATTTCGACTATTTTCCTTGACTAATTCAGAAGTCAATCAATGATCTTAAACCAATAAATTAAAAGATCCTAATCCGCAGACGGGCAAATCTTTTCCTCTTCTAATTGAAAGCATGCGGTTGGTGGAAATCTTAGGATTAATTTTTTGTATAGCACGACTTTACGGTGCAGCCTACACACAATCAAATGCTTTAATTTCTTTACTTTTTTTTAAAAATTTTTTTTTTATAAATAAAATAAAATAAAATCTTCTTTTGGTTTCTCGAATTGAACTTCATGCACATTGCTAGCTACCTTAGTCACACTTTCCATTATAATACACTGTACGAGATGCAACTTGTAACAGTGCGACACAGTAGGTCATTTTCAATCAAAGTTCAAGGGTTGCTGGGTTGGGACCTCTGTGAGATGATATCCTTTGGAAAATTTTATTCCCTTTCAGTTGTTATTCCATCTGGAAAACAACGCAATTCACCACCCTAGCTTCTATATAGCCTTTATAAATAGACCTGCATGGAAACTCAAGTTCCTCATAGCAAAGCCTTAACCCTCTTCTGAAGCTTCATAAATCGCATTGCTACCTTACTCGATAATTTATCAAACTTCTCAATCAGCATTTTCCCACCCTAGCTTCGATTTGTAGTAGAAGATCTTCTTACTCTTCTCTGTTCGTTGTAGCAATGGAGGATACGGTGATGAGCTTGGGGAGAGCAAACCCAGTGGTGATCTTCAGCAGGAGCTCTTGTTGCATCTGCCACACCGTTAAGACACTCATTCGCAGCTTTGGTGCAAACCCTACGGTTTATGAGCTTGATGAAAATCAAAATGGGCAGCAAATGGAAAGGGCGCTGCTGAATCTGGGGCGTAGGCCGAGTGTGCCAACTGTGTTCATTGGGGGGAGACTTGTTGGCGGTTCTAATGAGATCATGAGCCACCATGTCAGGGGCACGCTGGTCCCAATGCTCATAGAGGCTGGAGCTATATGGGTTTAACATATATGAAATAATGTCCACACCACGCTTCGGCTTTAGCAATTAGCTGCTAGCAGTCTCCTATAACATATATGAGACCAATTAAGTGCGGCATATATAGTTTAGTGAAGCTCTTGCATGTTGTGTTTTTTTTTTTTCACCCTTTTTGAAGGACAAGTACGTTAAGAAATCTATTTCCATGGATTAGAGTTCAAGGAAGGTCTATGTTTTAACTTCTATTCTCCTTTTGTTATCCTAAATAAAAGTACACTTATGTAATGTGCCCTTAAAATGGTCCAGTCTAAAATAGTTATATTATATAGTCCTTTGTTTAATTTGTTCTCCTTTTTGCATGCTTTGGATTTCACATGATTGCTTTCACCTATTCACTTTTGACACACATAAGGTAGGTGACAAAGATGAATAATAAAATGTGGGTGAAGTGTCATTTTCCATACTTGATTTATAGAATAATTGACAACCAATCAAAAATTGACCCCACTATGTAAATTTCTGGCGATACCCCTGTGATAGAGTTGGTCGGCATACGTTTAATTTATTAATTGACAAAGTGAAAGCCAAGCATGCATGCTACTTGTAAATTAAATCTTCTCTCTATATACGGTTACCCTGATTTGTTAATTCAACTATCCCTGCAGCTTCTGTATGCATTGCATGATTCTCCCCTCCTCTCCTCGGCGTGTAATAATTTGCATGATTTTTTTATGGGACACTACGCAGGAAGAAAAGTCCATGCACCTTGTTAATTGAGAAACAGTCCGTGACTCAACTAAAATGTTCAAGCGATTAAAAATTTGGAAGGCCGCCTGGCTAAATGTACTGATGAATAATTAGGTCCAAACCTTTAGAGCCAAGGATGTTAATCACTCTCCTATTTGGAAAAGTGCTGCTACGGGGTGGAGAAACACTGCAAAAGGGGCCAGATGGGTGGTAAGGAATGGAGAAAACACATTATTTTGATTGGATAACTGGACTGGGCTTGGCCCAATTTGGCAGCTTGTGGTTGGTCCCTTCTTTACCCTTTAATTAAATTTAATTACCAGAAATATTTGGTCTCCTCATGAACCAGGAGGGGGTTTTGATACAGCCATCATTTTTCTTGCCACGTTCTTGGGAAATTAAATTTACCCCCCCTTTTTTTTTTTCTTTTGGTTTTCTTCAATTGTATCCACCAAAAAAAAAAGAAGAAGAAAGGGACAATACTGACCAACTTACTCGGGGGCTTTCTTCCAATGGGTCTTTGTTTACTTAGCCCACTTTCGGGCAGAGAATAAAATGTGAAATAAGGTTAAAATTGTAAAAGAGGTTTTTTAAATGGAGCCTAAGACAAAGATTTTAAATGGGCCTTCTTGTACATGGGCTTTTAAATAAATGGGTCGTTGTCTTAGTAGAGGCCTAAAGCGACCACCTCATTTGTTATGCTATCCAAGTGATTCTTGAAATGGATTCGAAAAACCATAGGAACCCTATGGCCTGTTTGGGAATTTAAAAAACTGTATTAAACTAGATCCAGTTCATAACTGTTATCTGGTTTTTAAATAAACCAACTCACAATTGGTTTGAAAAAAACTGTGTTTATGTCTTATTTTCAAAACAAAACTGAACTGTTTAACAAAAAAAAGTAACTTACCAAACAGTGTAAAATCAAAATTTGCTAGATTTATCTTCAATTGATTAGGTTTTCAGTTTTGCCAAACAAACCCCTATAATACCAAAGAGAATCCCAAGAAAAGTCGCATTTTCTTGGATGATTTGTGCCACTGAGAAAATAATTTAGATATTCAGTTTACGAACCCCGTCTTTACAGCCCAACCATAACTGGCCCGTTTTTAGGTTATAAATTTATAATAGCCCAAATTAGAGTTTAGACGGACTAGTAACTAGATTGCTAAGAAACACGGACACTCCGAATATAGTGCTATGGCTGTGTCGAACACGTGTCAGACGCGGACACGGCTCCGACACGTGTCCAACACGCTCCGTACGTGTCGGGAAAATAAAAAAATCAAATTAATTTCGGACACGAGAGGGACACGCGAGAGACATGGCTAGGACACGTGAGGGACACGGGAACGGACACACGGCGGGGTAAAAAATATAAATTTAAATTGTTTTAAAAAGGGTAATTTTAGTTGTTTTTAACAATTGAGGGGTGATTTTGCAAAAGCCCAAAATTTCTTTTTGTTATGTGATTTTTGTTTTAAACTCTATCTTTCAATTGAAAAATAAAACTATAAAACTATAATTGAAAGATAAAACTATAAAACTATAATGCTATATATATATATATATATATATTTATTTATTTATTTATTTATTGCCGTATCCCCGCCGTGTCGTGTCTTGGGTTTTTTAGAAATTGTCTTGTCGAAGTGTCCGTGTCGTGTCGTAACCGTATCGCGTGTCCGTATCCGTGCTTCTTAGCTGAATTGTGATTAACCCATCAGTGAATTTTGATTTGCCTGATTACCAGGAAAAAAAAAAAGGAAAAAAAGAAAAAAAAAAGAAGATTAGTCAGAAATGAGAACGGTAAAAAATGGCCATTACCCTGGTCCTGCTAAGCGGGAGCCCGTTAAACCGTTAAATTTCCGTGGTTAAAAGAATCTTTTTACATTTTTCATGGTATTTAGTGATGGAAAATTACCATCGCAAAATTTCTGGTATTGAACGACCTTGTATGGTACTCCAAATTTCAATGACGCTGTGATGCTGGCAATGCAATTTTTTGCCATAGATATGTCAAACAAAACATCTTCAAAGAAGGATTTTTCATTTATTATTATTTTTTATTTTTTATTTTTTAAGAAGTCTAGTCTTCTAAAATTATTATCCTTCTTATCAAAAAAAAAAAAAAAATTAAATAAAGATAAAATCATTATCCTTAAATGCATATCCATCCTAAAAGATCATCTACAAAATTAAAAATGTCAATATGGTATCAATTGAGACAGTCGCGTTGGGCCATAGTTTTTAAGCCCCCAACCCACTTATTATAAAGTTTATGTATAAAAGCCTCATTTACAATTTTAACTTTAGATCCCATTTAAAAAGACGTAATTTACAATTTTAACCTTATCCCACAATTTGTATTGTCCGGACATGATAAATATTGCACGGCAATGTCAATACGACACATGTTGCATTTTTTTTTTTTTTTTTTTTTTTTATATCAAGAGGTTTCAGCTGCTTTGTACTTAATTAATTTTTTTGGACACATACAATCTTTCAATCCCACATACACGGCAACATCAATATGAAACACACCTGTTGCATGTTTGCACTCTTTTAATTTGGAAGCTCACATCAGGAACAAGGACAAGAAATGGAGAAAATATGGAATATATAGTGAACCCTGTGATCGATTAAAGAGGAAAATAACAGCAAGCAAGTGTATGAAAGATGCGCACATCCACCCAAAGAAATGTGTGACCCTGACATTCATATTGTCTCACAGATCATGCATGATCGATCAATCTTAATCGGATTGAGATTTGGAGAATGATTTTAAGATTTTGAAAGAAAAAGAATAGTGTGAAAAGAATAGTATTGAGGAAAATTTATTCATATTGTCATGTGTTGCTTTTTGGCAAAAGATCGAGTTATCTTCCTTTTTTTTTTTTTTTTTTTCCTTCTGGAACAAGTATAGTTAATTGGTAGAATTTTCTCTTCCTCGCATCTATAAAGGCATTAAAGGAGAAGCATAATATTGAGACCAGACAGGCCAAAGAGTTTTGTACAATAGTGTACCTCAGGAACCCTTATCTAGTCCATGTCTGTGATGCCAAGACCCGACCTTGCATTCTTTTTATTATATCAAAGTTGATATCGCGCCCACAGTAAAAAAAGAAGAAGAAAAAAAACAAACTCACCACCATATATATAACAATTATTCATAGTCCGAAGATAAGAAATAGCTAGGTGCTTTGATAGGCACAACAAATTAAGATGTCATTGTCAAGTGGCCCAACACATGCAATTGGTCCCTTCGCTTTATCTTGAGCCACTTATACAAACCGATCCCCCATGCATACTTTAGATCTTAGCCCTTTTATGCTCTGCAGATATGCGTGGCCACATATGGTGCTTGAAAATTACATTGTACACCTTTAATGGGTACTCATACTTTTGACATTATCACCAGACAAAAAGAAAGAGATATTATTCGAGTTGGTGATCAAAATTCTGAGAAAGAAGAGTGAGAGGTGATTTTTTTTTTTTTTTTTTTTTTTTAATTTTGGCCCCCTGTTATGAAATGATTTCGAATAAAAATAAGAAAATATTTTGAGGAAAATGAATTAATCGTACGTACGGAAACTTTTGTAGCAGGTTGATGGTTTGAACGGACATCACGTTGGTGATGTAGTAAACCATATCCATAATAGTGTAATTTCCTGAGAAAATTTAGTACCATGTAAAAGGTTATGTGAAGTAGTGGACTTGTGTCCATGAAGGAAATTTAATTAATGGGACATGGGAAACCTTATTCGAATGAACATTATTAGCACAAGCTAGATCAAATGAAATATGTATTGACAATTTATCTTTGTTTTCAACCACTTGAAAGAACAGTTGACTTCAAAAGGGAGAAGGGGGTTTTCTTATTCTGTCTCTGCATCACAAACTGCTCTCCACTGATAAATTTTACTGTTTTCTGAATTGGGTTGCATAAGTCAATCAATTACTACCTATTTCTTTTCAGGGTCAGTCAACGACTAGTTGTCAAAGTATGTGGCCAAATGAAATCTCAAGATTGCTCATATAATGCAACTTTACGGTTCGGCCTACCCACAATCCAATGCTTTTGAATCAATATCTGGATTTTTGGGCATAAGGGGAAGAGCCTCTTTGACTGACCAACCGGCCATTTGATGCCTAAATAGACACTTTACATAAAGAATCACACGATGATAAAGGATAAATGAATAGTAAAACATGCTTTTCCACATTGTTTAATGCAATTAACGGTGTGATTTATGGAGAGAATTTAATTCTTAGTGCCATTTTCTTTCAATTAGTAGAGTGTGTAGCGTGTACAAGCAGATAACTTTGCGGATCCTCAAGGAATATATAATCTTTTTCTCCTTGTACGGTAGCTGTTACGTGGATTTTACATGTCATAGCATGCTATGAAGGGCAGATTACCTTTTCTAAGCATCTTCTCCTCCAAATTTTTCCTTTTCTCATCATTCTATCCTCTTTCGGTTTTCTAGAATTGAACTGGATGCGAACCTTGTTATGGAAGAGAAAAAGGGCTATAGATAAACCCAACTTCTTTCTGCGGCCACCTCAGAAGATGCTCCAAGCCTCCAACATAGATATAGCAAAAAGTACTCAATGCTGAGAGAGAGAGAGAGAGAGAGTAGAAAAGCCCGGCCATTTTGAATGTGGAAAAATATAATCAACCGTCATATAAGCTATGCTGCCCAAAAAAAAAAAGAAAAAAAACCATCCTAGTGTTGTCACATTTTGCATATTAATATATTGTTATAGAACTTGTGTCACCGATCGACATTCACTATGTCGTTATCAAGCAATGATCAATCCAATGAAATATCTTTTATTTGGAACCTATAGCTTTTATCTCTTTCCATTTTATTCTTTCTTGGAAACAATGCAATCCATTATCCTTAGATGGCCTGGCCTAGCCTGTATAAATAGACCTCCATGGGAACTCAAGTTCCTCACAGCAAAAAGCCTTGAACTTTCTTCTATCACAAGCTCTAATTATATCTTGATAAATCCTCAACCTCCCCTCAATAGGCATTTTTGCCAGCTTTCAAAGTTTAATTTAACAAAGCTTTATCTTTCTTACTTCTCTGCTTGTAGTGATGGATATGGTAAGGAGCGTGGCGTCCAAAAAGCCGGTGGTGATCTTCAGCAAGAGCACTTGTTGCATGTCCCACACCATCCAGACACTCTTTTCCAGCTATGGTGCAAACCATGCAGTCTACGAGCTCGACCAAATTGCAAATGGGCAGCAAATGGAAAGGGCACTGCTGAGTATGGGGTGTAGGCCGAGTGTACCAGCTGTGTTCATAGGCCAGAGATTTGTGGGCGGTGCTAATGAGGTCATGAGCCTTCAGGTGAACGGCAACCTGGTCCAAATGCTCAAAGACGCAGGAGCAATAGGGGTTTGGAATAGAAAGTGAGCTACACAGAGGGTTTAGATTAAAAGTAATTAATGTCCACACCATGCTTACAATATCATAATGTAGTACGAGCATTGATAAGATATTAAAATTATAAGTAACGGCTTTGGCTTTAGCAGTATTTTAGTATGAGTGTAAGAGTGTTCATGAACTAAATCTCGAGGGAGAACCCGTGTACTTTTAACTTGTATTCTCCTTTTGTTATGCTGATCGAATATGAAATAAACTTATGTAATGTGTCTGGATCAATGGCTCAAATCTAAATTAATTATTGGACTACTCTGCTTGTTCATCTTTAATTTCTCTGATTAATACCATAATTAATATATAGGGACACTTGCACACCACCCAAAAAAAAGAAGAAGAAGAAGAAGAGAAAATAGTAGCAAGCTTGAGGACTGCAGGCATTGGCACTACATGGACTGCAAACTTTGCAGAATAAGTTGTGTTAAATGCATGGTAATTCGAAATTTCCACATGATCGAGTGCACAGTAGAATGCATCTGTATTCACTTCTTTTTTTTTCTTTTTCCTTTTTTTTTGGCTGAGTTGCATCTGTGTTCACTTGGGGAACGGCTCCAATCAAAGCGCAAATTAATGCCATATTTTGTGATAACAAAGATCTAGAGCTCCTTCAGAGCATATTGCCGGCCTATACATTGTATATTTATTGGTTATGCATATATTTACATTTTATTGTGATATTGGAAGTAAACAACTTATAGTTTAGTTGATGGTACTTAGAGATTATGGATAAGCATTAAAATATTTGTCTTCCTATCTCTGAAAGGCTTTGGGAGTATTCTAATACAACACCATTTAACTGGGTTATTGGCTAGAGGGTGGAATGGTTCTGGAAATGCCTTTCAGAAGCTCTGCCTCTGGTTCACATCTGAGTTGGACCAGACCGAACCCATTTTGGCGCATGCAGTCTTGCAGTCCGCTATTGTAAATTGCGCTGATCCTAGGCTATGTTTTTAAGACTTTGAATTTGAGTTTCAGTTAGGTTCAAGCACATGATGACCCATTCAGAATATAGATCAACTTGATTTTTGATATGCATAACCCATATGAGAAGACTATATAATTTATAAAAGTTTGTGTAAAATCATGTGCCTATTAATCCTAAACCATATACTTAATTCAATCGGTTGTCCAACACCTCTGTCCAAGCAAATTGAGGTTTTTTTAAACCAAGCACAACCTGACCTATAAGAAAACCCATAAACCCATCCGAAGTTAGGTTGGGCGTGGATTGGGTCAGGTTAGCCTGCCCAAGTTTCAATCCAATGGCAGTAACGCAATTTTTAGCCACTACATATGGTTCAAGGAATACAATTTTTTACACCAGTCTTAAGTCATAAGATCTCATAAGATTCAACAATCCAAAATAAAATTGAGTGAAAAAAATAACACGAGTGTATGGATGGTTCCGCCAGAAACCAAGGCAAGAAAATACATAATAGTAAAACCATGTGCTGGATTTAAGAGGAAAGCAAGATGTACAAAGATATGCATTTATATGATGATCAATCCTAATCGAAGATTTTGGGGGAATAACGAAGATTTAGTAAGACAAAAAGAATAGTCATAAGGAAAAGCGAGTCATATTGTCATGTGTTGGGAATTACATATCTTGTTCTATAATTGAAACAGCTGTATATGTTGGGGAGAATTTTCTCCTCTTCGCATCTCCATAAAAAGGCATTAAAGGGTGAAGCATATAATATATGGTCGTCAGCCTTCTTTGTCACACTCACACATGGGCTAGAGGGGTCAACCGAGTGAGCGAACCTCCCAATTTTTTTTTTTTTTTTTTTCCTATGCAAATTTTTTTATAATTACATATTTGACCCCCAAAAAATATTTTAAGAGATTCATATTTGACCCTCTCAAACTTTGATCATTTTGCAAATTTGAATTTCTTACAAAAGTCAAAATCCCTTTTGTTTTCCAAATGTGAATTCTAATTTTCTTAACAACGGTAAATTTGACCCTCCCAAAATTTCATTTTGCTTGCAAAAATCTAACCATCCTACAAAAGTTAAAAGTCCAAATCCGTTTTTATTTTTTATTTTTTTATATTACTTTTATTCCTATATTTTCCTCTAAACTATAAGAGGAAAATAATTTTTCAGTGATTTAATGTCTTGACCCACCCCTATATCTAAGAGTGTATATGCTAATAGATGTACGTATATGACAATATCCATGTATGTGATGCCAAGACTCGTCCTTGCATTCTTTATATGTTCTTACTTGGCCCACGTCTCTATCAAAGTTGACATTCCCCACTAGCACCTCACCATGCATATATACGACCTTCTTCTCTCTCATATGCGTATTCATTGAAAAGAAGCAACATGTAGCCATCTACGTACTTCATTCGCATGATATCACAAAAAAGATGGTACGGTCAAGAGACCCAAAGTAATTGCTCCTTTGCTTTACCTCGAGCCTGTTATGCAAGCTGGTCCCCCTTGCTTTAATTCTTATTACGCTTTTTCTGCGCTGCAGGTATATAAGCGAGGCAATATGTATATATCTGGTGTTTCAAATCCATCTTTGAGTTATACCCATAATTTTTATGTAATCATAAAGAAATTCTTATGTGCTTAATAGCCAACATAATTTAACCATTAGATTAAGTACAAGTTGTCGATACGGATATATAGTTTTAATAAGTGTGGAGATTAGAATTAGAGCAATGTGTGTTATATAAATCAATTTTTTGCTCAAATCATGTGGTAATTACTTGATTAACCCATCAAAAATTTCTTTTATGATTTGTTCGGATGAGAGATTTGTAGGAAAGATTTGGGTTAAGATGGCATCCAAATGCACCATAAAAAAAAACCACTATCCATTATGATCGAGTTGGTGTCCATAATGGTTGTCATATCATTTGACTAGATATTTGGGCTAAGATTTGTATCTTAACCTAACAAGACTTATGCATGATAGGTCGGTTGAGTCTTAATTGATCATTTGATGCCTATAAATAAGCATTTCACGTGAAGAATCACACAATGGTGAAAGCATAAATGAATAATATACATATAACTGGCCTTTCCACAGCATTAATCATATGGTTTATGTAAAGAATATCTTAGCAGCATTTCCTTCCAATTAGTGGAATGTGTTCGAGAAGATGAAGTCGTGGGTCCTCAAAGGTTTATTCTTCTCTTTGTACGGCCGTATACGCTGGATTTTAGTTGTCATACTATGCTGTTATGGGCAGTAAGGCAGACTTCCTTTCCTAAGCATTTTTGGCCTTCCGATTTCTCTTTTTCTTGTCTTTCCTTTTTTTCTTTTTCGGGTACAACTTTCAATTGTCTTTCAGTCTTCTCGAAATTGTACCGGCTGCGAATCTTGTTATTGTGGGGGAGAAAAAGGGGCCACCCAATTGGATAAAGCCAACTTGTTTCTCCACATGCATCAACAGATGCTGCATTAATCCTGATTGAACATAAAGTTCTCTGATGAAAAATATAATCAGTATTTTTACCAAAATGACATTATGCAGTTTCCTTAGGGATTTAAACATGGTAATTGAAAAAGAACACTAAGCAGACCAAATTTTTGCCCAAATGGATCTGCTTGTCCAACTCACATTGATAGCTGATGTGACAAATCATGTTAGCCCAAGTGAGTGCCACATTAGTCATCATGTTATACGCAATGAGTTTGATATTAATGTGACACTGCTCAATTTTTAATTAATTAGCTTAATTAATACACCATTTGGGTAAAAAGATTTGGACAATATTACATTTTTTTATCAAAAAAATATATAGCCAACATATATAGAAGCTTTAGTTACACTAGGTTAGTGTCGTCATTTGGGAATGGGCAGTGCATCCCTACTTTAGTCTCTCTCTTTTTTTTTTTCTATTTTTGGATAAGTATCCCTACTTTAGTCACATTTTGCATACTCGTATACCATTATGCAACTTGTGTTAGTGAGACACAATAGGTCATTATCAGGCAATCATCAAGGATAGTCTAGGACTACAGTGAAATATGCTTTACAACATTTTATTCCTTTCCAGTTTATCCTATCAGGGAAACATATAATCCAGGACCCTAGATGGCCTTGTATAAATAGACCACCATGGAAGTTCAAGTTCCTCACAGCAAAGAGCCTTGACTGATTTCTTCACAAGCTTCATAAATCATAACCCACATTGCTCCCTTCCTTAAAAAAATTCTCAAACTCCTCAATCGGCATTTCACCACCTTTCTATTTTTAGTACAGAAGTCTCTTCTTACTCTTCATTAATTTGCAGCGATGGATATGGTGACGAACTTGGGGAGGGAATATCCAGTGGTGATCTTCAGCAAGAGCAGTTGTTGCATGAGCCACACCATCAGGACACTCATTTCCAGCTTCGGAGCAAACCCTATCGTTTATGAGCTTGACGAAATTCCAAATGGAGGGCAAATGGAAAGGGCACTGCTGAGCGTGGGGCGTAGGCCGAGTGTACCAGCTGTGTTCATAGGGCAAGAGTTTGTGGGCGGTGCTAATGAGATCATGAGCCTTCATCTTCAGGGAAGGTTGGTCCCAAAGCTCAGAGCGGCTAGAGCTATTTGGGTTTAGAATATAGAGCATGTAATGTCCTCACCAAGCTTTGTTACCGTGCATGACGCAGTAGTACAAAGCTTGGATGAGATATTGGAGTTACGAGTATAGAACAAGCGCGGTATGAATAGTATAGTGAGCCTCTTTTTGTCGTGCTGCTTTTGTTTTTTTGGGCTTTTTGTAGGACAAGTTTACAAATCTTGTCCATGAAAAATCTCAAGGGAGAACCTGTATTTTAATGAACTTGTATATTCCCCTTTTATTAAGCAAAATAAAAGTATACTTGCTTATGTAATGCGTCTGGATGAATGGCTCATCATATATATATATATATATATAAATTAATTATTGTAACATGCTGGAGGACCGGCCACAGACGTTGGCAGCTTGAATTGGCGCCAGTCTAGTACGTAGAATGATATGGGAGATTGAGTTAACTCCTATATTCATAGATTCTACATGAGGACAGTAGCATGTACTTGTGTTAATAATGACTTGGGGACTTGAGGACTTCTGGGGGTAATTGTGACCTCTACACAAGCTTACTCCTTTGGAGAAAGGCTTCAACCAAATTAAGGTTGTGACACCAAGATTTGGAGCATGAAACCTATAAATGTGTGCTTACATTGATATATTTACAAACATATTTATTTATATTTTTATGTCATATATATTGCATAGTATTTAATTTTCGTGGTTCTCTATAAAATTATGAAGAGTATTTTGATAAAACAGCTAATAACTGTTCATTAATTGGTAAGAGAATTAAACGGTTTGGAAAATGTCTTTAGAGCCCACTGAGAGTAAAGCCACCGGCCGGAGAGGGCACACCAAATCGAGGATGAGAAAGAGGCAATTCTGGGAGAGCGTACTTGTTCCAACATGGTGGTGGAGAGAATTTTGCCCAAGTTGGACTAGCCCAACTCGAATTCCGCCCATTGTATTGCAGTCCACTATATTTTTATTGAGCATGGATTAGGTTCAGGCACATATTCAAACCCAGCGCAAGAGATTGTGGATATGGGTCTGAATTGAGGGGAATATTAGGCACATATTAACTTGCAGGCCTGTTACTACTAGCCCTCCCTATGGTTATTTTCCTTGCAGTTTGCCACTCTGTTGACCTTGTGATTGGCAATGTGTCCAAATTTTTTCCCCAAATAATGGGGTAAGCCTCACGTCAATTCACTATGAATAATTATCTTTTTAATGAAATCTTTAATCAATTAACCTAACTACCACATCATAAAATTTATGAAAATTATTTGGACAATACATTATTTGGACAAAAATTTAGGAAAATTATTTGGACGATACAACATGACTGGAAAGAAAAAAAGGCGTTGAAAAAAAAAAAAAAAAAAAAATCCGAAGAGAGGATGTCGGTGCCAGCCTTTCTTTTTATGGCTCGAACTGCTTGGAATTTTTAAGAATTTGTCGTTGAGAGGTTCATGTACAATGTTATTGAGCCTGTTCTGTTTGGAATTATCAGACCCATAAGTTGATGTATGTTTCCATTAGGATTGCGATAACTCATAAAAAATAAAAACAAAATTAAAAATAAACAACGTTTTTGAATTGAAATTCGAAACTGATTCAGATTTCGCTAACTGATTCGCTACAACTTGTTTGTTGGCCATCGACTTTAGCTTCCTTTTTGCTTTCTAAAGTAGCGTGACAGAGGAGCCCAGGATCAAGTGAGAATTCATACAATGTCAAGGGAGGAATAGTCTGGAAAGTGTTACTGACAGTTTACACAATTGTCTTGACCTAGTGGTACCTTATGGCCATTCATGAGAAAGGGTTCTGATCTTAGAGTACTAGGACTTTGGTTTCAATAATTTTTCTGGGGAAGGAGAAGAAAGAACCAAAAGGATATACAACGGGCAGAATCACAAAAAAGACACCCATCCAACAAAAGAGAGAAATAACACTTTAAAAGCACTAATGAAAGGAAGAGATATTTCATGCTACAGAAAAACATATCTTCCTAAATGTCCCAACACAATGTATGCATATTATGCTGTCATCTAATCCTGTAAATTGGGCCATGCTAACACGAAAATATGGAGTCCTAATTGAGAAACTTTTACAATGAATCCATGCATTTCTGTTTTCCACACAAAACAAGTAAAATAATGTGCATGAAGAATTAGTGCCATGAATAGTAAAGTTTATCCTAACTCCCAAACTCATCCTTAATTATGGTCGAATTTATTAGTCAATTCAATCAAAACCAAAAGGTTCTCTTTCCACTGAAGTACAACAGATGGGGATAAACAAATAGAACAGTGAACTCATGCACCACCCTGAGAGAGAGAGAGAGAGAGAGAGAGAATTTCCGTATACAAACTTGAAATAAATCACATATGAATGTAATCTTTCAGGATGTCGCTTCTTTGCTCTAGGACTGCATTCCTTCGCCAATTCTCTACTGCTTTTGCAACAGTGGCATTTGCCTCACAAATCTCCTTAGCTGAGAACTTGTGTTCTATGATTCCCAAAGGTCCAGGCTGCAGTACGTTTATAACAGTTTCCATCTCCTGCTCCAACTGCCTGTGAAAGAAGAAAGGCCAAGCATGCTATGTCAAAAATGAATACACAAAGAGCCTTGAGAGAGTAAAACTTACACAAATACACAAGGAAAAAAGGATATATAAGTAGACACACAGAGGTCAAATTTGCAATTGTAAAGGCAACATGTTGCTCACTTACTCCACTTCAGCAAGGCACAAATGCACAAAACAATGACTCCGTTGCAACATGATAAGGTAGCCCTCAATGTGTGAGAGATTTGCTTTTGTAGAACATGATTAATAGAACATTCTCTATTAAACACAAGTATGGTGGTAACATGAAGAAACCTCTTAGATGGTAAATTAGTAACTATTTAATCAATCACCTAACAACATAGCAAATATTTTCTATTACATAGTGCTTCTTTTTTTTGGCAACAAAGTTGTAATTTAATAGGGCAGTAGTGATTTATGGTAAGTGGTAACCAAACTCGAGACATGGAATTGAGATGAATGAACAAACAGAAAAGAATCGAAAACACAAAAACAATGGAATTCCACAGATGATCCTTTTTCTTCCCGCCAAATCGTACATACATTAGATTGTTTAATGGGAAGAAAACTGCTATAGAATTTTTGGTTTTTGCACTAAACAGTAAGACTTTGCCTTAAAATTAATCAATGGCCAAGCCACAGTCTAAATGCTGATGCAACGGCATGTCCTTTGCGAATCCTGTTCCTAACTTGTTTGGGCATGGGTGGGCTGATCGATGACAATAAACCCAATTGAGGTCTAATGCCCAGTTTGCCTCAGCTTCACAGTGGTATAGGGCTTACTCTTTGGCCTAAGTCTCCAAAATGTGCCCGACAAGGACACAGATCCTCGTTAGAAGTGCTCTGTGTAACCTACAATGACTTCAGAGAAATTTACAGCAAACACTCCTTCCGACTTTGTATTCAAGAAAAGAAAATTAGAAGAATGATTGGCTTGCAATTACAAGAACAATGTGACAAACCAAAAAATTGTTCCGAGTAATCTATATAAATTATAATTCTGATCATAAAAATAACATTTCTACACATAAATACATTAAAAAATTATTTAAAAATTAATTTTTGTAATGATCAATTCTCTTATTCTCAGTATCCAAACAACCGCAAATGAAAAGATTTCAATTGTTCCTTCTCTTTTCTTGCAAGCCTGTGTGTTGACTGCGAGCCCACGTCTATCAAAATTAATGGAAAAAAAAAAAAAAAAAAAACCCTAACAAAAATTAATCTATCAAAATTAATGGAAAAAAAAAAAAGAAAAAACCCTGATATCATTCACAAACCCTAAAAAAATGGTCCAAATTAAGACATGGGTATTACGAAATTTACCCAAAAAACGAACCCCCACCGAGATAAAGACAAACACACCATAGCAATGAGTAATGGGTATTGCCGAAACTAATCGTGTTTCAAATGAGAAGAGAAATTACAGCCATTACAGGGGATATATACATAAACACGCACATACGAAACAGAGACAAAGAAGATAGAAAATGGTAGAGAGAATAGTACCTGAAGAGCCTGGAAAAGGGCAACGAATTGCCCAGTCTTGATAATGAAATTGGCATCACTTAACTGGTTTCGATCTTCCCTGCTCACACGGCTTTTCACCTTTTTTTTTCATTTTCTTGCCTGAAGTACACGCTAGAAATACGAGGAGCAGAGCCGTATAAATTTTTTTTTTAATAAAAAAGGTTAAAACAATAAAAGGCGTTTTTTAAAAACACGCCATTAGTTTAACAGAAAGCGTGTTTTTACTTACGTTTTTTTCCTTTTTACGCTTTTGTTATAGGCAAAAACTTTAAGAAAAGCGGTCAAAAATCGATTTACAGCCACATTTTTACCCTTGACTGTCTCTTTCTCTCTCTCTCTCTCTCTCTCTCTCTCGGCATTGTTCTACACCATGTCACCATCGACGCCGACCCTCCGACCGCCGTCCTCTCATACCGACGACGACGACAACCTCTCATATCGCCGGTCTCTCTCTGCTCTTCTCTCCTCACGAACATCTCCGCCATCGTCGCTCGTCTATATCAACAAGCAACATTCACATTCTACCACGCATTGCTTGGTATTCTATTAGGTTTTTTATTTTATGCAGAGATAACACATCATATAGACATATGTATACAATTTATAATACATGAAATGTTACACAGATGACATCTTTTTCAATGAAAGAGAAGCCCACTTGGTCACTTCTCAAAATCTTCTAATTATATGCTTTATATTATTATCATGTGAATGAATTTTTAAAGATTGGCAGAAAAGAGGTAAATTGCATTCTCATATCTAACAAGCATTGGTTCTGTTTACCAGAGGGTGCAACATTTTTTTTTTTTTTTTTTTTTTTTTTTTGGGTGTGTGGCTAAGGGTAAGATGAGAAAGAGAAAAATTCACAAGACCACACATGGGCAACATAATTATTTAACTGAATAGCATGATGGGATTGCATATTTTATTTGATATTTAGTGAATTTTTTCCTCAAAATTTCTTATGTGGAAATAGCAAGCTTTTTAAGGTATGCAATGGACAAATTTTGAAGCAATAAGTCAGGTAAGAAACTGGAGACATGCCAGGTAGGACACAGGAAATGGTCTACAAATGGCAGACTGGAGGTGGTTGCCACACATCCAGGGATAATCCTACTTGGATACCCTGTACCAAAACATGAGATGATTATTTGCCCCTGGAAATTAGAATTCTAGCAGTTTTAGAGCAATCTTTTCTTCATTTTAAAGGAGCAAGTTTGGGAACTATGTGACAATTATTTGCCCCTGGATATTATCATTCTAGTAGATTTAGAGCAACCTTTTCTTCTTCTTTTTTCCTCTTAAAATCTCTCATAGAAAAGTAGACAATATTAAGAGTTGATAGTAAACTGATTAGCTAAGCTGAATACTTCAGAGGCTGTTTATATCTATTTCAAAATCTAAAAATCCTCACACTTACAGACAACTTTTAGGATACAAGTTTGATTGAGTGTCTGCCTTCAAGACTCCATCAAAACTCAAGGGAGTGATCTCACTGAACAAGCAACACAAAATCAACTGCAAAATTATCAACCTGACAACTAGACACAATCACAATAGTTATACTATACACTCTTAAATATTCACACATTTATACGGTCATGAAACGGAGTGACGCCTTCGCTTCGGAAATAAGAACCGAGTTTCTGAATTTGCCTTGCCACCTATAGGCTTTAAATCCTTAAACCGAAAGAGAGCATTGAGCTTGCCTAGCTTTTTGGTGAATGATTTGAATAACTTGTTAGCAGGATGTGACCTTACAAGCTCCTGTTTCATGGAGACATGGTCCTTTTCTAAGTCGGTGAGCCTCATCCTCATTCTTGCAACTTCAAGCTTCAGCTCTCGGTTCTCTCTCCTCACTGATGCATAATTGTCTCTTGGTGATATGGCTCCGCTTCCTGCACCGCTGCTTGAACGTTGAGGGAATTGGCCATTGATTGAGCCAAAGAAGAACTGATTGTGGCCTCCATTCATTGCATTTCGAAGTCTGATTTGCTCGAAGTATAGCACTTGGACTGCCATCTGCACGGGTAACCTTTCGTTCTGTGCTGCATGGCTGCAGGCTTCTTGAGAAAGTTTCTGGCAGTCAATGGTTTTACAGAGTCGGTAGCGTTCAGAGTCCTTAATATTTGGATGAACCTGCAAGTAGAAGCACAAGATTCTGTTCAAAAACTTGAAATGAGAAATGTAGAGAAAGATGTATGCCATGGAACTGCTTAGTGCATTTATTCCGAAGTGAAGGGTGTGCAGGAGGAGGGAGAGAATAATCACCTTGAGGAAGATATCCACGGCTCTGTACAATCCATCATTCACAATACGAGCATGGTCTGGAAGTAGTTCTGCCAATGCTATGAACTTTGATGGCATCAAATTTGAATCCAGTGCTACTTCTGCCAGATAATTGTCTAACAACTTTGAAACCTTAATTATTGAGCTTTGTTTTGGAGATCCAGGGCTGTCAAAATCATAAGCCATTTCACATTCGTCCCTCAAGTGATTATCCTCATCGTCATCCTCATCCAAATTCAAGAAAATGGAGAAGATCCTCAAAATTGATTCTGTGTCATAGAGCGGGCTGTGGTTGTTTCCATGTGAATTTGCGGGGATGAGGATGTCTTCAAGAATTGCCTGGTCTAGTTGCAGACCCATACGCCTTTCTAAATCAGATCTGCAAGAAGTGGATGCTGATGCTGCTATTGCGGTTTTCAATAAACTTGAAAGAAATGCCATTGGAACTGGACTCTTCCTCGATTGGGTTGGTAGTAAACTAACTATTGCTTCAATAATGACCCTTTGTTTCTTTTGCAATTCCAAATCCATGAAACTTCCTTTGACCAATTGGGGTTCCCTGACAACAAGACCTTGGAGAGAATTATGGGCATAGTTGATCAAAATTTTACTGATCAAATCCTGTTTTAGACCCTTCGATTTTACTGCAGACAGAACCCTTTGAAAGAAATCAAGATTAAGCACTGTCAGCGATTTTCCCCACCAGTCGGAAGGTGTTTCTGCTTCCATGTTTGGGACAGATTTTGCAGGAAAGTTATGCTCCAGTTTGGATAAGCCAGAGGTGAGCTGCTCTTTACATGCATTACTTGCAATTGCATTGATAATCCTGCTAACGAGGTTGATATCTTCTGATATGGGCAAGAGGATTTCACATTGGTGAAGAACTGATACTGAATTCGATATGTTTGGAAGCACTGTCTCCTTTAGATATACTTCAGTTCGGGATTCTAGGTTCTTGTCTGCAAACTCTTCTGTCATTTCTAGAAACTGGGCTGCACAACGTAGCATTGCAACATTTGATAGTGTGATCTCAATATTCACTCCATAGCAGAACTTTGCAGCTAGCTCGAATGCCTCTGGTCCACCCGGAACAGCAGAGAGATTTATCCGTGAAATTTTTGAATCTTTTGCTTCCAACAGCAGTTTCCGAATTCTTCCACTCCGAGAAACTAGAGGGAACTGTCAATGAATCCCAATGATATAAGCTTCCAGTTAAGTTCTCTTCTTCCATTTTTCTTTATAACTGAGCCTTCATTTGCATCTTATAACACCATCTTCATCATTTCATTATCACGTTTTATCTTATGATTGCCAGATAGTATATTTGTTTTGTATGCATATGAGCAATTTATTTATGCAAACATTTTAAGTGAGTTTTTCAAAGTTTCCCATCCAAAGACTACAGGAGCGAAGGCACGCCAATGTGCATCCTTATTCACAATGTTCAGAATCATGGTGAAGTCATGCCATTTAGATGTTTTCTATTCTTTTCCTGTTGTTATCATCTTTAATATATACCAACTAGTCTTATCAGCTTTTAGGGTTATTTCTATAACTCCATTGTGTTTGGCTGCACTGCTCCCAAATGTTATTGCCGTATTTTTCATATATAGACCACAAACATGCCCAGCAGTGTTTGTTGTATCTTTCAAATTAGTAACTGGATGAGTTAAAAGATTGGTATCATGAATCCCATGATTAAAAATAAATAAAAATCACATTTTTTTTATAACGAGGAAGCCCTTCGAGCAAACCCCGGGCCCATATAAGACTCCACAACCCATATGGACCAAGTAAGTCAAAAGTCCATGAGAACCGTGGAATCTTGTGTGGGCGGCCCCAAGGGGTTTAGAAAGAGTCGAACTCAGGACCTCCGCTTCTTGAGGCGGGATCCCTTGCCAACTGAGCTACCCCTTGGGGTTAATAAAATCACTTGACTCTTCTCAAAAGGGATTTAAATGTGGGATTCATGCCATTTGGTTAAAATTTTCTTTGAATTTTATGGTTTGAGGTTTAAATAATAATCATAGGATTTCTAACAACAATGTTTCATATAGAGTAATGTACAATGAAACTAAAATCTTTACATGACTGCAGTAGTTAACTGGCACCAATAAAACTTGGAACAAGGATTATAAGTTATCAATTTTTTTTAAAGAAAGAAAGCATAATTGATGGTGAACCACTTCCTCCTTACCTTGTGAAGTGAAAAACTTTTCCCTCCAACTTCAATAGTAAGATCGCTAGAAACATCAGATATTGGCCTGCAAGAAGAAACAATGGAAGAATTGGTATTGCAGAGAGACCAGAAACTTCAAGAAAGAAAATATATGCATACCTACATGTTTACTAATGCCAAGTATTCAGAAACCTTGCAAAAGCTTCTCCTACTCTATATCTACATCCCCATGATTGAACCAATGATATGTAAGCAGTTTCTGTATAAGAGTAAGCTTACTTCATTTAATTACGCTAATCAACCTTCTCAAAGCCTATGGACAGTGTGATCCATCTTGATCTTCTGATTCGACATAGATGACCCAGATTGGAATACAAGGACTCTTCTTTTTTTCTTTTGTTTTTTTCTAGGAAAAAAAAACATGACTGGGACTGCAGAAGAAGTAGAGCTGTGGAGATAAGGCTAGAGTTACTAGTGGTAAAAGCTTAAGGAAAATTTGCTGGACTGGTGGTGCTTGAGCAATGGAAGCAATTTGTCAATTTTACTGAGCTGCATAGATATGATGGGAGCCACATGGGTCCCTTTGGTTTTATTAAAGCTGGGTTCATTTGGTGTGTTCTTTGTAAGGTTGGAAGGTCTGTCATTCTCATCCAACTGTTGTACGAATCTTTCCGTACTTGTTTGAGGGCCTCTTGATAGTAGAAACACAGAAATTGTTGATAGGAAAATGCTAATAGTGGTTCACTACATTTCTGGTGCAGGGTTAGATAAGGACATTTAGCCACCCATCCTCGTGCCCCTGTCTTTCAGGTGCAAGATTTTATTGTCAGGGCCACAGGTTTGATCTGTCATACTCAGTGCTCACCATTTTTCAAAGGTGTACCATTAAGTGTTGTTTTACTCTATGGTCTGAAGGAGCTATGGCAAATGTTGATGAGAAATTACAGGACATTGTCTGGGAAACCTGCCAAGATTTGTTGTTGGCCTATTAAAGTCATTTGCCAACTGGTTTCTCATCAGGTCCTGTATTTTGACTACCAATAATATGATGATCTTACTCTCCATTCAAATTCAGAAAATGCATACTGATAACTTGATATGATGCAAAACCACCATATTAAAATAATGATTTCGACTTTGGGATTCAGCAATTAAAAATTGATTGGAGTTGTTATCATGATTTCTTCAGATTTTTAAAAAGAGGCAGAATTGTCACCATGATGATTTAAGCTAAAGTAGAAGAAAGTGGTTAAAAGTATTGGAATAAGTCTTATAAAATGTTTGGTGGCCTTTATAAAATGTTTGGTGCCCTTGCTTTATGACTTTCTACTATTGATTTTTTTTTTTTTTAATTTTTAAATTTCAAGGATACAATTTACCATTAGTTCTTAAATTGCCACTACCCCCTGAAATATTGTCACTGTATCAAACAATTTCTTGACCATTTGTTATCAGATTATCCTCAGTTCAATACCCATAATACCCGCTACCTGTATGTTGAGTAGCAAAATGCGTCGATTATTGATCTCTCTTATTACTTAGTTTCTTTCAGCCATTTACATGTTCTAAAAACTAAAGATGTCCTAACACTGATTGCCAGAAAGGAAGCATGAAAACTTGATCTAGAAATCCTAATGTTATGTTTGGATAAGGAATTTCTATGTGGAATTTGTCTTTAATATGGAATTTGTAAAATTTTTAGAAGGATGAGATGGATAAAATTCATATAAAAATTTTACAAATTCCAACTCAAAAACAAATTCTATATAGAAATTCCTTATCCAAACATAGCGTAAATTTCAAAGTCTTAATGAGCCGAAAGGTCTTTGTAGCAGTTAATGGCACGATACTGCCTCTTATTACCCTTAAATAATCAGAAACGCCATTTCGGTTGAATATTATCGTTTACAGCCGAACAGGATTTTCCAACAACAAACTTTGAAACTTAGACCTATACTCGAGTGGGAAGATTGAAGAGGAAAATAAATTATGGATTCTTATAATTGCCATTTCGATCATAATTGTCCCAAGATTCAACTTCTTCCAATTAGTTCTCCATCTTCTCCAAAATCAAACTGGCCACTGAAATAGCTTAATTATCTAGATATAGCAGTTTTTAGATCTATCACTTTACTAAAACCCACAATCGAAAATAGAAAATAACAATGGCTTTGAACTTTTGAATGCAAGATGAATGAGTGTAACAAGTAGAAATCTAGAATTAACTATACTAGAGTTTCCAACTACAGGTCTGTGTTTAACATATATGCCTTGGCTTAAACATGACCAGACTGAAATATACAGGTCTAGAAGAAGCATAAAACCAGCATGGAAGTGAGCTTATTGGCAAGAACTAAGAAAAGAGTCAACATTACCATTCAGGGGCCTGCCTTGTACTTGAACTTGGTCGAAACGACCTCTTTGCTGATACTGGCTTCAATTCACCGACAGTAACGACACCCATCTTCTCAAAAACCTTGACAATTTCAGCCTTAGAATTCCCGATGAATAAAGATCCTGCACCACCAACCCCACTAACTTGTTGCTCTTTGTCAGGAACCAAATTGCTTTAACAACCCATTCCCTTGTCGGCTACAAACCAAAACTGGACATATTATTCTGCTGGCATGTTGTTTAATCTCTCTCTCTCTCTCTCTCTCTCTCTCTCTCTCTGTGTGGAAAGAGAAAGCTGGAATGAAGAAGTGAAGGTCACATGAGTTCATGCAAGATTAAAGGGTGGTGATGGGTTTGAAATATGCTTTAGTGAGTGTTTATGATTTGCTTAATCCAAAGTCAAGAAAATGTAGCACTGCCTGCACTTTTCGGTGAAAGGTAGGGAGGAGTGGCTTTTTTTTTCACTCGGTTTTTCTTATGAGAAATCGCATGATTCCTGAAGTGTTGCAATGCTTTTGGGGTTTATAATCATGGCAAATGAAAGCTACCCATATAAAGATTACCTTAAAATAACACTATACTATGTGTAAAGCTCACTAAAGTAGAAATTAATAGGATGAGCTGGGATTACATGTTATAATGACAACCACAGCACATCAACCTAAAGAGCTCAACTATTTTTATATGTATGTATGGGAAAGTTATGCTAGATGCATAGGCAAACTTGTGTGTAGTCATTGCTTGACAGATGAAACATGCTTTTTTAATTTAATTTAATTTAATTTTTTATCAGATCACCCAATCCTTCCTATTTTATAGAGTTATAGGATAGGTGTCACCCGTTTTTATTGGGTTCGATACTTGAATCCAAGACCTCCCTTTTAAATGAGAAAAAGATTTTCATTAGACTACGAGACCGTTAATGACAGCCCAACCTTTAGAGACAAGATCCAAACGGCGAAACCATTTTCAATGGGCATCACCATTATTGAATCTAACATTATTTTACATGTCTATTTTATACAAATCCGTTAACCATTAATTTGATTAAATACTGCACGAAAAATGTGGAAAATTGCATCGAATTTATTTTCACACCCATAATCTGGGCTGAACCAAACAGTAAAACATGGTTGACTCCCACATATGGCTCAGGCATGAATCCAAATACCAGAATATTCCCAGAAATGAGATGTCTATTCCTCTTCTTTTATTCCCGCAAATCAAATAGCATTCATCGGAAGTGATTCATGGCCTCTCATTCCTACATCAGCAAGTTTCATGCTGGCGTGTGGTTAATCTTTAGCGTCAGCAACAATCAAAGGAATGACAACTGTACTCAAAATATGAAAGAAATAAGCAATCGTGTTTATTCGAAAAAGGTGAAAGCGACACTCTCTCGTTATTTTTTATAATGACAAACTTTCACTCATTAATAATATGCGCATAAACCTATATATGTTCACATTAGCACGTGTTGATATAAATTATATCAGTACCATACCTTAGGAGTTGTACCCCTTGCATTGCTCTATTGTACTTCATATCCCACTAATGCAAAAGGTACAAATTTTAATGCAGGTATTGATATAAGTTATATCAGCATGGACTTACCTGATCATCCTCCGAACCCACATATTAGTTATATGTCCATTCATCAAAAAAAAAAAAAAAAAAAAAGACTTGTCTATCACTAATATAGAACATATCATTAAGCTTAAGGACCATTGATCATTGCCTATCATACTAGCTGAACTCGTGACGATTATTAAGTATATGGTACCCACACTTTAATTACTTATTTAGTAAATTAGGTATTTAGGGAATGATAAGTGTTGGATGAATCATAACCTAGGATTGCGTGGATCAGGTGGTAATGATGATCCCATCAATTCCTGCTTTTGGATGGTTGGACCACTGGTTACCTAAGCAACATCTGGCAAGAAAATTTGATCAAGTGATTAGGATCATTTGATCAAATGGACAATTTTATTTTATTTTTGGTTAAAGCTCATATGGACCTTACTGGCCTTGATTATTTGCGTAGACATTGCAGCAGCCAAAGTAACAGCTTGGATTTCTTATATATTCCTTTCTTTTTTTTTTTCTTTTTTGAATATTTGGAAATATATTCAATTTAGTAGTGATGCGAGGGGCTAAGAAAAAGCAGGTGGGAAATGGTATGCAAACAATAATTTTAATAAAAAGTCTATACAAACCCATATGGCATCATTTTTATTTTAAAAAGTCAGACCCATCATCCAGAACTTTCAAACCTTTTAAAAAAGACTATGGGAATTGATTATGAATTTTTTTAATATAAGGTTTTGAAGAATTTTTTTAAAAAAATAATTTCAAAAAATGTGACTGCCGCAAGGGTAGAGTCAAGAAATTAAAACTTACGTTAAAAAGGAGTGAAGAGCCGACGAGGGAGTGAGAGATTGAGAGAGAAAACTAAAATTTAGCAAAATAAAAATAAAAATAAGAGAAATAGAAGAGAAAGAGATTTACATAAAGAGGAAAAACAAGAGGGGTACAAAAATATTAAAAAAAATATTTGAGGTAAGCATAGTGGGGAAAAAAAAAAAAAAAGACTGTAGAAGGGTTAACAATATTAAATTTAGAAGCAAAAAATTCATATACAAAAAAATATAAATAAATAAAAGCCATCGAGGGGTCGGTACCCCTGCCTCCGCCCTTACTGCCTCTTGAAGAATGAATTATGAGGCTTGCCTCATGCAAGGTGGCATACTACCTGGACTATCGAATTGAAGTAGCCCCTTCAGCTGCCCCATCACTTCCTTTATGGTCCTAGGTGGGGAGCTTTCCTCTTCTTTTTTTTTTTTTCTTTTTCTTTTTAACTCTTTTTTTTTTTCCCTTCTTTGGGTCAAGTGGGTGATCTAAATTTTTAAGAGTTTTCTTTTTTTTCCTTTTTTTCTTTTTCAGTCTCCGTTCGTTGGATAAAGGTCTGATGTCAAGGGATAAATATATGAGTTTTGAAATTGAATTTTCAATGTCGGTAACAATTCAATTTTAGGTATGGAATATAATATCAATAAGTCTTACCCTCCCTTCTAAATGACAACTTCAAACTACCAAATTTGAAAGCTGAATTTTTTTATTGTGATTGATTAAAATGGGAGAGAAACATAAGGACAGCCATCACCAAAAGATCTTGTTTTTTTCCTCTCTTTTTCCCTCCTTTTTAACATAAGGGTAAACAAATTTTGAATCATTATGGCAGGTGAGAAAAGCTAGCTGCCACAATTATAATGTACAGAAAACATATGACCCCACCCTTCATAAAATCCATGGGAGATTTAATATTTTGCACTGCATTCTATGGACTTGACCCTACAACCTTTGGCATATGAGCACTCCTTTGTCCCTCAAACAGTGATAACATTGTTTAGCTTGTAATTAAGAAAGAGCATTAAGATTAAGATGAACGGCAAAAGGTCCCTACATCGTACGGTCGTGATAGTACGATCAGATTGACCCAATTTAACCACCTCCATTGCACGAGCACATGTGGGGCAGCTTAATGGGAAAAATGAGAGATTTGCTGGGAGATTTACATACAAAATATTTGTCGTGTGGCTTTAAAGGAGATGAGGGTTTTACCACCATTTCATCTTTCTTTCTTTTCCTCTTTAATAGTACCAATATATTCAGACAGAACTATTTTTATTGACAACAACTTTACCATATTGGGGGGGTTTTTGAATTCCCCACCTTTTGTTCTAGGTTTTTAAGATCCCTTTTTTTTTTTTTTGGGGGGGTGGGGGGAGGTCCATAAAGGAAGAGCATGTTAGCATCACTGTATTGGACTAAGTCATTTTTAAAAATAAATAATAATCAAGAATCCATCACATATTTTCATTGATAATACTACCGTTGCTAAAACCTCTAGTGACAAAAATGATGGCCATTGCTAAAGCCGTTAGTAAAGACTTTGTAGGCTTTTAGTGGCAGTTGCTAAATGACTTTTTTTTTTCTTGTAGTGAGTTGACAAAACAAGCTTGAAAAGAAAAATTGAAGCATAAGAACTCGTCATGTTACATTTTTAAAATCTTTGAAAAATTCTCGTGTTGCACGCTAATTAGCATACAATTTAATATTTCAAATTTTTGATAACGAGATTATTACATCGGTCATTATTGTTTCATCAATGACCCAAACATCATATTCAGGACTTGTCTAGGTGCAAAGTATCCCCATAAACTTTTCAATGAACATCCTAACATAGTAGGATTAAGATTGGTTCAATTCAATGCTCCTAATCAACATGTGTATGGGTCCTGAAAGCCCATCAACCGCCGAAAGCAATGGGAGACCTGTATTGGTCCCCTCCTTCGTTTTCCCAGATGCAACTCCGGAGAAGGGGACCAGGGAGATAGGAATTTAGCTTTTACTCTCTTCATATAATCATTAAAAGTAGTTTTACTAGGGTTAAGTGACTTATAAAGGGTCCCCTGTAAATGTAAAAAATGGCTTTGAGCATGACATGCCCTACACATATGACCACAGAACGGTGTCACAAAGGGGTCGCCTTGCTCCTGCACGGCCGCCACGCTATCTCACACACACACGAAGGCAACATTACAAATGTTTGGAATATTCGATGGCGGTGTTTTCATAGAAAATGTATTTAGTCTAAAATTTTACTCATTTTTTCTTGTATCAGCAATTTTGAGGGATGGATCGAGTGCAATGGTGGAGTTAAACCATTAGTCTTACAGGGTCAAGATTCAAAACTAATAATAAATATTTTAGATTTTTTTTTTCTTAGGGGTGAATAATAATGGGATTTTGTTCTTTAACTTTGTGTAAGGTAGAAAAATGATTATAATAAATAAAAGGTCAAACTCATCAATTTTTTGGGTCAAAAAAGCAACTTGAGGGTTAAAATAAAACTTTTTGAGGGGTTAAATAAAAATTGGCAGGGTCAAATTTTAAAATACTCATAATTTAGTTCCAAAAAAAAATCAAAAAAACAAACAAACAAAACAAAACAAAAGGTCAGGGGGGTCAATTGGCCCTTTTACCCCCTCCCTCTCCCCCTGATCGAGTGGTTCTAAGGTCTCTTGTCAAGTAAGAGGTCTTAAATTCAAGTTTTACTATTTCTCTTCAAGGTCACTCCCAGAAACTTGGTCCTGTAATTACTTGGTGCATGTGGGAAGGAAAAATTGCACGAACCCAAAGCATCTGGAACCTACTAATATCAAATAAATAAATACTCCCTCCATTTCAATATAAGTGGCCTACTTTCCTTTTTAGGATGTTTCAAAAATATTGTCACATTTCAAAAGTCATTGGTTCTTTTTTATTCATTTCCTAAAATACCCTTAAAAAGTATTCTAATTTTTTCTAATGTTTTGCACACTTGAGGGCAAAATTGGAATTTCAAAACATATGCATTGATGTGAAAGCATTTAATAGGGTTTTTTAAAAAAACATGTTTTTTCGAAGGGATGATCAATTTGAAACGGAGGGAGTAAAAAGTTATCCTCATGGCACCAGTTCCAGGGTGACCTTTGTCCAAGGCAATCCAGAAGCTAAGTCCACCTCTTTTTATTCTCCTCTATTCAATAAGCCCACATTCACTCGGTAAGACCAGAACCATACAGCTTTGGACCCAAACTTAGCCGAAAATACCACAAACATGTTGGTCGTGTTCGCTGTCTGATGATTCCCCAAACACTTCCCCAAGCATTGGAGAGGATTTGATAGCAATAGAAACCCTAGAGGCGTGGATTGGAAGCCAGAGAGATAGGAGGTGTGGGATGTTTTGGAGTGAATGCGAGTGTTTCGCAGCGTATTCGTTAAAGTGAAAGCGTGGTTACGAGATAAAAGAAAGCGCTGTTTTTCAATGACGCTTTTAATATAAAAGAAAGCACTTTTATCAAAAACGCTTTCAAAAGCACTGCTTTTCCATGATGCTTTTAATATAAAAGAAAGCGCTTTGGTCAATAACGCTTTCAATATTCCATTGGTTTTTATCTCTCCCTAAATATATACATCATACATATAGATATGTGGGTGCAAAAGTATTTTGAACTATTTCATTTGTAAATATATACAAGTTTTGGTCTTTGTAACTTTGTTTATTTCTTTGAATTAGAGCTTACTGAGCAACCCAAGGATCGTCATGAAGTTGTTAGGCAATAGGCACGAGGTTGAGCAAGTAAGCTTAATTCTCTCTTGCTCTAATTATGATTATTATTATTTTTTTTTTTTATTGTTGTTGTTGTTGTTTTATAAACATGCACATACTTATTTGTTCATTTTTATTGTTGGTGTATTAGGGTTGATTTTGATGAAATGTGGGGTTGAATTTGTGTTTCAGGAATATGTTCGGTTTGGTGTGACTTGGTGATTCAGATGATTTTTGGTGACATATATGTTGTTTTTATTAAATGTGTCGAATGGGTTTATGAATAATTTTGTTCCTTTTAATTCGTTTATTTTCATTGTTGATGTATTGGGGTTGATATTGATGGGGTTCTGTATTTCGTGGACCAAAACCCATTCTTTAATTGTTAGAATATCAAAGCCGTCTTAGCTCAGCCGGTAGAGCGCATGGCTTTTAACCATGTGGTCGTGGGTTCGATTCCCACAGACGGCGTTACACAAAATGCTTTTAACGGATGTGGATGTGGATTTACATTCATCAGTTTCACAACATTTAAGTTATTAACCAATCCCGATTTCCTTCAGGAAAAATTAATTTTTTTTAATATAATATATATATATATATAACGATTAGGGGTTTCTCAAACTTTATTCCCACCAAAGTTTCAGCCTAGGTTATTTCCCTAATAATCTATGTGAAATGCCCCATACCCACACAAACAATAATCTCTGAAAAATTAAAACGATGATCATGAGAAGTACACTAAGGGTTTAACCGTTCAAACAGCCTCACAAGGAAAATACTATTTGGCTTGAAAAATACAATTGATCCTTAAATTTTTCCCTAATGATGTATTCGTTAATGTGTCATCCATTTAACCACTACAATTTTAAAGAGTAAATTGCTCAACCAAATAGGAGATTACTGGATGAATGATTGCTTTACTGTTTATACTGAAAAAGACGGTAGATTTAGGGTGTTATAGACCTCTAGTTAGAATGTGGCCATGTAGGTAAATCTATCAGAGGAAAATTTTTAGAAAATTAGCAGATTGTGGGATTTGGCTCTTCTATTTTTACCTTGCGAGTTTCTAATATGACGACTAATGCTTTTGATAGGAATGGATTTTCCACGGCTGGTTTTGGCACATGATTTTGCAGAATCATAACCAATTAAACAAACCAAATTCTACAGAATTGCCGAGTAAAAGGTGAGCTTCTCAAATCCTATTGAGTCATCGGTTACCCATCGGCTACTTTTATGTGGCATTACCATCCGAGTGGATATTTCTCTATCAAAAGTGCATATCATCTTTGAAATAGAACAAATACGTCCTTTTGATTGTAGAACTAATTCCCTTTTAAAGATCGATTGGAACAGTAAAAGCAATCATTGTGTCATGAAGCTGAGTAAACATGGCTACCAAAAAAAAAAAAAAAACCATCTGTTCGATATCAATACAGTTAAAAGGTAACATGGAATTTTACAACATTCATCACTAGAGACATAAAAAGAGCTTTTCAGGATTCAACATCTTGTAACATCATAAATCAATGGGTGCTTTTAAGAGGATTTATACCTCAAGGGGTTTTTCGGTCTTTTTCACAAACTATGAAGACCCCTCCAGACCGTCACATCTCATATCTCAGTTTGAGACCGCAAAGGAGTGATTCCTTGGAGCCCTGAGACTGTTTTATACATAAGCCCCTGGATAAAAGGGCAATGCGAACACCTTCCAACCCCTCTGAAATTTGAGCAGATAGGCTTAGAAGTCACATAGTTCTTGTCCCCAGGAAGCATAGAGGAAAAAGAAAAAGGCAACCACAGACCCACAGACAGTAGGTCGAAAGCAAAAAAAAAAAAAAAAAAACCAACTGGGTGATCCGAACATAAATATACACAAATTCCAAAGTTGGAGTGGAAGTTGTAGGCTTACCTGCAAATAGCTTTAAATGATTATTGGGAACAGACGAAAAGTTCATATCAGGTTTGCCACTGTAGCTTATTATTTGAGATAAAATAGATAACCATATAAAGATCACATGAGCATAAAAGACGATTGTCCTAAGGCCATTATACTGATTAGCTTGACGAATCTTGACAATGAGAAGTGAAACTTTGCGCAGCTGACTATAATTTATGCTGAGATCTAAGAACAGAGCATAGTAAGACTGGTGAAACCGAATCCAGAATATAATGAAGAATTTCTTTTCGGTTGGTTTTACTAGCTTGAACGACGAACCTCACCACCTTGTCTTGTGCTTCTGCTACTGCTTAAAGGGGCACTACTCTGACCTGACAGTTGGACATCAGAAAGTGTAACAGAGCCGGACTGAGAGAAAATCAAACCAACTGAACTACTTGACGTGTTTCCAGAAGAAGGCATTCTGGTTGAATGGGAATCCATTATGGATCCTGCAATAAATTCCGGCCGGAGCTCTGAAGATGAGAATGATGGGGCCAGAGTAGCTAGTGAAGACCCAACCGGGTATGGAGCAACCGGCATATCAGTGAGAGAAGAAGCTGATGGACTGTATCTCATTGACATTGGATGATCGAATTTGCATGATGATCCAAACTTGCACTGCCCATTTTGCAAATAAAAAGTACAAGGTTGCACCCCCTGTTCATAAAAAAACGTGACAATTAGATAGAACTTTTGTTCCAAATAAGCATTCTATCTAATAGACACAACATCTCAACACTATAGAAAAATTAAAATTAAAGGAAAAAAAAAAGCCTTAAATGGCAATTGACAGTTTGACACACTAGAATCAACAATCGACAATGACACCTAGAAGGGAAAAGGGAAAGGAGGGCAGAAACAAAGTAATTAAACAAAATATGGTGACATCATTTAGTATATTCAACTATATCATATGTTGTCAATAAATGATGGATGCTTCTAATCATCATGATTCATGATTGACCTATATGATACACTAGCATGTGGCACATGCCATGCACACATAAAATATAAAATTAGGTGTAATTTTCAACCCTTTTTTTTAAGAAGAGAATTACACTTGACTTATGTTTATTCTAAGTTGAACAGCACCATAAGTTATTTCTATTTTATCTCCCAATTTATCTTTAGCTTTCATTCTTAACATTGGATCGAAGTTTTCAAATGGGAATCAGAGAGGTATAGTTATGGAGACATTGCTCTGTAACATGGCTTGTTATGAACTTATGAAGTATAGTGTTGGCTAGATCATTCATAAGGTAAGAAAGATTGACGAGAAACTTGTCCATAGAGATAGGAGGTTAAACCTGAACATACTTTTGAATTTCTTAGTGAATGTTACATCCAAATTTAAAGGGAAATTCATTAAACAAAAATGAAACCATTCAACATGTGCAGCTCATATGCCAGGAGTAAACAACAATGAGGCAATTATATAAGCATGTACACAATTCCCTCACACAATCATTAAAACAAATTAGACCATCTCTAAGGTACCAATTTAGAGTAACTCCAGAACTAATTAAAGCACCTCATCCTTGAAAAAAAAGGCATATTACATCAATTTATCAAAAGCCATCTCCTCAGTTAAAGCGTGACATACTAAACTTTTCTCATACAAGCCCTACCGATGATCTTTTTTTTCATCCCCTCCACCAATTTAAAGCTTTGAATTTGCAAAATCTCACCATTAACTAGTGGTGTAGTAATGCATTCTTCATATGTGTGCAAACCATCTCTTTCATCTCTCTTTTATATATCACCTAGAGGGGCAATTCAAGATTTTCTGGCTATGCTCATCCCCTATCAACAGTCATTGCAGAAGATGAATGTTCCATGGTCATTTGAGTAGGTTACTGTAATTTTTGGAGGCTCTTGGAAACTAACCTTCTAAAAAGAGTGCAAAACAATTCAACAATCATTGGTGGTAGATTTATCTTGGGATTTCTAATTCACTACCAAGAAAGCTAATTTTACAACCAAAAGATCAAAGAGGATCCTAATCACTAGAAAACATTGTCAAAGAGTAAGAGGGACCTAGTGCCCATGTTGACAATGTCCTTGTTTGATTTTTCTCTTCTTTTGGATTTTCATTTTGCCTTGAGGAAATTATCTTTCCCTTTTGATGCGCTTTCTTTTCTCCCTACTAATAAAGTTCAACTCCCTAAAAAGTTGCTCAAAATTCCTTTCTAAAGAAGCACATATAAACTCTACAAACTTTATCACATGCTTTCTATAAGTCAATGAATAGCATCTAATTCTCCATGAATTTTCAATCATATCAGATGTAGCCTACTAGCTACATAGTTTATTCCTGTTCAATGAAGCTTATACTGATATTCTCAAATTCTACCTTTTTTGTTTCCAAATTTTTGCTTCATAGTATGAACAAAAAAGCTGTCCAACTTATGGCATCTCCATTAGTCCATTGCTGTTGTACATAGGTAGAGATTAAACAAGAATCCTCCAAGAATCAAAAGATTACCAACATAAGTTCTTCCTATCTACTAGGAAGTGTTGGCATAATTTTAACTTTGCTTTCAGATCAATTGATGATAATAAAATTAGGACAATTCAAATATTTCTTAAGCATACAGATGCACAAAGTATTTTTATGCCACATGGCACACCTTTAAGCCCATCAATGGCCAACCTTAGCATGAGGAGTTTCTTTCTAATTCATTTTACACAATATCACCAAGCAAATATCCAATATAGAGTAAAAGACCATGCAAGGCCCAAAAGCAATCATAGTCATAAGATATGTATGGCTTAATCCTCAAGGCAAGGCTCAAAGAAACACGCCACACAACTGGACGACCCAAATGCTTTCAGTAGGACAGGCGAGGAGCTAAGTCCTTCATTTTCACACTATAGATAGTGCCCTTGCAATGTAACTTAGGTGGGATTTCCAGTACTGGTGAGAAGCCAAATCATTCATTTTCAAGTGATAAATAGAACCTATGAATTTTAAACATTAAGTTCAAGCCCAAAGCTTTGTGTTGAAAAACCAGGAAATACCAGCACATCTTTTTCTTTTTTTTTGATAAGGTAAAATACCAGCACATCTTAGCAAAAGGTAAATAAGAGCAATATATTATGAAAGACAATATGAGAAACTTATAAAGGAAAATTTTATGCCAGTCTTTGAATCTATATGGACCAAAACAAAAATACTAAATGCTTCAACTTTCATATATAAACTTTATGAAATCGGGGCAAAAAATGAAGAAGCTACTAAGCACTTAAAAACACTAGGAAACTTATAAGGGAACTTATTTTTATATAAAAATAAGCTATGTTGGGAAGTCCCACATCAATTAAATATTAAGTTTAATATGGCTTCATATACATGTTTGGGTGGGCCCTCCAACTAATAGCTTAGGCTTTTAGGTTGGAAACTTAAATGGTATCAAAACTTATTATAGTTGTTGTTGTTCTTGGGCTTATTTTGTTCATGAGCCCATTGTTGTTGTCCACATGACAGGCCCGTTGTTGCTTTGTTAGGCTTGCACGTGAGGGGAAGTGTTGGAAAGCCCCACATCCCACATCAATCAAATATTAAGTTTAATATGAATTCATATACATGTTTGAGCCCTCCACCTAATAGCTTAGGCTTTTAGGTTGAGCTAAAATAATAAAATACAATAAATTCAGCATTTTAACAAAAGAAGTCCACCAAAAAATTACTACAATAATGGAAAAATGTACACAAGCAAACACTAATTCAAAAAGTATACAAGAATTAACCCTTCTTGCCCACAAGCACATATATGGTACAGATATCACAGATTTACTAAACACCCCACCAAACACTCGTGGCTCATAAGATAAGATAAAAAATAAACAACACAACATTACGTTAGAAAAGTTTACCAAAGGTCTAATTCATAATAAGGGCTTATATGATTTTCTTAAAAGATCTTAGCATATAATACATCAGTATGATCCATATCATCCAATTTACATCAATAACAAAAGAAAAATTCAAACTTAAGCCAGACTATCCTGCCACCAAGTTGAGCCATTAACAATTCAAATTTCAAGGTTTTGGGTCCCAGTTTTGGACACACCAGGTTACCCATTAATTAATAAAACTGAATAATGGAATAATTTATTCATAGAATCAATCATACTTGATTAGATTTAAAAACATTTCAAATCCTAATCAAACTATCTTATTCTTTTCCCAATTGTTTAAAGTTTTTATATTATTTAAATTTAAATAGGTTTTGCATCATGGACTGTCCACTTCAACCAAACAGCCAAATTTTTTAAACTTTGAACCAGCCCCTCTTACAATTTGGTGAAATTTTTGGGTTTGGAAACAGTTGGCATCGTATCACTTCTAGTGTTCGGCACATCAATGACCACTACTAACTAATTGAACCATACATTTCTACATGTGTCGATTGTTATTAAATTGCATGGAGTCATAGATCAACAATACATACTTTAGGCTATCATGACTTCTGTTCATTATTTAAAGGAAGAAATTCACTAAATATGAACTATTAAACATTAAAGATTTTATCAAACTATCTTACAGATGACTTGAGATTAATGGAATAATCCAATTCACAGGCCTGCTTAAAAACTATGCATTGGCCCATCAAAAATTTCAACCCTGTTAAAAGGTTTTCTAGTTCTTTCCTCCCAAAACGTCCAAAGAGTTACATTAGGCACCATTCCCCACACCAACATAAAATTCTTGTTCCAAACCTATCCCACCAATTGCAGATCATTTCAGACAATACCCGTCAGATGTCAAAAATTAAAATATAAAAGCCCACAACTACAAAGCCTTTATGCAATGTAATTTTAACTGATCCATGGGCCTACTGCTTCTTTACACATAATGCACCAATTCAACCTAATGAATTTTCTAGTTAGCAAGTGATAAACCATCAAATATTTGTCCCTCACTGCCATCCTAGCAAAAATACCACCTTAACACGAACCAAAGAAATCCAAGCCTTTAAAACCAAGAAGCCTCCCCTCTCCTTTTTTTCTTTTCTCTCTTTTTACATTCACCGAATAAAGCCTCTTAAACAACGACAAAACACCTTCCAACTCCCAACCGTCCTATATTTATGATATAGGACATATTTCAGGATGTCTCATCAACCAGCCACGTCACACAATCCTTAATCCAAGCATCCTCACATTCCAAGATCTAATTTGGTATATGTTGTCTTTACCATTATATGAATCTCTGGAATGGGTAAAAGAGATGTATCTTTGAGAACAAGAGGGATAGTATGACAATTATTCAGTGCCCCAAAAGTACAAACTACACAGTGCAGAAAAGCATTTCACAAAGAGGGACACCAGGTAGCATATGAGAATTAAAGCTCAGCCAGATTACAAATATTATCTTGTTTAACCACCAAATATAATTCAAGCTAGATAACACTCCCTATGGCCTTACCAATGCCTTACTTCACTCGAAACTCCTCACTCTAGCAAAATACGCCAACTTAGTTTCTTTAGATGTTTTACATAACTAGAAAGGAACTAAATTTAAAGTATCTTTGTATTTGTATACTTCTTATCAATTTATATACGTTTACTATTGCAAACTTTATTAGCAAGAAGTAAAGTTCCTGATATTATAGTTTTTTGTCTAAACCCTTGCCCCACCACTTGTTCTCATTATTGCATAATTAATTGCACATAGTCGGTAAAGCCTTGATAATCTCACTCAATTACTCATTGTCATAAACATGTAATAATAAAAATTTTAACAACTTAAGAACCAGATGTTTTCGTAAACACAATTTTTATTAATACTCAACATTATGTCATACGGTTCACTTTTTTGACGTAAAGGAAAAATTAAAAAAAATAAAGCACAAGTCTATTGAAGGGAGATTTCTGGATCAAGTAAAATCAAAATAAATTATGCAACATTCAAACATAAAGCATGGAGTAAAAGATGAGCTAGTATGCATACCGGACGCAAAGGGAGACCCAAGGGGCTGAGCATACAGGCTGTCTTTGGCACAACCCATTCCCGAGGATGATGATACTTACAAGAGGCTCCATATTTACAGTCCCCTGTTCTCAAATAGTAAGTGCATTCTGGTTGTCCTGGTCTCTCCGGAAATATTAGTTCTCTGCTTGAAGGACCAGCAGAAGACGGTAAGGGGGTATAAGGTCCTCCAGATGTGGAAGAAGAAGGCTGTGGTACTCCATAAAGAGAACCAGCTCCGACAGTGGGTTGAGCACCAGGAGAAAGAACAGGGCTTACAGGTGCCTGTATGAAGTAAATCAACAACACTTATAAAAACACATAATTTTGGTAATATCACAATTCAACGAAGACAGAACATACCGAATAAGGATTCCAACCCGGAATAGGAACCACTCCTGGAGAAACTAGTACAGGACCTTGCACATATGTACCAGGTAATAGCTGAGGCCTTGCCACCCTCCAGCTGGTGGATGCACCCCCATAATGTTCAGGTGTAGGAACCGAAGGAGACTGCACCGTCGGATAAAATGTAGGTGCAGATGTCGGCATTGACATGCCAGCTGGTTCTAGTTGAGGATGATGGAATTTACACGTAATACCAAATTTGCACTGCCCCGTTTTCAAATAGTAGGAGCATTCTTTCTCAGCCTGTTAGAGATAGATACATGTGAGCCAATCGAAGGATCCGTTTATAGAGATTTCATCACGTGATTAACTAGTAGAAATAACCAATGAATTGTTATTAAAAATGGGAACAAAGGAAAAAATTCAAACCGGTCGTAATGGATATCCATAATAATTTACTGGCACTTGGTTCATAGATCCACCTCCGTGTTTGGGATGGTGGAACTTACAAGATGCACCAAATTTACAAGTCCCGGTCTTCAAATAAAACTGCACATTAAGCAACAACAAAACAATAAATACATAAAGGAAGTGACCCTTTTCATAGAGTAGACAAACGAACCAGATAAAAGCAACCAAGGCAGATTGTCATGTAATTTACATTGGTTGAGATCAAGAATCTAATACCCATCCAATGTTTTACAATCAACCAACAACATTAGACAATAAGACAAAAGAATACCTGACATGCAGGCTCCCCCACTCGCTCTGGATACTCCCCTCCTCCGGATCTTACAGCTGCAGCAACCTGAGTAGTAGTAAACCCAAATTGAGCCCATGCCGAATAACCCAATTCCCACTTACAATTCTCAGTTACGACTATTTCAGTTTCATAAATCCTCCTCTCGGAACGAATAAAAGAAATGAAAAGAAAATGCTTAAAAAAGGACAACGCTTAGGAACTCTTTCAACAACCAAATCCATTTTAAGCATTTTCCTTCACTTTCCCTCTTACTTTCCAAAAACCATACCGCACAGAAAGGGAGTGTCAAATTCGCATAAAATCAACTGTTCAAAATCGATGCAAATAATATATCATTCGATACTGGAATCTACTATATCTGAAAGATTGAGTTAAATCTAGCACACAAAATCAAACTGTTGCGTTGGAACAACATACGGAACCCTTCATAACGACTCTAACGCAGGCAATTCAGAATGATCGAGGGCTTACCGCGCTACGATCGCGAGGGTGATTGTAACGGCACCTGCTACCGAATCCGCAGAACCCGGTTCGCATGTAGTAGACACAGTCGGACACGCCGGGCCGCTCCGGATACGGTTCCCTGCCCCTCAATCCAAACCGCATCATCGAATCTACACTCGCCAGAAAAAGGAAAAAACAACAGAACAACAGGAAACCCTAATCAAACCTCTACATTACAGAAACCCTAGAAATACGTATTGCTATAAACACAACATACACAGATAAAAACGAGATGAAAATGAAATGAAATTCAAATGCGAAGCAAATGAACCAACCTTCGAGCCCCGTCACGGCCCCGGATGGACCCCATTCCATCGGAGGATCCGATTGAGACCCATCCCTCGCCGGAATCCGAACGTAAAAGTCCATACGAAAGCGGGTTTTACCACTGTGTATATACCTCACCGACTGTACACAAAAACAATGGGAGCCGATAAGGAGAACGGGTTCTAGATGGTTGCGAACTGTTCCAGAAGGATCGGAGAGCTCGATCGAGTGTGATATAGCGAAGAGAGACGGTATCTGCGTATGGAGAGATCGAATGCTTGCTCTGTCTCTCTCTCTCCCTCCCTCTCTATTCCCACTTTCTCTCTCTAAGACTGTACGGACTAGTGTTAGCTCGTTTTGCTTTCTCTCTCTTCGTTTCTTCTTTTTTCTCTCTCTAAACTAAACGGGAGCTCTTTTCGCCTGTTTGTTTCCATACCCGCCAAACTGTGGGAAATAAAAAGGGCGGCCCGCGCAAGTTGCAATAATAAAGCACTCGGAAGATGTAATTTTCGCGGTTTTTTTGGGGATTTCTTACATAAGTAACCGACACTAGTTTTGTGTGAAATAACGACAACACCCTTTGAGAGTTCCCAACGTGTGATGACAAGGGGAGATGACATCGGACAAAAATTTTGTGTAACGTGGTATCGCATCAGTGTGGATCCGGCGGTGACCTTCCAATAAATTTTATCGTCTCCTTTATCTGAATCCTCAAAATTCTCACTTATTTAACGGTTAGAATTGACTTTGTACGATGCTTTTTTTTTTTTTTTCTCAATCAATAAAACATTTTCATACTCTTAACCCTTTCGACTATCAACAAATTGATATCAATGTTTATTAGTAATTTAGCACATGCGATACATATACAACACATCTTTTCAAGTTTTCACTTCATCTGCTATATCTGTGTCCAAGTTTTTTAAACCGCATATGCGAATATGAGAAAATTAAGGAGAAATAGGTCGTGATGAGTTTTTTAAAATTGGTAAAATTACTAAATCATCTCTTAGTTTTATTAACTTATAAGGGTATTTTAGTATTTTTCAGGTGCAATCCAACCACAAAGGGAATTGACTTTATATAGTAATATAGATTTATAAGTTTGAACTTCAGATTACTCACTTAACAAGTGACACAAATATCATAAAACTATCATACATACCATCGACTTACATTGCCACTTTAATATGCTATTCTAGATCAATAATAACACCATGAAAGTAACATCTACATTAAAATTTTGTGTCAAATATATGGTATATATGTAAATAAAAAATTTTAGGTCAACATATGCTAATTTTCTTACATTAGCACCATACATTAAAGAGTTGTATCACATGCATAAGTAATTTTGTAAGATCAATACATGCCAACTGGGAAATCCCTATACATGCACAAGTACTATAGGTCCAAATATATATATATACACATAATTTTATTGACATACCATTGTTTTTATTACTTGCATGGTATGTGGCAAAATTGGCCTTTGATATTACAGTTGTGACTAGTGAGAGCTTAATAGGACAAATTTGTCATTTGACTTTCTAGTTTGCTCCTTTCTGGTGTTGTTTTGTCCGTATTGTTGAGCTTCGAAGATGGCCATGGCATTTCATCGGATATGTTGGCTTAGCCTCAGCCTCCCAGAGAGTAGTGTCTTTTCTCATAGGACGTGGATGGATGGCGAAATGATTGCACCCAAAATTAGTAGGGTGATGTGGTTGCCTTTTGCTAAAATGGCTTAGGGTTTTGATAGATAGCATTATAGCAACAGGTTGTAATTAAAACGATCTTCTTGGCTCTAAGCAAAGTGGGGTTGGATTATAATTTTGATTTCACACGGTATTTAGAGATTGGCAATAATTTGCATCAGTAGTTGTAGTCAAGAGAAAAACATACATGGAGTGAATATAAAGAGAAAACATAAATGGAGTTAATATCATGATAATTGCATATATCCATCGATCTAAACTAGGGTCTTAACGTGCTAATCAGGACAACACGTTTAAAATGTAGACCAAAAGTGCTAATACTTCACAAACCTATATTTAGTGTTTTGTCTCTATTTGCAAATGAAGAGAAGACCAATGATAATAATAGTAATAATAATAATTTGGAAATTGACATTGTTGTCATGAATGCATTTTAATAACTGCATGCTAGCTTAGACATTACCACATCTATTTGGTTGAATGGGGAACTAACTTCTTCTCCATAATTATATCATTGAAAAAAAAAAAAAAACAACCAACCACTACTAACTAACTACGTACTAAAGTGTCAAGAAAATAGTTCAACAATTCAGCATATAAGACATCTCACGAGAATGTTGACTGCTTTATAAAAAGTCTACGTACGTATATATATGTAATGTATACAACTTTGTTCTAATTCCATAGAAATGAAAGTGAAAGTTTAGAAACAAATATTCGGTTGCGATGATATAAAAGTCCAGTAGAATTCTCCTTACTTATGTAGTAAACAATCTCATGTTTTAATTTATGAAAAAATATTAATACCGATTTGTTGTAATTTATATCGATTATTCAAAAAAACAAAAAAAAAAACAAAAGAAATAAACAAACATACAGTTGTGTTGGAAATGAATTATTGGTAACATATATCCTACTGCATGTGGTGACTTGAGAGTAGAAAATTTAGAGGGAGGATATCAAATGCACCAAATAAACTTTATATTGTGGGAAAATGCTGATTTTCCTGTCACTCACATTCCCACATCTCGCCCCCTTACAAGGGAACAAATTGTACAGCAACCTTTCTTGTTAAGTCTGCCCTCCCATGCAAGATGCTTCACCAAAAAGACTGAGCAATTTATATGTGTGAAAAAAAAAAAAAAAAAAAGGAAAAAAAAAGAAAGTTGTAGCCAAAATGGTCATTTTTAAACGATGTCTGGGGTATTTTAGTAATCGAATTACAAAAGAAAACTCCTGAGGGAAAAAAGAGAGTGAAAAGGGGGAAGATAGATGTGAGCATTAGGCATTTAGCGGCTTGAAAATACTGAGTGGTCAGCCAACAAAATTTCGACAAGTATGCACAAACCATAGGCCACGAGGGCCCGGCTGCGTGGCCGTTTTAGCAGAGAATAAAAGAGAGCGTGAAAACAGCACGTGGGAGTGATATTTTATTGTCTCTTATCGTGGAATTGCTTTACAAACATAAGATGACTCCAAATGCCTTGGGTCGTTAGGACATCCACTGACAAAGTGATTAATCAAGTGTTAGAACTTAACCGAAAAAAAAAAAAAAAAAGGATTTTTTAAGTGTTAGAAGCCAACCCCATCCAATCGTCTTTCGATAAGTGTGCAAAAAAAAAAAAAAAATTATAAGTAGAATTTGCACAAGTTAGGTTTGATGAACACTTGGCCTTGGTTTTGGTTCGACTAATATCAAGGTGTGGTGGTGAAATTTGAGTAGCTTTAGGTTAGAAGTCCCTTGTAACCAAAAGAAAATAAAAAATGGTTAAGAGATTGCGTCAAAAATACAAAAGCCTGTCAACTAAATATTATTTTGATCGGTTTTGATTTTATCACTATTTGATATTTTGATAAGTCAAATTTTTCCTCCATAAATCTGTTTAGTTGATCTCGTGTGAAAAAAACAAAATATAAACACAAATATATATTTTTTTAAAAAAAAAGCAATTACATATTGGTTTATTTACTTATTTTCAAATGAAACTTGATACCGTTAAATGAGTGGGATCAAGTTTCTGAAACCCTTAACATGCCCCAAACTTGATAAAATTTTGGGTAAAGATTGACTCGAGCTAGCTTGGGTTTTGAATTCATTTCGATTGGAGCATGCTCATTTAAGTTAACAAAAACAAAAACAAAAACCTAAGTCATTACATTTGTTAATTCATATTAGTTAACGTGCATCTCTTGCATGCTCATTTAAGTTCGCATGCCTAATTAAGCCTTGCCACGTGAAGGTTGACACATAAGGATGGAAGGGTGGTGGACTCATATAAGGATGGAAGGGTTTAAAAGGGGGTAAGTTGGACTCCCTTAAATACGTGCATCTCTTACTTGACAAAAATATAGTTAATAAACTTGTTTATTTGGAAAATAGGTTTGAACTCTAAACAAGCTTCTTAAAAAAGTCAAGCTATAATTGTTTGAAAGTAGCTTGTTTCTTACTCAAATTATTTGAATATAGGTGGGCACGCATGACTAAGAACGCCATGAATATTAATCAATACCAACAAAGGAGTGGGATTTTAGGGTAGTTTAAAAATAAATAAATAAATAAAAAGACCCTAAATCAACCACTGTGGAGTACCAAGACTACCTTCACTATCACATTACAATTTACAACCAACGTCAGTGGCAGTAAGGTATGACCGATTCACTGACCACCACTTTAGGTGCTGGCCCCCTAGTATGATCATCGCCGCCCTACAACCATGGCATTGTACCTTAATTCTGCCATTACCCTTTCCCTTCCGGCCTGTTTTGTCGCCACCACAAAAGTGAGAGATTCTACACACTTCGGTAGTCTCCATTTGCTTTTCTAATTTCAGAAGCTTGCTCATGAATGTGTTATAGAGCATGGACCCTCGAAATAAATATGTATATATATATATATTATATATATATATATATATATATATATATTATATATATATATATATATATATATAATATTGACATCAGAGTAAGGTTATCATGACAGGTGCCTACACTTACCTTGTCGCCTTGTCGCGAGCTCTTTCCTGAGTCTTACTATTTACTATTTATGGCAAGAAAAATAATTCCAACGCATGCTCATATATAGTACTACTTAATTTGTATAACACATTTGGATGATGCTCGCTCTTGACATAATCAATACAATTAGTTAATACTTAATAATACTTTCTCTATCTACTTTGATTGAAAAGGAATGTCGGAAAATGTTTGATCATTTTTAAAAGTTAAAGCAACTCATTATCTTACTTTTCTAAAATATCTTTTATTATATTTCATCAATTCTTAAATTATTATCCTCTTGTCATTTTTGAGATGTTTTAAAAGGATATTATATCTTTTTCTTATGTTTTTATGCATTTGAGAGTAAAATTAGAATGTCAAAACATACATATTGATATGAAATCATTTAATAGGATTTCCTAAAAAAAAAAAAAACATGTTTTTTTTCAAACAAGACAGTTATTTAAGAAGCGGGAAAGTATTTAAAATTCTTATTATTACATCACCTATCACATCAAGTGACATCTTATCGTATTCCCTCCGTTTCATAATAAGTGTTTCTTTTGAAAAAACACGTTTTTTAAGAAAACCTTTTTAAATACTTTCACATTAATATATTTATTTTGAAATTCTAATTTTGCCTTCAAGTATGCAAAACATTAGAAAAATAAAGAATACCTTTTTAAGAGTATTTTAGGAAATGATTAAAAAATAATCTTTGACTTTTGGAATGGGACACTTATTTTGAAACATCCCAAAATAGAAAGTAAGACACTTATATTGAAACAAAGGGAGTAAGAGGATATAATTGGAAAGTTAAAAAAGAAAACTTGATGACATGATAATGTATTATTTTAATATGTGTATTTAGTCAAAGTGATCAAATAAAACAGGATATAAGGAGTAGTATTAGAAATTGGGACAATAAGTGCAAGGAAGAATTGATGCATATAGTATTTTCTAATTATAAGATATATAAGAACCTCCAATGATCTCCTATCAAATGGGTGGGACACCGGCATTATCCCTTATGTAATATTTTATGTATTCAAGGAGAAATTAGGGGAAATTAAAGAATTCAAGCTAGCAAGTGTGATGGCATAAATTCAAGTATTGAGAGTGATCATTTTATACCCAAAAAAAAAAAAAAATTAAAACTATATCCAACCCATCTCTATCCTGACTCTGCTTAATAGAACAAATACTAAGTAATAATTAATTCTTTTTTTTTTCTTTGTGGCAAACTCATGTAGAGGATAATCTTATGTATGATATGTGGAGTTCTAATATAAAATAAATTAAATTACTCCCCCCCCCCCCCAAAAAAAATCCTCTAAAAATATAAACAAAAGCGATGTTTATAACACCATTTTCAATGTAATTAAAAGCAGCGTTGCTAATACCGCTTTTACTTTTTTACAAAACTTAGCCAAGAATTATGTTGATTTGGAATTAATTTAACTAGCATTTATTTGACTTTTATTTCATTTTTTCTTCTTTTTTCGTCATGGCTCCTTTTAAAAAAAAAAATTCAAAAAGAAAAAAAATTCCTCTAAAAGCACGTTGCTAACATTGCTTTTATCATAACTAAAAGCAGCGTTGATAACACTGCTTTTATTATATATATATATATATATATATATTTACAATATCCTTAGACAAGAATTATGTTGATTTGGAATTAATTAAAGTAGCAAGTATTTGACTTTATTTCATTTTTTTTCTTCTTTTTCGTCATGGCTCCTAAAAAAATTTTAAAAAAGAAAAAAAAAAATCCTCTAAAAGCAATGTTGCAAACATTGCTTTTAATTATTTTTTTCCAATATATTTACGTTGTGTTTGGTTTGCAGAAAATGTGAGGGAAAGAAAAAAAAAATGAAGGATTCTATTTTCCCTCATTTGGTTGTAATGGAAAGTGAAAGAAAAAAAGGTGATGGAAAAGAGGGTAGAAAATTCTAATAAAAATTTTCCTTTTAAAAATGTGAGGAAGGTTTGGAAAAATTTATAAGAAAATTTTTTCAGGCTTTAAACTACAAATTCGCTCCCTCGCCTCTTTTTTCTTTTGTCTCCTTGCAAAACATCTCCCATCCTAACAAAATAAATAAATAAATAAAAATTGTAAGCTTTGTACATTTTTGCAAGTGCCCCATTGGCCAAGGTGACGGGGCTTGATTCTTCTTCTACACTAGTGATGCCTTGCGTAATACTAGAAAATTTTCATTTAATAGCTGCAAATAGGGGGCATAAAATCCATATTAACTGTCAATTTTGAGAATGCAAGACCAAATACACTTCTGTTTCCATTGAGAGAGAGAGAGAGAGAGAGTGAGTGGGGGAAGAGAGTGAATGCATTATAGAAATCCCTAGATCCTTGAAATGGAAGCATACATTCTTTACAATCAAATTTTTTTTCTTCTTTTTTTTTTTATTTTTATTTTTGGCGGGATGGCTAATAAGCTTTGAATCTCGACCTCAATTCCATATTTTCACCCATGTCCTATTGTGGAATAGTCTTTAATAAGGGCTTGGCCATGCAATTGTAAATTGAATTCAATTGAGTTGATTGGAATAATAGATTGCTTCAACTTTAATTGTGAATTCAAAAAATAAGTATAAACTTTGCTCATTTATTATTAAACAAAATTCATATAAAAATAAGTTGTTCTCTGAGTTATTTGATTATTTAAAGTATTAATAAGCATAATTAACATAATAATATCTAATATAGATTAATTCTATCGAATGTAAAAAAACAATAAAAGAAGGGATTGCTAGCATTGGGTGGTTCACCAGATGAATTTGAGAGTGATTAAGAGCCGGAACTCACCCCGTCACCCGTTTTGACCTTAACCCGTCCATACACAACCTCATATCCGGTCCACATTATCGGTTCCCGCTGGCCTTCTCTCCGCTACTACAGCCCTCCCTCTCGAGCTATCTGCAGTCTTCTCTTATCCCATTCCCCATTCGCGCGCTTTACTGCTCTTGGCGAAGATACTGAAAATCGCAACAATGAATGGCTTAACAATGAGCTTCACGCCTCGAATCTCCACACGCTTCAACCAATTTTCAGCGCCGCACGGTTCCTGCTATAAATCCACAACAAAATCCGTTGTCCTTCGACCTTCTCCGACCCACTACGCTCCAAGAATCGTTTGTATGGCGGTGCGTATATTTATTATTTCCAAAGCTTCTTACTCAATCCTCCATTTGGTTGCCGAGAAAACCCAACTAGAGAAAAGAATATCTCTTATGGGTTGTTTTAGTTTCCTGGAAAAATGAAGAACTCACCTAAAGGTCCTAAAAAAATCCAAACGGAGTGGGAAGTTTTAGTTTATTGTATTTTTCCTACTTTTTCCCGGTAACCAAACGGAGTTTAAACGGAACTATTGTTTTTCGTTGTTTAATCTTATTGTTATTGCTGTGTTATGTCATATGTGTAATGAATTTGGTAGGAGCCCTATATGATAACGAAATTGGAATCTGCTGAGAGGACGTGGAAAGAATTATCGGTAAGTTTTCGGTAATAGTGTTAATGTTTGGAAGAGTGTGTGATATTTTCATTTTTATTTTAGACATTTGCTATCATTGTTACGTCTTTTGATTATATTTAGTGTTGAGGACTGATTTTAGCACTGCTATATTCAATATATCTATCAATCGCATATGGTCGTGTCATGGTTTTATTGTATTTTCTTGTGAGTTTGCGCCATGGCAGTTAGATTGAAAGTTCAAGATTTTTCAACTGGTAGGAATTGTTGGTGTCCGATGATAATTTGTTGGTTTGGGACAAATGCCTTATCAAATTTAGGGTCGGGTTATAATAAGACGTCCTCTCAAGTATAAGCATTTGATTAAAGGAAGGTTTGAGATTTAATTTTCAATATATTATGTGTTTGTTAATTAAATATTTAGTAAACCAGTCATATGGCCTTACGAGATTGATGACCAAATTTCACATATAAATTATTAGAGAAGAATGTTGGGAAGATAAACAATTAGTTACATGTACAAATTACAAGCTCAAAAAATAATTATTGGACCGATCAATAGTATAGTATTTGAACACAAATCCCTACCATACAGCCTGATCTTACTAAACCCCATTAACTGGAGATTGGGAAAAAAAATGAAAAGGGAACTCTAGGTTATTTCTAGTTACCTATTTGTGTGAATTCTCAAATCCCCAATTCATTGAAACACATTCTTTGCATCTACGAGGGTACGATGGTTCTAGCAAATCCTGGACTGATGGGCTCTTGTGCAGAAATGCAACCTCAGTGAATAAGCACAAGCAGTACAGAAAATCACAGAGTTTATTACGCTCATGACCATATTAAGGAGTGAAGAGGAGTGAAGGATGATTCTGCTATGGAAATTATATATCATAAAATAAAGCTAACAATCTTAGATTAGAGGACTTGTAAGACTTTTAAATCTATTTAAAAGTCAACAGCCCATCTCTATACCAAATTTGTCGCCTAATATGTTATAATTTCCTCAATGCGTTGGGACCTCCTAAAAAATTTCTTCAGATTATGAATATGTATTCATGAAGGTTCTGTGGCACAAACATTATGGGTTTGTTTGTTTATTCATGGCAGAATTTAAGATTTCATACATAAGCTTGTTAATTTGGTGATTGATATGAGGCTTAGGGTATTCAATATATAAAAGAATGGGTTACTTTGCCATTATATATTCACTTATCCAACCCTAACAGTTGATGCAATGGAGTTACTTGCATTAAGTATGAAACCACACAATAATGATTGCAGGTCAAGCTGGCTGATCCTGACGTTGTCTCAAATCACACTGAATACCAAAAGCTGGCACAATCAATGGCAGAGCTTGACGAGGTAATGCAGTTACACTAAAAAAATATCCTTCATCTTGCTGCTTCTCATGCTAGATGGCTTAAAAACACTCTGCTTTTGTTGTTTTATGGGTTTCACTGATATTTCATTCTCCCCCTTAAACCAATAGGTTGTGTCAATCTTTAGGAGATTTAAGGATTGTGAGAAGCAATTGGAAGAAGCAAAAGGTTTATTTTTACTGCAATCTCTTTTTAAACATTTTTTAACAATTAAATATGTTTTTGACAATCATATCCCCTCTGTAATTTTCCTGTCAGCTTTAGCAAAAGAAGATGGTAGCGATGAAGATATGGTCAAGATGATAGCCTATGAAATTGAAACTTTATCCAGTCAACTCAAAGAGCTTGAGGAGAAGCTTAAGGTTTTTATTATTTTAAATTTGTATGAACATTTTTTTTTTCTTTTGTTATTATTATTTTGCATCTAAAACTGGTTTTGGTTTTAATAAGTCAACCATTTCATCATTCTTATGCTTATTATTTATTATTCTTCTATTAGTTATATCTTGTATATGGTTAGCTGTAGATCCCCCCTCCCTCTCTCTCTCTTTCTCTTGCCCTTACCCTGGTTTTGAACTCTCAAGTTCTCATATACATTCTCTGTTTATAGTTACTGCTGCTTCCTAGCGATCCTCTTGATTCAAGAAACATATTGCTTGAAGGTATGTATTCTCTTTCCTTATTTGATATTAGTTATATTCTTATATATTTTGAATGATATAATTGATTTGTTTAAAAGTAGATGATGCACTAGCTTCTCTTATCACATTATTCTGGTGCTTGAATTGAATATTAATTATAAGTGATTTAAAATAGAACAAAATCGGTGGGATAATGGATTAAATGATCAATTTCGACTAATGTCATTATCAGACAATATTCACCTAGCCCTCTCCAGAATATGCCTAAATAGGTCACCCATAACCATTACAAAGAGATAAGGGCTCAATGTCGACCCTTGATTTAAGCCTAATAGCCTATTATGATTGGAGAAGCACTTGGATGATTCGACTTATTGGAGATGTTAATAAGTTATAATGTGGATTTGATGCTTCAGGCTTTGCTTAACCAACTATAATGTGGCATAGGAAAGCATTTCACTATTTTGTATACTTGCTTTTCACCAAGCACCATATCATTATTTTTATCTTGTGATTAAGAAAAGTTACTTATTTTTTTCTGCAGTTTTTGTTGTTTGATTGTGACTCAATAGATTATTACCAAATATTATTTACTATCTTTTGCAGTGAGGGCAGGCACTGGTGGTGATGAGGCTGGACTATGGGCTGGTGATCTTGTAGGTACATTTTTTTCTGCCACAGGTCTTTCCTTGAGATGTTGTTGTGTATGCATAAATTTAAAAGCAGAACAAAATTCCACTGTTGAATTTTATGATACTCATTTTCTGGCACTGAGATTCAAGTTTATTGTTATTTTTTGTTACCAAGATGTGTGAACCAAACCTACAAAATTCGAAGGATATTCTTGTTGCCGGACACTGACCATGATCATAAATTAACTGACTCTATGTCTCTAACTTTCTACTATTTGGTCTGCCATGTTCCTAAAAAGGGGAAACAGAAACTTGTATTGGTGTCTGTCAGGCACAGTCAGATGATTCTTGTAACTTTTATTCCAATAGCTGATGAAGTTGGATGTTCATTGTTCAATAATGATATTTTGTTGAAGTTGTATGGAAACCACAATTTTTTCAATTAGAAAGTGTGAATGCTGTCTTTTGACACTTAACTTACATTTAAAGTTAACCTTACCAATGAATTGGAAAGATGGCCTTTTTGGAGGTTTAAAGACATTTATTTTGTCTCAGTCAAGTTTTATGCACATGCCTTACATTTTAATCTTTACTTTTTTTTTCTCTCTCATAAGAAGGACGTGTGTAATAACCCATGATTCCATGAAATCTTTCTTGTGCCCGTTAGAGGTCATTCTTCCTTGAAGTTGCTACCAAAACGCACCGCAGGACACTATCAGTATTTTTTTTCATATTAATATTCTAAATTCCTTTAGGTACGTATGTATCAGAGGTACAGTGAACGGAATTCTTGGAAGTATGCCCCTGTTTCAAGTTCTGAGGTATGCATCTTACCACCTGCCGACAATGTACATGCCATCTTTGTTAATACAAGTGGCATAACTTTCTTCTCTTTTCTAGGCTGAAAAAGGGGGATTCAAAACATACGTTATGGAGGTCAAAGGAACTCGTGTTTATAGCAAACTAAAATATGAGTCTGGTGTTCACCGGGTTCAACGTGTTCCTCAAACAGAAGCACAGGGCCGTGTGCACACTTCTACTGCAACTGTAGCAATCATGCCAGAGGTACAATTCATTTCATACAGTGCTTATATCATATATTCATATTTGGGCTCTGAATTTTTTTACATTGCCAATTTTGTTAGACTATAAGTGACATTAACACACACTGGTGCACAGATATCACAGCTGCCTTTATTGTTCATCTTGAAACCATGATTTCTTTAAGTGGGAGATCATGTCTTAGGGACCAATATGCAAGGTACTCAAGTTTCACCTGGATTCAATATTCTAGTCTAAATCTGCTTGCATATTGATCTTGCACGGAATTGCCAATTTCTTAAATTGTATTGACTTGATGACCTTATTGTTCCCAATTCATGGATAGTTCCATATTTGGAAATGATGATCCTAATTTAAGTGTGCTGAGGCAGTCTAAATATGTCAGCTCTTACAAATGTGATGTAGTTGTAACAACTGTTGAACTTTCTGCCGCTTGTCACTGTTAGATTTCTTTCCTTAACCAGGGCACTATTTCTTCTAATCAATTTTTTTTGTGCTAATGCTATATCTGGTTTCAGGCTGATGAAGTTGAGGTGGAAATTGATCCAAAAGATATTGAACTTACAACTGCAAGATCTGGCGGTGCTGGAGGTATGAATCAGCAAACTATGTGATAATCCTTTTGTATAGGGAATCATTTTCCCTAATGAAGGGCAACTGGCATGAGAACATATTTGTTAGAAGAATCTGATTTTGCCCCTATAATTGTTTACACTATGCTTTCTTTTCCATTAACTCCTGGTTATTTTAAGATATCTTATGCACAAGTTTATCATGCAGGGCAGAATGTTAACAAGGTGGAGACGGCCATTGATCTTTTCCATAAACCAACTGGAATTCGCATCTTTTGTACTGAAGAAAGGACTCAACTTAAAAACAAGAATCGTGCTCTTCAATTGCTGCGAGCAAAATTGTGAGGAACATCAAGAAGCTACTTTGAATAACTTTAAGACATCTAATCTAGTGTTTCATTGAGTTGCTTGACTAATCCATTAAACTAAAATAGTGCTTTATTTCTATGATGTTTTTACATTTTGTTTATATGTGAATTGCTGGTCTAGTGTTATCTGAGTTCCAAATGATTTTATTCACCTCCTGGGTAGCAAGACTTTTCCCTCAATAGGTATGCAACTGTGTCTCCACTCTCAAGTGAGATATACTGGTGATTTGAACGAGGAAGCTTGTTGTGTAGGATAATGATTGATTAATTTATCTTGATTTGTCTTGACTCTTCTGTATATTTAACTGCATAGGGCTAAACATGACATTGATCTAGGTATGTGCCCATATAAACTTGATAGTTTTATGAATTCAGATTTCAGTTCAGGATATTCTTCTACTATTTTTTTTTACTTAAATTTATTTATTTATTTTTTATTGACAAAGAAAAGCTGGTTGCACTACAAAATTACACTCACATTATGCTGTGGTCCTTTTCCTTTTCTCGTTTGCTTTTCCCTTTTTGTAGGTTAAATTTATTACAGTTTCAGACATAACAGACAATTTATCTCAATAATGATCTTTTTTTCCTTTTGCTTTAAGGGTTTTTTTTATTTATGTTATTTATTTAATGGGTTTGCTTTGTTATATAATGAACTTCACTACTTTTTATAATTAATTTATCATTGTCCAAAATTGACATTTATAAATCCAATTTTTCCATATCTTCCCATTAGTTTTACAATGTTTTTCCATCTTTTAACTTCCCTGAGATGTTTCCACTTCAGGGGACCGAAGTTTATCCCCAAACTTAAAGTGCAAAGTCTTGGTCAGGATGCTGACCATAAATGACAGCAAACAAAAACATGGAGTATATAAAAGAAATAAATTTAGGGTGTGAATATTTTTGCTTGTCCAGTGTAATGAATTTATTTATATTTCACCTTGAGTTGGACATCATGGGTATGGCAATACTTTGTGTCATGGAAACATTATTCGGCAAATTTAGTAGACCTTGATGTTAGACCCTTACATTTAATATCTCGCCTTGTGGACCTAAGCTATAGTTTTATGTATCAACCTTTTTCTTTAGTTTTCAAATTTTTTTGTACTTTGTTTGAACTTCTATGCATAATTTATGTCATTTCTTGAGAGCTTGATATATGCAACTACCTCCTCCAGTTTGAAATTCACTTTTTGAAAATACTGTTTCTGTAAATATTTGATGATATATGGTCTTGATGTAGGTATGAGATTAAATTAAGGGAGCAGCAAGAGTTGATGAGGAATCAGCGAAAGTCGCAGGTATGGAATCTTTGGTTTTAGTATATGTAACATGCACATTTAATGTCGCAGAGGATGCATATTTATCTAAATAAGTCTGCCAGTTCCCATGAATGAATGAGAGTCGTAGGAAAGTAAGATGTTTTCTGTTTTTTATTTCAATTTGACATCTCATTATTTCAACTGGAAGTGGATCATGAACAGAGCCAATTAATCTCATGGTATTTTCTCAAATGGCAGGTAGGTACTGGTGCTCGTGCAGAAAAGATCCGGACATACAATTACAAGGTGCCCTCACAATATTGTATATTTGTTATTGCCTTGAGCTTACCATAGCAGGACCTGTACATTTGTGGAATTTAAAGACCTATTTATAGTTTTTTTGAGATTAGTTAATTGTGGACAATTTTATGAAATGGAAGAAAGGTGGGAAATGCCATTTTTATGTAAAAAGAAGAATTACCATATAATCAGTGTGTTACTGAAAACTTATTGGGTGCCCCTATGGGTTGATATAACTATAACGCAGTCAATTATCGCATCTAACCGAAATCAATCACTTAGTCAGAAGTTTTCATTTATCCGTTCGGCCCTTCTGTTGTTGACTTACATCCAGGGAGGTATTATAATTGTTGGTCAAAATGTTGGATGTCACTTTTCTCTTTTATGATGAGATTATCAAGATACTGTTGAAGCTTATAAACAATTTCATTTTATTTTACTAGGATAATAGGGTTACTGACCACCGGTTGAAGATGAACTTTGAGCTCACATCTTTCCTCGATGGTGATATGGAGACAGCCATTCAGGTACTTGTTGTCCCTCTTTTTTGGAATTCAGGGAGAGTTACTATTCTTAGAATTGAAGAAAGTAATTATTGTGAATTTTAAGAAAATGGAAAAATTTTTTGGAAGAAAAAGGTTTTCCTGCGACTCAAATGCTTGTTTCTTGCAGTCCTGTGTAACCATGGAACAGAAGGAACTCCTGGAAGAACTTGCGGAATCTGTAACTGCACCAGCTGTTTGATTTGAAGCTTCTTGTGGCAATACTTTTAAAAACTTTCTTTTTCTTGGGAAGAAAGGGAGCTAACGTTTATGGAATTATTCTGCAACAAACTAGGGAATTGACCGTGGGCTGTTGCATTGTTTTCATGAGGTATTTTGTTATTTGATGGTGGCATATTCAGTGAGATGGCTGATTATGTTTGCACTTCAGACAAACCTCATAATTGGAGATGTAACCAAACGAGAGGATAATCTATAAAAATGTAAAGATTTAATTTCTTTTCATGATTGGTCAAGTGGGTGGTTTGTAATTATTATTCCAGTTTTATTCGTTTAGTAAAAAGGACTCTGTTAATAGAGTTTCCAAATATTAATGGTGATTGTATATGAATTCTCCCTGAATAAATCAGTCACCCCCATGTTAGCACTCATTCCTGTTCGATAAAGTGACCCATATATGTGGTAAAAATTAGTCGTGAAAAAGGTTTGTTCCTATCCCAACCCAATTGTTGATCCAATTGACCCTATTGTTGCTCTCTAGTCTCTAAACCATGAAAACACCATTATATAATTGAAGGTTTTCTCCACCCCACCGTTATTTATTACTTTTTTTTCCTCAATAATATAATTATTGAGTATTAATGTGACGTGCACTTAAAAAATGATTGAGCGGCTATTAAATTGACTGCTGCCCATTGAGGCAAAAAAAAAAAAAAAAAAAAAAAAAGGGTCGTAAAGAAAAATTTTTAGGGATGAATAAGAATGCTCATCATTTTCTTAGCCGAGAAAAGAATGGCTCATCATTTCGTCAATCACTATGCGAGGGGATTGACAAAAAATGGTAAAAAGTTTTACGAATTTTCCATTCTTATTCATCACACACGTGGACCAACCGGGTCCATGCAAGCCACTCCAAATGTCCGACAATCCCAAACTCCACATGGCATCTCTAATAACTCATCAACACACACACACGCACACTCCTCCTCCTTCCACCATATGGCAATTCCTCTCCAACCTTCCCTCTCTCCCACACTACTTATACTGAAACACTTTCACACGAAACCTTCTCACTCTCTTCTTCTCCACAATTCTATGCTCAAAAGACTGCTGTTCTCTTCCTCTCTTCACCACTCTCTCTCTCACCGTACAAAACATACATACATACACTTTCCTTCGCTTTATTGGCCTTCTTCAGTCATATCACATCGACCCATTCACTCTTTCAAGGTCCTGGCCATGGCAGAACAAACCCTAAACCCATCATCGAAACAGACCCACAAGCATACCAATCGTTTAGCTGCTGAGCACAGTCCCTATCTTCTTCAACATGCCCATAACCCAGTGAGTGAATTTCCCATCATTTCTTATATATAGATTTATTTGTTCTTAGTGCTCTGTTTTGGTTGCTGAGAAAAGGTAAGAAAAATTAAATATTTTATTATTGGACCGAGCCTGATACAATTATTTGGCTTAGTTGAGGTGTGTTTTCCAAAATTAAAAACCAAAACAACACGAAACTCGAGATTCAAAATTTAATTTAATTTTCTTCTCGATAATTTCCTCATCAACCAAAAAAAAAAGAGAGGTATATTTGACTGAATTGCATTCAATTTTTTGGGATTCCCCAAAAAGGTGCGATTTTGATTACCCAATTACATAAATTATTCGATATGAAGGTTGATTGGTATCCATGGGGTGAAGAAGCATTTGAGGAAGCACGAAAGAGAGACGTACCCATCTTCTTATCGAGTAGATTCTTCTTTCTTTTTAATACCCTTTCTTCTTCTTATCAATTTGCATAGTTCAGGACTAATCTTTGATGGGGTTTTGGTGTTTAATTTGGTGGTCATGGATTTTGGGGGCATTTTACCGTTTGAAGTTGGATACAGCACCTGCCATTGGTGAGATTTGAACCCCATCACTGAAAATTGGTTCATATATGTGAAACAATATAATGGTAAACAAGTAAGGTCTAACTGTATGGTGGGCAACTATTGATAAGGTGTCATGTCATGGAGGTGGAGTCTTTTGAGGATGAAGGTGTGGCCAAATTGCTGAATGATTGGTTTGTCAGTATCAAGGTCAGTTCAAAATTACTTATTTACATAATATGTATTTTGTATATTAATGTACAATCTAATTATCTCATTCCTTGATAGGCATGCATATTATCTCAAATTTCTTTTCTAAAAAGGCACAGTTTTTAGTATATCACTTTTTTATTCTATTCTAACCTATCAGTATAACAGGTGGATCGGGAAGAGCGGCCTGATGTTGACAAGGTAAAAGATTAATATACTAATATTAGCCCTTGTAGATAGAATGATTACTATTTAAGTGTTAATTCTATAGGCATTCAAGAGCTTTTCAAATGTTTAAAGTCTCTCTCTATACTTGTATTACAAACTTACATTGTTGAGATCTTCATATTCAATTTAATTGTATTGTGTTTCAGTCTGGAGTTGTCCCTTATGTCTGATTATGCGCTCAAGTGGGCGGTGGCTTTGCTTGAGACTGGGAAATAGATGAGCCTAAGGTCCAGACACCTTGGGGTGATAGCCAAAAAGAAAAGAAAAGAAGAGAGTAGGATTTTCTGCTAAAGTGCTGCTAAACTTTATATAATATATATACACACACGCACACACATACACACACCTATGTGGGTAAAATTGCATGTTATTTAAAGTTTTACTTACACAACGGAGAGGTTAGATGTCATTGAAGGCCTTGAGGGGCATTTGAGTTTAATTTAAGTCTAGTTTTTCAAGTTGAATATTCATCCAAACTACCCTTAAATTTAAAAATACCAGGAAAAGTAAGTAGAGATGACATTTTTTAGGTACTCTTGGGTTTGGTAACATGGAAAGTTGTAGCATTGTAAACTTGTTTACCAGTTGTTAGTTTTATATTATGCTGAGAAATTTCTTCTATGTTTCTAGGTATACATGACGTATGTGCAGGCTTTATATGGTGGTGGAGGTTGGCCACTGAATGTTTTTCTATCTCCTGACCTGAAGCCTTTGATGGGTGGAACTTACTTTCCTCCAGATGATAATTATGGAAGGCCAGGGTTTAAAACTGTACTTAGGTGACAACATTTTGGCCCGTAAACTAGTCTACGATTCGTTGCTTTTGATGGTAGTTGTTGATGTTGTTTGGTCATTTGAGAAGGATTGTCTCTCTGGATTGATAATTTTGTGTGGCCTTGAGTCGCAATAAATTAATGTTACCTAGAATTTTGATTGTATAGAAAATGTCATTTCTTTGCTCTCATCTTGTTCATTCTCTTATTACTATGTTGTTTCAGAAAGGTGAAGGATGCTTGGGATAATAAGAGGGATACTCTTGTTAAGAGTGGAGCCTTTGCTATTGAACAACTGTCAGAAGCATTATCTGCAAGTGCAAGTTCTAGAAAATTGTCAGACGGGGTTCCAAAAAATGCATTGCGCCTATGTGCAGAGCAGGTAAGATATTACTACATTGAGGAGAAGTGCTCTTTGATTCTTTTACGTCTCAGGTGTTGAATCTTGTAAAAATAGAAAGACAATCATATGTTTGAGATGTAATTAAGAGTGGAGGTTAGTTTTCTCCCCTTTTCTGGTAATTATCCAGAATGCATTATTCAGCTCAAGAGGCTTGGGTTGTCCATCCAAGTTGGCTTCTTTATATAGCTTAGCTTTTTGTACTAATTTGGTACTTGTTTGAAAAATAAAATTTCTTGACCTAGAAAGCTTCTATTTGTCCACCTGGTTTTAATCTTTGAGTCTCAGGTTCAATTTTGGTTTCCAGACACCTTTCATATTCAATTTTCCTAATCTTACTGCATTCATGATTTGCTAACTTTCTTTGTCTCGCTCTTTGTTTTTATTTTTATTTTTTGTTTTAGTTTTGTATTTTTTTTCCCCGTTTTGTTTTCGTTTTAGTTTTGATCAATTTTGAGAATTTCTCATATTGTACTTGAGGAGTAAAATAGAGTATTTGTGCTTGGGTATCATCTCATTATTTGAGTTCCAAATGGTTTTTCTGCATGCTCGCATTGATTAGGACTTTTCATTTTCTTTCATTGTGCTTTATGGGAAGGAATTCTATATGTTTCTTGACTTTCTTCTAAATTTCCGACTTCATTTCTCTTCTAGCTTGCTACAGGCTATGATCCAGTGTATGGTGGGTTTGGATCTGCCCCAAAGTTTCCTAGACCAGTTGAGATTCAACTAATGCTTTATCATTCAAAAACGTTGGAGGAAGCAGGGAAATCAGGTGAAGCAAATGAAGACTTGAAAATGGTATGTTTTACCTTGCAATGCATGGCAAGGGGGGGCATCCATGATCACATTGGAGGCGGATTTCACAGATATAGCGTGGATGAGTGCTGGCATGGTCAGTTTCTTAGAAAATAGTCATTTCCTCTAGATTTTTATTTAAAAAAGAAAAAAATGTATAAATTGCAGACCACCCCCCCCCCCCCTCTGAAGTATGGAGGGGTCAGCAATGTCCCCCCCCCCCCCCCCCCCCAAATGATCAAAATTAAGCAGTTTTTAAAATGGCTATGGGGGCACGTTGCTTGATTTTGAACATTGGGGGGTTTTCTGTTGACCCCCCCATACTTCAGGAGGGTTATTTGCCATTTACCCAAAAAAAATTGTACTGAGTTATTTTTTAAACTGCATCTATTTATTTATACACCACCATTGGAGTGAGTTTGTTAATTTATGACTATTTCTTTTCTACTCTACCTAGAGTAATATCTAATTATTATTGGTTCTTGAGACTTACATGATAATAAAAAGAAAATTTGTGGTTAAGTTGCAGTGTCTACAGTTATACAGGTTTCTAGTTTTAGGATATTGTTGGCATATAATTTAGTCCGAGTTTTTTAGTATTCCCGCACTTCTTGAGTCTGGGAATATGGATAATTTGTTTTCAAATGGGTGATAGCATGCAGATATTGAACGACAAAGAAGACACTGAAGTTAAGAATTTGCTTTCTTTGGCTTTGACCTTGTAAAAACTATGAAATTAGTTCTATAATGAACATGGTGGGTAGATGGTGACCAGTTCGCCTGTGGAAGTGGGTTATATTGATCACGTATTATTACTTCTGTGCTTTCTTGATTTCTTCATTTAGTTAACTGGTTGAACTAAGGAAGCATATCCAATATTTAGATTGTTCAATGATGTACAGTTCTCTTAACTGCAGCCTTGCAAGTGTGAAGGGAAAAGCATCCTTCTCACTTATTGCACTCTTATTAATGTCATTGACCTCATCAAACTTCATATTTTGTTCTTTTTATAGTAGATGGTTTCTCATTTCAATGTGGGATCATATGCTTTGCGTTGCTGTTGTTGTTGTTGTTGTTGTTGTTGTTGTTGTTTTTTTTTTTTTTTTTTTTTTTTTTTTTTCACTACCTGGGTGATTGTGATAAAGTTGCTGAAACAGCGTTTTGTTTTTTTTGTTTGCTGTTGCAGTTCCACATTTTGAGAAAATGTTGTATGATCAAGGGCAGCTTGCTAATGTTTATTTAGATGCTTTTTCCATAAAAAAAGATTCCTTCTATTCATATGTAGCTCGGGATATTCTTGATTATCTTAGGAGAGACATGATAGGACCAGAAGGTGAAATATTTTCGGCGGAGGATGCTGATAGTGCTGAATCTGAAGGTGCTACAAGAAAAAAGGAAGGTGCCTTCTACATATGGAGCAGTAGTGAGGTTTATCTATCTTCATTTTTTAAGCCTTCCTTTCACTTCATATTTCATTATTGTATTTGCAGATGAAAGTAACTTTCAACATGATACAGATCTTGTCTTCTCTTCAATTATCTGACTGTAAATATCGAATTACGAGTCCTAAAATGCTATTGTAGGGTCTTGGACTAATGCATAGTTTCCTAGTAGGCCCATAAACATGGGTTATACTTGTTCCAGTCATCAGTCATAATGATTTTTGTAAATGTAGACCTTTATCTTTATTGTCAATGTTAGCTACCATTTGATACAGTTTCTTATTAATCGTCATTTTTTCCTTCTGCCTTGAATACATGGATTGATCATCTCAATCATGCATACAGGATGAAATAATATCATACTTAAACATGACACACACAGAAGTTTGAATCAATATTTGGTGGCTAGTACATTCTCTTGAATCTCAGTTAATCTGAATACGTTATTTCCAGAACTTCTATATAGTTGTGATAGTAGCGTCAGTGCGTCATAGATTTTTTCCCCCCTTTCTTTTTTACCTGCATAGGAGTTGAAAGTTCATTATAAAAATATTCTGTGCTCTGACATGATTTATAATTATCTCAGAAATTATGTGATTCTCTAAAGATTGTGAGGAAATAGATTAATAATCCATATTCCATAGTGTCATCTTGATTTGAGGAGTTAGCTGTCTTAACATTCTGGATTGGTAAATAATAATTTAAACTTTCGCGTGTATTTTTCCCCACATCCTCAAGTAGTTTGTATTAGGTTGGTTGAGTTATTTCCAAAAAAGAAGGGGGTGGGGGGAAGAGAGAAGAGGGGGGGGGGGGGGGGAAGGAAAGGAATATATGCTCATTTTGAAACTTGTTCACATTTTACTGCAAAACATTTTAACCCATAAGGTAGTACATCTCCTCTGGAACTCAAATCTAATATCTTGCATTTTGGGATTTTATAGTTCTCTATGGTTAGTAGTTAGTTTATATATTCTGATTTTGTTTCCCTGGTTTGTTTTAAGATTGACGACATACTTGGAGAGGATGCAACTCTTTTTAAGGATCATTATTACGTTAAACCTTTGGGTAACTGTGACCTTTCCAGAATGAGTGATCCTCACAATGAATTTAGGGGGGAAAATGTTCTCATAGAGAGAAATGATTCTTCTGCAATGGCATCAAAACTTGGCATGTCCATAGAAAAATATCTTGATATTCTGGGCGTATGTAGGCAAAAGCTTTTTGAAGTCAGGTCAAAACGACCAAGGCCGCATTTGGATGATAAGGTATCATCTGTTGAACCAAGAATCAAGTTATTTTCTAAACAACTTTCCTGATGCTTTTAATTCTTTCTCTTACTTCTCATGCACGCTTAACAGATCAGGTGCTTGCTAGGTAATTGTATCATGGAATGGACTCGCAATTTCATCTTTTGCAAGGGCTTCCAAAATTCTCAAGGGTGAAGCTGAGGGTACCAATTTCAACTTCCCAGTTGTTGGCTGTGATGTAAGCCTTCACCATATATAACTCTTTGCATGGGAAACTTTGAATATCTGAATTATCATTTTGATGATCCTCATATTATACCTTGGGGAGTGCTCAAGGAGTATTCATCCTTCAAGCCTACCTACTTGCAATGTACTGATATCTTATTTCTTTCTCCTTTAAAGGAGTACAAATAATTTATGATGCATAGCATAATCTTTGAAATTAAATATTAATTCATGACTTGGATGAAATCACTCGTGTTGTGTCATGTCTACTTTGGGGCAAACATTGAACAATGAAGGTTGTGGTGGTCATTTGTCATTCTACTGGGCTAGAATGTAAGTCTAGATTCTAGATTTATTGGTGGCTGTGTGTGAGATATTTCTGCCAAGGTTTTTGCATGTATGCTGAAAATATGTGGGTCTAGATTCCAGATTTATTGGCTGAGTTTGAGATATTTCTGCCAAGGTTTTTGCATGTATTCTGCTATTTTCATGGCATTATAAAGACTCTGACAATGCTTGAACCTGTTCTGTCAAGTTGAAGAATAACTAGCATCTTGAACCTCAACTGGTCGGCCTTGGAGCATTATTCCTCTTGTAGTGCCTCTCCCAAATTGGCATCTTGGTTGTGGCACATCCTATGTAATATCCCCCCCCCAAAAAAAAAAAAAAAAGGTTGGGCCAAATTAGGAGATTTCCAATGCTAAATATCATCTTGTTAGGATGATTTTTTTCATCTATATGTTCTCAATACTGCATCTGTTTTTTTTCTTGGAGTGTGTAAGGTGGTGATGAAATGTAAAAATATTATAGATGCAAATTATTATGCAATACTAACTACAAACCAAAAAATTCATGCTTGGACCTTTGTTATGGAACCAAACTTCAAACTCATGCTTAACAAAGGCCAGCTCACTGGTATGTCTGTGCATCTAGACATTAGTATTAGGCGTCCGTCCTGCATGGTTTTCTAGGTTTCTGTGTTAGCATTTGTTGGGTTCATATGAGTTTGTGTACTTGTTAAGGCTTGCCATGTCCAGCCAAGTACACTTTCCAATGTTCTTGATTCAGTTGGGGCTTCATTATTGAAGTTCTAACAATTAAGGGCAATACTTTATGGGGTTAAATGAACATTATTTGAGTTGAATTTCAAACTCTTAAAGTGTGATAATATATTTTGTGGCATATGAGATAGTGTTACCTTATGGGATATTGTTGATATTTTTGCACATTATGTTCCAAAATTTCCAGCCCAAGGAGTACGTAGAGGTTGCTGGGAAGGCAGCATCTTTTATCAGGAGGCAGCTTTACAATGCACAAACACGCAGGCTACAACACAGCTATAGGAATGGACCTTCTAAAGCTCCTGGATTCTTAGATGATTATGCTTTTCTGATTTCGGGATTGCTCGATCTTTACGAGTTTGGTGGTGGAATATATTGGCTAGTTTGGGCAACTGAACTGCAAGATACCCAGGCAAGAACTATCAGTCCAGGCCCTTTTTCCAGTATAATAGTCTCAATCTCTGCTTTATAATTGTTAATTTAATTAAACATCGTCATTCCAGGATGAATTGTTTCTTGATAGAGAGGGAGGAGGTTACTTTAATACCCCAGGGGAAGACCCTTCGGTTCTCCTCCGTGTGAAAGAAGATCATGACGGTGCAGAACCCTCAGGGAACTCTGTTTCTGTGATCAATCTAGTGAGATTGGCCTCCATGGTTGCTGGCAGTAGGTCTGATCACTATAGGCAAAATGCAGAGCATCTTCTGGTTTGCTCTTTGCTTCGCTCGAGTGTTTGTTGTCAAATGGAATTTAAATTTGCAAGTACTCATTGACTTTGCTTTTTGGTTGTAATTGGTGATACAGGCAGTTTTTGAGACAAGGTTGAAAGATATGGCCATGGCAGTGCCTTTGATGTGTTGTGCAGCAGACATGCTCTCTCTTCCTCATCGAAAGCAGGTTGTCTTGGTTGGCCATAAGCATTCTGTAGAGTTTGAAAACATGCTTGCTGCTGCTCATGCATCATATGATCCTAACAGAACTGTGAGTATAGGGCTTTTATATCATGTCCATAAGTCTACCTATTTCCTTCTCCTTCACTAATTCACGTCCAATTTCTCTGTATTTAATGTTTCATCTGGGTTGCCGTTACTGGCAGGTAATTCACGTAGATCCCACCAACACAGAAGAGATGGATTTTTGGGAAGAAAATAACAGTAACATTGCCCTCATGGCAAAGAATAATTTCGCAGCTGACAAGGTGGTCGCCCTCGTCTGCCAGAACTTCACTTGCAGCCCTCCTGTCACTAACCCCAAGTCGCTTGAAGCACTACTTTCCCAGGAGCCCTCCTCCTCTGTGTGAATCGTGGTTGAAGTAGAAATTTGGATGTAAATCTTCATCCGATTTATACAGTTTAACATCGTCTCTAGTGGGAAATGGGTTGGTCTATTTGATGGTTTTAACTTCTAAAAGATAGCAGTATTATCCCAAGGATGCTGAGATTTTCTATGTAATTGGGCCAGGATAACTAGCTTCTGGGTGCCGGAATATGAAATATGTTTCACGTGTTTGAACTGATCAGTTGGAACAAAAGTTTCAGTTTGATGATTACAGATTCCCGTTCTTGAAGTTAGATATATACTGATATTCCTCATGTAGAAAAATTTCCATAATGGACTAGTAGAGCGAAGCTTAATTGATCAATACCCTTTTTTTTCTTCTTTTTCTTGTGTGGCTTTCACCTTCATTCCCACTCCCTCTCAAAATTATTTATTTATTTATAGATGTTGAGGAAACTCTTTGGACAAACTCCGAGTTCATATAAGATATCATAACTTATATGGATCAAATAAATCCAAGAATAGGGAAATAAAAAAAAAAAAAAAAATGGTCCACCTTTAGCAGTTTAGAATCTTTAGATGTTCCATGGAGTTTAAATTGGTTCCAAGCATTATGATTTTAGGATCACTTGAGGTAAAAATTTGTCATTCTACCGTACAACAACATCACTTTTGAGAAAGTATATGATCGGCTCATTTGAAAAATGCAAACTTCGTTTCCTTTTTTTTTCCTTGAAATGTTTGGTATACATAATTTCTTTCCCAGTTGATTTGATATTTCATATTTTTTTTTAAAAAACATATTTATTTCATGTTCGAAGAAAGACCACGGAACCCATATTAACTAGTGAATCAACCTTACAATTTATCCAATATTGATGGTTCCTCTTTTCTTTAACCAAAAATAAATGTACAAAAATTCAAAGTTGTTGATTGTTTTGCTATTGTTTCAACCAATTGATGCGATAAAATTCATTTAGGCTCTATTTTATTTTTCTTTATTTGATTGCAATAAAAAATTTTAAAAAAAATTAATTAAAATAATTTTGACTTGATAAGATTTTAATTTTAATTTTTTATTTTCATTTTCTTTCATCGTTATATATTTTTTTTTGAATAAAATTTATGAACCAAACAAATGGCTAGGCAAATTTTAAAATCAAGACTCCACAATCCTCATAGACCCCTTATACTAGAACAAAACATGTCATCATGCCCAAAACACAATGACCAAACCCCACCCCTTTTTATTTTTTATTTTATTTTTATCGTTTGAAGTTTCCATAAAAATTGTTAACACTCTCCCAAATATAACCTCACTTTCTCTCGGGTCAATAATATCGGAAACCGAATTCAAATAACCGAATAACCCTTAAACCCTAAATCCCAAGTTCCCAAACGAGCCCTAGAGGGTTTTTCTCACTTTCTCGAAGTTGTGAAGCTGGTAATCCCGCTCAAATCCACCAAGCAAGGCAATCCAAGAACCCCCATACAACCAACTCTCATAGCACAGCAATAATGTTCACTGTATTTCTTTGTAAAACCGTATTCCCAATAAAAAAAGCCGTAGTCGATTCAACAACCCCACTTCTATTTCTTCACAACAGCAATCGTAACAATCACTCGGTTCTCCGATTCGCATCGTCGAATTCTCCAGCAAATCAATCCTCTTTCACCATCACTTACCTTGTGAACTCTTGTGGGTTGTCACCAGAAACTGCTATTTCAGCTTCTGAAAAGGTAAACTTCGGAACCCTAGATAGACCAGACTCAGTCTTGACCCTTCTCAGAAAGCATGGATTCTCCAAGACCCAGATATCAAATCTCGTCAAAAAACGTCCTTTGCTCCTTTTAGCCAATCCTGAGAAGATCCTTTTGCCCAAACTCGAGTTTTTTCTGTCTATAGGCGTTTCCGAGACTGACCTTACAAAAATCCTTTCTTTAGAACCAACCCTCTTAACAAGAAGCTTAGAGAACCAAATTGTACCTTGTTATAATTTTCTCAAGGGTGTGATTCATTCCAATGCGAAGGTTATTTCCGCTTTGAAGCGCTCGCCAAGGATTTTTCTCGCAGATCATTCTAAGAATCTTGTACCCAACATTGGCCTTTTGAGAGAAGTTGGAGTGCCTGATTCATGTATCGCATTGTTACTGACTCATTTCCCTGGGGCTGTGAATCAAAGACATGATCAGTTTGCTGAAAATGTGAAAGAGGTTAAGGAAATGGGATTCAACCCATTGAAAACGACGTTTGTGATGGCCATACATGCGATTTCAGGGAAGGGAAAAAAGTCAATATGGGATCGATGCTACGAAATTTATAGGAGGTGGGGTTGGTCTAAGGATGAGATTCTCTTGGCGTTTAGGAAGCATCCGCATTGCATGATTTTATCGGAGAAGAAACAAATGGGAGGAATGGAATATTTGGTGAACAAGATGGGGTGGCCATCTGGATTGATTGCTAGATGCCCGTGGGTTCTATTTTTCAGCTTGGAGAAGAGAATTATCCCAAGGTGTTCAGTTATTCAAGTTCTTTCATCAAAAGGATTAATAAAGAAAAATTTGAGCATAAATAGTGTGTTAATGCCTGCGGAGAATTCTTTCTTGGAGAAGTATGTGACCAAACATCTGGAGGATGTACCTCAACTGTTGAATGTGTATCAAGGGAAAATAGGTGTTCTGGAAGTGTGATTTGGGACTCGAGAAAATCGGTGAGATGAAACTGTTTTTAGCATGTTATTGTTGCAAATCGAAGTAATTCTTCATTTTTGTAACTGATGCCTGCTAGTTTTGTCACTTCATTGTTAGTGGAATTTCATTTTTATACACACAATGATGCAGATATAATTCTAGTATTCAGCATTGCTCTGCTGTGAGTTTTATTATCTGCTTTGTTTTTCCCTGTGAATCCATTTGAGATGAGTGTTTTGGATCTCTGAAGTTCAGAAAATTTCGGTTGTTGTTTATATGATCAAAGGTCCTTAGCTTAAAGCTCAATGAGATGGTCCTCCTTGTGAGCCATGACCCCAGCCAATTTGCTCACATTACTAATGTAAGATCTTAGAAAAGAGTGAAATATTTTGATCAAAAGTGTGATTTTTCTGAATTAGTAAATGTGAAAACAGTTAATAGATAGGTTGTGCTATGTAACAACTAGCTTCTGAATTTGGCTTATGCCTTTGTTATTTCATTTGTATGCTAAATCTGACTTCAGGGTTCATAGTGGTGTTAGGTTGGTTCCCTTTTTGGGGTGATGGATCAAGAATGTTATTTATCTGCTGTCAACTTGGACGGATACCGCATTAATTGGGTGATGTTTGGTGCTTATCTAATTTAGTATGAGAAATGCTACTTGTAGCAATATGTGGTAGAATATATTACTTTGTCACATCAGTCCAATTAAAAGAACTATGCTCCACGAAACCTACCATGCAGGTTGGCACAAAGAGTTGCTGTGGAAAGTTTGTGCATATAGCACTACTCTTCTTTATAAGCCTGCCTTGGTAGTTGCGTATCTCATGGGGATCCCCGAAGAGAGTGAATAAGAAGAGTGAGCATAGGCTGCAGGGACACATTATGCAGGCATATGCACACATGCACAAAAATTTCTTAGACCTTCCAACTTTTTTTGGTTCTCATTTTTTCTGGTTGAGGGAGAGGGGGGATTGAGAAGCACACAGGGAGCAGAGATATGACACAAATCTTGTGGATCAACTGCATACTAAATCAGATAGGCACCAGACATTGCCCAATTAATGCGGTATACGTCCAAATTGACAACAATAAATAACATGCTTGTTCCATTAGCCCCAAAAGGGAACCAACCTAACACCACTATTGACCTTTGAAGTCAAATTTAGCTTATAAAATGTTACTAGCATTAACTCTCCAGTCTCCACATTAATTATGTGCACCAACTCACGTGATAGATGATGTGATTCTATCACATCAATCTAATTCCAAAAAAAGTGTGCTCCACAAAATTTGCCATGCGAGTTGGTGTGAGGAGTTAGTATGAAAAGTTGGTGCATATGGTATTACTCCTTTTCTTTAGATGACATGTACTAATGCATATGAATGTAGACAAGATAGGTCCAGCTATAACCATTCCCATTAAATTTGAACGAGTGTATGCCAGACATCACAAGACTAGGTTTCTTTCTAAAGTGGATTGAATTGCCCTTAATTCATTATCTGACTTCCCAAAGTGGATTGATTTGCTATTGATTCATTCATTACAGAAGTAGAATAAATGCCAATTGCACCAACCCATGTGACAGATGAGTAGTGTTAAATGATTAGTTATTTTTCTAATGAGTCAAGTGTCATATTATCAGTTATGTGAGTTAATGTAGAGAGTTGGTGCATATAGCACTACTCTAGAAGACTAGAAGTAATATAAATCTTGGTCCATCTTAGACTCCCAACCACGGAAAAGCATGGCCAGGACTTGGGCATTACTTTCTCTCTGCCTCCTTTCAAACTGCTTCTTATTGCAACTGTGTGATGTGGTTGCAGAATCTGAAGGCTTGAGCATCAAGTTCATCCATAGGTACTCTCCTGACTCACCTTTCTACCAAGCTAACCTCACCTGTGGAGAAAGGCTCGTTAACTTGTCCAAGCTCCGCGCAAATTACCTCGCTGCAGATGCAGCAAGATCAGCAACAGGAAGCAACAGTTCAGATCAAACTGTTGCACACCCTACAGCAATACGTTCACTGGTGGGTGTTCATCAAGGCATTTACATGGTACAATTGAGCATTGGTACGTTCCACACTCTGCCTCCAAGCCCATCGTACAAGTCATTCTTCCTAGTTCTCGATACAGGTAGCTATCTCACATGGACCCAATGCGAACTCTGTAAGATTCCTGGCCATGAGTGCTTTGTTCAAGAAGAACCCATATTCCCCAACAGCCAATCTCAAACTCATCGCTCTCTCCCCTGCGGCAAGGACCGATTGTGCTACACAGGACAATGCATCGGTGATGCATGTTCATACAAAAGGGACTATGCTTCTGGTTGCTCCTCACAAGGAGTTCTTGCCACACGGACTTTTACTTTTGTTTCAGATAACCGTATTGATACCAAAAGAATCGATGGCTTGGTCTTCGGCTGTGGAATTGACAACAAGAATTTCAAGTATGAAGCTGGCAATCAAATAGCTGGAATAATGGGTCTAGGATGGGGCGATCGTTCATTGATAAACCAACCACAATCTTTGAGCCATGGTCGCTTCTCTTATTGCTTGCAACCACTGAACAACCCACAAGAGTCCTCCCGTATGTTTCTCCGAATTGGAGGAGATATAGTGCAACGACAAGGTTTAGGCATTACACCAATTTCGTCAAGGTAAAAAAAAACCCGTTATGGCCCTTACTACTTGGATTTGCTTGGCATTGGCATTGGCGAGACGCGACTTCCAATTCCACCAAAAACTTTTGTTCGGAGAAAGGATCGCACAGGTGGGTGTGTGATAGATTCAGGATCTGCAATCTCACAAATTGTTAAAGCGGCTTATGATGTGCTTAGAAATGCAATGGTGACAGAATTGTCGGGATTTAATATAATGATAATTGGAGGGCAAAGTGGATTTGATCTCTGCTTTGCGCTGCCAGATAAGGAAAGATTCAAAGATCTTCCACCAGTCACGTTCCATTCCCGTGATGCTGATATGAAGCTTAACCCTGAAGCCACTTATGCTATTGGTGTAACAGGGTCGGGGCAACAATACTTCTGTCTGGCAATGTTGCCAATTGATTTTCGGGGTTTAATGATTATAGGAGCATTCCAGCAAACAAATCAGAGGTTTATATTTGATACTAGTGAGTCCAAATTGTATTTTGGTCCAGAGGATTGCACCCGTAGTGGTGTATAAGATCTAATGCTCCTTTTTGGTGTCGTGGAATAAAATTAAATAATTAATTTAATGGAAATTTCTCTCTCTCTCTCCCTCTCTCATCAAAACAAAGTTTTTAGAGATTGCCTCGGGTTGTAAGATGAATCAAGTTGTTCAAACTTAATTTGAGACTGACTTAACAAAAATTTTGATCTCAAGGTAGATGAATTAAGTTCAATCTTATTTTTAAGCTTGATACTTTATTGAGCCAGACATATTTTATTGAGCCCAACATTAAACTCTATAAACTCATTAATACTTTAAATAATTGAATTATTCAAGTTTAACTCTAAACAAGTTTAAAAAGAAAACATTCATAGGATAAATGAGTCAAGCTTAATCTCTTTTATTTTAGTTGAAATTTTTATCCTTTTTGGGTAAAGGGATCTGAACTTCATTCCATCAAAAAGCAAATACGAAAAGAAATTGTGGAGGACCATAGAACAACTAAAAAACAAGCCTTGGCGCCTAGCAAAAGGGCCCAGATTCATTAATAGGCCTCAAGTGATGCACAGGGAAACGACGCCGTTTATATGTCGCCTCTCCATATCCCTCAGTTTCACCCTTTTGTTCGAGAGCAGGTGCGAGGGAACTTAGGGAAGTAGACGGGATTCTCATCATTTTCCGAGTCCGGCTAGCATCACCCTTTGGTGGCAGAAACATATATGTATGTGAATCACGCATCGGGGAAGGTGGGAGGTGCAGAAGCAATGGTAGGACTGTAGGAGCTTCACCATTATCATCACCATCATCACTCGTCAATCAGATCCTTGGAAGAACTCACCCATTTAGTGACCGTAAAGTACGTCCCTTCAAACCCCCCTGATCTTCGTCCATCTCCAAGAGAAGAGAAATTTTTTTTCCTGCATCTTTATTTACATATATATACATTACTTTGCACAAATGTTTGGCTTCCTCTGCAAAAGACTACTCCCAAAATGGAGGGTAGTGGGAGATTCAGCCAACACTCAACTGGGTTTCATTCAAACTACAATATTACCCATCAAATCATTCTCATCATCAACAACAACAACAATATAAGTAAAGGATGAACTTCAACGATCTTTCACGGTATCTTACCTTATAAACTCATGTGGGTTCTCCTTAGAAAGTGCTATTTCTGCGTCCAAAATCGTACACTTTAAAACCCCACGCCAACCGGACTCAGTCCTCAACCTTCTCAGAGACCATGGATGCACTAATACCCACATCACCAAACTTGTCAGGAGACGACCAACACTTCTTTTGGCCGATCCTGATAAAACCCTTTTGCCCAAACTCGAGTTTCTCTGTTCTATTGGCATTTCTAGCGCTGACATTGCAAAGATCATCTCTTCAAACCCGGTTATTTTGGCACAAAGCTTAGACAGCCAGCTTATGCCTTGTTATAATTTTCTCAAGGGTATACTTCTCGATGATAAAAAGGTCGCCATAGCAATAAAGGCCTCGAGCAAGTCTATTTTTTGTGATCTGCGAAAGAATTTTGTTCCCAATATCTCAGTCTTGAGAGAACTTGGAGTGCCCAAATCCCTTGTCTCTTTGATTATAACGTGTCATTCCACTTTACTGCTTCATAAGCGTGACAAATTTGATAAAATTGTCAAGGAGGTAGTTGAAATGGGATTTAACCCCAAAAAGACAACGTTTGTTCAAGCAATGACAGTGTTATCTGGGATGAGCAAATCAACCTGTGAACATAAAATGGAGGTTTATAGGAGGTGGGGGTCTGAAGATGATGTACGACTACTGTTCCGGAAAAGTCCTTTGTGCATGAACTTATCCGAGAAGAAAATCATGAGCATGATGGATTTCCTTGTAAACAAATTGGGTTACCAGACTGCGGCTATTACCAGATGTCCTGTGGTTCTCCATCTCAGTCTAGAAAAGAGGGTCATCCCAAGGTGTTCAGTTATTAAAGTCCTGCTGTTGAAGGGCTTGATAAAGAAAGATTTGAGTTTAGGTACTTTTGTGTCGATATGTGAGAAGCATTTCCTGGATAAGTTTGTGACCAAATATCAGGAAGATTTTCCTCAACTGTTGAATCTCTATCAAGGGAAAACGAGTCTTCTGGAACTAGGATTTGGATCTGGGGGATGAAACAGTTGTAGCATGTCAACTCTTCATATTCAAGTAATTTTTCAATCACTATTTGATGATAGCTAGCAATTTAGCTTTACTGAATTTACGTTGTTCTCTATTTTATGATACAAAACTCCTATCCAATCATGTTGTGATTAATTTTGATTGGAACTTGTTTGTCCCTTTTAAGATGATTAATATCACGTTCCTTAAGTTGATGGTCATATATTCAAAGGTGATAAGTGAGTGAGGAGGATAATTGAGAAACCCATGGTTTTGTATTAAGTGTTTTCAAGTGCAAAGCTCTATATTTTGGTATTTTGTTTTTTCTAAGACACCAGTGTCTCCACCATCTATGGCTTACCATGGGAACTATTACGGGGCTTAGAAATCAGTGGTGGAGACTTACAGGTGCTTTTGTTTCACTTAACTACTAAATTTGTGCGGATGATATAGATGTTGCAAGAAGGTCAATGGATCTCTTGCTCAGCCAGTAGTATAGACTGACTTCTTGGTGTTAATATGTTGCTCTGCTATTGCAGGGTCTGATTGACCAAGATTTGAGCTTAGTTTCTTTTGTCATGTGCATTTAGAAATACTTTCTGTAAAACTTCATTCTCCTTTGTTGGTCAAAAGAGGGTCCTCATCATTGGTGGATTTAGTAGGGAAGTCATCCTTTATCTGCCAGCCCTTGATTTATTGTGGTCATTTTTTTCTTGAGGCATGGTATTGTTGGTTGCCTTGCCTTCTTATGTTTCTTTGCAGCTGAAATCTCTATCTTATGGTTTTGATGTTTCTCCCAGGTACTCAATTCAATATCTAGTATTCCCCTTCTTTAGAAGGAACCTGATTGCAGGCCTTGGGAAATTGTGGATGACGCTGGCAACAAATCTTGCTTCTCTTATGTTATGAACTTTTTGTGACTATGAAACTTCTAATTCTGGTGTATATTTTTTCACCCTTTCAATGTATCTGCATTTACGTGATATACACTAAGCTGTCTTCAAATTTTATGGGGGTTGTAACTAAGTTCCTTATGGGGATGTTGATCATGGATTTTAGCTGTGCTGTCTGAACTACTCTGAACTCTGAATTCAATCATGGACTGTGTCAGAGCAATTAAATATTTGAAGCCCTACAAAACTAAAATTCAAGATGGTTGGGTGATCCTATGATCTTGTTTTTGTCTTGAACTATTCATCCCCTTTATATTCTTTAATGCATTTGGGAGGTGCTTTTTCTTCCATCCTCTCCTTAAAGTTAGTACTCTGTTTGAGTTAACCAAGTAACCAGTAAACGGATTCATCCATCTATGATTATCTTACATGTTTTGGTGTTGTTTCGTTAAGGAATCCAATCAATGCTTGGGGCATCAAGTATAATGGAAGCATCATGGATGGCATTTATTGACCCTACTTGGAGGGAAATCACATACTGGATTACACTCTTCTTCACTGGAATACTGCAGTTCTGAAATGTCGGTTGGTAGGAGTTGCAATCTCTTGACATAATCACAATTTTGTTGTGAGTGAACTATTGGCTTGCATGAATAAAATTCGACTTGTCAAGAAATTTAGTCCTATCCTTGGAATAATACTTTGGGCTAAGGTTGTTAAAAGATATTTATCTCCCCTTTGGTTATTTCCTTTCGATGGAGGGAAGAGCTCATTCTTCAATTAGGTACAGGTGGTCTGATTTTGATGGATTTGATATCAAATATCTGGGGTGAAAAGTGTGTTCCCTACTTCCTCATCTTTTTTCTTTTAATTCCCTAACCCTCCTAGATCGAGCGTGATTTCCAAAGTCGCGGACCTCATTGCTTGTCAATCCAGAAAGTGGAATGGATTAACGGTACTGGGAATTCTCCAGTAGTTATGCAGCTGCTGTGCGTCCCCTCAGACCTTGGTAAGTTTTTCTTCTGTTACTGATCCTAAGCTCTGGAAGCTCATTACACACACTAAGATCCTCCAAATGTAACAGTTCCCTATGGACAGCATGTCCTAATGCTCTAGCGGTAAAGGAATACCTCATTAAAAGGGTGACATCCTCATCGCCCTTGTGCCCTATCTGCAAAATGTTTCAAAGATGCAGTTCCGCTTGCACGCTAGTATTGCCATCATTGTTAAAGTATTGCATAAATGCATTGTGTATGACTGGCCATTATCCCAGAATGCACTTTCTCATAAATTGTTGCATTTGTAATAGCACAGAACAAACATGAGAGCTGGAGTTTTGGTATCATTGACAAGAATTTTTTTTCCCTTCTAGGAATTATTAAATGAGTTCTGTTTGTTTGACAGGGAGAAAATCTGGAAAAGAAAGTGCGCCAATTGGTTAACTTTGACTGGTGCTGCTTGTTTTTGTCCTTGTCAATATGAAAGTGGAAAGCACAGGTTTCACCATGCAACTCTTACCAAAGCAGAACGTATTGTTGGCGACATGTTAGACTATGTACAGAATGGCCCCCAGAAGTCTTGGGTAGTTGGGTGCAATTGAGCAATGTAAAGGGCTAGGCTTATGGATAACATTTGGATATTTCTGTTTGAAAGGGCATGGAAGTCGGCCAGCCCTTGGGCAGGCATGGTTTTTATTGCAATAGAGAATATATCATCCAAGATTGCAGCTGGATCTATTTCTGCAAAGGCAAACGGTCATTAAATAGAGCTTCAGGCCTGCCAAAGGCAATGAAATGTGCCAACACCAGCATCGCAGTATACTGCTCATTGATTGTGCTAACTTGTTTTGCAAACAGCAGGAAAAAACAATCTATTTTTAGCAGCTCCCATTGTACATGACAAAGAAAATGTTTGGCCTTCCCTCCCCCATTTTTAGATGGTACTGTAAAGGTTTGAGGCTGTGATTAGTGAAAGCCCGCCAAAGTGGAAGATTTTTTTTATTATATATTTTTAATTTTATTTTATTAAGGATTAGGATCAATGGACATAAATTTTAATGACTTTTACCTATGACTGATATTATTGTATTAGATTAAATCACTTTCCTGTGTAAACTATACATTCAATTCAAAAACTTATTTCTCTAATTGATAAAAATCTTATATTGATGGATGAACTACTCTTTATTTTTGGTAAGACCCACCCCAATTGTTATCTTAGACATCTATTTTGAGGGTAATAATTGCCTCTTTGAATCTTTGTTAACCATTTGATCTCACCCAAAGGGTTCTCTTGATAGCAATTTTTACTCTAAATTTGAATTGCAAATTTTAATGGAAGTCTCATAACAGACGTTTTTCTCTTGGGTCAATTATTGGTAGTCTTATTCGAGCAGAAAAATTTTGTTGGTACCCTTTTCCCATTAAAAATTGAACAAAAAGTACGGATTAAACAGAGCTTTGACTCATGGTTAATTTGTCTGTGTCTAGAGGCGTCACTTTTATATTGCTAGAGGCCTAGAAGTACAAGATCGAGAGTAAAATTTAATTCAAAATTATGTTAAAATAACCCATACAAAACGGTCAAAATGAACAAACATTGGAGATATCTAATATATCTAATATATATATATATATATATATATATATATATAAAATAAAGTAACTTTTAGAGCATGATACCTTTTTATGAAGCCACAAGACCTTATCTTTGATTTTCAAATTATTTTTATTTTTATAATAATATTATCTTAAAATATCTAAACTAACATAACTTTCTAATAATTATCTTATAAAGAGATCTAAATCAAACTAACCTATCTAATATTTTAAAAGGATTTTTTAACGTGTGCCCTTAAGTTGTAATTAATTACTCAATCATTGCATGAAAAAAAACGTTTTAATAGTTTTCTAAACATTTTCACATTTTTTTCAAACAAATTTTACCATTTTCATCATTTTCATAGTTTTCTAAACATTTTCACATTTTTTCAAGCAACTCTTACCATTTAATTATCTTATAAAGAGATCTAAATCAAACCAACCTATTTAACATTCTAAAGGGTTTTCTTAACGTGTGCCCTAATGACACATATTAAATTGTAATTAATAACTCAATCATTTCATTAGAAATATTGTTGATTCTATCGTATGGTATAAAAATTGGATCAAAATATGTTAAAACAACCTATACGTGCTAGTCAAAATTAATGAAAAGTTGTGATAAAAGAATTGTTGAGTACATTTTAGTCGGCGTATGTAGTCTAATCATGAGTCATTTTTGTTTATAAAACTAGGAATGTGGAAGTCATGCAATAACCTATAAAATAAGGTGAGGACTTGTCAAGAAACCCATGAGGAGCCCTCATAATTGCTCTTCTCATCACGTAAAATATAATACATGACCTTACTTTGTTATTCAACACATCCTGAATATTCTTTGTCCTTCAAAAGAGTCCAATCCTCTTCTAAAAAGGTCAACCTGATAAGAATTTTTATTTTTAGGTTTTTTTAATAACATGGATAAGAAATTTATTATTATAATAATAATAATAGGAAGAAATGCGACTAGGTCAAAAGGTCCCCGCCATAACGTGGTTTTGCATTTTTGTTTTTGTTTTTGTTTGGGGCGGGGGGTTTTTGGGTTTTGCTGGGGTGTCATTTCTGGGTTTAATAAGGGGTTCGAGGAGTTTACAAACACAGAGGTAACCAGTGTATAATGAACAGAGCATGCGAAGCGTCTCAACTCCCAAGTCGAAGTTCCGTTAAAATTGCAGTCACACCCCCCGGGCCTTTAACCAGATCTCTGTAGTTGGGTTTATATCGGCCATTTACTCCTCTTTAAGTCGGTGAGTTCCTTCCTCCGCTTGTTGCTATACATACTTATATATATATTTGTATAAGCCATTAATTCGAAGAAATGTTAGGTTTCCTCTGCAAAAGACCACTCCAAAATAGGAGGCTGATGAGAGATTCAGCGGTCTCTCATCTGGGTTTTCTTCGAATAATACCACCCATCAATCCATTCTCATCTGCAGCAGAAAGTGAACAAAAACAGTCTTTTACAGTATCTTACCTCACAAACTCGTGTGGGTTGTCCTTGGAAAGGGCTAAATTCATATCTGAGAAGACACATTTCCAATCCCCTGAGAAACCAGACTCGGTCCTTGCCCTACTCAGAAACCATGGATTCACCAATACGCATATCAGCAAACTCGTCAGGATACGCCCAAAAATTCTCTCAGCGGATCCTGAGAGGACCCTTTTGCCCAAACTTGAATTTTACCGTTCTATAGGCTTTTCTAGTACTGACCTTCCGAAGGCCATCTCTTCAAACCCCAAACTTTTGACACATAGCTTAGAAAATCATATCATCCCTTTTTATAATTTCATTAAGAGTGTTGTTCTTGTTGATGAAAAAGTGGTTTCTACTTTGAAGCATTCATCAAGGATTCTTAGACTTGATGTAGGAAAGAAAATTGCTCCCAATACTGGTGTTTTGCGAGACCTTGGAGTGCCTGCATCCTCTATCTCATTATTGATAACTTATCATCCCGGTTTGCTATTAAAAAAACATGAGGAGTTCAAAAAAATTGTCAAGGAGGTTATCGAAATGGGATTTGACACTTCCAAAGTGGCATTTATTAATGCAGTCCAAGTGACTGCTCAAATGGCTAAATCAACATGGGAACATAAACTGGAGGTTTATAGGAGGTGGGGTTGGTCAGAAAACGATATTCAAACAGCGTTCAGGGCACATCCTATATGCATGAGTTTGTCAGAGAATAAAATTATGAGTGGTATGGATTTCTTTGTAAATAAGATGGGTTGGGAGTCTGCTGCTATTGCTAAAAATCCAACGGTTCTCTTTCTTAATTTGGAAAAGAGGATCATACCGAGGTGTTCAGTTATTCAAGTTCTACTGTCGAAGGGCTTGATGAAGAAAGATTTTAGTTTAGCAACTGTATTGCAGCCGCCTGAGAAGCACTTTGTGGTCCGGTATGTGACCAAATATCAGGAAGATGTTCCTCAACTGTTGAGCATCTATCAAGGGAAAATAAGTCTTTCGGAACTAGGCTTAGGGTTTGAACATGGATGTGAGATGAAACAGATGTAGCATGTCAAACTTTTTGAGTTTGAGTAATTTTTTAATAAATATGTTTTTGATTGTTACTACATTTCTGCAATTGAGCTTTACTGAAACACTGATTGAATGCAACTGTGAAACTAATGCATTCTCTATTTCTTGGCCAAGATAGAGGCGCTAAATCAATAGAGGACTTTGTGGTTATGGTCATTCCTTTGTTGTTTTCATATTCTCAGGATAGTACTTGATTTATATGGGCAGTGTTGCTTCTTTTTGAGGCAATGCCATTCTGGTTTTGCGTTTTGCCTTTCCAACACATTTTTTTACTTTCAAATGGGCATTACCTTTCCGACACTTGATCGTAGCTCCTAGTACTACAGTATAACTGGCACTATGAATGGAAACTGAAGGTTGTATGTAAATTGTGTGGATTTCGTACTGTTGAAGTTCCTGGTAAGTTGCGGAAGCAGGGGAGGTTAAAAGTGGGATGTTGAGTCTTCCACCTGTTGAACTCGGTAGGACTAGGATTTTCACTGAAGTTGTAGGTTCAAGGAGGAATACGAAGAAAATGCTGCTTATGATTGAGGCTTGAATATTCTGTTTCTCTATCTGTTGTACCCAGTGTAGCCAGCCTTAATTTTTGGTAGCATGAGAGTCACTTTTTTCTGTCAATTTTAAGAGGACTTGTTTGGTTGTGTGCTTTGTGAATGGTTTCTGTTCTTAGAATTAGACCCCCCCCAAAAAAAAAAAGAAAAAAAATTGGAAAGGTATTTACGAAATCTGTTTTCATAATTTATTTTTAAACAGTCCACTTAAAAAAAATAATCAAAATAATGGTCTCTATCTTTAAAAAAAAATAAAAATAAAATAAAATTTGTTGATTTTTGCAAACGTTTTTGTAAGATACTCTGTAGTTTTTGTTTCTTTTTTCTTTTTCTTTTTTCTTTTTGGTACAAGAAAAGGATATGCATTTAGGTGACTCCACAGAGCGTTGCCCCTTGGCAACCTGATGTTGGGGCCAAAGATTAGGACCTACTGTGAGCTCTAGGAGCTAAAAAGTAGGTTTAGTCTTACCAAGCAGTTGTGGAGACTTGAACCGAAGCATTTGCCAAGAATATTCGAATATTGTTACAAAATCATGGTAAGTTCAATAGATGTGTTAAGAAGGTTATCAAATTGGGATTTAACACTTCCAAATTGTCATTTGTCCTTGCAGTCAAAGTGACTGTGTTAATGGCTAAGTCAACCTGGGAATGTAAATTGGAGGCTTATAGGAGGAGGGGTTGGTCAGAACATGATATTCGAGCGGCAATCAAAACGAGTCCTTTTTGTACGAATATCTCAGAGAAGAAAATTATGAACGGAATGGATTTCCTTGTAAATAGGATGGGTTGGGTGTCTGTTGCTACTGCTAGAAATCCAATGGTTCTCTCTCTGAGTTTGGAGAAGATGATCATTCCAAGGTGTGCGGTTATTCGAGTTCTTCTGTCGAAATGCTTGATAAGGAAAGATGTTGGTATTGGGACTGTTTTGCTGCGATCTGAGAAGCACTTCCTGGTCAGTTTTGTGACCAAATATCAGGAAGATGTTCCTCAACTGTGGAGTGTCTATCAAGGGAAAATAAGTCTTTCAGAACTAGGCTTTGGGTTTGAACATGGATGTGGGATGAAACAAACATAGCATGTCAACCTGCTGAAATGGGATTTGACCCTGCCAGAGTGGCATTTGGCCTTGCAGTCCATGTGACTGCTGAAGTGATTAAATCTACCTGGGAACGTAAAGTGGAAGTTTATAGGAGGTGGGGTTGGTCAAAGAACGAGATTCAAGCGGCGTTCAGGGCAAATCCTATATTTATGAAGTTGTCGGAGTGGGATGGATTTCCTTGTAAGTAAGTGTGTTGCGAGTCTCTAGCTATTGCTAGATATCCAACAATTCTCTGGTTGTGTTTGGAGAAGAGGGATCATTCCAAGGTGTTCAGTTATTCAAGTTTTATGGTCGAAGGGCTTGATAGAGAAAAGTTTTAGTTTGTCCACTGTAATGCGGCCGCCTGAGAAGCACTTCCTGGTCAGGTATGTGACCAAAATATCAGGAAGGTGTTCCTCAACTGTTGAGTGCCTAAGAAGGGAAAATGAGTCTTGCAGAACTTGGCTTGGGTTTTGAACATGGTCGTGGGATGAAACAAACGTAGCATGTCAAAATTTTCAGCTGCGGATCATTTTTTAATCTGTTTTCGACTGGAGCTACATTTCAGCAATTGACCTTCACTGAACACTGGTTGAATGCATCAGTGAAACTAATTCATTTTCCTTTTGTTGGTCAAGAGAGAAGCACCTACTCAATGGAGGACTTTGTGGTTATAGTCTTTACTCTCGTTGTTTGTATATACTCATGATAGCACTTCATTTATATGGGCAGTATTGCTTCTTTTCAAGGTATTGCCATTCGAGTTTTGTGGATCACCTTTCCAACACATTTTTACTCTCAAAAGGGCACAGGTTGCAGCCATTGAAAAAAAAACCCAACCGTTCTTGGTAGGACTAGGAGTCCTTCCTGAAGTAGTAGGTTCAAGGAGCAATATGAGGAAATGCTACTGTGATAGACCTAGTAGTTCTGTTTCCCCATCCTATACATCTAAATTAGTCGGTCTTGTTTTCTGTTTTCTTCTAATACGTCGATCATTTTTTTACCTGGCCAAAAGAATTTTTTTGTTAATATGAATGTCTGTCTTTCCCTCTCTCTCTCTCTCTCTCTCTCTCTCACACACACACACACACACACACACACACACACAAACAGACACACACACACACAACCTTCTTCCACTCTCTCTCATTATGGATGTAATTTGCCATGATGGATTATTACTTGTCATCGCTTTGCTTTGCTTTGCTTTGATGGCATGTTTAGTTTTGACTTTGGCCATCAGTTGGGTTAATACTTGGCGTTAGCAAATATAGGGTGAGTGGTTGTTTTATCTAGGGGATTAGTCAGCTAAAAGTTTGCTCAACTTCCAACTTCATATGAAGTTTCTCGGGGATTGATTGCGCTTAATGTCAGAGTTCTCTTTACCAAACGTTTGCTGCAGCTCTCAATCCTCAAAACTCGTAGATTAGAAGTTGGTCCAACTGTTGCTTTCACAGAATTGAGTGGATCAGATGTCCTCTCACCCACTCTGGCTTAATATTTTTAGTATGCATCAAAACAGACGATGTTAAGTAGCTTAACTCAATAGACAACTGCTTAATTATTGGCTAAAAGACAGCTTTATGAATTGCAAAGTTATATCAATTTGACTCATTATGTTGGAATCCTATTTATACTAAAGTGATTTTTAGAGAAGTCCTTCAGCAATGCCCGTATGGCCGTATTCGTTGCCCACGATAAACTCAAAATTCTTATAATTATCTGATGTTTGTTAAATACACTCCCTCTGTTCTTGTTATATTGTCCTTTTTAAAAAATGTATATTTTTAGAAAATAATTTCAAATGCTTTCATATTAATTTAAATGTTTGAACTTTGAACATTTCAATTTTATCCTCAAATATACAAACTTTCGAAAATAAAAAATATTTATGAGAAAATATATTTTAAGAATCAATTAGTAAAAAGTCATTAATTTTTTTAATGGACCAATAATTTTGGAATAGGAGTATATATTTTACAAAAAATTTAGTACTCCGTATGATTTAAAAAAACGCATTCCGGTGGTCACTGCTCATTGCATTATATACACAACTGCTTTCGACGGTTCAACCCATTCACAGAGAAGTGGATTTGGTGCAATTAGTCACTTTAAATGCACAGCGAAGTTACAGTGTGATGAACGACATGTGGAGAGAGTTGAGATTGGAGGGCTGAGATTGGAAATAACCATTTCATACCCAACCAATCTCAACCCTCTAATCTTAACTCTCTCCACGTGTCACTCATCGCACGATAACTTTATAGTGCATTTAAAGTGACTAAATGCACCAAATCCAAATCCCGCTCTCGGGTCTTCGTTGCCCTCCCAAAACCCTGGAGCCCATATAGGAGGCAGAGCATGCGAGGTGTCCCAAGTCGAAGCTTTTGCTCCTCCCGTAATTGGTGAGTTCCTTCCTCTGCTTGTAGCTATATATATGCATTTATGTAAGTATAAGGTTGCTCTGAAGAAATGTTCGGTTTACTCTGCAGAAGACTACTCCCAAACAGGAGGGTAGTGGGAATTTCAGCCGACTTTCAAGTGGGTTTTCCTCAAATTTTAATATCACCCATCAATTCATTCTCATCCTCATTATCTGCGGCAGAAAATGAACAACAACGGTCTTTCACAGTGTTGTACCTTACAAACTCATGCGGGTTGTCCTTAGAAAGGGCTAAATCTTTATCTGAGAAAATACATTTTCAATCCCCAGAGAAACCAGATTCGGTCCTTGCTCTACTCAGAAACCATGGATTCACCAGTACGCATATCACCAAAACAGTCAACATACACCCCAGAATTCTCTTAGCCAATCCTGAGAAGACCCTTTTGCCCAAACTTGAATATTATCGTTCCATAGGCATTTCAAGCACTGACCTTCCAAAGATGATCTCTTTGAACCCATCGCTCTTGGCACATAGCATAGAGAAAGTAATCGTCCCTTTTTATAATTTCATCAAGAGTGTTGTTCTAGTCGACGAAAAAGTGGTTATTGCTTTCAAGAAATTATCAACCTGGAATACTTTTCCAGTGAAAAACATTATTGGTCCCAATATTGCTGTTTTGCGAGACCTTGGAGTGCCTGCATCTAATATCTCATTACTCTTAACTCGTCATCCTGGTCGACTACTCCGAAATCATGACAAGTTTAGTAAATGTGTGGAGGAGGTTATCGAAATGGGATTCAAGCCTACCAGGTTGGCATTTGTCCTTGCACTCCAAGTGACTACTGGAATGTCCAAATCAACCTGGCAACATAAAGTGGAGGTTTATGGGAGGTGGGGTTGGTCAGAAAACGAGATTCGAGCTGCATACAGATCAAATCCTATGTGTATGAGTTTGTCAGAGTATAAAATTATGAGTGGGATGGATTTCCTTGTAAATAATATGGGTTGCAAGTCTCTATCTATTGCTAGAAATCCAACTGTTCTCTCTTTGAGTTTGGAGAAGAGGATCATCCCGAGGTGTTCGGTTATTCGAGTTCTACTGTCAAAGGGCTTGATGAAGAAAGATTTTAGTATAGGGGGTGTATTGCTGCCATCTGAGAAGTACTTTCTGGACAGGTATGTGACTAAATATCAGGAAGATGTTCCTCAACTGTTCGAGTGTCTATCAAGGGAAAATGAATCTTCTGAAATAGGCTGTGGGGTTGAACTTAGAAATGGGATGAAATCATGAAACAGACCGTAGCATGTTAAATGGAGGAGCAGCGGGTAGACCCAGAGCGGGATGTTGAAATGTTCCACTTGTTGCACTTGATAGGACTATTGTGGTCTGTGAAGTTGTAGTTCAAGGAGCAATGATAGTGAAATTGCTACTGTGTTAGGCCTGGGTATTCTGTTTCTCCATCTTATGCATCTAATGACTAATGCCACCAGACTTATATTTGTATGGTGTGCAATAGTTGTTTTTTTTTTTTTTTTAAATTTATTTTAAAAATTAGGAATATCGTGTTCTTGCCTGGCAATAGGATCACACGTTTTTAAGATGAGAGCCTCTCTCTCTCTCTCTCTCTCTCACACACACACACACGCGCACTGTCGTTACTCACTTCTTTGCTTTTAGTTTGTGGCAGCACAAAGCAATAAACAGTTGTTAATTAAGGGCTTGTTTGGGGGTCCCCCTGAGACTAGCCAAATAATCTATGTTTGGTCCCCCAACAGAAAAAAAATAAAAAAAATAAAAAATAAAAGTTATTGGTAACACACATTACGAGTTCAGAAGAACAACCATTCTAGGAATTTTTTAACTTAAAAAGTGGACGTTAGATTGAGAGCAGGTCCACGGCAGAGCCCTACTGAGCACCGGCCTGTTACTCCGAGACAAGGCATCTCACTGCTCTGAAAAGCCAGCGAAGTCGTTATCTCCCCGGCTCTGATCAAAACTAGCCGGCGAGCCGAAGCCACCCACAAGATGGGCAAAAATACATTCCCATTTTGCCTGAATTTTATTGAAATGTGATACCACCTAACCATATCACAGTTATATGGAAGTTCTATTTCACATGATGATGCCCCGTAGGGTTAGAACCTGACCGTGAGACCTGACCAACCCATCAACCATCTTATTCCTCCCACTTGGGTCACAGGCTCACCGCTCACGGGACCAAGCCCAGTCATACAAAGGGGCCAAAATTTTAGAATATAAAGAAAGCATAATTTTCTTGCACATTAGATGTGGGACTCATAAAATTATTCAATTCAAACATTGTTGAACTAACAGTTACCATTCCAATAGGTTGCGCTAGATACCATTTCCAACAATGGGCCCTTTATAAAAAATTCTTCTATTATGTGATAAACATGAAAAAAACAAAAAAAACAAAAAAACCATACAAAATTTATGTCGTTCCTAAAACTGCATTCATCTACGGTAAGGAGAGAGATCAGATTCATTACAAACAATAAAGATTCAATTCAAAGCTCTCAATATGTTTTCTCTCTATGCAAGTCTAATGACTCTCTGCCTTTTGGAAAGGTTCCTTAACCTAACCACTTAGAGTCTAATGATAAATAAATATAAGACACCTCACAACATTTTTCATAATAAAAGGTCAAAATTAACTTCATTTACAAATTCACATAAAAGTATATTGTACAAAAGGAGAGTCACACATTCAGTATTAGACGCCATTACACACTACATATATCACCAAACCTACCAAACTTGTACAAACAAGGATGCTAAAAATTGAGCCAAAAGGGGATGTGAAACTGAAAACCAAGCAAAATTTTACATGACAACAGCAGATTCTATTTAACATACCTGCATATATCCTTGAAGCCAAAAAGTTGATGTCTTGCACAAGAGCTTTAAGCTCTATTTGCACCCCCGGCTTGCCCATTATTTAAAGGAATAGGGGATTAAGCAATTAGTGTATAACCTGTATATAAAAAGCAATGTTGTAGCGTTGCTGCAATGCCCATGATTAAAGCATATAAAATAGCCGTTGCTTCCTAAGTTGATTTTGTTCCTACCTCATTAGTCCCTCTAAGACCAATTTAAAAAAACGTAGTCGAGATTCTCATCCTCAACCTCGTGGAGAGATACATCCTAAATTGAGAGGCAAATGAGCAATTAAGCGACTAGATGACGTGGTTTACTTTAATCCTCTGGATCAGCTATAAAAGACTCAGAGGATCCAAATCCAACTTCTATTGGCCAGCTTGCCTCATGATCTCTCGACATGAGTGTTTTAGAGTGTGCATTGCCAATCCTTGGCCAAGCATTGTAGTCAAGCGCTCCCATGGTCCCATCTCTCATGAGTCGACTTTGTTGTTGCTAGCCACCCAATCCACTGACAAATATCAGCAGTAATCATCAGCAAAACTTGCCCCCTTCACATTCTTGATTTTAATCATCTTTCGTCTAAGAGGCCTCATTCGATCACAAACATTAGATTTATAAGTTCAGAGAACATCCTTTGATAGCAATTCAAAAGAAGAACTAATGGGTGCCAAATTTGTGAATTAGGATTGTGTAGAACTTTATCATTTGCTTGCTTATGCATCACACACTAATTTGTAGTCGATTTCTTGTTTAGAGCTTCGTTAGCAAAATCTTTTCCACCCTGTGAGATAATTTGTTAAATTTTCAACTTACAAATCTAAACTCATTAAGTGAAAAATTCAAATAAATTTTTTAAACTATATCAAATCCGATATTTAAATGACGTCAGATATAATATTTTTCAACATTATTATTTGCCATCTACATATGCTCTATTCACCACATTTAAGCGGCATAAAACTGTCCTTGCAAAGTAAAATAAAAACTAGCAAGCAAACCCTTTGCACAAAAAGGGAAATCAACAAATTAAAAGGTGGTCGTTGGATTTTGAGAGCCTAAATCTGACGGGGAACCTGTGGGGGATGTCCGGCCTGTAGGGAGCGAAGCTATCTCTCTCACTGGCTCACTGCTCTGAGAAGCCAGCGAGATCGGCGTATCCAGCGCGTCCCAATGGGTCATTGTTTGGAACGCCGCCTGATGTACAACATGCAGAGCATGCGAAGCGTCCCAAGTCCGAAGTCGAAGTTCCATTAAAATTGCAGTCACACCCTCCGGGCCTTTAACCAGATCTCTGTAGTTGGGTTTATATCGGCCATTTACTCCTCTTTAACTTGGTGAGTTCCTTCCTCTTCTTGCTGCTATACATACTTATATATTTGTATAAGACATTACTTCGAACTTCGAAGAAATGTTAGGTTTCCTCTGTAAAAGATCACTCCCAAATAGGAGGCTGGTGAAAGATTCAGCGGTCTCTCAACTGGGTTTTCTTCAAATAATATCACCCATCAACCCATTCTCATCTGCAGCAGAAAGTGAACAAAAACAGTCTTTTACAGTATCTTACCTCACAAACTCGTGTGGGTTGTCCTTAGAAAGGGCTAAATTCATATCTGAGAAGACACAATTCCAATCCCCTGAGAAACCAGACTCGGTCCTTGCCCTTCTCAGAAACCATGGATTCACCAATACGCATATTAGCAAACTCGTCAGGATACGCCCAAATCTTCTCTTAGCGGACCCTGAGAGGACCCTTTTGCCCAAACTTGAATTTTACCGTTCTATAGGCTTTTCCAGTATCGACCTTCCGAAGGTCATCTCTTCAAACCCCAATCTCTTGGTATATAGCTTAGAAAATCAGTTCATCCCTTCTTATAATTTCATGAAGAGTGTTGTTCTTGTTGATGAAAAAGTGGTTTCTACTTTGAAGCGTTCAGCAAGGATTCTTGAAGCTAATGTAGGAAAGAAAATTGCCCCCAATATTGGTGTTTTGCGAGACCTTGGAGTGCCTGCATCCTCTATCTCATCATTGATGACTTATCATCCCCGTACGCTATTACAAAAACATGACAATTTCAAAAAAATTGTCAAGGAGGTTATAGAAATGGGATTTGACACTTCCAAAGTGGCATTTGTTGTTGCAGTCCAAGTGACTGCTCAATTAGCTAAATCAACCTGGGAACATAAACTGGAGGTTTATAGGAGGTGGGGTTGGTCAGAAAACGATCTTCGAACAGCGTTCAGGGCACATCCTATATGCATGAGTTTGTCAGAGAACAAAATTATGAGTGGTATGGATTTCTTTGTAAATAAGATGGGTTGGGAGTCTGCTGCTATTGCTAAAAATCCAACGGTTCTCTTTCTTAATTTGGAGAATAGGATCATACCGAGGTGTTCAGTTATTCAAGTTCTACGGTCGAAGGGCTTGATAAAGAAAGATTTTAGTTTAGCAACAGTATTGCGGCCGCCTGAGAAGGACTTCCTGGTCCGGTATGTGACCAAATATCAGGAAGATGTTCCTCAACTGTTGAGCATCTATCAAGGGAAAATGAGTCTTTCGGAACTAGGCTTTGGGTTTGAACATGGAGGTGGGATGAAACAGATGTAGCATGTCAAACTATTCAAGTCCGAGTAATTTTTTAATAAATATGTTTTTGACTGTTGCTACATTTCTGCAATTGAGCTCTACTGAAACACTGATAGAATGCAACTGTGAAATTAATTCATTCTTCTTGGCCTAGAGAGAGGCGCTAAGTCAATATAGGACTTTGTGGTTATGGTCATTCCTTTGTTGTTTTCATATTCTCAGGATAGTACTTGATTTATATGGGCAGTGTTGCTTCCTTTTTAGACATTGCCATTCTGGTTTTGCGTTTTGCCTTTCCAACACATTTTTTTACTTCCAAATGGGCAGTACCTTTCCGACACTTGTAATCATTGATCGTAGCTCCTTGTACCACAGTGTAACTGGCACTATGAATGGAAATTGAAGGTTGTATGTAAATTGTGTGGATTTCGTACTGTAGTAGTTCTTGGTAAGTAGCGGAAGCAGGGGAGGTTAAAAGTGGGATGTTGAGTCTTCCACCTGTTGGACTTGGTAGGTCTTGTTTGGCTGTGTGCCTTGTGAATGGTTTCTGTTCTTAGAATTAGACCCAAAAAAAAAAAAAAATGGAAAGGTATTTACGAAAACTGTTTTCTTAATTTATTTTTAAACAGTCTACTTTAAAAAAAAAAAAAATTTAAATAATGTTCTCTATCTTTCAAAAAATAAAAAAAGTGTTGATTTTTGCAAACGTTTTTGTATGATACTCTTTAGTTTTTGTTTCTCTTTTCTTTTTATTTTTTGGGTACAAGAAAAAGATATGCAAATAGGTGAGTCTACATACCTGCCAAGGAGCATTGCCCCTTAGCAATTCACCACTAATCTGAAGACCCCACCACACCAATATTGGGGCCAAAGCTTAGGTCACACCGTGAACTCTAGGAGCTAAAAGGTAGGTTTTGTCCTACCAAGCAGTTGTGGAGACTCAAACCCAAGCATTTGCCAAAAATATTCGAATATTGTTACAAAATCATCGTAAGTTCAATAGATGTGTTAAGAAGGTTATCAAATTAGGATTTAACACTTCCAGATTGTCATTTGTCCTTGCAGTCAAAGTGACTGTTTTGATGGCTAAGTCAACCTGGGTACGTACATTGGAGGCTAGGGGGGGGGGGGGGGGGGGCGGGGTTTCGTTGGTCAGAGCATGACATTCGAACGGCGATCAAAACAAGTTTTGTGACCAAATATCAGGGAGATGTTCCTCAACTGTGGAGTGTCTATCAAGGGAAAGTGAGTCTTTCAGAACTAGGCTTTGGGTTTGAACATGGACGTGGGATGAAACAAACATAGCATGTAAACCTACTGAAATGGGATTTGATCTTGCCAGAGTGGCATTTGTCCTTGCAGTCCATTTGACTGCTGAAATGACTAAATCAACCTGGGAACTTAAAGTGGAGGTTTATAGGAGGTAGGGTTGGTCAGAGAACGAGATTCAAGCGGCGTTCGGGGCAAATCCTATATTTATGAAGTTGTCGGAGTATAAAATTATGAGTGGGATGGATTTCCTTGTAAATAAGATAGGTTGCGAGTCTGTAGCTTTTGCTAGATATCCAACAATTCTCTGTCTGAGTTTGGAGAACAGGATCATTACGATGATCATTTTTTTACCAGGCCAAAAGAATCTTTTTGTTAATATGAAATGCTACTCTGATAAGCCTAGTTGTTCTGTTTCCCATCCTATACATCTGAAGTAGTTAGTGTTATTTTTTGTTTTCTTCTAATTACAACGATCATGTTCTTACCAGGCAAAAGAATTTTTTTGTTAATATGAACATCTGTCTCCCTCTCTCTTTCACACACAACCTTCACCTTTCTCTCTCTCTCTCTCATTATGGATGTAATTTTCCATGATGGATTATTACTCGTCACTGCTTTGCTTTGATGACATGTTTAGTTTTCACTTTTGCCATCAGCCAGGTTAATACTTGGCGTTAGCAAATATAGGGTGAGTGGTTGCTTTATCCATGTCTAGGGGATTAGTCAGCTGAAAGTTTGGTCAACTTCCTACTTCATATGAAGTTTCGCATGGGTGTCAGAGTTCTCTTTACCATACGTTTGCTGCAGCTCTCAATCCTCAAAATTGGTAGATTAGAGTGGATCAGATGTGCTCTCACCCGCTCTGGCTTAATATTTTCAGTATGTATCAAAACTATCAATGTTAAGTAGTTTAACTCAAGTCACAACTAGACAGCTTTGATCGCCAACTGCGTAATCATTGGCTAAAAAATGGCTTTATGAACTGCGAAGTTATATCAATTTGACTAATTATGTTCGAATCCTGTTTATACTGCCATACTGGTAAAGCGATTTTTAGAGAAGTCCTTCAGCAATGCCCCTGAACCAGTGATCAGCCATACAATTTTTATTTTTTATTTTATACTATGCCATCGAGTATTAGACCTCAGTCTGACTAATTTCTTGGTCTTGGTTACCTGCTGGTCCTTATTTTAACTTCCCATCTCTGCTTCTAAAAATGAATAACTATTCCAGTATGAAGTCCACGCACTCAATAAACAACTGGTGTGAAGTCTTCCACCTGATGGACTTGGTGGACTGGGAGTGCTTTGCTGTACTTGTAGGTTCAAGGACCAATATGAGAAAAATTCGAACATATTAAACCCATGAAGAAATTCTTATAAAAATTTATAAACTAGGAGAGGACATTAAACTTTGATAGGCAAGTATGATCAAGTAATATAATATTGGGAATTTTGGTCATAACCTCCTAATATAAGATACATTGTAGAATAGTCTATCAAACCAAGTTAAAATAGGGTGAGAACTCCTCAAGTCACTCACGAATCCACAAAGGTCTCATCATACTCATCTATACAATTATATAGAGAGCAATATGTTGATGTGACACATCTCTTACGTTTTCACTCTCTCATTTATTTTCTTCTCTTATTAAGAGTGACCTTACTTTTAAATTGACATGATCCTTTTAACATTGGTTTAAGAAATTAACTTAAATTAGAATTCTAAATCAAATTAAAATTATTTAAATTGAAATTTCCACACATTATCAATTATTCACTTCCCACGACAACTCAAATTTTTATTATAATTATCTAATATTTATTAGATAGTCTATTCATCCCACCAAGATAAACTATATTTGATAAAACACGTCGTTTAAGAAAAACCACAATTTTATTAATTTGTCATTTATTAAAACTCTATTTGTTCAAAAATATCCTCTTTTATTTTTTATTAGGTTTTGTGTTACAAGTAATTATTGAAATAACAAGGGATGAAATAGAAAGTTCAAAAAAATTATTATTTGAATTTTCAAAATAAATAAACATTTTGAGTTACAAAAATTGTCTATCTTTACGGATAGATGGAGTATACATTACGAGTATGAAAAATAAAGTATGATTAAAACAAAAGCAAAATGGGGAAAAGAAAAACAAAACTGGATTTATCGCGCATTCCTATACGAGTATCCGACTCCATTCAACGGTTCAACCCATTCGCGGGTCTTCCTTGCCCTCCCAAAACCCTACAGCCCATATAGAAGGCAGAGCATGCGAGGCGTCCCAAGTCGAAGCTTTTGCTCCTGCCGTACTTGGTGAGTTCCTTCCTCTGCTTGCACCTATATATATACATCTATGTACATATAAGGTTAATTTGAAGAAATGTTCGGTTTACTCTGCAAAAGACTACTCCCAAACAGGAGGGTAGTGGGAATTTCAGCCGACTCTCAAGTGGGTTTTCCTCAAATTTTAATATCACCCATCAATTCATTCTCATCCTCATCATCTGCAGCAGAAAATGAACAACAACAGTCTTTCAGAGTGTCGTACCTTACCAACTCATGTGGGTTGTCCTTAGAAAGGGCTAAATCTTTATCTGAGAAAATACATTTTCAATCCCCAGAGAAACCGGATTCGGTCCTTGCCCTACTCAGAAACCATGGATTCACCAGTACCCATATCACCAAAACAGTCAACATACGCCCCAGTATTCTCTTAGCCAATCCTGAGAAGACCCTTTTGCCCAAACTTGAATATTATCGTTCTATAGGCATTTCAAGCACTGACCTTCCAAAGATGATCGCTTTGAACCCATCGCTCTTGGCACATAGCATAGAGAAAGTAATCGTCCCTTTTTATAATTTCATCAAGAGTGTTGTTATAGTCGATGAAAAAGTGGTTATTGCTTTCAAGAAATTATCAATCTGGAATACTTTTCTAGTGAAAAACACTATTGGTCCCAATATTGGTGTTTTGCGAGACCTTGGAGTGCCTGCATCTAATATCACATTATTCTTAACTCGTCATCCTGGTGGACTATTCCGAAATTGTGACAGGTTTAGTAAATGTGTGGAGGAGGTTATCAAAATGGGATTCGAGCCTACCAGGTTGGCATTTGTCCTTGCACTCCAAGTGACTACTGTAATGACTAAATCAACCTGGCAACATAAAATGGAGGTTTATGGGAGGTGGGGTTGGTCAGAAAATGATATTCTAGCTGCATACAGATCAAATCCTATATGTATGAATTTGTCAGAGTATAAAATTATGAGTGGGATGGATTTCCTTGTAAATAGAATGGGTTGCAAGTATCTATATATTGCTAGAAATCCAACTGTTCTCACTTTGAGTTTAGAGAAGAGGATCATCCCGAGGTGTTCAGTTATTCAAGTTCTACTGTCAAAGGGCTTGATGAAGAAAGATTTTAGTTTAACAAGTGTATTGCTGCCGTCTGAGAAGCACTTTCTGGACAGGTATGTGACTAAATATCAGGAAGATGTTCCTCAACTGTTGAGTGTCTATCAAGGGAAAATGAATCTTCTGAAATAGGCGTAATGGGATGAAACAGACGTAGCATGTTAAACTTTTCAGGTCTGAGTAGTTCTTTAATCTGTGTTTGAAATCAGCTACATTTCAGCATTTGAGTTTTACTGAACACTGATTGAATGCAATAGTGAAACTAATTTATTCTTGTTGGGCAAGAGAGAGGTGCCTTATCAATAAAGGACTGCGTGGTTATGGTCATTCCTCTGTTGTTCATATATACTCCGGCTAGAAGTGTATTTGTATGGGCAGTTTTTCTTCCTTCTGAGGCAGTGCCATTTTGGTTTTGCATTTTACCTTTCCAATGCATTTTTACTCTCAAAAGGGCACAGTTTGCAGCTATTGCGATTCAACCAACAGTTCTTTCTGGTTTTGTTGAAGTGGATCTTCCCAAGGTGTTCAGTTATTAAAGTTTTGCTGTTGAAGGCCTTTCCTAAGAAAGATCAGTGTTGAGGTATTTTTTGATGTCCAGAAGAGAAAAAGTTCTTGAAAGAAACTGGGTTAAGACTTCATCAATCATGGTAAATGGTGTGAATCAAAAGTAGCCGCTTGAAATCATCAAACCATTTATCCTTGTACTACAGTGTAATTGTCAGTATGATTGGAAATTGCGGCTTGTTTTCCCAGTGTGGATTTCATACTGTAGTTCTTAGTTCTGCTTATTCAGTAGGGGAGGCAGGGCAGTTAAACGGAGCAGCAGCGGGTAGACCCAGAGCGGGATGTTGAAATCTTCCACTTGTTGGACTTGATAGGGCTAGCAGTGGTCTGCGAAGTTGTAGTTCAAGGAGCAATGATAGTGATATTGCTAATGTGTTAGGTCTGGCTGTTCTGTTTCTCCATCTTATGCATCTAATGTCACCAGACTTATATTTGTGTGTCGTGCAATAGGTTGTCCTTTTTTTTTTTTTTTTTTTCACACACTAATACATTACGAGTTCAGAAGAATAACCACGGTAGGAAATTTTTAATTTAAAAAGTGGTTGTTAGATTGAGAGCAGGTCCACGGCAGAGCCCCTACGGGGTACCGGCCTGTTATTCCGGAGACAACCAAGGGATTGAAGGCATCTCACTGCACTGAATAGCCGGCGCCACCCACATGTTGAACAACAAGGCCCAGTGCCATCGGGCACGCACTTAGCACATCCTCTATTTTTGTACCCCCGGCTTGTCCATTTTTTAAAGGAAAAAGGGATTTAAGCAATTAGTGTATATAACCTGTATATAAAATGCAATGTTAATGTTGTAGTGATGCTGCAAGGCCCATGATAAAAGCATATAAAATGGCCGTTGCTTCCTAGGGTGAAGTTGATTTTGTTCCTACCTCATTAGTCCCTCAAAAACCAATTTATATAAACATGGTCGAGATTTGCATCCTCAACCTCATGGAAAGTTATAGCCTCAATTGAGAGGCAAATGAGCAATTAATTGAGTAGATGACATGGTTTACTTTAAGCCTCTGGATCAATTATAAAATACTAGAGAGGATCTGAATCCAACTTCTATTGGCCAGCTTGCCTCTCTCCACGAGTGTTTTAAAGTGTGCATTGCTAATCCTTGGCGTCTCTGTTATTACAATATTCACAAAAACCTTGACCAGCTGGAAATTTATGATCTATTACTAATGTCATTTTCTAATTTATCAATGAGTTTCATAACTCTGCAATACAAATACAGTCATTATTTTAACGTGGTTTGCTTGAGCTTGTCTCCTTTATTAAATGATCAAACCCAAACAAATTTTTACCAAATTTGTTGACGAGTTATGTACAAGAGTCATAAATGAACAAATTTAAATTGGTTTTTATCTAATTTACTTGTAAATTGTTTATGGACATATTCATTTGCAACCCTAACTACTACTAATCAGGGCTATGAGCCCAAAAATACGTGACGGTAGTAATGAGGTTGGACTGGGATGAAATTTTGGCCTACCTGGAAAGAAAGAAAAAACAAACAAACTTAAAAGCGGTGTTAGAGGAGTGTCATTGATTACACCACTTTTAAAAAGCGTTGTTGAGAACATTGCTTTCGAGTTGTTTTTCTATTTTTTTATTTTAAAATAAAAAAAAATGTTCAAAGCCTGTTTACATACGAAGAAATCCTCCGTAAAAGTGTAAAACCCATCTCCCACGATTAGCCTCGCAAGCCGTCGGCCTCCGCAATCGTTCGCTGCCGTCGCCGTTGAGTTCGCCGTCGCCGTCTCTTGCTCATTCAAGCGCTTCACCACCGACAGCCGCCGGCATCACCGACGAACTCTTTTCCTTCTCTCAGTCTGGCACTGTTTCGCTTTCCCATGTTAGTATCTCCGTCTCTCCCTATCTCATTCTCTATATTTTGAACCAAAGTATTTACTCCTCTTTAACTCGGTGAGTTCCTTCCTCCGCTTGCTGCTATACATACCTTATATATTTGTATAACCCATTACTACGAAGAAATGTTAGGTTTCCTCTGCAAAAGACCACTCCCAAATAGGAGGCTGGTGAGAGATTCAGCGGTCTCTCAATTGGGTTTTCTTCAAATAATATCATCCATCAACCCATTCTCATCTGCGGCAGAAAGTGAACAAAAACAGTCTTTTACTGTATCTTACCTCACAAACTCGTGTGGGTTGTCCTTAGAAAGGGCTAAATTCATATCTGAGAAGACACAATTCCAATCCCCTGAGAAACCAGACTCGGTCCTTGCCCTACTCAGAAACCATGGATTCACCAATACGCATATCAGCAAACTCGTCAGGATACGCCCAAATATTCTCTTAGCGGATCCTGAGAGGACCCTTTTGCCCAAGCTTGAATTTTACCGTTCTATAGGCTTTTCTAGTACTGACCTTCCGAAGGTCATCTCTTCAAACCCTAAACTCTTGACACATAGCTTAGAAAATCATATCATCCCTTTTTATAATTTCATGAAGAGTGTTGTTCTTGTTGATGAAAAAGTGGTTTCTACTTTGAAGCGTTCAACAAGGATTCTTGATGCTAATGTAGGAAAAAAAATTGCCCCCAATATTGGTGTTTTGCGAGACCTTGGAGTACCTGCATCCTCCATCTCATCATTGATAACTTGTCATCCCGGTGCACTACTACAAAAACATGACGAGTTCAAAAAATGTGTCAAGGAGGTTATCGAAATGGGATTTGACACTTCCAAAGTGGCGTTTGTTAATGCAGTCCATGTGACTGCTCAAATAGCTAAATCAACCTGGGAACATAAACTGGAGGTTTATAGGAGGTGGGGTTGGTCAGAAAACGATCTTCGAACAGCGTTCAGGGCACATCCTATATGCATGAGTTTGTCAGAGAACAAAATTATGAGTGTTATGGATTTCTTTGTAAATAAGATGGGTTGGGAGTCTGCTGCTATTTCTAAAAATCCAACGGTTCTCTTTCTTAATTTGGAGAAGAGGATCATACCGAGGTTTTCAGTTATTCAAGTTCTACTGTCGAAGGGCTTGATAAAGAAAGATTTTAGCTTAGCAACTGTATTGCAGCCGCCTGAGAAGCACTTCCTTGTCCGGTATGTGACCAAATATCAGGAAGATGTTCCTCAACTGTTGAGCATCTATCAAGGGAAAATGAGTCTTTAGGAAACTAGGCTTTGGGTTTGAACATGGAGGTGGGATGAAACAGATGTAGCATGTCAATTTCAAGTCCGAGTAATTTTTTTATAAATATGTTTTTGATTGTTGCCACATTTCTGCAATTGAGCTCTACTGAAACACTGATTGAATTCAACTTTGAAACTAATTCATTCTCTATTTCTTGGCCAAGAGAGAGGCGCTAAATCAATACAGGATAGTACTTGATTTATATGGGCAGTGTTGCTTCTTTTTGAGGCATTGCCATTCTGGTTTTGCGTTTTGCCTTTCCAACACATTTTTTACTTTCAAATGGGCATTACCTTTCCGACACTCGTAATCACTGATTGTAGCTCCTTGTACTACAGTGTAACTGGCACTATGAATGGAAATTGAAGGTTGTATGTAAATTTTGTGGATTTTGTACTGTAGTAGTTCTTGGTAAGCCGCGGAAGCAGGGGAGGTTAAAAGTGGGATGTTGAGTCTTCCACCTGTTGGACTCGGTAGGACCAGGATTTTCACTGGAGTTGTAGGTTCAAGAAGGAATACGAAGAAAATGCTGCTTATGATTTAGGCCTGAATATTCTGTTTCTCTATCTGTTGAACCTAGTATAGCCAGCCTTAATTTTTGGTAGCATGAGAGTCACTTTTTTCTGTCAATTTTAAGAAGGCTTGTTTGGCTGTGTGCTTTGTGAATGGTTTCTATTCTTAGAATTAGACCAAAAAAAAAAATGGAAAGGTATTTGCGAAAATGATTTTCTTAATTTAATTTTAAACAGTCCACTTACAAAAAATCTAAAAAATTATCAAAATAATTCTGTCTTTAAAAAAATGTTGTTGATTTTTGCAAACATTTTTGTAAGATACTATGTAGTTTTCTTTTCTTTTTTCATTTTTCTTTTTTTTCCTTTTTTTGGTAGAAGAAAAGGATATGCATATATATGACTCCACAGAGCATTGCCCTTAGCAACCCAATGTTGGGGCCAAAGCTTAAGACCCACTTGAGCTTTAGGAGCCAAAAAGTTGGTTTAGTCTTACCAATCAGTTGTAGAGACTCGAGCCCAAGCATCTGCCAAGAATATTCAAGTATTGTTACAAAATTGTCGTAAGTTCAATATATGTGTTAAGAAGGTTATCAAATTGGGATTTAACACTTCCAGATTGTCATTTGTCCTAACATGATATTCGAGCAACGATCAAAACGAGTCTTTTTTGTATGAATCTCTCAGAGAAGAAAATTATGAATGGAATGGATTTCCTTGTAAATAAGATGGGTTGGGTGTCTGCTCTGCTACTGCTAGAAATCCAATGGTTCTCTCTCTAGGTTTGGAGGATAGGATCATTCCAAGGTTTTCGGTTATTCAAGTTCTTCTGTCGGAAGGCTTGATAAGGAAAGATGTTCATATTGGGACTGTTTTGCTGCGATCTGAGAAGCACTTCCTAATCAGTTTTGTGACCAAATATCAGGAAGATGTTCCTCAATTGTGGAGTGTTTATCAAGGGAATATGAGTCTTTCAGAACTAGGCTTTGGGTTTGAATATGGATGTGGGATGAAACAAACATAGCATGTCAACCTGCTGAAATGGAATTTGACCCTGCCAGAATGGCATTTGTCTTTGCAGTCCATGTGACTGCTGAAATGACTAAATCAACCTGGGAACATAAAGTGGAGATTTATAGGAGGTGGGGTTGGTCAGAGAACGAGATTCAAGCGGCGTTCACGGCAAATCCTATATTTATGAAGTTGTAAGAGTATAAAATTATGAGTGGGATGGATTTCCTTGTAAATAAGATGGTTTGCAAGTCTGCAGCTTTTGCTAGATATCCAACAATTCTCTATCTGAGTTTGGAGAAGAGGATCATTCTGAGGTGTTCAGTTATTCAAGTTTTATGGTTGAAGGGCTTGATAAAGAAAAATTGTAGTTTATCCACTGTATTGCGGCCACTTGAGAAGCACTTCCTGGTCAAGTATGTGACCAAATATCAGGAAGGTGTTCCTCAACTGTCGAGTGTCTATGAAGGGAAAATGAGTCTACTTGGCTTGGGTTTTGAACATGGTAGTGGAATGAAATAGACGTAGCATGTCAAACTTTTCAGCTGCCGATAATTTTTTAATCTGTTTTCGACTGGAGCTACATTTTAGCAATTGACTTTTACCGAACACTGGTTGAATGCATCAGTGCAACTAATTCATTTTCCTTTCGTTGGTCCAGAGAGAAGCACCTACTCCAACCATTCTTGGTAGAACTAGGTTAGAGCAATATGAGGAAATGCTACTGTGTTAGGCCTAGTTGTTTTGTTTCCCCATCCTATACATATAAATCAGCCAGCCTTATTTTCTGTTTTCTTCTAATTACGATGATCATTTTCTTACTTGGCCAAAAGAATATTTTTGTTAATATGAAATGCTACTCTGGTAGGCCTAGTTATTCTGTTTCCTCATCCTATACATCTGAAGTAGCCAGTGTTATTTTTTGTTTTTTTGTTTTCTTCTAATGACGACGATCATGTTCTTATCAAGCAAAAGAAATTTTTTGTCAATATGAACATCTGTCTCTCTCTCTCTCTCTCTCTCACACACACACACACACACACACAACCTTCTACCTCTCTCTCTCTCTCTCTCTCTCTCTCTCTCTCTCTCAGTGTCTCTCTCTCCCTCTCTCATTATGGATGTAATTTGCCATGATGGATTATTACTTGTCACTGCTTTGCTTTGCTTTGATGACATGTTTAGTTTTGACTTTTGCCATCAGCCAGGTTAATACTTGGCGTTAGCAAATATAGGGTGGGTGGTTGCTTTATCCCTGTCTAGGGGATTAGTCAGCTGGAAGTTTGGTCAACTTCCTACTTCATATGAAGTTTCTCATGGATTGATTGCGCTTAAGGTCTGTTCGTTTCGCAGGAAACCATTACTTCGAACTTCGAACTTCGAAGAAATGTTAGGTTTCCTCTGCAAAAGACTACTCCCAAATAGGAGGCTGGTGAGAAATTCGGCGGTCTCTCAACTTGGTTTTCTTCAAATAATATCTCCCATCAACCCATTCTCATCTGCAGCAGAAAGTGAACAAAAACAGTCTTTTTCAGTATCTTACCTCACAAACTCGTGTGGGTTGTCCTTAGAAAGGGCTAAATTCATATCTGAGAAGACACGTTTCCAATCCCCCGAGAAACCAGACTCGGTCCTTGCCCTACTCAGAAACCATGGATTCACCAATACGCAAATCAGCAAACTCGTCAGGATACGCCCACATCTTCTCTTAGCGGATCCTGAGGGGACCCTGTTGCCCAAACTTGAATTCTACCGTTCTATAGGCTTTTCCAGTACCGACCTTCCGAAGGTCATCTCTTCAAACCCCAATCTCTTGGTATATAGCTTAGAAAATCAAATCATCCCTTCTTGTAATTTCATGAAGAGTGTTGTTCTTGTTGATGAAAAAGTGGTTTCTACTTTGAAGCATTCATCAAGGATTCTTAAAGGTGATGTAGGAAAGAAAATTGCCCCCAATATTGGTGTTTTGCGAGACCTTGGAGTGCCTGCATCCTCTATCTCATTATTGATAACTTGTCATCCCGCTGCACTATTACGAAAACATGAGTTCAAAAAATGTGTCAAGGAGGTTCTTGAAATGGGATTTGACACTTCCAAAGTGGCATTTGTTATTGCAGTCCAAGTGACTGCTCAAATACCTAAATCAACCTGGGAACATAAACTGGAGGTTTATAGGAGGTGGGGTTGGTCAGAAAATGATATTCGAACAGCGTTCAGGGCACATCCTATATGCATGAGTTTGTCGGAGAATAAAATTATGAGTGGTATGGATTTCTTCGTAAATAAGATGGGTTGGGAGTCTGCTGCTATTGCTAAAAATCCAACAGTTCTCTTTCTTAATTTGGAGAAGAGGATCATACCGAGGTTTTCAGTTATTCAAGTTCTACTGTCGAAGGGCTTGATAAAGAAAGATTTTAGTTTAGCAACTGTATTGCAGCCGTCTGAGAAGCGCTTCCTCATCCGGTATGTGACCAAATATCAGGAAGATGTTCCTCAACTGTTGAGCATCTATCAAGGGAAAATGAGTCTTCCGGAACTAGGCTTTGGGTTTGAACATGGAGGTGGGATGAAACAGATGTAGCATGTCAATTTCAAGTCCGGGTAATTTTTTTATAAATATGTTTTTGATTGTTGCTACATTTCTGCAATTGAGCTCTACTGAAACACTGATTGAATGCAACTTTGAAACTAATTCATTCTCTATTTCTTGGCCAAGAGAGAGGCGCTAAATGAATACAGGACTCTGGTTATGGTCATTCTTTTGTTGTTTTCATATTCTCAGGATAGTACTTGATTTATATGGGCAGAGCGTTGCTTCTTTTTGAGGCATTGCCATTCTGGTTTTGCGTTTTGCCTTTCCAACACATTTTTTACTTTCAAGTGGGCATTACCTTTCCGACACTCGTAATCATTGATCGTAGCTCCTTGTACTACAGTGTAACTGGCACTATGAATGGAAATTGAAGGTTGTATGTAAATTTCGTGGATTTTGTACTGTAGGAGTTCTTGGTCAGCCGCGGAAGCAGGGGAGGTTAAAAGTGGGATGTTGAGTCTTCCACCTGTTGGACTCGGTAGGACCAGGATTTTCACTGAAGTTGTAGGTTCAAGAAGGAATACGAAGAAAATGCTGCTTATGATTTAGGCCTGAAGATTCTGTTTCTCTATCTGTTGAGCCTAGTATAGCCAGCCTTAAGTTTTTTGTAGCATGAGAGTCACTTTTTTCTGTCAATTTTAAGAAGACTTGTTTGGCTGTGTGCTTTGTGAATGGTTTCTATTCTTAGAATTAGACCCCAAAAAAAAAAAAAAAAAAAAAAAAAAAAAGGATAGGTATTTGCGAAAACTATTTTCTTAATTTATTTTTAAACAGTCCACTTACGAAAAAACTAAAAAATAATCAAAATAATTCTGTCTTTAAAAAAAATTTGTTGATTTTTGCAAACATTTTTGTAAGATAATATGTAGTTTTCATTTCTTTTTTCCTTTTTTTTCTTTTTTTTGGTACAAGAAAAGGATATGAATATAAGCGACTCCACAGAGCATTGCCCTTTAGCAACCCAATGTTGGGGCCAAAGCTTAAGACCCACCGAGCTCTGGGAGCTAGAAGGTTGGTTTAGTCTTACCAAGCAGTTTTGGAGACTCGAGCCCAAGCATTTGCCAAGAATATTCGAATATTGTTACAAAATTGTGGTAAGTTCAATAGATGTGTTAAGAAGGTTATCAAATTGGGATTTAACACTTCCAGATTGTCATTTGTCCTAACATGATATTCGAGCGACGATCAAAACGAGTCTTTTTTGTATGAATCTCTCAGAGAAGAAAATTATGAATGGAATGGATTTCCTTGTAAATAAGATGGGTTGGGTGTCTGCTCTGCTACTGCTAGAAATCCAATGGTTCTCTCTCTAAGTTTGGAGAAGAGGATCATTCCAAGGTTTTCGGTTATTCAAGTTCTTCTGTCGAAAGGCTTGATAAGGAAAGATGTTCATATTGGGACTGTTTGGCTGCGATCTGAGAAGCACTTCCTAATCAGTTTTGTGACCAAATATCAGGAAGATGTTCCTCAACTGTGGAGTGTTTATCAAGGGAATATGAGTCTTTCAGAACTAGGCTTTGGGTTTGAACATGGATGTGGGATGAAACAAACATAGCATGTCAACCTGCTGAAAGGGAATTTGACCCTGCTAGAATGGCATTTGTCTTTGCAGTCCATGTGACTGCTGAAATGACTAAATCAACCTGGGGACATAAAGTGGAGATTTATAGGAGGTGGGGTTGGTCAGAGAACAATACTCAAGCGGCGTTCACGGCAAATCCTATATTTATGAAGTTGTCAGAGTATAAAATTATGAGTGGGATGGATTTCCTTGTAAGTAAGATGGTTTTCAAGTCTGCAGCTTTTGCTAGATATCCAACAATTCTCTGTCTGAGTTTGGAGAAGAGGATCATTCTGAGGTGTTCAGTTATTCAAGTTTTATGGTCGAAGGGCTTGATAAAGAAAAATTTTAGTTTATCCACTGTACGGCCGCCTGAGAAACACTTCCTCGTCAGGTATGTGACCAAATATCAGGAAGGTGTTCCTCAACTGTTTGAGTGTCTATGAAGGGAAAATGAGTCTTGCAGAACTTGGCCTGGGTTTTGAACATGGTAGTGGGAAGAAATAGACGTAGCATGTCAAACTTTTCAGCTGCGGATCATTTTTAATCTGCTTTCGACTGGAGCTACATTTCAGCAACTGACCTTCACTGAACACTGGTTGAATGCATCAGAGAAACTAATTCATTTTCCTTTTGTTGGTCTAGAGAGAAGCACCTACTCCAACCATTCTTGGTAGAACTAGGAGTCCTTGTTGAAGTTGTAGGTTAGAGCAATTTGAGGAAATGCTACTGTGTTAGGCCTAGTTGTTCTGTTTTCCCATCCTGTATCAATTTGATCGCCAATTGCGTAATTATTGGCTAAAAGACAGCTTTATGAACTGCAAAGTTATATCAATTTGACTCATTATGTTCGAATCCTTTTTATACTGGTAATGTGATTTTTAGAGAAGTCCTTCAGCAATGCCCCTGAAATAGTGATCAGCCATAAAGTTTTTCTTTTTTCTTTTTATACTATGCCATCAAGAGTATTAGACCTCCGCCTGACTAATTTCTTGGTCTTGGTTACCTGCTGGTCCTTCCTTTTAACAGCCCATCACTGCTTCTAAGAACAAATAACTATTACAGTATGAAGTCCACACACTCAATAAACAACTGTTGGACCTGGTGAACTAGGAGTGCTTTGCTGTAGTTGTAGGTTCGAGGACCACTCTGAGAAAAATGCGAACTAAACCTGGGTGTTTTGTTTCTCCATCCTCTATATCTAATATACCAGAGCCTTACATTTTGCATGTACTGCAGTCCTTTTCTTTCCTGCTAATTTCAAAGATCATGTTTTCCCCCGGCCAAATGATCATTTTGTTAATCTAAATGCTCTCTCTCTTGAGGAAACAAGTGTTAAATCCTCGCTATCTAAAACATCACGATGGGCAATACTTATTGTCTAAAAATTTCAGTGGAGGTGTCTAAAAATTTCAGTGGAGGTTTATATGAAGTTTCCCATGGTGGAATTGTGCTTAAGATCAATGTCTCTTGGCTTAGGTCTGGTGGCAGCTCTCAATTCTCAAAATTTGTAGGTTTGGGAGCTACTCCAACTCTTGCTCTCAAAGGATCGAGTGTGGATTGGTTATGCTCTGAACCACTAAGCTCAATGTTAGGAGTTTTAACTCAAGTCGCTATAAGACAGCTTATACCACCAAACTGCTTAATTGTAGGATAAAAGACAGCTTAAATTACCTACTGCAAAGATATATCAATCTAATGCTCCATAAATATGCATACTTGCCTACAAATATAGCTCAATGCTTTTCCTACAAGTAGCTTAAATTATGTCTTCTTTTGATAACATGGATCAAGAATACATTACAATTTACAACATGTAACTTTCTACAAACTCACCCAGAACCTCCCTCATATGAGAAGAGCCACTAGAGCCACAAGGCCATTAGCAGCTTAAATTATTTCAATCAGTGGGAGAAGCTCAACAAGACCATATGATGGTGTTTTCGTTGTAATCTTCCTCTTTCACACTTAAGCTCATCAAAATTTATGGCAGCCTCTTCATAAAAATCATGCAAAAGTACAGGTTTTGACCTCACAGACTCATAGTAAGGCAATTTGAAGTATTATAAACCATTTCCTCACCGAAATAGTCCCTTGTGGCGTAAGGGTATCTCTCTCCTCCTATGAGATGGAGGCCATAAGGGTTTTAGGGGTAGGGACGGCCGCACCAAAAGGAGAAGGTTATAGGGTTATTTGGAATTATCACCATAGAGTCTGTTGGCTATGCGAGCGAAACGCCCTTATCCCTATTCCTGTGAGCTTTAATCATAGATGCATTATTTAATTTGAGATGGGCGTAATGTCATTATATTTATAACGTCAGATCTATCATCTTGGTATAAATATCCAATTACAATTATGTTAGAATTAAGAAGACCCATGAAGAAAGTCTTATAAAAATTTATTAAATAGGAGAGGACATTAAACTTTGATAGACAAATTTTATGAAGTAATATAATATTTTGCAATGAAATTTTATACATAAGGTTGTTAAAGAGTGGTCTATCAAACCATATTGGAATGGGTAAGAGCTCCTCTTTCCTCAAGTCACCCACGAATCCACGAGGGTCCTATCATACTCATCTATACAATTATATAGAGAGCAGTATGCTGATGTGATACATCTCTTAAGTCTTTACTCTCTCATATATTTTCTTTTCTTATTAACTGTGATCCACTTTTAAATTGACATGGCATTTTTAACATTAGTTCAATAAATTAATTTTAAATAGAATTTTAAATCAAAAATTAAAATTATTAAAATTGAAATTTCTACACATTATCAACTATTCATTTCGTAGGACAACTCAAATTCTTATTATAATTATAATTATTATAATTATCTAATAGTTATTAGATATATATATTTTGAAAAATTAAGGACGAGTAAAACAAAAAAACAAAAAGGAAAAAACAAAAACAAAACTAAATTTATCGCGCATTCCTATGCGGGTGTCCGACTCATTCAACGGTTCAACCCATTCGCGGGTCTTTCTTGCCCTCCCAAAACCATAGAGCCCGTATACAAGGCAGAGCATGCGAGGCGTCCCAAGTAAGCTTTCGCTCCTCCCGTACTTGGTGAGTTCCTTCCTCTGCTTGCAGCTATATATACACATTTGTGTACATGTAAGGTAAATTTGAAGAAATGTTCGGTTTACTCTGCAAAAGACTACTCCCAAACAGGAGGGTAGTGGGAATTTCAGCCGACTCTCAAGTGGGTTTTCCTCAGATTTTAATATCACCCATCAATTCATTCTCATCCTCATCATCTGCGGCAGAAAATGAACAACAACAGTCTTTCACAGCGTCGTACCTTACAAACTCATGTGGGTTGTCCTTAGAAAGGGCTAAATCTTTATCTGAGAAAATACATTTTCAATCCCCAGAGAAACCGGATTCGGTCCTTGCCCTACTCAGAAACCATGGATTCACCAGTACCCATATCACCAAAACAGTCAACATACGCCCCAGTCTTCTCTTGGCCAATCCTGAGAAGACCCTTTTGCCCAAACTTGAATACTATCGTTCCATAGGCATTTCAAGCACTGACCTTCCAAAGATGATCTCTTTGAACCCATCGCTCTTGGCACATAGCATAGAGAAAGTAATCGTCCCTTTTTATAATTTCATCAAGAGTGTTGTTCTAGTCGATGAAAAAGTGGTTATTGCTTTCAAGAAATTATCGATCTGGAATACTTTTCTAGTGAGAAACACTATTGCTCCCAATATTGCTGTTTTGCGAGACCTTGGGGTGCCTGCATCTCATATCTCATTATTCTTAACTCGTCATCACGGTGGAATATTCCGAAGTCGTGACAAGTTCAGTAAAGGTGTCGAGGAGGTTATCGAAATGGGATTCAATCCTACCAGGTTGGCATTTGTCCTTGCACTCCAAGTGACTACTGGAATGACCAAATCAACCTGGCAACATAAAGTGGAGGTTTATAGGAGGTGGGGTTGGTCAGAAAATGATATTCTAGCTGCATACAGATCAAATCCTATATGTATGAATTTGTCAGAGTATAAAATTATGAGTGGGATGGATTTCCTTGTAAATAGAATGGGTTGCAAGTCTCTGTCCATTGCTAGTAATCCAACTGTTCTCTCTTTGAGTTTGGAGAAGAGGATCATCCCGAGGTGTTCGGTTATTCGAGTTCTACTGTCAAAGGGCTTGATGAAGAAAGATTTTAGTATAGCGGGTGTATTGCTGCCGTCTGAGAAGCACTTTCTGGACAGGTATGTGACTAAATATCAGGAAGATGTTCCTCAGCTGTTGAGTGTCTATCAAGGGAAAATGAATCTTCTGAAATAGGCTGTGGGGTTGAAGTTAAAAATGGGATGAAACTGACCGTAGCATGTTAAATGGAGGAGCAGCGGGTAGACCCAGAGCGGGATGTTGAAATGTTCCACTTGTTGGACTTGATAGGACTAGCAGTGGTCTGTGAAGATTTTGTTCAAGGAGCAATGATAGTGAAATTGCTAATGTGTTAGGCCTGGGTGTTCTGTTTCTCCATCGTATGCATCTAATGTCACCATACTTATATTTGTATGGTGTGCAAAAGCTTCTTTTTTCTTTTTTAATTAGGAATATCATGTTCTTGCCTGGCAATAGGATCACAAGTTTTCAGTATCTTTTTTAATTAGAATATAAAGAAAACATAATTTTCTGGCATATTCGATGTGGGAATCATAAAATTATTCAATTCATACATTGTTGAAATAACAGTTACCAATAGGTTGCGCTACATACCAATTTCCTGCTATGGGGCACTATGGGGCCGTTTAAAACAAAAAATAAAAAATTTGTTCTACTATGCGATAAACATTATCACAGGATGAAAAAAAAACCACAAGAAAACATTCAAAATTTACGTGGTTCAAAAAAATGCATTCGTCTAAAGCAAAGAGAGAGGTCAAATTTATTATATACAATAAAGATTCAATACATAGCTCTCAATATTTCTTCTCTCTATGCGGGCCTTATAGCTCTCTACCCTTTGGAAAGGTTCCTTAGCCTAACCACTTGAAGTCCAGTAATAAATAAATATAAGACATATCATAACATTTATCCTACCAAAATTGTTCAAACGAGGATGATAAAAATTGAGCCAAAAAGGGATGTGAAAACCAAATAAAATTTTACATTAGCAGATTCCATTCAACATACCAGCATATATCCTTGAAGCCAAAAAGTTAATGTCTTGTACAATAGCTTTAAGCTCTCTATTTGCACTCCCGGCTTGCCCATTATTTGAAGGAAAAATGGATTAAGCAACTAGTGTATAACCTATACATAAAAGCAATGTTTTAGTGATGCTGCAACGCCCATGATAAAAGCATATAAAATAGCCGTTGATTCCTAAGGTGAAGTTGATTTTGTTCCTACTCCATTAGTCCCTCTAAAACCAATTCAGAAAAACATAGTCGAGATTTGCATCCTCAATCTCATTGAGAGATACATCCTAAATTGAGATAGACAAATGGGCAATTGAGCAGATGAGGTGATTTACTTTAAGCCTCTGGATCAACCATAAAAGACTGAGAGGATCCGAGTCCAACTTCTATTGGCCAAGCATTGTAATCAAGCTCTCCCATGGTCCATCTCTCAGCTATTGCATGCGCGTAATTCAAGGCCCCCACGTTATCATATTAACCACATGGTTAAATTACACAAAATTCACAACACTTCCTTGAACTTTGAAATTGTACAAGAAAACCTTCGCAGTAATTAAATTATATGAAGTAATGTTTTGTCTTCTCCAGCAAATTTAATCTTGTTTCTATTAAATATTCGTCAAGACCATAGTCTATTTTCGTTAAAAGTAATGGATAAACCAATCATAAAAGGATATTTAAGACATTAATTTGATTTAATAGCATCACGTAATGTTCAGATGGTCTATTTCCATTGACATTAACTTTTGAGCACTGTTACATTGTTCAATTCCTTTACCTAAATTTACTTGCTCCAATTGATTTGGCGACTAATGTGACAACCACCTGGGTTGATGTAGCAAGCCATATCCGTTGTCTTGTTATACCATTTTACTTGCCACATGAATAAGACAAGCAAATTTACAAAGAAATTTAGGCTCTTAATTATTTTCTTTGAGTTTTTTTAAGGCAAACATGGAGATTATAGAGTCACAATATAATATGACAATGGCATAATAATATGGGGGAATTTTCCTCACTTGTTGAGTAAGTGATTTCGAGTTCAAGTTTATAGAAAAGTATTACTACCCATTTATTGATATTAGGGATGAAAGGTTAAGAATAAGGGTAAATTTTATCGATCGTGAAAGAAAAAAAAAATGTAAAAGTTGTCACAATCTAATAATTGTTAGGACGTTATTTGTTTTATTTTGAAACTTATGAAAGTTTTGTGTAACTGATCCACTCCCCTTAAAATAATGGTTGGAAGCATCTTATACCTTTAGACTAGAATCGAAGTATTCATACAAGAAGTGAAATCTTAAACTAATCAAAAATAGTTAATGGCATGATAGTTGAATAGTATTTTCTAAATTTATTAAATGGGTGATCTTATTTAAATTTTTGGAAAAACATTAATACTTATTTGTTGATACTGAGAATTAAAGGTAAAAATCAATTCTATCGACTTAAATAAAAATATATAAAAAAATAAAAATAATCCAATACGTGAACGCATCAAAAGGTGGTGGTCAAATTGAGAGGTGTAAACCAGCGGGGCACTGTTGCGTTGCCGCCATATCTTTGCGGTCATACTTTGCTGCTCTGACAAGCCAGTAGAACGTCGATCTATTAACATCGGTAGCAATAGGCAACGTCCACCGATCACATAGGTGGTGACAGTCAACCGCCCGATGATGTTGGAACACGCGGCGGACATTAAAGGCCCACCATATGCCCGTGGATAGGACCAACTAACCCTCCTACCACCTTAGTGGCCCCAACGTAGGGTCACAAGCTCACGTTACCGACTTCGGCAATTGCCAGAACTTAGGGTGGATCATTATAAAGAAGACGACTGTCTAATGTTTTTAATTACGATGTGGGATTATTTTATTTTATTTTTTTTAATTTGTTAACAGGGCAATGGCGGGTGGCGGGTTCCCTTGGGTTGGGTCTTGGGCTCTTAGCGTTTGGACTCTTGATGGTGAAAACAGTTGTTTCTTAGAGGTTTATCGAAAAATGGAAAAAACAAAAGGAAATTTGTTAGTAATGACTTAGCGTCTCAAAAAACTAAAGGTACTCTAATCAACCTAGTGTTACAGGGCAATGAGGCATGGCTAGGTTGAGTTTTTCATTTTGTTACAAGAAATAAAAAATAGGAGAAAAAAAGTAATTACTTCAAGATTTTATCATTATTTTTTCCTCCTACCTTATGAACATCTATCAGCAGTAATCAGCAAAAATTGCCTTCTTTACATTCTTGATTTGATCTTCTTTCTTCTAAGAGGCATTCATTCAATTACAAACATTAGATTTATAAGTTCAGAAACCAGAGAATTTTTTTTTATACTAATTCAAAAGGAAAACTAATGGGTGCCAAATTTGTGAAATAGGATCATATAAACTCATTACTTTCTCAATTGCCTGATTATGTATCACACACCAATTTGTGATCGATTTATTGTTTAGAGCTTCATCAACAAAATCTTTTTCCACTCTATAAGATAATTATTTGTTATCCACGCGTGCTCAATTCACCACATTTAAGAGGCAAAAAACTGTCTTTAGAAAATAAAAACTAGCAAACAAACCCTTAGACTCTATTTGGTTCGAAAATTTTATCAAGGAAAAAGAAAAAAAATATATGAGGAATTGTACATTTTTTTTATTTAGTTGCAATGGAAAATTAGTAAAAGAAAAATAATTGAAATAATTTTAATTTGATATGATTTTATATTATTCTTTCATTTTCTTTCTTCTGTACTTTTTTTTCCTTTACTTTTTTTTTTCCATGGTAAAATCCACAAATCAAATAGAAAGTTAAACACGAAAAGGGAAAATCAAAAAATTAAAAGGTGGTCGTTGGATTTTGAGAGCATGGATCTGACGGCGAACCTGTGGGGGGTTACCGGCCTGTAGGGAAGCGAAGCTATCTCTCTCTCACTGCTCTGGAAAGCCAGCGAGGTCGGCGAATCCAAGCGCGTCCAGATGGGCAAATGCTTGGAACGCAAGCCTGATGATACCCCTTCCCAAAGCTTACAGAGGGCAAGCAAACAAGCCGGTAAAAGGCCCCAACATGGCCCCATAGACCAAGACAAGCCCAACAGCCTCCAAAACACCTTATTGCTCCCACTTGGGTTACAGGCTGAAGTTACTAAGCCCAGCGGCCAAATCACTTGGAAATGTGGAATAATAAAGAAAATGAAGACTTTCCTGCTTACCCGATGTGGGACGGAGAAATATTTAATCAATTCAGCTACCATCCCCCTATCAAATGGTGCAGCGGCCACTTAAATCGTCGTCATCATCGTCATCAAATGCTGATAAAAAAATGTACAACTTTGTTGTTCCTGGACACCCAAATCCGCCAACAAATATAAGCCCTGATCAGCATAAATTGCCTCCTTAATAACATTTCCCCCTCACCTCCCCTCCCCCATTTATGAGGCCTTCACTCAATCACAAATATCAGATTTGTACGGTCATGGAGGAGAAGTAATGGGTGCCAAATTTGCGTCATGTAGCCTCTCGCATCAGTTTCTCAAGTGCCTGTGCATCCAGGCCTCAATTTGTGATTGATATTTCCCTGCAGACTCTAAACATATACATGCAAAATTTGAAGATATACCACCCAAAGGAAAAGACGAACCAGCTGCAGACAGAAAGAAAAAAAAGTGGTCGTTGGACTTTGAGAGCCTGGGTCCACGGACACCTGTGGGGTACCAGCCTGCTGGGAGCAACGCGATCCCTCTCGCTGCTCTGGTAAGTCAGCGAGGTCGGCGTATCCCACCTCTAGAGCAGGTACAAAGCCGTCGCTTGAACGCCGCCATGATGATACCTCCTCCCAAATCTTGCACAACACAAGACAAGCCGGTAATGGGCCCACCATAGCCCCACAGGAGATCACGTGCCAGGCCCAAAGCCTACAAAACCACCTTATTGCCCCCACATGGGTAACAGGCCCACGTTACTAAGCCCGGCACTGTCTTTACGTGGGAAAGTAGAATATTAAAGAGAACACAAACTTTGTTACTTACTCGATGTGGGACGGAGAAAAATTAATCAATCCAGCCGTCACAACTCACAAGGTATAGAGCCACATGATTGCTGTTAATTTGTGGGACCCATCATCATGAAATGTTCATAAAACTTAGATGTTGGTCAAGCCTTTTAATGTATACAACTTTGTTGTTCCTGGCAACACAAATTTGCTAATAAATATCGGCTCTAATCTGTATAACTTGTCTCTTTAATATTTTTGATTTAATCCTCTTTACTTCCAAGAGGCTTTCATTCAATTACAAATATCAAATTTATAAGTCATGGACTCATGGAGGAAGATTAATGGGTGCCAATTTCATGTAGACAAACGCCTTGCTTTCTTAATTTGCCTGATTATGCATTATACTGTTTAAGTTCAATATTTGTCATCAACATGAACTCTGTTCACCACCTTTAAAATAAGCTACTTTGGAACCTTGTTCCTTCCAATCACTTTGGAAGTCACCTGTGGAAGGATTGGGAAGCCAACTGCCAACATTTCAAATGACAAATACACTTCAACTTTCTCACTCACCATTGTAAACCAACCTTTATAACCTTTCTTCCTTTCGAGTACCTTTTTTCCCTGGAGTAAACTGCACCCTAGTCCCTAGTCTTGCAATCAAAGCAGTATGAGAGTATGATAGACCAAGAGAAGCAAAAACTACCATCGAATGATCACTAATTGGAAGGAGACCCCAGTATAATTGGACCCCTTTTTTATTCAGTGAAGTAACCAAAATGACATAATGTTGGCTAAATCACTAGAAGGTGGAGTTTTTCTTCACAGCCCACTTTAAAATTGGTCACATCGACATGATACCTACCAGCAAACATGCTTCTACAGAGTATATAGCGAGAAAAAGAAAATAAAGAAGCATTTGCACAATCATAATTTGTGAACGGAATAAGAACACTCGCAAGTCCACCCTCATCAACAGGGCAATCGAAAGGCAAATAAACTACATTTTCCACATTCAAAGGGTGGCCTGAATTAGTCTAGACGAGTGAACATCGAACAAGTGTTGAAGTTGCCCATCATGACAAGGAGACATCACCAAATTCACTAACATAGAACATAAATGAGGAAATTAATTGTAAACCAGTATCTAGCTATATTTATACTACCTATAAAACGGGTGAATCTTAGAAAAACTTTTGATTCTCTAAAATACCCTTATTTTAAAATGTAATAACATCAATACCCTTAAGTAATCCAAAAGACAAAAAGAAAAAAGATACATAATTAATTAAAGGGTAAATTGCACTTAAGGGTCCAGAGTTTGGGCCATGTTTCACTAAAGGGTCCCAAATTTTAATTGCGTCAATTTGGTACCCAAAGCACCGTTAGAAACCGTCTGTTGACCAAACAAAATTGCTTCTAAATTTGCACATGCAGTGCATGTGACCAAATTTAAATAACATTATCCCATTTTACCCTTTATGGTATAAGAACCCTATTTTACCCTACTTATTAGCCTATATATTCCTAACTGTTACTGGATCTAGATCTCTCCTCTCTCTTTCTCTCTCTCTCTCTCTCTCTCTCTCTCTCTTCCTTTTCTCTTTCTCTCACACACACACATCAAATCACGAATGGAGGTATTTTTAATCCATTACCACAAAATTACGTAATACAAGCACCCATGTAATAGTGTCTAATAACATATTATTTCAAAAATATTGATTAGTATTTCTAATCCATTACCACAAAATTACGTAATACAAGTACCCATGTAATAGTATCTAATAACATATCATTTCAATAATATTGATTAGTCACTCTAATATTATCAACCACTATTGAAAAAATGCATATTTAAACCCTCGCTTCAAAAGTCAGAGTTGATCAAACTATGGTCAAAGTAGTCAACTAAGGATTATACATGGTAGGGCTCATCAAGACGAATCCGTCTGTCAAATTTGGGATCAATCAGGTTAGCCTAAGGTCTTCAAAAGCATGAGTACATAATAGGTGTGGGTGAGTGCACCCACACTGGATCATAATTTCATACTTCCTTCAACCTCCATGGGCTGCAGTTGAGATTCTATTTGGTTTTGAGTTTGTTTTGGGCCAACTTCTCTCTAACTTATCTCACTCATCTCTTGGCCCAATCAAGTGATTTAGAAGTAATTTTAAAGCTTGTTCAGCCTCTACAAGGTTGTATAAATGGTTCATACAACAGTTAATAAAAACACATGCGTTTCATAACCTAAAAATGGTTCGGTTTCATAACCCAAAAATCTGTAATTTTTCAAAATATTAAGTTATGTTCATTTTCCTTCAAATCAAAGGTTACTAACAAGTTCGTTGACCCCAAAAACATAGAATAGGGTCATCAAGTTCAAAGATAACTCAAGAAAATAAAATTTTCTACATAATATATATATATATATATATATATACCCAGTAAAATTTTCCTCCCCTACTTCTGGCGGAGTTTCCGTATTCTCATCTTTCTGATCTGTCGAATTCGACTCGTTCACCGACTGGTTATCCTGGCCTGACTCTTTGCTGGCGGCCAGTTTCTTGGCAGAATATTCCGGCGTGATTTGTAGCACGGGCCAGCTTCTCGAACTATTAAGAAGAAAGGAGACTTTTATTCAAAACGATGGCATTTTTTAAGGGGGGCAATAAGGTCATTTCAACATTTCTGTTAACACCGTTTGTATTTTTGGTCAACGTAAAAGTTGGGTACCAAATTGACGCAATTGAAATTTGAGACCCTTAAATGAATCATGGCCCAAACTTTGGACCCTTAAGTGCAATTTACCCTTAATTAAATCATGAAGAAACCTACTTTAATTAGAGTTTTACAATCCTATCCCACTAACCTATACGTATCTCTTCCCCATACCCTACTTTAATTAGAGTTCTATAATCCTATTCCATTAGCCCATACGTTTCCTTTCCCATTAACTCATTGATTTTTTGTAGCAAAAAATAATAAGAAAAACTCATACGTTTCTCCCTCTTCGTTCCTATTATGTATCCTTTTAGTATCCCTATGCCAACCTTATAAATTTTACATTCATCTTCTCTTATTCTTAGTTGGACATTGAAAATCCCACATCAAATGTATAGTTTTCTTTATTTTTTATATTTTGTATTTATTTGGTAATTTTGTGGATTGGAATTGGATATAGAATACCAGTTGTGCAGAGGTTTTTATTTTTTAAATCCATTAAATGTAAATGCATATTAATTTGGTTTTAGGTTTTTGGGTGATAACTTCCAAGTCGTCTTATTTAAATCCAGGGTACTCAATAATTTTCTACTTCATAAATATTATTATTATTTAATGCTTTAATGTCTTTTGATTTAGTATAACATCATTGAAATTGAAATGGGAAGAGATTAAGCCATATTTTACTTTCAAAAATTCACAGCCAAATAAACTTTCACTTCCTTAAACTGTTTTATATATATATATATAAAGAAAAAAGGAAAGTGCTATGAAGCATCATAAAAAAACTCAAGATCCCAACTAGATTAGCACCTTGAGTTCTTCTAATTATATTCTATTTAAGTCCTTGGATATACATACAACAAACATATTACTTAAAATGGTTTGCGTGCAACGCACGTACGTACAAACTAGTAAAAATAAAAATATCAAAACATCAAAACCTTGATTAAGCCCAAACATTTGGATGCCGAGAAAAGAAAGGAAAGAAAAAGAACTTATGAATCTTATGTTACTATTATGTTCTTTCAGTTTTGAAACAAATTAAACTCTCAACTCAACAATTCCATTGCTAAAAAAGCCCCCCCCCTCCACCAAAAAAAAAAAATTCCCACATTTTTTGAGTAGCCAAGCAGAGCTGGGAAAACACACCACAAAACAAAATCAACCTGAGGGAAAAAATGAGAATGGCTCATTGGGCATTTGATGGACCTGTGGAGTACTGACCCGTTATCTTTCCACCGATGGGAGCGGGAAGTGATCGCTGCTCTGTGAAACCAACCTAACGCGGCGCCCTCTGGCTATAAGAACCACGCACACCAGGACTTCGCCCAGTGCAAATGGCCCAACTCCCAACTTGGAATGGGCGAGCCAGCTATTACACACAAGAAGTCCTACCCTATGAACCAAGCCAATCTTCAACCACTTTGATGCCCCCACTTGGGTTACAAGCCCACATTGCAAGGCTCAACAGTTTAGTTAGCAGTGATACGACAATATAAAGAAGGCAAATGCTTTATGTTCACTCGATGTGGGATTAAGAATGAACACTCACTACAACGGAAACTTTGCCAAATGCGTCTGCCTATGATTGAGAGCGCCCTTATTACTCTTGCTACAAGCCCTCCTCCCTTTCTTTGGAATTTGTGAACTGCTATGATGAAAACATTATTAATGTTATCATTTGGCATATTGAAAAACTAGTTGGAGAGGGATTTGCACCAAGTAAAGCCTAATTCACTAATACACATCAATAATGGTCTTTTCATTTTGTTTTATTCTTAGTTAGGGGCCTTGGATTAAATAATAAAAATAGTCATTTCTCTCTCCTTTTCATTTCTCAAATTAAGGCTCAAAATCCTATTGAATAGCTTAATTGATTCTTTGGTAGTTATGCGAAGTAAAGTGAAATTGTCTTTTGATCTCATAATTCTACTTTACTTCACTCCTATTTACCTATAACACCAACATAGTCATGTCATAGTTATATAGGAGACTCATTCATGGGTATATAACATCTCATGGGATAGTTAGAGAATAGGTCTAAGCTTAAATAAAAAAAAATAAAGGAGTAAAACAGAGAAGAAGAGGAGGAGGAGGAGTAAGGGGCCACAGCCCACTAAGGCCGATGGTCATATATAGACTCAGTTTTTCCTTTCTTTTTTTTTTTTCTTTTTTTTTTTTCTGTTTTGTCAAATGGATGCCCAAAGAGAGAGGGCTATAATACCCGCCGCATAGCCCGCATTTTGGCAAAAAAGGTAGCAACCTTTGGTTATGATTGTGCTATTTTGGATAATCCCTCAAACTAGATTACTTTACAGTTAGAGGTGGATAATAAGGGTGTTTTATACCCCTATGATGTATTAAACTCTTAATTTCTTGTTTACCCAAAAAAAAGAAAAAAAAAAAAAAAAAAGGGATTTTTGGCCATAACCTCTAAGTATAAGAGTACTTTTACAATAGACCCTAAATGAAAAACAGTTTTGTAAAAACCCCTTTTGACCTCATAGTGACAAAAATACTCCTGTTTTATAATTTAAAACAAATTACAGACCGTACCATTTTTTTCCCACTTCCCCATGTTCTCTCCCTCTCTCCCGTGGTTTCATCGCCTCCCACTTTTTGCCACTGCCGATCAAGCTACAAATGTGATTCCGGCAACTATGAAGTGGTTGTCCGAATCACCACAATACTTGCTGGTTTCCAGATTTGTAACGAACAGGCTAGGAGAAGAGAAAAAAGGGTATTAATCTACTTTTTATTATGTTATTGTCAGATTTGGTTTCCAGATTTGCAACAAATCATCTTCTCCTTCCCCCTTCCGCTAGATCTACCTTCTCCATCCCACCATTGACAACCATGCTGAAGGTAAACAGTAAATTGTGTGCTTTGTAAAATTTATACAAACAATAGTAGCAGTTTACTGTTGTGTACTTTGAAAAATTTACACAGATAAATAATAACAATTTACTATTGTATGCTTTAAAAAATTTACATAGACAATAGTAAGAGTTTACTGTTGTGTGCTTTGAAAAATTTACACAAACAACAGTTACAGTTTACTGTTGTATGATTTAAAAAAATTACACAAACAATAGTACAATTTACTATTGTGTGCTTATAACACATAATAACATTACAACCCTCGATCCACCACCGTCCCTTTACCACACCAAACCAGCCACTGTGAACTCCTGCCATAAAACCCCAAACCTGTTAATAACCACCAAAACCACCATCATCCAACTCTAGCAAACGCACACCATCTTCACCGTAGTATCTCCATCATCATGCAACAAATTAAAAACCCAAATCAAAATGACAACCCTTTTCCCTTCAAACCCACTGTCAAACCAACCAAAAAAAAAAAACCAGATCTGGTTTTTCCGATTGCCGCTGACAACGATATCGGCGACTCACCACTAGCCCCACTGCATCCCCGTCGCCTTCCTACATCAGCCACCATTGATTCTCTCACTGCCAAATCACCGTCGAACCTCGACCTTTGAGTCTCATTCCATCGAGGCACGCTTGCCGTCGGCCCTCGACCACCGGAGACGATCGCCATCAATAACTAGTTCGATCTGGTGGCCAGAGTTTCATCCCGCTCCTCTCCCCCGTCGATTCCTCACTATCAGATCCCCGTTGATCCTCGACCACCGGAGACGATCACCATTGAGCCTCGACACCGGAGACGACCACCATCAAACAGTCAGTCCGATCTACTGGTCAAAGTTTGAACGCCGCTCCTCTCCCTCCCTCCCCCCCCTCTCTCTCTCTCTCTCTCTCTCTCTCTCTCTCAAATCAGTTTGTAAATATAAAACCCACGATTGGGTTTGTAAATATCCAAGGTTAAAACGGGTATTTTTTAAAAAATATTTCCTTTTGCTTAAAAAATCTTTTAAAAAAGGAGTTTTAAAGTTAAAAACTTTTATGGTGGGTTTTTTGTTAACAGCAATCCCCTGATAGGGGATATTGTTAATTTTCCCCAAAAAACAAAAAAATAAAAAGGCCAAAAGGAAAGGCGCAAGCTCAATTGGGGCTTGATAAGAAACCGTAACCTGGGCAATCGAGTTGTGCCCCAAGGCTGCTAACTCATCGGCACATTTGTTTCTCCATCGGAGCGTGTTGCTTACGTTGGACAGTTACACTGCAACATCGATTTGCGTATTCACGGTTTCGTCTCATCTCAAACGGATAAAACTGATCAATCTCTCTCTCTCTCTAGATTCTATCTATATCATTTCGTAAGTGTGAATATATGCACACATCGAAGCTCTAGTTCCAGCAAGCTAGGTTTTCGATTGCGGCTCAAGTTCATCTTCAATGGTGGAGAGGAGGAAGCCTCTGATACTCTCTTCAACAAAACTCCTTCTCGATTCCGTACTGCATCCCTCAAGGCCCAACGAAAGAGATGGGATCGACGGTGAAGATCAATCCGGCGATGGTACTTGGCCGAATCTGCAGTTACGGGCGGGGATTCTTCGATTTGACAAGGATAGAACGGACACTGTAGACCCGAAGGTGGCCGCTCTCGATAAGTCTGCCTTGGTCGGGGTTTCGACGTCTGTCCTCAAACGATTGTCAATCACTTCTGGCTCACCGGTAGGGCTTCTCTGAATTTCTTGATTTTTTTTACTCTGTTTGGTTGTTGAGAAAGTTGAGGATTACGAAAAGTGAAATTTTGAATGTTATGTCTTATGCTAGTTTGGTCTCTAGGAATTGAAAAACTGGCCTCAATTAAGTCTAGTAGTAGTATACTTGTATTACGCTCAGTTAACTGAATTTTTTTTTCTCGATTTCAAAATGATTGAAAATTTATTATTTTCTATTCCTGCAGTTTCTGAGGAACTAAACGAAGAGAATTCATATGACTAATATGAGATTATCTTTTATACTTTTTTTATTTATTTGCTGAACCCTTCCTTTTCCTTGTCTAAAAATATAGGCATAATATGATGGATTGAACTGTTTTCGTAAGCTTATTGCCTTCTCAGGTGGAACATTTCCTTAACAATTGAAGGCCAATACTCTTAAATTCTCTAACTGGTCGCTTGTAGAAATCCTATAAATTTGTAGCAACTATTTTATCAGGAATACTAAACTTGGTAATCATAGCTTGAAATGGGGAAGGTATTTCTTAAATGATTTCCTAACTGAAGCCCATAAAAACAGTTCAATATGTAATAGTCTTAAAATGCTTAAGAAAGGAATCCATTTTTAAGCAATTTTCAGCATTTTACTTCCCTTTTTCTTCAGTAAATCACCCTTTTTTTTCTTTTTTTTTTTATTTAACTGATTTGTTTGTCTGTGCTGAAGATTCGAATTGGTTGAATTAAACAAATGATTGATCCATTCTTTTTCTTTCTTTTTTTTCATTAAATGTACAAGGTGCTTGTCAAGAATCTAGACACAAAAGTACAGAGAATAGCCCAAGTTGTTGCTCTAGATCCTCCTAACAACCATGAGCTCTCATCTGATCCTAAATTACCCTTTTCTCATTCTCCATCTATAATGCTTATTTTTCCTTCATATAGTTTTTCTCAAAAAGACTATGTCTTGTTGGATCGGGATGTTGCCTATTTATCTCCTATCTTAGCATTTAACATTGACCTGCACATATCGTGCTTGAAATCTCTTGTCCATCAAGGGAAAGAGACTTTAGCATCGTTGTTTGAAGCTAAAGTGGATGATGCAATTTGTGGGAAAGGAAAGGGGGACTCTGTCATCAATTTAGAATTGGAACCTTGGGCTCGTTTGCCAAGATATGCTTCACACTTGAGGGTTTCTTTTGTGAAAATACCAGAATGTGGTACCCTAGAGTCTCTTAAAGGAAGTTCGTCTGTTGAAGCTGAAGATCGTCAAGAAATGATCGATTTGGCATTGCATAACTACTTCGAAGTAGATAGATATCTTGCAAGAGGTGATCTTTTTAGTGTTTGCATAAATTGGAATTGCAATTCAGTTATGTGCATCCCTTGCAGCCAAAGGTTGCAGAGTTTGAGTGAGAACACAATCTACTTTAAGGTAAATTTCAGTGTTTCACCATATAGTTAAAGAATATTATAACACGATAGGTTCTCATTTAGTAGGTAGTTCATGTCATCAGGTTGTGGCTATGGAACCATCAGATGAACCGGTTCTTCGAGTCAATCGCACTCAAACTGCCCTTGTGCTTGGAGGAAGTGTTCCTTCTGCTGTTCCCCCCGACTTGTTGATTGCTGGTCCAAAAGCTTTTGCGCCTTTGCAAGGCGACATAGTAAAAAATTTGGCCTCTATACTTACCCCACCTCTATGTCCATCAGCACTTTCTTCAAAATACAGAGTTGCTGTTCTGTTATATGGTTTGGCAGGTGTGTTCTATGCTTTGTAATTTGTTTTTTATTTGCATTTGGTAAGTACATTGTTTATTGGTAACACATTGTGATGGCCTCCTGGACTGTTTTTAATCATAATTTACAATTGTTTGATTTCTTAAACATACAGAGTTGGCCAAATGGTTTGGTATAACAATGTGATTGATTAAGGAACTGTTATGCTATGACAACATCAGTTAAGACTAAACAGTGGTTTGAAATCCAAAATATATGGGCTGAATGATTAAAGTCCTGGTGACCATTCTTCAAATGCCTATCAGATGAATGATATAACTTATTTGGTTTGTGTGTATTATTTTCTCTTTAGTCAACTACAAGAGAATTTCAATTGCAGAACAGGTCACTTGGGTTACTACTTTACATATTTATATGTGGGCATGTGTATGAGTGTATCTGTATTGAGTTAATGAGTGCTGATCCAGTTGTTGCTGCAGGGTGTGGGAAGAGAACTGTTGTTGGACATGTTGCTCGTCGGTTGGGCCTGCATGTAGTGGAATATAGCTGTCATAATCTAATGGCATCTTCTGAGAGAAAGACATCTTCTGCACTAGCGCAAGCTTTCAATACAGCTCACAGGTGATGCAAATTAGCCTTGTTAGGTGTAATATGTGCGAGTTGTTATATTAATGTGATGTACTATTCTGTTATTCTGTTTTTGGTTGTGCTATGATGGTGGGTTGCTCTAGTTCTCTTTGATCTTCTACGTGCGCATATATTTGATCAACATGGCTACATATCATGATGTCAAGAGGCGACACTAGTTATTCATTTCTTCTGACTCTTTCATCAAAGATATTTTATCTAGTGCATTTTGTCCCAAACACAGACAATCAGGATTTTCTTTGCTTTTTATTTTTTCTTTGTTCTTTTTCTTGACTTCTCCTTCCCCCACCCCCCAAAACAGGAAACCAATAACTTATAATACCAATTGCAGTTTATAACCTTTTCTTCTTGAGAATTTCCCACTCAACCATTCTTTCTGTTTCCTATCTGTAAAATTCAAGTAATGCCGTTTTGATCCGTCAAATCGTAGCCAGACCTTTCCCTCCTTTTTCTTTCTTTTTCACCTTTTTTCCTAGGTAGAATGGGGTAAGGACTTTATATTATTCTTAAAATCTTACTTTAGTAATCTTTTCCTCCTTTGTTTTCTTGGATACGTCACAGAAGCTGTGAGCAATCAGCCATCACTGAGCACTATTGATTATATAGATGGTAATTACTATTTTCAATCAGAATATGGGACACATCTAGATGCAAATTTCTGAAACTGCAAATTGATGGTTCATCGAAAGATGTCCTATATCAGAATGATTTGCATTGGGTAAAGTCACACAGCCCAATCTTTCCATCTTTAAACGCCCAACCTTAGTAATGCAGGGAACATTCTAGGACACTCTGGCATGAATTCAACGGTACTCAATTAGTCTGCCCATATTGTTGTTGCTAACTAGCATCTTCATGTTCCTCATATATTTATCTTGTAACAGATACTCACCAACAATACTTCTTCTCCGCCATTTTGACGTTTTCCGAAAATCAGCCTCTCAGGAGGGTTCACCGTATGATCAAGTTGGAGTTGCCTCCGAAGTTGCATCTGTTATCCGGGAATTCACTGAGCCACTTACTGAAGATGAAGACAGTTACTGTGAAGAAAAATCAAATGGTGATTTTGTAAGATAGCCTAGTTTGTTGTGCCATTCTTGCTTATATTGATTCTCTAGACTTACTTTCTTAATTTGAAGTCCTGAATCCTTATGAGAAGTTATAGTATTTTTTATTTTTATTTTTATTTTTTTATCTTTAAGGCTTTGAATCTTTGATCATTACTTAATTGCTAAAATTTATTAAGTGTCTTTTCTTTGGTCCCCCCTCTTCAACAAAAAAAGAAAAAAGAAAAGAAAAGAAATAAGAAAGAAATAATAATAAAATATGTTGGTTTTGGCTTTTTATGGGAACATAAAGGAGGGATTGAATGAGCAAGCTCTTTCATGGAAATATAGGGAGAAAATGGGAAAACAAACTAAGAACAGAAACAAAAGGAAAGACTGCAAAGAACAAAAAGCAGCTGAATAAGGAGAAATGTCAGACTTGAGGAACTCATCAAGAGTTTTAAGTGCCACCCTGCAAAAAAATTCTGCTGCTTCACTTTTATCGAGACCCAATTAGCTGACTGAGCCATTGAGTTGGAGATGTCAAGAGTCTCTTTCAAGATGCTAAAGTACTTGAAAGGACCCCCTGAAGTCTTCACAAACCCTTTAGATGATGTTTGACTGTTTGAGAATTCTCCTTCAAGTATTACGTTGCTAAAATTCTTATTCTTAGCCCCTCTAAAACCCCAGAAAAGATCACCATAGTATCTGTTATAGCATTTTTCTTTTATAAGGATAAAAACTATACAGAGATATAATTTGGCCATTTTTCTCAAAAGGTCACCAATGCTTGATATTTCCCATAGATCACCCAAATATGTTTAGCTTGACCTGCTGGGGAAGTAATCCATGTTTCTTTTCAGTTATTTTTTAGAGCAAGACTTGTAATTGTTAGGATCTCTTAAGGATGCTTACTAGGTTACTGCTGCAGCCTGTGAAGAATGCTGAAAAAACAAGCAAGCATCAAGTGCTGTTGGTTGCAGCTGCTGATAGTTCTGAAGGCCTACCACCAACTATTAGGCGTTGTTTTAGCCATGAAATAAGTATGGGTCCGCTGACTGAAGAACAAAGGGTTGAAATGCTGTCTCAGTCACTGCAAAGTGTTTCTAAACTCCTTCCTAATGTAAGATGTGATCATTTTGCTACCATGTTTCTTCAAATGCTTAAATGTGTCTTTCCTTTTTAGTCAAGTTTAGCCTGAAAGACATATGTAGAACCTATCAATTGTTAATTGTGATCTCCCATATGTCAAAAGCATTTGCTATTTGTGTAACTTGATAGTCATTAAGGATCTTTGCACCCTAATTTTATATTTCCTTTCTGTTATATTCTTCATGCATTTTTAGTTTATGACTTTATGCTCCTTGGGTCATGGCTATTGTCTTTGATGGATCAGATAATTTCTTCTTGCAGACTGGTTCAGAGGATTTTATAAAGGACTTAGTTGGGCAGACATCTGGTTTCATGCCAAGGGACATGCGTGCTTTAATTGCTGATGCTGGTGCAAATATAATTCCCAGGCACATTAGCCAAATTGACAAAAATGAGCCCAGAGAGTTGGATAATTCTCTTCAGTTCAAACCAGCAGACGACAAAAAGGCATGTAAAGAGGCATCTGAGACTCTAGGTAAAGAAGACTTAGCCAAAGCATTGGAACGATCAAAGAAAAGGAATGCAACAGCGTTGGGTACTCCAAAGGTAATTTAGTGAGCAAAACTAATTACATGCAGTGATGTCATGTGGTTGTCCATATTAAGCAGTGAATTCCATTGCAGGTCGGTGATTGTGTTCTTTTTGGAAAAACGTTATAAATTGTAATGAGCACACTGAGGTTTTTTTTTCTTGCTCTATAACAGATCTCTGAGTCTGGATTACTTTGCCACAGGTTCCTAATGTGAAATGGGAAGATGTTGGCGGGCTTGAGGATGTGAAAAAATCTATTCTGGATACTGTTCAGGTGGGGCTCATCTTTATTATGCATCCATACTTACGTTATTGTTTCAAGGCTTTGTTTCATTGAATTCAGAGAATGTATTCATATATTCGTTTTGTCACTTCATGTGTTCTTATGATCTAAATAGTCTACCTTTTGGCCAATTATATGGAATATTAGCTTCTAACCATCTATTAATATAATGAAGATTGGATGGACATAACAATTAAGGGAGCAGCAGTACTAGGTGTATCAGCTGAATGAGTTGATTCATCTAACAGTAATAATACCTTTATAAAAAAAATATGGCATTAAAATCATTATAGGTCTTCAAAACCTAGAATAAGAGAGATTTTTTTAAATTACAAATAGACATTTCCTTTGTTATTGTCTTACATAAAAAATCATCGCTCTCTCTTGGCCATAATTAGTTTGGAACTTCTTCAACACATGTCCTGAGGTATACATAAGAAATAAGAGAGATTTTTTGATTTGTCAATATGACAAATCCTCATCTTCTTCAGCATGTATTGCTAGTAACAAGTGTATACTTATTCAATAAACAACTGTGCTTCCTGATTGGCTTTTTCCTCCCTTTTTTTATTCATCACAGCTAATTGCACTTGGGGTGTTGCAGTTTGTACTGTGAAATATGATTTTTTTCAAGAGATTAGCTTGATTAATCTCTCATGTTAGGCCCGTCATGCCAACTGCCAACACATGAAAGGAAGAACTGGAAACTTAGGTTTGTTCACATGAGTGGAGATTTCATTTTTCCTTCTGTGCATTGGCCGACTGAGCCAGACCCTTTGGAACTTCCTTAAAGCTTGTATAATGTGCAGTTTTGTTAAGTTTCTGTAAGGTTCATTTGTTCCCCCACAGGTCAACTCAAGAAAGCCCTAGATCTCAGCCACATGTTTGCCATACTGCCTTTATCATGAGCCATATATTAAATCATAGGTCATCTTGTCTCTCTCAACACCTCAACCTTCAGTTCTTCTTGGCCTTCTTCTTCTCCTTGGAGCAATATCAAGTTGAACCAAAAATTGCTTGTTTGTGCATTATTAGTCTTAATTGCACTCGATTGGAGCATCTTAGACAGCTTTTCCTCACATTGTCCTCAAATGATGCCATATATTAGCTTCTTGCCGATGCATTCATTCTGCTTAGAAATTAATTGTATAAATGATGCATTTAATACAAACCAATATATAAAATTTAGAAGAATGTGAAGAAATCAAAAGGCGCTTTTTGAAGTGTCATATGGATCTCCAGATTACATATCAATACATGCACTTATGGCTCAGGTATTGAACATATGATTTTATGGGAGGTGGTGATGTAACTTGTAAAATATAACAGGGTATATAAGAAGATGACTAGTTTATATCTTTTAGAGCATCTACTGAGTTTGTTGGGTCCATGGACCTATCAATGCTGAGATTAAACCTGAACTGAAGTGTATTTAGCATAGGTTACATCACATGTTATTATTGTCCTATAGATGTCTTATCCGTTTATGCTCATATGTTGTCTGCATTTCCAGATGCATGATTTTATGGAATAGTATTGGAAGCTGGAGCCTTCTGCTACTTTTATTCTTATCCGTTTTGATGATTTTTGACGTATACTTATTCATCACATCTGCAGCTACCTCTCCTGCATAAGGATTTGTTTTCGTCTGGGTTGCGTAAACGCTCTGGCGTTCTTCTTTATGGTCCTCCTGGAACTGGGAAAGTAAGTTCCTGTTTATCAATCTGTAGAGTGTTTTCTCGACGGTCAACATGCCATTTCTTACTTTTTTTTGAAAAGGAATCTGCTTCACGATTTTTTTTTTTTATCAATTCCATGCATATCTCAGACTTTATTGGCAAAAGCTGTTGCAACAGAGTGCTCCCTGAATTTTCTCAGTGTAAAAGGGCCTGAACTCATCAACATGTATATAGGAGAGTCAGAGAAAAATGTCCGAGACATTTTTCAGAAGGTAGAAATATTCTTCCTATGATCAACATCTCTTTGAAAGATTTAAATATCTGTAAAATTATGATGACTTATTTTTCCTTTTAAAAATAGATTTTGCTTCAATTCACATTGTGGTACTACACTTTCTCTGCAGGCCAGGTCAGCACGTCCATGCGTTATCTTTTTTGATGAACTTGATTCTCTTGCTCCAGCCCGGGGTGCCTCTGGGGATTCTGGGGGTGTCATGGACAGAGTGGTTTCGCAGGTAAGGATATAATTGGTACGATTGACAGCCCCCCAGCCCCGCTCTTCTCTCTCTCTCTCTCTCTCTCTCTCTCTCTCTCTCTTTTTTTTTTCATCAATGGTTACTTAATATTGTACATTTTCTTTCTTACTAGATGCTTGCAGAGATTGATGGGCTAAACGATTCTACACAGGTTACTTATACTACTAAATATATTAAATTTCTCATTTTCTACATTTATTTTGTTTTCTTCTTTTGCTTCTAATCCAACAATTCCAAATGCCCTTTTTTGTTGTTTGGTTTTACCAGGACCTGTTCATAATAGGTGCAAGCAACAGACCAGATCTTATTGACCCAGCACTTCTACGGCCTGGTCGATTTGACAAGCTGCTGTATGTTGGAGTTAACTCTGATACATCTTACAGGGAGCGGTTAGTTTCCTTTGCTTTGACTTGCATGTTATATATATTAATGATGTGAAAGACTTATCGTACATCACCATATCCCATCTTTTGCAGGGTCCTGAAAGCACTAACCCGAAAGTTTAAATTGCATGAAGATGTGTCTCTTTACTCTGTAGCAAAGAAGTGTCCCCCGAACTTTACAGGTGCAGACATGTATGCATTGTGTGCAGATGCTTGGTTTCACGCTGCAAAACGCCTGGTGAGTCTTAAGTCTGCACATTCTCATTCATTGAATGCTTTGTTTTGAGCGATCTTGTTATGTTTATTGTGTGTAGGCATGGCATGGGACTAAGAACTGCATGGGTGATTGAATATTTGTTGATTGTTATTTTAAAATTAAACATAATGGATATTGGATTTTGAATTCATGGTTGAATCAGATGGTGCAGACATTGGTCGACCTGTCTGTTCCTGTTCTGATTTATAGTTTATTAGTTTGTGTAGTGCTTCGAAAAGGTGCTTTAGACTGTTTTCCTTTTTCTTTGTAGGTTTCAAGACCACAATTAGACTCTTCTACCACAGACGATAAAGCCGACTCTGTGGTGGTTGAATATGATGATTTCGCGGAGGTATGACATCTTTGCTCTCTTGACTAACTGAAGTTCTAGGGAAAACTACACATCTAAAGTTTATGAAGGCATGTTCTTGAATTCAGAGATGCTGGAGCAGTTTTGTTATAGTCAGTTTAACCATGAATAACTTCTTCCGTCAAAAGAGAATAAAAGTTTCATGAAAATGGGGTGGAGAAATATTTGTGAAGGACTGGATTTTTTTCTTCCCAGTTTATATAATTGATAAAACAGCCCTTGCATGTAAATAGATATTCTTTCAATTCGAGGGTGGAAGACAGAGAAAGTTAACCCATCTACTACTGAGACTGACATTACCTATGTAAATTGCCTGTGAAATATGTCATAGTTCAATGTTATAGGGTGATCCACCAATTATAAACAGAGTACACTAGGTGTGCAATGAAATATCATTTTCTGGGATTGACCTGTATGTCTGACCGCTACGTCTAAACTTCTCAGGTCTTAAGAGAGCTGTCGCCCTCTCTCTCTGTAACCGAGCTTAAGAAATACGAGCTGTTGCGAGATCAATTTGAAGGAGGTTCAAAATGAATTTCTGGTAAATCCTTGTAAAATATTTGTACCGCATATATATATATAATAAGGGTATACGAAGGCACTACCAACCTTCATATGCTTGTAATTTGTAACAGCTTGTACTATAGATTAATCTTTTGATTAGAACTACAGGTTCCTGATTTTTTAAACGGTTTGTTTGTACTGCCAAAGAATTTTATTTTTTTTTGGTCTTTGACCCAGTGTATTCCTAAAGCTGGCAACTAAGGGACTAATCACTGTCACGATAGATGGGTAACAATAAATCGCTAGTTCAGGGATTTTTTCCAAAATGATGGGACTCGAACTCGGGATCTTTTATCTCCACTCGAGACAGTCATTTTTGGGCAAGTGTCCAAAAAATATATTTTTACTTTTCAAATTATAGCATTTTTGCATTGCTTCTTTTTTTCTTTTTTTCTTTTTCTTCGGTCCTGTGTTTGCATTGCCTTTGTAATATATAGGACGAATGTTACATATATGAGGTGAGGTGCCTGGACCGAAATGGTTCCCTTCGAAATCATGCCTTTGTAGCCTCTTCAATCCGCAGTGTGAAAATTTGGCGCAATCACTTGGAGAGTCGGCGTAGCCTCAATAGACCCCAGGAAATAGCTCTTCTTTTCTAGAGCAACATAACAAAAGCCGTGGATGAATAAATTTTCTAAAACAAAAAAAAAATTTAATGTCGCGTCCTATGTCATTGATGGGCTCCCATTGCATTGATTCGTATACTATTATAATTTGGCATGTTTCAAATTTATGGTTTATTTGTGGAATCATATTTAAATTACGCGCAGAATTTTAATACAAATAGATGTTATGTCAAAAATCAGCGCAAGATTCAGGAATCTCATATTCACTGAGGTGAATTTTCACTTCTTTATGCACTGATGCGTATCAATGGTCTTGTGGCTTATAGCACTTTTCCCCTCCATGTGAAAAGAGGTTCTAAATTGAGTTGTATGATATAATGAATTTCTTCCATGTTACCAAGGGCCTGGGCAGTATTTCAAGTTCAGCTATTTATCGGTTGGAGCATTTTCCATTTCTGGGTGTGGTGTCAACTTTATTACAATAACATCAACACCTAATAAGGATGAGGCCTAAACTAGCTAGTAAAAATTATTCAGAAGGGAACGGCTATTGCAACCCCCCATTCTTATAACCCACTTCTTTCTTTTTGGTTTTTAAGATTTCATAAAAAAATATAAAACGTTTTTGCAAAAACCGGTTGCTTGGTCCACTAGAAAACATCATTTTGAACAACTTTGCAGAAAAAAGTTTTTCCAAAATCTATCGTTTAGATAGACTTTTTGGCAAAAAATGAAATAAATGCTATAAATGACTAAAAAATATATTTAAACAATAGATTTAGGAAAAACTTTCTTCTACAAAGTTGTTCAAAATGATGTTTTCCAATGGACATCACGGTCAGTTTTCATAAAAACTTTTTATATTTTGCATAAAACCTTAAAAACCTAAAAAATAAGGGGTGGGGTGATAAGAATGAGGGGTTGCAATAGCCGTTCCCTATTCAGAATGCCCTGGAGTAGTACCACTATAGGCCCATACTAACCTGTCACATGATCAACACATGAGATTTTAGATTCCAGAGGAGTAGCATTGCACTGGACCTGTGGAATAAATTTTCCTTGACGAGGTATATTGGTGTTGCAGCGGGAGTAGGATAGGTTAAGAGTTTGAACTCCTCCCAATGTACTAAAAATAAATAAATAAATAATTTGGAATTTCAGTGAAATTTAGCTGAATAAATAAATAAATTCATTATCAAAGTATGGCATTACAATTTTTCAATACTTCGTCTAAATAATAGGTTCAAGTCATAGTTTTTTAAAATTCATTATCAACGTATCAGGCTATTGATAGTGATAAACCCCCCCCCCCCCCCCCCCCAAAAAAAAAAAAAAACAAAAAAAACAAAAGCACTTATTAAATTTTTATTAATGGTAAAAATTGTCCGGTGTGTGATTTTCATAATTTTGGTCCACTTAATCTAAATTTCTTCCTCCCTTTTTATTTTCAGAATTTCACAGTTAAAAATAATTACAAAGAATTTGATTGGATAAAATCAAATAAGCATTGAGTCTCTGTATGTTTAGGGTGTCCCCATCCCTCTTGTCATGAGTTCTCCCATTAAATTTTATTTTTCTGTTTATTATATAATTTGGATACATGTTTTACATTATTGTATTTATCACACTGAGTATCACCTTCTAATATAAATTTAGCAAAAAAAGCTAATACTGAATTTCAATCAAACATTATTGAATGAAAGAGAATAATAAAATTTAATCGGCATGTGCAACTAAATCATAGTTTACAATGAAATTTTACACATTAAACTTTTATAAAAACTTTTATCCAAAAGTAAGTGTCATGTCTTGAAATTTCTAAAACTATTTTGTAAAATAAGAAAGAACCGTCAATAGACAAATGAATGTCTGATCCTATAAACTATATGGCATGACTTTGAGCATATTCTGCCAAGAGTATATTCCACAAACCTATCAGCTGCAGATGAGAATGACTTGAAGAAAACCCAGTCGAGAGTCGGCTGAATCTCCCACCCCACTCCTACTTGGGAGTAATCTTTTGCAGAGGAAACGAAACATTTCTTCAAAGTAATGACATATATACATATATAAAATGTATATATTAATATACATATAGAAGCAAGCAGAGGAAGGAACTCACTTGTGATGACATGTGTGCGTAATCTGCAATTTGTGGTCTAACTCCTTGAACCATCAAGTTGGGCTCTGGGGTTTTGGAAGGGTAATGCCCATTAATTTGAAAGTAAAAAATGTGTTGGAAAAGGCCAAACGCAAAACCAGAATGGCAATGCCTCAAAAAGAAGCAACACTGCCCATATAAATCAAGTACGTACTACCCTGAGTATAAGAAAACAATAAAGGAAAGACTACAACCACAAAGTCCTCTATTGATTTAGCGCCTCTCTCTGAGCCAAGAAATAGAGAATGAATTAGTTTCAAAGTTGCATTCAATCAGTGTTTCAGTAGAGCTCAATTGCAGAAATGTAGCAACAATCAAAAACATATATTACTCGGACTTGAAATTGACATGCTACTTCTGTTTCATCCCACCTCCATGTTCAAACCCAAAGCCTAGTTCCGAAAGACTCATTTTCCCTTGATAGATGCTCAACAGTTGAGGAACATCTTCCTGATATTTGGTCACATACCGTACAAGGAAGTGCTTCTCAGGCGGCTGCAATACAGTTGCTAAACTAAAATCTTTCTTTATCAAGCCCTTCGACAGTAGAACTTGAATAACTGAAAACCTCGGTATGATCCTCTTCTCCAAATTAAGAAAGAGAACCGTTGGATTTTTAGCAATAGCAGCAGACTCCCAACCCATGTTATTTACAAAGAAATCCATACCACTCATAATTTTATTCTCCGACAAACTCATGCATATAGGATGTGCCCTGAACGCTGTTCGAATATCGTTTTCTGACCAACCCCACCTCCTATAAACCTCCAGTTTATGTTCCCAGGTTGATTTAGCCATTTGAGCAGTCACTTGGACTGCAATAACAAACGCCACTTTGGAAGTGTCAAATCCCATTTCAAGAACCTCCTTGACACGTTTTTTGAAATCGTCATGTTTTTGTATCAGTGCACCGGGATGACAAGCTAGCAATAATGAGATAGAGGATGCAGGCACCCCAAGGTCTCGCAAAACACCAATATTGGGAACAATTTTCTTTCCTACATCAGCTTTAAGAATCCTTGTTGAATGCTTCAAAGTAGATACCACTTTTTCATCAACAAGAACAACACTCTTAATGAAATTATAAAAAGGGATGATATGATTTTCTAAGCTATGTGTCAAGAGTTTGGGGTTTGAAGAGATGGCCTTCGGAAGGTCAGTAGTAGAAAAGCCAATAGAACGATAAAATTCAAGTTTGGGCAAAAGGGTCCTCTCAGGATCCGCTGAGAGAATACTTGGGCGCATCCTGACGAGTTTGCTGATATGCGTGTTGGTGAATCCATGGTTTCTGAGTAGGGCAAGGACCGAGTCTGGTTTCTCAGGGGATTGGAAATGTGTCGTCTCAGATATGAATTTAGCCCTTTCTAAGGACAACCCACACGAGTTTGTGAGGTAAGATACTGTAAAAGACTGTTTTTGTTCACTTTCTGCGGCAGATGAGAATGGGTTGATGGGAGATATTATTTGAAGAAAACCCAGTTGAGACACCGCTGAATCTCTCACCAGCCTCCTATTTGGGAGTGGTTTTTTGCAGAGGAAACCTAACATTTCTTCGAAGTAATGGCTTATACAAATATATAAGGTATGTATAGCAGCAAGCAGAGCAAGAAACTCACCGAGTTAAAGAAGAGTAAATGGCCGATATAAACCCAACTACAGAAATCTTGTGAAAGGCCCGGAGGGTGTGACCGCAATTTTAATGGAACTGCGACTTGGGAGTTGGGATGCGAAAACTCCTTGAACCCCTTATTAAACCTGGATAGCACACAACTTGAAACAGCAACGGCGATGGTGAATCGCTAGATTGAGCAAGAGACAGAAACAGCAACGGCAACGGCAGAAACTGGCGAATCCACGATTGCGGAGGCCGAGGGCTAGTGAGGCTAATCGTGGGGGAGAGGTTTTACGGAGCATTTTTATGTATGTAAACAGGCTTCGACCCTTTTTTATTATATTTTATTTTTAAATAAAAAACCAACTTGAAAGCGGTGTTATCAATGACGCTTTGCAAAAGAGGTGTTATCACAACAGTTGTTAAAAGCGTCATTGCTAACACCGCTTTTGAGTTTTTCTTTTTCAACAAAGAAATTGCCCTTTTCACATTCATCCCAGTCCAACCCGATTACTAACTTTCACGTACTTGTGGGCTCGTAGCCCTAATTAGTAGTAGTCAGGGTTGCAAGTGGACATATTCATAAACAATTTGCGAGTAAGTTAGATAGAAACCCATTTAAATTTGTTTGGTTATTACTCTGTAGATGAGTTAAATCTAAAAGTTTAAAGTTTCCCATTTGAATAAACAAGTTGAGTTCAATTAAAGCTCAACTTGATAGGGCTCGTGAATATATTAGTTTAAAACTCACGAATGAGACTCGATAAGAATAAAATTATTATTATATTATTGTATTTGATTCAATTTTAAATAAATATCTTATAAGTCTTGGGCCTTAGTAGGACAACAAACGAATAACGTCATTTTCAAACAACTCGAGAACAAATTTGGTGCAAATTTGTTTGGGTTTGATCATTTAATAAAGGAGACAAGCTCAAGCAAACCATGTTAAAATTATGATTGTATTTGTATCGCAGAGTTAGGAAACTCTTATTGTTAAATTAGAAAATGGCATTAGTAATAGATCATGAATTTCCAACTGGTCAAGATTTTTGAGAATATTGTACCCCTTAATGGTGTTGTTGACTCCTTAAGGAATTTTGAATCCTCGACCACTGTGAATAGAGAGTTCCTAATTTTTGGTACAACTCGTTTTTACTGTCAAAGAATTTACTTTCACATTTTAAATTACAGTATGTTTGCATTGCCTTTGTAGTATAGTATGAATGTTACATATATGATGGAGTGGTGGCTGGACCGAAATGGTTTCCCTCAAAATCATGACTTTTTTTTTTTTTTTTTTGGCACATTCCACAAACAATACACTCACAAATTTATCAAATTTGTCATTAATGTTAAAACTTGTCCGGTGTGTGATTTTCTTAATTTTGGCCTACCTATTCTAAATTTCCACTACCCTTTTTATTTTCAAAATTTCACGGTTAAAAGTAATTGTGAAGAATTTAATTCAGTAAAATCAAATAAGCATCGAGTCTAAGTATGATTAGGGTGTCCCCAACCCTCTTGTTATGAGTTCTTCCATTTTATTTTATTTTTCTATTCATTATTTAATTTGGATACATGTTTTACGTTATCGTATCCATCACACAGAGTATATAACCTTTTAATATAAACTAGTTGGTACACACGTGCGTTGCACGTGAATATTTTTGTATTATAAAATAAATATTTCATCAATGGTATATGAATTTACGCTAAAGTGGACCATATAAATTATCTTTTAAAGAAGAGATATTTGTGATGGGAAAAAAAATAAAAAAAATCAATGCCAAAACTAATAAATTAATTAAATGTGTCATCAATAACTTAAATAAATATAAAACATATATGTAAATTTCAGTTGTACACTTGCCTATCAAAAGGATATTTCTCATGGCCCTGTCGGTGTGTGTATCTATATATATATATGTTTATTTTTGTAAGGAAAAAGCTAAATAGTTTAACCCTTTTTTTCGAACTTGTTTGGCAACTAACCTAGTTATGTACTTATTTCAAAGAGTAATAATTTTAAAAAAAAATTATTTCATAAATAAATTGAACAAATAACATCGTGTTTAAATTCAAATAAGAAATAAATTAAAATAAATGTCATTCAACTCATTGAAAATATTATTCTATGAGTGGGGAAGTTGGGTTTTTTTTAGAAAATTTTTTTATAATATAAAAAATTCAATGAAATTATGATAAATATACTTATTTTTAAAATTTTCTCAATGAAAAATGTGCTTACTAAAACATGGGAATCCTCCTAGGTTGTCCTTTGTTGAGATGATGCTCTATTGACCAGATAAGGGAGAATTTTTAACATCGTTACATATAAGATTTGGTTTTCTTAATGCCAGTTTTTGATAGTCTGGGAACCTCATTCGATTTTATTATATTATATTTTAATAAAAGGTTCTATGTGAGAAAACAATCCAACTCCAAAAATAAATAATTTAATAAAAAGAAAGGTATCCTCATAAAATATTTGTGAATTACGATTTGTCAAAAACTTACACCAAAAAAATAAAATAAAAAAAATACTCAAAAGTAATAATATCTAACAGAATTAAAATAGAATCCTACTGCGTTTGCAAGGAATCTTGTAGCTAGGGCATTCAGTAAGAATAGAGGTAGGAAAACCAAAGTTACAGAAATATATGAAGTACTTGACCCACATGGAAAACAGTATTTTCTATAGCAATTAAAACAAACCCTAAAACCCTATATTTCGAAAAAGAAAAGAAGACGAGGGCTCTATTAAAATAGGTTGAAGCTATTGTTAATGGAGAAAACAGTAGAATTTAGAATCCCATTGTTAATGAATAAATGATATATGTTATGAAATAGAGTTAACTTACAATTCTGGGTTTTATTTATTTATTTGTACGAATTATAGTTTCCTTAGAATTCCTATTTATGTATGTGTTTTATATTTTTATATTCCTATATATGTAGAAGGGTAATTGTGCATTTAAAATTTAAAATAAGGATATATTAGTCAATCAAAAGTTTTTCTCACATTAAACTTTTTATAGGTAATATATCTATATATATATATATAGGCACATGTGCGTTGCACATGAATATTATTTAAATAAAAAAATTTATAAATTCTATATCTATAGATATATATATTGAACATGAAAATCTAATTATTTGTTACTTTTGTGTTAATTTAACTTATTATAATAAACGCTCAACACAATAGGTCAAATTTTTTTCAATTGTTAGGAGTTATGGTAGGAATAAAAAATTAGCTAGAACATATGCATAGTATTGGAGGCTATATAGAATTTATGAAGTGAACATAAATTGTGTTATCTTTTTTCCTTCTTTTTTGCTAGAAAATAAACATTCTTAATTGGTTAAATATAAAACATTCTTAATTGGTTAAATTTGGGAGGCAAATAAATATTTAAAATTTAAAATTTGAAATAAAGATGTAATGGTCAATCAAAAGTGTTTTTAAAATATAAACTTTTATAGGTAGTATAGATACAATATAATTTAATATGTGATACAAGAGCATCTTTGAGGAAGGTAGCCAAAAATAAAAAATAAAAAAAGTAACAAATCTGTCTTTTACTACCTTATGTAGGCTGTAGCAATTTGCTACTTCAACTTGAGATGTGCATTCCAAAGGGAAGTAGCAAACATAATTATTTTATTTTTATTTTCTATATTTTATATTTTTGATGCTTTTAAAAATTATTTAATTTATTTTTTTAATAAGTGAAATTGATCCCTCATAATATAATTTTTCTTACTTTTTCTTAAAAAAATTTCTCAATTTTATTTTTATATGGTATCATCATCTACTTTTTTTTTTTTTTTTTGTTCACTTAGAGATTAAAAAGAGAGTGGAGATCGAGATTTTCATTTTATTTTTTTCCTCATTTCTTTGTGTTTTTTCCTTTTTCTTTTCCCCCTCCCTTCCCATCAACAACCAAATTCAAGCAAAATAATAATAATAATTATCATATACATATATGACCTATTCCAACAACTTCCACGTTACAATCAAAACACATTCAAGGGTTTTCCTAGTCTATCCAAAATCCTCGAAAACAACCATCCCCAACCACCACAAACAAATTCAGCATTATATGAATTCTCACCAAATTTCAAGAAATACAAAATAAAAGTATAAAACACTCACGCAATAGCCCCTTGAGATCCAGTATTATCTCCATGTATCGTCTCCATGATATGGATATTTGGTTTGTGACTGTGTTGGGAAGTAAGTGTGCCTCTAACAGGCCATTCTCATTTGCTAGAGAATGAGAGGAAAAGGGAGATACGAAGTTGCTAGAGAATGAGAGGAAAAGGGAGATACGAAGTCAACATGCTTTAGGATTATATATATAGTATTAAATGGAGTATTTGATTTAGGGTTTCCTTTGAATTCCTATTTGTGTTTTATATATTAAGGTATGTGTTTTAGAATTATAGTTTCCATATTGCTATATTTCCTATATATGCAGAAGGGTGGGTAGTTGTGTATTTAAAAATTAAAATAAGGGTATATTAGTCAATCAAAAGTTTTTCTTACATTCATCTTTTTATAGGTAGTATAGATTTAGCAAAAAAAAACGTAAGCACGAGCCCACGCTCATCCGAATACTAAATTTTGATCAAACATAATTGAATGAAAGAGAATAATAAATTTTAATCGGCATGTGCAATTAAATCATATTTTACAACGAAATTTTACACACTAAACTCTTATAAAAACCTTTAGTCATTAATAAGTCTCATTTCTTGAAATTTATAAAACTATTTTGTGAAATAAGAAAGAACCGTCAAAAGAGAAATGAATGTCTGATCCTATAAAGTATAAACTATATGGGGTATGAATTTGAGCATATTCCGCCTAGAGTATATTCCACAAACCTATCATAGCTGGTGGTGGACATGGAATCTTGAACACTTGTACGAGTTGTAGGCCCCACTCGTCAATTTCTCATGTTTAACATCTGACGCATTTATCCGGTGGTGCATCTTGGCTTATTTCCCTAAATGGTAAGTTTTTTAAACTTTATTATGACTTTGGTGTAATCTTTTAACTTTATTCCCAAACGACGATAAATCGTAGTTGCTAACCACGATTTTATTATTTTAGGTTGTGTATATGAATCCGTCTTTTTATCGCTCGTATCAGTACAAAAAATTTATACGCTAAAATCGTGGTTGCTAGTCACGATTTTGAATTAAAATCATTGTTACGAGATGCGATCATGATGGTTAATATGTTTAAAAAAATAAAAAAGACTGAAAAAAATTTTAGATGTAAAATCGTGATTGCTAACCATGACTTTTTTAAATCATGGTTGGCAACCATGATTTCATCTAGAATCGTGGTTAGCAACCACGACTTTGTTTTGTTCACTCACTTCACATTTTCCAACTCTCACCTTCTCCCGTCAGAAACCCACACCCCTTTGCCTTTTCTGCCATCCTCTCTCTCTCTTTCTTCAGCCATGCCTCTTCTCCCTCTCTCTCCTTTTCATCTGTCCCCTCAGGTCAGACCTGCTCTCTCTCTCTCTCTCTCTCTCTCTTCAGCCATGCCTTTTCTCCATCTCTCTCCTTTTCATCCGTCCCCCTCTCTCTCTCTCTCTTTTTGTTTTCTCTTCTCTTCTCCTTCTTTGCCTCCTCATTTTTCCCCAAACAAGTCAGACCCATACCCCTCCCATCTGCAATCAAGCCTTCATTCTTTCCTCTCAATCTTCAATCGGGAGAACCAAAATCCTTTCCAGGATGAGCTTCTCGATGGATTCTCAAGTCAGTAGTTGCAATTTTTTTTCTTCATTTTCCCTCATTTTTTTGCTCTATCTCATCCCCATTTGGTTGCTGAGAAAAGTGTACGGAACATAAAGAAACTAATAATTTTCCATTGTCTTGGGTCCAAGAGAACACAAACCTCATTCGAACTGAACCCAATCCAACCATTTTGATTAAAGCTCAACGATATTAAAAGTGAGATTCAAAACTTTTCTTTTTTCCTTTTCCACAATTTTCGTAATAACCAAACATGGGTTCAAATTGCTGCTGGGCGATGCGGTTTTGGTCCATGGCTTGATTTGTAAGTCGATCGACATCTAGGTGACGTCAGCTCAGGTATGGTGTCTCTTCTTCTCTTCTTCTTCTTTTTCTTATTTTCAGGCGCAAATTTTTACTCTATTGTTTGATTTTAGGATTTCCCTTTTGTTTGATTTTAGGGTTTTTGATTATTTTGATTTGCTATTGGGCGATAGGGTTTCGATCCGTGGCTTGATTTGCTTGCCCATTGACAACTCCCTTGCTCCATCTCAAGTTTTTGTGTGATTAGGTGGTGATCAACTTATCATTTCAGGTAGCCCACTTACCATTTGAACTGACCAACTTACTATTTCAAGTGACCTTATAGGTATGGTATCCAATTTTTTGTTAGGGTACCATAAAATTGACCCTATATATTATATATAAAAATCGCACATATAGGTCCAACTACAAGTAAGAAGTCAGTTCAATACAAATAGCTATTAACATCTTAGTAAATGACTATTAACTTAACTTCGAATGACTAGTAGTTGGATGTGAACAATTCAAACTTAAATTAAATGACTACTAACTTAACTACGAATGACTAGTAATAATTGGATGTAAACAATTCAAACTTAAAGTCAAACAATGCCCATCATGTGCCATGAAGTGTGAAGGGTGAAGCGTGAATAGGACAAAGTTGTGGTTGCCAACCACGATTTCTAAAAGTCGTGGTTAGCAACCATGATTTTACATCTAAAATTTTTCCAGTCTTTTTTTATTTTTTAAACATATTAACCATCATAATTGCATCTCATAACCACGATTTTAATCCAAAATCGTGGCTAGCAACCACGATTTTAGCGTATAAATTTTTTATACTGATACGAACGATAAAAAGACGAATTCGTAAACCCAACCTAAAATCATGGTTGCTAACCACGATTTTAATAAAATCACGATTAGCAACCATGATTTATCGCTATCTAGGAATAAAGTTTAAAATTACACCAAGGTCGGAATAAAGTTTAAAAATCTTACCATTTAGGGAAAAGAGCCATGCATCCTTCATAAAATAGGCCCCACTTGCTGGATTGTCACTGTGGACCATCTTCTTATGCATAAAGTGTCTCTCTCTTGTGTTTCTTTTATTTTTTTTCCCTTCCAAAGTTTTCATAGGGATGATAGGAGAGTTTAATGATATTTTTCTCACACGGAATGAAAAAGTGAAAGTTCATGAATAAACTCTTATGCACATTTATTGATATTGAAGAATTAGGGTAGAAGTAGATTTTATTGAATATTAATTTTTCTTTTTAAAAGAGGTTTTTTACGGTTTAAAGTAAGGTGTCATTAGAGTAAACCATGTATAAATTCTACCTTTGATGATAATCAAGTGAATAGGCCTACTACTTTAAAACTGCTATAGAGGGGGCAATGTTTTTTCAAATTGTGAGATTTAGGCATAAGAAAAAAGTATACTCCATAGGATATTACAGGTCGAAAACTATTGACCAAAACTTTTCTCTACGCCCAAGACACCTTTGCCACATTTTTATCCTTACTTAGGACATCGTACATGAACAATAATCCAATATACAACTAAAAAATTTTAGTGACGGAAAATAAATTTAGTGACAATTTATGGTATTCATTCGTAGTGCTGATTATCAAGGTGATTCACCATTGCCATAAAACATCTTAGCGCCGAATATTTATAGTAATTACTAACAAGGCATCTTAGAGATGATGGTAACTTTACTTTTAGCAATAGTTTTATGCTGCCGCCAAAGGTCCTATTTCTCGTAGTTTGCTTGGCCACCCTTTTCTTTTAATTATTCTCTACTATAACTCTTCGAGTCAAATATAATAAGACTCACTATCTACCCCTAATCGTTAATAAAATAAATAAATAGATAAATAATAAGACCCACCATCCACTTTCTCTCTTTCAATTTTTTTTTTTTTTAAATCTTTTTTATTAATTATTACTCTGTACAAGTAAGAAGACTTCCAAGTTTCAAGTGAGTATCCTCCTATTCTTATGTTGTATTTTAAGTATAAAATAAGTATCTCAAAATTCTAAAAATTTTCTTAAAAGTGTTTTTAACTTGAATGTGACAACACCTTATCCCACATTAAAAAAGTAAAAAACTTTTAGTGGGTTTATATAGTATTGCATTTGTTGTATATGGTATCATGTGGTGGGATGTAGGGAGTCCCCACATGCGCATGAGATGGAGTCCAATTGAGTGATTTGCAGAATTAGGGTCCGAAAATTGACTTAGTCGGGTGCGTCGAGAGTGTATGATGTGCGCGCAGAGGAGTGCAAATCCCGAAAATTAGCTTCATGTGTACGAGCGGGTGATATTGGGTTATCCACAACCCACTTCAGTGACTCGTTTTTATACCAGGTTTTGGAATTTTAATTTTGTATTTTTTAACTGTTGGGAATTTATTTTGAGGACTGTTACTAATTTCTAAAGCCTATATAAACCAGCCCTTTCATTCAGCAGAAACATACCAAAAGAGCAATCGTCTCTTCTCTTCTTCTCTTTATTTTCTTTCTTCTGCAATTTTATTTTTTGAGAGTTAGGAGCATTCTGAGTTCTTTGTTTCACTCCTACACTTACGAGTGCACACTTATAGGAGTCCGGTTGTTGAATCTTGTAGAGTAGAGCGCTGTGACTTATTGCACCGAATTGAATACTCAGAGGGGCGTAAATACTCTTAAGGACAGTGTCTTGTATATGCCTCAACCGACACTGTTTGTATTTCTACAATTCTTGTACTACTTTTATTTTATACAGTAGCATCTTCTCTATTATTTTCCAACATCTGAATGTGAGATCTCTACTTTTATACCATCCACCCATAGATTTTGCACATCATAAAAGGGTTTACGTTTGTATAATACATGGTTCAAAGTCTCGGCAATCTCGGACGATATCTCGCCGAGACAACACGGTCTCGCCGTCAACCGATCCGAGATTTCCCTCCGGTACAAGAATATAAGAGGGATTACCATTCTCGGCCGAGAACGCTGTGATCTCGTACGAGACGAGACGATATCAACGAGAAATCGACATCTCGGTGCGAATCGAACGAGATATCGTCCGGAACATTCGAGACATGCTTTTGCCCAAGTGATGTTGCAGAAAGATGCCTGAATTTGACAAAAAAATCCTACGCAACATACGGCCTACCTCGATTTCTCGTCGACAGTGGATACCCAGCTCCTAAGCTTCCCATATTTCTCTATCTTGCCTTTATTTTGCCTTCGATTGGTTCTCCATTCTCAGCTGAGTGTCGTCGTCTCCGTTGGAGGAATCCAAATCTGGTGGTGTTGCCGGCATCGTCTTCTCTATTGTCTCAGCTGGGCTGTAGCAGTGGCGGCGGCAGCAGCTAAAGTCGACGTTTCCTGCAACGGCAACTGAGGTCGACTGCGGGAGTTGAGGTTGACTGTGCCGGCAGTCGAGGCTCTCGAACAGGGGAACCTCCCTCCCTCCCTCCCTCCCTCCATCGCATTCTTCCTCTTAATTTCTCTGTTTTTCCTGTTTTTGTGTCGGTGCGATATTCTTTGGACGAAGGCTGAGTGCGAGTGGCTGGGCTTCTCATAAAATACGACATATTTTTTTTATTTTTTTGACCGTATAAGGCTTTGACCCATTGTAAATTACAATATGGTCTCTTTTTTTTTTCTTTTTTTTTTTCTAAAAATGAAACATTTTATTATTATTATAAGATTGTTTAATTTATAAAAATTACTCAACAATTTTAGTATTTTCAAAACATTATTTTTCATCTTTCATAAGCAAGTAGGTAATTTTAAAAGGTTATCATCTGTGATTTATAAGTTATTTTTAATTTACTTCTTTTTAATATAATAATAAATAATAGTCATACCTTTTATCTCAAAAGAGAAAAAACAATTATTAATTATTATGTATTTTATAGTAAAACAACGCGCTAATGCCTGTTTTAGTGTACTTAACCATAGTATGTGCCCAAAGTTAATTGTTTTGCTTATTTGATGGTTCTAATGTGTTTCTAATATTTTTTCTGATTTTTCTATTATTTTTCTAGATTTTTTTGAACACTCTTTCATGCGTAAAGTTGCGTCTCACCCAAAACGTGACGAGATGGGCGAGATCGAGACGCCCGAGACCGAAACGCGACAAGGACCGAGACCGAAACTTTGAACCATGGTATAATAGAATATTTGGTTCACCCTTAGGCCTTAGCCAAAAAAAAAGAAAAAAAGAAAAAGGGGAATATTTTGTTCCCAAGTCAATTTGATTTTCACTTCAAATGTTCAAAGGCATTGTCTTGGCTTCTGGTTTTCGTGCTTTGCTTTCTTAGCCTGCTTGAACCCTACGGTTTCATCCTCAGGACGGCAACACAGATACATATGAAGTGACAGCATAGAAGCAATCCCCCTCCCTGCTTACGGTGGGCCCTTTCCCATTCCTCGTGGATTTCATTACCCTCATGTTTTTTTTTTTTTTTTTTTTTTATTTATTTATTTAAAAGGAGTACTTTCCATTGACGAAGAGTGCACGTGAAATAAGAATGGATAATGCTATTTTGATCCTACACTTTGCCCAATTATTGTATTTGGAAGGATAAGGATTGTAGTCATATCAATGGATTCTACAATTTTATCCCTCCAAATACACTGATAAGACAGAATGTTGGGCAAAAGTATGGAGCTACCTAACATTACCCAATAAGAATAGGTTTGGAGTTACCTGCAAAAATAATTATGGCAATAATAAAAATGTCATGAGGAATTATAACTTGCAAAAAACACATTTTCATAAGAGGTGTGCCCAACTACAACCGGTGGTATCACACACATACTTTTAATTTTTTTGATCTTTGACTCAGTATATCCCCAAAGCTAACATCCAAAAGACCAATCACTGTCGTGACAGGTGGATAACGGTAAATCGCTAGCTTAGAGATTTTTTTTAAAGTATCAGGATTTGAACTCGAGATCTTTTACCTCCACTCGAAACGGCCACTTTAGGGTCAAGTGCCCAAAAAATTTATTTTTACTTTTCAAATTATAGCTTGTTTGCATTGCTCTTTTTTCTTTTTCTTTTTCTTTTTCTTCGGTCCTATGTATGCATTGCCTTTGTAATATATATAGTACGAATACGAATACGCATGTTACATATATGAGGTGAGGTGCCTGGACCGAAATGGTTCCCCTCGAAATCATGACTTTGTAGCCTCTTCAATCCGCAAGTGTGAAAATTTGGCGCAATCTCTTGGAGAGTCGGCGTAGCCCCAATATACCCCAGGAAATTGCTCTTCTTTTCTAGAGCAACATAACGAAAGCCGTGGATGAATAAATTTTCTAAAACAAAAAAAATAATGTCACGTCCCATGTTATTGATGGGCTCCCATTGCATTGTCACATACTATTATTATTTGGCATGTTTCAAATTTATGGTTTATTTGTGGAATCATATTTAAATTACACGCAGAATTTCAATACAAGTGGATGTTATGTCAAAAACCAGTGCAAGATTCAGGAATCTCATATTCACTGGTGTGAATTTTCACTTCTCTATTGTTTCGAACAACAGCACTTTTAATTTCAAAACCATATTACCACATGAGCCAATATGGGCACCAATGATCTTGTGGCTTAGTAGCACTTTTCCCTTTCATGTAAAAAGAGGTTCTAAATTGAGTTGTATGATGTTATAATGAATTTCTTCCATGTTACGAAGGGCCTTTATCGGTTGGAGCATTTTCCATTTCGGGGTGAGGTGTCAACTTTATTACAATAACATTAACACCTTATAAGGATGTGGCCTAGACTAGCTAGTAAAAATTATTCAGAATGCCCCGGAGTAGTACCACCATAGGCCCATACTAACCTGTAACATGATCAACACGTGAGATTTTAGATTTAGGAGGGATAGCATTTCATTAGACGTGTGGAATAAATTTTCACTATATTGGTCCTACAGCCAATTCATAAGAATAGGATAAGTTAGGAGTTTGAATCCCTTCCAATGTACCAAAAAAAATATATATATATTTTGGAATTTCAGTGAAATTTATCTAAATAAAAAAATAAATAAAAAAATCGTTATCAAAGTATGGCATTACGATTACAGTGTGGCATTACGATTTTTCTATACTTCGGTCTAAACAATAGGTTCAAGTCATAGTTTTTTAAAATTCATTATCAAAGTATCAGGCTATTGATAGTGATAACCGCCCCCCCCCCCCCCCCCCCCCAAAAAAAAAGGCACTTATTAGATTTTTATTAATGGTAAAAATTGTCCGGTGTGTGGTTTTCATAATTTTTGTCCACTTAATCTAAATTTCCGCTTCCCTTTTTATTTTCAGAATTTCACTTTAAAAATAATTACAAAGAATTTGATTGGATAAAATCAAATAAATATTGAGTCTCTGTATGATTAGGGTCTCCCCATCCCTCTTGTTATGAGTTCTTCCATTTTATTTTATTTTTCTGTTTATTATATAATTTGGATACATGTTTTACATTACTGTATTTATCACGCTGAGTATAACCTTTTAATATAAATTTAGCAAACAAAGCTAATACTGAATTTCGGTCTAACACTATTGAATGAAAGAGAATAATAAATTTTCATCGGCATGTGCAACTAAATCATAGTTTACAATGAAATTTTACACATTAAACTTTTATAAAAACTTTTATCCAAAAGTAAGTGTCATGTCTTGAAATTTCTAAAACTATTTTGTAAAATAAGAAAGAACCGTCAATAGACAAATGAATGTCTGATCCTATAAACTATATGGGCATGACTTTGAGCATATTCTGCCAAGAGTATATTCCACAAACCTACCAGCTGCAGATGAGAATGATTTGAAGAAAACCCAGTCGAGAGTCGGCTGAATCTCCCACCCTACTCCTTCTTGGGAGTATTCTTTTGCAGAGGAAACGAAACATTTCTTCAAAGTAATGACATATATACATATATATAATGTATATATTAATATACATATAGAAGCAAGCAGAGGAAGGAACTCACTTGGGATGACTTGTGCGCGTACTCTGCAATTTGTGGTCTAACTCCTTGAATCATCAAGTTGGGCTCTAGGGTTTTGAAAAGGTAATGCCCATTTGAAGGATTGGAAAGGTAATGCCCATTTGAAAGTAAAAAATGTGTTGGAAAAGGCAAAACTCAAAACCAGAATGGCAACGCCTCAAAAAGAAGCAACACTGCCCATATAAATCAAGTACGTACTATCCTGAGTATAAGAAAACAATAAAGGAAAGACTACAACCACAAAGTCCTCTATTGATTTAGCGCCTCTCTCTGGACCAAGAAATAGAGAATGAATTAGTTTCAAAGTTGCATTCAGTCAGTGTTTCAGTAGAGCTCAATTGCAGAAATGTAGCAACAATCAAAAACATATATTACTCGGACTTGAAATTGACATGCTACTTCTGTTTCATCCCACCTCCATGTTCAAACCCAAAGCCTAGTTCTGAAAGACTCAATTTCCCTTGATAAATGCTCAACAGTTGAGGAACATCTTCCTGATATTTGGTCACATACCGGACGAGGAAATGCTTCTCAGGCGGCTGCAGTACAGTTGCTAAACTAAAATCTTTCTTTATCAATCCCTTCGACAGTAGAACTTGAATAACTGAAAACCTCGGTATGATCCTCTTCTCCAAATTAAGAAAGAGAACCGTTGGATTTTTAGCAATAGCAGCAGACTCCCAACCCATCTTATTTACAAAGAAATCCATAGCACTCATAATTTTATTCTCCGACAAACTCATGCATATAGGATGTGCCCTGAACGCTGTTCGAATATCATTTTCTGACCAACCCCACCTCCTGTAAACCTCCAGTTTATGTTCCCAGGTTGATTTAGCTATTTGAACAGTCACTTGGACTGCAATAACAAACGCCACTTTGGAAGTGTCAAATCCCATTTCAAGAACCTCCTTGACACATTTTTTGAAATCGTCAGGTTTTTGTATTAGTGCACCGGGATGACAAGTTAGCAATAATGAGATAGAGGATGCAGGCACCCCAAGGTCTCGCAAAACACCAATATTGGGAGCAATTTTCTTTCTCACATCAGCTTTAAGAATCCTTGATGAATGCTTCAAACTAGAAACCACTTTTTCATCAACAAGAACAACACTCTTCATGAAATTACAATAAGGGATGATATGATTTTCTAAGCTATGTGTCAAGAGTTGGGGGTTTGAAGAGATGACCTTCGGAAGGTCAGTACTGGAAAAGCCTATAGAACGGTAGAATTCAAGTTTGGGCAAAAGGGTCCTCTCAGGATCCGCTAAGAGAAGATTTGGGCGTATCCTGACGAGTTTGCTGATATGCGTATCGGTGAATCCATGGTTTCTGAGTAGGGCAAGGACCGAGTCTGGTTTCTCAGGGGATTGGAAACGTGTCTTCTCAGATATGAATTTAGCCCTTTCTAAGGACAACCCACACGAGTTTGTGAGGTAAGATACTGTAAAAGACTGTTTTTGTTCACTTTCTGCGGCAGATGAGAATGGGTTGATGGGAGATATTATTTGAAGAAAACCCAGTTGAGACACCGCTGAATCTCTCACCAGCCTCCTATTTGGGAGTGGTCTTTTGCAGAGGAAACCTAACATTTCTTCGAAGTAATGGCTTATACAAATATATAAGGTATGTATAGCAGCAAGCAGAGGAAGGAACTCACCGAGTTAAAGAGGAGTAAATGGCCGATATAAACCCAACTACAGAAATCTGGTGAAAGGTCCGGAGGGTGTGACCGCAATTTTAACGGAACTGCGACTTGGGAGTTGGGATGCGAAAACTCCTTAAACCCCTTATTAAACCTAGATAGCACACAACTTGAAACAGCAACGGCGATGGTAAATCGCTAGATTGAGCAAGAGACAGAAACAGCAACGGCAACGGCAACGGCAACGGCAGAGACTGGCGAATCCACGATTGCGGAGGCCGAGGGCTAGTGAGGCTAATCGTGGGGGAGAGGTTTTACGGAGCATTTTTATGTATGAAAACAGGCTTTGACCCTTTTCTATTTTATTTTATTTTTAAATATTTTTTTTTTAAAAAAAAAAAACTTAAAAGCGGTGTTATCAGTTACACGCGTTATTGATAACACCGCTTTTGAGCATTTCTTTCTCCAAAAAAAATTTTCTTTTTTCACATCTACTCTAGATGGGCCAAAATTTCATCCCAGTCCAACCTGATTACTAACTTTCACGTACTTGTGGGCTCGTAGCCCTAATTAGTAGTAGTCAGGGTTGCAAGTGAACATATTCATAAACAATTTGCGAGTAAGTTGGATAGAAACTCATTTAAATTTGTTTGGTTATTACTCTGTAGATGAGTTAAATCTAAAAGTTTAAAGTTTCCCATTTGAATAAACAAGTTGAGTTCAATTAAAGCTCAACTTGATAGGGCTCGTGAATATATTAGTTTAGAACTCACGAACGAGATTGGTAAGAATAAAATTATTATTATATTATTATATTTGATTAAATTTTAAATATATCTCTTCTAAGTCTTGGGCCTTAGTAGGACAACAAACGAATCACGTCCTTTTTAAACAGCTCGAGAACAAATTTGGTGAAAATTTGTTTAGGTTTGATCATTTAATAAAGGAGACAAGCTCAAGCAAACCTTGTTAAAATAATGATTGTATTTGTATTGCAAAGTTAGGAAATTCTTATTGTTAAATTAGAAAATGGTATTAGTAATAGATCATGAATTTCCAAAGTCAAGGTTTTTGGGAATATTGTACCCCTTAATGGTTTTGTTGACTCCTTAAGGAATTTTGAATCCTCGACCACTGTAAATGGAGAGTTCCTGATTTTTTATACAGTTTATTTTTACTGTCAAAGAATTTACTTCCACATTTTAAATTACAGTATGTTTGCATTGCCTTTGTAGTATAGTATGAATGTTACATATATGATGGAGTGGTGGCCGGACCGAAATGGTTTCCCTCAAAATCAAGACCTTTTTTTTGTTTTTTTTGGCACATCCCACAAGCAATACACTCACAAATTTATCAAATTTGTCATTAATGTTAAAACTTGTCCGGAGTGTAATTTTCTTAATTTTCGGCTACCTATTCTAAATTTCCACTTCCCCTTTTATTTTCAAATTTTCATGGTTAAAAGTAATTGTGAAGAATTTAATTCAGTAAAATCAAATAAGTATTGAGTCTGAGTATGATTACGGAGTATATAACCTTTTAATATAAATTTAGGAAAAAAAAATTTAACACGAGCCCACGCTCATCAATCAAAGCTGAATACTGAATTTTGATCAAACATAATTGAATGAAAGAGAATAATAAATTTTAATCGGCATGTGCAATTAAATCATATTTTACAACGAAATTTTACACACTAAACTCTTATAAAAACCTTTAGTCATTAATAAGTCTCATTTCTTGAAATTTATAAAACTATTTTGTAAAATAAGAAAGAACCGTCAAAAGAGAAATGAATGTCTGATCCTATAAAGTATAGACTATATGGGGTATGAATTTGAGCATATTCCGCCAAGAGTATATTCCACAAACCTATCATAGCTGGTGGACATGGAATCTTGAACACTTGTACCAGTTGTAGGCCCCACTCGTCAATTTCTCATGTTTAACATCTGACGCATTTATCCGGTGGTGCATCCTTCATAAAATAGGGCCCACTTGCTGGATTGTCACTGTGGACCATCTTCTTATCCATAAAGTGTCTCTCTCTTGTGTTTCATTTATTTTTTTTTCTCTTACAAAGTTTTGACAGGGATGATAGGAGAGTTTAATGATATTTCTCTCAAATGAAATGAAAGAGTGAAAGTCCATGAATAAGTACTGATACATATTTATTGATATCGAAGAATTAGGGTAGAAGTAGATTTTATTGAATGTATATCTTTTTTTTTAGAAGAGGTTTTTACTTTTTGAAGTAACTCGTCGTTAGAGTAAACATAAATTATCAAAACTTTTCAATTAAAGTTATACTCATATATGAACTTTATACAACCAACGATAGTTGGCCTGACGGCAAAGGGGTGAACTATAAATTCAGACATCCCGGGTTCGAAACCAGTCAACCTCTCTTGGTCAGTCACTAGTCAGAGTTATTAGTCTGGACATTAAACGACCTCATGGGACAGTGGTCCTGTGTGGGGAGCAGGGATGAGTCGGGCTTTGGCAGTTCAGACACCTCGTTGCTTGGCAAATATATATATATATATATGAACTTTATACATTTATGATTGTCTTTCCATTGCGTACATATTCATGCATAAATTCTACCTATGATGATAATTAAGTCAAGAGGCCTACTACTTTAAAACTACTATAGAGCAGGCATTGATTTTTCAAATTGTGAGATTTAAGCATGAGAGAAAAGTATACTCCATAGGATTTTACGGGTCGAAAACTAGTGACCCATATTTTTCTCTATGCCGGAGACACCTTCGCCACTTTTTTATCCTTACCTAGACCACCGTACATGAATAGTAATCCAATATACAACTAAAAATTTTTAGTGATGGTAAATAAATTTAGTGACAATTTATGGTATCCATTCCTAGGGCTAATTATCAAGGTGATTCACCATTGCCATAGAACATCTTAGTGCCGAATATTTATAGTAATTACTAACAAGGCATCTTAGTGATGATGGTAACTTTACTTTTAGCGATAGTTTCATGCTGCCGCCAAAGGTCCTATTTCTTGTAGTTTGCTTGGCCTCCCTCTTCTTTTAACTATTCTCTACTATAACTCTTCGAGTAAAATATAATAAAACCCACTATCTACCCCTAATCGTTAATAAAATAAATAAATAATAATAAGACCCACTATCCATTTTCTCTCTTTCAAATCTTTTTTTTTTTAATCTTTTTTATTAATTATTACCCTGTATAAGTAAGAAGACTTCCAAGTTTCAAATGAGTATCCTCTTATTCTTAATATGAGATCTCTACTTTTATACCGTCCACCCATAGATTCTGCACATCATAAAAGGGTCTACGTTTGTATAATCGAAGATTTGGTTCACCCTTAGGCCTTAGCCCAAAAAAGAAAAAAAGGAATATTTTGTTCCCAAGTCAATTTGATTTTCCCTTCAAAAGTTCAAAGGCATTGTCTTCGATTGTGGTTTTTGTGTTTTGCTTTCTTAGCCTGCTTGAACCTTACGTTTTCATCCTCAGGACGGCTCCACAGATACATATGAAGTGACAGCGTAGAAGCAATCCCCCTCCCTGCTTACGGTGGGCCCTTTCCCATTCCTCGTGGATTTCATTATCCTCATGTCCTTTTTTTTTCTTTTCAAAGGAGTACTTTCCATTGTCAAGGAGTGCACGTGAAATAAAAATGGATAATACTATTTTGAACCCACATTTTTTCCCTCACATTTTTGCCCTACACTTTGTTTAATCAGTGTAATTAGAAGGGTGAGGATTATAATCATATCATTGGGTCTTACAACCTTACCCTCTCAAATACACTGATAAGGCAAAGTATGAGACTACTTAACATTAACCAATAAGAAAAGGATCGGAGTTACCTGCAAAAATAATTATGACAATAATAAAAATGTCATGAGGAATTATTACTTACAAAAAAGACATTTTCATAGGAGATGTGTCCAACTACAGCCGGTGGTCTCACACACATATATATTGATTACACTGTCGACATTTAAATTACTCACAGCCAATGACACCACTAGAAAATAAGGATGGAATTGTATTATTGTAGTATGATTTCAGTTTTTGTAGGGTCCATCTGAAGCTCAGAGTGAATTGAATGTTAAAATTCACTTTGGTGGTTGTATCGAATGAGAACGTGTATGGCTGTGGGGATAAAAAAAATAAAAATTTGCTTAACAAGTCACTTAAGCCATGTTTGTTTAGTTGTATTGGAATGAAATCTTATTCTATGCTTAAAGTAATTTAGAATATGATTTGAAATGACTGTTTAAATACACTATTTGATCCCATTCTCATTCAAATTACCTCATCCAAATATGCTATTTTGAATGAATTGGAATGAAATTACATTCTAATCATTCCATTCTAGGTAAACAAACATGGCATTAGTGAGATTATTTTTAATTTATTGTGTCATACCCATGTAAGCCCTTTTTTTTTTTTTTAAATGTGAATACTTTGGAAAATGTAAAAGGTAGAAAAGGATCATTTATTTATCCATTACATGACTATTCAAGAGGCAGTGATGAAGTTGAATAGTAGGATATCATTCAATCATTGAGCTTTGCCCCATCCTTTCTGTGGATGGAGAAAGGGGAACCCAGACACTTTTTATGTGGGCCCATGGAACTTGATCGTGCAAGCTTAGCTTGCTGGTTATTAAAGGGTAATTCAAAAGCAATATATTGCTGCAATTGGATTGTACTCCTAGCAAGAGACGAATTAATTAAAGAAGCATTGTGTTTATTTGTCCAATTTTCAAAGAGAATCAATTTATAGCTAATTTTTCATTTCTTCTTTTCTTTTCTTTTCTTTGGGCTTTCCAAAATGCAAACAGAGCCAAATATTTTCATTAATTTCTTTTTAGAGAATCGCTAAAAATATGGCCAATGGGGTTTGCACAAACCAGATGACAACAAATTTCGGCCATCTAGATTGTATCAATTCTGCTTTACCCACTCTTGGAATTGGCAACCAACCAAGTTGTTAGGTATTCTTAGATGTTAATCAACACAGAGTGTAGTAGCCTTACCCTTGCGGCCTTGCAGAAAGAGTTAATGGGGTTGAAAATTGATTTAGATACTTTAATGGGAGGAAAAAGGGAAAAAGGGAAGAAGTGTGTATTTTCTCAAAACTTCATGTAAATTTCAACCTCTCACTTTACCACTTGTAACCCTTATCTAGTAGTTCTAAGTCCTTGTAACCATCAAAAGGGACCCTGACTTGAAAAATTAATTGATGTACAATTTCCCCACCAAATGATAAGCACAGAGAAGCTAGAGCTCCTACGTGGGATTTTGCATACCCCAACAAATTCTTTTTGTTTAATGCAATGCATAAAAGCTAGGTACAATGACTGCTCTAAACAGCTGACTCATAGTCCTATTGTTTTCAAATTCCAAAAAAGGCAAGTCAAAGTAAGACTCTTTAATTTAATGCATGTAATTAAAGTCCCTTTTAATTTTTATCAAATTCTTTTTTGGTTACTCGAAGTTAGCCTATTTGCCTTCGTTAGACCTGTTCACAATGTGACCTGTGGTGGCTTGGTTGGTTTAGGGAATTAATATAATATATAGACCCTTGCAAGGTGAGTGGAGGACACCATGGGCCCCATTGCTTGATTATATTCAAGAGTTCTAATAGTATGAGAAATTGATACAAGAGAGATGGTTCATCTTAGTTTGAATCTCAAAAGAGGAATTTCTTTTAATGCCTTTTTATTTTTTATTTTATGTCTTCAAAGATCTAAATAACTTCACGTATTTAGAACTTGGAAGCTAAGCCAGGGATTTGAGTCTCGAAAGCAGTCATTGTAGCTAGTTTTTATGCAATTTTTATTTTGGTTGGGGATTTGAGTCTTGAAAGCAGTGACGTGACGTAAATTTCAGAAGTAAATAAACAAAAATAAAGAGTTGGCCTTGTTTGGTAAAGAATTTCTGTCCACAATCTAATAAATTAATCATAGTAACAATATAAAGTATTGTACATAAAAAAATAAAAAAATAAAAGAATGACAGGATAATTTCAGTTGCTATCATATGATTTCTAGGATAGTGACCAGAAAAACTATGAGGTGCATTTGGTTAACGGAATTAGAAGTGGATTGATTTGGGAGTAGGATTTGAATTTGAGGTCCTTAAAACCAGCTCTTGTATTTAGGGTGCAATTATTAATTTAGATTTTGTATTTCAACCCATATCTGATAATTGAGATTAATTAGTAATATAAGGAAGGTTTGTAAATCCTGAGGGGAGAAGTGTTATTCACTAATCCTAGACATAATTTTAAAATTTAATTAAACAAAATTTTAAATGTTAATAAATTTAACTCCAAATCCAAATCCAATCAAACATGAAGCTTTTATCTCACCCAAACAGTGCAATTTAAGTTGCATATATTTCAAAATTTAAAATTAGTAATTCTTTAATTTTAAAAAGTCAAGGGCACAACGGCACAACCCAATATCCAAATCTAAACACATGCTGTCATAGACTTTTCCTTCTATCAACATGCATGAACTTAAGATATGGCTCTCTTAGTGATTTGATCTAGATGGCTTAAAAGATTGGATGAGGTCTAATGGATAACAGAAAATCCATTCCTTTGAATTTTTCTTTTTTTTTTGATAAATAACAAATTGTATTAATCGGAGAGAATAATACATATTGGACAAGAAGTCCAACCAAGAGACCAAAAAGAACCACAAGAACAAATAGCCCTAACCAACAAAACAAAAAAACGCCTCCAAACAAAAGGCTAACCAAAACAAAACCAAAAACAAAAACACCAACACCTCAAAGAGGATAAAAAGAAACCCCAAAAGCTTTATTTTTAACACATTTCGAAGTATAAATCTTTTTCCAGTTTCTAACAAACAGAAACAAAGGAATCCCAACTTAGTAAAATCATAAAGTCAATCTCTGCTTTTTATAGAAATGTGAAGATTGAAAGCATAAAACAAACATTTTGGTTATACACGAAATGCATTGAATTATTCCAAACTTTGAAGATAATGTAGAAAAAATAAATAAATAAATAAGAGGAAAAAGAGAGAGAGAGAAAGGAAATATGATGACAAGTTCCTCAATCCATCCAATTAACATAAATGACCCTCTAATCTACATCTGTTGGCCTCATAAGAACCTCAGAAACACAAGGGTAATTGTGTCAATATGAGGGCATTCGAGTCAACTGAAGGTGTTTGAACTTTGAAGAGCTTCCCTCACCAAACTGCTGTGGGGTTGCCTCCATTTGTCGATTTCCAAGTTTGTAAAAAAATAATAAAATATAATAATTGTTGTCATACTGGGAGAAATAATTTAAAAGTTTATCCTTCTTATTTTTGTTAAAATTAAAATAAATTTCGAGTTTATCAAGAAAAATATAATTACAAAATACTTAAATAACATGAAAAGTCATGTCGGGTAAGTTTTTAACATGCTGGATTCCGCCACCTGACATACCTTCGGCTTAAGACAACTTCTACGCCCACGCGCCTTTTCCAAGGCGTGTAATCTTAGACTCCACTTGGACTAACCCTAAAACACCCTTTCATAAAAATGTCACGTGTCTAAGTGTGTTGTGGTCAAGAATATCAATAAATGCATTTCGATATTCCTTTTATGAGCTTACACTCAATATCACTCACTTAATGCATGATTGAGAGGATTACTACTAAGATATTATGCTATCAAATTCACTGTTTGATAGGCATTATAAAGTGTGTTTAATATTTTGCGGATAAGACGTCCTCATTGTATGTCTTACTATAAGTTTTTATCTTTTAAACACGCATGTATTATTGGGTTCTTAATTAAATCACACATATTACCTTCAACCAATATGGAAATTAACCAAAAAATATAAAGATTTGATCATGCGTTTTAAATAAGAGTTTAAAGAGATCTACCAAAAAAAGAAAAAGAGTTTCAAGCGTAACTCGAGTTCAATTCATTTATTACATAATGGCTTTTTAATTGTTTTTATAAGAACTTTAGATAAAATAATTGTTTGGTTCCCGCGTATCGCACGGGTTTATACTAGTGTAATAGATTTAGAAGAAAATGTTACTTTTTCTAAATTTTTTTCCATTTGACACGGCAAATAATGTAATACTTATCTCATATCAACATTTCACTTTAAACAAAAAAAAAAAAAAAAAAAAGGCTTTGATAATGTAGTAACTTTATGTCAAGTGGCTTGTTCATGCACTTTGTTATATCAACTAAGTGTCATATAATAAAATTAAAAAAAAAAAAAGAAAAAAAAAGGAAAAAATTGTTGATATTCAAATGTAATTGTTAACATAGTAGCATTGTATTAGAAAAAAAGTTATATTTAATTTGCTCGATGACAATCAAAGTCGTTCTTAACTTATATCTATACTACCTATAAAAAGATGAATGTAAGAAAAACTTTTGATTGACTAATATACCCTTATTTTAATTTTTAAATACACAACTACCCACCCTTCTGCATATATAGGAAACATAGTAATATGGAAACTATAATTCTAAAACACATACCTTAATATATAAAACACAAATAGGAATTCAAAGGAAACCCTAAATCAAATACTCCATTTAATACTATACATATAATCCTAAAACACGTTAACTCCATATCCCTCTTCTTCTCATTCTCTAGCAAACGAGAATCGCCTGTTAGAGGCACACCTACTTCCCAACGCAGTCACAAACCAAATATCCACATCATGAAGATGATACTGGATCTCAAGGGGCTGTTGCGTGAGTGTTTTTATATTTTTATTATGTATTTCTTAAAATTTGGTGAGAATTCATATAATGTTGAATTTGTTTGTGGTTGGGGGTGGTTGTTTTCGAGGATTTTGGGTAGACTAAGAAAACCCTTGAATGTGTTTTGATTGTAACGTGGAAATTGTTGAAATGGGTCGTATATGTATATGATAATTATTAGTATTATTTTGCTTGAATTTGGTTGTTGATGGGAAGGGAGGGGGAAAAAGAAAAAGGAAAAAAATAAAAGAAATGAGGAAAAAAATAAAATGAAAATCTCGATCTCCATTCTCTTTTCAATCTCTAAGTAAAAAAAAAAAAAAAAAAAATGTAGATGATAATACCATATAAAAATAAAATTGAGAATTTTTTTATAGAAAAAATAAGAAAAACTATATTATGAAGGATCAATTTCACTTATTAAAAAAATAAATTAAATAATATTTGAAAGAATCAAAAATATAAAATATAGAAAATAAAAATAAAATAAATTTGTTTGCTATTTCCCTTTGGAATGCACATCTCAAATTGAAGTAGCAAATTGTCACAGCCCATGTAAGGTAGCAAAAGACAGATATGTTACTTTTTTTTTTTTTTTTTTTTTTTGCTACCTAGCTCCCTCAAAGATGCTCTTGTATCACATGTTAAATTATATTATATCTATACTACCTATAAAAGTTTATACTTTAGAAACACTTTTGATTGACCATTATATCCTTATTTTAAATTTTAAATATTTATTTGCTTCCCATATTTAACCAATTAAGAATGTTTTATATTTAACTAATTAAGAATGTTTATTTTCTAGCAAAAAAGAAGGAAAAATATAACATAATTTATTTTCACTTCATAAATTCTATACACCTCCACTACTATGCATGTGTTCTATCTAACTTCTTATTCCTTCCATAACTCCTAACAATTGAAGGAATTTTGACTTATTGTGTTGAGCGTTTATTCTAATAAGTTAAATTAACACAAAAGTAACAAATAATTAGATTTTCATGTTTAATATATATATATATATATATCTATAGAATTTATAAATTTTTTATTTAAATAATATTCACGTGCAACGTACGTGTGCCCATATCTAGTATTTATAAATAAATGACAATCACGAATGACTCTGATTATCGTAGCATATTCACAATATCATAAAAATAAACAAATTCGTCCGAGAAAAAAATCCACTTGTACAAGTAGGGACTGTCCGTAGTGGGACATGACAAAGTTAAAACTCTTGTTACCAAATTAAGCTCTGATTTTCTATCCCAAAAAAAAAAAAAAGTTAATAATAATAATCCTATTGAAACCATGCCCTAGAAGAAGCAATAAGATTGAGTATTTTCCACGCGGTCCAAAGGCGTCTGGTGTCATCCCCATGCACATACGTTTCAGACATGCCGTTGCCGTAAAAAAGAGAAACTATTGGGCCAAAAACACAAAAACCCAAAACTTCCTGGCTCTGTCCTCTGGTTAGATCGGTCCGTTTCTCTCTGTGGACTAAAAAATAATATTTTTCCCTGCAATAGAGAGAGAAAAAGAAAAGAAAGAAAAAACGCGGCTGCTGTACACCAAAACCAGAGACTCTCTCTCTCCTCTCTCTGCTAATTGAGTTTCAGCTATAGAGATCGCGTACCACGATCCAGGGCTCTAGGGTTTGGAAATCGAACGATTCTATTCAAGGATCTTGGTGTTAAATCACTTTGATTTAAGAATTGAATCGTTTAATTTTTTGTGTGGGTATTTATTACAAGTGGTTGGTAATATCGATGTCGGTTTTGTGATTTTGTGCGATCCTGATCGGTTTCAGGGAAATTCCTTGGTGGGTTTTGGGAGATATCAAATGGGTCGAGGAGATTTTGCGGTTTGGTTGTTGGGTTGTGGAGAGGTGATGTTGTGGGTTTGAGGGTTTGAAAAGGTTGGGGTTTTTTTTTGGATGATTTCTTTGGGGAGTAGGGATGGGAGGAAGAGGTTAGGGTTAGGGTTAGGGTTTGGTGTTGGGAGAGAGATGGAAGAGACTGAGCTTGAAGAAGGCGAGGCTTGCTCTTACCAGGATAATGATGATGCAAGCATCGACCCTGATATTGCTCTCTCTTACATCGTAAGGGTTTCTCTATTTCCTACTTTATTCAAGTTTGATCTTTTTGCTTCATGTGAATATTGATTTGAAATCTCTTTGCTTTATGAATTCTAAATTTCAATACGTTGACTTGTTTGTTATGTCTGAATTCAACCTGCAATATTATCAGTTTTGTAATGTTGAGGAACACTGAGCCATTGTTTGATTAATATGTCCTGTATGTTAAGATGGTGGTACCTAATTTGACAAGTTACTATCGGTTTGAGGAAAGGAAAGCTAGAGTAGTAGGCCTTGTTCTGAGTACTTGGATTTGTTGGGTTTGTGTGATTTTAATTTGATCCAATATGTATTTGGGGAGAATAGCTCATTGACTTATTCTGAAGCCACAGAAAGATTGTTTGAATTGTTCCATCAATTAATTATTCACGAATATGGTATGGGAAATTTGTTGCCTACAAATTTAAGTTCTGGTGTTAGTGGGATGTGGAGTGTATCTTGAATAATAGTTTAGAAACTTGGGACCATTCAATGCAAGTTCTCCTTCCATGTAATTAGGACTAGGGGGTCAGGGGAATCTTTATTGTTACTAGTGAAGCCTCATGGGAAGTTGAGGACTGTGTTTTGCTAATTTGGATGCATTATGGAGACTTCCTGAATTTGACAACTGGGATTTGAGAAATAAGAGAATCAGTTCAGTTATAGTACGGTCATGAAGTGCAACTATTTGGAATAACAGGGGCTGGCTGTACTACATAGTATTTTTTACATATCTACGTCTCTCTTAGTAGGTTATTCCTAGTCTTGCCACCATTTCTTATATAAATATTATTCTTTTTATCACTTCTTGTTTCTAATTTGTGCTCTGTATATTTAATGACATTTTAAGTATTGTATCTCTTTTGAAGGATGAGAAACTTCATAGTGTTTTGGGACATTTTCAAAAAGATTTTGAAGGTGGGGTTTCAGCGGAGAATTTGGGTAAGTCAAACACAACTGAACTGTATATCTTTTAAAGCTCGGAGAGCTGCATTAATGTGGAGTCAGTACTCTGAAAGTGATGATTTGAGGATTTATACATTTTTACAGGAGCAAAATTTGGTGGGTATGGTTCATTTTTACCAACCTATCAGCGCTCTCCTGTTTGGTCTCATCCAAGGACTCCACCAAAAGTTCAGAACTTCAACACACCTATATCCCCAAACAGTTCGCAACTGGAGGTAGATAATATGGGACTTCTTTTAATCTAGTTATTATTTGTTCATTCCTCATAAAGGAGGACTGTATGACTGGTTCTTGGTTGATTTGAGTTTACTTGAGCATTTTGAGTTGTGTTATTATACAGGGTGGCCATCATAACCCTGTTGGTCCGTCAAGTGCACCTCTACTTATGAGACATGGACCTACTTCTACTAGTGTTGCGGCGCTGCCTGCATCAAAGGCATCATCTGTGCATGACTCAGTCAAACGAGATTTATGCAGGCCATCAACTCATGCAGAGGAACTTACTTCTACATTTGAAATTGCAAACAAGTCTTTGAATCCACCTGACCAGAAGACGCTGAAAGTTCGAATCAAAGTGGGTTCTGATAACTTGTCGACACAAAAAAATGCTGCAATCTACAGTGGTCTTGGCCTTGATGTCTCTCCATCTTCATCATTGGATGACAGCCCAACAGAAAGTGAAGGGTTGTCTCGTGAGCCTCAAGATGCCCCAGATGAATCTCCAACTAGTATTCTTCGGGTGAATCATCTCCCTGCAATTTTAGTATCTTGAATTTTGTTGTCTCAAATGGACATGAAGTGATCAGATTGTGTTTCTTTGTTGATGTTTATGAGCAGATTATGACATCCTTCCCAGTCCTGTTGTCACCTCTTCCTGATGATCTACTTCGCTTGATCAAAAAGGAAAAGCTTCTGAGAGATGGTAGATCTGGTCCTGTCCCCAAGATTGGACAAGGAAGTTCTGTCATGTTAGTGAATGGGTCTGATTCTGTAAGGGGTGATGGGAATGTGTTAGGAGAGAAGAAACCAAGGGCAGTGGAGAAAAATGGTTTTTCAGTGGAATCGAAGAATGGCAATAGTAAGGATGCTTGGGGCGGCACTGGTGTTATATTGAAGAAGGAAGTAGATGACACTTTGGCTTGTGAGGAGCTTGTCTCTAACGCATTGAAGCTTCCGCTTTTATCTAATCCATATTCTACTGTTGGTGACTCTGCAAAAGGAACTGGTTTGGCGCCTGATATATCCAGGGAAGCCATTAAGGGTGTAGTGAAGGACAAATTATTCTCTGATATAGCAAAAGAGGAACCATTGGAGCCAATATCCACCCAAGAGGTTGGCTGGGTCGAGAAGTCAAATGGAAAGGCTGTTTCAGCTGGAAAGGTTTCGGAAGATAAGAAAGAAAACTCAGTTAATGACATCTCAGTCTACCCGAGGAAAGATGGAAATCGCAAAGGAGAAAAAAGTTATGAATCAAACAAAGCTGACTCAAATGCCTTTAAGGTGAGGAAGGCTCTAAACACTGAACTCGCAGATCCTTTGAAGCAGAAAACTGAGCATAAAGCAGCATCCCATGAACAAAATGGTATACAACTTTCTCTTGGAAAGGACTATTCATCTTCTGGAGGAAAAAAAAAATCAAAGGGAAGCCAAAGTCATGATACCCGAGCTGCAGAGGTTCCAAAAGAAAACTTGGGGGTAGGTTCATCTTCAGTACCCAAAAATAAGAAGAGCACTCCTGCCGAAAATCATGTGTCTAACAGTGAACTGGAAAACCTCAAATCACAAAAGGATTCTGGGAAGGTCAGAGACAGATATAGAGATCTCTTTGGGGACATGAAATTAGAACAGGAAGAGGACAAAGTAGATTCATTGGAAATGCCTTCTGAAGGTAGGCTGAAGGAATCTGAGTTGGTTGAAAAAACTACATTTGCATTTAACAACACATTGAAGGGGAGACCGAGTGGTAAGAAAATCGATAAGCCAATGACAGTGGAGGCATATCCCAAAGTAGCTTCAAATGGAGCTCCTCTGATTGGAAATGGGCCCATATCTGATGCGGCTCCTGCTACAGTGGCTCCAGTCGTCATAGAGGAAAACTGGGTCTGTTGTGACAAGTGTCAAACATGGCGGCTTCTTCCAATTGGTACAAACCCTGACAACCTTCCTGAGAAGTGGCTATGTAGCATGCTTAACTGGCTGTAAGTGTTATTTTGTTACTTTTTAACATTCAATACTTGCTGTCGTTCATACCATGATGGATTAGCTTACCCAGACAAATATCAGATATATTTGTGAAGATCATCAGGGGGTTGATACACTGATGTGAATGCATTAAAGTATTATGTTTTTATTTGTTCTGGGCAGTAAAAGATGTTATATTGTTTTGAATCTGTGTTTGTGATGGAAGCTTAATTTCTTTAATTTTTAATCTTTTTTATTCTTTAGACCTGGAATGAATCGGTGTAATTTTAGCGAGGAAGAGACAACAAAAGCTCTAATTGCACTTTACCAAGTCCCTGCTTCTGAGGGTCAAAATAATCTGCAGAATCATCCTGATGGAATTGTATCTGGTTTAACCCGCGGGTGATGTTAGGCATCCTGCCAGAAACCAGCAAAGTCTTAGTTATCTTGCTGTGCCTAGTGGTGGGAAAAAGAAACATGTATTGAAAGAAATTTCAGATGCATCCAACCAGGATGGTCCTACACAGTTTGCTGGCTCTATGAAAAACTTACAGCCATCAGTGAAAAGTAGAAGCTTAAATGATGTGAACCAGTCTCCTCTAGTGGATGAATCTGATTTTCAGCGTTCGAGGAAGTCTACTGATTCAGCTGTGGAGAAACATAGGCATAAGAAGAAGGAAAAGCAAAAACAACTTGAGCACTATCCTGATGGAGGTATTGTATTATAAGCAGACACTTCTTTGTGCTTGTTGAACTGCACTATTCTGAAAATGTAATTTCTCTTTGATATACATGTCCACAGGTGATACAAAAAAATCAAAGATGAACGGCAAAAGGGAGACTGATCAGGACTCTTTTAGATCTACTAAGAAAATTAAGACAGAAGGTATGCATTGTACCGATGAAGAGTGGATATCTGACCATAGGTGGGGCTATCAGAAAGGAAGGTCCTAGCTCTAGTAGTAGTTTGCCTACTAACATGGCAAGGAAGTATCGCTCTAAATCCAATGATCGCTCTTCTTCTAAGGACTCAAAATTTGATGGAAAGGACATTTCTGTTAAAAAACCAAAAGACCAAGTTCAGGTTTCTTTGGATGATGGATCCCTGGATATGAAAAAATGTGAAAATAGCGATATTGTTGCGAAGAAGAGGAAAGTGAAGGAATGTGAGGATACTCAAATTAACTCAGGGTCTGTCCCAAGTATGGGATATCATCTTCAGGACAGCAGGGTCTCTGTGAAGGAGGAGTTTAGTGAGAACGACCATAGGAGAGAAAAGAAGGCAAGGGTGTCCAAGTCTGAGGGAAAAGAGTCTAGTTTAAGTAAAGGCAACGGTAGAACAGACAAAAAAGATAGTGGTAGGAAGGACCTGCAATTGGGGCAAGATCTAGGGAGCACTCTGTCTCATCGGAGTTTGGATGGTGTGGATCCTTTGAAAAGGGATTTGGGATCTGTACAGCCTTCTGTGGCAGCTACTTCAAGCTCTTCTAAGGTTTCTGGTTCCCATAAAACCAAGACCAACTTCCAGGAAGTGAAAGGCTCGCCAGTAGAATCAGTTTCTTCATCACCTTTGAGGATTTCAAATCCAGATAAACTTACATCAGCGAGAAGGAACCTTGTCGGAAAAGATGATTTGCGTGATGCAGGAGGTCTTTTAATGGGTAGTCCAAGGAGATTCTCAGATGGTGAAGATGATGATGGGAGTGATCGATCTGCGACAGTTAGGAAGGACAAAACTTTCATTGCCACTCATCATGGGTCTCTAGAGTCCTCTGTGTTTGATTTCCAGGACAGGGATTTCAGTCACTTACCGGGTAGTAAAGCTAAAGCACAGATTGTTGCTTCTCCTCAATATCCTCATGAACCAAAGGCTGCGGACCGGTGTCGCGAAGAAGAAAGAAGAAATGAGAACCATTACCATGTTAATGGGTTTCGTCCAAGGAAGTCTGGGAAGGGGTCCTCTTCACGGTCCAAGGACAAGAATCGAAATTTTAAATCTGAATTTGACAAGGGTAAGATGTCTGATTCTATTAATCAATCTCAAGATCATGCGCCTCCCTACGAAGAAAAATCAAGGGATGGAAAAAACAAGTTTCAAGAGAAATTTGGTGTCAAGTCTGATAAGGTTGAGAAGAAATATGTTGACAAGAGAGATTCTGGAGGAAAATTGTTAAGTGAGAATAGTAAAAGGGAGAGTCAGTCAAAATTTGGAGGGCATGATGGTCCAGATGTTAAAGCCAATGTTATTGGCAGCCAGGATGTGATGTCTACTCCAAAGCAGAAATTGATGAAGGATCATGATGGTGAAAGATCTTCGAAGAGATTCCTTTCTGACAAAACTGATCGAGTGGAATTAGTTTCTGGGAGGGAGAGATCACTACCATTACCACCCTCAGGAGGAGGCCAAAATGAGACTCCGACTCGTTGCGCTCGACCAGTTCCTGGATCCCACAAAGGTAATGGAGCAGATATTTTGTCTGTCAATGCCTCTGAAGGTGATGATGCGTCGAAGGTGCCAAAACAGATTAGGAAAGCTGAGAACCAGAATGGAAATCAGCACATTAATTCAAGACATCCCACACCCAATGGGCAGAAGGTCAGGGATCTTGATGCCCCAAGTCCTGTTAGAAGGGATTCCTCAAGTCAGGCTGCTACCAGTGCTGTGAAAGAAGCCAAGGATCTTAAGCACACGGCTGATCGTCTTAAGGTTCTTACATATTATTTCCTCGTGAAATGGTATTGTTTTGTTCCTTTTGTTCTAAACTCTTTACATAATTTGGCCATCTTTTGCAGAACTCTGGGTTAAATCTTGAGAGTACACGGCTTTACTTCGAGGCAGCCCTGAAGTTTCTTCATGGAGCCTCTCTCTTAGAATCTTGTAACAGTGAGAGTGCCAAACACGGAGAGATGATTCAGTCGATGCAAATGTATAGTAGCACAGCGAAACTCTGCGAGTAAGTGAAAATCCAAAACTGTATGAAGGACATTTCTTGCTGCATCTGCTTTTCATTTGCCTTTTTCTGAAGTGGTCTCAGATAACTAGGATTTTTCTTGTTATTTTCTGTTTTATATATATATATATTTATAATTTTATATACAAGCACACATTTGTTAAAGTTCAATCTTTGATACCTTTAATTGTTTGAGGGGCTACCACTAAATTCTACCCCTTGTACAGGTTTCCCCAAACCCCACAATAGTTTTACCACTTCTCTCATTGTTTTTTTTATTTTTTTGTTTTCCTTTGTAATACCTAAGTTATTGCAAGCCTGTAAAAGTTTAAAACCCTATATATGTCAGTGGAGATGAACATGTTACTTAGGTAATATTGGGCAAGGTGTCTTCTAGATTGGGGAAAAGGAAATGTGGGAAATCAGTCCCATCAGCTGAAAAGAACACTTGTTTTGTCTGATGTCATTTTTTTGGATAGTACATTTGAGACTGAGCTTTTGCCTTCTGTGATTATAAGCCAATCTCGAGAGTACAAGCGAATCTTGAGAGTACAGTCCCCATGGTTACTCTTTTAAAGGAAGTTGGTAATGTGTATTTCCAGCCTCCTTGCTTGTTTTTATCTGTTTACTCAGGGATTTGTTCCACCTCTGGAGATTTTGAAGTTTCTAGGGAGTTCTCTTATCTAGTAACTTTTTATTTTTTCCAAACTGTGTGAAAGTTCAACACTAGTTTGTTGGACCTTTCTCTTGTTGACTTGTTGTAGTTGATTTATTCCAAAAGTTAAAAATCTTTAGTTTCTTTTTAGGGTTACTTTTTTCTCAAATTCCAAGAGAGAAGCAAATTAAAGTTAATTTTTTTAGTTGTGAAGTTTCGCTAGACGTTTTTAATTTTGCCAAAACTGGAGTCTAAGGATTAAATGGGTGCTGATATTTATCTGTTGCTTTCCTCTGTTGGGTGTATCCTTGGTTTTCTGTGAAGTACTGTTTGAGGGAATTTTTAATGAATTATCTTATTATACTAACGTGACTTGGGGACTTAATTGTGTCATAAATATGATGAAAGCTGTGGTTTTTAGGAGCTATCTGTCATTGCTACTATTTATTAGTTCTTGCTTTCTCATTTTTTTTATTAAGTATATTTCTAAACTTGGATTAAGGGCCTGGATCCACAGGGGAACTGCTGCCATTTAGTATTAGGTTGTTCTTATGTACATTATGCTAAGTTCTCTTGTAGATGGTTTCTTGCCTGTGGGTTCAAATGAAATTATGTTACTTCTCTGCCCTTCTCTTCTTACTGATCTTTCTTGAATGTGTATAGGTTTTGTGCTCATGAATATGAGAAATCCAAAAATATGGCTTCCGCTGCTCTGGCCTACAAATGTATGGAGGTGGCATACATGAGGGTTATTTATTCCTCACATACCAGTGCAAGTAGAGATCGGAATGAGTTGCACAATGCTCTACACGTGGTTCCTCCAGGTAATTAAAGCCATGATTTGTGTATGGGTGTGTGTATGCTTGTGTGTGCGCAATATAAATACATAAAGAGATAGTTCTATTTATGTCTGTACCTATACATAGGTGGGAAGGAATCTTGCCCAATGAACTTGTTTGACAATTGTGAAGAAAAGGCCACTTGTTTGAGTGGGATGGTATTGAGTCCTGAGTCTAAGAAGGAGTTTTTTTTTTGGGGGGGGGGGGGGGGGGGGTCTAGGGATACTGGTTTGGGTAATGTGATTGCTAGGAAATCCCATGTAGGAAAATGGTTGTGGAAGTTTGCTTTTTGGGTATCGGTTATTCAAAGCAAATGTGGATTTCATCACAATTGTTGGGACTTGAGACCATGAGGAAGCTACAAGTGAAACTCATAGATCTCCTTTGGTATGGATGCCATAGGAAGAGTTAGTAGTGTTACTAAAATTCTCTTTTGGTCACACCTTGGATTAGTGAGACTACTATTAAAACCCTTTGTCCTCATTTGTATTGCCTTTCTACAAATAGAAATCCAACTCTTTAAATCTTTGAAAAACCCCCTTCCTTTATTCAAATTGGAACTTCAATTATTCTTGAACTTTGAAATGATTGGGAAGTTGAGTGCTTTCTTTATCCTGCTTCTTTATAAAGATGTTTGTCTCTTCCTTTTATGATAAGTGGTATTGAATTTTTGAATTGAATGGGTTGTAGAGTTGTTCTCTTGGAAGTCATTTAATTTTGAATAGCTACCGAGAGCCTTCTTTTTTTGGACCGTAGCCCATGCCAAGTTAATTAGGTAAATACTTCTGATTTTCTTCGGAGAAGAAGGCAGTCTAAAGCTCGCAACCCTAATGTATGAGATGTGTTGTGCTAATTGTGGGTCGGTCCATCATCTGTTACTAGATTGTTCCATAGCTATGATGGTGCAGCACAACATGTTTCAATTGGCAAATGTGATGTGGACCTCTCCTAGGCATGTCTCTTCTTTTCAGAAAGCTCACTTCCTCTGTTTTGGTGGGAAGAGAGGTAAGGTGTTAGCGAATAGTGTAATTATGGCTGTCATTTGGTGCATTTGGAGTGAAAGAAGTGCTCGAGCTTTTATAGACAGAATAATTGATGTGAAACTGTTTGTGGGAAGATGTTAGAATTTATCTATTTTTGGGGTCACAACTTCCAAGGAATTCTCAAGGCACACCAATTCCCTTTGTTTTGATGGATTGGAAAGTTGTTTCCTCTACTCACCCCACTAGAACTACTAATCGGTATGTTTTGATTCCTCTACCTCTTGGTAATGTGAAAGGTCAATTTTGATTTTTGTTCCTTGGGTAATCCTAGGACTATTGGTGTTGGTGAAACAAGATAGAAACATCATTTGTTTTGAATTCTTGCCTATAGGTGAGGGTTTTATGATTAAAGCGGACATTTTAGTCTTTCTATTCAGCCTTAGGTATGCTAGGGGCGATGATTTGAGAGACCTTGTGAAGGGAGTATGTTGGCATCTTATAAGTGAGATTTTCAATATTGGGGGACTTTTTGGGGTTTCCTTCTCTTCGGTGCATTGTTCCGCAAATGGTAAGTAAACTTTTTTGCTATACGAAGGCCTACTATCATGGGTCACTTTTATCCCCGCTGATCTTCCTTTGGCTTCTTAGTTGTTTAGGTCTGAATTTTTTTTTTTTTTTTGGGGACTGGGATATTTGCTAATTAGCTTGTATATTGTGGAGGACTTCCTCCATGTCGTTTGTATTTCTCTTTCCTTTTAGGATCATCGTTTCATATTACAAAATTTATATTAAGGGGGAAAAAATCCTTAAACCTTGTTTGACAGTTTGTTATCTTTTGTCTACCGTGAACTTATGTCCTGCAGTTTATTAGTGATCAGGTGGCAAAGGGCATCCATCTTCTTGATATTTAGAAATGCAAGGGTTAACCATGAAGATTGTTGCATTCCCCTTCTAATACACAAAGTGCTTTATTTCTTTCTTTTTTTTTTTTTTTTTTTCCAAATGATCACTACTTTTGCCTTGATTTCGATGTTCAAATCCTCTATTTTTTCATCTAATATAAATGTAGTAGTGTTTCTTGTGAAAGAAAAAAAATGCTAGATACATATTTGTAATTGTTCTAAGTCAGACAAGTACCATGGTAAGAATTTAAGTCATGGTATTTTCTTGTCTCCTGAACTTCAAAAGCATGTGATAGAGTGATTATATTAGAAGTCAGCTAGTTTAGGTATTGCTGTTACTGGTGCTAAATGAAATGAAAAGCTTCTAGTAACTTTCTCGTCAGTGATGTGACACTGTTTGCGCTGTTATCATATTGTTAGGTGAATCTCCATCCTCTTCTGCCTCTGATGTTGATAATTTAAACAATGCGGCAACAGTGGACAAGGCTCCCTTAGGCAAGGGTGTTAGCTCTCCTCAAGTAGCTGGGAATCATGTCATAGTGGCCCGAAACCGTCCCACCTTTGTGCGGCTGCTCACCTTTGTAAGTAATCTAAATATTTTATAGAAACTCAGTTCATTTTTATAGACTATTATCCCACCTATCATGAGACTGTTACACATATACAGCACTGTCTATGCTTCAAGCGCATCATTAATTATGCCCATCTTATCCATAATACCAAGGTTTTAACTATTGCTGTTTCAGTGTGGCACATTGTTATCTCCATTACTATCTCTGTTTATGATATTATGTAGGAGTATTAGCATCTTCAAATGTGATTATTTGCAGGCACAGGATGTAAATTTTGCAATGGAAGCCTCAAGGAAATCACGAATTGCTTTTGCGGCTGCTAATGTTAGCTTGCAAGAGGTCCAGTACAAGGAGGGTATCTCTTCCATTAAAAGGGCTCTTGATTTTAATTTCCAGGATGTGGAGGGATTACTTCGTTTGGTACGGCTTGCAGTGGAGGCCATTAACCGGTAGAAGTCCCATGCTAATGGAGATTATGTCAACCTTGAGAAGAAATTTTGTTTCTTTGGATTTTTTTTCCTTGGGTATTAAGCCTTTAAGGAGGAAAAGAAAGGAGGCTGGCCTGGATCCCTCTGCTGCACTATGTAATTATTCTGTTGACAGACAGGTTAGCACCAGCTTAGTGCCCTCTGTACATGTGTACAATACAAGATGGATTTTCGGTTTCTGATCTATATTTTATGAGGCTTGTTCTTCTATAAGGGCTTAACATTTTGAATCAGAATCTTCAGATCAGTGTTGGGAAAGAGTGTTTCTTTATTAATCAACGCTTCTGTGGAGAACTGGTGCTGATGCAAAAAATGGATTTATGGTCCATCAGGATTGTATCTGGAGAGAGAAATAGTTGTATAAAGATTAAAAGCCCATTCATAGATCAATTGGGAGAGGTCGAATACTGATACTTCACTTTTCTGGCTATCACAAGAGGGTTTAAGTTTAGTGTCAGTTATTTTGTTTGTTTGTTTTTTTGGTTTTTTTAATGTTTATTTGGATAAAACTGAAGGATGGAAAATTGCAAACAAGTGCATGAACTAGATGACTTTATGACAAAGACTGCCTTAATGTTTCTGGTTCAAGGGCCATCAAAGGAGGGTAAAAGAGATAGCAGTCTCTGGTAAGCTAATCTCTCATCTGACCATATTTCTCTTGAGTAAATCTCTCATACCATTTTCTCTTCCTGATATTAATTTTTGTTTTACATATGTGCAGGTTGTCTCCTACTGCTGATGTAATTGCAGTTGGAGCAATTTGTTCCTTGTTGATAGAGACAAGTAGGAAGATGTTAGCAAAGAAATATAGAGTGAAAATTAGTTATAACAAAAGAAAAAAAAAAGGGTGAGAAAGAGAGAGGGAGGCGGGGGGGGGGGGGGGGGGGGGGGTGGGTGTTGATCTGCATGTAGTTCCCATTGATGGTGTCGCAGACTTATTTTTCTTAAAGGTTTGTGGAGTTATATATGCATGTAGTTCCCATTGATGGTGTCGTGGACTTCATTTTATTTGTTTGAACCTAAATTTTGTGTGTTCTTTGTGGCAGTGGGCTATTTATGTACATAAACGGGTCATTGAGTTGAACTTCAACTGGGAACAGCTCAAATTATTCATTTTTGGAAGGTCATTCTGCAGAGTCAGCTTGCAGTTGTAGGGATGTATCAGGTAAAAGTTACACTTCCACTGGTCATTCTATTTGTCAATTCAAATTCCCCTTAGCTTGCATCAATAATCACATATTCTGAGAAATTTTTAATTATTGAAAAAAATTTAGTGTGCTCAGTTTAGTACAAAATGTGGCATTATCTTGGGACTTGTGCTATTCTCTGCTCTACCTGTCTGTTTTTATAAAGGACAACCGCATCCCCCCCCCCCCCCCCCAGAAAAAAAAAAAAAAAAGAAAGAAAGAAAGAAAGAAAGAGGAGAAAGAAGAAAACACACACACATGTAGGGGTGTGCGTGAAACTGAGTAAACCGAAAAACAGGCCCGAACCGGAGGGTTTCAGCTGGTTTTCCCAAGCACTTCGGTCGGTGGCGGTTTTTTTTCTCACAAATTTTCAGTTTCGGTTCGGTCCGCGGTTCATCACATTTTTATACTGAAACCGACTGAAACGAACCGATTTCCAATAGGTTTTCAAATGGGTTTTTCAATTACACCTAAAACGGTGCCGTCTGTGAGGGTATATATAGAAAAAACCCTACCCCAAATCATTGTCACATCTGCCTCTCTCTCGAACCACACCCTCATCCCTCTCCCCTCCATCAATGTCGCCTCTTCTCCCGCTGCCGCTGCCGCTGCTCCTCTCCTTGTTCCCTTCGTCGCTGCTGCTGCTGCTGCTCCTCTCCGTCTTCCCTCTGTCGCTGCTACTGCTCGTCTCCCTCTTCCCTCCATCGCCTCCTCATCAGTCATCCCCTAACCCCAACGCCCCACTGCTGCTTGCTGCTTACTCCCACTCTCCTAGTCTGCCACTCTTCTTTCTCTTCCCTCTGTCACCGCCATGGCTGCAATTTGAAATGGGTTGGATGGTGGTGGTGCAATTGAGGCAATTGGGCATGGCTTCATGTTTCTAGTTAGTAAAGATTTCTCACCCATCACATTTGAGAGTAATCTGTGCAATTGGGGCATAGTTGAAGAATTCTTCATTTTTTTTATTTTTTTTTTCCAGTAATTAGGGTTATATTTTTCAATATTTATCTGATGTTAAACCTTTATATATGTATATCTGATTTTAAAAACCAAAACTGACCGAACCGAACTGCCCAAAAGACAAACTGAATCGATCGGTATTTCTTACTTGGCAGTCGGTGTCGGTTGTGATTTGGGAAAAACTGATCAGTTCGGTTCTGCACAAAAATACCTCTAAATACCGACCGAACCGAACTGCGCACATCCCTGTACACATGGCAAGTGGTAACAGGATCTTTGTTTTCAGGTTTATCAATGGAGCAATTGCGGTAGTGGCAGTGTTGGCTAGCAAAATAACTGGCCTCGGTGGAGTATTTGATTCTATTTTTTTACATTTTTTTTTTATAATTATTTATGTATTTACATTTTTGTAAACAGCACGTCATTTGCAGAACAGATTTTGACCCCTCTACATCATTCCTGCTCACCCTTTTTCATACATGTATAGCAGCAGCAACATTTATTGGTCTTCATAATAAAATTTTGGAACCCATTGGTTTATTAACATTTTTTATCAATTCTTTATGGTGTTTTGGAGCCTTTATCTGGAGTTTGTGTCAAGTTACCATATACTGATGATCGGCATTCCTGAATTTTGTTTTTCTTTACAAGATAAATATCAAAATTCCTTTAATTATGGTGGCCTAAAAGCCAACTCACAAACAATTAATTATTGGAGCCAGGTGGCAATTTCCTCCCAAGGACGAGAAGTGCTTGACCTCATCAGAGGCTCATCTGAAGTTAATTTCATCATAAATTAATACACGGTGCCTTTCATCCATGTCTTTGAACTTCCTGCCACCATGCTCGCTACTTTGATTTAGTAATCAGATACTGCGCATTAAAGGGCCGGGAATGGTAACCACACAACCTTTTGCCACCGTACCACAAAGCTGAGAGAGAGTATCCACGAAAAACGCTTTCGCAAAGTTTCTCATTCACTGGTCAAGTAAAAACGTATTTTCCTACCATTTAATTATTTTTCTTATGTATTATTGATTTTAGTTGGTTGGGACGTCTCCTAGTTGTATTATTGTTGTTTTCACAACACTCTTTGTCTCTAATTCCGAGTTATTCCTATCTCAAATAATTCCCAAACACACTGATCAAATAATTCCTGGTGCCAGAAAACGAAGTTTAACCTTAGTTTTGGGGATTCGTCAGAAGCAAGTTTTGCTAAAACTTTCAGAGGAGTTTTCTGGAAGAGGGAAAGAATGGGTAGCAGAATTTGTAAAAACCCATAGTTTATTTTAAAATGATGTTAAAGATGACTAGAACTTGTCTAAAATAGAGAAACACCCGTGATAAAATTAATTCCCCGCCTAGGTTATCTTCGAATGAAATTTTGCCCTCCAAGAAGGTGTTATCGACAGATGGGCTGGGATTTTTGGGTAAGGTAACATGGTTCATTCTTTGATACTGAGGACATTCACTAGGAAATATTCTAGGTTTTAGGAGTTGGACCCAAAAAAGGCTTCTTTTTTTTTCTTTTTCCTTTTTTTTTTTTTTTATTTCTTGGGTGTAGCTTGAATGAGATAACGTTACAATATTTAGCACCATGGCTCACTGTGACTGTTCAACATCATTTGTCGTTTCAGTTTTTTCCAAATCGTTAAAATAGAGGGATGCATCCAAATGGCTTTTCAAGTGTAACTAAGAGCCAAAGGATCTTGACATTGTAAGAAATCCAAAACAAACAAATTATCTTTCCACTGAATAATAGAAATAACAATAATAATTGTAATAAGAGCCAAATTTGTTTTTTTATATTTACTTTTCTTCAAAAAGTTCCCGTGATATTACCTTTCTTTTTTCCCAATGAAGGTGAAGGGTCAATAAATCGGTCAATGTCAAAATCCTAGATTAAATTGTGAACAAAAATTCCTCCCCTCTTGGTTTCTCTACTTCCTAGTATATCCACAGGAATTTACAACTGTAGTAATCAGTCCCCAAAATTTGCTTTTTCCGCTGGCTTTCCAGCACTCCATAAAGAGGCTCAATACTCTATTTACCTCGTTTGAACATCAACAGGTTGAATCACGCCAAGTATTTAAACGTATTTGGATTCTCATTGTCCCTTTCAAGGTAGTCCCTCGTGATCAGATCTTCAATCCGCTTCTTAATTGCCTTAATATCAGGCTGCACATCATCCACATTCCATCAATTAGCATATTTGGGTTAGTACGGAGAGCTCTCCCCCAAGAAAAAGAATTGAAAAAAATAAAGAATAGAAAGAGAAGGAAAGAGTAATCTAGATATAATAAATGATGCCAAACTCGTCCTTGTATACTTCCTTATCAAAGTATTTTCATGTTACTTCCTGATTCAAAAAATTCACCTCAGTTGTCTTTGGCCGGATGGTCTAAAAAATGAGTACAACAAACAGGACTAGTTTTTTTAACTTCACTAAGATTGGTAAGGAGGAGTATAAGTTATACCTTGAACATGCGGCTTAACATCTCAACACACTCCATGACTAACTGTTGATGACCCAAAACTTTCCGACTTTTCATTATGCGCACAAGTGAGGCATCAATAGCATACCGTCTGTCCTTGTCAACATCTTCTAATACCCTCCTCCTTTCCTCCACTGGTGGGAGAGGAATCTACAGTTGGAAAATTTCTTAAAGTTTGTCAACTCTAATGCAGAAATCAAACAAAAATAAAAGAAAAAAGGGAGACAGAGAGAGCAATGGGGAGAACACAAGTGATAAACGGAGTGAGAATAGTGAAACAATCACAGACCTTGATCCTCCTCATTCTGTCAGTAAACTTGGAGTTGAACTCAAAGTAATCAGTTGGAGAGATCGTCTTTGTGTTTGGCTCCTTAATCAGAATTTTGTACTTTGCACATGACAGGGAATGGAGCAATCTAACCACATCATCATGGGTCAAGTTTAATTGACCCATGATTTCTGAATAACTCAACCTATCTGAAGCATTAAATAGCATCAGGGTAGCGGCCTGAAAACAATAGACACGGGAAATTCAGGGTTCCATATTTACAGTAAAAAAATACCATCCATAAATGGAGCAAGTCTAATATTGGAAATTACCTGATAAGTTGACATATTCATTTCGATAGTTTTTGGTTCAAAATAGCCATTAACGTTGCAGGTACCCAATGAGTAAATCCATGTAAGTTTTCTGTGTTTTGTTTTTGTTTGATAGAATTCCTTAAAAACTTCAACACACTTAACCTGAAACAAAAATATTCAAAAAAAGGCAGGCAAAGCCATCTTTTTCAATGACAAAATTCACATTAGCAATGGAAAATTAATATATCCACATTATAAGAATGCGTGAGTTATGTTACCATCTCTACAGGGAGATTGAGATCAAAGGACTTATAACTCGGCCAAAATCCGGTAGTAAGTACAGTAACTGTTAAATCAATGCCAGGATTTGCAATTGGGTTATTGCTAAGATATTCCTTAAAGTTGGCCTGATTTTCCCTCGCCAATGTCAAATCTGTGACCTGGAAGGAGAAGGAAAATATCCGCCAAGCAAGATCTTGGTTAATATCCTAATTACATGCACAGAAAAAGTTATAATAGAATTTTAAATAATAATTTTTTAAAAAAAAAAAACTTAGCCCAAAAATCAAGCTCAACACACCATCCCCTCCATCTTTGATGTGAACTGTCCACCACACTGTTGCTTCAGCTTTGTCAGAATATTCCTTTCATGGTCATCGCTAGCACTCCTGTCAAAAAGTAGCCGACGAGCAAGCTTTTTCCTGGCACCGGTCAGATAATACACACAGAATTAAGGGTTTTTTTTATTAAAATTCTGTCCTTTCAAGACAATGGTTGAAACATGAAAGAAATTAAAGCATACACAAAAATAAAACAAGATAAATATTTTACCTATAAAATTCGCCAAAAAGATCTTTGTCACTAATATATGCAAGCAGCCTCACTACCTGGAAAAAACAATAGCACAGTTTAATAACAATGCCAGGAGTTGTCAAATGAAAGTTGATGTGGAAAGAAAAAGCCAAAGGAGGCCACCTTCTCAAGTGTTTCTTCAATAGCTTCATCACTCAACTTCTCATTCCCACCCTTCTTGAGGATATTGTCGCAAAATGAAGCCAGCAGTTCCGCACTTGAGCTTCCAGCTACACCCTTGTTGCAAAATATCTCGAAAGCCTCCTTTAAAGCCTAGTAAAGAGCCCAGAAATAACATTTTAGACAAAGTTAACAGGATAAGATCTAAACAAACAATACAGCACTTTCCAGCACAAACCTTGTGAAAAATAGTGTGGTTTGAAAAGCAATCATTCAGATACGTCATATACTTGTCATGCAGCTCAATCATTTTTCTGATAAGAACCTGGAAACAACACAACTAAGTCAATTTTTAATCTTCCTAACTATTACTAAGATCTTAGAGTGTACAGGTTAATAGATATACCTGTTCCTGCAAACCAACCACATTTGATGCCTGCAAAAACATAGTTGTTAGGACTTTGCACAGGAATCACCAATAAAGCAAATTACTTTATACAACTGACCAGCGCATAATTCACTACTAATTCTGTATCAAATGAATAAACGATAGCTAACCAATGCATCCACTAACTGTGAGGTATGAGGTAAGGCCGAGCAAAAGATTTCCCATCTTTTGAAGAATGCACCAATGCGGAATCAAGGCAAAAAACTACAGAAGGACCCACACCAGAATCTTGGAATGACATGTTTACTAGGATGAAAGAGCCTTGGTAGGACTTGATCCCACAAACACACTCAACATACCACAAGGGTTTAGGTTAGAAAAAATATTCATCAGAATTGCATCAGCTAGTGTCAGACTGAGATCCATAAAGGGATTACTTCAATTCTGTGGGCGGTGGAACAATAATACAATGGGCTAAATTAAGCTAGCACCAATCACCCCAGATTAAAATTTAAAATTGGATTCCATACAGATCACCCTTACAGCATATTAACTAAATTAAGTTTATTCAAAAGAGAAAAATGATATAGTTAGCCTCTCAGGAAGTGATAAATTCTCTCATTAAAAAACGCACTACATCCAATTATTTGCTCTATATATGTTACTATTACTTTCCACCAAGATTCCAATTACAATAACTGCTTGACACATGTTACGATTGATTAGAACAAAATTAAAAATAACAGCTGAATGAAGGAATGTAAAGTTGCAGAGATTAAATCATTTTATATTCCACAACATAACTGATTCTCATAATTAAATACCAGAAAAGAAGATTATGTTGCTACACTCCATTTAAAATAAAGTGCCTCTATATGTCACGACACTCGACCACACCAAAAGTTCACCGTGCATATGTGAGAGCTCCTTGTTTTAACAACCCTTTTTTGCAACACATTTATGATTTTATCTCTTCCTATAAATTAACGAATCAGGGGAACCAATTGAAGAAAATAAATAAATAAAATAAAACTAAAGTGATCCTTCCCTCAAAAAAGAAGGGGGAAAGAAAGAAGTAAACATCAGTTATTCAAGTTTAGAAACACACGACATTCCTCTTTATATTAATGCTACATTGGGAAGGAGCTTTGAAGGATATTGTGGACTTTCGCATTGAAGATGCCAGTTAATTCATGAAAGAAGTTGGCATTTGAGATCCCAGGACACAAAATTAGGGAAAACAAAGAATTAGTTTACCCAAGCAAAAAAATAAAGTAGAGATAAAAGTAAAGAATAGACATAGATACTGTGATGAGTCAGAATACATTTTCACAGGTTGGAATTGATGTACAATTGAGGTTAGCCATGAGTTAAACAAGATCCAACCACAACACGGATACACTGCCTCAAGCTAAACTTTCAACAGACTAAGAAATTTAAAAATAATAAGATGATAACAATTTTACAAAATTGGGGGTTGGGAGTGGGGGTGGGGGTGGAATGATTCAAGAAAGATCAAATTCAAGATGCTAATAAATGGAAAAAAGGATGGCCAAAGAAAAAATGTAGACCACCTTCACAGCATGTGAATAATCAACATCCACATAATTTAAACAAAATTTGGGAGGCAAAAGCTATCAAAGTATAAACTAGGTGACAGCAACACTTCTACTGGTGAAGGTTTCAGCCAGAACCACAAGGGCCTAAACATTGCAACCTCAAAAAGCTTATAGAACATTTTTCACCGACCTACCCAGAGAGAGAGAGAGAGAGAGAGAGAGAGAGGAAAAGAACCAATGAGCCTTAGCTTAGTTGGTATTAGGGTGGGATGGGGTTTTGGCATATGCTTATGCCCTATATGCATGACATTGATAGTTGTTGGCACAGCAGGAAGAGCAGTATCACTGTTACTTATCATAACCAATGAACACATTCATATAAAGTAATTACATTAAATGAAAATGGATCTGAATGATAATTACCAATGATATCTATATCATCATATAAATTCAAAAGCAAACAGCTGAGAATTTTTGTTACTGAATCACAAGATTGTATATGAACAAGCAGAAATACTCAAGCATGAAAAAAAGAATAATACGATTGAGAATATGCAAGTTGTTGCATATATTTTCCTATTACACACCTACATATGAACCCTATATAAGAGTAAGCCAAAGAGACATAAAATGAATGTTTTTTTGACAGACATGAAAATAATTTTATGCTGTCATTACATCTCATTCTCATATTAATTAAGTAGGTGAAATATTTCTGTAGGACAACTGTGGGCCTTCACAGTGAGAGCCCTAAAGACTGGATATATCTTCCACTTAATACAATATGAACTGTGCAATTATTCAGCAACATACATACAACAGCAATCTGTGTTTCACAAACTCATATGAAACAAATATAAAACAGATGATAGCAATTTAAAAGCATGCAGAATTTACAAGATTAAAAAAGGATAGGATCAGAATGCGAACCTGGTTACTCACAGCTTCTTCAGCCTGTTGGACTAAGGCTGTACCGTCAGTGGTAACATGCTGAACCAAGAAATCCCCAGGAAGTGTCAATAATGGAAAGGATATTTATGTAAAATCCTTTTGTCTACAAAATGGTGTAAGCAAAAAAAAAGAAAAAGAAAAAAAAAAGGCCAACAAACCTGTTTAAATATGGTAGCAATAGGTTCCAAGCCTTGAGTTATTTTGTGGTAGAGCCTATACATCCTAGATAGATCCTCCACCTAGACCAACACAAAGAAGAAAAAGAGGGGGGGGAGGAGGGAATTATTTGTAATTTTTGCATTATTTGCAAATGGGCAGAACAGAAATTCTTTAAATGATAAAATAATGAAATTCCACAAAATACCTTATCATCCCGGAGCAATACACGACATCCAGAATTCTCCTTTTCAAGCAATTCGTTTCCCACTACCACCAAAAGCTCATTTTGCACTTTCTAAAAAAAATATAAAAATAAAAAGGAATTATAATAGAAATGAACTGAAACCCGAAACAACTTCCTAAAAACTCAAAGGGTTGAAGATTATTGAATCCCTTAGTAAGCTTAAACCTTCAAAACAGAACACTAGAAACTTTTGAATCCTGTTTTTTGAAAAGCTTGTAATGAAAATCTCAACATATAAGAAGTGCTACAAGACTACGCATGTTTGGTGTGTTTACATGAGCTAGACTTGAAATCCATATATATATATAGGGTGGCGATATTGCCAGAGATGAAAACACTGCTTCCACAGCAATGTACCGTGCATTGCCCATTTTGCCCTTTGGAGCCAAAAAGGGAAAAGGCTCTTTTCCCACCCACGCTCATTCTTTCCCTTCAATCTTCCAAAGTTCCAAGGTGCTTCTGAGAGTCCAACCTCACCAGGTCTCCATAGTTAGATCTAACACATAATCATGGAGAATAGCCTTACCCTCCTGTGGTAGCACACCACAATAGCACCCCGTTGTCTGGTGCTGCCGGTGAGCTCTATTTTTTCAGGCAAAGACCCAGCTGCTCTCACAGGTTCTCTCTCGTCAAAGGACGCAGTCACAACCACTAGATCACCCATAACAGCTTAAAAAAATAATATAAAACCCTTCTAGAACGGTGGCAAACTCCATTTCTGGTGAAGATCTCCGCAAAAGGCACAGGTTTTTCCTCGGGCTTTGTGATTTCGTTGCATATCAAAACCCACAAATAGATGTTTACATACCCATGGCCAATCAAAACCCATGTACATGTGTATACCCATATCACTGGATGATCATGATTTTCTTTTCGTCGGAAAAAATGGAGTGTGCCTGAACCAAAAATGGTTTTCACTGGATTATCATGATTTTTTTTTCTTTTTTAAAATTAAAAAAAAAATTCTCTGATGGAATGGTGGATGTCAGACTGTGAAATGATGTTGAAATTTTGTTGAGAGCATGGGATGAGACCAGCATCCTCTTCTTTCTCCCTTATTCATTGGGAAAAAAAAAAAAAAAAAAAAAAAAAACAATTGGAGGAATGGCAGCCATAGCACTTTTTTACAAAGATTACAAGCTTTCTTTTTACAAGGTAGCTACTTGTTTCTCTTTAATTTACAGAGAGAGAGGAGAGGAAGGGAGGGGAGGGGAGGGGAGGGGAGGGAGGGAGGGAGGGAGGGAGATAGTCAAATAGGTAACTGAGTACGGACCAGTTTTAGTGGATTCGGTCAAAGCATTGAATTGCTGGCATCGCCAGTCAGTTCACATGGGTTGTTTACTGAAGCATGGAAGGACAAAATAGGCAATGCACTGTCTATTGCTGTGGAAGCAGTGTTTTCATCTCTGGCAATATTGCCACCCTCCATATATATCTCAACTCAACCAAACCTTATTCCCAACTACATGGGGTCGGCAAATACACACATATTATATATATATATATATGTATGTATGTATGTATGTATGTATGTATGAATTAAAGTAAATAAATCCTATTTTTAAGTTTATAAACATTGGGTTTTCTTGTTCGAATTTTGGTATACAAATAATTATGACTAACCTAATTCATCCATAATTTGATAACATTTTGTCAAATTTTGAATTTAAAAGTCATCCCTGCTGTGGGGTGGTTCCCCTGTTATCAAAAAATAAAAAATAAATCTAAGGTTAAACATGATTAAATAATTTTTACATAATCAGATGGGGAGTTAAAACCTATGGTTGTGAAGTGTATTCATCAAATCCATGACACCTTAGGTCATACTAGAGGGATGGCATCCACAATGTTAGCGACTGTCAAAAGGGATGGAAATTAGACACACACACACACACACAGTTAGTGAGAATTCAGTATCCCATCTAATTTCTCTTAAATTTTAATGAATAAATCAATTTATTAAAAAGAAGAAAGGGTGCATAAGTTAAGGTTCACATGCAAGCATAGAAAGTCAACAAAAATGAATCACTATAGTTCCCCAAAGAAAAAGATTTTCCCCAAAGAAAAAGATTTTCCCCATTGAAAGATACTTCAACTTCACAATCAGTGACTCAGACTTTTCAAAAGTTTAATTTTCCTCTCCTTTAAGTTAAGGTGCACATGCAAGGTCGATGATGGTAACACCAGATGAATCCCAAAGATATAAAATATGCAAGCCCACAAGTCACAAGCCACATGAAAATGGACAAAAATGCGGTCCGCCAACTGTGTCGCTTCCTTGCACAAAATGCATCTAGTAAGTATTAATAACCAACTAGTTTCTACTAATCAAATTATCTACCATCAAAAAAATGTCCATAACCAGCAAGTGAAGAACACCACCATTAAAGGAGCGAAGAGATCCACGGCCTCTTTTTGAAGGGAAAACATCTCCAATGTAAGCAAAAGCTTTAATGTAAAATTTTACCAAGAACAACCCTTGTGTTCCAACATCAAACGAACAACACATCATCATCAACCCTCGAGCAAATTTTAAGAGAAAAGTAAGCATAAAAGAGGTATTCAGTCCCCAAATAGTAGGACCACATCTTTTCTCTTAATATATCAGTAGAGAAATATCGTAGTAGACTTGACCACACCTTATGTTATACATGAAATTGTACATTTAACCACATCTTATTTTATGTGGTGTTGATTTCTTATATGGGTGCTTTTGGTGGCAGTTAATGACATATTATCATATTTGTAACCACCTGTACATTTAAAGAGTTTCTGTCTAAGTTTCTCAAAAGCTTCCATGTGCATTGGTAAACTGTAAGGGATATTCCAACAATGTACATTGGGCCAACACCCCCTTTCCTGTACGAGAGACAGATAAACAGACAACCAAATGACAAACTGATAAAGTGATGGGGGAGCAAAGAAAAAATGTAACAAGACTTCAAACCTTTAAAAAACCAGAACTCTAATACCATGTTAAACAACTACTCAACGCCAAAAACTTAAGTTGTTAGGGAATGGCCCAACAATGTATATTAGGCATTCAGGCTAACATGCATCATTTGTTATATCACTAGTAGTTAGGGAGCATGGGGGTAAATGTGAAATATGAATCATCATATAAACTTGTATTTGCATTTAGAATACAAAAATTTTGTGTTAGAATGGTCCTCAAAATAATATATATATATATATATCACCTTCAAAAGTTGAGCCAGGCCAGCTCTAATGTTATTGTCATTAAATAACATGCCACATCCCTGAAAATCCTTACTTCTGAATAAGAACTAACCTCTCTAATAGTCCTACAGCAAATGTATGGTTTTTTATAAAAGAATAAATAAAAACTAACCTCCACTAACTTGGGTTCACTGCTCGAATGCAGGTAATGGGAAACTCTCTCCCTCTCCTTTCTCAAGCATTCTTCAGCCTATGCATCACCAAAAGAGGTGTTAGGACTTAGGATTCCCCAGGTTGAACACAAAAGTACATTATAATCCAGTAACAGAATGTGTAAAAAATACATGCCTTTAACATGTAATCTGGACAAGAATCTTTGGCAATCCAGTTAGATGCCTTCCGAGAATAATAAGCTGCAGTATCTTTAAGCATGTCTGCTTCGAAATCATTTTCATAACAGTCCATTTCTCCCATTCCAATTTCAACAAAAATATCTAGAACATTCTTCAACAAAGCTTTGTCAATCTGCCCACCCTCTCGTTCTTGCTCAATCTGCTCCATGAGCAACAGTTATTTAACCACAACTTGTAACACTGAAAAGAAACAGGGTAGATGTTCAAAGCACTGAACTTACAATAGCGATTACAGCATCTTTGACTTTACCATTTAGCTCCCGGTAAACCTGAAATTGACCATAAAATCATCTTTAAATAAAGAAGCATCATAGCCAAAGTTTTCCGAACCACGCTAATATCACAAAGTTGATGCCATAAGAGAGAATTGAACAAACCAGATCACGGAAGCAAGTAAGTCCAACATCGTTAAGTGAAGGAAGTGACCTCCGAGCAATGAAGTAGCGGTCGAGATAAAAGAAAAAGCGTGAAAGCCACCTAACCATAACTTTATGATTTGCCCATCTTTTCACAAGCTCCCTTAGCATAAACTCATCATGCTTCTCTTTCAAAGATGGCAACACCTATTAAAACATACAATATGCAACAAGACCTCAGGAAAGTAAAGAATATCAAGTAATAAGAACCAACAAGATAGAAGATCAGGCAGAAATGATTCCATCTACAGGAAAGGAAATCTAAAGCAACCAGAATAGTCCATGATAGATCATTAGGCTACTTTAAAGAATAAGCAAGCACATGTATAACAACAGAACAATTTATTTACTTAGCCACCCAATAGGAAATAAAAATAGAAAAAAGGACAAAACTTTCTTACTGGTCTAATACTGGCAAGGACGCATTTGCTCATCCAGCCTCCCAACCCCACCCCCTCCCCCCCCCAAAAAAAAGAAAAAAAAAAGGCCATCGAGACATTTTCCTACGCAACTTCCTGTTCCAAAGGCTTGTTTATTTGTCTGGAAAATAATTCCTAAAGATTATCTAGAATAAAATCCTTTTGAGGCAACGGTTATGCTAATAGAAATTTTATGGTGAGGTTGATGAAAATTTATCATGCATTCATGCCTCTTCAGTCAGCTTCTTCAAAATGGATGTCCTTGAACTTCTTCATTTTTTCTCTTAAAAAAAGTAATTCATTGGTATATTTCCCAGTGCTAATCTGCAATAGATCATATACATGTTTATATTGGCTAATAATGTCCCTTTACCGTTGAAGTAATGTATTCCACGAATGCCTGTTGGTATTTGTCATAAAGCTGCTGAGAGTAGTCATGAGGAGGCTTCTGGGTACACATATCATATATGGTTCTATATTTGAAATTAAGGAGAGATTACTCCAGTGCAAATAAATAGTAACTGGCTAGACAACCACAAAATATGTATATATATAAACAGGAAAAATAAAAATAGATAAAATAAAGGGATACGTGTATAGCATCATGTAGTCTTCCGAGTTGAACTGTGTCTCAGGTTGTCCCTCTAGAATTTTCCTCAGCTTTGTGATCCCCTTCTCCATGAACTCCCATCCTTGCTCTAAATCAATAGTCTTGCGATCATTCATTGTCATGTTTCTCAGATATTATCAAATTATAATCTGCATATATACATAAAATGTACCATTACAATCCCACCAATAATTCATCCAAGAATAAACATGATTACAAAAACCCTACAAATATTTCCTCTCCCAACTGCATGGAATTGTGATTTATAGTACTGTAAGAAATAAATAAAATCTTCACTCAGCAAGGCATAAAAATATAAAATACAACCATTCAGTTCAGTTAAAGTAAGCTTTTCAATTTTTTTAATACCAAAGTAACATAAATAAAATATCCTAAATATTATTATTAAAACAGAAGATTCAAAATTTTCATTTCTCCTCTTTCCTCAGTTTTCTCAGCAACCAAACGGAGGTTAAGGCCATGATACTGAACAGATTTTAAACCAAATCCCTAAAATTCCACCTTTGTGAATTAACACACACGGCAAAAACATTGACCATATCAAAATTCGTAGGCAATCTAATTTCTGCACTGAGCAAAACGATGCACATATTAAAATCCGCAAGAAATTTATTTTCTACGCAGGAAAAAATCACAAGGAGGCGATAAACAGAGCACGAATAAACAAGAACGGAAACCCTAGAAATCAATACGTGTGATGGTGAGTATTCTGTGAGTAGAACTGCGATTTCGAACCGATGCGAAGAAGATTTAGACGGTGAAACTAAAGGCAGAAGTAATATAGGGAAGAAGTGAGACAATAAAATACCTTGTTTAGCTGTGGTGGCAGAGTAACCCTAACCCTAGAAATCGCGAAGACGAAAACCCTAACAGAGAGAGAGGGAGCGATGGGAGGAATGACAGTGGACGAGAATTGGAGAATACGTCAATTTAAAGGGGTGGGAGAGAGATATAATAGGAAGGAGAGCATGCACAACGAAGGCTTATGAGTCGTATGGCATGTCGAATTACTTTATATTGCCAAACACGCGCCAATTTATGGAGTTTGTTGATATGTCCTATTGTGATAATCTCCTTGGTTTTGTAGTAGATTAGTAATCTCTTTATTTATTTATTTTATTAACAGTATATATATATATATATATATATATATATACTGATATATATTTTTTTAATTTCAAGCTATATATACTGATATATTTTTTTTTTTAATTTCAAACTAAGACCTTAGGACCACTTGGTCCACCCCTCAAGATTATATAAATATTAATGCATATATCATATAACTAAATCTATTTTAACACAACCTGAAACAAGGACATTCCTTTTAAAGGGGAGAAACGTGTCATTAAGTATTAAGGCCATTGACTTATTTATTTATTAAGTGATTACAGGTTAGAACTTAGAACCATGGTGGGTGGCGAATTGTTGTTTTCTTTTTACATTTTTCTTTTTTGTGAAAAGGAAGATGATTATGGGTTCAAGCTTGTTAAGGAGTATTAATACCTATTTACTAATATTAGGGGTTATTAAGGGGTATGGGTAAGTTCTATCAATTGTTAATACAAAAATAATATAATAAAATATTGTCCGCAATATTATTTGGTTAATTTTTTGAATTATTAGTTAGATTATTATTCGCTCTATATCAATTAACGTTTAAGATAAAATGTAACTCTAAAATATAATAAAAAGTTGAACTCAAGACTTTTTTTGGGTTCTCTAAGAACAACTATTCTACCTCTTAGGATTTATCCTGTGATTACTTTTTAAATTTTTTTGATACCACTAATCCTCTTATGACTCCTATAAGATGTCTTATATTTTTACATAGATAAAAATAGTTGTGAAAAGTCAAAAGATGACCATTAAGGAGTACATTTTATTTTTCTCTCTCCTTGTGTTTTATTGGGTTTTAGCTATTATTACTAGAGATATGGTATGTACAATGTGCGTGTAAAACATTTACTCCGTATTTATATGATAAGTTTTCATAGTATTTATTTTGATTATAATTTACCAAAGCGAAGGAAAAGAAAAAAGTGTATGCATAACAAGTACTTTTATTCCGCTTTTAGATTTTCCTTTATTTTTTATTTTTTGTGAATCAAAGGTGAATAAAAGGTAACTAGTCAAGGATACTATGGTGGAAAGAGATACACTGGGACAACTGCTTAAGAGGTAAGCACCTTTGGTTGTTTCTGTGGGTGAAGCTATGGCCATTTGCCTTGGGTTGAAAGATGCTGTCAAAGAAGGACTTTCCATTATTCTTGAAGGGGATGCCTCTGTTTTGGTCCCTCTTCATGATTGGTCTATCCCTCCCCCGTGGAAGTTTGCAGCACTCACTTTTGAGAGTAGGGATTTGTTGTCTAATTTTGCTATGTGATCAGTTAATTCAGTTTTGAGAGATGCAAACAAACAAGTCAGCCCATGAACTAGTCTTGTGGGCTGTTAATTGTAATCATTTTGGTGGCATCCTCATCTCTTGACCTCCCCTTTCTGTGTTGTTTGCGGAGGTGGAGAATGGGGATGTGTCACACTCTGGAATTCCCTCATCTTCTAAATGAATATTTGTATATCCAAAAAAAAAAAAAACAGTGGCCTTTGTTGCTTTGTTGGTGTGGGATGAATGCTGAAAAATTTAGGCCTTGTTTGGTTGTGTCGATAAAACAAGCATAAAACCTGTTAGGACACTTGTTCTTGGAAAAAAATTTTCTTTTTATTTTGATAAATTACTTATTACTAGATGACAAAGAAATAATATAATCGGTTTATTTTCTTTATGTAATTTTCTTTTTCGATTTAAGAAACACAAAATCACAAAACTAACGTCTTCTCAAAATTAGTTCATATCTAAAATAAAAATTTAAAGTATACAACCAAACATACCAACTCAAACTCAATCGGGCAAATGATAAAAGGATTGTTGGAAAATTTTAATCATGCCCCCTTGCTTGATGAAGCCAAAGAATGCAACGTGGCATTAAAGGATGTCAAAAAACAAAATAAGGGCTTCCGGCCATGTGGCCCAGTTAACTTTGGTCGCCTCCTCTGGTGTGGGGAATTGGGGAACTTTGTCATTGAGGCTCCAATAGTTGCTCCAAAGACCGAACTAATGAAGCTCTTTCATAAATTTCGGTGGTATGGATTGGATCCACTGGCTAGCGGGGTTGCCTACCGGCCAACCTAGTCATTCGTACGAGTCCTTATTGAACTTGTTTGTAAGTTGTTCACAAAAGGTTTTCTTTTTTTATAAATTTACTTGAAAAATAGGTGTGATTTACAAATAAATATGACACCAAGAGAGTAAAGATTCATTAAAATTGGACTTTGTATGTTTTTATTTATTTACTTAATTTACATTGAAAAAAAATTCATTACATCAAAATATACCTATCCTAAGATTTGAACCTAAGACCACCCTCCTAGTAGGGAAGAGAAGTGCCACTAAACTATAAAGCCATAGGTCATTTTGTATGCTAAATACGATTCACAAGCCCATTCACGTACAAGTTAACTCATGATTATAATTATAGACTGCAAAGTTGTTGCACAAATACATTTGCAAGCTCAATTAAGTCAAATGTTGGTCCAATTGAGCTTGGCTTATATTTATCAAACGAGCTTAAACTTCAAACTGCTGTTTGATTCACTTTATAATTGATTAAATTCGAATAAACCCTTACTGAGTTTATTCATGAACAATTTGATTCTTATTTTTTTATTTTTGCTAGGCAAAACTAAGTATCCGTTTGAGAATTTTAAAACCTAGATCAGACTGGGTTTACTTCTTAACTGTTATTTGGTTCTTAAATAAACAAATTTGTAGTTGGTTTGAAAATAAACTATGTTTATATATTGGTTTTTTTTGTAGAAATTTGAATATATTAGCATGAAAAGAAAGAAAGAAGAAGAAGAAGAAAGGACTTAGCAAAAAGTGTGAAATCATAACTAGCTAGCCAGATTTATTTCTAAATGCTAGGATTTTAACTTTGCTAACTAGCTCCCAAAGTATAGGAACAAAGCAACAAAGCTAAAATATACAAAGAGTTTAAGCCACTAGGGTAGCTAGTGACGAAAGAATGTGGGACAAAAGGTTAGAGTAAGATACGTTAGGAATTTGAATTCCATCTTATAGTAGAAAAAAAAAAATAAAAAAAAGAGGTACCAAATAGCTTAATTCGTTAATGGTCTTAACCACAACTTACCATGAGATTATATTGGAGGTACTCAAATCCTAACCAACTAAATTGCTAACCATTTATGTGTTATTTCACTTAAATATCATTGTGCCATATGGGTAGGTGATGACCGGCAATTGATAGAGTCGAGTTGCGGAAAAAAGGTTTTTATTTTTTATTTTTATTAACGATTAAAAGTATTCCAACCCTTATTACCTCTAAGAATTAAAATCAAAATTGACTTAACTTATTTTCAATCAGTAAAATATACAGGTTTACCAAACAACGCTATGATTTAAACCTAGAACCTCTCGTGCCGCTTGACCACAACCTCATTGGGCTTGTCAAAGGGCTTAAAGCCAATAACGACGGATTTTTTTATTTTATTTTCCGACGTACAGACTACAGAGTTTATGCGCAGAATCCACAGTTTAGTGGCACGCGTGCGGCTCTTCGCCCGTGTGAGGCTGGGCTTTACTTTCCTGCACCGTCCTCAGCCTACTCTCAATCACTCTCTTCCCCAATTCGCAAACTTTCTCTCCTACAACCAAAGTTTCGAAACCCTAACCGGCTAACCCTAACCCTAACCCTTTGCGTTAATCCCGAACCAGAGAACAATCTTGCTTCCGTTATTAACTGTAATGCACGGATTGTGTCGATCTTCTTCATCGACCTCGGAACCTTCAATATATGGTATCGACAATGGAGGTGTTGAAGGAGAATTTATCAGAACTAGAGATGGGGAGCACTGCAGAGTCGTTTCAGAAGTTCCTGGATTCGCAGAGGGAGCTTTTCCACAGCCAGATCGATCAGCTCCAGAACATCGTCGTCACTCAATGCAAACTCACCGGTGTCAATCCTCTCTCCCAAGAAATGGTACGTTTCATCTGTGTATGCATATTGTCATTCTGGATTCAATTGGTCTTCACAGAGTAAAAATTTTCATGCTTTTCGGGTATCCGTAACTCGAGCATGCCTTGAAATACGGCTTTCAGCTCACAGCTTATTGCTTTATCTATATATATGTATATTTCTGTACATATATATATTTTTTATTGCTTGGCCCCGTTTGTTCCGTAGGAAAATATCGATTAGAAAGTTTTTCCTGGGAAAATTTAAGTATTTTGAGGCTTAATTAATTTGAGAAAATTTTTTAACCAGGAAGCTTGGGGAAATCTTATCATGTATCTTCAGTCGGTATTGGGGGGAGGGGGAAATATTCTTAAGCTTTGAATTACTTCATTTTTCATGTACAAGTTTTCATGTTTTATGCTAAAAGGAAATGCGGCTATGGTGATGGGTTTTTTCCTTGGATGATGGAGAAAAGGCGCAGAAGAGACAATCATTGTCATTCTTTTTACCTTATGATTTCATTTCGTTTATCATGTTGTTAATTCATTCTTTTGTACCTCTTTTAATGTGCAGGCGGCTGGTGCTCTTTCTATTAAAATTGGTAAGTCTTGTTAACCTCAAGGGAGATTTATGATACATGCGCTATTATATTATCTACAATTTTAATTTTAAGTTCCCTGTTTATATTATAGTTCATGCAGCTTTATGCCTGTTTGTACTAATAGATATTAATTCAAGTATTTTTCCTATTCGAGTTAGTGGATTTATTGAGCTTATTTAACCAATTTTCAGTATGAGTCAGCCAATATTCAATACAACTCGAGTTTTCAAATCATGAATTCATTCTTATGATAAATTCTTGTTGGATTACTGTTCGGCAGATTTTAGCCTTTGTAAATGTTTTCTGTCCTCGTGTTGTATCATTAGAGAAATGATTATAATTGGGTTTCAATTTTCTTCGGAACGCGTTGGTAGGAATTTTTTGTTATAAGCCTGTGGAACACCTCTTTTTTTAGACAAATAAAGTGATTTAAGATTGAGACCTTTGTGCTTAGTGATGCTTTCTGCCTGTTGAGTTTGCTTTCTGAATCTAAACTACTGCATGCGTTTGACCCACATGCAAATTTACAGGTCACAAGTTTTTTGAGTTCTGCTGCTTGTTTATTGGAGTCACTGTCTGACGACATTGTTAATTTTGCAGGAAAAAGACCTAGAGATTTGCTAAACCCTAAGGCTGTAAAGTATATGCAATCAGTTTTTTCTATTAAAGATGCAATTAGCAAGAAGGAATCCCGAGAGATCAGTGCTCTATTTGGTGTTACAGTCACACAGGTAATCTTATTCTTTTACTTCATGAATTAAAATTGCTTCAGACTAAAATATACGCAATCCATCTCCAATCCCCTTCTGTCTTGCTCCACCATTCCCTTGGGGGGGGGAAAAATGATATTAAGGGATGGGTATAAACTTTTCTTCTTGTTTTGTCCCAAGTCCCAACATGAAATTGCTTACACTGTAATGCTCTATTTGTATTTGTTTGGAAGGGTGAGATGCAGATCCTTTTAGTTCCCGTGGCTTTTAATGAAAGTGTCAAAATTGCTCTAAAATTGCTTAACTTTTTTTTGAGACTCATGTTTCTTGAATTTGATTACTGATTGCTTACAGTTTGGTATCTCCTGATTTATAGGTTCGGGATTTTTTCACTAGTCAACGTTCAAGAGTGAGGAAGCTAGTGCGGTTGTCAAGGGAGAAGTCCATTAGATCTAAAGCTTGTAAAGAACCACATGATGGGGTCCCATCGAGCTCTGATCCTCTGATACCTATTGATCCGGTTCCTTTAAACACTGTGGGGCCTGCTAGTGTTGAAGAAGCGCCTTCTTGCTTGACACAGAATGAAGCTCTGCCTGGCATAGACGACTCAGATAAACAATTTGTTGAGAATATATTCAGTTTGATGCGGAAAGAAGAAACATTTTCTGGGCAGGTTAAACTGATGGAGTGGATCTTGCGGATACAAAATTCTTCAGTATTATATTGGTACTTTTCGATCCGCTTAACGAGCCTGTCGAATGTTGTTGTATTATTGGCTCTCTTCACTGATTTATCCATTCACTTGTATGCTTGCAGGTTTTTAACTAAAGGTGGTGTGATGATTCTAGCTACATGGCTGAGTCAAGCAGCTATTGAAGAACAAACAAGTGTTCTTTTTGTCGTTCTTAAGGTATATATGTATTCTGTTGCGTTGATTTACCATATTTCTTGCCTTGTAAACCTTACACAGGGATTTAATGGTTATATGGTGTGTAGGTTCTTTGTCATCTGCCACTACATAAAGCTCTCCCAGTACATATGTCAGCCATACTGCAAAGCGTTAACAGACTACGATTTTACAGGACATCAGGTGTGTTTTTGTTTCAGAGACTTACCCCATACCTTGTTGTTTTTGCTCTCTCTCTCTCTCTCTCTCTCTCTCTCTCTCTCTCTCTGTGGTGACCTCTACATTGTTGTTGCCTGAAAATCCATTTACATTTATGTTTTGAGCATCTGCAATGTGTTTGGGTCTACTTTTGATATGTGCCACCTGAATAGCTTGATTCATGATGCCCAGAATATGGCATCAAATGTGGATGTCACCATTGGAATGGTCACCCCAGGGCCCAGACACATCATGTTTGATACCAAAATGGAGCCTGACTATGTTAAATGAATTCAGTGCTTGTGGTTGGGTTATCCATTTTGCTGGAATAGGAAATTCTTTGAATATAAGGAGAATTTTGAATTGAAGTTATTCTTTTTCCTTTTTATAGCAGAAGTAACTTATTCGAGATTCTGTAGTTTCACGTGTGTAACCAATTTAATAATTGATGTGTTTGACCATCTTTGGCCTTCGGTTGGGTTTCTCATGTATATTAGAGAAAAAATGGGAAGGAAATATCAGTAGACATTTTGATTCATATTGGTCATAAAGAGACAATATGGTTGAAAAGACAGGGAAAACAAAACGTTATCTGGAAACATTGACTCTGTCATTTATTTTCTTAATTTAAAAATTCCACTTGTTTAATGCACTATGGAGTTTCCTTTATATGAAATGAAAATATAGCTTGCTTTGGCTGTATCCCTTTAATGTTCCCTGTGATATTTTTGAAACTCATTTATCTGATTTGAAGATCAGACATATCAAACAGGGCAAGGGTTCTATTATCAAGATGGAGCAAAATATTTGCAAGAAGCCAGGCTATGAAGAAACCCAATGGCATGAAATCATCTAGTGATGCACAGAAAGATATATTGCTGAAGCAGAGGCAAGTACATATCTTTATCTCCTATACTTGCAAGATTTGTTCAATTAGTTTCTCATTACCGCACTTTAAACCTCTGCAGCATTAGTGAAGTTATGGGTGATGAATCATGGCAGTCAAAAATTGATATCCCTGTAAGTGCTTCGCCGAAATCAAATGAAAATGGAGGTTTATCTCGCGGGATATCTTTTAATTTTAATTTTTTTGCTGTACAGGGAGAGATTTTTGCTCCCTCATATGAAAGTTCAGAGAATTTCAGGTGTGGCTATGTTATTCACTTCTACATACATTCATCCTGGTTGGCTTTGTTTTTGGTTGTTGTGGAGGTATTTACAATGAATTTTTTGTTCAGGAAATTGGAACCTCCACAGGCATTGAAACTGCTGCCAGCATCCACAGATGATTCAAGTAGGAAGCACATTCGAGGTGTATCTTCATCCCGTATCCTTAGGATCTTTTTCGTTTTTTCCGGAAAAGAAATAATACATTACAAATTACAAACCTTTCAAAGAAAAGTGAGTGGATATATAAAATTCATTAGTGAAGAAATGAAGCATCCTCCCAGAAAAAAAGGAAATGAAGCATCTTATTACTTATCATTTTTTAACTTCTTTCCTAAAGATGAGTTTATTTAGTACCACTTGTTATAACATTGTTAAATGAAATGTTAGAAAATTGGCAGATTTTTATGATATTGGCAGTGGCTAAGGGTATTCAAATCTGTTGGAAATAAACACTTTTGCAATTATTGATTCCGAAAGTAGAAAAACAGACTTTTCTTTCTTCTTGTTTGAAGGGGTAACCAGAGGACTTTAGATAAAATTGTGACCATATGCTAATGTTTTTAATCATATCAGCTGCTCCAGTGACTGTCCAATCTTGGAGTTAAGCCGTACAATTTTCCTGCTGCTGCGACTACTTGTTTTTTAAATTCATGGCCTCTGAGCTTTTTCAAATTTAATTTCTCCTTACTCATTGGTTCATGAAGTCCATGGGAATATAAAATGTGTTGTCTCAAGAAAAATGCATATTAACTTGAACTACAATGAGGCAATTAGATAAAATTTTTCTGGTTTTATTATTTCTTGGTTTTCAAAAGACACATTGGAGGTTTAGTTATCTTTTATGTTTATAAAAAAAACATCATTAAGCGAGTAATTGATTTGCTAGGACTTGCGCAACTCTTGCCACTTATCTAAAGATAATCATTATAATGTCATTGATGATGACAATCATAAAAGGTGATTACCTTGCTATTGGGGTTAAATCTCATATAAAAATGCTGCCGATCAGATATCCCAAAGTGCATGTGACTTAGATCGTAATCCCTTTGCACAAGTGCTCTACCCTCAGTTTTGAGTGGAAATATTCAACATTGACAGGACTGGCATGATCCTTTCATTGGTTTTCATTTTTCAAATGCAGTAACTGTTGTCAGAGACCTGCCGGTTATTGCTGTAGCTACTGATTATTTGGAACATTGTAATTTGAATGGCTGTTTTTTCTCAGTCCTTTAGTCTTGGAATTTTGCTTATCAATACCTTTGTTAATATTGTTAGATTTTAAGAGGTCAAGTTGGCAATAAACAGTTTCCATTTCAATTCCTTGGAAAGGAGAGGGGGTTTATCTTTCCTTGTGGATGAAATCCAGTTCTAAATGTCTATCTTATTTTATTTTTGGGAACTTCCTAAATCTAATGAAAAGAGTGAAAAAAGGAAAACAGAATATTCAGTTATTGTAAACAAGGTTAGTACAGCTAGGGTCTAATACTTCTATTAAAACACTGACAAATTCTTAGCACTAAATGAAGAGAAATCTGTCAAACCAATTTGTGATGGATAATCATATTGCTGGGGGTAGTGTCTACAATTTTATTCAGTATGGTCTTTACTAATTTAAAGGTTGCCACATTTCTTATCCTTGACTCCTGCTTAATAAAAGGCTTTTTCCACTAGAGAAACTGTTACCTTGAACCTTTTTGATATGGGAATATCAATTGTTCACATTGGGATCTGGAGAATGAGAACAACCTTGAGTGTCCTGAAGCCACACTCTTCTGGAGCCAATTAAACCCAACATAGTTCTTCTTCCTTGTTTTGTCTTCATATTGGGAATTCATACTGTAATGGAAGAAAGTTAAATAAAGAATTTAGAAGGCTGAAAGGAAGTATCTTCTGAAAAGGGACCAAAAGTAGAAAAAATGCAATAAAAATGATTCACTCTAAAGCGAGAGTGGCTTCTTATCACTCAAACTCATACATTAGGCACCCCTTTTTAGCAAGGAACTTAGTTGCTGACTTTGAAGATATAGGAGTTTGAGGACAATTGGCTGTGATGACTTTCATTGGAGGCCTTTCAAGGATAAACCCCAATATTTTGGCTGATGTAAACCCTTGCAGTTTCTTTGATGAGTGATGTTGGATGGCTTTTTAAATAAATTAGACATTTCAATGCGTACAAAGGAACTGCAGTAATAATTTTCTACCTACTTTAAGCACATTATGGTAGGAGTCTTCATTCTTCAAACATTTTTTTTTCCTATTCATCTCTTACTAGATGTAACCTATTGAGTCTAGGATAAGTTTCAGGGACAATTGCCATGGGGCCTCCAAAAGCTTTTAAGGAGATCCCAAAGAAAATGGTAATGACTGAAGAAGCAGCCCCAGCTTTGTGGCCTGATTGGATGAGAAAATCTGAAAGAAGCAGCCACTGCATGTATTTTCAAAATTTTATTTTGTGACCTGACCTAATAGTGTATATTACTTGAGAAATAAAAATGGTGGTAACTTCACGTAATGGATTTTTGTTGAGTTGGATGAGTCTCTGGACTTATTCAAAAAACCACTCTGTTGAAGACTTGAACGGTTATCAATTTCCCTTAAAATCTCCCCTACTACTTACTGGGCAGGGTTAGGCTTGGGATTTGACACCATGTTCCAATTGAATGAATTGCCCCTTGAAAAATTTTCATGAAGAGGCTTCCTTAGTAATGTGCAATGGAGATCTATCCACCTAAGGGGTCTACTCGAGAATGCTTTGACCTGAAAAAAGTTTTTAATTTTTTTTATCCAAGCACCATACCTTAAACTTCTGTTTCAATTGGGAAAAAGTGAAGAATGCAGTGTTTACTTCTTCCCTTCCTTGTCTTCTTGATGAGAACTCTAACTCATAGTTCTGACTACTGGATTTAATTCATCTGGAGATTTGGTTGTATTTCACCCTGAGTGGATAATGAAAGGCCTCTATTTAATTTGTAAATTCTTTTTATTTGGTTTAAGAACGCAGGAAACAAAATACATATTTTCAAGATTGCTCAGCTCCCCACTTCTGACCTGTTGTATGCTTCTCTTTGTATTTCTCTTTCTGCATTGCTTCTATATCTAAATGGTTTCTGAATGATGCATATGCAATTATCAAGTCTTATGTCATATGTATGGAAAAATGTGTAGTTAATTACCTTAGCTACTTACAGAAACAAGAGAACGCAGAAAAGTTCTGCTTGTGGAACAACCAGGTCAAAAAATGGCCGGAAGAAGCTTGCAGGTTGCAAGAACGGTGTCAGCAATTCAAGGCCGTCCAATGTCGGCTGATGATATCCAAAAAGCAAAAATGCGAGCTCAGTTCATGCAGAGCAAGTATGGAAAAACCAGTACCTCTTCTAATGAAAGCCATGAAGTGAAGACTGAAGGTTTGAACAAACCTTTAACTAATGAGGCCAGTGTGTTGCTTCCAGCATCAAAAGTTCTTGTTCGGCCAAAAATTGAGGAACATAAGAAACCTGTGATACTTCCCTCGAATATTTCTAGTCGGCCAGAAGCTTCTTTTTATCCAAAGCCAAGTTTGGACTTAAAAGAACCCTTATGGGAGAAGTGCAAGAGGGTCCAGATTCCATGGCAGACACCGCCAGGTACATCTTCTTTTAGTGCTTCTTTATTGGTTCCTTTTACTGTTGGTCAAATCATTTTGTGTAGAAACAACTTCTTGTTTACAGGAAACAAAAAGACTACATTTAGGAAGTTCCTTGAATATCATTTTAAGAAAAGCAGAAAATACCATTAGTAATTTCCGTCTATTTTCATGGAGATTCAAATGGTTCCCTGCAGCCGCAGATGCTGACTTTTTATTTTTATTTTGCCTTCTTTCGTCCTTGTTTTTTTGAACTGGATGGAAATCACACCCTAAACTCTTCTCTCTTGGGAAGCTTCAGTTGTAAATAATTTTCTCAGTCTCAAGTGGTTGTCAAAAGCAAGACATATTTGGACAAATGTGTCTCAGGCCTCCTTTGAAAGTAAGATACTAGGACTAGATGGGGCAGGACATCTGTATGTCAGAAAATTTTTAGATCACCCATGTTATTTCAACATGTGGTTGTGGATCATCGGAGCTAAGGAATTTTCAGATTGCTTTGTATAACTTATAATAATTGGGCAGCAAATTAATGCAATTAGATCGTATTTCGTCGTATGAAATTAATGTTCTCTTATAAAGGTTTTGCCAAATCAACATATTAAAATCCCTACCAGATTTTCATGAGAAAGATCTCATATATGTGGCAGTTGAATATGGCTCTGAAACCTTCCACATTCCCCCATATGTTCTCTGCATGGATATTAACTACGCACGACCACAGTACTAGTGCAATGTAGCAAAACTTCATCAGTACATTGCTTTAATAGGAACAACGTCAGGCAGTTTTAAGGATTGGTGCCTTACCAGGAGGCAGAAAATTCTAAGAGGGTATTTGCACACCAAATGAAAATAAGATTATTCTATTTTGTTTCTCATAGCATTTAAATGCTTTTAATTTTTTTTTATAATACCTAAAATACGGTCGTTTTAAAATTTCATCAAGATTTCATTTTTTTATATTAAAATTTTCAATTATCATTTTGGCGTTGGCTCCAGTTTATACAATCAATCTAAGTATTCTAATGCTATGTAATTCGACATTCAATCCTTCCTTTCCCTGTGGTGTGTGAATGCACCATCAGTTTTCTTTCCATGTGCTGCCCAGTATATCTAAGAAGCTGCTGTCATTGTGAATTTGAGTACTGATCCAGCTTCAAATTATGATTGCTTTATGATCTTTTATCTTATATCTGGAGGCAAAATTTGGATTATGTAATTGAATGCGAGGTCTAATGCACGTGGTTTCAATTATAAAGCAGTACAATCTACCAATCGAGCTAAGTGTTTTACTGCAATTACTGATCATGAATTATAGGTTGTAAAGTAATAGTGGAGGGGTTGTTTTGGGAATCCGTGGAGATCAGATGAGCCTAATGCAAGTCCGTCTTCATTGGGTCAAAAAGTTGGAACTTAAGAATTTTAGTTATTTGGTTACCTTACGACCGACATTAAAACTCTTATGACTTGTTGAACTATGATGATTTTAAGTTAATAACATCAGGGTTCTTTATCTGACTCTTCAATTTTTATTTTTATTCTTGTAATTTTAAGCCGATGATTGTTCATGTGACTCTCAGCGAGCTCATTCACTCTGGCACTATTCATCTCATTTCTGGATTTGCACCTTTTACAGGGTGTGAAGGAGGACTATGACTAATGGATTTTGTCCACTTCCATCTAAATTTCATTTCTTCCTCTTCTCTCTCTCTCTTGATTTTTTATCCCTCTGACCTTTTGGTAAAACCACAATGCTGCTGCCACTTTGATCCAAAGCAGTAGTTAATACTTTCCAGGGGACGTTACCAACTTCTTTATAGTTCAAAGGGCCTTTTAAAATTTTTTTTTTTCGTGTTTTTGTATTTTTCTTCCAATCATGGACGGAATGTGGTTCATCTTTTCTTTATTTTGGTGTTTCACATCTTCTCCTAAGTCTCCCTCTGTAGTTCTCTTTCATCTTGTTTTTGGTGAAGAAACCTCTTTAATGTTCAATGACATTGTCTGCGGATTTCAGCTTTGTCTGCTCTTGTCCTTTCTGCAGAAATAAGGATCAACAGTGTCTGGAGAATTGGCGATGAAGCAAATAGCAAAGAAGTTGAAGTTCAGAAAAACAGGATTCGGCGGGAAAAGGAAACTGTCTACCGGACAGTCCAAGAGATCCCACATAATCCGAAGGAACCGTGGGACATCGAGATGGACTATGATGACACATTGACCCCAGAAATTCCAACTGAACAGCCACCAGATGCCGATAATGCAGAAAAACAGGTTTCCCCTCGTGAGTGTGAGAATAGAGCTGCAGTTACATCTGCGGCGACGACGTCTCAGATTGGTGGTGGAGCTGCTCCTGAACCAGATCTTGAGTTGCTTGCTGTACTACTGAAAAACCCGGAATTGGTTTTTGCTTTGACTTCTGGCCAAGGTGGTAATTTATCGAGTGAGGAGACCGTGAGGCTGCTTGATATGATTAAGACCAATGGGGTTGGCTTACTGGGTAATTTAAATGGGGTAGGTGGAAAAGCCGAGAGGGTCGAAGTTTCTCTTCCATCCCCCACTCCTTCAAGCGATCCTGGAACGGTGCGTGACTTAGGGCTCATACTGCACAACACTTGCAATTAATCATGGAATTATTGCCAATTCTCTCTCTCTCCCTCTCTCCCTCTCTCTGTGTCTGCCTATAATTCCAAAATAAAAGTTTATGCGTTTGGTTTGATATTGGGATTGGAGATATTCCCCGTGAGATGGACTATTCTGCAATAATGTGCAGCGGAAAGAGGTCAACAAGGCCAACGAGTTAGATCTTTTACTTTGACTTTGTGTGCTGTGGTCATACTTTTTCATTGGCTACCATCTCAAGATGTTGGGACTTTTGGTGCTGTGATCATACTTGATTTTGTACCATAGTATACCATGCCCTGTTAGACATCATATAACCAGACCAAAAATTGCTAGCACACAACACACAACGTCAAAGCTAAAGATGTGAACTGGCCTATTTGTTGACTTTTTTTTATTCTGGGGGGCTGCTTCACCAGCTGTCACTTCAAGAGATGTCATCCTTCCCCTTTGGGTGATTGCTGCATGGTGAAAGTCCCATGACTGGGGCGTTGTCAATGGGTCCTCTACTTCCTGCCCAAATGATATTACCATCCAAACGGATGCAAAATATGGAAAATATAGAATCGAGAGGGTAGGTAAACGGTCATTGAGGTCCCACGCCATTGGTCAAGTTTCTTTGTATTGGCGTTCCCCTGTTCTTGTTGGTGGGGTCTCCATTGAATGGGAATGGCAGATGCTTGTATCCCATGCTTGCTGCTTTGAATACTCAATTAATCAAAGACAGTTTATTCGACCCTCGATGATTATTATTATTATGATTATTAATTTGCCTCTGCTTACTAATGGAAATTTGTTTATTTGTTTTTGTTCTCTTTTCCCATTTTTAAAATTTTCAGGGTGGATGGAGACCAGAAGTTGCCAAGAATCCTTTTTCGCGGCAAAGTTCAATGGCATATGCTTCTCCCGGAGTCGCTGTCAGCACGCCTACATTGGAAAAGCTTCCTCCCACAAGCTTGGTGCAGCAGCAATTCTCAACCGCTAACAGAACAATACGGCAACAACCTACAAGCATCCCATCACTGTCCCACCAATTTCCTGGAGCAATGTCTACATTCTCAATGCCTCAAACAACAACTGTCATATCTGAGAGGCGACTACCTTCTGTAATTCCTTCTATTCACCAGAATGACCCCACCAATCCCATTCTTCATTCACCAACCCCAGAAACGGTTTTTTCCATGAAAAATTTACCCCACACCAGCATGCCCACACCAAACCTTTCAGCTGCAGCTGCCCCTGCTGCGCGAGTAGAATCAACGAGTAATGTTAAACCTGCACCTGTATCTATTGTAGTGAACACACCAGATAGAACAGCCATTTCATTCCCATTACATCCCTTGTTGCCGACGCCTGCACAGCAACAAACACAGCCTCAACAACCATCCCTTATACCTGAGCTTACTCCGCAGTTGACACCTCCATACCCCACTAGGCCAACAGTAAACCCAGGCCCTACGCCCGATCCCTGGAGAGCTAGGCAGGGTTTGGCTTCAAATCCCTGTTTTCAAGCTAATCAAAACAACTATAATGCATCCATCGGAGGAGCTGTGCAGCCTCTGATGCTGTCGGGTCCTCCTTGGGAAAGAAATGAATACGTAGGTGGTGAGGAGTTTGAAACATGGAGTCCGGAGGGTAGTCCAAGTAGATCTCCTGAGTATAATATATCAGGATGGAACATTTCAGAAACCAGAATGAATTTTGACCGGAATTATAGACCGGACCGGTCAAGACCTCGGAATTCTTCTGGGTACCGTGATCATAATAATAATAGGCATGGAAACAGAAGGTGGCGTGGGCGGGACCGGGACCGTGACCGTGACCGGAGGCGTTGAGTGTATCACTATTTTGGCATGGGGGTTGGGATTCCCAGACTGGTTATATATAGAGTGGATTTGTTAATAATGGGGTTTTAACAGTTTTGGTGGCATTCAGACTTCAGAGGTGGAGTTGGAAGTCTCAGATTTTTACATGGAATTTGATGAGCCGAACGCTAGAACTAGTGGATTTTATCTTTATATATCTGCCATTGCAACTAGTCAGAATGTTCAGAACTTCCTTTTGATATTTAATTGGGCTCGAAGCACCTACAACTTGCCAAAAATATTTCATCTCTGTCTTTTTCTCACCCCCCCCTCACAGAACTGTCTTGGACTGGGCCTTGTTTGACCAATAGCTAGGAACTGGAAGATCGGGTTTGATAGGAAAGTTGGTCTATCAGAGTCAACTTGAAATTTGATAAGATTTGATTGAGGGAACGGCTATTGCAACCCCCCATTCTTATAACCTCATCCCTTTCTTTTTACTTTTTAAGATTTTATGAAAAATATAAAAGGTTTTTGCAAAAACCAGTCAATTGGTCCGTTAGAAAACATCATTTTGAATAACTTTGCAGAAGAAAGTTTTTCCAAAATTTATCGTTTAGGTAGACTTTTTGGCAAAACATGAAATAAATGCTATAAATGGCTTAAAAAGTATATTTAAACAATAGATTTAGGAAAAACTTTCTTCTATAAAGTTGTTCAAAATGATGTTTTCTAATGGATATCATGGCCGGTTTTCATAAAAACCTTTTATATTTTGTATAAAACCTTAAAAACCTAAAGATGAGGGGTAGGGTGATAAGAATGAGGGGTTGCAATAGCCATTCCCCTTGATTGACTTGCAAAGTTGTTCACAGTGTTGGGCTCCCATAAAAGGAGAGCGAGCTTCTTGGGCTGTTGGACAGCTCAAGGACGCAAGACCGTGGACAATTAGTGACTCAGAGATCATCCTTGGTACGAAGTTGGTGCCTGTCCGAAGTTCTCCACAATCGGGCTAAGGTTCAACTAAAATGATCTTTACCTCTGGAAATGTGGTCTTCTAGGGGCATTTTATCCAAAAACATGGTTTCGACAGCTTGTGTTTACTCCTAATCACCTACTCACATGTGATGTATGCTGGCTGCCAAGTGATTAATCCGAAAACAGGGTTTGTTTGGGAAACAATTTTTCATTTTGGATAGTGGATACCATAAAAACAAAACAAAAAAACAGTAAAACATGTATTTTTGAAAACTAATTTTTAAAAACGGCCAGTTTTGAAAAATTATCAAATTAATAATTTCGGTTTTTTATTTTTTTTATTTTCTATTCAAGAAAAATAAAGTCATTAAAAACAAAATATTTCCATGATTATTTACACTTTCTTGGGAACACATTCTTGACGGAGCCAACATGCCCGTTTTGGAAAAAAAAAAAATTAAAAGGGGAAAAATGCCCTTAATGACCCCATTATCTGATCATATGTTGTATCATGAAATGGCTAAACTATCCTTAATTATCCGTAACCAAGACCCTGCACCCTTATTGGTTGTTGCATAGCTTCATCACAACCCGGATGCAGCATATCTCTCTCACTACCGTTTTTTGGGTGTGAAATCCAATAGCGTCGTTCACAAGCTATATATATGTTCTTTCCGATTGAGGTTTAAGCACAGCTTCCTCCAACATCCAAACCCCTAAAACCAAACCAACACAAAACCCCACACAAAAAAACATAGAAAACGCTTTTTAAATTCAACAACAAAATCTAAAGTCACTGAAAGCAATGGGGTTCAGATTCTACAATCTCAATCCCATTTACAAAACATATATCTCAAGACTCTCTTCTCACGCCTACAAGAATCTTCGCCCTTCCCCTTTAATCCAAACCCTAAATCCTCACTTACATGACACTTCCTTCATCTTCTCTGACAAACCCAATTGCTATATCTCAAAAAGGTGGCACTTAGGCAATTCTCGCCACTCCCATGACCACCACCACCACCACCACGACGGTTCCGGCGAGGAGGGGGAGAAAATTTTCCAATTGGGTCTCGCCGCCGACATCGGGTTAGCTACTGGAAAAGCTTTGACTGGGTATTTAACTGGAAGCACTGCCATTATCGCCGACGCGGCGCATTCGGTTTCGGATGTGGTAATAATAATAATATAGTTTGCTTGTTACTTGCCCCGTATTATTTCAGGACATGTTTGGTTGTTCCATGGAGATTGAATGGCTCCATTGTATTTTACACAGCATTGCAGGTACGAAATGGAAAAGTTGTATGCAAAATACAGTGAAACGACTCAATTTCCCCGGGACATCCAAACGAGTCCTCTGTGAAATGATATTGTTATTATTTTGTTTGAAGATAGCGTTGAACCGTTTGAAGATATTGATTTGGTTTTAACTGTGGGTTTGCTTGCGTTGCGTTTTAATTTTGTATCAAGCAGAAGAAAATTATGAAGTAAAATAGCTTTACATTGAGAATACAAGTGAAAGGTAGCGGCATAATGCAGGACCTTGTCGTGAACTTGTGACCGTGTTTTAAGTTGGAATTTGATAGATTTTCTTTACTATTCTTATAGTATTTCCAGCTCCATCAAACACGCTCTTATGGTCTATTTATTTACTTGATACTCTTTACTGAATTAAATGCCGCCATTTCATCTTTGGAAAGGCCATTTCATATGTTTTTTCTAAGTGCATTCTATTGTCAATTCTCCCAGCATGAACCCAAATACTTAATTTTTCTTTTTTTTTTTTTGTTTTTTGCTCAATCATTCTGTCCCTAGGTATGTGGACTTACTGTAATCAGCAGGCTGAGCACAGGGTCATAATAATTGATGATCTTATCAGGGTTCTAATGATTGATAATCTAAACTCTTCTAAGTTTATTGTTTTATTGAGAAAAAAATATAGGGTGTGCAAGGATCTTGAAATGGATTCTCCAGAAATATGACCCTGAGATTGTTATTTCTTGACTTTGCTCATGTCCACTGTGATCTTGTTTGGTGTCATGATTGTAACTGAGAAGTGTACCATCATATTGATAAGTAGGTCCCACTTCAACTATTTTTAACTGTATTATCACACCCTTTTTTTTTTTTGGTTGTGTGGCCTCATAGAACTAGGGATTGAAATAATTGTGAGATCAGATTCTTTTAATATGCTCCTATCTATTTATATTCTTATTTATTTATTTTTTCAGATTTGGTGTAGGAATATTTCTTTCTCCTAAGATCAACTTTTTTTTATAAAAAATAAAATAAAATGATATTTACATTATTTACTCTCTGCTTATCATCATTCATTTTTTGTATTGCAGGTTCTTAGTAGTGTTGCCTTATTGTCATATAAAGTTGGAAGAGCTCCTAAGGACAAAGATCACCCATATGGTCACTCTTGATTTGTACCTACACACTACTCCATTGATACCAATTTATGCGTACATAGTTTGTGATTTATTGCGATTAATTTTGTTATTTATGATAAAGTGATGGAACAAAAAAAAAAAAAAAAAAGAAAAAAAAGAAAAAAAAAAAAGCATCTCATAAAGGAAAGTAAAGTTCCTGAGATGCATCTCATGGGTGGGTCCAAAGGGCATCTCGTAAGGGAATTAGCATAACTATGTTTTCACAACTTCCTGGTTAATTTATGTGCTAACCATTCATCAAGGAAAGTAAAGTTCTTATGATTTGAAGTATTTAGTTTTGAATGAATCAAGTTGCATTACAGTAGGTTTATGCATTTGAAAATATCATTGTTGTATTTGGAGAACAAGAACTAGTTGAAAAATATCCCTCAGTTGCAAGTAGTGATTGATGATATATTCTTTTTTTTTTTTTGAATGAAGTAATTATTGTATTAGAAAAGAAGAGGCAAAGCCCATGTACATAAGATATATACAAGTGCTAACCGAAAAACCAAAAAGAAAAAACCCCAATCTATAGTTTTAACATATCTAAAAAGCAAACAAAAGAGAGGTGCCCTTTCACTTTCTTCTCCGCTCTTACAAGAATTATCTTTAGACCAGGCATGTTGAAGGACACCTGATGGTAGTTCCATAATATCTCCTGATAGTCAGAGGCAAGCTCCCAACGTGGAACTTAGGGCTTTTTGTAAGGGAAGAAGATGTGAAAATAGTACGGGTAAGGGTGGAGACTCTCTTCCCAAATCTGGGAATTGGAGCAAGAAGCCTCCTTGAGTAGAGGAAAGGGAGAAGACAGAGAAAGGGGAAGTGATGGAATCCATGGAGATTTCACAAAGGAAGGAAAGCTCTCTTTGAAGTTTATATATATGTACGTATGTATTTTTTAATTTATTTATTTATTTTTATAATTATTTTTTAATGTGTCATGTAATCATGTGTAACCATAATCACTATATAACCAAAAAATTTTAATTGTGTAACAATGCTCTTGGTCTTTATAATCCCAAAGGTTGTGAATCCTTGTAAATGAGCCATTAATGGCCTTTATATAAAGATTTAGAGTGCCCCGAGTGGTGGGATTATATTGGTTAAATTCTCTAACTAATGGGAGTCCTTCCAACTCACGGTGCCAATGGACATTATAATCTCAAAGTTGTGAATTATTGTAAACGAGCCAGTAATGACCTTTATATAGAGATTTAGAGTGTTGCGGGATTATATTGGTCGAATAATTTAACCAATGGAAGCACTTACCACTCATGGTGCCTACGGGCTTTTATGGCTGCAGGCCATGAGCCCATTTTAATGAGCCTGATCTGAGCATGTCTGTGCCCTGATGGAGAATATGCACCTTGTTACCCCCACAATAACTAAGGCAAAAGACGTGCTGCCCTGATTATGGGGCGAGCCACTCAATTAGCTCAGTTATCCCCTGATCCAGTCACTGATCTGAGACCCTAAAGCTCTCCCAATGAATGGGTTGATACGGCTTGTTTTAGTGCCTCAGCCAGCACTGAGCACCAATTAGGCCTTCCTCGGGTCCTACCATCGGCTTGGGTAGGTGTTAAATGTTGGGGTTTAAATAAAGAGGTAAAGAATGGGGGTCCATGAATTGTCGAAATTACTTTAGGCACAGAGCCTTGATACTTGATAAGCCCCCATTAATAGAGGGAGGCGTTAGGCCCAGATAAACTCCTATTGAAGGGGAGATGCTAATTGACTTTAGATGTTACTTGTCAGCTCCTATTAGCAACTACTAGTTAAGACTAGGGTGAAGAACCCCTTTTTTTTGGGATAACAAGGGTGAAGAACTTGGCCATGATGTAATGCTTGATCTTACTAGAACATTAATATACAAAATCCTTATTTTCCATGGGTCCTTGGATTCAGATGACCCTTATGTTTTGTATCCCACATTTTCATGTAATGATCTCTCATATTTAATGTACAAAAATGCTAGTGGTTTGCTAATATGAATGGTGATCCCTTGGTGTTGTCTTCTCCTTATTTTATAGATGGTGCTCATGATGATGACAACATTCTTAATAATAATGTACTAGTAAATTTTTTTGAATAGGTACCTTTCTTCTGCATACTCATGCTTACATGTTTTAATTGTGTCTCAATCTTGATATGTTTTAGGACATGGTAAATTTGAGACTCTGGGAGCCCTTGGAATTTCTTTTATGCTTTTGGCAACAGCTGGAGGTATTGCATGGCATACTTTAGACCTTTTGCTGGTATGGCTTCTTTTCCCCTTTTCTCTCCTCTCATCTCAAAGGAAACTGTGCTGTTAATATTTGATCAACTTCTTTCGTCAGTCTCACACAATCTTAATATTTAGAAGTTTAGAGTATTTTTGGATACAACTTAACAGTGGCATATTACTATGTTAGAAGTAATTGTAGATTCTCTCCTTCCCTTAGAATTCATTGTTTCTCATCTGCAGGGATTGTTGTCAGCAGCTCCTGAATCAGTTAGTCAGTCGCTACCGCATGAGCACATGCATGGCCATCATCATGGTGGACATCACCATGGAGTTGATATGGATCATCCTATTCTAGCTTTGAGTATGACTATTGTATCAATATCTGTTAAAGAAGGGTAGCCCACTTTTTTTCAAGCATTAAATACATAAAATTTTGTGCTTATTCCACTGCTATATAAAGCGGATTGATATTTTTTGGATACCTTAATTTTTTCCTAGTATCTTCTTGTGACTGATTTGTTCATGTAGATCATTATATTTTGCATTATAATGATTTAGGATTTGCATTTTAAGTGACAAAGGCCTTGCCGGAATTTTTTAAGCTGGGTTGATTGATCTTCTTTTGCCGTTCCTCTCATTCCAGGACCATATTTTGTATGAATCATAAGCCATCAGTTCCTTGTCACTACCTTAGTCCATGTACTTTTTGACCTTTCTCTTGTCCTTGTTGAACTTTCAACTTCATATTGTTTCACTCCATATTGGTGCAATAACTAGTCTGTTACTGAAGTACTGAACCATCTCGGCCCTCTTTGTCTCATCTTGTCACCTAATGGTTCAACCTTAATGTTTTGATGAACATGTCCATTGTAAATCTATTCTTTATTATCATGCCACACTTTCATCTCAAAATACTCATTTAAGCTACAATCATTATATGGATGTGGGGTTTCTTGATTGCCCAAAGTTTGTATCATAAAACGCTGCTGTTGTTCTTATTTATTGGTTTTATGTGTTTCTTGATTGCCCAAGGTTTGTATCATAAAACACTGCTGTTGTTATTTCCATCTTATTGATTTTCTGTGTTTCTTGATTGCCCAAAGTTTGTATCATAAAACACTGTTGTTGATTTTCTTATCAATCGGTCCCTCCTTATGGATGCTGAAGCCTTAAGATAATCAATATCATCATTCTTAGACATCCCTTTGCCATAATCATTATTGTTCCCTCATTTGACAGCCAAATTTTCTAAAATTACTCTCCAGTTTGGCATTTTGAAGAAATGTTATTATTTATATCGTCATTGAAAGAAGGGAAGATCTTTTGTATTTTGTGTGTTAATACTCAATTTTCTTAAGAAATGCATTACTTATACTTATTTGAGTCCAAATACTTATACCCTTATGTGATTAGTTTTTGAGATCTATCCAAATAATTATGCTATATTGGATCTTTTGTCTATTTCTGAAAGTGAACAAGTCTATCCTCTTTACTATGCAATCATTGTTACGTATGCATGTTTGTTTTACCTATAGGCTTTACTGGATAACAAAAAGAGCGGGGGAAAGGGGAGGCAGTGGATTGATGATAGCAAATGCATGGCATCATCGTGCAGATGCCATCTCGTCGGTGGTTGCTCTCATTGGGGTTGGTAAGAACCTTTGGTTCTTTTAATGACTGGATATTGTTAACTATAAAGTTATTTTTGGTTTATATGTCCTTGATTAATTATCTTGAATTGTTTATAATAGTTGGGGTTGGGGGAATTCTTAATTGAGTTGAGTTGAGTTGGGATTAGTTAATACAGAAAATGGAGATCATTGATTACTTTCTAGCAGTTTGAGAGCTAATTTACTGATATCTATCTACCAAAAAAAAAAAAAAAAAGAAAAAAGTAAGAGAGAGAGAGGGCTAGTTAACAATTTATATTGCTTGATGATGCATTGGTGCTAGAATTCAAATTTCAAAGTCATTGAATACTGATTCAGGTTCTTCTAACTATGAGTACAGATTTATGATCTTGTAAACCCTAGTTCAGGTTTTCAATTTAAATTATCTTATATTTTAAGCTGTTTCCTCTATGAGAGAAGTATTTCAGAATTACAGTGTTCTAAGCCTTGTTTTGATCTTATTTAATAATTTATGTTATGTCTGTAGAATTAATGTAATAACTTTTTTTTTTTTTTTTTTTTTGATTGGATTAACATACAGCATACTGGATTACCTATTCTAGGTAAACCTTTTTGACTTGTCCAAAATTATATTAACTTGAAAATTTTGAAGACTACCATGTAATTTTTGTTATATATTAGAATGCTCCTCCAGGTTTATATTTCTGACCTCCCTTGAGGAATATACACATAGACCTCCCTTAAGGTTTCATTGATGTTAGCATTGTCCTCTCCAATGGTTGGAAGGGGCTGAAATTGATGGAGGTGCATATAAAAAAGCAGAGGGAGTGAGGCTATATGTTTTGAATTGTTTTACCTTTCCCCAAGGTTATTCAAAATGTGAAAGAATTTATTTATTTATTTATTTATTTTGTAGCTGGATGACCCTGCTAGAAAATTTGGATAATGATGTGTGGAATAGTGTGTTTTATGCACTATTGTTCCTGCTATCTGTTTTCAAGGACGGTTGTGATGTCCATATTTGCAAAATGTCTGAAGTTACTGGGCTAGCTCATAATTTTTAGCCTTTTCAATTTATAACATAAATTTCATTACACCACCCATTGCTGTTCTATCTTGTGAACACTCACTGACCATGGATCGTTCATCTTGACTTTAGGAGGCTCTATTCTTGGAGTAAAGTTTCTAGATCCACTTGCAGGCCTTGTTGTCTCGGGCATGATTCTAAAAGCTGGACTTGAATCTGGGTATCAGAGGTATATCTTCTATCCTCATTTATATCTGCACCACTGCTTAGTGTGAATCATTGACCGCCTTTTTCAAATCTCATGATGATTTTTTGTAATTATGATTAGTTTAGCCATAAAAGAGGTCAAGCTTCATTGATTTCTGGCAAATGTATATTGAAGTCAAAATAAATTTAAGATCTAGAAACTTGATTTAATATTTCTTTTTCCATGTTGACATTAGTTTGCTCAAAGGTCAGAATCAGTTGGCTTATATAAAGCCATTTTTGTAGGTTTGCCTATAACTTTACGAATTGTTTAATTGTTATCCTAGGAAATATGAAGTTTGAAGCTGGTGTAAATGGCTAGCAAACTCTCTGGACAAATTTATATCTTTGTACTTATAATTCCAAAATTGTGTTTTTAATACATATCTTTACCTTATCAAAAGAAAAATTCCAAAATTGTGATTTATCATCATGTGGCCTTAAATTATGTTTTTTGATGGCCAAACTGTCGAAGTAATTGTAAGTCCCATACTTCTTTTGCCCTTTTGGTGGGTGATTTTCATATCTGATATATTTTCTGGATTAATGTCATAGTGTCATGGAACTGGTGGATGCTGCCATCCCAGCGGAGCATCTGGATCCTATTAAACAAACAATACTACAAATTGAGGGTGTCAAGGTAAGTGTGAAGGATTTGAAAATGCTTTTTGAAAGAAGATTGCTTTCCATTTCGATGTATGGTGTACCATCACTTCTTTTGATTGCCTGAAGCCCCAAACTTTAAATAGATACAAAAATATCAAAAGGATATTAATTAATTTCCAGCTCTGGGCTATACACCATGGCATTGCGCTTGCTTGGAGGGATGGCATTCAAAAATTAATAGTGGAAGTTGGCTCCCAATTAGTCATTGCCTTTCTAACAAAAGGTCTTCTCGTCCTGGTCCATGCCCTTCTAATTGAACCCTGCAGATCCCTTATTTTTTTGATGTTGGGACTGTTTTGCGTTCCTACTTCCTATAGTGAGGGTAATTACCTTGCTGATTGGTTGTCTAACCTAAGCCTATCCTGCCTTTGGTTTTTACACTTCTACTGTATACAAAAAACCCATAGATAATTAGATAGTGTTACTAAAATTGATTTTACTGCATTGACTGCACCCCAGACCTCCAACCACTCCCAAAAAAAAATGGCCAAGCCCATAAAAAGTGTAGTAGTTAATGGGTTTTTTCTGTTGGTTTGTATACTGTACACCGTACTTTTGTTGGACATGCTTGTTTAAGAATTTCCTATAAAACTATCTACAGGGATGCCATCGCTTGAGGGGAAGGAGGGCTGGTTCATCTCTGTATCTTGATGTACACATAGAGGTAGGTTCTCCTTGGTATTATAATTATTATATTGTATGTAGTACAACCTTTGATTTGGCGTAAACTTCATTTATATGAGATTTCTCATTTCTCCTCTAAGAGACAAAGTCACCTTTCCATGCAGGTTGATCCTTTTTCTAGTGTTAGTGCTGCACATGACATTGGTGAAAATGTTCGTCGTCAAATTCATAGTTCTCATCCTGAAGTGTCTGAAGTTTTCATACACATAGGTATTCTACTTGGTTTTACTTATATTCGTGTAGACAATCTACATTGGAATTTAGTGTGAGAGGTACTACGACTTCAGCAGTAGTACAGGGATTTTGAAATAATGAGATGGTGGGCATAGTTGAGATCCCACAGGTGCTTCTGGCTTGGTTGTTGTGCCACTTGGGAATTCCTATAATCGTTGTTACACAGTTCCTTGATTAAACTAAACACTTGACAAATGACAATGCTTTGTGATTGGGTCTCTGAGGAGAAGGTTTACCATGACTAAGGTCAACTGGAGTAACACGTAAATTTTTACTACTACTTATTTGAGAATGGTCCATCTTATAATAAATACACAACCAGTGTTTTTCAGTATTAATAAATACTTCTGATGTACATGGTAAATTATAGCTACTGTTTGCTGATATTGTTGCTGTTGTTTTTGTTGTTATTGTTATTTATAGCTACTAAGCAACGCTTGTCTATCTTGTATTGAGACATGGCTATATGACTTTGAAATATATCATTTTTCTATATTTGTTTCGATTCATTCTTCTTGGATCACCTTTATTAAGCATCATTCTGTTACACATGCACACACTGCATATTAAAAATAGAGGAAACCTGCCTTATCATTAATTATCAGTCTCATATTTTGTCATTTTCCCTTGGTCTAAATGTGTTTGCAGATCCTTCCATTTCAGAAATGTCACCCAGTATAATGAACCAGCAAGAAAATTTAGAGGAAACAGATTTCCATCGTAAGAATGTTACCTTGGAGCATAAAGATATTGAAGACACAGTTTCCAATATATTCTTGTCTAAGTTTTCGGAGGTATATTTTCTTTTTCCCCTCTTTCTGTAGCAAACATGAGTTTTTTGGCTTTAGTTGATTTATGTAATAAGTGGACAATTCTAATGGAGGAGGCCTATGGGCTCCCTTTCCATGGCTCTTGAGCAATGGAGTATGGGATGCTAGATGCTAATGAAGGAGGCAGGTGTAAACAATTATTAAAGGGAAGTTCTTGAATGTTTAATTTATTTTAAACCACCTGCTTATGAGCTGTTACTTTGGATGGAGAAATACATTTTTTTTGGAATGGGTTCCTAAGCTTCTGTCTGGATCTTGGAAAACTCAAGGAAAAGGAGCGGGAAACGCTTGAAAATGCTTTAGAAAGAAAACCATTTCTAAGTAAATTTCAGTATTTTAATCTCCTTCCCTTTTTATGCTCACGTATAAGCAAAAATAATAATTTCAATTGTGTTTCAGAAAATGGTCGTTGAGAGGATAACTCACCACCTGTTGCAAGGCAAGCTTCTACTACAAATTGAGGTCTACATGCCCCCTCACTTCTTGATCCGGTAAAACTCATTATAGCTTGACCTCAATGATATTGTTCTTGCCCTCTTTTGATAACTCACCATTGGGTATTTTTTGTTTCGTCATTCCAGAGATGCAATGAAGTTGGCTGAAGAAGCAGAAAAGGAGATCTTGAAGGCAGCCTCTAATGTTATTAAAGTCAGCATCCTGCTACGGTTGGGGCATCCTATTTCACAGTTTCCCAAGGAATTGCAAGAATGCAACACATAAGGACGGCAGAGTACTCATCCATGAACTCCATATTTTGTATTGTTTCTTCTAAGAGACGAGTTGCCGTATAATATCTATACTACTATATAAAGCCAATTCCTTTTGTGGTTGGACTGCATCTAGAAATAATAAAAGCTATGAGACGACTTGTTAATTTTACCAACTTTAAAATCCCACTACAATCTGTTTCTCCTCAATTCTCTCTCTCACACACACGTACGGTTTAAAAACAATTCTATTGATGGAATGGAAACTTGAAAAAATATGTTGTACACGCATCGCGTGTGATTATGACTACATAACTGGCGTTATTCCATCAGTTTCTTCTTTCTTCTGCACCATTATTCCAGTGGCATTATGACAACATAACTGGCATAGTTAGTGTTCCTATCATTTTAGTACATGAAATTAAATCATGTTTCAGGTTCAATTGTGGAGTGTATCATGTTTCGACCAGATAAGTGAAAAATCCTTTGTCAGGTCTTTTGGTTTGGTGCGGCGACAAGCAGCTTGTATGTCTGGTTTGCTGCTTGCTGGTTGATCCAATTGCACAATAGCCAGAGTTAAGAAATTGTCTCGAGGATATCAATTTATAGCTTTCAAGAAAGCCAGATTGTGCAGGCAATGCAACAAAAGATGATGATTATCTGATGGTTATGGACTTCATGCCCATCTTGAATCACACATCTTTATAAATTGGCCAGAAACATGGTGCCTTTTCCCCCTATTTTTATTTACTGTTTTTCGACTTTCTGTTTCCTTAAGAACATAAAATTAATGTTCTGCATTTTTGTTTTTTATTTAAGAAAAAAGAAAACATAAAACCATTAAAAGCAACACTTTTCAAAAGTCTTTCGGCATTTTTTGACAATGTATTTGTGAGAATAATTTTCAGAGTACAAGGCAAAACATGCCCTGAACTCTACAATTACACCCTACCCAAGAATAATAATCTCAATAATTATAATAATTAATTTTGAGAACAGATTAAAAAATGGTCTTAATATTATTTTTTTCATATTCTTTGTCTAATTCATTGAGAACAGACCCATTTCGAATCGATTCCTTTATTTATATTTGCTTGTATCCAATGGAAGGAATATCTAATAAAAATAAAGCTCCTCCGAACTTATATCTTTAGCGCATTTGGGATTTGGCAACATATACAAAAGTACAAGAAAAAAATATATTAATTTTTTTTTAACCCTCTATTCGGTTCATGATTCAATCAATCAAAGAAAGAAAAAAAGAAAAAAAGAAAGATAAAATCATATCAAACCAAAATTATTCAAATATTTTTTTTAAACCTCTATTTGATTCATGAATTTAGAAAGAAAAAAAAAAGAAAGATAAAATCATATCAAACCAAAATTATTCAAATATTTTTTTTAACCCTCTATTTGATTCATGAATTTTACCAAAGAAAAAAATTGAGGAAGAAAAAAAATAAAAAAAAAGATAAAATAGACTAAAATTATTCCAATTATTATTATTATTTTTTTTTCCATTGCAACCAAATAAAAAAAAAATACAATTTCTTATATTTTATTTTATTTTCCTTGATAAAATCCACAATCCAAATAGGGCCTAAGGGTTATCTTGAAAATGCCAGAATTGTTCTAAAAAAATTCCATCAAAAAAATTGAAAAAAAATCAATAATAAGAAATTACAAGGTATAATCTAGAGAGAGAGAACCATTGATCAGATAATTGTAGTCTGAATTATTTAGTCGACATCATATTTTCCGAATCAAATATCATCACATCAATGGCTATTTCAAGAAAACTATATTAAAAGGAAAATAAAAGCAGAAAAAAACAGAAATTATTTGAGGAGAATAAGAGAGAGAGAGAGAGAGAGAGGCTCAGAAGGATCCATTGGTGTTTTGTAATCATAAGGGAGTTTTTCCTCCCTCAGAAAATAGGTAGTTCTCAACATCACAGCCTCACCTCCAAAATCATCTATCCAAAAAAGCCCAAAACAATCCAAAACCATTAGACCAAAAAAAAAAAAAAAAAAAATCCAAGACAGTCCTATATCTATTGTGTATCTATCTATGTAGAGAGAGGAAGAAAGAGAAAGAGAGATAAGCGTCTGCAAAGAACAAATCCCTCGGCTGGCAGCAGAGAGGGACGAAGGGGGGGGGTTAGCGTTTTTATATACAGAGGCTATAGAAGAAATAGGGTTAGGGTTTTTTGTTTGTCCGTTCGTGTTCTGAGTGGGTAGGTTTCTCTGTTGCATTACGAAATTACCCCTATTATAAACACCATTTTACGAGGCCTTTTTTGGATGTCAACAAGTGGGCTCAAGAGAAAGTGATTAGTAGACTATGGGCCTCGTTACCCATCTTCCTGATAAGCCTTATAATTTTTGTCAGAGAGATTCTAAAACTAGACAAGCAAGAGTATAAATCTTGTAAAAATTGCAACCATCCAAGCCAAGCCCGATTTAAACTTAAAAGGTTCATTCTTTTGAGACTTGCAGTTGATTATACCTTGCTTGTAGTGAAAAGCTACTAGAAATCATTAAAATGCCTACTAATGTCTTTGATTTTGCATCAAAATTTATCTAGAAAGACTCCAAGAAGTAGGGTAAAACTTCCTTATGGTAGGGGTTCAAAACGGGTAATTTTAAGGGGTTGAATATGAAATATCACAATGTCTTAGTCTAGTAATAACTTGGGAATACGATGAAATGGGTTTGAATTTGTTAAATAAGTAAAAGGAAACAGTGAAGTATAATTCACATTTGTATGTGTTACCTTCATCCCATAGGGGTAGAATAGTTAGTCTTATTACCTACACCTTAAGAAGGAGAGGTTCATTATTATTATATATATACTTTAATAAAAAAAAAAAAAAGAAGAGAGAAAAGAAGAAGAAAGAAGGAGAACGTTTCAAAATTTGACTCTTCACATATGCCGACAACCAATTGGAATTTTTTAAGCGTTAACCAATATGGGGAGTAGACAATGATTTTACTTGTGTGAGGATTTTTCAGGTTCAAAGTTCAGATACCTCAATAGCCCCTCCCAAAAAAAAAAAAAAAAAAAAAAAAAAAAAAAAAAGGGAAAAAGATTGTACTTATATCCTTCACATATTGATATATATACAAGACATTCTTCTAGGAATGATTTTGAAGGCCATTATAAGTCATTCTTCCTGTGGAATTGCTTCGGAATACACGCTCAGAAACTTGTGAGGTCATAATAAGTGTGACAGACAACTCTTTTCAACAAAAGGTATCCTAAAAGTCTCTAAACAAGCTTATTTCGAGGAAGACCTATCTGATTGGATCATGATCAAGGGCCTCTTGTATTCAAAACATAGGCCCATATCTGACAATGGCTAACTGTGTGTGGGGCCCGTGAAAAACCCATTGATACTCTTCCTACCCAATGTCATGGCCCAGCTCCTCACTCTCTCTTTCTGTAGCAAGAAACTTGGCTTCTTCCATGGGGTTTGCTCCAAATCTAAAACAAGAAAAACACTTCTACTCAAACTTCCCATATGGGTTTTCCATAGCTGATTCTCCGTGTGAAAGATGTTGCTGAAACGGGTTGATCACTTGCAATCTCTGCTGACTATTGGCTTCGAAACCCAATCGCTGCTGCTGCTGCTGATGATGATGATGATGCTGTTGTAGTTCATGCAAATTCGCCTGCCTCGATCCTCCAATCCCCAAAAAATCAACCGTTTCCATATGGTTGCCTCCGCTACTCCTTCCAAACCTTGACGGTCCAGTCGGCGTCCGTTCCATGGCAGTTTTTCCTTGTATCAAATTAGGACTAGTACCATCCTCATGTTCCAAGCCTTTTATCATACCATTATTTTGGTCACCGCCCATGAAAATTGAATTAAACATTCCCATGTCGTTCATCGGTGAGCTACCGGTACCAGTATCAAACAGTTGGTTCGCAAATCCTTCCCCGTTGATTCCAACAAAATTTGACTGATGATCAGGCTGTGATTGGAAATGATCGTACGAGTTGTTAAGCTGCTGCATTGTGCCATAAGATGATGGCCTCATGCCAGAAATCTGATCAGAACCCGCCATGCTTGTAACATAGCTCTTTTGCATCATGGGAGAGTTGATACCATTACTCGCAGTAGCACCCATTTGGGCTGCTTTCTGCAACAAGGCCGTCGCCGACATGTGGGCTGACCCGGAGATTTGGCTGCTGCCACTTTTACTGTCTTGCAAGTAGCTGAAGCCTGATGAACCGTTTGAACTCAGCTGAAGGCTTGAAGAAGATGAAGAGATGTTTCTTGGACCGCCGAAGAGGGTACCCGAGCTGCTTGATAGCATGCCACCTGCTATGTTCATGGGTTTAAATGGCATCGGCACGAGTTCTTGAGGGAGGGTTTTAAAGGGGTTTTTGGGGTCGTAGTTGTTGAATTCAGACATTCCCATTGACTGTGTTGGGGTTGCTGTTTAAGGGCATTGATGACATGAGCTCTGGGATTTGGTTCTGTAAGTCTGATCCCACGTTGGGCATTAGTCCCTGGCTCACTTTGTTGTTTTCTTCGGCTAATGCGTCGCAAAAAGCTCTGTGGGTGATAAAGCTGTCTCTTCTGCAGAAAGATGAAGCAGTGGGGCTACATTAGGTAACCGTGGGCCAACAAACTATAGAATTGTCTTTGTTTTCTTTGAGAGAGATTTGAAACTAGTATGTATAAAAGGTACCAAAAAGAAAACAAAAATGTGAAAGAGTCCAACGTTTTGTCGGCCATTTCCTAATATTCCTTTTATTTGGAGAGAAAGAGCCTATCGTGCTTGTCAAAATTGGTTTGTGTAATAATCTGGACTTCTCAATAGGTTCAGAATGTCTTACATAATTAAGTACTTAAAAAAAAAAAAAAAAAAGAGAATTTAAAAGCTTTTTCATTTTTTAAAAAAGTAAATTACAGAAAATCCTATAAATTTTAGATTAGATTTTACTTTAGTATTCTAAACTTTAAAACCAGTCAAAATAGTTCATGTCATAAATTGTCAATCTAACTTCATCAAATGTAACTTAAAGTTCATGGTACTATGGTGAAATATGAATTAAGGAATATGGGTCATTTGGTAATATTTTTTATTCAAACAGTAAGAAGGGTATAAAGGTTATTTCCAGTTTTTCATCAACAACGTTATGGATCATAAGGTTCTCCATAGTTTACATTTAAGGATTATTTTGACTAGATTTAAAGTTTAGAGTACTAAAGTAAAATCTATTATAAAGTTCAAGGAGGTTTTCTGTAATTTACCTTTGTAAAAAATATAAATTTGATCATTTTTGCTCCCACACATAATTATATTGTTTATATAAAGTTTTGCATCGTTCATTTCTTTTTTTTTCTTTTTTTTTTTTCCCTTCTGCTAGGTAAGAGACATGCAACCATGGGATGTTGAACGCACGACCCCTAGAAACCCTCTCACCCTTGGAGGAAAGACATGCCACTAGGTCCAAAAGCTCCATTGGGCATGACTTGTTGATCGTTCCAAAATTTAAAATATATTTATTTTAATAAGGTTAAATTTATTTCAATGATCTTAGTTAATATGGAGATCATATACCAACCTTTGTAAGATAATATATAATCCTATCAATTATTGTCTCATAGCTATATAAACCCAAATAAAACCTGTGCCAGTTTTTCGCAACAATTTTAACAGCTGTCTTAACAGGCCATAGAACTCAAGGAATCAACATGCGAAAACTCTCGATTAACACAGAAAACATCTTAGAATCCTAGCTAGATAGACCACCCACTCGACGTACGCCACACATCCCATATCGTATTTTTTTTTTTCATCGATCCTAAAAATAATTATTTCTCATGTATATGCAAAATTATTTTATTTGAAAGATTCATAAAAAAGAAGCAGATTATTGATGTAAACCTGGAAAAGATGGTTCCACAGTCACATTTGTATTCCCTAGTGCCACAAGTCTTCTGATGAGCCTTCCAATCCGACTGCACCGCGTATTTCTTGGAGCACTTGTCACATTTCCATTTCTTCTCCCCATGTTTCCTGCTGTAATGCTTCTTGATGCCTGTAAGATCGCCTAATGCACGAGCCGGGTTGTGGTGGACGCATGTTGGCTCGGGGCATATGTAGACCCTTTTCTTGACCTCGGTGGTTGCTCTTTGCCTTAGCTTCCATGGAAGATTATGACCTCTCCTGTGCAATTGGAGGTTCTGGTCCCTTTGGAACCCCTTGTTGCAAATCTCACACACAAACCTGTTTGTCGCCATCAAGGTTGTGGGTGATAGAGCAATGACTTCCGCATTTGGATCTAATCAATTCATTGAAATTTGAGTCAATACTTAGCATAGATCGAACGGCGATTGTCATTATCAAATTACTTATGTTATGGGTTATGTAATGAAATACTAGAAGAAGATGCCTAGCAATAAAAAAAAAATAAATAAAAAGGAAAGAAAAAAGAGTGAATTGTAGTCCAAAGTGTAGAATTTAGGTAATAGTGGTTGAATAGTAAAATCCTTGACTCCATAGACCATTAGACCAAAACAGACAGAAACATGAAAGGGCAAAGGAGAAGTGCAATCAAGCTAACAGTTGTCAGCAATTATTGAAATCTCAAAGCAATAATTGAGCCCTTCAGGTAGTACTGCACCTTTCAAAACCCGTTTATTTTTATTTCTTTTTTAAGAAAAAAAGAAGAAGATATTCTTATTTGTGAATTATATTATATTAATCACCCATTGCCAAAAATATTTGTACTCTTCAAAATCAATGGAGTTTCAGTTCTCAAAACCCTTTTTAGCAGTCTAAAATAAAGCAAGAATTTTAATTATTTCCGAAAAAAAAAAAAAAAAAAAAAAAAAAAAACAGAGTCGAAGGTCATGGGGTGGTTGAATTTGCCTGGAGTTCCTGGAAGATTTCTTTTCTTCTTGGGTTGCTGTTGGGAGGTGGAACCATTGCTGTTAGCTGCAGTAGGGAGGTCCTCCACTCGGGCCATGGAAGTGGTTTTGTAGCTGTTGTTGTTGCTTTTCTTGGTGCTGCTGTTGGACTTCTTCCCCAGTGTTCCCAGATGAGAAGCTCCCATCATCACCTGTGATATTTGACATTTGAGACAGAAAGAGTAGATATTGAGATTATTATTGGAGTTTTGTCTTTGTGTCCTTTTTTCCCCCCTTTTTCCAAACTCTATTGTTTCTTTCTTCCTTTCTTCTTGTTGGTGCTCCCTAAAAAGGGGTCTGTTTTTTGGTGGACACAAAACCAGGAATCTGCTCTCACTAGAGGAAGACAAAAACCAGGGAATTCTGCTTCATTTCTGGTGAAGAGACTACTCTTGTTGACATTAGAACAACAATGGAACTTAATCTTCTTTGGCCTTATATAAATATATATAGTGTTCACATGAGAGAACTACTAGGAAAAATACCCCTGACTTTGTATGGTATTAAAAAAGTGCCATCCCCCACACCCCCAAAAAATAAAAAATAAAAAAATAGCACCCATAATTTTCCATTTTTCACGTTTACTAGTGCAATTATAATCTTAATGGTGCTCCAATACTAATTGACAAGTTGAACAAAGGCCTGGACTATTGTGCCACAAGCACAATGGGCTAGCTGCTGTACAGACAAAAATGCTCTCTTGCAGGAAAATTGTTTAGTCAAACAAGTAAATTTCCCTTGACTTGAAGATCCAGGGTACGTTCTGATTTCTTTTTGTACATTCCCTCAGCACCTAATTAATGGTTATATACTTAAATTTGGAAGCACTTGAACAATGCACTCTTGTTTCAATGGTTACTTCTGTCTAGGTACCATTTTTATTTTTTATTTTTTTATTTTTTACACCATGTACCTTCTCCACTCAATTTATATTTTAGCCTACTTTAGGAAGTTTGTGCAAATCAAAGAAACTTATATAATTATTAGATGTGGCTATTGTAAGTTGCACGATGCCGAACCAATGTTGTCTCATTTGATCCAAACGATCGAAAAGAACCAAACAAGTCATTATCTTCTTCTTTTTTTATAAGGTATTTAAAATGATTTCATTTAGCAATCGACAAAAAGATGCTGTTACTTTGTTTTCTAGGTTCAATTATTATGTACCAATGACGTCCCCGCTTTGGTGTGACAGTATTTCGGAAGATTAGTCCTGGTGAAGCCTATAGGACACCTTGGGAAACCAAAAAAAAAAAAAAAAAAATGACGTTAGGTTAACTGCATATTACCCCCAATATATCTACATTTAAAAAGGAAGAAAATCATGTCCAAATTAATTACCACTTCATCCAATTAATTATGTTTGGGGGAATTTTAGATTGGTCAGGTTATGGAAAAATAATTACAGTTAATAGTCATTCTTATTTAAGTTAGTAATCATTTACTAGAAAGTTAGTAGTAAATTGTATTGAATTTTAATTATTTTCCCGTTGTCCGACCAATCTAAAATTCCCCCATAATGTTTCACATGGATAAAATGACCACCTTTTTCCTCTTCCCCCCAACCCCACTATCATGGGCGAAGAAAAAAGGAAAGAAAAGAAAATGCCCGCTTTTTGAAATGTTTCACCTATAGGTGATTTTAAAGTAATCTTAGTTTTGTATAATTTCATCTTTAGTTTAGTATTTAAGAATTCACAAATCAGGTGAACAAAATCATCTGATCATGCTGATCTTTGACTTGAGAATTTTCCAAAATTGGGTTCCTTGATTTGAGTAATGGGTCTGGTCCAGCATGTTCGAACCATTATGCTCGTCTCTTTCAGGGGGGAAATTATTGAGTCTTCTCTTTTGTAGAACCCCTATTAATTCATTATAAGTTGAACCATAGCTTTATGCATGAATTATTTTTGAGACCATGCATAGTCATTATGGCCTAATGGTTTGCATGTTAAATTCTGACCTATCAGCTCCCACAAGCTGCCTCAATGAGAAAAAACAAACAGACCGGCCAAAAAATGAGAAACAAGAAGAAAACAGAAGTTGGAATATATCAAACATAGGCAAAGCTCTAAAATTCCAGTCAAGATATTAAGAAGACCATTGGCATTCCAGTTCTTCAAAGGGTCTTCTCCCCATCAAAAACTACTAATCCTGACAAAAACAATCACTTGGGTTTCACCGATGAAGATCGATGTTTTTTATGAGGCAAATAATCAACACAACAATGTAAGGACAGATATATCCCAACATGTTGCATATTTTTCTTGATTGTTTTGTGATAAAATGGAATAACAGGCGACCAAAGCTGCATTTGGATGGCGATATGTCGCCACTGCTTTATAATTAAGGCCAATCCAATCGCTTATTGCCATAAGCAAAAGAACCGCATGGATAAAACCAACGCAAACGACGGCCATTGCTTATATTCCATCAGGCAACCATATTTTATAATTGCTTCTTATGAAAATTATGTTTGATTAAATTCTTTTTAAAAAAATGGGATTAAATAAAAACATCGGATTATTTATTGTAGTTGATAAAGACATGTTTTGATTAGAAATATAAAAAAAAAAAAAATAAAAAAAAAAAAAAGGGGAGGAATTTTAACATTGTAGTAGTGCCAAAACAATGAACTTGTCAATTTGATGTGGAGGTTTCATGTTATATTTAAGGATTGCATTAGCAAATAATTTATTTCATTTTGAGCCCACATCAATTTAAAATTAGGGAACAGTAGTTTTACTCGAATATTTAATTTTAATGTGATAGCAAAACCATTTGGGCATGGGACCATCTGACATGGAAGCACATTCAATATAATATATAATAAATGTCTTAGAGTTTAGACTTTGAAAATTTGGAATTTGTTTCACACCATGCACCGGCCATCGAGTTTTGAAACAGTGACTTTACTAGAATCAGAGACCTGATTGTGTAGTGTATTCAAGCTATTACTATTCTGCTTGTACTGTGATTGAAAATCGGTAGGGCCAAAGAAAAGAAAATCTTTTAGACAAATTTAGGAACCTTTTTGACTCAAAATAAAGAAGATCCAAAAAGTGACAGGATTGCAGATATACTAACAATAATCAACTTTTTACCATTAATCAACACCATTATCATTATAACCGCCCTTGTTAGTCGGGTCTGTCTAAGAAAATCATTCAGCAACAGAGTCTTAGACTGGTGGAGGGGAGGGTTGGAAATGGGCTAGGCGCCTAGGTCTGGCTAGCTTCTAGCTGCTGCTGATCACGTCTTAATGACATTCATTTACATGTTTGATAATGATAATTGCTGACACTTGTACTGAGGCTGTGCTTTGAAGAAGGTTAAAGGAACAGTAACTTCTAATAAAACCCTTTTTTTTTTCTTGGTCCTAAAATATAAAACCTGTTGTGTTTCATCACGTATAAGCCATTTAACTGTGAGGCTATAATTAGTAAAATAAGTTACCTTCTGTTTTTTTTGGTGGTGTTGTTGACCAAGAAAGTGAGTTGGGTGAGGGAGGTGTTTCAAACCCTTTTTTAAGAGAGAGATACCACTTAGGTTATAAGGCCAATTCATTTCTCAAAATTTGAAAAGGACAACTTTTGGCTTTGGCCCCAGGAATGAATGGAAGCCAGTGTTGCTTAGACATAAAGAAAATATTGTCTCATTTCTTTGTGGGTAGCAGGTAAGTGTCGAATCCATTTATAAAATTTGCTTATTATTACCATGATATGCCTTTTTTTTTATTTTTATTTTTTATTTTCAACAATCAATATGCCTTCTTTAGTTATCTCTTCAGGTTAGTTTTGTTTCTGATCCATTGCTTGCATCATCTTCCTTGTGTCTTTATATTTTTAGTTTTAGTGGGCGCAAAAGCCGCAATAACTACAAAAATACAGAAGAGAGTGATTGCAGGCTTTCAGCACATCTAGAGGGTTATGAACAGATGCTTAGGCCCAATTGTACATTGTGGCTTGCATTTGCCAGCCAACCTGCACAAATGCTGCCTTTGAAAGCAAGTTGCCTTTAGACACAACCTATGCAAAATACAATACCCAAACGATTCCACCAGATAAGAATTTTAATGACCAAATGCAATAACAGAATATGAAGAGATAGGTCAATAGAGCAGATCATCATGCAAGTCCTAAGTTGCCGTTGCATATGTGTGCCCAACAAAGCCTACAGCTTCTTTTCAGTACTCTCACTCTGCTTCCCCATGCAAATAGAATAATTGAATGAAAATGCAAGACAAGCAATAAGTACAACCTCACCCTAAATTTTCTGTGCACATTATGCAGAACTCTTATGAAATTAAGTGTTGACATAGGAGATTAAACACACATCTAGGATCATATGTCAAGAACATTCAGAAATAACGGAATTATAATACACAAACTTACATGTTAAACCAGAAATCATGCTTGCAAGGGGACACCAAAATTTGTTACCTACTCCACCGCAAGTTCCTTAAATGGGGGTGAGGTCCACCAATGCTACAGTTTTGAATTAGTCAAGTAGCCTCACCCATCAAGGACTTGGCCTACATAAAAATGAGAGAACATTTTGTACTTTGATTAATGCGTGAACCGCTTTAAAAAAAATTCCAATTTCCATACCTAGACCATATAATTTTAAGAACAGTACATTTTTACATCTTGTTTAAAGCATGTGTTTTCAAAACTACAGATACAAGGCATTTGCAATTTTTTTAGGTGGAGCCGCATTGACTGCTGAAAGAAAACAAGTGATCTTTACCCCCAACAAGAAAAATTCAGTCACAACTGTCAAAGTTTAATTCTTCATTAGGGAAAAAAAACATCAAAGTTTAATTAATGGTAAAAGAGATATGAACAATTCCAGCAAGTTCATTTTTTGAATCTTTTTGTTTAAGTAGCTTTGGAAGCAGAGAGATGGAACAGTGTATACAATAATAACACAACAAAATCTAAGATCTTAATCTATTCATTATTGATGGATGTAAGTCTCAGAATCACAAGAGGAACTTATTACAACAGAATGGTGATTATGAATATTCACCTTTTTATGACGAGGCTGCACAGTTTCAGAATCTTGATCATAATATTACCAGTTGAAGCACAATTTTATGCATCTCCATCGAGATTGAAGATGGGCTCCCAATGTTTTTCTAGTCAAACCTCAAGAGGAACTTATTACAACGTTTTTCTAGTCAATTTCATGCAAGATAGGAAGTACTAGGGTCAAATGCTCCTGCCCATCAAGTGACTCCAATTGAACAAAAACACCGCCCCTTCTATCCTTTCAAAGCTTCAAAATCCCAAGTTTGATTCCTCTATAGTCATATTGCACCGAGCTGTTCTTATTTATCCACATTCCGCCAGCCTCATGTGCTGCAAGTCCGCAACTAATTGGAGAACTGAAGATTGTTGTTCTGTTGCCATATGGTTTATGGAAGCATTTAAACCAAAGTAAGATCTCCAGACTAGTGACAAAATCATTAAAAAATACCAAGAATTGGATGTTAAGAACGGCTTAGTAACCCCTGGCCAGCCCACCCCCTCTCACATTAAACTTGAGATTCACCACCCATGTCAGTATTACTTCGAAAGACTCCATCCAAGCGTTCCTCCTCTATCCTGGAGTCTGCTATATCAAAAATTGTCCTCACAGACCCGTCGGGAAGACCTTGGCATTGAGTTATTTTGTGGTAAAGCCTCTACACGCTTTCTCTTCCTTTTTGTGTTAAAGAATCCGCATGCAAGTGCTTCCAATGCTTTTGTGGTCAATGGCCGGTTCCTTGTACTCTGCCTCCGTCCATTCATGATAGACGGCTGTTCTATACTAGCCCCTCCATCTGAAATTTTCAATGGCTCAGGCTGCTCACTCGTTTCAGATGGAGTAGATAATTTGTTTGCACATGGATTATCATGGTTATGCACCATGTCCATGGCGAAGGGTTCATCTGTTCCAAAATCTGGAGGAATATGAGGGAGGTTCAAGTCAATCAATTTCAGGGGTAGGGGTTTCTCAGGTAATAGTTCTGCATCCAGACAGTTCTCATTGAGAGTGCCTTCATTGCTTCCACCTAGACAGGTGCCTTGCGCTGAAGAACTGGTAGATGATAAATTTTGAGAAGGACCCTCTTGAAATGGCATGTTCTCACATGCATCGGGTGAGTTTGACTGGAAATGAGAGTTCTCTTCGTTTAGCTTGCTTTCCCTGCTATGCCTTGAATCTTCATTGCCAGAAGCAGTTAACTGCTGCCTTGTGACAGGGGCTAAATATTTTGAATGGCCAGATTTTGCATTCCTACTGAATTGATACTTCATTTTCTTTGTAGACTGCTCATCGTCATACGCACCTGTGCTCTGGCCCTCATGATTTTCTACTGCTGCAATACTGGGGTCAGCAGGCACACCATTATCCAGAATACTAGTTACACATTCTGCTGAATCAGCACATGCTCCTCTAGCAGTTACGTCCTCCAAAGGGTTTGAAGTATTAATTTCTTCTGCTTCATCTTCCCACTCCTCTGAAATATCCTGGTCAGTTTCACAAGAAAGACAAGAGGGGCTGGAAACATTTGTAGTGTCAATGGGTAAACTTTTCAGTAATTTAACCTTAGATCGTTCTTCTCCATGAACCAAACTGGTGTCCACAATTGTAAATTTCATAAGATCTCTATTGAAATTTGAAGTACGTGGCTGGAGGTAACAGTGGCGTTGCAGATTTGACAAACCATCTGGGTCCTGTTTTATCTGTGGGTCCCTCCTTTGTTCTTTTATGTGTCCACTCCCTTTAGCCGCTTCAGTTTCGAGCTCAAGAAGCCTAGGGTCTGATGCAACTTTATTTAAGACATCACTAATAGAATCAAAGTAGTGGTCTCCTTTCACAAGTTTTCTCCTTGAAAACTTCTTGACGCCCGGTATAAGAAACACCAAAGGATGCTTTAAACCAGAAACACCATGATCCTTAGGCTGCTCTGAGTGCCATCCTCTTGCTAAAAGACGGGGCCAAACAGCTTCCCAGAAGAGATCACTAGATCGAGCTTTGCTCAACCAGGAAATCTCCAGTTAGAAACTTGATGATATCCCGGCATGAAAGAGAGGAGCATGCTTTGCCATTTGGTAATTCAGGACGAAGAGGAAAAACTTGATTGGTCTTTATAGGCTCCAGAGCAATGCGAGTGAGGTCTTGCTTCCCTCTGCCAATTCCTACCTCTTCTATAAGCATGTTGATGCCAACTGCATCCTTTAAAGTAAATACATATTCTTCAAGTGAAATTTTTCGCTCTCCAAATGTTCTAGAGACCTGCAACAGATATGAATTTAGGACATTAGCAGTTCTGCAACAAATAAATGAAAAGTAGAAGTAGGTGTAGAAATGCAGCCAAATTACATACCATACAAGGGGAGCCCATGATTGCATAGTATTAGAGTACCAATAAACCAATGGGTTTCTCAGGCATCAAATACTTAATAGAAGAAAAGGAAAACCATTAGGAATGACAAGGCAAGAGGCTACTGTGGTTCAAATTTGGCAGATATTTGGGTTGTCTGAAGTTCCATGTGTATGGAAGACAATGAACCAACATGAATAGAACCTGAGAAATCATGTGCAGCATGTATTTCTAGAACTAGGACATAATATCAGAAATATTTATGAACTTAACCAAAGGCGCTTCCTTACAACAGAAACTATTACTGATTCAGGGAGAAGACTCCCATTTTCAAACCATATGTCAAATCATTATTCCGCATGTCAACTCCTCAAAGTGAAGCAAACATTAATCTATACTGCATTAAAATTGTAAATCCAAATACACAAACTCAGAAATGTAATATGACTTGGAGGGCAATAGAACTTAATTTTATCATGCCTACATGCATTTAGAAAGAAACGCACAAGCATAAACTTACCAACTCATCTAAAAGCCCAAGTTGTTAGAGCCACCTACTACATTTATCAAAGGGCATAACAAGGCCCTGTATTTGTGATCTCTTGCATGGGAACAAACTTCCATGGTAGAACATAGGGCCGGCTCCAAGGCAAAAACATACCTGCAGGGATTTAAACAGAATACCACCTACTCTATCTAAAAGCCTGAACTACTGGAGAGGGAGCTAAATATATCAAACGCTTAACATACCACAGGCTTGTAAGAAGCGAATAATCTCTGTCACTCTAAACAGTTCCAGTGTTGTAATAAGAGCAATTCATTCATTTGGAATATTTGAAATCTAAACTACTTTAGGAAAAATGCAGATAAGTAAATCATGCTACTCAAGAAACAAAAATCAGGCCATGGTGTGTAAATGACCATAGGAAGCCCATAATTTTGATAAAGTATTCCCAAACTATATCTTTTATGAGCAATTTGGAAGTGTAAAACACTGAGAGAAATAAAAGAGGGCAATCAAGAACATTTTTATGAGTATTGAGTATAGCAGCATCTATTGAGACCATTGCTGACAAGTGAAAATTGATCAACTCTTATTCCTAAGAGAAAATTACATAAGATGGTTTGGGGGTGTGTAAGTATTAGTTTCCTGCTCATTGTAATCTATATATGCAACTAGCATAATTATGATCATTAATGTAAAACAAGGATAAAATAATACCTCCACCAACATAATTTGACATTCTTCAGCTACACGAGGAAATAAACGTGATAACAGTTCCTGTTGCCTCCCTCCTGTGAAAATCCTTTGTCCATGTATACACCGTCTGCTTCTGGTCTTCCGGCACTCTGACCATTTGTGGTATCCATTAGACTGATAAAACTTTCCATAATAGAATGACAGTATATCCCCCATCTCTTTACTCTCCACAAATTTCTTTACAAGAAGAAAATTCTTCCCAAAGATATACAGACCAAGGAGAAGACTATCACGTTCAATATCACTCCAAGATTCACCCAAAGAGCCAGGAAGAGGACAGTAGCCTTTCCCTCTTTGATCAAGCTGAGCTTTCCTGTCCTGTGGTAAAATTAAGTCGACATCCATCTTATCATCTCTGAGTTGAAGGCCTGACATTTCTCCTCCTTTCCCATCACCCAAAGCAGTATTCAAAGGTTCAACTTTAATATTTGTATTTTCATCATTTAAAGAAATCTGGCACTCCTCACTGTTTTCTAATTTTACCAACCCATTTATATTAACTCCATCAGCTTGACTGCAAAGAATATCCACCACGTCCTGTTTGAGGTTCTCAACTTCATCATGCACCCACATTATTGGGATGGGTAACCCCAAGAAGAAAGTGTTTAGGATATTAACCATGACTTCTATATCAGGTTTCTTTACAAGCTGTGAATGATCATATTCTGCTAGCAGAGGTGGAATTTGTGCCTGGTACTGATCTCCTACTCGAGGAAGTACCTCTGGATCTCCAAAAATATCACCTGTAACAGAGGTACATGGAAAAAGCAAATGCTGAGAAGATTCACCTATATCAGAGGTACATGGATGAAGTAACTGCTGAGCAGATTCATCTTCAATGCATTCCATGTTGTTATCCGAAGGAATTAAATCCATCTGACAAATATATAAAAGATATCTGAGCTCAGAGAATTAGAATGTATGTGAATACTATATTTAGAGTATGACTGCAAATAAGATCAATTTGTTCATGAAGCAATTGAAGCTACTGTATCTAAAACCCAAATTCTTTCTTCAATATGTCCTATCTTAACCGAGAACAGAAAATTTGATTAATAAGGAATTGTCCATCTCCAGAAGATATGTAACTAAACTGCTTTAAAATTCCTACGATGGTGGCCCTATACCGCAAGGCATTCACAAAAATAATAAGCTCAAATACAGACTAATTACATGCTAAAGTTAGATTTTTTGAGTATAATCCAACCCTTCCTTAACAAGGGGGAATAAAATAACTCTCCAATATTATCTGTTTATGTCCTGATATCAAACCAAACTGTGGCTATATATAACAAGAAAGATAAGAGGGTTTATCCACGCCCCAGGCACTCTCGAAACAATGGAGTAATTAGAAATGCTACTCTGGAATTAACTAAAGTATTGAGTTGTGTGTAAGGGATTCAATTTTGTGGCAGAATAGTGCCACCCTTCCACAATGACAATACAAGTGCAGGTACCAAGATGGAAATATTCAATTTTAAGATAAAACTATGGCCCAGAAAACAATTTTACTAGAATTTTAAAAATGGATCTGTTTAAACAGTGGAGAAAAAAGATTTAAAATGTCAGAGAGCTCCTCTGACTAAACTTTCCCAATTTACATAATTTATCACAAAGAAACTTACTAATCAAGGCCATAAAACAATAAAAACAACCACATCAAGGATCAAACCATACACCAAACACAATTTGTCAAACATTTGCTCGTAGAGATGAAAGTTCAATTAATCCACCGAAAAAACAGACCTGTCCCGAATATCAGCAGAAGGAAAATGCACTATAATTGAAAGTATCTCGGGACGAAAAATCCCATCATATTCCTCTAAGAAGATCAATGGGAGTGCTAAATTGAAACACCACGGGTAACAAAGATCAGCTTCCACATACAACTCAACAAAGATAACAAACCAGATTTATTTTCAAACTGAAAACCAATATTTTAAAGCTACAGCTCACATTCCCTTACCGAATAAAAAATAATAAGATTAACAGAAAATTACAGACACCCAAAAACAATTTTTCTCTCAATACACCCAACATAAAATTATCTCAACCAAACTAACAGCACTCAAGTATAATTGATCAACCAACTATCATGTACCCATTGTTTACTGAGAATTCTCATATAATCCCATCAAATTCAGGTTATTAAAACACTCAACAACTATTCAAACACAAAGGCATATACATTATATATTTCTAAAAGAAGAAAAGCAAAAACATGCAAGAAAATGATGAGAAGGAAGATATGCTAGCCTTAATGGAAGAACTGGAACGTTAAACCCCACGTGAAAAAGCAACCCTGGACTAATGGTTGTTCGTTGTTATGCATCTACCGACATCGATTGTCAACTTTTGTTGTGATGATAATGAAAACAAAAGCATAAGACAAAGAGAGAAGAAACATAAGAAGATAAAAAAAAAGGCATGTTATATAGAGAGAGAGAGAGAGAGTTACCTCGTGTAAGAGGGTTGAGCTTTCATGGATACGATGGTTGAATTCTTGAGGACTTGGGAGGAGAGAGAGAGAGAGAAGGCCAAGAGGAGAAAAAAAAAAAAAAGGAAAAGCAAAAACTTCTTTCGATTTTGTGAGAGAGAAAGACGGGAAGGGGATTAACGCTTGTTCGGTTAGATTATGAGAGCGAGATAACTCGCGTTCGTATGTGGGTTCAATACTATAGATCAAATTACCAAATTCACCTTATCAATATGCATTTTTCCTTTTTTTCTTTTTTTTTTTTCGGTTTTTAAAAATATGTTAGGGGTTGGGAAGTAACTCTAAGCTCGACCAATAGAAAGATGGGTACCACTGCAATTTTTTTTTAAAAAAAATTATCTTTTAGGGCTAAACATGGGATATCCTAAATCATTAGGGCTACACTAATCTTCCATGATGCATAAATCACCTATAACTTAGGTACAAGCATTTATTGGTTTAAGTGTGTGCGATTGATTGTCTATTGCGATTATGAATATATATATTTTTATCAACAGTAGGTTGTGATTCTTTGGTGGGAGTATTTGAGTTTTAAAAAGTGGAAAGGTCTTTGACTCTATTCCTTGCTTTCATTTTCTGCATGGCTAGTCATTGTGGGAATAACTGCTATTGGAAGAATGGTTCATGACTGAAGAAGCACATTTTTTAAAGGTTTTCCTTTCAATATTAGCATAACAGCCAATGTTATTGAGAAGCTAATGCAGTGACAGACTCTTTGACAAGCTACAAAGGAGAAAGACTTCTTGTGCATTTGCTTATGTAATCGATCTCCTCCTACTTCTTATGTATGACATTTTGCTATGAGGGTAGTAATTGGGTGTTTAATGATATAAAACACTAATATAATTTTACACTGTTATAGGCATGTAGTCATGTTTGTTTGTTTGTTTGTTTTTTTTTTTTTTTTTTTTTCTTTTTCTCGTAAAAAAATCTCTCTTAATAAAGTGAGACATTTCATACATGATGTGAAAAGTTTGTACAAGAAAAAATTGATGCACATAGTATTTTTATAATATGGTCAGTTGAGGAAAAAAAAATTTCTCTTTAAAAAAAAAAAAAAAAAAAGGAGAAAGAAATCAGCTGTTATAATGGCTATACCAACCTTATAGCCTAGTGATTATACTTAGGACTTGAGTAACCATGAGTTTAAAGATCAATTTCCCTCCAATATGCTTGGCAAGAACCACTTGATTACTGATCTCTCTCCTTTTAAATTGTTGGGCCCTCTCTAAGGCAGACCTTCCCAGAGCGGCCACGTCTAAACTGTCCTATGACTTTCATGCCATTAGATCGATCAAGAGTACACCATCAAGATGATAACTGCTACGTATCATGCAAGGGGCCATTAGATCTACGGCCCTGATTGCGTCGCAGCAGTGGACACATCAGGCGACGCAGACATTCCGTTACCATGTGCTATCATGTGGTTGCAGCTTGCCCATAGAAGATACCAGTCATCGTTAGAGTCCGCAAATTTAAGGATTTATTTTATTTTTATTTTTATTTTTTATATTTTGGTTGGTAATTATTTTTTAAATCATAATTTGAGCAATAGATTATCAGTAGTGCCTGGTCAAAGTTAATGAATGAATGAGAAGTGTCAAAATTGCATTGGGGTCTCTATTAATTGGTACCCCAAGACTTGCATATTATTCCTCACTTATTTTATATTTTAGGTTTTATGAAAAATACTAAAGGTTTTCGTAAAAACAGACAACATATTTTATTAGAAAACATCATTTTGAATAACTATGCAGAATAAAATTTTTCTAAAATCTATCATTTAAGAAAACTTTTTAATTATTTATGAAACAAAGGCTGTAAATTGTTAAAAAATCCACCTAAACGACAAATTTTAAAAAAACTTTTTTTTACAAAGTTATTTAAAATGATGATTTTTAGTGGACAACCAATCGGTTTTTATAAAAACATCTTATATTTTTCATAAAATCTTAAAATATAAAATAATTTAAGAATAAAAAGCAAATCTTGAGTGTCAATGCGGACCCCCAATTGCAAATATATAGAATCATAGATGATACATACCGTTTAGAGTCCATCTAGGAGGGCCTCATCTCTCTTCCTATCACCTTCTTTCATTAAGATGTATGTCACATCATTTATATTTAACACATGGAATTCATTGCATTGGTACTTAATTAAAAAAATTCTAAAAAAACCTGAAATATATCATAAGTTATCTTTAGTATTTAATTGATTGTTAAGTACATAAATTGTATTTAAATTCATTAGGCCTAGGGTTAAACTAATGCCCAAATGGAAAGCCCCAAAAAAACCTGATAAGTGGCCCGATTTGAGCCTGCTCGAGCCCAAGCCCGCATACTAGTTAAAATGTACTTAAGCCCATTTGTTGAGCTTTATAAATAGGGGACGGCTATTGAAACCCTCCAAACCTATAAGTTGCCCCCCATATTTTTTAATTAGAAAAATTATTATATAAAATTACCAAAAAGGGCTTATCCCTACTTACCTCTCTCTGGCACCCTACTCCACCTGCAACTCTCTTCGGCACTCCTATCCCATCAACGACGACGAAGCAAATGCACCCCTCTTCCTTCATCCTCTTTCCTCTCTTCTTCTTCTTCTTCTTCTTCTTTTTTTTTTTTTTTTTTTTTTTTTTTTTTTTTCGAACCCCTCTCCTATACCCCTCTCTCGTCGGTGGAAAAAATGAGGTGTCGCCGGGAAAAAATGGAGGTTTTAAAAAAAAAACCTCCCTTGTCGGAAAACACACAAATCTGACCAGTAGAGGAAAAAAAAAAAAAAAAAAAAAAAAAAAAAAAAAAAGAAAGAAAGAAAGAAAGAAAGAAGGAGGAGAGAGAGAAAGAAAGAAAGAAAGAAGAAGAGAAGAAGAGAGAAGAAGAAGAAGAGAAGGCAAGCCGTCATCATCGCCGAAAAAAATGGAGATTTTTGAAAAAAAAAAACTCCCTTGCCGGAAAATACACAGATCTGACCAGCAGAGGAGAAAAAAAAAGAAAGAAAGAAAGAAGAAGAGAAGGCAGGCCGACACCGTCGCCGTCTCTTCTTCTTCTTCTTATTGCCGATCGTCACTGCTATAGGGGTATGGGGTGGGTGAGAATGAGGGGTATTTTAGTCTTTAAGAAGGGTGGGTATATAAATTTGGGGGGTGGGGATATCAGTAGGGGGCAACTTATATGTTTGGGAGGTTGCAATAGCTGCTCCCTTATAAATATTTTAAACCCAACCTGAGGCTGATATGATGAATAGTGAACGTCTGATCGGACATGCCCGGCCCAAAAGATTTCAGCCCGACACACAAAGTCCACATTGGTTTTGTTTTTGCCCACGTAAAGATGTCGCCAGTGAAAAATGAGGATGGTTGACAAAATCTTAAATTTCTTCTAAGTGATTGATAATTTAATTTCAATCCTAATTCTTGAGATCTTTATTTTCCCCCTTACATATTAAAGTTTTTTAGTTTGTATTTTTTCCCCCACCCTCCACCCCCACTTTATATAAAAGCTTTCTTGTATTTACCCGTTCAAATTTCTTGAATATATTAGCCTTAATTAGCTGGAAAAAGAGAAAGAAAGATTGAACATGCTTAAGAAAGTAAACCCTTTTCAATTATTTTGTTAGGATCTTAATATTCCACATCGGTTCAGTATTAGGTCTTGGCACCCTCTATTTATAAGTCGGTTTTTAAGGGTGAGTTATACTTAGGGACTCGTATCATATTTTAACACATCCTTCTTTTCCTTTTCCTCCTATCTAATTTTTGATTTAGATATCGATGTAAGCTTAGCTAAAACTAAATTGGTAAGAAGAATTTAAACAGATCAATGTGGTTTTATTGGTCCTCTACATTATATTCCCCATGTACATTCCTTGCAGTCTTCCATGAAAGCGATTTTTTTTTTTTTTCAGATTGTGAACTACTCGATCACAGGCACTTTTCGTATCTTCGTATAATATGAAAATTCATTGGCAAAATGAAATGGACAGAGACCATGGAATCGAATAACAGGTTAAAAATGTATCATTTTTAAGGCCGGTGGCGAATTTGGATGCCTGATACCGCGGATCGCATAAGGGCACAAAGTTGTGTTCCCTCAGCACTGACAAAGAAGCTCACGGAGATTATGTGAAGTCAGTTAAAAAAAATTGGTTATGTCAGTATAGAAATAAAGAATTCATGCAAGTTTCAATAGAATTTTCTGACTCATTTTCGTCTAAAAATATGTGATAGTTTTTTTTTGTCTATTATCTCATCTACTTTGAGTTTAAAGAAGAGTCCAATGAGCCCTTGGGATACACAACGGGATAGCCCATCATTCGTACATATCATATATAAATAGGAGTTCATAGATCAAGCAGTGAATGCTGTTTGGTTTGTGACATGATCATCAATCAAAACCATTGTAATAACAACTAGTAAAAGCCTAAGAATCCAATGAGCTCAGCTCAAGTGGCAGAATAAGGACAAAAAGAAAAAAAAAAAAAAAAAAAAAAAAGGAAGAAGAAGAAGAAAGTATTATTCTAAAAGTAGGCATATTTGGTAAAGGCATACTAAACTGGGCTAAAAAGGAAGAAAAGAAGACCCTAAAGAAAGTGAAGCAGGACAGTAAACAAAGAAAATCTTCCTATTCCTCAATTACGTGTAGACTTTTTTAGGATTGGTCCAAGACCTGCTGTACCAAGGCCCTCGTGGTTACAACAAAATCTACAAAATCTAGGTCAGATCAGATCAGATGCCCACTAGATGGCAAGGGATAGGTGGGATGGAGAGGGGAATCTCAACGAAAGTATGGTCCTCAAAATACTTTCATGAACTCCTAGGGTTGTTTTAAGTGGTTGGACCCACTTACTAAATTAGATTTGTTTCTTTATTATTATTATACTAGTTGTGGTAGAATCCCTAATAAAGTCCAAACCCTTAATGGTTTAATAATGTTTTGGGGGGGGAAAAGGAGAAAGGGGTGAAGTCCATTATTATTATGTTTACAATTATTAATCCTTCCATTCACAAACTTACAGCATTACATGCCATGATTTTCAATGACTAAGTTACCCATAATCATGAACATTAAGCCCTAAATATGCCCGTGTTGATTTTATTGGTTACTGCATAATGGTGGAGAATATGATTGTACCGTACTTAGGAAGCCGGGTTTCTATTGGTTATAGCACAAGTGCATGTACTAGCAAAAACAAGAATTATGAGCATATAAACCAACTTTAAGTAACAAAAGTTCTAAAAGTTAGGTTATGAGATCCATAAGTATGTCTTTTTCATTGTTTTTGTTCTCCTGCTTTTGTTCATCTGCCTGATAAACAGAGCAAAGTTGTATTTGTTTACTTAACATGGACCACATATCATGTTCTCTACACAGTGTTTTCACGCAGAGAAGTACAAGTGGACTTTGAAGATTGGGTATTTGGCCAGAAACCTTTCGCGACTAGCGATAACCTTGGAACATATATCAAGATTTGTTAATATAAAAGTAGGAATGGGATATATTCCTCAACAATGTAAAATTTATAAGAAGGAATTTGAGATTATTTCGAAAAGGTATGTATATATATATATATAAATCATTTTAGAGGATTGATTCACATACTTTCACTTGCCTGTTTTCCTCACCGTCCAAATTCTTTTCCCTTGAGATGATATGTTTGAATTGAAATGAAGAATTATAAATTTTATCTTTTGTTATTTATGAAATTAATTATCTGTTGTTATTTATGACATTAATTACCCAGTATGGTTTGGTTTCCTTTATATATATACTAGTTATAGCACACGTTCGTTGTACGTGAATAGTTTTTGCAAAAAACAAATCTTAAAAAATCAACATAAAAATAATTTGTTCGTAATACGGTCATTAGCATAAAATCTTATTATATTTTAGGTCTTTGAATAAGTAACATCAATGCATGAAAAATTGATAAAAACATATAAATATGAATCATGATCACCGGTCTAGTATGCCAACCTAGTTGGAATGTTAGTTTCCTCTATGATGCTTTATGCGCTTTTTTATTTTTATTAAAAAAAAAAATCTTAATCACCCATAAACCAAACATAAAAAATGTATATATTATATAGAATGCAGTTTATGAAAAAAAATAAAAAGTAGTAGAAGAACAACTCCAAATACTTGGCAAAGACATTGTGGAAGAAGACCTAGTTGTAACATACTTTTTGTTCTCCCTAATTCTCCACTAATGTATTTTCTTCCAAAGATTGCTATGTTGTACCAATAATAGTCCTCTTTGTGATACTCAAACAGATTAAATTTTTAAGAAAGTTTTATCAAATTTAATTAATTTAATATCAATTTTTTTTATTATCAAGACCCTAGCAATAAAATAACTCTACCCAACAAACCTAAATACAACTATTTGGCTCTTAATTGAGTTGAAATTTTTATTTCTTTCAACATAAAAACATCAAAAAACAAAAGACCAAAAAAAAAAAAAAAAAAACCGTCATCTTTTATTTTATTTTCTTTCCGTTTTCTCAATAAAACTCAACAATACCAAGACCTCCCACAACAAATCATGCATGCAAATCTAGAAATTGAGTAAATAAAATAATTCTCACAACATTTAATTATTATTTTTTTAAAGGAAGACATCAAAATTTGGTTCAATTATTCAAATCCAAAAATTTAACAAACCAAAACTAAATCATAATTATAAAAATTCAAGGAAAACAACTAAAAAATTTTAAAGAAATATCACCACATATATCATATGTAAATACGTTTTCTTGAACTATTAGAGTAATATAGGGTTCTTAATTAGGGATGTGCAAAAAACCACCTAATCTGCCAAACAAAACCATTTCGCTCCATTTTGCATTGACCGAAGCGGTTTGAAAGAATAGGCGAATTGGTTTGGGTGGTTAGAGCAATAAATTTGGCAGTTTGGTTTAGTTGGTAGGTTGAACTTTGTCAAACCGCCAATAAACCAACCCAACCCGCTTTCAATTGCACACACTACTTCATCAAAAATATGCATATAATATATATATATATACACACTACTTCATCAAAAATATGCATATAAATATATAATATATACTCTTTTTACAAAAAAACATGTTAAATCATTATAGGTTTTTTTTAACTTCTTGTTGCTTGATTTATAATTATTTTGTGAGATTTGATATTTTAGAATTTCAAATGACTTGTCTCTTTTTATCCCCCCAAAAAAAAATGGTTTGTCTCTAAATATTTTTGCTAAAAATTCAACAAACTATTATCTTAGAAATTATGAAAGCACACTTTTTGATCATTTGACAATCCTCATAAAAGTTATGAAGGGCATGATATAATCCAACCAAACTGTTAGTTTAAAATTGCCAAAAAAATTAATCAATTCATCAGTTTTTAGGACTAACGGTTTGGTGATGGGTTGAAAATTTTTCAAATTACCCTTGATCGATGGATTGGTTGATGATTTCTCTCCTAACCACTCCAAACCGACTCGCGCACACCCCTATTCTTAATTAATGAATTAGGATATTATAATCTTTATAATTTTAAATGAGGGTATAAAAGTTAATTAAAAGTTTTTTTTTGACATTTAGCCTTTTATAGGTAGCACCCCTATTCTTAATTAATGAATTAGGATATTATAGTCTTTATAATTTTAAAGGAGGGTATAAAGGTCAATCAAAAGTTTTTCTGACTTTGAGCATTTTATATATATATATATATATATAAATTATTATTATTATTATCTATACTACCTATAAAAAACTGAATGTGAAAAAAAGTTTTGATTGACTAATATACCCTTATTTTAAATTTTAAATATTCAACTACCTTTTTACACCCTTTTAAATTTAATTGTAGTTTAATGGATGACAGCTACTATTGTAGTAAAGTTTATATAGGAGACATATATACTCTTGTAGTTAACTTATATAGGAAACATTTTTCACTATAAGTTTCATTAGAAGTAAAAATTTAACTAAACTGATATTAATATCTAATTCTTTAAAAATTATTCTTTCATTTATATTTCATATTATTGAAAGTTAACTATGTGCAACGCACGTGTGCCTACATCTAGTTTTTTAAAATATCCCCACCCTTTGCTACCCTTATTTGAAGATAAATTGCTTGCCTAGCTATTTTAGCTACTTAATAAGAAAACTGGCTTCTCGAATTCGTGGATATGATTTTGAACTTAGTACCTTGATCCTAATTTAATTAGGTAAGTTACTCCTTCTCTGGATAAAAATATATTCAGTCTTAGAATAAGAGTATATACTCACTTACGCATGAAGAAGAAAAAATTGAAATGAGATTACACAAAAAGATGAGAGCATATACATTATGACATATTAAATAGGATTTCAAATTAATTTTTCCCTTGTACTTGGAAAAAAAAAAAAAAATCTTTTGATCTATTCAATGTGTACTCTAGTTATTTAGATGCATACTTAAGTAACACGTAAAAGTAATATGTTGTAAATAACACGTAAAAGTAATATGTTGTTTTCTTTTTCAATTTTGGCTACTGTGAATCAAAAGATGCCATATTGTTATCAAATATAAATTGGATCAACAATTACTATCTCCCTGCCTAAAAAACTCCTCAAAATTGTTAAAATGAACAAATCAAATTTCCTAGCTTATAATCACAATCAGTCGAATAATTCCTCAACAAACAAATCAAATTTCCTTAATAACCACTAACAGTGTCGAATAATTCATCAACTTCTTTTCATATATATTTCTTTATCGAATATTCGATTTGTGAGGTCTCGATAATTGATTTGAAACCCTAAGAATCTAATTATGGCTAGCTTACATAAGCAATATATATATATAGATATTATATATAAAGCCAATTTCCTTTGCTCTTGGACTATACCTGAAAATACTAAAACACCCTTATAAGTTTATAAAGTTGAGAGACGATTTGGTAATTTTACCCACTTTAAAAAACCTACCACAACCTGTTTCCCCTTAATTCTTTCCCTCCCACACATATGCGGTTTAAGAAACTTAGAAACTAACATAGTAGTTCTACTAAGATGAGTTGCACAAGCATCGCGTGTATTCAATTACTAGTATATAATTAATAAAATACCTGCTTTGAACGGACGCTTTGAGAAGAGTCATTTTCGTGATGAGTGTGGGGATGAATTAATAAACATAATCACGATAATGACCCATAAACTAATTTGAACCAAATAATTAGCCCGCCTAATTCACACTTGATCAATTATGCTCCTACTATTGATTGCCACCTGTCAATACCATGTTGTCTACCCATCATGGAGTTAGGCTGGTAGGTCTTTTCAGCATCTTATTTACTAGTCCAGAGTTTCGGGACTAGACTACGACCTTTCAAATATTAATCAGGAAGTAAAAAGCCTTGCTGCAGTTTAGAGTGACATAATCTAATGTAAAAACCTATGTAGTAGGTAATCCAACACTAGGTTTTCTAATTGATAATCATTTATTTTTAGGTCTTCTTTTGTTGTATCCACACTTCCACAAGCACACGTGCATCTATGTAGTCCACAAGTTCAAATTTGATTAAGCCTTTCTTTTTTTTAAACATATTTAGTCCAAACTTATTGAGAGCATTAAAGATTAAAGACCAAATGGAAGAGGGGGGGGGGGGGGGGGGGACCATTTGATCCATAATTGATCAGTTTGAGCTAGTCTTTATCTTAAAGCTTTTAGGGTTTGGATTGCTAGCCACCACAAACCCCCAAAGCATCCGTGGTGACATGAGAAAAGGAACCTAACTCATACCATCAATGCAAAATTGCCTACCACTGTGTCCCCCAGCACCGCTGACCAGGTTAGCATCGTGACATTACCACGTCATCATGTCATGGAACCCTAACCATGTACATGGTGCACATCCATATGGAGATGCCGATACACATGCGGGTATATATATCTATATAGAAGTGAGTTAGCGATTGAGGGAGCAACCTGTGTGTGTGTGTGGGGGGTGTTTGACAGCATCAAATTTCTTCTTATAGAGATGGTTGATGATATAGGTGCTGACCCAAACAGCAAAGGCCACAAGTACAATTTTGGAGGTGCTAGTAGTGCCTCAGGTGAGGATTGGACGATCAAAGAGCAAGATCGATTACTGCCAATAGCGAATGTGGGGCGGATAATGAAGCAGATCTTACCAGCTAATGCAAAAATCTCCAAAGAAGCTAAAGAAACCATGCAAGAATGTGTATCTGAGTTTATTAGCTTTGTTACCGGAGAAGCATCTGATAAGTGTCACAAGGAGAAGCGCAAGACTGTGAACGGCGATGACATTTGCTGGGCTCTGGGTACTCTGGGGTTTGATGATTACACGGAGCCATTGAAAAGGTATTTGCATAGATATAGGGCATTAGAAGGAGAGAGAGCTAACCAAAATAAGGCTAGTAACAATGAAGAAAAGGATGAACCATCAAACTATAGAGGTGAACCACCAAGGAACCCAATAGTTTCCACTACTCCATTGAAGTTCAATTTGATTGAGAGAAGCAATAGCTCTCTCTCCCGGCGATTTTAGGGACCTTCAAAGATTTCAAGCAAGGGTATGATTTCGAGTCTTAAAATATGATGCTGCTGCTGTTGATGAACATATAGGCTTGGGGTTGTGGGTGTTTTCACTTGTATGAGCTTAGAAATCTTGTTTTTTTTTTTTTTTTTTTTCCTTTAATTTGACTTTTATTTGCTTGAGAATTGTGTGAAATTACCTCCAAATCTAACCCTTGTATCTTCTCAAATTAGGAGGTTTTGTTGAAGGTAGTTTAGAGAAATAAGTCGTATCTTGGTTTGTAATTGGCTTTTAATTTGGTTTGAGCTTACTCAATCTTGCTGATTTATTTTCCTTCAATTTTGATCTTGGTCCGAAATTGAAGTGGGAGCTAGGCTTCTGATGAACAGGAAGATTTGCTTTTAGCTTAATTTATTCATCCCTGAACAGAACGCATAAGGCCACCTTACCCCAATTTATAAAACACTTACATTGAAATGTTTTTGTTCGACATAATTCATATGAGATGTGATTTAATGTAAGCTAGAAGATTAGGGTTTTCAACTCTCTTATTTAGGACTGATACTCATCGATCATTCTATTCTCTTGTCAATTGCATGTGAGGTTTACTGTGCTCTAGGCACATCTTCTTGACATAATTTAGATCCAACTTGATGAATGATAGATCGATTGTATACTCAGCGTTTTACAAAACCTTTCCTTTAACAAAACCAGCCAGTCAATCTGATTCATTCTATGCTTAGGGTTTTGCTAAACCTTCTGTCTGGGAGCACTGGCGCCCCATCAATTAATCAATTCACTTTTGTTTTCATATGTGATTGATAATATGTTCTTAATTAAGGATGATTCTTCATACGCATGACCAATTATGATTTTTAGAACTTCCATCAGATCTCTCTCTCTCTCTCTCTCTCTCTCTCTCTCTCTCTCACACACACACACACACGCACATGTGCACTCGCACATGTAGGTGTGTGCACACGTGCGCGCACAGATAGGTGTGTGCACACTCGTACACGCACATACATGTAGTTATGATAAACCTCATAGCATCTTAAGCCCCTCCATTTTTTATTTTTTTTTCCCCTTTGGCAATCGATAGAACCTATATTTTCCCCTAACCTCCTAAATATCAACAAATAGGTATAAATGTTTCTCCATAAATTTGAATCAGATTACTCGATCACTTGTTAAATGCCATCGACAACCCCCTCCCCCACACCCCCAAATAAAAATTAAAAAAAAAAAAAAAAAGAAAAAGAAAAAGGGCTATTCAATGAAGTGAACTAGCACTAGAACTATTAGTCAGATCTTTTAATGGCATTCCCTAGCTAGATCAATTGTCATCTGCACCGAGCATGCTTTGCATTCACAGAAGTCATGATCACCATTTTGGCTGAGTGAGAGGACCCATCCATCTACTCATGTGACATGCCAAGTTGACCAAGGTTATACATGTCTAGGGAGAGGGTCTTAATCCAAAACCCTAGATCCAGGGACCACAATATAGTGGCTCTGCAGTACATGGTTTGTCATGAAAAACCCCATCAGGTCTCGATCAAGCTGACAAAATCTATATTCAAATGGATTGGGTTATGTTCCCACAAGTGAGGACGACTAAATTGTCTAGGTCATTGGGTATAGAGATTCTAAGCAGATAGAGACAAGGAAGAAAGGAAAAAAAAAACTCCATGAGAGTGAATATTAAGGCCTTCTAGGGTTTCTCTCATATCAGGCCTCCAAGAGATGAGACAGGAGACAAGAGATGAAAACCTAGATACCATCGGACCAACTATAATTGAATGCCGTACGTACTAGAAGAATATAATTCCTTTCCTTCTTTTATAAAAGCAAGGGTCCAAAAGTGTATTAGATAGAGGATTTCGATCTCATCCTAATGGAGGCGGACCATGGGAAACCGGTGCCAATTTCCATAGCTCTTTGGCATTGCACGGCTTGTCTGCAAGTGTCATGCCGGAGATGGCAAGTACCTTTTAATTAAGAAGAAAAAACCCTCACTTTATAGGACTGGCCACTTGATCAACCCATGCCAGCTAATGTGAGAGAGAATGTAAATGATGAGTTCTCCATGTGACATGTAGCAGCTCAGCGTGATGCAACGTGTAGCAATGTGCCCTATGCCACGTTCTGAAGTTGGTGTAACGCGCATTTTGTGCTAAGCCAAAGAATTTTTGCCGGCCACATTCGCCCATGTATGACCTTATATTGATGGAGGTCAATGTAGCGCGATGCAAACATGGCATGGATTGAACATGTAGAAACACATCACACCATGAGCAAAATTGGTCTTGATGCACTTAAGTTCCTTTGAGGGCTAGCTGGGCAATGATATCAGCATGTAGCGATGGCAGATTTTGATAGTCTGTCCTAATAGTGCTATGCAAGTATAAGTCTCTACTGGTATATGCAACAGTGGTCGATTGGCTTGAATCATCAAATTAGTGTACTATAGAAGACAAAACACACCATTAAATGTCAATTCCGAATGAACCTATGTATGACAACCGCGCGCAGACACCACCACCCCCCCCCCCAAAAAAAAAACACCAAACCAAATTTTTTTTTAAAAAAAAATTGAAAAATGAAAAAGAAAAAATAACCCTCTGCACACAGTAGAGAATATATATATGGTTAATGTATGCTGATCTGCCTGCACATGTCAATCTAGCTGTTGTAGTTTTTTTTAAATCATCAAAAGAAAGTTTATTAAAATGAACTACAGCCAGATGAGACAGCCAAATTAAAATTGCTCACCACAAGCTTGAAGAGCCACTCGATCATCTTGGCCAAACACGCATAAGGAAAAACGTAAAAAAGGTAAAACTTATTCAATCTTGCAAGTGTCATAATGTTTTACTAGCCCAATTCCATTCATTTGGATTATATGACAGTAAGGTTCATTTAGACCACTTTGCCCCAGCAATTGTTCATTTACAATGTGATCGATCTTCAAATTTCATTTTGGCACTAATCAAATTTAGATCTGAACTGCTATTTAAAGATATATATGTTTTATCATAAAATTAATGCATGTTCATTATCAAAGTAGATGTCTCATATGTCAATTAAAGAAACAGATTATATATTGAACATGTACATAACCTTGATTTTCTTAACAATTATTACAGAATACATGAACAAAATTATACTAAGGCACGATAGTCTAAGCAATGAAGCTGCACAGACCACACTTCATTCTTGTTTAAAAAAGGTACTCGATGCTACTTGTGCGCTGAATCTCTTCTCTACAACTTGAGACAGAAAATATTGCTACTGCAAAAATTTAGCTTTCAGCCCAGTAATGTCAACTTTCTAAAGCTCATGGCAATCTTTACCACTTTCTTCACTTATATGTTTTAAAGCTCGTAAGTCATCCCCACTTTAAGCAAATGCTTGCGAGGAATACCCAATACCGTATTACTTTGTCTCAAATTCCTCTTCAAGAAATTGTAGGCATAGTTTACCAATATCCTCTTTCCTATGCCAGCTCCTTTCTCTGCAACCACCTCACACTGACCCATCAAGTGCACGACGCCGGCCTGCCACGCTTTGTCCAGTACATCAATCTCTTTCTCCAATGCTTTTCGTTGCTTCTCTTCATCAATTTGCTTTACATCCTCAGTCACATTCTCGTCATCAACTGACACATCATTAAATTCTTCGTTACTTTCAGCAAGCTCTGTATTTTTTTGCTTTTTTTGAGATAACCAGAAATCTTCCTCCACAAACTCCTTCAATCTTTCAACCAATATTCTTTCAAAGGGCTCCAGCTCGCTATGCACATCCGTGTATCCATATCTCACAACACAACGAAACACATTAAGCTTGCGTGGTTGTACTCGACGAAAGAGGAACCTCTCATCCACAGGAACCTTGCTTATGGGTAGTGATTTAACAGAGACAAAAACGAGGACAGAGTGCAATGCAGGTACATTTTCCAAATAATGCTTGAAGATGGGCGGGATGCCATGTACAAGCTCTGAGTAGAAGATGGCAAGTCTTGGCATTCGACAAATGTTTGTATCAGCAGCTACATCCTCAAGTTTCTTTGGAGAAATCTTGTGATCTACCTCGTAATAGTATTTCCTCCGATAGACATTGTTCCAAATGTACATTATAGCAATTAGAACCGCAGAGAAGGCTAAGGGTAGATATCCTCCTTGATCAAATTTGTAGAGGACTGAACTCAAGTAGAGTAGCTCTACAGTGCCAATGACAAGGACATACGAGATTATTAAGAGTATGTTCGTTTTCCATATCAGTACCATGACGAGCTACTATCAATATCGATGTGAGCATCATCACGAACACCACTGCTATCCCTGTAAGCAGTCGAACATTTTTTTGGTTCCAAATTTTAGAACATTATCGAGATTGATAAGAGGCAAATTTAATAAATAAATAAAATTGAAGGTCTTAAGGGGTGTGGATTACCATATGCGTTACCAATCTTTGTGGTATTCTTGAATCCAATAGTGACCGCCACACAAGCAATCATAAGAAGGTAATTGATTTCAGGTATGTAAACTTGTCCTTCATACTTGGTCGATGTATGGACAATTTTCACACGAGGGAAGCACCCTAGTGAAAGGGATTGTTGGAGAATAGAGTAAGTCCCAGAAATTATGGCTTGACTTGCTATGATTGCTGCCAAGACAGCCACCACAAACATTGGCCAATATACAGGACCTGCATCGACCAACGTATTGGTCTGAATTAATTAGTAAGCTCAGAAGAAAAGGGAACAAAATTTATGGTGGCCATGGATGGTTTAGCATTCAATTTACCTGGTAAGGACTTGTAGAACGTGTCTGCAACATCGCCACTGTTCTTGCGTAGGTAAGAGGCTTGTCCAGTGTATGCTAAAACGAGAGCTGGGTAGGTCACGGCGCACATACTTATCTGTATGGATCGAACCGTGAAGTGGCCAACATCGGCAAATAGTGCTTCGGTTCCTACAATTTGCAAGTAATAATTCAAGAATTATTTTTCAGGTTGGCTCAAAAGGAAAAAATAAGAAAAATGTTCACTGAATGAAGGGAAAGAACTAAATTGTGACCTGTTATGGCGAGGACAATGCCACCAAGGGAAACCCAGGCGTCCTTTTTGTTCCTCTTGAAATAATCAACTATGTACGCTGGATTTAAAGCTTTAATCACCGTTGGATCAAACTTTATGAAATTATAAATGCCGATGACGCCAATCGACGCAAACCAAACACATATTATTGGAGCAAAAGTGTAGCCCACTTTGTCAGTTCCAAATCTTTGAGCCATGAATAGGCAGATCAAGATGGCAACTGATATCCAAACTATCTTTCCTGTATATACACGAAGAAAAAAATAGTATATGTAACTTTCAGTAAGAAATATTAGAGGAAAGGTTTAATTAATCAATTAATCAGGCTAGTCTACCAAAGGGCCTCTGCCAAAGGGCTAACAGGGAAACGGATTCCTGAAGGCCTTGGGGCCAACAGGGGGGAGCCCAACTCGGTTAGCCAGTCACATGCCAATTGAACTGACCCTTGTGCGCGCAGTTTTGCGTAGCAACTTTTCTATTTGATAATATTATCTTTCAATCCATGCTTTAACTGTTCAATTTGGTACAACCAATTCCAATCGCCAGGGAAAAAAAAAAAGGGGCAAAAAAGAACTGATATTTATATACCCTTTGCACAAAATCACCAACATATCCATGTGTTTTTTTTTGTAAAAATGGGCTCAATTATTCAGGACATTATTGTACTTAGATGTGCCTATTGTAATCTCAACGACTTGTGATTACTGTGTCATGTGCTGTGATGTATTGCACGGGAAGTACCTTGTGTCATGGAAGGTGCAGCTTGCTGGATGCCCCCCACAGCTGATAAAACTGTCATCAATTTCGAACAAGATTTTGTAAGTCACAACTCGTAGTTACAATGAGGCAGGAGTAGAATAGTCGGCGCCAAAGCCTTAAAACACTTTTGCTATAATAATTTATTTTTTATTTTTTTTATTTTTAAATTGTCAGTATGACTTCTTTAATTTTATTTATGCATTGACGTTAATGGCCAAGTGATACATGGATTGTTTTGAAAAAAAAATAAAAATCATAAGAGTAAATATTTATAGGCTAGGCAAACCTGAGATGCATGGGGTGAGGACACCATCCCCAATGAGCATAGAAGTGCCGAGCATGGCCATAAGCAATAGGAAGAACTTAGCGAGGCGGCTGTTCTCTAATTTGGACTTGAGTCTGGAGGCCCGCCGCAGATGACTACTCGGCAACTCAAGCTGATAGTTGGACACATTTTGGTCCTCTACTTGTTGATTTGGAATCAAACCCACCTTGGCGTACCGGCATATTAGAGAATACATAGCAAACGTTCCTCCTAAAAAATCCATAATGATTAACAACAATAATGATTAGGTGACAATCTTGTTAATTTGTTCATTAGTAACGTCCAATTGTGTTGCTCAATTTTTGGAGATCATGTATCACACAAGGGTGTTGATATATGCATGCCCATGTGATTTTTCGCATCTTGGTTTTTTTTTTCTTTTTTTTTTGGCTAAACACACATCAGTAATTCACACACACGATGCACAGATGAGGAGGCAACAGAAATCAAATATATGTGGGTATAGCAAAAAAGATATGTTTGGAATTTGAAGATAAGTCTGGTTAATTTTGATTTTAATACTATCTAACAAGTTTTTATTTTTATTTGAATCCTACAAATTTATTCAGTTTTTAGAAAAAAATAAAGCACGAACAAATTTTTTGTTTTGAACCAACTCTAAACTAGATTATTTAAAAATCAAATAACAAAGAACGAACTTCGAAATTAAACCATATACTAATAATAATAATAATCCACTACTGTACCAAAACAAAACAGCCCCACAGAACTATACAAGACTTCCCAAAATGATGGAAAAAGACCAAGACTAGCCAATTACCAACCCTAAATTAAAAGAAAGCACAAGAAAACAAGACACACACCCACGACAACATACGAAAACAGAGGAAACAGAACAAACCAACACAACATTTAAAAATAGGCCTCCTGTATTTATTATAAACATAAAAAATCATAAGATAAAGGGGCATGGTTGTCCAATGAACTAGGGTGTTGTGCGTGTCAACGTGTGGGTGTATCATCTTTACTACATATTAATGCCCCTTAAGGCCTTAACCCCTCCACATTTTTCCCCATTTGCAGTTATTTTAAGAAGAAAATAAAGTTGACTTTGTAGAAGACGCCAAGAAAAAACTAAACATACATTAAACTCTTATTTGAGCACGACGTATTATAGCTGAAATTCTCCCCAGTTGCTGCCTTCATGGAAATGATTAAAAATAAAATAAAGTACCCAATCACGAAGTGAATGACACATTAGAGTTTGGACTTTGGAGTTGCTCCAATTATTGGTCGAAATATTCATAAATCGACAGATTTTAACTTTGAATAAAATCCCATTGGAAATTTTTTGATGAATATATAATTGAATATTCAGCTGATTTCAGAAAATTTTAATCAGGATATTTTGCATGACACACAGACTGGAATATTAAAAAAAAAAATTCGTTGGCTGAAAGTCTGCCAACCGTATTTGGCATAACGTTTGACAACTTTGATTTCAAGTTCGCTATACCCCAAAAAATAAAAAACATCTAAGCATAAATGTGAACTGAAAGGGGCTGGATAATTGGTTTCTTACCTTCACCATTATCATTGGCTTGTAAGGACGATGAGGACGTACTTGATGAGAGGGATCAAGGTGAGGGTGTAGAGGATCAAGGAGAGAACACCAAGGATGTCACCGTTGTGGTTGATACCATTGCTGAAAGTGCTCGAGTACACATATAGAGGCGACGTACCAATGTCTCCGTAGACTATTCCAATGCTCTGAAACGCTAGATGCAATATCATCGACCAGTCTGCAGTCTTGTAGCAACAAAAATCCAAAATAAACTGTAAATCAGAACTAAGGGGAAAAAAAAAAAAAAAGAATACCAAGATGCCGCCTTATTTGGAATCTTGAATTTAAGGGGGGGGGGGGGAATACTGATAGGATATATAACATTGCTCTATTGGTTTTTATTTGTTTGTGAAGGTAGGCTGAAATATATATATATATATATATATACTACACCTTGGAATGATGGCCATGATGGCCACGAACCGTGCCGGATTCCATATCAAGCGAGTCATGACGCCGCAACTTTGGCCATGAATGTTTCCTCCCTTTCAGTTCTTGAGAAACTTGGTTCTCGATCTCTTCTTCAGTACTGTCTTCTAACTCTGCATTACCTACAGCTGACATGTTTATTAACCCACAAATGCTACCTAGCTAGGAAGAAGATGACCCAGAGAGAGAGAGAGAGAGAGAGAGAGAGAGAGAGAGAGAGTTGAGGTCTGTGAAGGATTACTGAGTGGGAGGACAGAGCTAGGGGGACTATTTAAAAGCCGAAAGAAGAAGCACATACGTACGTATGCCATGAGTAGGAGGGAGTTGACATCTTGGGAGGGTTCCTAAATGGGAGGACAAATGGGGGCTAGCCTTCTTTCTAAAGGCAGAAACACGGTAGTACGGTACCTATGTATGCAAGCAGGAGTACGAATTTTTTAGCATCCTTTTTTTTTTTGGTAAGTAAATTTTTAAGCAATATGTGCCAAGAGGATCGAACACGCGTCCAAGTGGAAGACAACGATGGATGTCCATACAAAGGAATGAACAAATTAATTTGAAAAAATCAGCTTAGGGATCAAATGAATAAATAAAATTAAGAGAGGATACGTGAATCTATGAAGGAGATTGAGAGAATACTGTGAAGAAAAGTCAAATAAAATTTTAAATTTTAAATTTCTTTATTTTATTTTATGTATCTCCATTTTCAAGTAAAGCAAGGGGCAAGTTCTCATTGACTCAACTAATGATTGTTTGAGTTCTAGAATTAACTTCTCTAAAATAGGGGTAAGGCTGACTACCACTTATTTCTCTTAGACACCTCTATAAGCAGGAGTTTTAGAAGTTATCTTTGCGGACTGATCAAATCAAATCAATCTTTCATAGGAATTGAAGTACATTTTTAAATTTTATTCGTTATGCAGATCATTTACTGTAGGTTTTTTAATTTGTCTAGTGGTATCTCACTGCATCCTTTTCCAATTAAATAAGACCAAATTGTAGTTTAGCATATGAGTTTAGAGCATAGTGTACGGGCAAAGGCTTGATGGTAGGGATTATCAAAAGGAAATATATATGTTAGAGAGTCTGATCGACGTCATACGAATAGTTTTATATTTACAAGAATGTTTCAACCATTTGCTTATGAAGAAGCGCGCATTGATACTCATTTGTTGATATTGAGAAGTTTTTAGAGATGAGGATCAATTCCGCCGATTGTTAAAAAAACAAAAAAAAAAAAAAAGGAAAAAAAAGAAAAACTACTCCCTTCAATTAAATTTACACCACTTCGCAAGTCCATAGCAATAAGGGTGTATTTCAAAATTACCAAAGGAGGGAAGCTTTGTATTCAAGATAGGACAGTTTTACTAGGAGCAGTGATGAGGATTTTTAATTTTATTTTATTTAATTTTTTAGATCAGGAACAACCGTGAAAGCGTGACATTCAACAAATTAGACTTTTAAATGTTAAAAAAAAAATAAAAATAAAAAAATAAAGTCACTTGCTACATACGTGTTGTCATACAACTACACGTCGGTGAAGTTTTTGATAGAAAGATTGTTTTAACTTATTAGGTCACTTGCGCCACTATGCCAACATTAAACAATAATAAATATAAAAAAATACGATAGTCAAATTACCTTTAAAATTCCTTGTATAACAATAATTGCACTTTTCTAACTCCGATTTCATATTAAAAGATTTTGGGGGAATTACAAATTGGTCCAACTACTGGTAAATAATTATACTTGATAATTATTCTTAGTTAAGTTAGTAATCATTTGGAATGATAAGTAATTATTTACTCATTGTTAGACCAATCTGTAATTTCACCCAAAGATTTTACCCTTTTTATATATGTTAGATGAGATTAGAAGGTAGCTTTCAAGATTCGAATAATGGCTTAAAATACATATTAGAGCCTTCTAGTGATTGGTTAGGTCATAGGTGAAGCAATGAATGTATATAGTATTTCAATTGTATATCCAAGGTCAACCGTTGTGTATCGGAACTAAAAAAAACAGGACAAATAATGTTTGCGTATAGGTCATTCGGAATTGTGTACACTTTATCATCGTATTACGTCGAGCATAAATGGGAGATTTTTTTTTTTATTTTGTAATTAATTTTTTCCACCGGCCTCTCGCCTTCCCCAAATAATCCCCTCTGAAATTAATGTTCTACCTGTTGTATTACATTCCACTGAATCCAATTTTTTCCACCTCTTGCCTTCTGCTCTTTGTATTGTATTCCATTGATCACTGATGTAATCAAATCCAGTATCTGTGAGCCATTTCGGGGACTGCCTGTAGCTAGGTTAGTTAAAAAGTTGGTGTTTGGATAAAAATAACAGTTTTGACTTGTTTGGCTCAAATTCTAGCTGGAGCAGGTAGGAATGAAGTTAGGAATTTATCTTAGGGAGGCAAACTTTGATTCGTTGTTAATATTTTATCCTAATTCAGAAGAGTGAAAAAGCTTCACTCTAAAATGTTCTATTATCTTGTGATTATGTGGTAGAAAAAATTGTAATTTATTAATAAATCATACTCCCTTCATCCCACTTTCTGATAATAATTTTCATTTTTGGTAAATCTCAAAATGCTTGTTCCATTTCAAAGAAGATTTATATGTTGCACATGATTAAACATGATTTTCTTAAGTAAATAAATAAAAAGTTTTAACCCGGAAACACTACAGCACAACAATTAATTTTCTTAACGAATTAAAGCAAACATACATAAAAGACTACATCAGCACAGACCGCAATAAATTACTTATTATGTGCTGAATTTCTTCTCCCTTACAACTTGACGCCTAATTCATACCTCCCAAATAAATGAAATAGGTTTACTGCAGTTATTTAGCTTTGAGCTCAGTAACCTTCTTGACCACACCATCAATTCACTCAAATGTTTCAAAGCTCATAGGTCATCCCCACTTTAAGCATGTGTTTGCGAGGAATATTGAACAGATTATCACTCTGTCTCAAATTCCTCTTCAACACATTGTAGGCATAATTTACCAGTATCTTTTTTCCCATGCCGGCACCTTTCTCCGCAACCACCTCGCTCTCACCCAACAAGTGAACGACGCCGCTTTGCCACGCTTTTTGCACTACATCAATCTCTCTCTCCACCGCCTCTTGCTGCTCTTTTCCATCCCCTTGCTCCGCATCCTCACGTCCTCGCCTCACGAATTCCTCCAATCTTTCAACCAAACTGCTTTCGAATTCCTCCGCCTCGCTGTGCACGTCCGTGTATCCATATCTCACCACGCAACGATACACGTTAAGCTCCCTTGGTTCTACTCGACGAAAGAGGAACCTTTCTTCCACAGGAACCTTGCTTATGGGCAGTGACTTAATAGAGGCAAAAACAAGGACACAGTGCAATGCGGGTACGCTTTCCAAATAAAGCTCGAAAATGGGCGGAATGCCATGAACCAACTCAGAGTAGAAGATGGAGATCCCTGGCATTCGACAGAATTTCGTGTCAGCAGCAATCTCCTTGAGCTTCTCTGGAGAAATCTTGTGATTGACCTCGTAATAGTATTTCCTTCGATACACGTCGTTCCAAATGTACATTATGGCCATTAGAACCGCGGCGAAGGCTAAAGGTAGATACCCTCCATCCGTAAATTTGAAGAGGACTGAACTTAAGTAGACAAGCTCCACGGTGCCAATGACAAGGGCAAACGAGATTACCAATGCTAGGTTCGATTTCCATATCATTATCATCACCAGTAGTAGCAATGCCGATGTGAGCGTCATCACGAACACCACTGCTATTCCTGTAGTATATATATAAATATATACAAATTAATATGCAGTAATTTAATTCATGATTTATTATTTCTTAATTTCCAACCTTCCCAATTCAAAATTATATAATACCATTACACGATTAGTTTGGATCAGAACCTCGACAAGGAATAAGGTTTAGAGTACCCCTAATTATTAATAATAAAAAAAAAAGTAAAATAAAAAGGTATGGGGAGGCGTGGATTACCATATGCGTTGGCAATTTGTGTTGTTGTCCGAAATCCAGCAGTGATCCCAACGCAAGCCAGCATAAGAAGGTAATTGACTTCAGGTATGTAAACTTGGCCTTCATACTTAGCTGATGTATGAACAATTTTTACACGGGGGAAGCACCCTAGAGAAAGGGATTGTTGGATGATAGAGAAGGTCCCAGAAATCATGGCTTGACTTGCTATGATTGCTGCTAAGATGGCCACCACAAACATTGGCCAAAATGCATGATCTGCACAGTGAAACGTAACAGTCCAAATTAGAGTCTGTCCAGAAGGAGCTAGGATGAAAAAAGAAAAAAAAAATGTTGCTTGTCTCAAATTATTTTTCAAAATTCGATATTCCAAATGATGTAGCGACGGAAAAGAAAAAAAAAAATACTACTTGTCCCAAATTATTTTCTATAATTCAATAGCCCAAATGATTTGGTGACATAATAACCTATAAATTTGAATTTTGAGATTAGATATTAAATAATGAGTCAAAAATAGATACAATAGATATTAAATAATGAGTCAAAAATAGATACAATACTAAAATATGAGTACTATATGCTATCTCATTTGAGATGTTACATTTAAGAAGAGAATTCGAGAGAAATAACACTACTAAAGAAAAAAAGAAAAAAGAAAAAGTTATGTAGACATGGATGTGTACTGCTCACGTGGTATAGACTTGAAGAAGGTGTCCAAAACAAGTTCTTTGTTCTTGCGAAGGAAAGCGGCTTGTCCCGCGTATGCTAAAACAAGAGCTGGGTACGTCACACCGCACATACTTATCTGTATGGATCGGACCGTAAAGTGCCCAACATCCGCAAATAAGTGCTTCCACTCCTACAATTTCCAACAAATTAAATTGTCCATTCAAGGAATTATTTTTTCAGGTTGGCCCATTTAATTAATTAATTTTTCTTAAAGAAAAAAAAAATTGTGACCTGTTATGGCAAGGACAACGCCACCGAGGGAGACCCATGCGTCCTTTTTGTTCCTCTTGAAATATTCTACTATGTACTGTGGATTTATTGCCTTAGCAACAGTCGGATCAAACTTAAAGAAATTGTAAACGCCAATGACCGCAATAAATGCAAACCAAAGGCATAGTATTGGAGCAAAAGTATAGCCCACTTTGTCAGTTCCAAATCTTTGAACCATGAAGAGGCAGATCAAGATGGCAACTGATATCCAAACTATCTTATCTGTATACAAAGTAAAATAATTTAAGTAACATGTTATTAGTAGATGATCTTCTCTACACTTTTACAGATAATTTACACACACAACAATTGTTGATCAAACTAGAACTGAATTAATTTTATTTTATTTTTTCAGAAGATTTTGATATGCTTATGCATGCAACTATCCTCGATCTAAACAATTCAAGGACAAACAAAGTCCATAAAGATAGCCTTTGATGAGAAGTCGTGAAAGTTGAACGCTAAAACCTCTTTTCTTATTTGATAAAAAATCATAGAACCACTCATTCCAGCAGTCAGGATGTATCATCACATATTTTATTTATAAATGAATCAAATTACATTTGTAATTTAAGAAATAGGAGAAAATTATAAAACTGATAATTAAAGTGGGCCTAAGGTCCAAAAAGGGAGAGCCCAACTCGATTAGTCGGTTCACATGTGAATTGGCCTACAACTCTCTCAAGTATATATGGTAGTACGATTGGGTTCAGCGAAACCAGAACAGAAATGACCTTGATTGATTCTCATTCTTCCTTACTCGGAATTAGATTGCCTATACTTACGGATCCAACCAAACCAACCCAGTGGAATGAGATTGGTTCGGGTACTGCATGTGTTTGACTGGCTATCATATACACCCTTTTTTTTTTTGTTTTTTTTTTTTTTTGTTTTCCAAGGTGTCCTTAGGCTGCGCTTAGAACTAATTTTCCGAGATACTGTCGGGCGTCGAAATGGGAACCTCTCCTAAGAAATTTTGCTACATCTATAAGGGTTCGAACCTGAGACCCCTTGCTTAAGAGACCAGGAACCCCTTCCACTTAGGCCAACCTTCATTGGTAATTAGATGTTCCTATTTTAATATCAACAAATCGTTCTTAATACTTGGAAACTAATTTTACGTCGGAATTTTGACTAATTTTTCTTTTGAGAATGTTAGGCTTGACATTTTCAGAAAAGCTAGGAATGGCCAGTTCCGTCAAACAAAAGGTACTCTTGATATTTTTCCTTGGAGTAGGGGAAGATAGATTTCGAAAGTGGGAAAATTATATTTATCCTCTCTTTTTTTTTTTTGGCCCCGGGGGCGGGGGGGTGTGGTTAATTATTAACAATATTTATGCAGTGATTACTAGTTGAATGTGCGATATTGGGATGTAGACGAACTGTGGTGTGTTGCATGTTGAGTACCTTGGGCATTTTCCATGGAATGTATGCCTTCCTTAAGCCCTCCGACAGCTGATAAAACTGCCATCAAGATGGTAGAGAAGATCAACTTAAAGTCATACATATAAGAGAAAGCCTATTGACAATTTTTTTTTTATAATTTAAATAATTTATTTTGGCAACAACCAATTAAAAGAAATTTAATTGCAATGGCACATGTTAATTGCATGTGGTGTCCATCTAAAAAACAGGAAGGCAACCGGAAGCAAAGTAAAAGAAATAAAGAAACCTGAGATGCAAGGAGTGAGAACACCATCTCCGATGACCATAGGAAGTGCCGAGCATTGCAATCAACAAGAGCAAATACTTGGCGAACTGGCTGTTCTCTAATGCAGACTTGAGTAGTGTGGCCCGTCGTAAGCGTTTGCTCGGCAATTCAAGCTGGTAGTTCGAGACGTCTTGATCCTCAGCTTGCTCACTAGGGATTAAACCCACCTTGACGTATCGGCATATTAAAGAGTACAAAGCAAACGTTCCTCCTAACAAATAATAACGATCGATTAGCTATCCGTTTTGTCACAATAGGTTATTACTACCATCTAATTGTATTGCAACACAAAGATGATGATTGCAAGCACCCAAATTTGGTGAGAAGAAAAAGACATCAAATAAATAAATAAGGCGCAAAGGGACAGGGATCCTCTTTATAGATTGGTTCAATAGTGCAGCTAAAATTTGAACCATTGGTATTAGGAGGATCATACCCACCATAAAATGTGGTCCTCAATCCACATAGATCGAGTATATATGAAGAAAATAAAAAGTATAAAAAGCTAGGCCTAATTAGTAAATACTCATATTATACCCTTATAATACACATACATACATAATTTGTTTTTGTTTTTTTTTTTTTCAAACTCGTTTGCCATATAATGTTCAAACTTAACGAAAAATACTCATTTTCTTAATAGTAAAAGTATAATTTACATATTTAACATATTCCATATTATACTTATGTTATAATACTTTAAAGAGGGAATTTTTAATTGGTCAGCCTATGGGAAAATAATTATAGTTAGTAGTCATTGTTACTAAAGTTACTAATTGTTTATTCAAAAGTTAATAACAAATATAGATCAAGACCTACTCTGTATATACTTGATTAGTTTTTAAGCCATCCTTTTCCTCAAAATCATTCTTCCTCCCAAGCGAATGTATAGGAAATATATATATATGTGTGTGTGTGTGTGTGTGTTTGTGGTTACTATTTTTTAAATATAATTATTTTTTGACATTATTTTATATAAATTTTAAATAAAATAAGATAAAATTGGTAATTAATAGTGATATACTAACATATATTATCTTATTTTTGGTTCCAAACTTTTTATTAAAGTTCGTATTATACCTATATATGCTTGTATTCGAATTTCTTTCGTTTTCATTTTTTTTTTGGGCCGAATATTTCATCGTATTTTTTTTTTAAAGAAAATAACTGAATTATAATCCATACACATTCTGTCTTGTATTCTCTCATACTATATTTATTACTATGTATGATAAGACATAAATAAATAAATAGTAGAAGAAAGCATAAATATAGTGATAATTTAATTCTCCTTGCCATATTAAATAGGAGAGAAAATATTATCTCAGCATTTCTGTTTGTGCCTGACATATTCCTTTTTATATTTTCCAAGGAAAGAGGCATGATTCCTTTGGAAGAAGCTATGGGTTTCCTTTGCCATCTTATCAGGACTAAAGAGCGCCTCTCTTAAAATACCCAAAGTTTCGTATTCGAGGAAGTTGCTCGAATTTTAGCAAAAGCCAATCGTAGTGACGACTGTCAAGTTACTACTGTCTCCACTGGCTTGATGGAAAACGTACCACGCTAGTTATGAATGTAATGGCCATTTTTAGGATAAAAATACGAGCATATAAATCGGGAAAAAAAACAAAAAAAAAAAAAGAAAAGGAATTTCAGTTCTTACCATCGCCATTATCATTGGCGCGTAAAACGATGAGGACGTACTTGACCAGAGGGATCAAGGTGAGGGTGTAAACGATCAAAGAGAAAACAGCGATGATGTCATCGTCGTGCTTTATTTTTCCATCTGGGAAGACGCTCGAGTACACATATAGAGGCGATGTACCGATGTCTCCGTACACCACTCCAATGCTCTGAAACGCTAGATGCAGTATGACAGACCAATCTGCAGACTTAAATGGGTAAAAAAAAAAAAAAAAAATTAAATCAGATTCTAAGTTGGTATGGAATAAAAAATCTAACTATGCAAAGGATAAAAAAAAATAGTTTCAAGAGATTATAAGGCCCAAAAAAATATAATAATAATAAAAAATGAAAAGGCAGACCTTGGACTTGTGGCCATGATGGCCATGGACCTTGGCGGATTCCACATCCAATGAGTCGCATCGCCGTAACATTTCCCATGAAAGTTTCTTCCCTATGAGTCCTTGAGAAACTTGTTGCTGGCTTTGTTCAGCGATTTGTACATCAACTGACATGTTTGTATAAACCCAGAAATCACTCTGTATACCCAACAAGAAAGATGAAGCAACAAAGAGAGAAAAGAGAGAGTGTGTGTGTTGAGATTTGGACATGCAGAGTAGGGGTGCTATTTAGAAGCCCAACAAGGCGATTTTTTTTTATTTTCTAGCAATGTGTACCAAAGACTTAACGGATTGTCCGAGGGGAAGACTTTGGTCGGTGGGGTCCCACATAAGCACTCTGATTAACAGATTAATCTTATTATAATTATTGTTCGATGAATTATTTGGTAGTAGTCCACGAGTGTCCAAGCACTTTGTGTCTTCTTTTATATCTGCTGATGAATTGTGGCTGCGTCCCGGTGATGCAGGGCATTCGAATGGGGTCATGGGTAATGGGTTTTACCGAACGAGAAGAATGAGTCAATGAGGTGTCCACCGGTTTAAATGAACCGGTTATGTATATTGACATTATGTGATGATGATATACCTGTAATAAAATTGGTCAGGCTATGGGTAAAACATTCACTGACGTTTTTCACTAAAATGAAGTGAAATTAAGACATCCCATGGTGTAGGGCATGGGAACTGGGAAGAGCCGAAGAGGTAGCGGGGCCCAAAATGTTTGGGAATTGTGATGCCTCCTTTAGTTGTCTCTAACTTAAAGGGCTGATCTTTGCAAAGTATTGTTAATAACCCCCACTCCCCCACGGCGCCGCAGGCGACAAATGTATTTGGCTGAATCACCTTTGGAGCCAGTTAATGTATTCATTCAACAAGGGGAATTACAGATTGGTCCATCTACGGATAAAAAATTATAATTACTAGTCATTTTTAGTTAAGTTACCACTCATTTTTATTGAGTGGTAATTATTTTCCTGTAGTTGGACAATCTGTAAGTCAGCCTCTTTTATTTTAATTAATTTTTTTTCTTTTTTAAACTTCTAAATTGAAAAATCCCGCAACTTTTTTGAAATATAAAATGTAATTCGACTCACACTCAACAATTGTCCTCTTTATATCATGTAATATTTCTTTAGGTAGGGTGCCATTTTTTATTTATTTATTTATTTTTTGGCTATTACTTCAAGCCAACAAAGAGTTAACTTACTTAAGACTTTAAAAAAAAAAAAAAAAAAAAAAAAAGAAAGGAATCTTCTAAACTTAAAAGACATAAAAATCTCATTTCAACAAAATGGAAAATTGCATGTGTTCTTGATGTTGCGGCCTACAGGTAATGCTGTCATTATTTGAAATTTGATTTTCCATGCTTATGTTTTTTTTCCTCATATATTTGCTCGTCTGTTGAACTTATGATTAACCCCAGGCCTCTCCACTCAAAAACTCGTCGATAAAGTATGTATATGGCCGGTGGTTTATAAGTTTTCTCTGCTCGGGTCCTATGGTTCAAGAGGCAAAGTGTAATTTATCGTTTTTTATGTTTGAATACAAATACTAATCCCTTGGCACATGCAATACGTTTTCCCATGATCAAGACAATAATATCTGTCTAAAATTAAAAGACAAGATAAAATAACATGAACTAATCAGATAAAATGGATACATGAACAATGAATTTTTTTTTTTTTTTTTTAAAAACCCAAAAATGGACATTTTTAAATTGGTGAGTGAGGAAATACCTCAACAATAATGCACTTTTTTAAAAGGCGGCGTCGCATTCTTCCTTCACCTGCAGGAATATCCCACAGGCTAAGTTTAGACATTGAGATTGATTTCATCTTTTGTGGCTTCGTAACAACCGACAGCACCATAATGATTGTTAAACGAGCTAATATATGGTGTAAACAAAGTGAAATTTTACGCTTTCATTCATTCATGAAAAGTCTGCAATCTGTTTGATCGGCACAACACTAGCTGGGAAAATATGGGAGAACACATTTAGGAAGTCAATGTAATTGTTTCATGTCCTTCATCAATGCAAGTATTTCTTGCAAATGGGCTCGCTTCAATTGTATCCTCAATTACATTCTTGGTAACGAGATTATTATCTTATCATTATCGAACTACTAATTAATTACATCGTGTCTCTATGGTAATTAGTTTCATTTTTTATTCCTTACTATTTTATATTTCTATATTTCTACATTTATTTTTCTTGCTAATACTAGGTTCTTGATTGAATTAGACTTATTACATCACATGAGCCGAACAAAAGATGCGGAAGTCAAATTACTATTACTTTAAAGTGTTATTTTGAGATTTGATAAGGGTTTATTATACCTTTTTAACAAAGATTATTATTAATATTAAGGTAGTCTCCAGCTAGATTCTAATTAATAATGGCTTAGAATATGCGTGTAAACCCGTATTATTCAAGCCAACATTAAAATATTCGAATGTGACAACGAGTATATGTGTGTATGTTTTGGTTGGCATGTATCGAAAACTTTAATAAGTCATGCAATTAATACAACAAAAATGAGGTCCTTTTTTTCTTCGTTAATTGACTAATATTATTACAATGGAATTAAGCATATGCTTAGAGTTTGGATTTTTTTTATTGGATTTTTCTTATAAACAGCCATAAGTGGTTGATTTGTATCACTTGGACGCGTCATTTAACTCTTATTTTATGCCTAATCAATTGGGGATCAAATTCTAGGTGTTGAGAGAGAGAGAGAGAGAGAGAGAGAGAGAGAGAGCTCGGGCTAATCTAGTAATGAGGGAGGGTGAGGATAAAGGATTAGGAATAGGATTAGGATAGGTTAGGAGTTCGAATCCATCCAATTGTACCCCCAAAATATAAAAAAAATTAAAAAAAACAAAGAGAGAGAGAGAGAGAGATCCAATGGACAAGATTACTCAATCACTCTGATGATGAATTTGATGCAAAACTTTTGTTACAAACTCAGCAGTAGGGCAAAAACTTCCATGTAACTGTTATATGGCCAGGTGGTATCACAAGCCAATAGGATTCAAGCAAAGTGGGAAAATGGGACCAACAAGTACACTGACATTTCCACTTTGCTTGAATCCTATTGATTTGTGATACCACTTGGCTATATCACAGTTACATGGAAGTTCTACTCCTAGTAGAGGCTTGTTGCTTCAAAAGCATGCAAGCCCAGTCCATTTCCAGTCTCATTCGTGCAGTCCATGAACTTCTTTTTGCAAGGCATTGTACTTTCGACTGCTTGTTTGGAGTTTGGATTCAAATTTGAGCAACTTTTTCAACTTTAAATCCAAGCCATCTAACCCCTCATCCAGCAGTGGATGAACTCAGCATGCCAAACCCAAACTCGCTTATTTTTTGGGAAGCACGAAAAACCTTTGTGGGAGCGAGAATAGTGCCTCCCATGTTTTATCGGAAAATCTGAAACCATGTCATCTTGTGGTTTTACCATTAGAATCTTCACCTTCATCATCAAATCCGGCTCATGCTAGCTTGTCTTAGAAAAGTACTTGTTGGGCGTGTTTGGCCAATCTACTCTGCATGACAACGGTATAGAACTTGTTTTGGAAAACTGTTTTTGAATTTTTTTTAAAAAAAATAGTAAATAGTTCATACTCTTGATTTTTGTTTGTAATTTCCTATTTAGGTAATGTTAAACCATTGAAAATGTGTCGTAAAAACAGTTTTCAATAATCCAAAAATAAAAAAAAAATTGCTCAAAATTTCTTGCTATTTTTTTAGAACAGGTTTCCAAAAACACTTTTCACTTTTCACTTTTCACTTTTCAGAGTTCGACCAAATAACCCTTTTTGACAACTAGTGAGGCCTGGGCCAGTTTGGGCTATTGGAAGTGGGTTCTTCGAGTAGGTGCTTAGTCCGGTAACGATAGCCCAACTCGTTCGGCCAGTTCAAATGCGAATAAGGCCTACAATGCACAAACCCACCCACCCCACAACACCCCGCCGCCGCCGCACCCCCCCGAAACCAAAAATGATATCAGATTGGTTCAGCCACTAATAATCTTACTAACGTGGCAATGACAAATTTAACAATTAATATAAAATTTGTCTCTTTTGTTTTGAAACTAAAAAGAATAATTACGAAACTTACATCAACCTGTTAGTGGATTTTATTCATTAGTTAAACAAAAATTATTACCATTAGTCACTATTTTTTTTTTTTCACAATTTAAAAAAAAATAATAATAATGTGGTAGCTTGCATCCGCATCAATAAATGAATTTTTTGTATATATTAAATACATGCCACTTCGCCAATGGCATGATCGCCTCACCTGGACTTAGGAGGTAGCCTCAAAGAAATCATCACAAAATCTATGCTTCCTAAAATGCTTATCGGTGCTTGGTTAGCCACTTGAACTAGCTTGTAGACATAAACATGATATTCTTATCAGATAACAAAACATAGATCCAGATTTTCTTGTTTGGGTGCTGATGTTCTTAGCTTGCAGGAGGTTATGTTCCTCTGTATTGGGTGTTGCTTGTATCCATTCTCATCACTTTTATAATATACCTTTTCGGTTGATCCAAAAAAATAAAAAAGAAAAAAAAAAAAGATCCAATTGATGCGTGCTCGTTTATATACATGCTTGATCAAAATATTTGCATCCATGCCGTATGATTTGGATCGATCTATCATCTATGCCTCTGTAATGTAATTAGTAGTTCTGAAACAGATTTTCTCCTTTACTACTAGGAACAGAAAATATCATTACACATTATACATACCACAATAATTTAGGACTCACCACAGTAATCTACTCCATTTATAAGTCAAGCTCAGCAGAAGTCTTTAACCCCGCCTTCACTTGTGCTTTAAAGCTCGTAAGTCATCCCCACTTTAAGCATACGCTTGTGAGGAATATCAAACACCTTGTCAGTTTGTCTCAAATTCCTCTTCAAGAAATTGTAAGCATAATTTATCAAAATCTTCTTTCCTATACCAGCTCCTTTCCCCGCAACCACATCACTCTCGCCCATCAAGTGAACGACACCAGCCCTCCACGCTTTCTCCAACACATCAATCTGTCTCTCCGCTGCCTCTTTTTGCTGCTCTTCATCAACTCCCCTGACGTCCTCATCCACATTTTCACCATTGACTGAACCATCATTCAATTCTTCATTCTTTTCGGCCAACTCTCCACTATTATGCCTCAATTGAGATATCCATAATTCTTCTCTCACAAACTCCTTCAATCTTTCAACCAACATTGTTTCAAAGGGCTCCTGCTCGTTGCGAACATCTGTGTATCCGTATCTCACAACACAACGGTACACATTAAGCTCATGTGGTTTTACTCGACGAAAGAGGAACCTTTCTTCCACCGGAACCTTGCTTATGGGCAGTGATTTAATAGAGACGAAAACAAGGACCGAGTGCAGTGCAGGCACATTTGCAACATAATGCTTGAAGATGGGTGGGATGCCATGAACAAGCTCTGAGTAGAAGATGGCGAGCCCTGGCATTCGATAAAAGTTTGTTACAGTAGCTACCTCCTTTAGCTTCTCTGGAGAGATCTTGTTATCTAGCTCGTAATAGTATTTTCTCCTATAGACATCGTTCCAAATGTACATTATAGTCATCAGAACCATGGCAAAGGCTAAGGGTAGATATCCTCCTTGATCAAATTTGTAGAGGACTGAACTTAAGTAGAGAAGCTCGACGGTGCCAATGATAAGGACATAGGAGATTATGAGAAGTATGTTTGATTTCCATATCATTATCATGATGAGTACTAGAAATGACGACGTGAGCGTCATCACAAACACCACTGCTATCCCTGCATATGCAATAAATCGTTTATTAAATTCCAAAATTTACCTTCCTAGATGGGCAGATTTAGCCCATGCCACTACCAGTGTGGGTAATCCACCACCCTGCTTAGAACATCATTTGAATTGATAAAGAGGCAAAAATAATATAGAGGATGTAAATTAAGGGGTAGATTTATTACCGTATGCGTGACCAATCTTTGCAGTAGTCCTAAATCCAACAGTGACCCCTACGCAAGCCAACATAAGAAGGTAATTGACTTCAGGTATGTAAACTTGTCCTTCATACTTGGCTGATGTATGAACAATTTTCACGCGAGGGAAGCATCCTAGTGAAAGGGATTGTTGGATAATAGAGAAAGTCCCAGAAATCATGGCTTGACTGGCTATGATCGATGCTAAGACAGCCACCACAAACATTGGCCAATATACAGGATCTGCATCCAATGCAACAGCGTTTTAATTTATTTGTAACTAGTAACACTTTGAATTCGTAACCAGATTGAGCAAGGAAGAAAAGGCAAATATATATATGTGTGTGTGTGTGTGTGGGCATGATCGCATGGACACTTGTAACTCACCTGGTATAGACTTGTAAAATGTGTTTGCAACATCGCCACTGTGCATGCGAAGGAAAGAGGCCTGTCCAGTGTATGCCAAAATGAGAGCAGGATAGGTCACAGCGCACATACTTATCTGTATGGATCGAACCGTAAAGTGGCCAACATCGGCAAAAAGTGCTTCAGTTCCTACAATTTTCAAGTAATAATTCAAAAATTATTTATCAGATCCGCCCCCACCCCCACCCAAAAAAAAAAAAAAAAAAAAAAAAAAAAAATTGGTACACCAAATGAGGGAAAAAGAATTAAATTGTAACCTGTTATAGCAAGGACAATGCCACCGAGGGAAATCCATGCTTGCTTCTTGTTCCTCGTGAAATAATCTATTATGTACAGTGGATTTATAGCTTTGATAACCGTTGGATCAAACTTTATGAAATTGTAGACACCAATGCCACCAATAAGCGCAAACCAAATGCATATTATTGGAGCGAAAGTGTAGCCCACTTTGTCCGTTCCAAATCTCTGAAACGAGAATAGGCAGACCAAGATGGCGACTGATATCCAAACAATTTTCTCTGTATACAAAGAAAAATATTACTATAAATAATTTGTATGCACTAATAAATTTCCACACAGAGAGCAATTTCGAACTACTACAATTATAAAATAAAATAAAGAAGGCCATAAGGCCAACAGGGAAGCCCAGGCCAGTCAGCCGAGTCACATGTGAATTGGGCTACGTCTCTCAAGTACAGAAGATATGGTTTTTCAATGAGTCCATTTACTCCGGATCACCCAATACCCATGATGGATTGCTTATCATAAGATTTTAATGGCCTTATAATGACATGGTAACTTTATGTTAACAGTCAAATTACATGGAAAAAAAAAAAGAAGTTAGGAAAACGTGAATAAGAATTACACGGCTCCCATAGGTAGGTCCCCACTCCCCACGCTTTGGACAATTCCAGTGACCAGGGAGATGTACTACCACACGTGCAAGATAAAGAATGATTCCACCCGCAACCCCCCAAAAAAAAAAGATAAAAAGGGCATGATTATTTTTATATATATTAGATAACGCAAGTAAAATTACGAACATACCCTTGCTGTGTACAAAATGGGAACAATTACGGTGGACATTAATGTAATTAGACTTGCATATTTTAATCTCAACAACTTTTCTTTTGAGAAGGACAAGAATCCAAGTTTGCCCCGCGTCCCAAGGTAAGTGGTTCAAAACGTATTTGTCTAAAACCAGTCCTAATCAGGTCTGCACGTATTGATATAAGTTATATCAACATTATGTATTAGGCAATGCATGTACCTCATGTATTGGCTCAATGTATCACATAACTCACTATTACACGAAGTACAACCACTAATGCCGGTGTTAATATAAGTTATATCAGCTTGTGCTTACTTGATCATGATCTTGTCTAATATAATGAATTTAATTTAACAACTTTGTCCACACACTTCATTAGTCAAATTGGGAAAAACTATATCTATAGAGGATGAGAGGGTATATGGCCGGTGCTGGCATGTATTGCAGGTGGCGTATTTTTTGTTGAAGATGCACTTAATTTAGGTGAGTAAAGTCTTATCGCTGTTGGACTGGAGGTATGGATTAAAAGTTAAAACATCCTTTCCCGCTAGCACCACCGGCCAAAAACATATATATAATTATTATAATTAATTATCAAAAAAAATATGTCAGAGTACCTTCGGTCATGGAAGATGTAGCTTCCTTGATCCCCCCCACAGCTGATAAAACTGTCATCATAGGAGAAAAGCCATGTAAGTCAAAAGTCAAAACATAAATGAGGCAGTGGTATACACGTTTTGTGCGATGACACAAATGGGCAAAATGACACATGGACTGAAAAAACATACATAGAAGTGTATTTGTTCAATTTGATCACACCCAACCCCACTTCCAAGCAAATAAGAAGAGGTGTAGCCTCTTATTCTTAGCACAAAAGAAAGTATAATTAGGGAAGTAGAGGGACCACCTCAGGCTATAAAGGCCCAAGTCCAGTTGTATATACCTAGAAAAAGTAATCATCAATTACTTCTTTTAATTAATTGAAAGAAAATTGCTAAAGAGCCCAACAATTTTTAAAAATTTACTTACTCAATTTACTCAATTGGCCTCCCATTGGTCACATCCGTTCGTAATAGTAATATGTTTAACAAATTTTTTAATTAATTAGTCCAATTATCATGTCTATACCATATTAAATTTGGTCAAATATATTAAGTGCATAAAATTTTGGGCGGTGTTACACAAAGGATGTTTTGCATAGCACTAACCTACACTTGAAAAGAAAAAAAAAAGATAAATAAATTTTAAAAAATTGGTCTATATACATATATAATGTCACATAAAGTGTTATATATAACATTTGTATTGTAAAAAAAAAAATTGTTTTATGGTTTTTGGGTTCAAAAGAAACCCGCCCTTTCTTCTTCCCTTCTACACAGGCACTTGGAGGAACTGAAACCACAAACCTCCCCTGGAGTGCGGAGACGTCCATACAGGCCGTCCATGGACTATGTAACATTGCTCTATAATTTTTCCACCTTTCAAGAAGGAGACGACACAAAGGCAGCTTAAAGAAAAGGGAAGGAAAAATGAAAACCTGAGATGCAAGGAGTGAGGACACCATCCCCAATCACCATGGAAGTGCCAAGCATGGTGATGAACAATAGGAAGTACTTAGCGAAGTGGCTGTTCTCTAATGTAGCCTTGAGTCTTGATGCCCGCCGTAAACGTTTACTCGGCAATTCAAGATTGAAGTTGGACACGTCTCGGTCCTCAGCTTGCTGACTTGGGAGCAAACCCACCTTCGCATACCGGCATAGTAAAGAGTACAGAGCAAACGTCCCTCCTAAATAAATATTAAAAAAAAAAAAACATTTCAATTAATTAGAATAACAATTATTATTATGCATAATTATATATATGAGCCTCTGAATTGAAAATTAGAAAGGGTGTGTAAGTTATTACCATCGCCATTATCGTTGGCGCGTAAGACGATGAAGACGTACTTGACGAGAGGGATCAAGGTGAGGGTGTAGAAGATCAAGGAGAGAACACCTAGGATGTCATCGTTGTGCTTGATACCATCGCTGAAAGTGCTCGCATATACGTACAGAGGCGATGTACCGATGTCTCCGTAAACTATTCCAAGGCTCTGAAACGCTAGATGCAATATAACCGACCACTCTGCGGCCTAAATTAAATGCAACAGAACCCATTAAAAAGTTTTAGTCAGACTCCTAGAGAAAAGCAAATGAAATTCCCTCATTAGTTGCAAGAAAATGCAAGAGGGCAGACCTTGGAAGCATGGCCATGATGGCCACGGACCTTGCCGGATTCCATATCCAACGAGTCGAATCGCCGCAACTTTGGCCATGAAAGTTTCTTCCCTTTCAGTTCTTGAGAAACTTGTCTCTGGCTTTGTTCGGCGTCTTCAATCACTACATCAGATGACATGTTTATAAACCCAGAAATGCTACCCAAGCAAGAAGACGACGGAGAGAGAGAGAGAGAGAGAGAGAGAGAGAGAGAGAGAGGGTGCAAGTGTTGAGGTCTTGGGGATGGTTCAGAATGGGCGGACAGATGGGGGCTATTTAAAAGCACAACAAAGCACCTACGTATCAGAGCACGAGTTCCTATTTGTCAAGAATGTGTATGAAGACTAGGGCCTAAGAGGACGTAGGAGGGAAAATGCTGACGGATGACAGCCCCTGGGATCTTTTTGACTAACCACATCCTTTTTTCTTTTTTCTTTTTTCTTTTTTCCATTGGTTGGATCATATTGTTAGTAGGTTGTTTTAAGCGACTTTGCTTCTTTCTCCGTGTCAGGCCACTTGATTTTACACTTACTTGGAGAATGCCCTGGATTGCCCTAGAATGCCCTTGGACATTTTTATTATCTTATTATTTTGATGCCAAAACGACCGTCCATAAAAAAATCGATAATCCGAAGAATATTCAACCTTTTTTCCTTTTTCTTTTTTCTTTTTTTTTTTTTTTTTTTTTTTGTGTGTGGGTGCAAACATTCAAACAAGGCTATTCACTTTGACCATGTCATGCCGCATCTTAATACTGTCTTTGGTTTGTGGAGATGAAATAGAGGAGGGAATCAAATGAGAATAAGAATGAAATATGAATGATCATTTTATTTCAATGTTTGGTAAAGAGTGGCAATGGAATGGAAAAGAATAAGTGAAACTTATTTTTAATGATTTTCATTCTTAAAAAGGTGAGAATGATCATTCCTCATGATTTGGAAAGAAAGGAATAGTTATTCCATTCTCTTAGACTACCAAACACGTACCTTTTTTGGAGGAATGCAATCACCATTTCGTTCCCTCGCAACAAATGTAGGCTAAGGCTATGTTTGTAGGCTACATTTGTTACGAGGGAATGAGGAGGGAATTGGTGACTTCATTATAAAAAAAAAAGTGAGTATTTGATTATAAAAGAGAATGAAATGGCTATTCTTCTATGGTCTCTATTTCCTTCAATAAGGGAATAGTCATTCTTTCCCAAATCAAGAGGAATGATTATTCTCTCCTTTTAAATAGTAAAAATCATTAAAAATGGGTCCCAACTTTGCCTTTTCATTTCATTTCCATCATTTACCAAAGATTAGGATGAAATGTCCATTCCCATTTCTATTTTCATTCTCATTGCATTCATATTCTCATTCTCTCAAACCAAACGTAACTAAGAGCTTTATTTGCCTCATTTCTTTTTTGAGAAGTTCAAAAATTCAAAAAGTTAATGTTTTTATTTTTATTTTTATTTTTATATATTGATATCCTAAAATACTATTTTTCATAGACATTTGATTTTTTTTTAAATGTTGTATACACTTAAGACTTAAGTTGAAAAGTTAAAACATATAAATTAATTTGAAAGCATTTAATAGAATCTTATAAAAAAAATTATTATTTTTTTCAAACATTACAATCAAAACTATGAATTAAAATTAAAAGAATACTTAATAATGTAAATCCGCCCACCATGACTTTTTCGCCCGTCAGGACTTCTCGTGTGTTTTTATCTCTCTCTCTCTCTCTCTCTCTCTCTCTCTCTCTCTCTCTCTCCCTTTAATTTGGGGACACGTCTGCGTCTGCGTCTGCGTCTGCGTATTTGTCTTCGTCTTCGTCTTCGTCTGGAAGAGATGTTGCGAGAAGTTTGTAATTACGTGGGAGTTGGTCATACTCACGTGCTTTTGCTGCATCACGGGAATGAAAACAAGTCGGCGATCGTCTAAAATGTCCTTTGGACCCAAGTTGGGGGACAGTACATATTTGTCTATTTATTGAGTTTTTTATTGAGGGGAATTGGTAATTTCAACACAGACGAGACCACTGATACATATTTTTATTTTTATTTTTATTTTGAATTGAGTATAGTTCTTATTATAATTGTACATTATACATTTTATAATTAAATTCTTTTAAGAATAATGTTCTGCTATTTAAAATTTTCATCATATTTTCTTATTGTGCCGATTGGCGTTAGTATAACATGTACTTTGATTGAAGTGCATAATTGAATTCTATATATTTCAAAATATTTCTCTCAAATGAGTTGCTTGAGACCTCTAATATGTTAACATGTGGCATGAGCATCGATTGAAAGAGAAACAAACTTAAAAAATACTGATACTGTATCCATGAGATATGATTCATTTAATTTACTGAATTGATCTGACATACATCCATTATTTCAATTAAAAAGAAGCTCACTTTTCTTTAATTACTAACTTAACATTGATCTATTAGTTAATAAACAAAGTGGGTGATTGAATTGGGAATTTCAATATTTCTCAATAACTAATGACTAATGATATCCATGGCGGCGGACTTACACCGCCATTACTCAAATTAGAAAGGCAGTGTGCGGGAACACCAAAAGTCTTGTTGAAAATTATTTTTATTTTTTGTTACATTAACCAAGCCAATATCGTCACAGGGCAACCAGGGTGCAATTTTTTCCTCCCCACCCCCCCTTTTTTTTTTTTTTTTTTTAAATTTCTTTTTTCATTCACACCCTTTATCCTAAATAATGCTATTCACCCCTTTTTCTTTTATACCCCAATTCAGTCAATTCTCACATGTGGGTGGACCTGTTGACCCACATGGGTATTAACCCCACCCAATCCAAAAGAGTTGGGGATAGTCGCAATTTGCAGCAATGTACCATTTTCCTTTAATCCCAAGAGTTATGATTCCCAGTTGAGATGCTTCTACAGGGTGAGGAAGATCACGTGCTGGTTAATCATAGTCACGTGTTCACTGGCAAGCCAGTCCAGGGGCCTTTGGGGGCATGGTCCCCCTTGGCTTAACCAAGGTTTTTTTTTTTCTTTTTTGAGAGAGATATTATCATTTGATAACCATTTCTCAATATAATGCCAAAAAGAAGAAGTCATTTTAAAGTATATTTACGATCAATCTGTAATAAGTTGACCACAATATCTTATTTTTGTTATTAAATTGAAAAATTATTACCAAAAAGTAAACTTTAAAAAAAAAATGTTTTTCAAACCTTTTTGTTTCTAATTTTCACTTCATAAATTCATAACACTATAACCCATTGCAGATAACTCTTAACTTCGACCTGCATGAATTTCATATGTGCACTTTTTGGAACACATGAAGGAAGGCTCTTTTTGTCAGACCCTTAGTATCAATCATCTAGGCATGGTCAAAAAGTGCTTAGGACCCCACAAGGAAAGACACTTTGTCCATACCTATGAATAATGCACGTTTTGAACATAACAGTCCTATGTCGCTAGATGAGTTAAATTCATGTGATGGGCATAAACCTTCATTAATTGGGGGAATTTTAGATTCGTCAGGCTTATGAGAAAATAATTAAAATTAGTAGTTATTATTAATTAAGTCAGTAGTCATTTCTTAGGAAATTAGTAGAATTTTATATTTAACTTGTAATTATATTTCTCTAAGCCAATGAATCTAAAATTACCTATCATTAATTTAGATACATACCATTCCCGATGGACATATTTGAAAGATACATAGGTCTACCACGTGGAATAAGTTTTTCAACTGTACATGCAGGCCAAGTTTAATACTATATACCTATTTGCAAAGAGTCCAAGACCACACCTAATATCAAGCCAACATTTTTATTTATTTAGGGTTTTTTTGTTATAGGCCTACCATGCACCATGTAAGCATGACAAAACACAAAACGAATCTTTTTTTCCTGTTTTTTTGGGGGTGGGTGGATTGGTTTTGGGTTTTTTCTTGTACGCCTACCATGCACGCACCAGCCAAGTTGACTGGTGGAGACGAAAATTTGGTTGGCGAGCTTGATCGGAACCAAGGAAGAAACCTCTACAATAACGCACATTTTATTTATTTATTTATTTGTGTGTGTGTTTATCATTGTCTTCCATCAGTAGCAGGAATATCCCATGGGCTAAGCCATTGACCAATGAGATTGATTGGCTCATTTGTTGCTTTTCATTGAAAAGTTTTCAACAATGACGGCACATTACCGATTTGTACAAGTTGAGAACTATATGTGGTAATAAACGAAACTTGTACATTTAAATTATTTATGCAAAGTTTGGTGATCGATCAGTTGATCCCGCAAACACCCGGCGGTAAAATTTGTAATAAAATTTAGGGGATTAATGTGACATTTTTACATGGTTTATCCATGGGTGTGATGGAGACAGAGTATAATGGTCAAGTTTCAATTATTCATCTCACTATTTCATGTTTCTTGTCTTGTCTTTTTGCTCGTTTTTCAAATTTTTCCAGCAACCATTCTTTACTTATTAGGCCACGTAGGCCAAAAATAAGCTATGTTATTCAAAATTCTATACTTAAAAATTTTTATATTAGATTGGGTAATGACAATTGCACTTTTTTTAATTTTTTAATTTTTTTTTTTTTTAATAATGCTCGCCGATTTCTTATTAAAAATATTTTTATTTGTATTAAAGTGGATTTCTAGATTCTTCTAATGTCTTCGATCATGCGCATAAGTCATGTGGTGATGTTGGCTGATGTAAACTGTATCCATTGAATATTAGTATAGAAGCATATATCCGTATCAACGTTAGCATATTCGAAGTTAAAAAACAAATGTACTATGTATCTGCCCGTTGTTTGTTTGGCATCAAAAAAAGGATTAGTGATGTATTACAAGAAAAATGAGGTCCTTCGAAATCCTGGCTGACTAATATATAAAGCAAGCTCATGCTTAGAGGTTAGATTATGCGATTGGGTTCTCCTAATCAACGGCTAGAAGAGGTTGATTGCATTTATATAGGGGTCGAGAACACGTGGACTTACAACACAGGGGACGAGGTGGATGCATATTTGATCAAACTATGTGCACCCATGCTTGTCTAATTATTATAAAATAAAAATAAAAAGGTGTTTGTCTAATTAAAAAACAAGTGCTCATTTTTACATATTTGATCAAACTATGTGCACCCATGTTATGTAATTCTAGTCTATGCCCCTATAACGAAAATTGCTTTTACATCTTAGAGTTTGAAAATTCTGTAGCTGCAATTTCTTCGCCTTGTGTGTTAGAGCTCATAAGTCATCCCCACTTTTAGCATACGCTTGTGAGGAATATCAAACACCTTATTACTCTGTCTCAAATTCCTCTGCAAGAAATTGTAGCCATAATCAATCAAAATCCTTTTCCCAATTCCAGCTCCTTTCTCCGCAACCACCTCATTCTCTCCTATCAAGTGAACAACGCCGGCCTCCCATGCTTTGTCTAACGCATCAATCTCTCTCTCCACCGCCCCTTCTTGCTTCTCTTCTTTAACTCGCTTTACATTCTCATAATTCACACTCTCGCCATTGACTAACCCATCACGAGATTCTCCTTCCTTTTCAACAGTCTCTACGTTATTGTCCATTATTTGAGACAACCACACATCTTCTCTCACAAACTCCTTCAATCTTTGAACTAACATTTCTTCAAAGGGCTGTTGCTCGTTGCGCACATCTGTGTACCCATATCTCACAACACACCGAAACATATTAAGCTCGTTGGGTTCTACTCTACGAAATAGGAACCTCTCTTCCACCGGAACCTTGCTTATGGGTAGTGATTTAATAGAGACAAAAACAAGGACAGAGTGCAATGCGGGTACATTTTCCACATAATGCTTGAAGATGGGTGGGATGCCATGAACAAGCTCTGAGTAGAAGATGGCAAGCCCTGGCATTCGACAAAGGTTTGTGTCATCAGCTACCTCCTTTAGCTTCTCCGGAGAGATCTTGTGATCTACCTCATAATTGTATTTTCTTCGATAGACATTGTTCCAAATGTACATTATAATCATTAGGACCATGGCAAAGGCTAAGGGTAGATACCCTCCTTGATCAATTTTGTAGAGGACCGAACTTAAATAGAGAAATTCCACTGTACCAATGATAAGGATGTACGAGATTATGAAAAGTATGTTTGATTTCCATATCATGATCATGATGAGTACTAGAAATGCCTGATGTGAGCGTCATCACAAACACCACTGCTATCCCTGCATGCAGTAAACAAATTATAAAGACCAAATGTTAAAGAGGCAAAAATAAAATGAAGGATGTAGAGAAGTGGATTATTTACCATATGCGTTACCAATCTTTGTAGTAGTCCTGAATCCAACAGTGACCCCTATGCAGGCCAGCATAAGAAGGTAATTGACTTCAGGTATGTAAACTTGTCCTTCATACTGGGACGATGTGTGAACAATTTTTACACGAGGGAAGCACCCTAGAGAAAGGGATTGTTGGATAATAGAGAAAGTCCCAGAAATCATGGCTTGACTTGCTATGATTGATGCTAAGACAGCTACCCCAAACATTGGCCAATACAGAGGACCTACATTGATCCAACGTAGCAGTCTGAATTAGTGACTACACTCCGTATATTGAGCTATAAGAAAGAAGAAAAAAAAAAGTAGAAGGAACAATGTTGGGCATGGCATTTTGTCATTCACCTGGTACAGACTTAAAAAAGGAGTCCGCAACAAAATCACTGTGCTTGCGAAGGAAAGAGGCTTGTCCAGTGTATGCCAAAACGAGAGCAGGGTATGTCACAGTGCACATACTAATCTGTATGGATCGAACAGTAAAGTGGCCAACATCGGCGAATAGTGCTTCGGTTCCTACATTTTGCATGTAATAATTCAGGAACATTATTTATTTTTTTTTTTTTTGGTTGGGGGGGGGGGGGGGGGGGGGGGGTGCTGTTGGCCCCAAAAATATGTAGTAAATGGTTGGAAGGAGATTAATTGTGACCTGTTGTGGCAAGGACAATGCCACCAAGGGAAATCCACGCTTTCTTTTTGTTCCTCGTGAAATAGTCTACTATGTACAGCGGGTTTATAGCTTTAATAACCGTTGGATCAAACTTGATGAAATTATAAACTCCAATGCCACCGATGAGCCCAAACCAAACAAGTATTATTGGAGCAAAACTGTAACCCACTTTGTCAGTTCCAAATCTCTGAACCATGAATAGGCAGACCAAGATGGCGACTGATATCCAAACAACCCTATCTGTGTTCACACACTCACCAACAAAAAAAAAAAATGAATGACTTATTATTGGTAGATGAACTTCAATATACAATCACAAATTTGCATATAGAGTACCATTGTTCAACCACACCTCGAATATATACTTATTTTGGAATATTTGGAAGCTCAATTAGGTTGGGTTCACTCCCTTAATGTTATTTTATTTAATTTTAAGTAAACTAACATTGGCTCATAGCTAGTTTTGAAATTTATGCTTTGATTTTTGTACGAGGCTAAATAGATTTACTACAAAAATTGATTTACAATGTAGTAGTAAATTAAAAGTAGTGAGACTTATCTTCAATTAGCCAAATTTTTATGTTTTTCAAATAAATGGTACAAGTGGGTTTAAATCGGAGTCCATTTACTCAAAGCACCAACTTAGAATTAATTGGTTTTCGTAACTTTCCGAATTTAGGATTACATTGCCAAATCTTCAACAAACCCCCCCCCCCCCCCCCCCCCCCCGGCCAAAAAAAAAAAAAAAAAAAAAAAAAAAACCTAATTGACTACAAGCTGTACCCATGTTAAAACTGCATTAGCCATGATGGACTCCCTATAATATCATATAATGCATGTAGACAAACAAAGACATGGGAAATATGAATAACTAAATCGTGATTGATAATAATATCTTTCTATCCATGCTTCAACGGTCCAACTTTGTACAGCCAACTCCAATGAGCAGGGAGGAAAAAGAACGAGGCAAATAATAAAAATAAAAATAAAAAATTATTATTATATAGATTGCATGTGAAATAAATCCCTATTTCGTTGAAAATTGGCATAATTATTGAGGTGATTATTGTAATTTTATTTTTTGGGTAGTTGATTATTGTAATTGGAAGTGCCTATTTTAATCTAAAACCTAGTACTCAGAGTAATATAATATTTTTCTTGGAGAAGGGGAAGATTCCAAATTAACGTGCGTCACTTGGGAGGTTGGTCCAAAAGCTATTTGTTAATTTACGCCACTAAGCTTGGATTAAAAAATTTTGTCTACACTTTCAACTTTTCAAGCAGTCCAAGAGTGCAAACTATTTCTATATATTGACAAATGACAAGGGTGTATATGATTTTGTGATGTAAGAGGATATATTGCGATTTGCGAAGTATACAGTGCACGTGCTATACCTTCTGTCATGGAAGATGTGGCTTCCTTGATCCCTCCTACGGCTGATAGCACTGCCATCAAGTTGGAAAAGAAAAAAATTTGAACAATTGAGTCAAAATGTCAACATAAGATGAGAGAGTAAAAGACGAAACCATATTGTCCTTTTCAGCAACTATGGCATTGGCATTTGGCAGCGATGGACAATTGATATATAAGATAGAGATGCGTATTTTATAATTTGATCACGACCAGCCCACATTAATTGAAAGAAATTTAGAAAAGGTTGGCCCTTCTATATATGCTTCCACATTAGAAGTATAAATCATGGTTGGATTTTTTTTTTTTTTTTTTTTTTTTATATTCCATCCATTTTTTTTATTTAAACTTTTAACATGACAGACTGTTTAGCGATGACAATCAAATTATGATTACGAAAAAAAAGTATTGAGAGTCCAGAGTAAAACCATTATTTATTGTGTATGTTTTTATTTATTTATTTAGTTTATTTTAAAATTATTTATTTGTTGGTTTCAATAACATTGTTTTTTATAAAAAAATTCTATTATAATCCCCAATTTCAAACAATGCCATATATTGATCACTAGAACAAGTAATTAGTTGGAAAAACCAAGGTGGGTAGGTGTAAATACCAAAAACCACCCTTGGGGTGATTAAGACACTCTATGTTAGCACCTTAATTAATTAGGAGGTTGTTTAATTACATTATTGAATAAAAAAGAGATAAAAGAAGTGTGAAGTAAATGAGGAAACCTGAGATGCAAGGAGTGAGGACACCATCCCCAATGACCATAGAAGTACCAAGCATTGTGGCAAACAATAGGAAGAACTTGGCGGACCGGCTCTTCTCTAGTTTAGACTTGAGGCTCGAAGCCCTTCGCAGACGATTATTCGGCAATTCAAGCTGAAAGTTAGACACATCTCGGTCCTCTGCCTGTTGGCTTGGTATCAAACCCACTTTCGCATATCTGCATATTAAAGAGTACAATGCAAACGTCCCTCCTGAAAGTAATGTTATTCTGAATTATACCAGTGTCTTCGATTGTTTGCCCCAAAATTAATTTTTTTTATTTTTAAGAAAGAAGAAGATGAAAAAAAATTTATATGAGTGTAATAAAATAAAATAAAATAAAAACAAAAGAAGGGGGAAAATTACAAGGCTGTTGATACCCACATGATTTTCAGCATCATCGTCAATTAATATCTACTAATGTAACAATAATTAAGCTCGAATTAATTTATTTTATTTTTTTTTCCTTTTGTTGGTTTACATTAGAGGGGATACGACCTATAGATTATCCAGATCCCAATCGGATCTTACCCCGACGGACTTGATACCAACTAGGGCCCCCATAAGGGGCGGTGGTAACCCAGACTCTTCTATCTGCTCCACTAGAATTGACCCCCACCAGTCTTATCCCAAAAATAATAATACTAGTATAATACTGTAACAGTATGAGGGTGGTGCAAGTAATAATGATTACTGACTGCCACCTAAGGTGAGAAAGAAAAAGTGGGAATTACAAATTGGTTCAGTTACAAGTAAATCCTTACAGTTTAAAATATCATACTATTAACCTTTTAGTAAATGACTAGTTTTTTTTTTTTTTTGTTGATTGAATTTAGTAAATTACTACTAATTTAATTAAAAATGACTACTAAATTTATTTATTTGTCCTTAGCCGAATTAATCTGTAATTTCCCAAAAAGGTCAGTAAAACACAAACAAGTAAACATTTCCTCATTCCGCGATACCTTTTAAGGAAATGTTATATATAACACCTTATATGATACTATTTGTACTTGCTCAATTTATTTAATAAATTTTTTTTTTACTTATATGAATTAGGTACTGTATAAAAGATGTTTCATATAACACCCCCTTATATTTTAAAGCTTCATGGACCCACAAACCACCACTTTTTCTCATCTGCTGTTCTTTCTTTAGTTTCAAATTTTTCTCTTTAACGTAAGCACTCTTTCTTTGTCAAAGTTGACTCAGCGGATGGATCCGTCAATTATATGAGATTATGAAGCTCTTGTTTAATCACGGCGGTAGCGGGTGGCTGAGTTCCTCCCCAGTTCTTGCCTCCATGAAAGATAAGATACCCAATCAAAAAGTGAGACATTAGAGTCTGGACTTTCGAGGTGTTCCTTTCTCTATCCACGGAAATTTTTGTATAAAATATTCCGACATAGAAAGGTTTAATTTAAAGTAAAGGGGTAGGACAAAATAATTTGAAAAACTGTTGTCAAAATTTTCGGCCACAGATTTAACAAATTAAACAAAGTTGGATTCAAATGTTTCATTCTTTGTCATTGTCAAAATAAAACTAAAAAATTTAAAAATAATAGAGTTATTTAGATTCTAAACCTTTGTTCATTTCCATCACCGTATGCTAGAATAAATCTAACTAGGTGGCTGAACCCGAAAAAAAAATGTAAAAAATTCAAATCTAAAACTATCCTCTTCTACTTAGAATAAATCTAACTAGTGGCTAACCCGAAAAAAAAATGTAAAAAATTCAAATCTAAAACTATCCTCTTCTACTTAACACGACTTAAGTCTCAAAAAGAATTGGTACAACTTTTGAGACCCATAGGTTTGCGTAACTTGCACATTGGAAATATAGGAAATATATAAATATAGGTATATAGGTATTAAAACATTAACCCTTATTTGGTTCGAGGAAAACTACCAAGGAAAAAAAAGAAAAGGGAAAAAAAAGGAGGAGGAAAGAAAATGAAAAAAAAAAAGATGAAATCATATCAAACCAAAATTATATCAATTCTTCTTATTTTTTTAATTTTCCATTGCAACCAAATAAACAAAAGTACAATTTCTCATATTTTATTTTTTTTCCTTGATAAAATCCTTAAACCAAATAGAGCCTAAAAAAAAGAAAAAATTTTATATTAATGGAACCTAGGATAATTTTAGATTGATTGAGCTAAAGATAAATAATTACAGTCGAGTGTTATTTGCCACTAACTTCCTAATAAATGACTACTAACTTAACTAATGATGACCAATCTAAAATTCCCCCATTTATTTATTTTTAAAATCAAGTTTGAGATGACAATAATCACGCAAGATAGGATCATATTAAGTTATTAAGTACTCCTTTGAGCCCAATCTCATGAAAAAGAGAAAAAAAAAATGTAATTAATCATAATTTTGAGATTTAAATATAAGCATCTGAATTAAAAGGATTTATGAGTTGCGAATTACCGTCGCCATTGTCATTAGCACGTAAAACGATGAAGACGTACTTGATGAGAGGGATCAAAGTGAGGGTGTAGAAGATGAGGGAGAGCACACCCAATATGTCATCGTTGTGCTTGATACTACCTTCGCTGAAGGTGCTCGCGTATACGTATAGGGGCGATGTACCAATGTCTCCGTACACTATTCCCAGGCTCTGGAACGCTAGTTGCAATATCACCGACCACTCCCCAGCCTTCATTACATTATAAAAGCAACAAAATCCGATATGAAAATCTCTAAAAATTGTTGCATATTATGAAAATAAATAAATAAATAAATAAGGGTGCAAAAGCGAGAGAAGACCTTGCTACCATGGCCATGATGGCCACGAAGCTTGCCGGATTCGATATCCAAGGAGTCGTATCGGCGCAACTTTTGCCATGAAAGTTTCCTGCCTTGCAGTTCTCGAGAAACTTCTTCCTGGCTTTCTTCAGGACTGCTTTCTACCTCTTCATCTGCTGACATGTTTATAGACCCAGAAGCGCTATATATCTAAGAATTGAGAAAATGATTCAAGAAACCCAGATTTACTCTCACTAGATGCACACATATACTGAGAGATGGCAGTGGGGGGGGGTTAAGGACCGGGGAGGGCTCCTGAATGGGAGGTCCAGTATATGGAGGACGCTATTTAAAAGGCACCCACGTATCAAAGCATGCACAGGTGGCATGCATACACCTTTCAAAGTTTCAAGTTTCTAATTTCAAAGCTGATAAGTTGGTTTAACAATTTATTTATTTTTAATTTATTAATTAATTATTATTATCATATCAGCCTGTAAATCGAGTGGGTGGATAGCTTTAGCATTTTTCAAGCAATATATATGTATGCAATGAAGACCAGCATGACGTCCTGGGGGTGGGGGAGAGTGGTCCCAATTCCCAAATAAGATCTTTCTGATTGAACCGATTTTTTTGGCGTACTTTTATGCAACTTTGCTTCCTCCTGTTTCTAGACCATTTATTTTCTTCGAGCAATTAATGCCATATATCGAACCCACACCATTCACCCATGCATCAATAGGCTGGGTCCTATAGTTTATTTTTTAAAAAAAATAATAATTTCACAGTACTTAAACTTTTGCCATATCAGATGAAATTTGGCTCTTTTCCTTAAATATTATTTTTTATTAATTTATTTCACATTTGGTGTGGTTTTGAATTAATTTATTCCTAAAACACAGATAAAACGTGATCAATAGACATGTTTTTATTAAAATTGTGCTTTCTAACCACGATTTTAATGTAAACATCTTTTATATCTTTTGGTCAACTTTATAAAAATTCGTATACCCAACTAAAAATCATGGTTGTTAACCACAATTTTAATAAAAACGTAATTAACAACCACATTTTACATTTGTGTTTTGGAATAAACTCGAAAACCGCACTAAAAATGAAATAAATTGATAAAAAAAAAAAACAAAATTTAGTGAAAAGAACCAATGAAATTTAATTCCAGGTATATAATATGAGCAAAAAAGTATCTATTTTTTCCCATCTTTTTGGTGGTTGCGAGTAGGCGTCCACCAGCGTGAGACAAGAGGGGATAGGGCACGAGTATACCAAGAAGACCACCAACCACTATTTTCTAGGTCATTTAACTACTTTATTTGGCTCTCCCTTTGTTTCCTTTTTTCTTTTTCTTTTTCATTTGGGGGTATTACAAGTTGATCAGGCTATAACCAAATAATTACATATTAATAGAACTTAGTAGTCACTCTTAATTATATTACTAGTGATTTTTATTGATATGTAATTATTTACCCGTTGTCGAACCAATCTCTAATTCACCTTTTGTTTTATTTTCTCTCTCGTTCTATCTAGACTAGTTTTTGAACTACCCTATGTATTTGTTTTAGGATGAATGGAGGGCTAACTTAGAGTTGGAATTATACTTGTATTTTGTGAGAACATGTGACCCTAAATAAATTAGGTGGCCTTCTAATTGGTGATTGATTCTCAACTCGTGCAGGGTGAACCAGTCTCCAAAATTTTATGTGTGTTAACATCACTAGAGTTCATGCATTGATTTCGTGTAATACAGGTAGAAATTATAAAGAATAAATTCTATTGCAAAACAAATAGGATACTCTCATGATAACTTTATTCACTTGATAAAGAAAAATGAAAAATATTAAAACCCCCACTCCCAACTAAATTTACCACCTGATGTGATGATGGTAAATCGATAATTAATAAATAAATAAAATTAATCCTCATTTACTTTAAACTCAGAAAATAGTGCATATCACATCAAACCAAAATAAAAAATAAAAAATAAAAAAATTGCAAAGTCACATTTGAGGTTGAATAAATGCAATAGATAAATGTAGTAATTTGTATTTTTTTTTTTTTTTATAAAAGAAATCACTTTGCTCAAAATAGAATGTCGGCAGAAAACCCCAAAAGTGGTGTTGAAAATTATTTAATTGATTCTAGTAATAACCGAGCTGACAGGGTGTGCATCAAAGGCAGCGAGTGTCTAGTTATAGTTTTAATCCATATTACCATAGAGTGATAGTGCCAGTAACAAGTTTATTGTTCTCTCTCTCTCTCGCTCTCGTTGATGATGTTTCTTCGAGGCTGGGGAACGTGTCACATGCATGTGTCTTGCCTGTGCAACATCACGGGAAGGCTTCTACTGTTTTTTCTTTTGAGACAGGAAGGCTTCTACTGTTGACCTTGGTGGCATCGCTTATCTTGGAATTGTTAAAAAAAAAAAAAAAATGTGGTTAGTACCCAATAATGGGATGACACCTTTTTTTTTTAATTATAAAATTTGAATATGTTTTTAACATAACTATCCTGTGTTTTAAGTTTATAGTACCCACACGGTTCAATGTATCACACAGACAAATTACGAATTCACGCATGACTGCATGAGTAAAAAATTGACCAGTATGATAGGCCCAATTGATTGGATATTTTTCAGAAATTCTTCGCCATTTCCGACATAGTTGGACGTGACCTATTGGTTCTGGTTCAGGTTCAATGTATAAGCGAATCCTCCAATAGATCCAAAACTGTGGTCCTATGTTGGACTTAAATCATGGCACATGGTTGGAAAAATTGAGCATTCGTACAATTTTTGTCCCACATGTCACAAACTTACAAGGACCAAAATGGGAGTATTTGGAAAAAATTAAATGCCCCAATCTTTGTACAAAGTCAATGGACCAACCACTAAAAAATTGAGCCATTTCTTGACGCTTAGATTAATCTACCAAAAAGAAAAATGAAAAAAGGATCAATTTTAGCAACTCCGCTCCTTATGATGGAGCCATAGCATGTCATATCAACATTAAAATTTTGGTATATATTGGAACCGATTGTCTACTAAATTTCATTATTAATTCAAATGTACAAATCAAATAAAGAATCATATACTTGAAAGAGTTACGTGACTAATCATATGGATTTTATACATCAGATCGATGTGAGATAATGCATCATTAAAATCATTTGAAGAGAAATTTAGTTAAAGTCCACTCAATCTGATCCGAACACCTTTACCGTTAAAAAAAAAAATCAAAAATCATATGCCTTTTATGATTCAACAATTGATTAATGATCAACTAATTAGTGTGGAGACGTGTCAGCTGGCTTTTACAGAAGTACCTACGCGTAAGGGTGGAGGCCGTGTGCTGGCTTTTGCATTAAATACCTACGCGTAGAGAGGTTCATGGCCACACCGTTCAAGTGACATTTCTTTCTTGTGCCAAAACGTTACTTTCGATAAAGGATTTGGAAGAGCTAACCTTATGATTAAGACCATGTAAACATGAAAAAACACAAAATGATGATTCCAATTAATTAATTAATTGAGAAGCTATCGGTGTATAAGTCCTAGCCGATCACCCTCTTTCCCGGCCCGGAATATCCTATGGGCGGCTCAGCCTAAACAATGAGATTCATCCCATCATGCATTTGTTCCTTGTAACAACCGATGGCATAATGATAAATTTTAAAATAAATAAAAAAATAGTTAATGACGAGTATATATATAATATAATAAACTCAACTTCAGCAGTTAAATTATTCATGCAAAGTCCATAATATATCCGTGCAACGCCAACAGGGAAAAAAAATACAAGTTGAAGTAGGCAGTCATTGTCCTATTCTGCATGGTTTCATCAATGGGATTATCAGAGAAAATCAGCCTCACTCAGTTGTACCCATGCACAGGCACTATCGTTTGGGAAAAAATCAATATAATTAAAGCTGTCAAAAAGTTATTTTGACAGGCTAATGTGTTGATATAATCTACAACTGATGTTACTTATTCAGTGGCCTGTCCCAAACCTACCTTCTACTATAAATGCAATGAAATTTTTGGGGCATCTTTGCAGACTGAACCAAATCGTTGTTTCATACTATATTTTTTTTCTTTTATCTAGTCCAATGCAATTTATTTTATTCTCCCTAGCCTACCATGGAATTATAAATACCATTTAATAGACCCATAGCAATGCTTATAAAAAAAATAAAAATAAATAGTGGACCCATAGCAAAAAAATCTTATTTTAAACGTAATAGAGAAGGCGAGTTTGGTATCCAGGACAGTAACCAGCTGCTGACTCCTACATCAATATATCATGTCTCTATCTCCCCCGTGGCCAAGTTTAATTGAATTTTGTATCTTATTATTTTATGTTTATTTTATTGTCTATGCTAGCTTTTCAGATTATTCCACCGACCATACTTGACTTATTAGGTCATGACATACACCAAACATAAGATACAGTATTTAAATTAATATATATATATATATATAGAGAGAGAGAGGATGATGATCAAGTAAACATGTGCTAATATAATTTATATCATATCAACACTCATATTACAAGTTATACATCATGCATTAGTGGCATGGGTTACATATATTTGTTTTCAAAGTTAGGTCCCCATTTTCTTTCATAGTATTTTACAGGAATTTTAACATGTGAAGAAAGTTATTTTAAAAAAAAAAAACCCTAATGGCCCAAAAAATTAAATTGTATACATTTTGTTGCACAGATGTTTCTCAAATCCTATAATCTTCTAATATATTTTATTCATTTGTCATTATTAGCTCTACTAGTTTAATGATTCACATATGATCTACTAAAACCTTTACCAAACTTCTTAAATTTGTTTAGGTATTTTGGCTTAAAACTGAATCTTATCTTAAGGATTGATACTTGTATATGATGGTTATTGGAATTGAAAGGAATTGGTACTATGAGCTGATACTTACATATGATGGTCATTGTAATTGAAATGAATTGGAACTATGGATGGATATCTATGTATGATGGTTATTGTAATTGAAATGAATTGGAACTATGAGTAGTACATGTGGTTGGTTCTTTCTTTTTTTCTTTTCATCTTGTCTGCTTTGGCAAAATTCCTTATCCTTATGCATAAAGAAGCTTTAAAGTGTACATATCTTTGCTTCTTTGCCTTGGTGAATGTTTTGCTTGATAATTAATTTAAACACTAAATATTTAATCAATCTTTTATTATCAGCAAAATTTCAGATATGACCTTGGTTGAATACCTTAGGTCTAACAACCCTAATATCTTATAGTTGGGAATGATTGAAATTTCCTCCAGATGGAAAGGAAAATGTGTGACAAACATCCAATTCAATTCTTTCAATTACAACAAGAAACTCATTTTGCTTTTTTTGGTTTACTATCCATGGAGAAGAATTTTGTTGATTTGGAATTAATTTAACGAGAGTGTATTTGACCTTGATTTCATTTTTTCTTCTTTTTCGTCATGGTTCCTAAAAAATAAAAAACAAAAAACAAAAAAAAATCCTCTAAAAGTGGTGTTAGCAACGCCGCTTTTAGTATAACTAAAAGCGGTCTTGCTAACACTGCTTTTAACTTGTTTTAAACACTATCCTTAGCCAAGAATTCTGTTGATTTCGAACTAATTTGACGAGCATGTGTTTTACTTTTGTTTCAATTTATTTATTTTTTTTTTTTTTTTTTTATCGCCATGGCTCCTTAAAAAAAATTTCCTCTAAAAGCGACGTTGCTAATAGCGCTTTCAATATAACTAAAAGTGTAGTTGCTAACACCGCTTTTAGTTTTAAATTTTTTTAAAAATTTTTACAATATCCTTAGACAAGAATTATGGCTTGGCCATGCAATTGTAAATTGAACTGAATTGAGTTGATTGGAATAATAAATTGCTTTGGCTTTAATTGTTAAATTAATGAGTTCAAAAATAAGTCTAAACTTTGCTCATTTATCTTACAAACCAAACAAACTTCATATGAAAAAAAAGTTGTTCTTGAGTTATTTGATTATTTAAAGTATTAATGAGCTTAATTAACATAATAATACTCTAATATAGATTAATTCTATCGATTGTCAAAAAAAAAAAAAAAAAAAAAAAAAAAAAAAGAAGAAGAAGGAATTGCTCTAGCATTGGGCACCAAGATGAATTGGAAGGTAATTAAGAGTCGAAAATCCATTTTGGATGGCATTTTCAAGTATTAAAAAGCAAGCATTTGGAAAGAAAATGCAGATAATATCAGTCCTGTTTGTGTCATTTATAAGTAGAGTGAATGGTTCCACTGTTTGGTGGGTCAGGTATGGGCTTCTCTTAGAAGTGGGTTTGGACTGGGTAAGGTATGGGCTTCACAAAAGGAATGAGTTCTGGGGAACGGCTATTACCCCCCCAATTTTTGTCACACACCCACCCCCACCCCCAATGTTTTAGGTTTTTTAAGGATTTATGCAAAATATAAAAGATTTTTACGAAAACCGGTTAATTGGTCCATTAGAAAACATCATTTTGAATAACTTTGCAGAAGAAATTTTTTTCAAAATCTTCCATTTAGGTAGACTTTTTAGCCATTTATAACTTTTATTTCATTTTTTGTCCAAAAAGTCTACTTTTACGATTGATTTTAGAAAAACTTTATTTTACAAAGTTGTTTAAAATGATGTTTTCTAGTGGACAGGGTGGCCGATTTTTGTAAAAACATTTTATATTTTTTATAAAATCTTAAATTCCAAAACTAAAGGCGCCGTTTGATGAAAATGTGGGGGCCCAGGGCAATAGCCGTTCCCATGAGTTCTGTTAGTGCACGCAGTAAGGGTCTGTTGGCCCCCCTCCATAATGAAATCATCCCATATTTTCTTCAATATGGAATCGATTGGCATAAATCATCTAATTATTGCACAATAGAAAACAGAACACACTATTGTATGCAATTAAGGCTGAACAAATTTTTTTCATTTAGTTTGAATATGAATCTGTTTCAAGATAATACACACGGAGTTTATGTTTTATATCAAAATTCAAAATCCTCTTAACTGCCTTTATTGTTTTTCTACCGGAATCTCTATGCTTGTCAATCAAAATAGATGCATCTTACAGTTCGTTAGTTTGGCCAAAATCGAGAGGAATCAAGATGAAAATGAATTAAATTTTCTCATTTCATTCCATTCTAATTCTCTCAATTTTGACCAAATAAACATGAAGTTACAAGTATTGGAGAAGCAGATTATATGTTCTATACAAGCAAGTTATTCGTAACAAATTAAAAGCCCTAAAGTAACCCATATATTCATTAAGAAAACACTACAACATAGTAATATCACTACTTTATGCACAAATTAAGTTACATATGCATAAGCATGTAGTTGATCAGAAGACCGGCAGCAATGCATCTACTAAATGTTGTGTTCTGAATTTCACCTGTACTACTTGAAGCAGGCCCAGCACACAAAAATCCAAAAAACAAAAACAAAAAACAGAAAGGCAAAAAGCAAAAAGCAAAAAACAGAAAACAAAAGCAAAAAAGAAAGAAAGAAAAAGCCTGCGACAATACTATTGCTGCGCACCCTTTATCAGGAATACCCAACCCTCCCACGAAGCCTTAAAGTTTCAAAGCTCGTAGGTCATACCAACTTTAAGCAGACGCTCTTGAGGAATATCAAACACCTTACCATTGTCTCTCAAATTCCTCTTCAAGAAATTGTAGGCGTTATTTATCATAATCCTCTTTCCAAAACCAGACCCTTTCCTCGCAACCACCTCACTCTCACCCATCAAGTGAACCACGCTGGCCTTCGAAGCTCTCTCCAATTCATCAATCTCTCTCTCCACCGCCTCCTGTTTACTCGCCCTATCAACACCGTCTACCTCCTCGTCCACATTTTCTTCACTGCTGTTCGTCATTTGAGATAACCAAAAATTCTCCCTCACAAACTCCTTCAACCTCACAACCAGCATTTCCTCAAACGGCTCTTGCTTGTCGCGCACATCTGTGTAACCATACCTCACGACACAACGGAACACGTTGAGCTTGTGAGGCTCAACTCGACGGAACAAAAACCTCTCTTCCATTGGAACCTTGCTGATGGGTAGTACTTTAATAGAGACGAAAACAAGGACTGAATGCAATGAGGGTATATTTTCCACATAATGCTTGAAGATGGGTGGAATTCCATGAGCAAGCTCTGAGTAGAAGATGGCGAGACCTGGCATCCGGCAGATTCTTGTGTCGGCGGCTACCTCCTTTAGCTTCTCGGGGGAAATCTTGTGAGCTAGCTCGTAATAGTATTTTCTCCGATAGACATTGTGCCAAATGTACATGATCGCCATTAGAACCGCGGCGAAGGCTAAAGGTAGGTATCCTCCTTGATCAAATTTGTAGAGGACTGAACTCAAATAGACAAGCTCGACAGTGCCAATGATAAGGGCATAAGCGACTACGTAAAGTATGTTTATTTTCCATATCATTAGCATGACGAGTACTAGAAATGCAGATGTGAGCGTCATCACAAACACCACTGCTATGCCTGTATGCAATTAAAAATAAAATAAAAAGGGGATTATCTTCTCAGAATAGAACGTCGTTCAAATTGTCAAGAGAAAAATGTAACATTAAGAGTTGCATTTTAGGTGTTTGCTGTTTTGTCTGTGAGTTGAGTCCATTGGGTTGGTTTGCATCTTAGGTGTTTGCTGTTTCATCTGTGATTTGGGTCCGTTGGGTTTGGTTTATTTGGTCATAATCAGCATCTTAGCTGTTTGATGTCAAGTGTTTCTTGTTATACGGTGTATTGTTTTCCTTTTTAATCTGATAAAGTTTTGTTTGCCTACCAGAACATTAAAAAATAAAAAAGGGTGTAGAGGTGTAGATTACCATATGCGTTGCCGATCTTTGTGGTAGTCCTGAATCCGATAGTGACCACTACGCAAGCCAGCATAAGGAAGAAATTGATTTCGGGTATGTAAACTTGTCCTTCATACTTGGCGGATGTATGAACAATTTTCACTCGAGGGAAGCACCCAAGTGATTGGGATTGTTGGATAATAGAGAAAGTCCCAGAAATCATGGCTTGGCTTGCTATGATTGCTGCTGCGACAGCCACCACAAACATTGGCCAATATACAGGACCTGCATCCAACGTAAAAAAGTCCGAATTAGTAAACAAGATTTAGCAAATTAAGAAGAAAAAAAAAAAGCAACTATGATGCGTATCATTCACCTGGTATGGACTTGAAGAAGGTGTCTGCAACATCGTCATTGTGTTTGCGAAGGAAAGAGGCTTGACCCGTGTATGCCATGAAGAGAGCCGGGTAGGTCACAGTGCACATACTTATCTGTATGGATCGAACCGTAAAGTGGCCAACATCGGCAAATAGTGCTTCCGTTCCTACAATTTGCAAGTAATAATTCAATCATTCTTTCAAGTTGGCCTCAAAACGTGCACTACTAAGAATGTCCAAATTAGTAAACAAGATGTTGTGACCTGTTACGGCGAGGACAACGCCACCAAGGGAAATCCATGCCTGCATTTTGTTCCTCCCGAAATATTCTACAATGTACTGTGGATTTAAAGCTTTAAGCACCGTTGGGTCAAACTTTATGAAATTATAGACGCCGATGCCAGCGATGAACACAAACCAAACCAATATTATGGGAGCAAAACTGTAGCCGACTTTGTCAGTTCCAAATCTTTGGAGCATGAAAAGGAGGATCAAGATGACAACCGATATCCAAACGATCAGATCTGTATACAAAGAAATTAGTATAAAGCCCTTGTTATTTGTAGATGATCTTCTATACACATTGACAAATTTAAAGATAGAGCACCATTGTCGAACTACAGCATATTTATGAACATCTCACAATACCGTTTTTAATTCAAAAAATACGGGTAAGTGATCTTGAATTCAAACTTATGAAAATCTATTGATACCCATTTGTTGATATTGGGGGGTTAAGGATATGGGTAAATTTTATCAGTTGTAATAAATAAATAAAAAAGACTGAAGTATTGCATATGGATTAATTACCTTCTGTCATGGCAGTTGTAGCTTCTTTGATCCCCCCCATAGCTGACAAAACTGCAAAAGCAACAATGGTTTTGTCATTAAAAGGATGATTTGCAAAGTGGGAGCAATTAAAATGACAGTAATTAATGACTAATCTGGCCTTAAATAATAAATAAAATAAAATAAAACAATACAAACTCTAGTTGCTATTTGGTTATCAAATTGAAATTTCTCTCATTCTAATTTGAGAATGAAATGTGAAGTCATATATTTTGGCTTCCAATTAACCAAGGAAAATACTAGAAAAGCGAATTAATTGAGGAAACCTGAGATGCAAGGAGTGAGGACACCGTCCCCGATCACCATAGAAGTACCAAGCATTGTAGCGAACAATAAGAAGTACTTGGCGAATCGGCTTTTCTCTAGTGCAGATCTGATGTTTGCGGCCCGCTTCTGGCGATTATCTGGCAAATCAAGCTTATAGGTCGACACCTGCTGGTCCTCAGCTTCTTGACTTGGGATCAAACCCACCTTCGAATATCGGCATATTAAAGAGTACAAGGCAAACGTCCCTCCTGAAAAATGTTACTAATATATTATGCATCCCATTGATGACCACATGATTTTTTTATTTTTTTTTTGGAAGGATTTGCTAGTTCTTACCATCTCCATTATCATTTGCACGCAAGACAAAGAAGACGTACTTGATGACAGGGATCAAGGTGATGGTGTAGATGATCAAGGAGAGAACACCCAGGATATCGTCATTGTGCTTGATCCCATCGGTGAAGGTGCTTGCGTATACGTATAGAGGCGATGTACCGATGTCACCATACACTACCCCCAGGCTCTGAAACGCTAGATGCAATATCACGGACCACTCCTCTGTCTTCAATCAACAAAATCCAATAATAATTTTAAATCAGCGGCTAAGAAAGTAAACTTTTCTTTATGCTAGTTGCCATGCAATTAAATTGCTAATTATGCCCAAGGAAAAAAATAATAATTAAAAAAAAAAAAAAAAAAAACCATTGTATGCAAATGTAAAAAATAATTAAAACAGAAAACATTGATGTTTTGATCAGGACAAATTAAGGAACAGTCCAAAACAAAAATAGGTAGTGTCTGTAAGGAAGAGAGGGAGTAATAATAGTTATGAATCAAAATATAATTTCAAAGCGATTGATAGTATTAGAATTTATTTATTCTAAGGTGCGAGAAAATGGGTTGGGACTATTACCTTGTTGCCGTGGCCATGACGGCCATTAACCTTGGTGGCTTCGATATCCAAGGAGTCATTTCGCCGCATGCTTAGCCATGAAAGTTTCCTCAGTTTCTGTCCCTGGGGAACATCTTCCTGGCTTTCTTCATCGTTATTTTCCAAAATATCTGCCGACATTTTTTATAATAACGGTGAAAATGCCAACCGGGGAAGAAGATGATCCAAGGAATTTAGCTCTTAGATACACTTTTCTCTCTCACTGGCTCGCACAAATTGCGAGAGGGAGAGAGAGCTTGGGCGTGCCCGCGCACACAGTGAGAGAAAATGCTGGGAAGGCTTCCAGAATTGGAGGGCTGCAGGTTGGCGTTATATAATACCAATCTTTTGCTCCACGGTTTGCGATTACGCGTACAACATGCTTGTTATTTGTGTACCATATTTGGATGTATTTTTACTCAACTTCCTTTCAACACAGCTTTCACGAGAAACCAGCCAGACTTTTTCAAAGGTGGGTTAACAATCTTAAGAGTAAGGATTCTCTCTGTTGCAATATACGGCCGTCCATATTTCATTTCACTAGACCGTTTAATTAATAAATGGAGAGAATTTCTTTTGTAATCTTGATATCCGAACCTTTTGTAGCATGCATGTCCAATTTATATTGCAACACGTAGCATCAATCGAAAGTTTTTTTCAATATTTGGAAATATAGTGTTCTGAATTGTCATGCATATATGGATAGTTTTTATTGGAATTTCTTTAAAAATTTTGATAACAAATTTGTTAACCCATCATTGCCCCAATTTTAAGGGCTGGGTAATTCACCCGCTGAATTTGCAACAGTTGATGCTAGCATATATGACAAATGTGAAGACAGGCGAATTACCCCCCACAATAAAAATCTCTCTTCAGGCTGTATATATATGTATATATAGTATATAGCTGAATACGCTATACATTTTGTTGATTCAATGAAAAAGATGACCGATCATTGCCATGTAAATATCTCTAAGAAGAGAAACAGCATAATGTATAATGCCGCATTTCTTGATTGCGTCTTTTAGGTTGAATTATTTACCATCTTCAATTATGAAGAAAGCAAAAACCAAATTATACCCTTACCTGTACAATATCATATTATTCCCCTACCATATAATACTAAGCACTAACTACGAAGAGAGCGCACATGCACATAATAATTTTAAAAAATAAAATAGAAAAATCCGAGGAAAGGAAAAGCACCCGCGTGTGAAATATTTATACATGTATGTGGACAAACAAATTGGGATGGAAGGAGGACAACACAATAATATTACTAATTTCTTAACAAAGCAAACATGCATAAGCAATGAAGCTGCACAGATTGCAGTTCATCCTTGTCTGAAAAGAGTGCTCATTTATACATACTTGATCTAAATATTTGCATCTATGTTGTATAATTCTAATCTATGCCTATATAAAGTACGTACCCATTTTTTCCTTGTTAACTTGAGACAGAATATACTGTTGCTGCAATTATTTAGCATTTCAGCCCAGTGATCTTCTCAACTTTTTGAAGTTTGTCACTCTTTCCTACCTTCTTCACCTGTGTTTTAAAGCTCGTAAGTCATCCCCACTTTAAGCATACGCTTGTGAGGAATATCAAACACTTTTGCACTTTGTCTCAAATTCCTCGTCAAGAAATTGTAGGCATAATTGATCAAAATCCTCTTTCCTATACCAGCTCTTCTTCCGGCAACCACCTCACTCTCGCCTACCAAGTGAACAACGCCAGCCTGCCATGCTCTGTCGAATACATCAATTTCTCCATCCTCTGCCTCTTGTTGCCTCTCCTCGTCAACTTCCTTTTCCTCCCCATCCACACCCCCACTATCGACTAAACCATCATTAAGTTCTCCATCCTTTTCAGTAGCCTCTCCGTTATTGTGCATTACCTGAGATGACCAGAAGTTTTCTCTTATAAACTCTTTCAGTCTTTCAAGTAGAATTCCTTCAAAGGGCTCTTGCTCATTGCGCACATCTGTGTACCCGTATCTCACAACACAACGGAACACATTAAGCTCGCGTGGTTCTACTTGACGGAAGAGAAACCTCTCTTCCACCGCTACCTTGCTTATGGGTAGTGACTTAATAGACACAAAAACAACGACAGAGTGCAATGCAGGTACATTTTCAACATAGTGCTTGAAGATGGGTGGGATGCCTTGAACAAGCTCAGAGTAGAAAATGGCAAGTCCTGGCATTCGACAAACGTTTGTGTCAACAGCTACCTCCTTTAGCTTCTCTGGGGAAATCTTGTGCTCTACCTCGTAATAGTATTTCCTTCGATAGACATCATTCCAAATGTACATTATAGTCATAAGAACCAGGGCAAATGCTAAGGGCAGATATCCTCCTTGATCAAATTTGTAGAGGACTGAACTTAAATAGACAAGCTCAACAGTACCAATGATAAGGACATACAAGATTATGAAAATTATGTGTGATTTCCATATCATTATCATGATGAGTACTAGGAATGACGAGGTGAGAGTCATCACGAACACCACTGCTATTCCTGTATGCAGTAAATAATTTATTAATTCGAAATATTACCTTCCCATTTAAGCAGATTGAGCCCAGCTTAACACATCATTAAACTTAATTGATAGGAGGCAAATGTAATATTAAAGTTGTAGGGGTGTATTACCATATGCATTACCAATCTTTGCTGTAGTCCTGAATCCAACAGTGACCCCTATGCAGGCCAGCATAAGAAGGTAATTGACTTCAGGTACATAAACTTGCCCTTCATACTTGGCCGATGTATGAACAATTTTTACACGAGGGAAGCACCCTAGTGAAAGGGATTGTTGGATAATTGAGAAAGTCCCAGAAATCATGGCTTGACTTGCTATGATTGCTGCTAAGACAGCCACCACAAACATCGGCCAATACATAGGACCTACATCGAACGGATAAGTATGATTTAGTAACTAGAAAAGTAAGGAATTTATGTGGGCATGGATGAGAATTGTTCACCTGGTATGGATTTGTAGAACGTGTTGGCAACAATGCCATTGTGCTTGCGAAGGAAAGAGGCTTGGCCAGTGTATGCCAAGATGAGAGCTGGGTAAGTCACAGCGCACATACTTATCTGTATGGATCGAACCGTAAAGTGGCCAACATCGGCAAATAGTGCTTCGGTTCCTACAATTTGCAAGTTATAATTCAAGAATCAATTTTTAGGTTGGCCATAAAATGCAAGCCAACTGATCGACAAAAAAGAAACTGTAACCTGTTACAGAGAGGACAGTGCCACCAAGGGAGATCCATGCTTGTTTCTTGTTCCTCCTGAAATACTCTATTATGTACTGTGGATTTAAAGCTTTGAGTACCGTTGGATCAAACTTTATGAAATTATAAACGCCAATGCCAGCGATAAATGCAAACCAAATACAAATTATTGGAGCAAAACTGTAGCCCACTTTGTCAGTTCCAAATCTTTGAAACATGAATAGGCAGACCAAGATGGCAACTGATATCCAAACAATCATATCTGCATACAAACAAAAAAAAAAAATTCGGTCAAATATCATAGCTCATTGGCCTCATTCCTCCTCGTAGCCTACTTGTATCTAAAGGTTGGGGATTTCAATTTCGACCCAGTTTTTATACAAAATTGGATCTAGAACCTATCTTATTGGAGAGGGAGGCTTGTATAATGTTCTTGATTATACTCGTAATTCGTAAATTGGAAAAAAAAATGCCGTTGTGTATTCAACAATTTTGGTTTTGTGATGACTGATGTACTACTGCCTGTGGAGTACCTTCTGTCATGGAAGATGTAGCTTCCTTGATCCCTCCCACAGCTGATAAAACTGCCACCAAATTGGAACAGAAAATTGTAAGTGTAATTTCAAGTACTCTGTTTCTTTTTTTTTCTTTTTTTTGGCCAAACGAGAGGAGAAAACACACATCCACTTGTCTTATCTAGAAGCAGAGTCAAAAACCGAATAAATAAATAAACGCATAGTCATTCTTGCTTCAAAGCCAATATCAAATAGCATGCATATCTTGTGTACTATGCTAAATCAGAAGTAGCTAAGAGAAGGGTAAAATAAATAAGCAAACCTGAGATGCAAGGAGTAAGGACACCATCCCCAATGACCATAGAAGTACCAAGCATTGTGGCAAACAATAGGAAGAACTTGGCGAACAGGCTTTTCTCTAGTTTAGACTTGAGCTTTGAGGCCCGCCGCTGACGACGATTATCCGGCAATTCAAGCTCGAAGTTCGACACATCTCGGTCCTCAGCTTGCTGACTTGGTATCAAACCCACCTTGGCATATCGGCATAGTAATGAGTACAGAGCAAACGTCCCTCCTGGAAAAATTGCAATTATTAATCACACAAGGATGTTGATGCCCACATGATTTTTCACATCCTTAATTACTAATATGATAGTAATATTACTCTCTAATTTTTTTCTGACCAGGGGAAGAGTCCAAAAGAGCATCTACTAAAATCTGAACCATCGAAATTCTCCTTTATTATTACTGGATAAGAGGTCTTTAATCTCTTGTAAATGTCAATAGTCTTTTAGTCTAATGGTATGTCACATCCCAAACGGATATATGTTCTCTTTTGACCCCAAAAAAATAAAAATAATAAAAATAATCTCCCATAAATTATTGGGTTTGGATATACAACATTTACAATATTTGGTCTAATTTTATACTTGTTTTGCTAAAAATCCAAAAAGTAATGAAATTTGGGTAAAATGCGGCCAAATTAAAGTTTGAAACTCCCTTGTCCAAATTAACCGAAAGTTTGGCAATCCAAACAAGGTTAGATTCAAATAATCCATCAATTTCCAAAATTAGATAGGAACATCCTACCACGAGTATCCTCCATACATAATCTATTTATGGGGTAGAAAAAGCTGGCCTTGTGGTCCAAGAATTACCACGGGGCAAGAAGTGCTAGCTTCTTGTACTATTCTTCTCTCATGCCCATCTTTGATCTTTGAACGGGAGACCCATAGTCCGATAGGATTGGTTTCCCTAAACCACTCTGAGAAGAATTTAGACAATAGAAAAAAATGATAAATTAATGTAACACAGGAATCTGTTTTTATTTTTATTTATTTCTAACAACACGAGGTATCCTTTGCCTACTCGATCCCATTAAGGTTCGGGTCCAAACTAGTCCCTAATGATAAACTAGATGAGCCCTACGATCCCGTTATGGTTCGGATCCAAACTAATCCCTGATGATAAACTAGATGAGCCCTAGGGAGATTACCACCGCCCCTCAAACACCCCATCATATCCTAGGAGTTTGTTTGTTATATCTATATGGTGTAACAATTAATCATTTGCACAATAGTATATGAGCATCGATCGACATGATCTGAGATGAAAAGGGTGGTAAATTCTTACCGTCGCCATTATCATTGGCACGTAAGACGACAAAGACATACTTGATGACAGGGAGTAAGGTGATGGTGTAGAGGATCAAGGAGAGAACACCCAGTATGTCATCGTTGTGCTTGATGCCATCAGTGAAGGTGCTTGCATATACGTACAGAGGGGATGTACCAATGTCTCCGTACACTATTCCCAGGCTCTGAAACGCTAGTTGCAATATCACAGACCACTCCGCTGTCTTCAAGAACAACAAAAAAATAATAATAATAATTTCTATCAGACCCTGCTAAATAAAGTTAATTTCTTTAAGTTATAGTAGTTCCCATATTAATTGAAATGAAAACAATTGACTCTAGCTCCACATGACATTTTTTTTTCTTTTTTTTTTTTGGGTGGGGGGTGGGGTTTTCAATATGGGAAGAAAGATAGGTGCGAAAAAATGGGTGAGGCAGACCTTGGAAGCATGGGCATGGTGACCGTTAACCTTGGTGGATTCTACATCTAATGAGTCGTATCGTCGCAATTTTTGCCATGAAAGTTTCTTTTCTTTCAGGTGTTGAGAAACTTCTTCCTGGCTTTCTTCAATGTTCTCTACCACAACATCAGCTGACATCTCTACAAACCCAAGAAGAAAATATAGTCCTATATATTAAGGAACAGACTCTCTGCCTCAGCCTCTCCCTCCCTCTCTCTCTTTCTTACACAGCTCTCACACTATAGACAAACAGACACACGCATACACACAGGTCTGGTGAGATTTCCTAAATGGGAGGGCAAGGGAGGGCTATTTAAAAGCAGTCCGCAGTTTCTAATTACACGTATTGCATGTGAATGTATATATATATACACGTGTTATTCAAAAAAAAATTTGTTCTACACAGATTTCACGGAATATGCTCGACTTTTTCAATGAAGATATAAAGTGAAATCTTATATAGTCCAAAATTTTGGTAGCATGCACCTAATTGAATTGCACCACATTGCATGGGTTTAATTTTTTAAAAAAATTTTAACATTGTGATTTGCTGAATGAATTGTCATACTACCATGGTTATTTTTTAATCGGTTACAGCAAATAATTATTGTTCAATACTAACGACTTAGTTAATGACTACTAGCTTAACTACTTAGTTAATGACTATTAACTTAACTAAGAATGATTATTAACTGAAATTATTTATTTGTAGTCGGACGAATCTGTAATTTTATCAGAAATTTTTATGTTGTACACGTAATTTATGTGTTTAATTCTCAATCTAAATTATTCCTAGATTAATGTGACATAGAAGTAGAGAACTCGTGAATGGTCAATGAGGACGGCCTTTCTCAGATTAGAAAGGTTGCAGAAAGTCAGAGTTGAAAAAAGTGGGGAGGAAGATCACGTGCGAGAAAATCATACTCACATGTGACGTGTGTCTTGCTTTTGTTTGCAAATTGCAACATAACATGTAGGCTCCTCCTGTTGGCTTTAATTGGTATCAATCATGTTGGCATTAATTGCCAAATGTTGGTATTGCCAAGTGGGTACTTCGTTAGGACTCATTTTGGGGATGATAGAGTTCTAACACTATGGGGTACATATTTCCTCGGTATCAATCACGAAGGCCCTTCCGCTCCATGGACTAAGCTTCACAAAAGTATGATTTAAAATCGTATGCCTCCAAAGTTGAATTGGGTCAGATCCTGTAAGTTGGGTCGGATAAAATATCAGATTTCACACAACCTAAAACTAGGATAGGATGTAGTTTTTTTGAATAAAAATAAAATAAAATAAAATAAAAGCCAGTTCAATGTCAGAAAGAGAGAGAGAGAGAGAGAGAGAGAGAGAAAATTAAGAGTGCATGCATGAGCATGGCACATATACTCTTTTTCTTTCTTTTTCCCTTTTTTTTTTTCTAATTCATTTAATTGTCACAATATTGCTTACATAGTTGAAGAAGGCTTACAGCTGCTTCTAGGTGTGATACTGGTTCAATGACCATAGACCCAAGACTCTCGGTAGTCCCGTGTTCAACCAACTGTTAAGTCATGACACATAATAAGAAATCAGGAATCAGTATATAGTTTTTGTGTCACATGCATTTCATGAACGTTAAGAGGACCAAAGTGGTGCTCAAAATCATGGTCAATGCCTTAGTCTTTTACTCGTTTTCACAAATATTTTCATCAATCAATAAGCCATTTGTCAACTTGACATCAAGACTAATATATCTAGCCTGAAGGCTCAGTTTTTATTTTTATTTTTTGGAAATGTTTAATTCATATTACTCAGCTTTTGAGAGTAAATTAAACTAATCTCCAGAATATCAAATCCTACGTTAATCTGAGTTCATAAATATCATATCATATCAAGCCATCTTGAGTAATTAGGATTTCTTCAATTCCTTTACGGCCTAGAACATGAAGACACAAGACAAGTTCCTCCACATGAAGTTCCCATCCATTCTAATCCAGTAGAGGTAGAGCTAACCTCAACCACTATCTCCCATCACCCACTTTCCCGAAATGTGCAATGGGTTAAGCTTTAGACAATGAGGTCGGTTTGGTCCTTTGCAACAACCCACAGCATTCATTCAATGGATTCGAATTCGTATAACTTGGTTTGGTAACCGTATGAGGCCAACCCCATAACTTAATTACTCTTTAGTTTTTGCACTTAAAATTCTGTAGTTTTTTTTATTCGAATAAGTAGCGAATAACAGTTGAATCCTTAGAAACTAGATAATCTAAGGAACTCAATTTTGGAAATTTTAAACAGCCCTTCATATAATTTCGCAAACAAAAAAAGAGCATTCTTGTAGCCATGATAATATCTCCTCCTTTTGGGCCGAGGAGTTTTAGGGTTCAAATTTTCACCCTATTATCTCAAAAATGGATTGGGTGACCAATCCAATAGAGGAGCATGCTGTCAGTGTGGACTTTCTATGAACCAACTTGAAAGAAACTGATTTGTTGATTGTTAACCAATTTTATGATTGCATAAAATAAATAAATAAAACCAATTTTATGAAGAATTCGTTATGAAAACAAAATGAAATTATTGCCATATAATTAAGAGATAACATAATGCATGAAAGGGACTCTTCCATTAGCATAGCACACCTTCACAACATAATATAGCACTTCTCAAGCTCTTCATTCACAATTTACAAAACCTGCACCATTCTGTGCATATATTAGAGAAAGAACTGTCACAAAATTGGCCATTCATGAGAACTATATTCACAAAATTGACCATTAATAATCTTCCCCCATGCCCTTGTTGCTAGGCCAGCTGATCGTAAGTGGCTGCATATACGCCTTCCAGTTCTCGTTAAAAACCCAATCGGAGAAAAATGGCTTTATCTGGTTTTTGAATTTTTTGAACCCTGTCAAAAATTGGATTTTCTACTACTTCTTTAGCAGAAGGCCGCCGAACTGGATCTGGGTCCACCATAACCTGATGGAATGATTAAAATCATCAGTTAAACAATCAACCATGCTGTTGCAAGTTCATCACAACTTAATACTATTAAGTGATTTCAGAAATGATAAAATACTAAATGCCAGGTTCCTTGCACAACACGAGATACTTTTCATATATAATAAAGGAGTGTATGGAAGTAACTCAAGAAAGAATGACTTCTAACAACCATTTTGTAATGGAAAAGTACAAGACACTAATATTTACTTAGTTCAAAAGAAATCTCAAATAACGTCAAGTAATTTGCTAAAGCCAGTGTAGAGCACTGGTGTAGGCATAGCATTTGAAAGGGAAGGAAGGGGGCAGGGGTTCAGTTCTAAACGTAGACCGGGAAAAAAAAAAAAAAAAAAAAAGGAATGTTAATTAATTCGATGGCATCACTAACCTTGAGTAAATTCTGAAATGGTAACGAATGTCCTGGAAGGAGTGGCAGCTTTCCCTCCCTGAGATTCGAAAACTGAGGCCCCGATTCTGGCAAAGGTGACCCTCTAATGAGCTCATAGATAGCAGCTCCCAGTGAGAAGATATCAACCTTGTCAAGATGATCATACTGGTCGTTCAAAATTTCCTGAGGCATATAACGTGCATCACCCTCTTCAATTGGAAGGCTCTTATCGAGAAGAGTCGCACAACCAAAATCACCAAGTTTATAAACACCATTCTTAACATAAATATTATCAAGTTTTACATCTAGATGAGCTATTCCTCTCTCATGTATAAACTGCAAAGCCTTGGCAATCTGTAAAAAAATCTTGATATCAGAAATAGCATATAATAGCAAAATAAAAAAATTTTGTCAATATAAAAGATGTTGCAAATAATTGAAAAATATAAAGTGCAAAGTAGAATTTTGGATGCCCTATTAAAATAAAATCATCCCATATTGCTTCCCATAGCATGGTGGCATTCCTTTAGAATGGAGTCATTTAGATAAATCGCCAACAAAAATGAAGACAAAATGCTTAGATAGTATCATTTCCTGACATCCTAAAAATGATCATATAAATAAACAGGAACTAACTTACACAAGGCATCTTACATATGTTGTACAATGAAACATCCAAATGAAACTAATTTACACTTATTTTTTGCTGAAGGAAACTAATTTACACTTATTATGGCACTAATGGTAGATAATTTGATGGATGGATATTTAGTAATTAAAAAATACAGGTTGCAATACTAGAACGATATTTCTGCTGCACAGTATCGAAGTTAACTAAATGACAAAGTGGAGAAAAAACTTAATGATCTTCATAACAATCAGTAGGGAATAAGCAAACCAATTGAGTGTAAAAATTACAATAAAGGCTCGGAAATATCATAAATCTGAGTTCTTGAACCTCTATAAGCACTCTACATATGAAACAAGCAGCTTATCTATAAAATATCGGGACCCAAGCATAATGGATTCGGCACAGTACACTTTCATGATAATAGAACAGAAGTATAATTTGTTGATTTTGGACAATCTACCCTTATTATGTTACTTTAGGAAGTGAGACATTTCTATTGAAAGCATCCTAATCAGATGGTCTGACTCCCGAGTCTTCCTTCTAGGTTGATTATCGACACAGAAACTATTCCATGTGGGTCAATCTAGTAATGGCTCCATGTTAATGCTACCACACCTTACATAAAATTGCTTATTGACCTATATTTCGAGTATGAGATTCAGATCTGTAAGAATACAAACCTGGTGCATTGCTTCCAACACTTCTCCCTCAGTGAAGAATTGATTCGAGTTGTTAATGGATAAGCTGTGATCACAGAGCTCCATCTGAATGTAGAGTTGCTCATTTTCAAACCAAGAAGAATAGTACCCAACAATGTTTTCATGAGACCCTAAGAGGCAACATGGTGGAACCAGTTAGAAATAGGAAAGCTTCAATGCACATTAAGAAATAGGAAAACTAATGAAGGATTTATGTACAAACCTAAAGCTGCCAAAGCTTGAACTTCCATCAAAGCTTTCCTCCTGCAAACCTTATTGTGTAAGAAAGTTACTCAAACAAAGGATAGAGATATTTAGAAGCACAAAAAGCTACCTTTCTGTGTCTTGATGCAATGACCTTGTGCTGTGCTTCACTGCATACATGCAACCATCAATTCTCTTCAAGGCTTTGAAAACATTACTGAAGTTCCCAGTACCGATTTGCTGGAAAGGAAGATAGGTTAATCAGAAATTATGCAAGCACCAGAAGCTTAAAGATATGGAATATGAATTCAAACTAATGCGTCCAAGAGGTCTAGAAAATCTTGGAGTTTAGATGGATACCTCAATCTCATGAAAATCTGTATGATAACGTGAAAGACCATCTCCACCAATAAGAGCAGGGAAAAAACCTGCAGATTGCACAATTAATAATTAACAATTTAAGAAGAAAGAAAAAAAATCAGTAACATTTCCTAGCACCGACCCCTCAACCCCAAAAAATAAAAATAATGAAAGGTAAAAGAAAAAGAAGAGAAAGAGAAGTTTCTGGAAACATCAGATGATGAGAAGATATGAACCTGATTATGCTACATGCAAAAAAACTTCTTAATTCTGTAATAGATTTCAAATATATCTTTCTCCCCCTTAGTTATATTTAGTGGAATGGTCACCTTTAGTAGATATACTGAGAAAATAGCTAAACAAAATTGTACCTGCACATTTTGATCTTCGATTGCCAAAAGGATCAATATCTATTTCTGAAGCATCCTTCAGATATGGGTTCTTTAGGCAAGGAGGGGGCATAACCCGACAACGTAAAGCCACCGCAGATTGTGAAACATAATTTTTATTCTTTTGTGATCCAGTTACTAACGTTTTGTCCATCTTGAGATCATCCACACCCAAAGTATCTTTTGCAAGTTCCAATATTTGTTGATGGTCAGACAGGTTGGAATTGAGACAATTTACAGGGATATCTGAAAAAATAATGGGAACTCAATGGCAAAAAAAGGAAGAGAATGCTTAGAACAGGAAACAAATTAGTATAGTAGAAAGGGGAACTGCATGAAACTATGAAAATTGGGGGAAACCTACATGTGTTTTGAGAAATGTGGATTAGTAAATTAGAAAGACATAATATAATAATAAAAACTGAAAAGGATGATAACTGCATGTAGGGAATTATAAGAAATAAAGAATAAAAAAATCATTAATAAGGGACAAATAAAATCAATCAGAATTACAATTTGCTTTGCACTCATCAAGGACATCAAAACCAAGTCAAAATGCCTATCATCAATTCCATGAGAAGATGTGTATAGGGCATGATTCTTGGTCCCCTGTTTCTTTGATGATTACGGATTTTCAAATAAAATGATTAAAGCACCAGTTGTAAACCATTATTCATCAAAAGGATGGTAATTCTCACTATGCCTAATCATCATTCCAAGACAGCAGTGGAAACTCACCAAAATTACCACAAAATTCACACTGTGGGTTTGGATCACATAAATCAATTTATTTCACCAATGCCATAAAGTCCAAGTTGTCTGACTAATTGTGCTGCCATCTAAACTTTGTCTCACCAATTCTTCCCCACCCGAAAAATTAAAATCAATTAACTCTCCAACCCAAGAGAAATAAAGTGTTTCCAGTCCCTCATTCCACCAAACCAGCCAAAACTTCCATAGCTCTGCTACAGTTTTTAAGAACATGCAAAACATCCTCAACTTGATAGCTGCACATAGGACAACAACTGTCTTGAGTTAACTGACTTTCCACCCTTGCAAGATTTGCAAGAATCCTATCTCTTAACACTGAATTTAACATATTCCCAAGGCATTGACTGCATTGCCAGTAGCTGAAATCTAATGCCAGGACCACAAGGCATTGCTTCAATTTCCTCTTCTGCTTACTTATGTCTTTCAGATGCCACCCATCATACAGTGACCATCAACATATTTTGCAGAATACTACTCAGTTTTATCAATTGTATCACCCTCTAGTTCATGTACAGTTCAAATCTAGGTCTCTTATATCCTACAACTCAAGAAATAATACTTAAACATAAAGCCATAACTAAAGACAAAATATGCACACATTCCCATCCCAGTTCCCGACTTCCTGCCCATGCTCGCAACAAAATTTGGCAACTTGATGATTGAAATTCTCCAAACAAATATATATCTATAAAACACAGAAACCAATGCCAAAGCTTGGTGTAGGAATCAATCTTACCCTGTCTATATCTTTTGCCTCTGAGAGTGTTTGGTTTCTCTGGTGACTTGGGGCAAGGGATGTTTTCCTGTCAAAAGGGAAAATTAATAATGGAACTGGGAAAAAAAAAACTATAACATGTGTAATCTCTGAAAGCTTATTACCTTGTTGCAATCGCTTGATATATGTTGAGGATCTGGGGTGATATAATCAGGCGTGCTGCATTCAAGAAAGAAAAAAAATGAAAATCCGAAATGCTTACTCAAAAATTTGCAGATTGCATCTTTCAATTCAATGACACTCTACTGTCATCGAAAATCCAGTTATATGAGAATGCAACCTAAAATTTTCATATCAATTTGAACTGAAATTTACTGCCCACGCATGATCCTCTCCTGCGTTATACTGGGATATCGAGGGTGGAATGCGCACATGCATTGCAGTGTACCACCACCTCTGCTACTTACATAGATGTGTGCATATAATTTATATGCATTATCAGTAAAGTTTGTATTACACAACAATTTGTACCAATTTTCAGCGACAGGAAAAGGGGAAAAAATGAACATCGAATTGTTTTCGGTTCTCCGACCGAAATACAAAATGGCCACCATAGCTCCAACACGAAAACCCTAAAGATGCAAAATTTCCAACATTTCAATATAAAAACCGAGTGGAAAAGCGAAGTTTACCAGAAGAAATCCTGACTGAGGATGAAATCTTTCTCATCCACATTGGCGTCAACGTCGATGTCGAGAGGCGACGAGGAGGGAAGATGTGCTTCCGCTGCTTCGGATTCCAGAAGGTTCTGGAAGCGAGAAGGGTTGGATGACGATGATGTTGAGGAAAATGATTGGTTCTGGAGGTGAGGAAGGAAAGAGACTTGCCCTAGCTGAACCGTCAAGTGCCTTGCTAATGTACCCTTCATCTTGTTCTTCTCTCTCCTCCTGCTGTTCCTCTTTGGGGTTTTCCTCTTCATCAATCGACCCCTCTCTCTCTCTCTGTCTCTCTAAACTCTCTCTGCCAACATATATTTATGCACAGATTATACTTTTATTTTTATGTATATATATTGAGAAATTTTGGAAAAATAAAAAGAGCTGTAGAAAGGACGAACGAAGTTCAAATTGCGCGGGGTTTCTCACATTGGGAATGATTATCTGGGACTCATACTTACTATACTTCGGATGTTGAAACCGTGCCAGCGAGGAAAGAAAAGTGGGGACCAAGATGTGAACGGCTTGGATTAGATCATATAAGAGAACAACTTGTGCTATGTAACACTACAACTTTTTATTATTAAAAAACAAAAAAACACTATTAACTTTTTGTACATTTTCTGGGAATAACTTTATGTTTTCAAGAGAGTGCGCATGCAAAATGCCAGAAAGCCAGAAAGCCAAAAGGTAATTACCAGCAAAGTAAATAAGGGAATGGCTATTGCAACCTCCCATTCTTATAAGTTCACCTTTTTTTTGGTTTTTAAGATTTGATGAAAAATATAAAAGATTTTTACAAAAGTTAATCATTTGGTCAATTATAAAACATCATTTTGAACAACTTTGCAGAAGAAAGTTTTTCTAAAATCTATTGTTTAAGGTAGACTTTTTGGCAAAAAATGAAATAAATGCTATAAATGGTTAAAAAGTATATTTAAATGATAGATTTATGAAAAATTTTATTCTACAAAATTAGTTCAAAATGATGTTTTTTAGTGCACATTTTGGCCAGTTTTTATAAAAACTTTTTATATTTTGCGTAAAACCTTAAAAACATAAAGGATGAGGGATGGGGTAATAAGAATAGGGGGTTGCAATAGCCATTCCCAATAAATAAAGAAAGCCAAGAGGGTAAATTGGCTGAAGCCCATGAAAGAACGGATGGCCCATCAAGTGTAAATTTTCTTTGAGGGACCTCTATTGGCACCCCAACACTTGCTTTTTATCCCCCACTTATTTTACAGTTTTAAGGTTTTATGAAAAATATAGAAGGTTTTCATAAAAACTAATAGTGTATTTTATTAGAAAACATCATTTTGAACAACTTTTTAGAAAATCTTTTTTCCAAAATCTATCGTTTAAATAGACTTTTTTGCCATTTATAGTTTTCGCATCATAAATGACTAAAAAGTCCACTCAAATGATAGATTTTAGAAAAACTTTCTTTTAAAAATTGTTTAAGATGATATTTTCTAAGAGACAGCGCGATCAGTTTTTATGAAAACCTTACATATTTTCCATAAAATCTTAAAATGTAAAATAAATGGAGGAATGAAAAGCAAGTCTTTAGGTGCCAATAGAGACCTCCTTTTCTTTGGGAACGGCTATTGCAAGCCCTAATCCACTAAGTTGCCCCCCACATTTTTTAATTAGAAAAATTATTATACAAAATTACCAAAAAGGGCACCACCTCCCGTCCCCTCTCCTGCACCCCTCTCCCACCGGTGACTCTCTCCGACACCCCACCCCACTGGCAACGGTGAGGCAAACGCTCCCCTCTTCTTCTTTTCTTTTTTTTCTTCTTTCATTTTCTTTTCCTTTTCTTCTCTTCTTCCCTCCCGTTGACAGCCCTCTTTTTTTTCTTTCATTTTCTTTCTCTTCTCTCCCGTCGGCAACCTTCATTGCCAGAAAAAATGGAAGTTTTGAAAAAAAAAACCCCCCCACAGATCTAACCAGCAGAGGGAAAAAAATAAAAGAGAGAAAGAAAGAAAGAAGAGAAAGAACTTCCTTACCGGAAAAAATGGAGGTTTTGAAAAAAAAAACCTCCTCCCACAGATCTGACATCCAAACCCCATTCCCGCCGATGATCTCTCACTTCTCCCTTCTTTGTTGGGCTCGATGGCCATGGCAAATCTGAGATCTCTGGCCATGGCAGTGGCTATGGGGTGCTCCGATGGTGATGGTAGATCGAAAGAAACCCATTTTTTTAGGCTATTTTTCCTGTATTTATTTATTTATTTTTTGGTGGTGAACTTGTAAATGCCTATCTACTGACAACAACATCGCAAGAGGACGTCATCGCCGCTGTCCTTGTCGTCACCGTCGCCGGTCTTCGCCTTCCTCACCGTCGCCGTGCATTCCTTGTCGTCGTCGGATCAAGGCTGTTGTATGTGGTGGAGTGGGGTGGGGTGGGTTGGGGTGGGTGAGAAGGGTTAGGGTTATTTTAGTCTTTGAGAGGAGTGAGTGTATAAATTTGAGGGGTTGGGAAATAAGGTAGGGGCAACTTAGAGGATTAGGGGGGTTGCAATAGCCGCTCCCACCTTTTACTAGTGCTTCTTTGAAACTCCAACAATTTGGCAAGGCTATAGCTATAGCCTAGAATTCTACAAATAAAGCAAAGGTTTTGTTTTGTTTTTGTTCTTTTATTTTAATGGTTAGCCCTCAAAAAGGTAAAACTAAAAGGGAAAATTTTAGATCGATCAGATTACTGGAAAATAATTATAGTTCAACACAAATGGTTACTAATTTTCTAATAAATAACTATTAATTATAATTATTTTAATAATCCGACCAATTTAAAATTCCCCCCATACTCTTGATATGTTAAGAAATTTTAAAATTTGATCGTATAGACTCAAATATTTTTAGAAAGTTTCATTCAAGGTGATGAAATTTTGTTTTCAATATCCAAAAAAAAGGAAAGCTTTTTTTTTTCACTTAAACATCCAAATAGGTCCAAAATAAATTTATATATGGTGCTGGGTCATTGGATTTTTACATGGAGATTCAAAAGAAAAAAAAAGAATGTTTTTTTATTTTTGTTTTTGGAAACAAATGTTTATTTTTTGAGAATTGTCTATAATGCATATCATATATTTTCTAAATTTTAAATAAAAAATAGGAGAAAGATTATTGAGAATTTTGTAGCTTAACCAGATGGTCCACATCGAGCCCAGCCCAACTCCAGATCTTACTCACTTTAAGTCACCAGCAAGAGCGCGCGCACAGACGGAGAGAGAAGGGTTTCCATCTGAGGCAAATGTGGCGGCCAAACACTTTCCCTGTAAATTCTCTTCCAAAATTTCAAATTCCATGCTTTTATTTTGCCATTCATTCGAAATTTTCTTCAAAACCTGCTCAATGCTCACTGTTCACTGTTCTCCTTCAATTTATTTTCAGGAAAATTCAGATTCCGATCAGAGCATTTCCGGTAATGTTAACCTATGTGTGTGTGTGTGTGTGTGTGTGTGTGTGTGTGTGTGTGTGTATGTTAGTTGATTACTTCAATTTTCTTTGAAAATTTTGAAAGAAGAGAGTACTGGAAATTTGATTTGTTTATGAGAATTTATTTATTTTTGTTCCGCTTTCTATCGTTTAGATGAGGAAGAGTTCCATCGCCTGTGGCCAGAAAATTGCATTTCACCAGCCGGAGCTTCGGAGAAGAAGGTCGCTATTATACTTACAGAATTTATAATTATTGCAGGATTTATTGATTTTTTTTCCCCCAAAATCGTATTGTTTACAAATATTCAATTCACTTGTATGGCTTAGTTTAAATAACAAATGTAATATGACTGAATTTTCGACTCATAAACGCCCTAATTCCTACTAGTTGGGATTGGCCACACAATTTTTTTTTGCTATTTGTTTGATCAATGCCCATATCTTCTCATCATTTATAGCTCACTATTAATTTTTACTTTTATTTTTTTGTCTTTGACAAACATTCCTTTTGGCTTTAGATTGTCCTTGCAATGCTTTTTAACCTGGACCATATAAGTTCACCTTCATGGTGTAGTAATGGGACTTCATCGCACATGACCAAACCATCTTAGATAATGTTCTCTCATATTTAACCAGTGTAGTACATAGCTATTGTACACGAGGGCCACAAGGCAATTTTATTGACAGTTTATGCTGTAGTGGAACCTTGAGCAAGCTCATTACTATTTATAGGATGCCAATTTATGTTGTTAGGATAAGATATGCAGACTCAGATATATATAATTATATATATGTGTGTGTGTGTTTGTGTTGTATGTATCATGTACGTTTATATTTTGCAGCATATCTTGATATCATTAGATCTTACTATATTTGTAACTTTCATAGGAAGGGCTACAACTTTCATCTCAGCTCGAGACACTTAGAGGTACCTTGTTAATACTAAACTCACTCTTCATGACTTTTATATCATACACTCCATCACGTTTTGTATCGATTATCAGAATATATATATATACGGTTATGTTCCCATCAGCATGTGTTGATATAAGTTATATCAGCACCATGCACTGGGGGTTGTACCCCTTGCTTTGGTCCAATGTACCTCATATCCCACTAATGCATAAGGTCCAACTCCCAATGCGGGTGTTGATATAAGTTATATCAGCATATGCTTACCTGATCATCATCCATTTACACACACACACACACACACACACACACACATATATAATATGTATGTATGTATGTATATATGTATATATGAATACATTTAAAAAAATATATATTAGTTATTTCTTGATAGAAGCTTTTATAGTTCTCTTTTGACTAGCGATTATCATATTGGCATTCAGAACCAGGTTATGTTTCTGGCATAGGTACCAATGAACTCAATTGTGGAAGGCAGGCTATTACTTTATCACACAAGGCATGTCTTGTTAAGTTCTAGTCATTATATCCTTTTTCAATCACCAAGTCTATTAAAAGATTGTTGTTGATGACATTGCTGTGATTAGAAGGGAACAAGTTTTTCTCTTGAAGATGATGTTGAAATGCCTGTTTCCCGAAATGAGGGTGAGTTCATCCACTCCTCAAGGAAGGGATTTATTGTCAACTCAGAAGAGGAAATAATTTCTGATGATGAGGTACACAATAAAATCTAGATACAGCCTTGGTAAATAGTGTTAATACAGCTGTCTATATATATATATATATATATTTTACTTTTTTTTTTGTGCATATATCAGGTTCCTTACAACCTTCTGTCTTTGTTGCAAAACATTGACACAGTCTGTTTTTGGTTGGGGTAGGAGAACAATGTGCTCTCAAAATTTTCTATCACCAGGTGGGGCTGAAAAGTGTCGGAATGCTAATCTTCAGAGCTTTGGAGGTGAAAAGCAAGATGAGGCGCACACATGGTCTGCAGTTAGTAAAGAAGTTGAGGCTCTGGGTCGTTTAAATGAAATTGCTTCAAGTTCCTCATCCCATTCTGCATATTCCAAAGCAAACAAATTTTGTAAAGGTATTCTTACATCCTTTTATGGATTTTTGACACTGATGATTGTCCTTTCTAGTTTGTATGCAAATTTATCAAATGGAACTCTGCTGTACATTGCCGAACCCTGGAGGAAAGTAGACAAGTCGTTATCATGCATAATGTCTTCCTGTTAAATTTATGGGTGCCTTCAGGTTTTCAATGTTTTATTTATTTTTCTTTCGTATTGTTTGAATGTAGGTTCTTCTATGCACTCTTTTTTCTCTCTTAGATATATTTGCTGAGTCACCACTTAGGCAATTAGCATAATTAAATATAATCTTGTGCTATTGATCAATCAAAGAGTTTAGTACATATATAGTCCTGCTTCATCTAGATCAAGATCTCTTTCTTAAAGTAAAGAAAAGGAAAAGGGAAAGAAAAAAGAAGGGGAAAACAAAAATTTAGTCCTTAAGTATTTAGCACACAGCTCTACAATAAATATTAGATGGTCCAGGCCTCATGAAATCATGAAATGGCTAATTGAATCTTAATTTAGATAGGCATCCACAGAGTATATAAGCATATTAACAGAAATACATTTTATCAGTCTGTAAAAATTGGATTTTATCATTGGTTTGAATATCTTTGAGGAACCTACATATTGTTGGCAGGAGTTACTTTTTATATTTCCAAACCCTATTAAACCCTAGATATGATGCACTCCATATGTCTCTTAAAAGAATCATCCTTTACTTCATCTATGAGTACATTGTTCTTTACTCTGAGGAGCTTTACTAGTCTATTGAATTTGATAAGCAACTGTTGCAGGAGTCGGAGGCAAAGCCAAGCCCAAGCCCAAGTTTTCATTCCGTTTCCAGTCACAGAAGGGAGAACTCTCTTGGCCTTCTATCCCCAAGGATGGAAATGATTTTTCATCCAGGGATGAAAATGATGTATCATATAAGGTCCATGAATTCCGTGAGGGACTGGAGACTGTTCAGCATGGAATCATGGAACCTTCAATGGCCTGAAATTTTTGAAGACTTTCAGGAAGAAAAGAGAAAAGAGTTAGAGATTCATGATGTGCCTTCTGGGGTGGGAGCTCTTGGACATGGTTTTACTGAGCATTCAATGGCTGAGCGTCTGGATGGCCTCCAGGACAAGACTGGTCCTGCCAAGAGGAAATCCTGAAGTGGTCTGCTTTCTTCTTTGACTAATAACCCTTTTCCATTTACTGCTGTCTGGTCTGAGTTTGATTTGTATTTCCTGCAGCATAGTAGAACAATAGGAAGAAGGGTACATCTTGTTGTAAAGAGAAGTATATCTACATTGGGAGATAGAAGCATCGACAATGAAGACCCCCCTGAGCCCTTGGGTAGTGGATCGTCAAGTGATGATGAGGTATATATTTGTTGTTATTTATTTGTTATTTTTTTTTTCCTGATTTTGTGTATGGGGGGTGTGTTTGTTTTGGTTAAAGTCAAGTATGGTATGTATTCTTAGTTAATTGAATGATTGTCAAACCATTAATCCAGGCGAATGTCCAAAGTTTAAAGCTTGCTATCCCTGAAATCAAAAAACAAACTTTGGCAGATCAATTTCAGGAAGCTTTAGGTGTTGCCTGTTTGAATGATAAAGGGGCTCTCTTTGCAGCACCTAAACCATTAGGGTGAGTAATGGGACTAGAGTTCTCCTGTTATACATGTATGTATTATATATATTAGTAACGGCAAATTTTGTTTGAAATGATATTCTAAATCGAGTGTGATTTAATGCTGCCCAATTCTGCAGCATTGGATTATTTGGGAAGTTGCAGCAGGTAATGCAGAATGAAAAGGAAAGAGATGCAAACTTCTTGAAGAAATTGCAGACAGGAAGCTATTCCAAATGGTATAAGTCTTGTGATCATCTTCTCCTTGGATATTTGTTCAAAGTACGGTTAGAAGCGTGTGTGCACATGGCAACAGCAATGCATAGCACTTCTTTTTTTTTTTTTGATAAGAAACAATTGTATTAATCCAAAGAGAATAATACAGGATTGGACAAGGAGTCCAAAGAGACAGCAGAACAAAGAACAAAGTGTAGCCCCTAGAAGGCAGGCAACAAAACAAAAGAAAACAGAGCAACAATGCTTTCACATGCTTAACCGAAAGCCAAGCAAACAATAGCAGAAACCCATCAAAAATCAAGGGGGGTAGAAATGGCCCCCATTGGTACTTCTCTTGACAGGCTTCGAAGCACAAATCTCAATCCACTTCCTTGTGATCAAGAAAAGAGGAATACCATCAAAAGATTTGTCCACCGAAGCCCATAGGGAAGCAAAAAAGCACACCCTATCCCACAAACCATCAATCTCCTCATGAGTATCTCTAAAGATCCTCGCATTATGCTCAATCCAAATCACCCACAAAATAGCCAAAATAGCACTGCTCCATAAAACTTTCGCCCTCTTGGAACGGCCTAAGCCTCTGAAATCAACCTCAAGCATCCCAACAAGAAGCTCAGGTCTAACCCAACTCAAATCAGCAAGGGCGAAAAGGCGCTGCCATAACTGAATAGCAATCTCACAGTGAAGGAATAAGTGATCCACAAATTCTCCTTTACTTCTACAAAGAGCACACCAATGCGGGGAGAGACAATAAAAAGGTCTTTTCCTTTGCACCCAATCATTAGTGTTTGTCTTTTGATGAGCAGCTGACCAAGCCAAGATCTTAACCTTTAAAGGCACAACAGATTTCCAAATCAATCTAGTAGGATAAAACACTGGAACTGAGGAATCATCTCTCAAAAACTCAAAATAAGATTTAGAGGAAAACAAATCAGAAGAGTGACTAATCCACAATCTTCTGTCAGAACTAGTAGGAACAAGCACAAAATTCTGAATAGAGGCTGAAAGAGCCACCAACTCCTCAGACTCTCTATCATTAAGAATGCAGGGGAAAGAAAAATTCCAATTCAGAGGATTAGAATTACCACAAACCATGTCAGCAATAACAGCAGATCTAGCCCTAGAGAGGCGATATAATTACCACAAATTCCAATGCATACCACTTCTTACGACGAAAAAATGCAAATAAGATTATACCTGCACATTTTTTGCATATTGTGTTTGTACTCATTGCTTATTGACTCTTGTTTGATCCCTTACCTTTTCAGATGATGAAGCAAGCTTCATTGATGTGAAAATATTGTCAAGATACTTGGATGCAAAGCTGACAGTTTGTCATTGTGCCCCTGGCAAAAACAAAGAGGTCATGTTTTGAAATTGAGGATAAGTTTATGTCGATAATTCACGAATTTTTGCTTATGCAGCTACTTTTATGATTTTCACATGAGCCTAACAAAAGAAGGGAAAATTCTGGGTTATTAAAAATTTGAACTAATTACCAAATTACAAGCAACTCTAATTTCTATTAGATACTTCCGACATTACTAGTTAATTAAATGTTCGTTTCAACTAGGTATGCATTTTTTATCGACATGGGGACCTGTAATTGGAGGTTGAAAATCTAAGTTCTGCAGATCATCCTCATTGAGTTTACATTCTTTTAACTTACGCATGTAAACAGGATCATTTAAGCTCACCCCTCTTGGATGTAGGTGAGCATAGTAATGATTTAAATACTTGTTTCAAGCTATTATTTTGGAGTAATTAGAGCATCTTCTCAATTGAGAAGCTCTCTGTCTCTCTCCCCCCCCCACCCTCTCTCTGTCTCCCTTATATATATATATGGATATTAGTGAGGACATTATAACATAGTTATAATCTCCAATCATGCGTAAATTATTTTTCTGTACTTCATGCTGGTTATGTGTAATTGAATGCATGTGCATGTCTGATTGTGATTGTGGTAATAGGATGATTAAATGTGTGTGCCTGCTTCTGCAGAGCTCTCAGTGGCCTGAGAGCCCCCAAACAACAAGGGAAAATGGAGGAAGGAAAATAACAATTATCTTTAATTCAAGAGTATGTGGTGATGTTGAGCTTGAAGTTGGGAATCTGATCCGCATTCATCCCCCATGGTATGAATGGTAAAAGTTAAATTTTCCTCCAGACCCTTTTATTCCAAGTCTGATGAAAAGAAAGTTGTTATTGGTTTAAATAATTTGTAAGAAACATCTGCTATAATTGGTCAAGCATAAGTTTGCCTGCAGTTGCTTTAGTCCCTAGCTGCTTTAAAATAAATGATTGATTTATTGTTTTTTCTTTGGAAATTAATGGTGAGACTGATAGGAAATTTTTACTGCACTGTTGTAGCAGTGTCGAAAATCATCTTAAGCAATTGAAGTAGTGTGCTTATTAATAATTTATGTTTCGGTGCCATTATGATGGACATTACAAATATGAAGTGTGGTGGTGAACATTTTGGACAGGAAGGAGGTAAAAGCCATGGCTGATGATGAGAGCATTATTTTAACTACATATTTCTCCCAGATTTCTATGTGATTACATCAAGTAAGGAGAGGTAAATTTACGTTACTTCTGAATAGGAAAGAGGTACAAGTCACAGGCAATGATGAACGAGGACATTGGAGTAGTCCATATCCATCAAAGAGCTCCTTGACAATGCAGGTGATGGCATGCATAGTCTGCTAAGTTAACACTTTACCAGGTCAGGAAACCTTCTGGCAAGCCCAGAGGGGAATTGAAACTTCTCCTTCAAGTTCATTGACAAGGTCATTGGTGATGATTTCGGTGTAACAAACCAAGTGGATGTGCTGGTTACTGCATATCCTGCACATACGGTGGCCACCAGCTCGTACCCTTTGGAGGCATCAACAGTGGAGGCCTACCCACGGATTGCAGGAGGTTATCTTCCTGCTGCTGGTTATTCGCCAACAGGATACCCTCAGCCCACTCCACCGCCAGCAGGATACCCTCTGCCTGCACAACTGCCAGCAGGGTACCCTACACCTGCTCTAGTAGGAGAATATAGGTATCCTTTCTATGGTGTGAACATTCCGCCAAGACTGGCACCAGCAGGACAGGAGTATCCTCAGCCGGCGCCAGGATATGGGTATACACAAGTACAGGAGCAGGAGATAAGCTTGAGTTGGAATTTGGGGCTGCATTGGTCCGAGTCATTGCTGGATTGTTGATAGAAGATTTGGTGTCTGATGCGGCTACTTACGAAGCTGCCTCAGAGAATGACTGATTTGTCTGTGTATTTCCTCTTCTCCCTGTATTTTCTTCCTTTTCTGTATCTTTGAGTTGTTTCAAGATCTTACTTGGTCTATTAGTGTACTACCAACTGCTAGAAGTTGTAATTGGGGCACTGATTTTGCCGACGTTATTTCGTTGCTTGTATTTTGAAACTGCTAATTGAATTTTTCATTATAGATCAAGGAAGCAACCAAAACATCTCTGTCAATATCACTTCTGTTGTACTGTTATTTCCATGTAAATTATATTATAATTGTTTAATTTTCATTTTACCCTTAATGAATCAACTAATTACTATTCTTCTTTTTCTCTTTTTTATAACTTATAATTACTATTCCTTTTTTCTCTCATAAACAAGGCGGGTGTACTGCCCTTTTCAGATCCATCTCTACTTTCAAATATATGTTTATGACTGCATGGATGGCAAAGTAGCACGTCATCATTTTTTCCCGACATTTCAACCTCTGATATCAATTCCTTTCTTAGGCTGGAATGTACGTGGCCGGGCCCTGTGATCACCGCCTCCATGTAAATCACAAAATAGTTGACCATGTTAAAAAGTTAAAAATTCCAAATCCAAAACAACGCCCCCCACCCCCCCTCTCTTCTCTCTCTCTCTCTCTCTCACACACACGCACACACACAAAGATGGAATACTGGAGGCCTTTGAAGATCACGAATCTTTCAGCCGAAGACCTAAAAGATGTTCAGTTGGTCTTCAAGATGAAGGTGTATGTTGCCGTCTCTGTCATCGGTGACCCATTCATCGATCCTAAGGAAGAGTACCTTAGGACCTCAGCGGACAGTGAGGGGGAAACCAATCCAAGCTGGGACACTCATCTCAATTTCATCTTCCATGAGCCCTCCCTTCAAAACAACAACCTCACTATCAGTCTTCCACTTTCCACTGCGATCGACCACTCGGCGATGGACACGTTGGCGAAGTTCGTGTCCCTGTCAAGGACCTCTTTCACAGAAAAACCTACCCTAATGGTTCACAGCTTATTATTATCCGGTCACCAGGCCTTCTGGAAGAAAACAAGGTTCTGTCAAGTTCTCCTTCACGTTCGGAGACGTTTTTGCTTCCATGGATCCGCCACCTACTTTTAGCCCAAGGCCGTCGCACATTCAATCACCGACCACGGTTCCTGTTTGGAAAATGTAACTCATAATTCGTTACAGGCATTAATATTAGAAAAAGTATTCAGTGGTATTAGTCTTTGTTCCTATACTGCATGTAGTTTAGCTATTTAGTTGGTGTTTTGGGTGTGGGGGGTTGTTGTGTTGGGTTGGGGGGGGTGGTGTTTAAGTAAGTTCATGAATAGGTGTCTAGGCACAAGAAAAGTGATTAGATGAATTTATGAATTATGTGTAGACAAGTTCTATATAACCGATTGCTATCCCACACAAAGTTGAATGGAGAAAAACCCTAAAACTGTGTGAGAGATCAAATTCCCGTCGTTTATGGTTTGTATGTGTAAGAGCTCTGTACAGTTTTTAAGGTGTCCATTTCCATATTTCCAATATGGTAATGTTGAAGAAACCTTGTTTATCTTTAGTATAATTATTTGTCTTCAGATTCTTCAGCTCTTTCCAACAGTTTAATCCACCACAATTGCCATCGTCTTTACTGCTGCAACCGGCGGAAGCCAAGTGAAGCGTACATTTATGGCCCTGCAGATGAAATGTCAACGTATAGTCATATTGTTGAACCATCATATCAAGCTAACTTCAATTTACAGCAACACCCGATAAATAATCGCAATCCTTCGCCTTATGGATGTACGAGTGAATCATACGTGTATTAAGAGATCGCTGTAGGATATGGTCCAAATTGGCCTGCTTTTCAACAAAATCAAGAATCCCATGCATAGTCCATTTTGCAGTTTTTCTAGCTAGAACACAAACCACATATCATGTACGACCTTTTCGAGGCGATAATGATTTAATTAGTGGCACTGTGACACAATACGTAGGCTTGGTTTCAAATCCTCGCCAGTAGCTTATTGTCCAATATTCTCCATTTCATGACTTCTCTATATCTATACTACTTATAAAAGGCTGAATGTTAGAAAAGTTTTTGATTGACCAATATACCCTTATTTTATATTTTAAATACATCACTATTCTTATACACGGTACATTGATTGGAAGAGAAAATAAGAATACTCCCTCCGTCCCTTAAAGATAGGCCAAATTCCCAACTTTTTGTGTCCCAAAATGATAGGCCATTTTGAAAAGTCAAACCATAAAATTGTTTAACTTTCCTATTATACCCTTTGTTTTGTTAAAAATTATTTTACCATTTCAATTTCATTTCATAAAGGAAGGGTATTTATGGAAAACAAAATTTAGTCAATGCATTTATTAAGTTTTCTTAATTTACGTGTTTGGTCAAACTTGGCCTATCTTTTAGAGACGGAGGGAGTATAAAATATAAAACACAAAAAGAGGAAATAAAAATATAAAACACATAAATATAAATAAGGATTCAAAGTATATTATAATTCTACCCTTATACATGGTATATTGAGTGGAATAGGAAATAATAATATAAAACACATAAATATAAATAAGAATTCAAAATATACAATAATTCACATACTTTAATTCGTAAAATCACATAAATAGGAAATCAAATTCATATAAAACCCTAAACCTTAACATATATAATCTACATAATTCTGAAATCTATTTTCTCCATTAACAACGTCTTTTTCTTTGTTTGGTAAGTGTTTTTCTATAAAATGTAATAATTTTTTCTTAAAATAATAAAAACAAAAAACCTACGTACAACGCATGTGTGCACCAGTAATTGTAAAGGTATATTGAGTCTATTATTTCGTCTGCACCCAGTGTACAGTACTTGACTCGGTTCAACCTTAGAAGCGTACGGTTTTACATGGATTTCTTTGCAAAGCCTAATCCATGAAGGGGAGGCTCGGGCCGGCCCTAAATAGAAGTCCTATCTCACATAATGCAACCTAGAAGCCCCCAAACCCAAGTCCAACCACAATAACAACTGATGGGCTGAACGCATAGAAATCCATGTAAAAGGGCCGTGGTCTGGGCTATTGCTTGGAATTCGACACAGAAAACGGCCCAAAATGAAGGCGATCCATTCTACAATCTTCAAGCGATATTTGCGTGGGGACAAAGCGAACTTCCGCCGCTTCCGTCGCTCCGCGATTCCCTCTCGCGCTTAATCAACGAATAATTATTAAATAATTGATCACAAGGACAAAACCGACCTCTCCCCTCTCTGAAATGACTAATATCTCCTCCACCAACAAATTCTTGCCTTGCTAGACCAGATAACAGACTTAGATTTCTTATTCGTTAATTCGGTTACTATTTTTAACCTATAAAAATTTTGAAATAGTCAAACTATTTGAGTTTTACTTGAGATTGGTCCGAAAAAAAAAAGAAGAAAATCATTCAAACGCATTCATCAAACAAATGAGTTTAAATCACACCTCAATTTTGAATTCATTAATTTATTAAACCAAATTCGAGTAGAGTGATACTCAATTTAATAAGCTATTTAATATTAGAAATAATCACATCATTCGAATTTGAGTTGAAATTGCCTCAATTGAAGAATTACTCGAACTCACTCATAAAATAAATGATTCGACGTCAAATCTTATTTTGAACTAGTTAATTTAGCATGTCTAATATGAGGAACATCCTACTTGACTCAACTTAACTCATTTATAGCTTTTATACAAATATGGAAGAAAATTTATAATATATTAATGATTTAGATTTAATGATTTATTAATTAACAAATCAAATGTGATAAATAATGCAATTTACATTCATTTTGTTTTACAACTTTAAATCATTATTAAATTAGGATCAATGCAGCAAATTTTGCACTCATTTCTTTAATAATTCATTAGTTGTTGGATTTGGATAGATACTTACATCCATTGATCTCCAAAATAATTAACATAATAATAATATCATTAGATTTTGCGAGATCTAAATACTTAATAATGATGTAAAAAATTATGCCCCTGAACCTAATTTTATCTAAAATACGGAGTAGACAAATTTAGTATGAATTTATGAACTCCTGTTATTAATTTATCAAATTATTAGATCCGGATGTATATACTGTATAACTTAATCCGCTTGGAATCCAATCCCTTCCACAGGTCTATTGTATGCCGCTCATCCTACCGAGGATGCAATCGTAATTTCACCTTCAAACTTATCACTTTTCTCATCTTCGTCTCTCTCAAAGCCGAAGACTGTATTAAGGATTGAACCCTGAAATCTTTGCAAATTCCATCTAGATCCTGCCATGGCGACCCTCTCTGCCTTCTCATCTCCTCCATGGCCAAACCCTAGTTCTAATCCTGACCCTAATCCTAACTTTCTCTCTCAAGACGACGACACGGACCAAAACTCTTCTTCACCAATGTTTTCACATTCCGACGAACCACACGAAGACACCGACGAAGATTCCCTCACAGGCCCCCAAAACCCTATCCCTACCCCTGACCCCCACCCTAACCCTAACCCTAATTTCTCATCGTCCGTACCGTCACTCCTCCACATCTGCTTTAACCAAGACCACGGCTGCTTCGCCGTCGGCACCAACCAAGGTTTCCGCATCTACAACTGCGATCCCTTCCGCGAAATCTTCCGCCGCGACTTCTTCGATCTCGGAGGCGGCGGCGTTAGCGGTGGAGGCGGAGGTATTGGTGTCGTGGAGATGTTATTCCGGTGCAACATCCTCGCATTGGTCGGGGGTGGAACCGAACCTCAGTACCCGCTCAACAAGGTCATGATTTGGGACGACCACCAGAGCCGGTGCATCGGCGAGCTCTCTTTCCGGTCCGAGGTTCGGGCCGTTCGGCTTCGGCGGGACCGAATTATCGTCGTTTTGGAGCAGAAGATATTCGTGTACAATTTCGCTGACTTGAAGCTGCTACATCAGATCGAGACGATTGCGAATCCGAAGGGGCTTTGCGCGGTTTCGCAGGTGGCTGGGTCGCTGGTTCTGGTTTGTCCTGGTTTGCAGAAGGGGCAGATTAGGGTTGAGCATTACGCGTCCAAGCGGACCAAGTTTATAATGGCTCATGATTCGAGGATTGCTTGTTTCGCCCTCACGATGGATGGGCAATTGCTCGCGACGGCGAGCACGAAGGGGACCCTGGTTCGGGTTTTCAATACGGTTGATGGGACTCTACTGCAAGAGGTATGTGGTAGTTTCAGTTGCTTTGCTTTGCTATCTAGTTAGAGACCTTGTTGTTGCAATGCAATGTGAGATTTGATTCGGTCGTCGAAATTTGGAAGCTTTTGTCTGTGGGATTCGTAGTTGGAGTACTTATGATTGCCTAATTTGTAGATGCTCTATTGTTTGGAATTCTCTCGTGTTATGGACTTTTGGTGACTAAGTGACTGCAGAAGCACAATTGATTTACTAATGTATTGATTTAGTAGAACTTCTTTTTCTGTTTGCTTGTTTTTGACAAAGTATAGCTGTAGTTTGAGTGGTGTAAATCTTCGGGTTCGAAAATAGTTAGGATTGATTTTGGTGGGGACGTTTAAATGTCCAAAAAAGTTTCATCATGCGGGCCTCACTCTCAATTGAGGGGAAAAAATGTCTTCACTTAAAGATCTACACCCTTAACGATGTCAATTAAGGATTGTACATATTTGGGATTCGTAACAAGAAAAGCACTTGTGGAACAGGATATTGCATAGCAACTCAGACACATGGGAGATTTTGTATATGGAACAAAAATCCGTTTAATTGAGCTCCACGTATTCTATGTTTAGTCGTTTGAGGTATCTTTAACGCTTATGAGGCTTAACACGAGTCCAAATCCCTTGGAATCCGTATCTGAAGTTAGGTACTCGTGGGAAGTTGAGAACATAGCCTCACATTATGTTTGATTTCAGTGGATATTACAATTAATTTTTAGCTGTCTTCTGGTCTACCCTTCTGGATATTGATGATCATAAAGGTTCTAATAATTATGACTACCTTGAGACTTGCACCTAAATTGGTAATGCACTCATGACTGATACACTTCACATTTTCAGACTCCAATCAGGTATATATAATTATATATCCTTCCAGATTTTGAGAACCACAACTTGTCTAATATATAGAACAGCTAGAGTGATATTATCCTGTATGACGCAAGAAGATTTTACATAGTCTTTACCCATTATATTGACTTCCTCGACTTTAAATGAACTTGTAAAGATAAAATATCACCTTGTCAGTTTGATGGTTTTCCTATTTATTAGCATGCTCATCTGTATTGTCAGAACCATCAGCAATACCTGTGAATAACTTTCAGCTGAAATCCACATAAATGTTGACCTAAACATCATCTTCTTTTACGACTGCAAGGTCAGAATTCTCAACAAATTTTCTGTATGTTGCTTAGTTGATTGAGGAATATACATATCACATAAAACAATTCCTGTATAAGAAAATGATGCATTGTTATTGGCTGTTTTGGTTTCCTTTGATTTGTTTTATATGTTTGCTGGTTATAAGAAAGAATGACCTCTCTAGTTATTTTATGTTTCTTTAAATTGTTAAGGAGCTTTGCTTTTTTCTGCTATTTTGGATTATGAATTTTTACTCTGCCACGTTCATGCATACTTCTGCTTATGGTTGAAGAAAATGTAGAAATGTTGAAATTGATTGGATATATAATACAGGTTAGGAGGGGTGCGGATAGGGCAGAGATCTATAGTCTGGCATTCTCTTCAACTGCCCAGTGGCTTGCAGTATCAAGCGACAAGGGGACTGTCCATGTTTTCAGCCTCAAGGTCAATTCAGGATCCCCTGGTACTGAGAAGTCACATACTGCCTCTGATCCAAATCCTGCTGTTTCATCATCCAATTCATCTCTCTCTTTCATTAGGGGTAAGTTGCCTTTTTCTGAGTGTTAGAGATTGTGTACTTTTGCCTTTTCTCTTAATTACTTCTGAACATGGCAATTTATGTACTTACTAGAATCAAGGTTATTTGGGAAGTTCCTTGATATTGGAATCATTTCATTTTACTTTTCTACCATTCAAAGGCACAAATCTATCCGATAAATTGAAGCTATTAGAAAAGATGGAGGCTCACCAAAATGATCGAAGTTGAGACACTGTCATTTCATGAAATTTTGGAATGATTATAGACATGCATCTCAAATTTTATGTAAAACACATTGGAATGATTGATGTCCACAGGACACTCAAACATGCCCTGAGTTTCATGAGACAGAATTGATGTACTTTAGTTGATAAATCCCATCACTTCTTCCTATTGTTTTTCCATATGATTTGCATTATTGGGATGCTACGTGATGATAAGCCATCAAAGGCCCAGCACCCTAATGAGGTTGATGAGATTTTGGAGTTGTCATGGTTAAAAACGATTGCTAGAAAGTTGGCATATTCCGAGCAACTAAAGTCTCCTACTCACTCTATCATTGATGTTATAGCAGTTTTGCACCCTACGGAGGGTCTCAAAGTTATATTATATATATATATAAAGCTTTGATCATGTGCGGGATATCCGAGATATCCCGTTCGATGACGGCCATACGTGAGCGACACGCGCAGGCACGTGAACGCGCACGTGTCGCTCACAAATGGCTGTGATCGAATGGGATACTCCGGGATATCCCACACATGATCAGCCTTATATATATAGCCCCAGTCGGGTCAGCACGTGTTGATATAAGTTATATCCGCACCATGCATTGGGGTTTGTACTCCGTGCATCGGCCCAATGTACCTCATAGCCTACTAATGCACGGGGTACAACCCCAATGCGGGTGCTGATATATTATATTAGGATTATCAGCACGTCCTCACCTGACCACCATCTTACGAGGCTTCTTCTACTTCTTGATTTCTTCAACTCCCAATGCCAGATATTTAGTAGAAATATATCGGACATCTTTTTATTTTTTCAAAAACATTAAAGCTATCTTCAGGATTTTGTAAACAGAGAACAGAACTTTGTACCTTTTATATATTATACACAGTGACCAGCTGTTCTCTTTATGAATACAATGGGTTTTCCTTTGTTTCCTGCGGTTGTTTCTTACTGGTGTCCTGGAGGGTAACTGATTAACTGGCATACAACATATTAAAAATAGGGAAAAAAAATAGATCATGGTGCAATGAGTGTCATTTTTATCATTGAACACTAGTGAAGTTTGTTGTGTTAGGCCTCCGGATCTGATTTAGCTTTTCGTTTGCAGGAGTATTGCCTAAGTATTTCAACTCAGAGTGGTCAGTGGCTCAGTTTCGCTTGCTTGAAGGTTCTCAGTACATTGTTGCTTTTGGTCACCAAAAGAATACTGTGGTAATTCTTGGCATGGATGGAAGGTAAGTAAACAGCAAGTGCAAAGAAAAGATAGGTTTACCCTATCCAAGATGATCATTTATTATTATAAATTTCTGTTGGTCCTTCAAATTTGATTTGTAGATAAAACAAGCTGATAGATTGACCAAACTATCATCTAGGGCTTGTGTGGAAGGAAGAATAACTCATACTAAAATACAGGCATTTGCGGTTTGCTTGTTGATCTGATCGTTGACCTATTCATTGTATGATTTGTGCACTCATCACTCTTATAAGTGATCAATTGAAAACAAATTCAGTATGCAATTTGTTTAGCCTCATTGTTGAGGTGACTTTTTGATAAGACACATTGTGCTTTGTGGCATAGATCAGATGGGCCCTTCCCCCCCTCCCCCTCCCAAAGCAACAATTCTTCTGTAAAAGAAAATATAGCTGATTAGCTGACATACCTGAAAAAAAAAGAGCTTAACTAGCATATATATATATATATATATATATATACAGAGGTGATCCCATCAGCACGTGCTGATATAAGGTACATCAGCACTATGCATTGGGGGTTGTACCCCTTGCATTGATTCAATACACCTCACATCCCACTAATGCACAAGGTACAACTTCCAATGCAGGTTTTGATATAAGTTATATCAGCACGTGCTTACCTGATCATCATCCTATATATATATATATACATATCCGTTTCTTTTTTGGTTCTAGTATTTTGTCTAGAATTTTCGCTATGTTTGGATAAGGAATTTCTAAATGGAATTTGCTTTTGAGATGGAATTTGTAAAATTTTTATAAGGATTTTATCCATCTCATCCTTATAAAAAGTTTACAAATTCCATCTCAAAAGCAAATTCCACCTAGAAATTCCTTATCCAAACATAGCGTTATGGAATCTTTAAACCCCCTTCCCTTATTCCCCAATCCTCACCCCCACCCTCCCCCTCCCTCTCTCTCTCTCTCTCTCTTTCTCTCTCCTTTCTTTTTCTTTTTTTTTTTAATTAATTTTTTTCGTAGAGCCTAGTTTTAATGTTTTTTTTTTTTATGTGAAAGAGATCTGACTTTTGTTGACATGTGAATGAATTCGAATGCAGCTTCTATCGATGTCAGTTTGACCCGGTGAATGGTGGAGAGATGACTCAGTTGGAATGTCACAATTTCCTCAAGCCAGAAGAAGCTTTCCAATAGTGAGCTATAACATTTGTAATTTCTATTTGTTGGCTTATATTATAGTATTGTTTCTTGGGTTTTTGTCCCTCCCTCTCACACCCGCTCAGCCCCAATCCCCCATCCTCTCTTTTAGGGATACGTACATATGTTGTACATATAAGAGTATAAATGGATAAAAGTTTGCACCTGGTCAATCAAGGAAAAAAAAAAAAACTGCAGATCTGCAGTCACCATCTCAATCTGTTCATCGTTTAATTTCTTTCTTGCTTTCATTTTCATTTTGTGGTAATGCTGCATGTGATTAAAAACAGCCTATAGAACTCATTGGCCTCCCACTACTTTAAGTGTACATTTCTGTCTGATTTTAATAAGTTCTCCAGATTAGAATGGTCTGTGCTACCATCTCTACCAGGTGCTATTCAGACATGAGTAGATTTGACAGTTGTGTTGTTCATACTTGGTTTTGATTTTGCTTGCATCTGTCCTGAAGGGAGCCTATCAAGTGGCAACCTGCCTCCAACCTTGGGGTGAAAAAGGAGATCAGTGTATCCTTGGATTTCTTTGTCAAATAAATCAATATTTATGGCGTATAGATGGACTGTTTTCCATGTAAAAATTGCCAACTATATGCAAAAACGACTTGTAAGCCTCAGTTTGGATCTTGGAAAGATGAAGGGAAAGGAAAATGATTAAGAGGAAATCAATTGCTTATTTTTCTTAACTTTCCCTCCAATTTTCCTAGTTCCGAACTGAAGTAAAAAATTGAGTCCCATATTTTTGGTTCTTTTTGACACTGGGTAGATTGGAACCTATTTTAACTTGGTCCACTTAGAGGCCTAGACAAGCGTTGTGCTATATAGCCTGTATACATGCCTCTTCTTTTGGTTTTCCCCAAATGTTCCCTTTTTCAATGACGGATGGGTTTGTTGGATTTTGGGCTTACTTGGAATAGTGGAGCTCGCCAATGGCCTCGTAGGCTGATGACCTCTCTCCTTTTCTTGTAGGAGGAGGTTGAGTGTGAAGCCGAGAGAAGGAAAATTGGGAGAAAGAAAAAAAAAAAAAAGGTGAGAGTTGGATGTGGATAGGTTGCAGGCTTTTGACCAATGGCTTTCCGGACCCCAATATTACCATCCTTTTCCTCGCACATATTTGCGATGGCTACTTGTGTTTTCACTTTTCACTAGTAATCTCTAGAAGTTAAATATCATTTTTCTAGGGCGGTAGGTGATGCCGACAATGCGAAGGTAGGTCGATGTGTTTCCATAACTAGAGTGAACCGATATTATTAGAAACATCAGATTAAAGGTTCATTTTGAACCACCCTTCACCTCTCAAGCTAAGTTTTGCTATCCCCCAAGATTCCGAACGTCGCATTACATGAGTTTGCTTAGAATTCCACTGTCTATCCCAAGATTCCAAATTTTTATCAAACCGATTATGAAGCAAACCTAAGTAATTTGAAGAAAAATAGAAAGATTGGTACCTAAATCACAAGATTGTTGGCTCTCTAGCTCCCTCATTGTTTGGTGGGTGCAGCCAATTAACAATATACAAGTGGAAGTAGGTTAATCACGTTTTATGTAAAGACTTCCATTTGACTCTAATTAACTGCGGCTTATAGTCATGAACACTGCCCTTGTTTTAACTCTGAATTCTGTGCCAGTTCTTGAGAAATACGAGCGGATCTCAAGATGACGATGCCCTGTGTGTCAAAAGTTGGTGCATTGGAAAGTGTTATTTGACTGGATCACATCTGCGTGATCAATGAGCAAATTTTCTATATTAACGGCTTCGGCTCCACCACCCCCACATGGTTGGTATGACAACAATGGTTCCTGCGCCAGTGTGAATATGTGATGATGATCCCACCGTATGCCTTCCATTAAGAAACCCTCATATCACATGCAGTCCAATGCCAAACTTTTTACCCACGGATTTTATTTCAGCGACCCTCTTATTGTGACATAAAAACACAATTAGTTATACAAAATTTTAGCAATTATACATGGGTCAAGATTAGACGATAAATTTTGTTTTTATAAAATTTAATTTTGTATTATTCTTAATAATCTTTTTATGATAAGTTTATTTTGTGAAAATTCATCATTGGATTACATATTTCTTCTATTTGCATCATACTTAACCAAATACCAAATTAATCAAAGATAAAGAGATCGATATTTCATCTAAAAATGCAAAATGTTTCATTCATAAATTTGTAAGCTGTCTAGGGCCGGCGGATATTGCAACTATTTTTTTTTTTAGGGAGTTATTTGAAATAAGGGCCAAACATTATGAGAATCTTGTAATTTACCATAAGATTAATAATAAAAAATAGTAAAAAGAGATTTAATTAATGAAAAAAAAAATGCGGTGATACATATGAAGATGCTTAGGCTGAGTCAATCGGAATTTCAAAACAACATGCCAAGTTTATTTTTCCAATAAAAAATAGAAATGAACAAGGAATCAAACAAAGCGGAAGACACCACAGGTTAGAAGTTGTTGATTTCTATTGTATTGTCCATTTGTCCCTCTGACTTGGGTCCTCGTGAGATTTCATTTGTGTCTAGGATATGGTGCCCTTATTTTTAATAGACAAAGTGTCCATAATTAATCTCCATTAAGTGTCTTAAACCATGACAAAGGCTCTCATTACGTAGTAGAAGTATCATTGACCTCATATGATTTCTGATTTTGAACATTATTTCCCTGAATTCTATGGAGATCACTGAAAACTTTGGGAAAATTTATTAAGATAAACTCAAATAATAATAATCAAGCTCACTTGTGGTGCAGATACTGCGTACGTCAACCCGCATTATGCTGCATCACATCACATCCTCGATTAAGCATGTGAACAGAGGGAACAAGACCTTTGGTGAACAAGACCTTCCGTGGATACACAAGCGTTACGTGTATCATTACTAGTTTTAGTAATTAGCACTATCAGGTAATGACTAGTAGGCCTTCGGTGTCTCACGTTTTTTGCTCTTTTAAAATATTGTCGCCCATGGCTTATAAACAGAAGATCTTGAATTTGAGTTTCCATTTTTTTATTATCACATACACAAATTTGTGAGTGATTTGTATTGAGGAAACAAATTAAGACAAAAAATCATGGATGAGATCAAGCGCATATAGAAAAAAATCAAGAGAGATCATATCAAGGAAAAATATTGGGAAAAAATCATGGAGAAAAGTCAAAGAAGGATTTGATTTATTTCCTTTCTTGTTTTATTCAATTATTATTTGTTTTCATATATAGTTATTCTTGTTCTCTATATAATCCCATTAATGGGTTTACTGTAATCAAGCAATTTAATTATGAATAAGAATCAGTTTTTCTATAATTTGTACATTATGGGATTAGACTGGGTCCAATCTCCACAATGTTAGGGTGGTGTCTGTGTGCGCAAAGGCACCACGTCTAGTGTTGAGAAGGATGTCAATTACCCCCCGTTAATTAGGGTGTTTAAGCACCTCGATGATCTAGTGTTAAGAAGGTGATCGATCAACAACCTCATTAATTCGGGTATTAATTTAAGCACCTCTAGTGTTGAGAGAGCCAGAGAAGGGTCAACCACCTCATTAACTGGATTGGTGCTTTAAACAGTACTAGTGGAAGTTTGTGGAGTGTTACTCCTAGCTACCCATTTTTCCCCAACCCGGTTTTAGTGTCGACTCCACGTCTCCGCCTTAATAAAGCACTCATAAATATATCTTCATCACCTACAGTTGGCATCGATCCCACGCGCACTAAGAGCCAAACCACTACTATATAAACGCCATTGTCTCTTCCTCTTCCACAGCACCAATCCAACCTCTCTCTCTCTCTCTCTTTTACTCTCTTTTTCTCTATATCAATGGCGATCAAGCTGTATGGACTGCCCATGTCTACATGCACCAACCGTGTAATTATTTGCCTTCATGAAAAAGAAGTAGGTTTTGAGTTCGTCCCGGTTAACCTTTTCGGCGGCGAGCACAAGCAGCCTACTTTCACTGCCAAGAATGTAAATGACCCTTGATTCCTTCTGTGTTTGAAACTTCAAATATTAATTGTTTCTTCTTTCATACGACTAGATTTTCAGTTTCTTCTTGCTTCTAGCAGTTACCTTTTACAATAGTATACGTATTGGAATTCTAATATGTGTGGTTTGTCCATATATTTGGCAGCCCTTTGGCCAGATTCCTGTGCTAGGAAGACGGTGATCTCACCCTTTTTGGTAAGTCTTCACTGTTCTTGCATCTCTTATACGGAGTATATGACTGTAAATTTATTTTTTTAATTTGTACCATCGAAAGTTTCTATAGATCTAGATAACTTAGTGTGTCCCTTAACCTTCAGAAGGTGTTTGATGAATTTCACAAAAATACTTGACCCTTCATCATCCATTGAATCATTCAAACCGACAGTATAGAACCGTCGATCATATGATTATGATTGTCCGATCAATCAATGGCTGATAGAATAAGGTGGGACCCACCCATCGAATGGTGGAGAGAATGGTGGAAAGCGTGTGATCCCAAGGGTTGAGATACCTCAATCTCATCCCACGTGGCTTTTTTATTTTTTGTGACCTCTGGTGTACTATAGGGATGATTTTATTAGGGAAAATACCATTTTTCCCAAAAATAAAAATTATTTTAAATTTGACATCCTAAATGATGCGATAACATGACAAACTACGATTTTAAATTTTATAATTTAAATTTAGATGTGAGTTGAAAATAGATCAATTATTAAGATATGGCTCTTATTTGAGATCTCGAATTTGAAAAAAAAATCCAAGTCTAGCAGATCTTATTTGTATTAACACTATACATTAGTATTATAAAACTCACATATAAATAAGATAAAATACTCAATACATATATTACTTATGGAAATTAGCCAAATATATATATATATATATATATATGGAAGGTCATCTTTCTTTTCTTTTTTTTCAAAGGTCATCTTTCAAATGAAAAGGACTTTAGCAATAATTTAAGATATTAAGAGGAAAGGAAAAGGACATTGCTTGGAAAATCAATCTACTGAAAAAAATCTTGCTTGCACTTCATCTTAAAAGCACGCACTCAACTGACCAAAAGCCCACCTACCAAACTAAAGTCAGTCTTATACCCTACAACACGGTTAAAGGCATTTGAGGGAGTCCCAAGTCCCAACATGACTGTAAAGTTGCATAATCACATGTTCTGTATTTTTGTTTTTGTTTTTGTTTTTTTACTTCTTCTTACAAACAACTTGTACAACAATTACTCATACTACACCCTTCATCTTACAACCCCTTAAATGCATGTGCCACCACAAATTACGTTGCAAGCAAAAGATATTGGGTTCAACTCTTATTACTCCTCTTTAAAACCACCCTTATAAATTTTATCCTATAATTGTCCGGTACATGTAAGACAGGAAAAATGCGTGTAAGAGATTAATTAGGTGCACAGCATTTGAAACCTCTATGATTTCAAAAAATAAATAAAATAAATTACAAATTACATCGGAAGGTCTATATATACATATACATATATATATATATATATATATATATATATATATATATACCTGTGACCACGTACTGCTAAATTTCATTTTCTCAATATTATTCTCCCATTGATTTGAGGCTAGAATTTAGGAAAATAAATAAATAAACTTCTACCTTTAGAAATTTAAAATGATGGGATAGGTGATGTGAACAAGCAAAAAGATTCTGTGCCTCAATACGAATGGCCAAAAAGGAAAAATCAAACGACTTGACTAATTATGGAAAACTCTATTGATTTCTAATTTTTTTCCTCTGTGGTTATTGATGTAATATGCGCAAAAAAAAAAAAAAAAAATGTTAGCATTGTCTGCTACCACATCATTGGAGAGAAAAAAATTAGAAAATATAATTAGGGATGAATAACAGAACTCGCCAATTGATGAAGTGCTTAATCGTTATGGTTGACATTCATGCCAGAATCCCGAGCAATCACGGCATATGTGGCCGAAAAATTCAAGGATACTGGCTCCGATCTTATAAGGTACGGTAACCCCAATGAGGCAGCATTGGTGAAGGTATGGTCAGAGGTGGAATCCCAGCAATTCAATCCAGCAATCTCTCCAATTGTTTACCAGTTCTTCGTGGCGCCTCTATATGGTAGTTCAGCCGATCAAGCAGTCATTGACGCCAATGTGGAGAAGCTAGGAAAAGTGCTGGATGTGTACGAGGCAAAGCTGAGCAGCACCAAGTACCTGGCTGGAGATTTCTATAGCCTAGCTGATCTCCACCACCTTCCCTACACTCATTATTTCATGAAGACACCATGGGCTTCACTTATTAATAGCCGTCCCCATGTCAAGGCATGGTGGGAGGATATTTCCTCTAGGCCAGCTTACAAGAAAGTTTCTGAAGCTATGACTTTTGGTGAGAAATGATCATGTCATGCTGGGCGATCTGTTATATGTTCGTCTGACTCTATGGTATTAGAATGAATAAAAATTTTGGGGTGGTTGTTGTGTTCCTTTCCTTCTCTCTCTCTCTTTTTTTTTTTTTTTTTTTTTTCTAATGCCCATATCATTTCAATGATTCTTCACAAGCACCCACAAAGAAATAGCAACAAAGAGTTTTAATGAATTTTGAAAGGTAGCTAGTCAGTTTTGGTACCTATGCCTCATAAAGCAAAATATACTAATTTTAAATCCTCATGGGTGAGTAATGGGGCCAACCACCTGCCTAAGTTTTCTCAATTATTTATGCACTTAAGTGGGCTATGCCCTTACTTGAGATTGGGTAAGAGGCCTCTTTCTTTTTTCCTTTTTCCTTTTGACAAACGATGAGGTTTATCCTTATTGAACAAAAGAGGAGAATGTCATGTGCCATCAGGTTTTGGTACCTATGCCTCATAAAGCAAAAGATACTAATTTTAAGTCCTCATGGGTGAGTAATGGGGCCAACCACCATCCTAAGTTTTCTCAATTATTTATGCACTCAAGTGGGTTATGCCCTTACTTGAGATTGGGTAAGAGGCCTCTTTCTTTTTCCTTTTTTTTTTTTTAATTTTTTATTTATTTTTTATTGACATAGAATGAGATTTATCCTTATTGAACAAGAGAGGAGAATGCCATGTGCCATCGGCATATTGCTCTATTTGATTAACCAATTTATGCGCTGAATGATCCGGGAGATGAGAGAGCCAAGCAAACCATTTATAACAAATTAACAACAAACCAACCTCCTATTACACCAGATTTGGTTGGGGCCTATGTGCCTAGGAGGCTAGGACCGTCAACTTGTCAAGTTGTAGTTTTTGGTTGTTTGGGCTTTGGCCCCATTTGTTGTTAGCGGCCCAACAATTAAAAACAAGGGTTGGTATGGCAATGGTTCATGCAGATGATGAACCCCCAAAAGGGTAGGAAAAATAAGAGGGGTAGGAAAAATAAGAGAGAGACAGAGAGACAGAGAGACAGAGAGGAGAAAAAAAAAAAAACACAATACGATTTAATATCACCTAGTATGCAGCAGCCTGAAATCACATGGTGAGCCCTTATTTTGAGATAAAAACACAATTTATTTAGTAACATGAAGAAATGAAGCGCGCGCGCACACACATGCGCACACATGACTAAACTTTAAGTACTATTTGACAAATCAATTGGATTCACAAGATCTAGTGGTACCTTAAAAACTAATGTGATCATGGGAGATCAGCCTAGGCCTAATGACTTGGGATATTCCTTATTTGTTTAAAAAAAAAAAAGAAAAAAAAAAAAAAGGCTTCATTCATTATTTGGTAAGTCAGTTTGTCTAAATATTAAGTGCAAAAATTATATCCCCTGATCTTAATCTTTAAATAAAATATATGTGTTATTATTACACTACATTAAAGAAAATATCTTTAAGGTTTTATCAAAATAAAAATATTTTTTTAAAGAATGAAAATTAAGGGAATAAATGAACATAGTTATATATATGGATGGTGGTCGATCATTTTAAAATTTGAAAATGCTTTAGGCTAAGTAAATACCTACTATCCCATTGAATAAGGGATCAAACAACACGCAGCTAGAGCAGAAGCTACCGGAGGCAGGTAGAAGTTGCTAATTTCAATAGTATTGTCACCTGACTTTGGTCTTCTTGAGATTTAAAGTGCATTAGCCTATAATATGATATGGTGCCACTATAATACCTAAATCCCCCCAAAAATATATTATTTATTTATTTATTAAAGAAAAATACTGCAGGCACATGCGTTGTCTCGTATATAATACTTCAATATTAAATTCTGAAATGTCACTACCTCTATTCTGAAGAAATAAATAATCAAGGTATTGACGTATTGTCCACGCACAGGCATGCCTATGTCACTACCTCTATTCTGAAGAAAGTCATCAACTAGCTCATTAATTGGATTTTTAATTGGATTTTGAGTGTAACCCTTAAAAAAAAAAAAAAAAAAAGAGAGAGAGAGAGAGAAAAGGGAATTACAGATAGGACCAATTGCGAGCAAACAATTACAGATCAATATAAAATATGACTAACTTATTAGTAAATGACTACTAACTTAACATATAATATTGCTGTTTTAACTTTACACCCCAGTGAGGCATGTCTCACGCGCACTCGGTGCCAAGCCACTACTATATAGCCACCATTATATTGTCTCTTCAGTATCAAACCAACTCTATCTCACACACACTCTCTCTCTCTATATGGCGATCAAGCTGTATGGACTTCCCAGGTCTACAGCAACCTGCTGTGTGTTGACTTGTCTTCATGAGAAAGAAGTAGAATTTGAGTTCGTCCCGGTTAACCTTTCCGCCGGCGAACACAAGCAGCCTTCCTTTACCACCAAGAATGTAAAATGATCATTAAATTTTTTTATTTTTTTAAAAAAAATTTTTGGCCTAGGTTTTGAATTTATTCTTTTGCACGTGTATGTTTTACCATACCTTATTGTAATTTTAGTTAATATGTAGAGTTTGTCTATATGTGCAGCCCTTTGGCCAGATTCCTGTCCTGGAAGATGGTGATGTCGCCCTTTTTGGTAAGTCATTCCAATCATTCAAAGCGATTCGTATTGATCGGACGGTTATAATTGTTTGATCTACGGACGATAGAACAAATTGGGACCCATCAGAGAGTGGGGACTCCTTAATTCCTTTTAGGTGTTATCTCTCATTATCTGTCATATATGTGGCTTGTGATAATTTCATCTGCAATTCTTCGCAACAATTTCAGCAACTTTTGCTTTCATGCTTTCAAATTGAATTTGTGAACATATACCGACATTTGTGATTTTGTTCAACCGCTCGTCGCGTATTGTGATTGGTGTCATCACGCGGCATCGAGTGATTTTCACATCCTGATCGCTGTGCGACGTCGTGCACCTTACTTCACTTCTAATGGTCCATGATATCACATGGCCGTGTTTAATGGTGGAGTCAGGGGGCCTTTGGGGGCACGTGCCCCCACTGGCCTCAAACAATTTTTTTTTTTTTTTTTTTTGGGATAAATTACTAGTATTTGATAACTATTTACCAAAATAATGCCAAAAAAAGGAAGATAGTAGTTATTTTTAAGTATATATACAGTCCATTTGTAATAAGTTGATACAAAAATTCTTTTCTTGGTATTACATAAAAATTATTACCAAAAAGTAATTTTTTTTAAAAAATTCTAGAGCTTTTGGTTCTCACTTCACAGGATTATAGCACGATACCCCCATTAGAGATAACTTCCGACTCCGTCCTGGCCATATTATAGTTACATGGAAGACTCACTCATGTTCTTCTAGTAATGGTACCTTTAATAAAGAAAAAAATAAATAAAAAAAATGGAGCTTGTAGTCCTAATATGGTCATAAAAACACTATACAGAGTACTTTTATTTATAAGGTAACCTATCTTGATAAAACCGAGATCGAATCCAAGCACCCATTTGATTGAAAAGGGCTTAATATTTGAGGAAGTCATGGTGTCGATCTTAAGTATCTTTAACATAATTTAAACACACACAAAGTGATCGACATGAGGCCCGCGGTAGAATCCAAGCACCCACATCAAAAGGGTCCTAAAAGCGTTTAGATGGGTGGGGAGGTTTGAAGACGTATATGATTTGGTTTTGATGGGTTGTTTTAAAAGTTATTCTTAAGGGGGAAAAAAAATAGACCAAATTAATGCATTGACAACTTAACTCATTAATGGAATTTATTTTTCCAGTATAATTCTCCCATTGTTTGAGTCTGAAAAATAGAATAAATTTTCTTAGAAACCAAAAATTGTGGGAAGGAGTACTGTGGGAATGTAAAAAAATTTCATGCCTCGAATTCTTTTTTAGTGGAAAAAATTATGACGCGAACAATCAAAAAGAGAACAAACGCAATGTCTTTGGGAGATGGAGGGTAAAGGGCCTAAATGCTAAGTTGCTAGTATTATAGCGACATATGATTGATGTTTCATATATACCAGAATCTCGAGCAATCACGGCATACGTGGCCGAAAAATTCGAGGGCACTGGCTACGACCTCCTAAGGCATGGTAACCTCAATGAAGCAGCATTGGTGAAGGTATGGATAGAGGTGGAATCCCAGCAATTCAACCCACCAATCTCTCAAATCATTCACCAGTTCTTCCTAGCTCCTCTATATGGAAAATCAACCGATCAGGCAGTCATCGATGCCAACGTAGAGAAGCTTGGAAAAGTGCTGGATGTGTATGAGGCGAAGCTGAGCTGCACCAAGTACCTGGCCGGAGATTTCTATAGCTTGGCTGATCTTCACCACCTTCCTCACACTCACTATTTCATGAAGACACCATGGGCTTCAATTATTAATGGCCGTCCCCATGTTAAGGCATGGTGGGAAGATATTTCCTCTAGGCCATCTTTCAAGAAAGTGGCTGAAGCTATGACTGCTGGGTGAGAAATGATCATAGCTAGGATGGGTCTGTTTCTATGATGTTGGCATGAATAAAACCATTGCGATGGTGGTTGTGTCTCTTCAAATTTTTTTCCCTTTTTTTTCCGCTACATTTTAATGTTTTCTCTTTGAGTCAATGGTAGAAATCTGTGATCATCGCCACCACCATCGTGGAAGCCTTTTAGTATTGTGCATGTGACTCTTCTTTGAGGGTGGAAAATGTCTTTCTAACATCTCTAAGAGAGAGACAAAAATGAAATTTCACACGATGAGATGGAAAAAGCCTAATGACAGAGAGTGCCACAGTGGACAACAAATATGGGTCACAGATTTTCCACAGCGTTTCTAAAGGGGGCCTTTATTGGCGTCCAAAGACTTGCTTTTCATTCCCCATTTATTTTATATTTTAAGATTTTATGAAAAATATAAAAAGTTTTCATGAAAATTAATCATGTAATTTACTAGAAAACATCATTTTGAATAACTTTGTAGAAGAAAGTTTTTCAAAAATCTATCGTTTAAATTGACTTTTTAGCCATTTATGAAATAGAGATCCGTAAATGGCCAAAATTTCACTTAAACGATAAATTGTGAAAAAACTTTCTCTTACAAAGTTGTTTAAAATGTTGTTTTCTAATGGATAATGAATTCGGTTTTTATAAAAACCTTTTATACTTTTCGTAAAATCTTGAAGTGTAAAATAAGTGGAGGACGAAAAGAAAGTCTTCGGGAGCCAATAGAGGCTCCCGTTACTAAAAGTAGGCCGGCCCGGTCCAACTAATTGGCCTGGTGAATAGGTGACCCAGCCAGTAAACCAAATTCGATTAATACAATAATATTGTAATTTATATTAATATTAATATTGAATTACGTAATTAGGAAGGTTGAGTGCACTGAGAATCAAATTTAGAAACCTCTCACAAACCAAGGAAGTCAACCACCAGCACACTACCTTTAAAGGTCCAACTTTTAATATTTAGCTCATGGCAATCTGGACTAGGCTGATTGGCCATCTAATCGGTTTCAAAGGCTGGACCCTATTTTTATTCTTTTGACAATGGTTTGGAGCATGCAATAGAGCAATGCTAGTTTAATGGCCGAACGGCACCTCTACGCTCTTTGAAGGGTGGAGATCTTTGTTTCGTGTAGTGATAAGAGTAAAAATTTTAATTCTGATGTTCTTACTTGTATCAATAATATAGAAAGGAAAAAAAAAAAACAAAAATAGTGTTATAATGGCAATGTTTTGTTAGGCAAATCATTATTAAAATACTTCCAAATATATCTATTGTTTTTCTGTTCTAGGACCACCCCATGGGCAAGGCTAGGGCCCAAGAGTTAGAAAAAAGGCAAGGGCATTTTCATCCCGAGTAAACAATGCCGCCATTAACCCGTAACTCCATAAGGATAGCTGAGATCACAGTTTAAGAATTGTAAGTTGATTTGAGTTTTCATTTTCTCACTATTAGATGCATAGACTTACAAGTTATTTAGGTATCACGGATATTAGTTTGAATCTAATGACTCGAGATATCTCTCCTTTGAATTTGACAAAAATAAAAAATAAAATTAAAAAAACAACAAAAAAAAAACCAACAAACACAGAGCTGCCAAATTTTAACGAACCATTGCAGCAAGCAAAGCCTGTGTCGGCAGTGTTCCCCATGGACCATGGCTCGTGTCAACATTCCTACATTTCCTTCTTTTTGCAAGTGGCACCTGCAGGCTTTGTCCACTTCCATACATCATTACATCATGACTAAATACAAATTGGACCCATATTTCTTTAGGCAAACATTTGGGCCCAGAGAGTTACAGGACGAAGTGGTCCAGCCAGTGAATGGAAGCTCTTCTTTCTGAGTAGTTCATTCCACAGTCCCCTGGGCTCTTCCCCAACTCCTGCTATAAATCTTTCGTTCCTATGGAAAAACTATTAGGCATTATCGTCAAAGAGTTCTGGTGGCCTGTTGGGTTTTCAGCAAATGTGATGATCTTATGATCATTCCGATGATGGAGTGACATTAATGGTAGACAGCGAGCTTTTTAGAGCTTGAACTTTGAAGAGGTAATTTCACTTGCTCATCTCCCCACATTTTCTCTATCCATTACTGAATTTTTAATTTTAAAAAGATCAAAAAATGAAAGTTTTGAATGTGAAAAATCTTAATACTTACTTTCAAAAGTTAATCTTGATTTATTAATTGAGTAGTTGGGTTTGTTTTTATACCTAATCGATCTTTTCCAAATCTCCTTAAATTATTAGAGGCCGAAGCCCAACTTGATCTGTTTATGATTTTATTGTTCTCAATTCCGATACCTTTAGACATGTGACTTGGGCAGTTGGTACCCAACTAACCTTCCTCCTAATCCCATCCGTGGTGATCTCCCTAGCTAATTTTTTTAGGGGAGGAAGGTAAAAACTCGCTACCCTTATAATTCTCCTAATTAATAAAGCATCTCTCAACATTACTCTGCAGTGATCGATCCAAGGGTCATGGCCGTCCGGAAAGTTTACGGCAGCCTAAACTCCCCGGCCACCTTGAAGGTCCTCGCATGCCTTTTCGAGCATGATCTTGACTTCGAGTTCATTTCGGTTAATCTCAAAGATGGAGAGCACAAGAGGAAACCCTTTCTTACGATGAATGTAAGTTCATAGCTCAATACCACGACTATATGAAGGTACCCTCATTCTAGCAATTGGCATATGATAGCCCTGCAGCATGGTTAAGCATTTAGATCTTGAGTGTGTTTCACAGATATGATCATTTTAACTCTTCATAGTTGTTGGTCTATGTGAATATAGGGCACATCTAGAGGCCAGGTATAATAAACCAAAGTGGCCGCTTAGGACCTCACTTTTTTGGTAAAAAAAAAAACCTGATCCTATAAGCAAATGTTAGTAATTATACAGACAAACAAAATTTGAGTTGATACTTGAAAAAAAAAATTTGGTGGGGGAAAACATATAGCAGATCTCATTTTACGAGTTTGCTTAAGGCCTCCGACATGTCAACTCACGGTTCACGCATCTGGAGAGTGAGACATGGGTCATTTATTTCACCTTTTAAATATTTGATAATACATGTGGCACGATGTTAAAAGAAATTTTTATGCATCTTGCAGCCATTTGGTCAAGTACCGGTTTTGGAAGATGGAGAATTCAAACAATTTGGTGAGGAATTTATTGTATGGTGATGAGCTCTCTGAATTCAGCGCAGTATTGTTCCTTTTTAGGCTAACCAAACATATAATTAATGTAGAATCAAGGGCAATAATAAGATGCATGGCTCACGAATTCGGCAAGAAGGGACAAGAGCTTATCTACTGGGATGGCAGGAAGCAAGCCATAGTGGCTAATTGGGTGGACGTGGAGGACCACCAGTTTGAGCCGCCAGCATTGAAGCTGATCTATGAGCTAGTCGTCAAGCCTAAGAATAGCCTGGCTCCCGATGAAGGCGTAGTGGCCGAAGCCGAAGCGAAGTTGGCTAAAGTCCTTGACATCTACGAGGTTCGGCTCACGAAATTTAAGTACTTGGCTTCTGATAAGTACACTATAGTCGACTTGCTTCACCTTCCCAACTTGCAAAGCCTTATGGGAACGCCCGGTTAAGAAGCTTTTCGACTCGCGCCCTCGCGTGAGCGCGTGGTGCTCTGAGATCCTTGGCCGCCCTGCATGGACCAAGGTGCTTCAGATAATGTAGCTGAATGCTCAAGTTTAGGGATCCACTAGTGACTAGGCTTCATTTACGATGGTCATTTTAATGTAAAGCAAAGCCTAGCATATATGCATTCTACTTTCCAGTGCCTTTGTATATTTCATAGATGGACTGCTTGCTGTCTTTTTCACCCCCTTTTTTTTTTTTTCTTTTCTTTTTTTTTGTTTTTTGTATTTTTTGGGTTGGTTGGGGAGGGGAGATTGAGAGGGGGCATTCCACCCCATTATTACCCACCTGGTCAATCCCATGTACGAACCACTAGAGGGGCACGGGAATAGAGTGATTATTACTTTGTAGGAATCTATTTCTTCCAAAGAGAGAATAACTATTCCTTCTCAAGTCAAGATGAATAGTCATTCTCACCCTTTAAGGGATTGGTATTAGATCGAGCCTCATATTTTATAATTAATCACTTATCATTAACACCTGCTTGCCATCACCGTTATAATTAATTTCTCATGTACAAAATGATTTAGCAAATAAATAAATACATAAATAAGGCAAATTAAATCCCATCATTTTGAATTTTTCAAATAAATTTAATATCCCATTCAAAAGCTACCCTAATAATTGGCACCTGATTAACCGGTTTGTCTATTTAAGCAGCTAGAAGAGAATGCGGCGTCAGCAGTCTTTGGTGTTCCTGTGATTCATCTGATACCATTACTACCCAGGTTGCACTACCTACAGACTTTGTCCATTTCCATCCATTTAGGCCCACTTGTTGGGACTTGAGACAATCCACTTGTCATACATTTAAAAGTTTGAAAATAGTAATTCTGAAAAATGTAGGAGTGAAAATTTTGTAATTTGATCTCATCTCTATGAAATATTACACATTATCACCATAGAGTTCTTGTGAGTGCGACCAATGTGGTGAGGACGTTGACATTGGTCATTTGAGATTGCCAATGAATAGTTTTGGTGGTAGATTGAACATCAGTTTGGAATAGAGAGGTAATTTCTCATGCTGGGTGAGTAAATTTAATTACTAATTAAAGTATATAATTTTATTTCTTATATTTATCTGTTCAAATGACATGATAGTTGTCATGTCAATCTACTTTGAATAATTATTTTTATAATAAGTTTTTGTATTAATTAATCCAATTCCTAGCTAGGTTGTTTAGGTGGACAAATTTAAATAAAATTCTGAAGTGTATATCTTTATTCAATCGGAAAAGATGGCATGAGTTTACATGGCCATTAACTAATCCATTTTATTCTTCTATCCTGAAATTATTGGAGGCCAGAGCCCACCGCCCCTTTTTTTAATGGGAATGGCTATCGCAACCCCCTATTCTTATCATCCCACCCCCTATTCTTTAGATTTTTAAGATTTTATGCAAAATATAAAAGGTTTTTATGAAACCGGCCTTAATGTTTACTAGAAAACATTATTTTGAATAACTTTGTAGAAGAAATTTTTTCCTAAATCTATCGTTTAAATATACTTTTTAGCCATTTATAGCATTTATTTCATTTTTTACCAAAAAATCTACCTAAACGATAGATTTTGGAAAAACTTTCTTCTGCAAAGTTGTTCAAAATGATGTTTTCTAGTAAACTAAGGAATTGGTTTTTGCAAAAACTTTTTATATTTTTCATAAAATCTTAAAAACTAAAAAGAAAGGGGTGGAGTTATAAGAATGGGGGGTTGCAATAGCCGTTCCTTTTTTTAATTTTCTTTTGGTTGGGTTGAGGGGGTTGGGTTCTTGATGCTAGAGACAAGCGACTTTGATCCTATATTGATTTGTGGTCATCTGACACGTGATTTAATCAGTTCCCAACTAACTATCCACTCATCTAATCTCATTCCCGTGTGATCTTTCTAGCTATCATTTTAAAAATTAAATTAATAAATAAAATAATAAATTACAGATAACTCTTGAAGTATGAGAGTCAATAGAAAATCTTGATGTTAGAGCCAGGCCACTTTGATCTTGTATTGATTTGTGGTCATATGACACATGACTTAATTAGTTCCCACCTAACTGTCTATCCACCTAATCCCATTCCTGTGTGATCTCTCCGGCTACCATTTTAAAAAATAAATTAATAAATAAAATAGTAAATTACAGATAACCCCTGAAGTATGAGAGTCAACAGAAAACCTTTTAGGTGTTTAAAATCAAGTAATATCGATCCCTTCTAAAGTCATTTTGAACATTATTTGATTTTAAACATTTGGGAAGACAATACTTGATTTTAAATATCAAAGGGTTTTCTACTAACTTCCCATATTTCAATGGATTATCTGCAGTTAATTTACTGTAAACAAAATGATTTATTATATACACACATTTTTTGTATTTGATTAAAAAAGTAAAGAGATGAGTCCAGTACTGTCCCACCTTTCCCAAAAAAACAAAAAAACAAAAAGAAGGAAAAAAAAAAATCCCAACTTTCCCACCCTCATAAATTCTCCTACATGCAGTCAATTAAATCGTAATGCCACTGAAGTATCAGTATTCAACATTGCTCTATACTCTATTGTGATCCAAGGATCATGGACGTCCGAAAAGTTTACGGCAGCCTAAACTCCCTGGCCACTTTAAAGGTCCCTTGCATGCCTCTTCGAGAATGATCTTGACTTCCAGTTCGTTCCTATCAATCTCAAAGATGAAGAGCACAAAAAGAAACCTTTTCTGAACATGAATGTAAGTCGACCATGCCTATTATATAAGACCTTTGATGTGTTGTTTTGTATGGGAAATCTTTTAAAATTACATGAGTAAATTTTTGAAGATTTTTAATAGTAGGTCCATAGATGTTGCTATATGATGTCCAGGTGCGACAATTGCCTCACCTCAAAAATTTTTTTATTATTATTTTTGTTTTTTACACTTCTATATTTTATATCTTGAATCTCTTTGAATTTTTAGATCGACATATCTCACTCAAATTCTTTTTAACCCTTTTATTTTTTTTCCACCCCTCTAATTATTTTTTATTTATTTATTTATTTTTACCTTCCTATTAAACCCCTAATCCTCCCTAATCTCTCATTTTGACATCTTTTATTCCATCTTAAATCCTTCAAAAGATGGGGTCTCGCCGATGACAATTATAAATAAATTAAATTGAAATATGGCTTATTAATAGATTATAAAAAATTTCAATATATTATTTCTACATCAAAACCACAAAATAAAAGAAAAATTTTAAAACAAATTAGTTTGCCTCTCCTCAATTAAAATCCTAGCTCCGTCCTTGAATACGTCTCCTTTTGTGTTTATTCATGTAAAAAGTTTAGTTGCATTCTACTTCGAATCTCACGTTGGAAAGAGAAAAAATAAAATGAAATAAAGGGAAGTATAATAAGTGCCTACCTCGAGTCTAACCTTGATAAAGCTATATTAAGGTGTAAGCACACAATGTTAAGACATGCAATGCGAAACACTATCCATGCGTGTGCGGCGCAATGGGTTTTAGGTCAGTAGAGGCACACTTGGACGTGTAAGCATCGCAACGATGAGCAATCATACTAAATATTAATTGATTTTGTATTATCACCTGAAGCATTAGCATCATACCGATGAACAATTAGAATGTGGTCATTGATTTTAGAAAGTCATTATTTAGCCCCATAAGATACAAAAAAAATTGGGTGTGAGATTTAAGTTTTGACACCCTATAGTATCAAGTATGACACAACTTTTGGTATTTTGTCAAATTTTAGCTTTAGCACCCAATTACAAAAGAAATGTCTTAACTTTATTTTGAGAGCACCTTACATTGGAGATGGTCTAAAATTGGGCACACCATCCTATTCCTGGTTAGCTAACCAAAGCGGACATGATAATAATATATTGTAGAATGGAGGGCGATAATAAGATGCGTGGCTCAAGAGTATGGCAAGAAAGCCGAAGAGCTTTATCTACTTGGATGGGAGGAAGCAAGCCATAGTGGCTAATTGGGTCGACGTCGAGGACCACCTAGTTTGAGCCGCCGGCGCTAGAGCTCATCTCTGAGCTATTCATCAAGCCCAAGAATGGGTTGGCTCCCCATGAAGGCGTGGTGTCTCAAGCCGAAGCTAAGTTGGCCTAAAGTGCTTGACATCTACGAGGCTCGGCTCACAAAATTCAAGTACTTGGCTTCTGACAAGTACACCATAGCCGACATGCTTCACCTTCCCAACTTGCAAAGCCTTATGGGAACGCCGGCTAAGAAGCTGTTCGACTCACGCCCTCGCGTGAAGGCTTGGTGTTCTGAGATCCTTGCCCGACCCGCATGGGCCAAGGTGCTTCAAATGCAGCAGAAAGCACAAGTTTAGGGTAGGGGTGGGTGGTGTTTAGGTTAATGTGCAATCAGTGTACTTTGGTCATTTTCATTCAAAGCAATGTCTATCACGGATTATAATTTCCAATGTCTTTTCATCGTAATAGATGGATTGCTTGCTCTTATCTTATCTCCAAAAATCCTATTTTACCCTAAAGTTTATCTAATAAATCTTTATATTTTTGATTAAATGTGAATCACTCTATTGTTAAGTTTATGATTTTGTAAATAAAAAATATAAAAGTTTATTAGATGTTGATAGAAGCAATATAGAGAAAGAAAAAATATAAGAGTAATTTAAATCTGATCAAAATATGAATATTTATTTAAATGTCAATAGGGGTAAAATAGAGTTTTCAAATCCATTAAAAGAGCAAAATAAGGATGATACATAAAATTCTGGTGGCAAATTCCAAATTACAATTCAACTAATAATTCGAATACTAAATTGACGCAATTTAAACTTTGAACTTTAAAGTGAAACTTGATCCAAACTTTGAACCATAAAATATAATTTACCCCCAAAAAAGCCTCATTATTTTGTTTTATATTAATTTTTTAATCATCATTACTTCTCTCTCTGCCCCCACTCCCTCATTTTTTTCCTTTCTTTTTTTTTTCTCAACTTTCCACACATAGTTGCCGTTTTCTTAGGTAAATTTCAAGAAATAGCCTTAATGTTTATGCTTGTTTCACATAACCCTCTTAAAGAAAAAATTAATGCAATGCCTCCCCTTCTATGTTTCGGGGTGAAAAATCGAATAGAAATTAAGTGAAAAACCATTAGGGGAAACATTGCATCAATTTTTTTTAGAAGAATTACGTAAAATATGACTAAACATTAGGGCATTCCTTGTAATTTACCCAAAAACAAAAAATAATCACCAATTCAACACTCCTCTCAACTCCTCCCCCATTCTCTTTCTCTCTCACTCTTTTTTTTAAATGTCTTTTTTATTAACATTTTGTGAAGAACAAATTGGTATAGACGCATTATCAAGATTATTTGGCATGTAATGTTTTTTTAAAGCCTCGTTTGGATTTTTCGCCTTAGGCCCAAATTGAATCCAGCTGGTCTTGATTACGGATCAGGAATTTTCAAAAAAATTGCCTTATTTCAGAGTGAGTGTGACATGAGTAATCAGACACAAGTCATGTCTTTTCGAATACAGGTAAAAGATTCGATTTCAATAAATGCTTGACCATTATTTGATTTTAAACATTTGGGAAGACAATACTCCGATTTTAAATTCCCATATTTCAAGGGATTATCTGTAATTAATTTATTGTAAACAAAATGATTTATTATATACACACATTTTTTGTATTTGATTAAAAAAATAAAGGGATGAGCCCAGTACTGTCCCACCTTTCCCTTAAAAGCCAAAAAAAAAAAAAAAAAATCCCAACTTTCCCACCCTCATAAATTCTCCTACATGCAGTCAAATACATCGTAATGCCATTGAAGTATCAGTATTCAACATTGCTCTATACTCTATAGCGATCCTAGGATCATGGACGTCCGAAAAGTTTAAGACAGCCTAAACTCCCCGGCCACTTTAAAGGTCCCTTGCATGCCTCTTCGAGAATGATCTTGACTTCCAGTTCGTTCCTATCAATCTCAAAGATGAAGAGCACAAAAAGAAACCTTTTCTCAACATGAATGTAAGTTGACCATGCCTATTATAAAGACCTTTGATGTGTTGTTTTGTATTGGAAATCTTTTAAAATTAAATAAGTAAATTTTTGAAGATTTTTAATAGTACGTCCATAGATGTTGCTATATGGTGTCCAGGTGCGACCTCAATTTTTTTTTTTTTAATTTTTTTTTATTTTATATTGAATCTCCTTGAATTTTTAGATCGACGTATCTCACTTGAATTCTTTTTAACCCTTCTTATTTTTTTTCCACCCTTCTTATTTTTTTTTCCCTTTTTTTTTTACCTTCCTATTAAACCCCTAATCCTCCCTAATCTCTCATTTTGACATCTTTTATTCCATCTTAAATCCTTCAAAAGATGGGGTCTCGCCGATGACGATTATAAATAAATTAAATCGAAATATGGTTTATTAATAGATTATAAAAATTTTCAATATATTATTTCTACATCAAAACCACAAAATAAAAGAAAAATTTTAAAACAAATTAGTTTGCCTCCCCTCATTTAAAATCTTGGCTCTGTCCCTCAATATGTTTCATTTTGTGTTTATTCGTGTAAAAAGTTTAGTTGCATTCTACTTGGCATCTCACGTTGAAAAGAGAAAAAATAAAATAAAATGAAATAAAGGGATGTATTAATAAGTGCCTACCTCGAGTCTAACATTGATAAAGCTATCTTGAGGTGTAAGCACACAATATTAAGACATGCAATGCGAAATACTATCCATGCGTGTGCGGCGCAATGGGTTTTAGGTCAGTAGAGTTACACTTGGACGTGTAAGCATCGCAACGACGAGCAATCATACTAAATATTAATTGATTTTGTATTATCAACAAAGCATTAGCATCATAGCGATGAACAATTAGAATGAGGTCATTGATTTTAGAAAGTCATTTTTAAGTCCCATAAGATACAAAAAAAAATTGGGTGTGAGATTTAAGTTTTGGCACCCATAATATCAAGTATGATGCAACTTTTAGTATTTTGTCAAATCTTAACTTTATTTTGAGAGTACCTTACATTGGAGATGGTCTAAATTGGGCACACCATCCTATTTCCCTGGTTAGCTAACCAAAGCGGACATGATAAAAATATATTGTAGAATCGAGGGCGATAATAAGATGCGTGGCTCAAGAATATGGCAAGAAAGGAGAAGAGCTTTATCTACTTGGATGGGAGGAAGCAAGCCATAGTGGCTAATTGGATCGACGTCGAGGACCACCAGTTTGAGCCGCCGGCGCTGGAGCTCATCTCTGAGCTATTCATCAAGCCCAAGAATGGGTTGGCTCCCATGAAGGCGTGGTGTCTCAAGCCGAAGCTAAGTTGGCCAAAGTGCTTGACATCTACGAGGCTCGGCTCCCAAAATTCAAGTACTTGGCTTCTGACAAGTACACCATAGCCGACATGCTTCACCTTCCCAACTTGCAAAGCCTTATGGGAACGCCGGCTAAGAAGCTGTTCGACTCACGCCCTCGCGTGAAGGCTTGGTGTTCTGAGATCCTTGCCCGACCCGCATGGGCCAAGGTGTTTCAAATGCAGCAGAAAGCACAAGTTTGGGGTAGGGGTGGGTGGTGTTTGGTTAATGTGCAATCAGTGTACTTTGGTCATTTTCAATCAAAGCAATGTCTATCATGTGGATTATAATTTCCAATGTCTTTTCATCGTTAATAGATGGATTGCTTGCTCTTATCTTATCTCCAAAAAATCCTATTTTACCTTAAAATTTATCTAATAAATCTTTATATTTTGATTTTGAGCCCTGCTACACAAGACCATTCCGTCAGACGAAGTCGTCAGTACGATTGACGTGGACTACATATTTTAAAACACCCTCCGTCAAAACTAGCAGAACATAAAAATCGATCTAATGAAGTCTTCCTCTTCATTCGTCCAAGTCCCATAATAATATTCACTTTCCTGTTACAAAGAAGAGGAAGGCACAGTCACACCCTAATCAAATAATTTTATTTTGTGAGAAAAACTACTTTGATTCAACCAACAACACATGAAAAAAAAAAAAAAAAAAAAAGGAAGAAGAAGAAGAAGAAGAAGAATAGTGGATTTTAAATTGAAAAATCTAGTTTTTTTATATAAAAAACTTAGTTAAGTTTACAAAAAAATCTAGCTAAGTTTGCAAAAAACCTAGCTAAGTTTGCAAAAAATCTAGCTAAGTTTACAAAAACCTTCCAGATCTTGTGATTACATCTCCACCACTGGAGGCAAGACTTGACCTTCATGGGGTCACCTTCTTTTAACTACATCTCCACTAACATTCGTCCATGTCAGAAAAAGAGAAGACCATCCCTGCATTCGGCCATCAATGGTGCATCAAAACCCAGCTCCATGAAACGACGAGTTGTTTTCTCTCATTTCTCTTCTCATTTTTGAAAACACCATTGATGGCTAATCCACCAAGTTTCAGATCTACAAAATTGGTGGAGATGAAATCTAAAATAACCCACTTTCTCACATCATTTATGTTGCATTTTCATATTGCAGAGAGATGAGAGAGAAAGATGTCTAGGAGGGGTAAATTGCACAGAGTGAGAGAGAGAGAAACGTGGGTAGAGAGAGAGGAAAAGTAATTTTTTTTTTTGGAAAGGAGGTGTTGTTCTGTATCAGTGAGGTACGGAGGAGATAGAGAACAAAAAGAAAGAGAGGGAGAAAAGATTACTGACTAGGAGAAATAAATGTGGGTAGAGAGAGGATAGTGAGCGGACAAAAAAATAGGGAGAGGAGAGAGATAACAAAAAGTAAAGTGTACTAATGCTTCAGGAGAGAGAAGAGAGAGAAAGAGAGAAAAAAAGTGGATTGACAAGAGAAATAAATGAGAAAGGAGATAGACAGAGAGTGAGTGGAGACCATTTGGAGAGAGTGTATGTGGCGTGAGAGAGAAAGAGAGAGAGAATATGGGTATATTCAAATTTCAAAATGAAAGGTTATGTGTTGTAGGAAGCAAGTCAGGCTTTTTATTGGAAAAAGTGTGCTAGTGTCAGCCTTTGTTTAGAGAGAGAAAGGCAAAAAGCAAATGTGTGTATATTTTTGCCAGCTTCTTCAGGAAGCTTCTTGTTTTTAACATCTTTTATTGTTTTTCAAAGACATGTATATTTTTTACGGTCGGCTCACGGTCGTATAATGTGAGTTCGGCTTGGATATCTTAATCCATTAATTAAGAAATGTGAATCACTCTATTGTTAAATTGATGATTTTGTAAATAAAAAATATAAAAATTTATTAAATATTGATAGAAGCAATATAGAGAAAGAAAAAATATAAGAGTAATTTAAATCTGATCAAAACATGAATATTTATTTAAATGTCAATAGGGGTAAAATAGAGTTTTCAAATCCATTAGAAGAGCAAAATAAGGATGATACATAAAATTCTGGTGGTAAAGTCCAAATTGCAATTCAATTAATAATTCGAATACTAAATTGACGCAATTTAAATTTTAAACTTTAAAGTGAAACTTGATCTAAACTTTGAATCATAAAATATAATTTACCCCAAAAAAGCCTCATTATTTTGTTTAATATTAATTTTTTAATCATCATTACTTCTCTCTCTTCCCCCACTCCCTCATTTTTTTCCCTTTTTTTCTCAACTTTCCACACATAGTCACCGTTTTCTTAGGTAAATTTCAAGAAATAGCCTTAATGTTTATGCTTGTTTCACATAACCCTCTTAAAGAAAAAATTAATGCAATGCTTCTCTTCTATGTTTCGGGGTGAAAAATCGAATAGAAATTAGGCGAAAAACTATTAGGGGAAACATTGCACCAATTTTTTTTAGAAGAATTATGTAAAATATGACTAAACATTAGGGCATTCCTTGTAATTTACCCAAAAACAAAAAAATAATCACCAATTCAACACTCCCCTCAACTCCTCCCCCATTCTCTTTCTCTCTCACTCTTTTTTTTAAATATCCTTTTTATTAACATTGTGTGAAGAACAAATTGATATAGACGCATTACCAAGATTATTTGGTATGTAATTTTTTTTAAAGCCTCGTTTGGATTTTTGGCCTTAGGCCCCAATTGAATCCAGCTGGTCTTGATTACGGGTCGGAATTTTCAAAAAAATTGCCTTATTTCAGAGTGAGTGTGACATGAGTAATCGGACACAAGTCATGTCTTTTCGAATACAGGTAAATGATTCGATTCCAATAAATGCTTGACCAAACCATAGGTGAATTCAGTTGGAATATAGAGGAAAAATAAATTACTCCCTATTTGAAATGGAGTGTAAATCATTGGTGTTGACTATCTTTCTTACGTAATTAGTATTAGCTATCCACCTGTCAAAAGTGCATGCGACCACCGGTTCGACTCGGTATGCAAGGTAGCATTAACAACCGTTCAACCACTAGGATTTGGTGGTGAGTTGTACAAATCAATACCGATGCTCAGATGAAATTTTAGACGATTAGCCAACGAGCTGTAGCACAGATGGCACCGGGTGGGGTGGGGCTTCGGTTAGGTGAAGGGTTCTATTTTAGACGATTGAGATTAAAGGACAAGGGGTTGATTAATAATAATTTTTTGTTTTTCAATTTCAAGCATCTAAATCTCATCTATTGACCGAATTGAGAGATTTTTCTCCTCAGCACCCAATCGAAAATCGTTCAAACTATTAAAGTCACTTGTTTTTATTTTAATTTGGTTTGCAGAATATACAAAATGGATAATGTATCTGACTTTTTGGTCATTTTTGTATATTTAAAAAATAAATAAATAGGAGTAAATAACTTCCATCAAGTTTTGACTCCAACCACAGCATCCCTCTCATCTCTTTCTGTCTCTCTCTCTCTCTCTCTCTCAGGCACACATATCAGTCCATGGCCGTTCGGAAAGTCTATGGAACCATTGGTTCTCCAGCCACAATGCGAGTCCTGGCTTCAATATTCGAACATGATCTAGAGTTTGAGTTCATACCCATTGACCTCAAGGCCGGAGAGCACAAAAAGGAACCTTTTCTTTCTTTAAATGTAATCCTCACAACTCGATCACCCTTACCCGTGACTCAATGCGAACACTCTCTACAATCTCTACTTTCTCACTTCTATTTTGTTCTAAGCTGCTTGTGCTGATCATGACTATACGTTTTTTTTTTTCTTGCTTTGCTGTAGCCCTTCGGTCAAGTTCCGGTCTTTCAAGATGAAGAATTAACTTTATTTGGTGAGTCCTAAGGAATAAAAAGGCTCCACTAATTGATATATCTATATGGATGTATCTATATTTATGCACCACGTTTTGTGTATCATGCTTGAGAAAGTATATATATTTCGCGTTTAATTATAAATTACAATATGTAACCATAGGTTAATTCGATAATTAAATTACAGAATCGAGGGCGATCATGCGGTTTATATCGCACGCTTACCAGAAGAGCGGCAAGGAGCAAGTCTTCATGACGCCAAAGCTGCAAGGGATAGCGGCGGGATGGATCGACGTGGAGGACCATCAATTCGATCCGCCGGCTTCGAAGCTGACTGCGGGAGCTGGTGTACAAGCCGAAGAGCGGCTTGCAGACGGATGAAGCCGTGGTGGAGGAAGAGGAAGCCAACCTGGGTAAATTGTTGGACGTGTATGAAGAGCGGCTCACACATTCAAAATACTTGGGAGGTGATAAGTTTACCTCGGCAGATCTTACTCACCTTCCTCATCTATACTTCCTAATGGGTACGCCAGTGAAGCGGCTTTTCGACCAGCGGCCGCACGTCAGCGCGTGGTGCGGCGGTATTCTGTCTCGGCCGGCTTGGACGAAAGTGGTGGAGATGGTTGAGGAAGGGAAGGCATTGTAATTTTATGGTGAAGGGTCAAAAGCTTAAATTTTTGGGGCTTTTGTAAGTGCCACAATAATAGCGTTTTATGATGGATGGCTGTGATTTTGGCATTTCAATGTAACATGCATTGTTACTTGAGCTCTTGCAAATTAAATGAGGTGCTCTTGCAAATTAAATGAGGTGACATTTTAGTAGTAGATCTATTTTTGCCTCACTAAACAAGCTCAAATTTCAATATATATCTAAATTTATAAGTTTTTATGGTATCACTTCATTTAGGATGTTAAATTTAGGAGGAAAAAAAAATTTTAGGACAAGAAAAACAGGCTGTATTATCATAGGAGTGGCAATTTGGCTTGTGAAGCCTGTGAAAGCATAATTAATTAATTTATTATTATTTTGGTGCGAAGGATATATATATATATATATAAAAGGAAAACCACAGCCGGACAACCGGAAGAGCCACAATATTAGGTAACAGAAAAGGCCCTAGTCCAAGAGGGGGCTCAGCAAGCAGCACTGCCCCTGAAAAATGCCAAAAGTTTGGTGATTCTCCAATTGGTAATCTACACGTGCATTGTGGGGATAATGACTACCATGCCTGCCTCCATAGTCCATACCACGCTGGTAGTCCATGGCCAATGTAGGAATCTTGAGCAGTGTGGTTCTTCAAGGATTGCTTTTTCCCACGAATTAGAATTCTTGGCCTTTGATGGGTTAGTCCATTGCCATATTGCATCAATTAGGAGAATTACGCATCACATATCAGGCCTTAATCTTTGTGCGAGGTTTATGTTCAATTGCTATTACAAAGCTCAGAAGGGGCCACAAGTCTTATCCTTCCTTTTTTTCCCTCTCTTGATTGAGATCAAGTAAAATTTGACTTTATGTCACCCCGTCTGTAGTGGCCACTAATACCCACTAAGCCAAGACAATGTGATAAATGAATCATAGATCTACTTTTTCTAGTAAATCCGATATTATAAACAACTTGAATATAACAAGATCAAAGGACTTCAATGCTTATTTTTATGTAATAATAAAGGTAAATTGCATAAAATTAAAACATAACGGGTTATCTGTTTCCTATATTTTATGAGCGTTTTTTGCAATTTACCCTAATAATAATTTGAAGAAAATTAGTAATGCTCAAGTCAAGGATCTTAAGTTCGATGGGACAATTTAGACGTCAGACCCTTTCATTTTGGGTAACAGCCCAAAGAAATCCTTCTTCCTTTTTTTTTTTGATGAAGTATTGTGCTTGAAATTTTAGTCCTGTTTTTTGGGTACTAAGTACCAAGCCATCACCCTAACCCATGGGTTAGATTTCACCCAACCCCCTCGAACAGTTGAATCCCTTAATTTCTCCCGAAGGCGTTGGTCGCCCAAAAATCCTTGAAGTGTGCAATTTTTGGGTCATCACCTGTCAATTATGTAGTCCTAGATAACACATAGCCTATTTAATAAACTCCATAGATTATTAAAGAATCTTTCTGCCAAAGGAAATATAACGTATTTGATGAAACCCATTCTATTGGAATTTGCAAAAGGGTGGATTTCGAGTGGTGCTGGTAGACTTGTTTTTTCCCTTTGCTATGACTTCTTGCGAAGCTAAATTACATCCCAGTCTTCCACGCTGTTGGCATTTTTTTATTTCTATTTTTTTGACTTGGAAACACAAACCTTCTCAATTCTAGAGCTTTTGGGAAATTGGAAATTACTCATCTTTTTTTGTAAACTCTCACATAATCATTTTTTCATAGCCATCTTTTGTTAATAATACCAGAGTCTAGTCACATTTTTCTCAATTATTAAGCACGGAATGAGTGATCTCAAATTTAAAGCATAAATCTACTTACTCGTTTAGATATTATTTAATTTCTTGAAAGAGCACTGATATTTGTTAAAGGTAAATAAAATAAATAAATAAAAGAAGCAAGCACCACCATCCCTGACATATTCTCTCTCCATAGTGTTCTCAGATCTGATGTAGCAACCTCAACCAGAGCCCAGAGGTCTCCTTTACGGGAAGCTACAAATTTACAGGAATATTGTCCACCACAGAGAGACCCAGAGGACCCTCAACACTGCCATTATCTAACGCAGGTTGGGGGCCCACACCCTTGTCGTACAGGTTGGCCCGTAAAGGATCCCATGCATCATTTTCCTTATCTGACCAGTCCACACGACCGTTATCTTCTTTGCAAGGAATGGATTAGAGAAGCGTGAGGGCTGTAAGACTTGTAGTTCAGGTCACCATCATTGATAAATTCTCAATGGCACACAAAAATTTGATTCCGGGAGGTACTTTTTGGTTTTTATGGGCCGCCTCTGGCTAAGGAAAGCCCAATCTTGATGGCCCATAGTTTTGGGGCCATGTTTGATGGACAACCCCCATTCATCATGAACCCACCCCTGCACCATGCTCGCAAGACCACCTCCACAAGCAGGCCCTGGTTAATCTTCGAGCAATCGACCATCCATCAGTGTTCACTCTAATCCATCCATAAGGAACTTTCCTCCAACGATTAGCAATAATTCGCAGTTCTCTGTGCCTTGAATGAAGGTTTCCTCCAACAGTTACCGTGAGGTGTGATTGCAGCTCCAAAATCTAGAGGCCAATCCACTTGACTCCAACCCTATGAGATAGAACAACTGGTACTGAGTCACTCTCTGAAGTAGGTCTCAAATTTGACTCTCCATATGAGCTTAGTCACCAGTTAGGTTTTTTGGGTGTCAACTAATGCATACTTCATTGCCCTACAAACTCCCTCAAACAGCCACCCAAACCCACCCCCAAAAAAAAGGAAAAAAAAAACTCATTTGATTCCCTCCACTAGTCCTGCACTCCTGCCCTACCCACCTCGAGTTTTCAATCACGCGGCGACCACATAGGCACACACTACCCACTTCTTCAAATTATATAATTTTTTTTCCTTATTTGTTTAATAATAATAATCATAATAATAATAATCACGCCACACACGCAAACTACCTACTTCAAATTATATTAATAAAATTTTCATTTGTTGATTGAAAATTGAAAAAAAAAACCCCGGCAGACTGCCCACTTGTGCCCCACTCATACATCGCAATCTGCATTTTCCCCGAAACCCTTGGCACATCATTGCACGTTGCACCTTTAATGTCTAACCAATTAACAAAAGAAAGACAGCCAAATTTTTAATCTTAGCAATTGATGCATTTCACTAATCTCTTATGCTATATAGGAAAAAAAAAAATGGAGAATATATAAGCAAGTTGGAATAAAGTATATATACCCGTGCTATCTTCTTTATTCCTGCTTTTGGAGTATCCGAGTATAGATAGTTATCTTGATCATGGCTTTGATTCCATCCGTTGCAAGCCCATTATTATTTTTTTCATGATAACTTGGAATTGTGACTTATGACGTGAGCACACGTCATATATGTCAAAGGGTGAGCACACGTCACACATGTCAAAGGGTTAGTGGTGATTGGGTCATGAACCCCTCTATCCATTCATTACACCTTATAAATATATCCGTAGAAGGCCTTCAGAAAATGCTACCTTATCTTACATTTTTGCCTTATGCTTTGCTTTCTTAGTGTATTTGGGAGGATAAGGTTGTGAGATCTACTGATATGATTAAACCCTTACCCTTCCAAATACACTAATAAGGTAGAGTGTAGGATAAAAGTATGGAATAAGATAGCATTTTTCAAGGTCTTCTCATAGCTATTCATTCCTCCCTCACAATCTCTCTTCCATCCTCTTCTCCACCAAGTTCCCCACCCGACGATCATGGCGGCTATCACAGTCCACGGGAACCTTTTTCAACGGCAACGATACGAGTTTTGGCATGCTTTTATGAGAAAGAGCTTGAGTTCGAGTTCATTTTAATTGACATGAGATCTGGCCAACACAAACAGGAACCTTACATCTCACTCAATGTAGGTACTAGGTACTAGAAAAGTAACTTGAAAGAGTTTGAGAGCAACTTTCCATGGGGCAATCCCCATTTTTGTGGGTTGAATGCCAAAATGTCAAATGTGCCCTCTTTTTGAAACTAACAAAAGTGTGATCGATAGATTAAGGTTGTCTATTTACAATGAGTAAGCCTATTGATAAAATTAACATCTCTTTATTTGGTTGATTGTCAAGTTCCGGCCCTTGAAGATGGAGATCTAAAGCTCTTTGGTAAGATACCCTTTATACTACACTCATAGTAATAGACCTACAGGATAGCTCAATTAGTTCCAATACCTATGCATTAAGAAACAGGAAGTATAGGTTTCAATTCCTTGTAATTTTCAATCGAACATACGAAGTGAAGATATGAGGTCTGTGTTCTGTTGGGAAATGATGTTCCTAAATAAAGGAAAAACCTATATATCTCCTCCTCAATGTTGTCTCGTTCAATCACAAAGAAGAGACGACTGGGGTTAATAAAGCACAGTGAAATCAATTATGAAGCATTTTGAAAAAATAAATTTGTCATCTCTATTACTCTCGAAGTCCAATATGAGAATCATGCTCTAAAATTAGGAGTTTTCTTATTATTTGTGATGAAATCAAGATGAGTCAGATGTGCTTTCGTCGACAACAATTTAATTGGACAATCCAATTCATGAGGAAATAACTGAAGAGAAAACTATCAAACAAGGGATCAACAACAACAAAAATATTGGGTACCAATAGTCTGGGTGGAGTTCGTGGACCTTTGTTGATATATAGAATTCTCTTTATAATTTCCACAATACCAATAATTGAGAATGGAGTACCCACATTCCATTCGATACACCCAAACGTTGACATGGGTTTCTTTCTGACAGTGACCCAACCCCTCTTCAATGCTCCCACATATTTCGATTCCACATACCAATCAACGGAGTCCCCAAGATCACCATATCCAATTCCTATCCACTCCTTATACTCTTTTTGAGTCATGTTATCCAAAAACCCATTTCAAATGGGCCCAATGAAAAAAAAATACTTTATAATAAAAATAAAAATGCAGATACCAGAGAAGAGACAAATTAATAATAATAACTAGAGCCGAGGCCCAACTAGAAAGAAGCACATATGGGGGCAGCAACACCAACCCCAACCAGGTAGCCTTAAACGAGAAACTACAAATTAAAATTACAGACGTAGTGTCACACAGAAAGAGACCCAAAGGAATATTCGGATTTCCTGGTAGCATCCACATCCAACGGCTGATATGTGCACAGGCAATCAGACATGGTGCCATGCACATTACTAAATCTAGACACCATGGGGTGAGGCCCGACGCCCTGGTATTATACGAGTTGCTTGTAGGGATCACCCATCATTTTCCCTATCTAATGGTCTAACACTCAAACTAGTAACTACTACACACTAGTGTACTTTATAGGGGATTGATTAGAGAGAGAAGAGGGTTGGAGTTAAGTTCACCATCCTTGACACACTATCCTCTCGTGCCCCACACTTTTATTTTTTATAAAAATAATAAAAATTTAATTTTGTCGTGCTCTCGTACCCCACTAAAGCATCCCACTGTGCTTACATATATATCCCCCAAAACACTTGGTACACCATACTAAATTTAATTAACAATCTTCATGTCTAATCAACCAGATAAGGTCCATACTTATCCAATCTCATTTATTGAGCTCGGCGTTTCTCTCATCTCTTACGCACTGGGGGGAAGAAAAAAATAAAGTAATAGAAAAATAATATGACGTTATAGGAAGTCGGAAATACAGTATATTATCTTTCTTTTTAGGGGAAATTGGCGATTAGTCCATTTTTTGGTAAAATATTGGCAATTAATCAAGTAAGAGTTTTTCTAAGTCAATTAATCAAGGAGACTGAACTTATTTATCAATTAGTCACACTTTTTTTAAAAATGTCAGGTTTACCCTTATTATTACTAAGGGCACTCCCCTTTTTGTTATTAAGGGCACCCTATGTAACTAACTTAACCTTTTAGTATTATAATTTTTAAAAGCTTATAACTTATAATATACATATCCATTTTTTTAAAAAAATCATATTTTTAGAACCTACTTGTCGGCATCTTCGAAAAAAGATCCATATTGATTAGATAATTATTAAAAAAATTAAAACCGTAAAATTTTACTACTTGACGAATTAATAGATTTTGTAGTGAAGTAGTAAAATTTTACTACTTTACAAAGTAGTAAAATTTTAAAGTAAAATAGTAAAATTTTACTACTTTACGAAATAAATTTTACAATGAAATAGTAAAATTTTACTATTTTACCAAATCTTTTACAACCAGTGGATTGGATGAGAAGGGATGAGTGTTAGCTCTCAGTTCATCATCAATGTTAATGCCTACTTGTTCTACACCACTCATGTCGCCCTCCACAACTGCTTCATTGCCTAAGGGTGGAACCATGTGGCAGAACAAAGTTAACCTCACGACACCTTTGCTGTAGCTCCTTAGTAGCAGGCTGAAAATTGCTTTGAGTGCTAGGGATTTGGAATTGGAATTGCTTGGGTTGGAAAACCAACATAGACAGCAGCAACAGTAGCAGCAACTGATGTTTTAGATGAAGAAGTTTCCAGTCTCCCTCTGGAATGTTGCATCAGGTTAATGCATATAAATCGTAGGCGTCCTTGTCATTGGTGATAATGGTTGTTGCCGGCGGTAGAAGAAATCACTAGAGAGAGAAGAAACTCTTGGTGAGTTTCAGATTTGGAATAGAGAGAGAGAGGGAGGGAAGGGAGAAAGTCGGCAATGAGAATTTAGATCTGGTGAGTTTCAGATCTGGTTCGGCATCGGAGAGAGGACAAATCTTCAGATCTGGTGGTTGTTGGAGGAGGTCGATACCGACGAGCTTCAAATCTGGCCAGTCGTCATCACCGGATGTCGTCACTGTCTGGCAGTTCTCTTATGGCCGTAAGGTAAGTGGAGAGGAAGGGAGAAAGAGATAAGGGTGAGGGTGAGGGTATTTTCCTGGTTCTCTTATGGCTATTGGATAGGTGGAGAAGAAGGAAAAAAGAAATGAAGGTGATGGTATTTTGGTCAGTAATGACTTAAATTGACAAAGTAAGTTAAAAAAACAGTTGGCTGACTATTTGCTAAATAAGTCTTATTTGGTAGACTGATGGCTAAATCCCCCTTCTTTTTATTTTTATGATTTCTTTTTATTTTTATGATTTCTTTTGGAGTACAGCTGCTGGTCTTGGTCATGGCTATAATCCAAAGTCTTTACGACCATCTTTATTTATTTTTTTATTTTTTTCATGGGAACTTTGAGTTTGTGGCATGTGACATGAGAGCGTACGTCATGTATAGGAAGGTTCGTGGTAGGAGATTCGGTCATGAGCCCTTGATCACAATCTCACACAATAGACAGTTAAAGGTGGGTCTATTTCCGCATCTTTTTTTTTTCTTTCCTACACTCTTTTATAGTTAATTTGGTTATTTTCTTCTTTTCTTGTCAAATTTCCTAATTCTAATTCTAATTAAAAGAAAGAAATTTCGCCTTTTATATCAAACCCAATTTGACGATCGGGGATGAAATCTTAGGATTTTTTTGGTCTTAACATTCATTTTTATATCCTGTTTAGAGGGAAAATCGAGAGAAACATAAGGTAATGGCTTTTTTTTTTCTTTCTTTTTTTTTTTTTTTTTCATCAATACATAAATCTCTATTCACTTCGTCAATCATTAAAGCTGTAGAACTAACAAATGATCCCTCAATTGAAGAGAGATCCATGAGAGTCAGAAGTGAGAATGAGAATGAGAATGAGGGAGAGAGAGATGGAGAGTATAAAAAAGGATAGTATAGATGAATGTCATGCTGGATTTTGTTGCTTCCACTCCTTCATTTATTTATTTTTTTCGTTTTTTTTTTAAACCCGTAGATGAATGTTATGTTTTTCCCTTTCCCTTACCCGCTCCTCTTCTTGATTTTCCTGTGTTACTGGCTGTTGGAGAAACAAGAGGGAAGAAGGGAAAAGGAAGAAAGGGAGGAGAGAGAAAATATTTAAAAAGGTGAGGAGAAGATGAGTTACTGGCTGTTGGAGAAACAACGGGGGAGGAGGGAAGAGGAAGAAAGGGAGGAGAGAGAAAATATTTAAAAAGGTAAGGAAAAGATGAGTTACTGGCTGTTGGAGAAACAAGAGGGGAGGAGGGAAGAGGAAGAAAGGGAGGAGAGAGAAAATATTTAAAAAGATGAGGAGAAAATGAAGGAAGTTAAATGAATTAAATAACCATAAAAGAGTATGGATAAAAAAAAAAAAAAAAAAGTGTGGAAATAAACCCACCCATAGTTAAATATCCATAGAAACGCTTCTCATACCCACCCCTCATCCTCATCAGAATCTCTCTTCCATCTCGTTCTTCATCAAATCCCAATCCGCCCATCATGGCAGCTATAAGAGTCCACGGAAGCACGGTTTCAACGGCGGCGATGCGAGTTTTCGCATGCCTCTATGAGAAAGAGCTGGAATTCGAGTTCGTTCAGATTAACATGGGAGCTGGCGAACACAAACAGGAACCTTTCATCTCACTCAATGTAAATTTTACAGAGTAGGAAAATCACTTCATAGAAACCTTGTACAACTACATAGAGTCGGCCACAAGCCCACAAGAACTCAAAAGCTACTTTTCGTTACAGCAAAATATAACTGCAAATTTGTTGATTAGGATGCCCTCTTTTTTGAAGCTAACTAAAATGTGATCGATAAGATTGGTGTTGTCTATTTACAACCAATTAGCCTAGTTATCAAATATGTAGCACCTCCCTCAATTGATGGGTTTTTTTTTTTTTTAATTTTTAATTTATTTATTAACATCTCTTCATTTGGTTGATGTAGCCATTTGGTCAAGTTCCAGCCTTTGAAGATGGGGATCTGAAGCTCTTCGGTAAGATACCCTTGCTACTACTCGCACATATGACTATAACTAGCTTGTATATTAGGTACCCTTTTGAGAGGTTGGTGTGTGGATATTAAGCTTATGGGTGAATTGGGTGGGTGTGTTGATTCTGTTATGTGTTCTACCCACAACCAAAAAAAAAGAAAAAAAAAAGAAAAAAAAAAAAATGGGAAAAAGCTTGTGTATGATGTGTTGATACTTTGATATGCAGAATCAAGGGCAATTACACAATACATCGCGCACGAGTATGCTGGAAAAGGCACCCAGCTGATAATTCCTGAATCAAAGAAAATGGCAATCTTATCAGTGTGGATGGAGGTGGAGGCCCATCAGTTCGATCCGGCAGCTTCAAAGCTGACATGGGAATTGGGTATAAAGCCAATGTTCAAGATGGTTACGGATGAAGCTGTGGTGGAGGAAAACGAAGCTAAGCTGGCTAAGGTTCTTAACATCTACGAGACTCGACTGACTCAGTATAAATACATTGCTGGAGACTGCTTCACCTTGGCGGATCTGCACCATATTCCTAACATATACTACTTGATGGGAACACGATCAAAGAAGCTGTTTGATTCACGCCCCCATGTTAGTGCGTGGGTGGCTGATATTATGTCGAGGCCAGCTTGGTTGAAGGTCATGGCCATGAAACATTAAGATATAGCTACTGCTACTGCTACTGCCTACTTAATGGTCCTCTGCATCCAATAACAGCCTGTTTTTTGTTAGTTCTGTTTTATCCTAGTTTTGGTGTTTTCGACTTCAATCTTCGATCGAAGATATGAAGTGAGGATATGTGGTTTGTGTTATCTCGGGAAATGCTGTTCTTAAATAAAGGCATACCTTGATTCCCCTCCTGTTTAGTTTTGAAATTGAGGGAAAGTTATGGGACAAGTCAGTTTAGGATGGGTGTTCGTTATAGCCCTTCAGTCTGCATAGCTTTGTTCGATGTGTTTTGTTTTGGGTGTTTTTTTTATTTTTTAAATCTTCAATGTGGAGGCAGTTTCTGTTCTAGCAGCAAGGATTAGAATTTACAGCCAAGTAAGAGTCCTGCAATGGGTAGAATCAAAACACTATCATATGACAACACTGCTAATTCCTTTCTATGAACAGACTGAATTAGAAATATCTGTGAAACACCTATACTGGAATATCTCTAGCGATGAATGCAGACTCCAATATCATAAATCTGATTAGCAATGAATTATTTTCAGTTCTACTAATACGTGATCCCATTATAGCCCGTTCAAGCACAGTGTAAGAGAGAAGTCTTGAGGCTAATAAAGCAGAGGAGAAGAGAGGACTGGGGTTAACAAAGCAGAGGAAAATCAACCATGAAGCATATAATAAGTTTATTTACTAATTTATTTTCTCTATAGTCCAATAAGAGAATCATGCTCTGAATATGGGAGTTTTTTTTCATTATTATTACTTGTCATGAAATCAAGAAGCATGGGATATGCTTCAGCCGACAAGAACTGATACTTGGTAGGACTGCCCTGCCGTCAGGAGTGGAGTACCCAGAGACTTCTACTTCGAAATGTTCCATCGCTTTCTTTCCGAACCTACACACACCGGCTATTCAGACATTAAAACAATATAAACAAGATAATGCAGATTCATTAGATGATTAAAAACAGTTTCTCAAGACAATTTTCACACTATTAGTTTCTCGCTAAAATTTTCACGCTATGAGAATCCAAGAATGGCCCATAAACAGAGGATTAGAAATCATACGTTCACCAACTGTACGATTAATGGAGCCTCATAATTGTAATTATGAACTACCTTGACTCTGCACATGCAAGCAATTCAGAAAGTTTTAATATAGCAAATGGGGTATTTCTTTCAAAATTCAAACTACGCAAATGCAATAAGACTCATCATGTAATTCATATACATTATTCTTTGTTTCCAGTTCTCTATGTCACTAGAAACCAGGTCCTGCTTAAGTCCCTAATCTTTCATCAATCTCCTCACCGTCAACATGCATCCATCTTCCCATATCTGCATTCAAGCTAAGGAAAAAGCAAAACAAAACAATAATAAAACAATTTTCAGGTGCCATTGACACAAGTTTTCTAGCCGCAAACTTAATTCCAAGTCCCCTGAGCTCTACGACCAGCTAGCACTGCTCCACCCACCCCCCCCCCCCCGCCCAATAACTTCAGTAGGCTCAAAACGCATTTGCCCGATGAAATTGAAAGCGTCTTTAAGACATCCAGCACAATACATGCATAATGTTCGACAAAGGGCAAAAATCCATACTTCCCGTCAATCAGGAAACAAAACACGTGCCTGCACATACCCCAAGTGACTACAAGCAAATAGCACAACGATCAAAGTCACTTCGTCTGCCTTTATCCCTTCTTGCTCCATTCTAAAAAAAGGCCACCAAATTGCCTCCTCCCCACTTTACCAATAGCTAGTCCTTTAATAAGAGAATTCCACCCAACCCTCCATCAATTTCCACATTTTCCCTACATATCAATCAAAAGTAGTCCCCTAAGTAATGCATCCAAACACCCATGTTAAGTGCCCCAGAACTCCCGCACGCATAAAATGCATTCACCATCGTCACCTTGGCGCTACACCCGCGTAATGCATCTATATAACAAGCAATCACGCGTCTCAGGGGCATTTCGTCAAACACTTGTTGGCACAAGTCCATGATGTCGCAACACGAAGCATACAGGTTCAACAACGAATTCTGAACACAAATATCATTCAAATGACCCAATTTTACGAAATGGGTATGTATGCATTTTTTTGGTCCAGAAGTTTCAGAAAGGGATTTGAGAAATACGGGGATGGTGTAGTATTTTTTTGTTTTTTTTAACAGGAATAGAGAGTCTAGTTTTTTTGTTTTTTTTTACAGGAATAGAGAGTTTGTCCATGTGAGCGAAAAAATTTACAAATATTGCGCATCCGGGGAATCGAACCCCGGTCAGTACCGTGGGAGGGTACTATGATACCACTACACCAGATGCGCTGTCGTCGTGATGTTTCTACAACAAAGTTTTAAAATTATGGGTGCCCCAATGTTTTTTCTCTCCATTCTTGTACACGTGTGACGTGTTTAGAAAGGTGAAGCAATCTGCCATTGTAAATACAAGGGTAAAATGTCATTGTGCATTTTTCCTTTTGATTCTAGTAAGCTAAAATGGTGAAAATGACTTCTCCCACTAAAACCCATGGATGGTGAATGCATGTTCATTTTCCTCACTAAGAAAATATCTTTGCTAGGTGGGATTGTATTGGTTACTGAACATTTTATGCATTGGCCTCATGCAACCTGATTGCTCAACGTACCACTGCATGCCATAACAATGGTAAGGGGTAGTGCCATCAATGGTGGTTGGGGACTTAGGTCTACAAACAAACCTTGCGAGTAAGTAGCCAAAAGTTGGCTCAATAGATTAGCTTGCTAAGGGTTGGTTCAATAATTAATGCTTATAGAAATGAAGAGGATCCAGTGACATAAAGAAAAATTCAAATATAAAACCTTAGCTAAGGTTCGATGACAACGATGATAGGTGACTCCGGCAACCAAAGACGGCAACAGTTGCTAGACAAGAATGACACAATGGAACGGATAGACAAAGGCAATGCAACGACAGAGAGATTTGATATTTAAGTAGCATTGCTTCATGGTTCTAAATCAGAGTTTTATATCAGATTTGAACTTGGTTTTGCGGCTATATCTTTTATCCATTTTCTTCACTTTAAAACATACAAGATGAGGTGAAAGCAAAGGTTTGTTTGATTGAATGATGATCTTTGTAAAGGAATTACGAGATTTCAAATTGAAGTAGCGTTGATTTCAACTCCTAAATATTTTGCTTGTACTAAAGGAAAAGGAGATAGATGTAATGGAAGCATTGATAATAGATCATGTGGCATTGTGCTCTTGTTGACAATTGATTTTCTATTTTTATTGTTGGTTTTGCTGTGTATTTTTTGTTACTCCCTTCGTTTCAATATAAGTGTCATACTTTCCATTTTGAGATGTTTCAAAATAAGTGTCCTATTCCAAAAGTCAAAGATTTTTTTTTATTCATTTCCTAAAATACCATCAAAAAGGTATTCTTTCTTTTTCTAATATTTTACGTACTTGAGGCCAAAATTTGAATTTCAAAATAAATATATTGATGTGAAAGCATTTTAAAATGTTTTCTTAAAAAACGTATTTTTTCAAAGGGGACACTTATTATGAAACGGAGGGAGTATGATTTTCCCTTTTTTTTCCCATAAGGCTGTGTTTTGTTTGATTACATCCATGTCACAATTGATTTAAAGATTGACCATATATTGTTTGATGAAATGCCACAATGCCCTACACACCATTTGCAACAAACCAAGATTATAAAATGTGCATCTGGGGAGATTATACAAAGGAAAAAAAGAAGAAGTGACATGTATCAATAATGCATGAAAAGAAAAAAAAAAAAAAAAAGAAGAAAGAAAGAAAGAAAGAAAGAAAGAAGAAAGAAAAGAAAAGAAAAGAAAAGGAGAGGAGAAAAAAAAAGAGCGATGATGCTCGTTGCAAACCCATCATCACCTATTTGCAATCTTATGCATTTTTGCAAAGATGATGGCAAAGAGAAATGGGAGAGAAGAGAATGTCACGGTATCCACAACAACCAGCCTCCGTCTTTTTCGTCGTACACTGCTGCTACCATCGTTGTCTGATAACTAGTTGGAGTTTTGTGTATGGCAGAGAGATTTAAGAATGAGAAAGAGAGCGTGATTTGAGTTTGAAATATAATTTTTTTTTTTGTTTTTTTGTTTTTTCAAATTGTGCCATATCAAACCACATCATCAGTCACTTAAGTGACATTCATGTCAGCATTAACTTTCACCCTTAGATCTAAGGGTTCAAGTTTTGTGTTTTTCTTTGTGTCCCTGAATCCTATCCCTTCAGAAATATAAGATGTAAGTTAAACTTATTCATTTTTTAACTAGACCCATTATGGGGAGATTCTATCATTATCTGACTTGGGTTGTAGTGGAAAGAGAGAGATGATCAGGGTAGAGCATCAAGAAAGAGAGAGAAGTTAAGGGTAAAAAAATAATTTAAAAATCAAAAGAGAAATGTGTAGAAAACTATCAGCAAAAAAAAAAAAAAAAAAAAAAAAGCAAAAAGCGGTGTTAGTAACGCTGCTTTTTGAGAGAGGTGTTATTAAAAGCGCTGTTAACTAACGCCGCTTTCAGTTTGTGGGCTTTTTGTGATGCAGCCACGTCTCATTTTATACTTGGGCCAAGGGAACGACGTTATCCTGTTTGTGATCAGTCCGCCAATGCGTTTTGTCCGGCGCGCTTTATCGTTCCTGTCCTGATTGATGTAAACGTTCGTCCACCTGCTCCCCTCTCCGTCGATACCTTCTGCCGTCGCCCTCCCTCTCTCTCTCTCTCTCTCTCAAACAGTGGTGCAGATGCTTGCATCCCTCTCTCGTTCTCTTGCCATCCTCCGTGCCTCCAAGGTTAGTTGTCTCTCCCTTTCTCTCTATCTCACCAATCGATTATTTTGTGGGTTTCAATCCGTACTTATCTGCAGCTAAAGTTATATAATCCATGGTTATTTGTGGCTACATATTTATACCCATCCTTTAGTTTGCAGACGAAGGGTAGAGTTGGCTTCTCTGGAACCCTTTTTTGGATCCTCTTCACTCTGACGTTAAATTAGGCCTAGTTTCAAACTATTAGTCATCATGTCCGCCTTTTCTTCTCAACCCAGCCCCACAAAACAATAATAATAATTATAGTAGTTAAGAGTGTGGCTTGTGGTTTACATCTTTATGGTGCTTATGAACAAAAAGCCTCTGTTTGCAGGTAAAGTTTTTTTGCACCAGATGCCCTAATTGATGGAGGTGAGATCAAATTTGTGCTAATCCAACTAGCTAAAAAACCCTTCAATGATCAGACTTTCTAGGTTCAGGATGTAAAATTTTGAAGAAATGTAAAGCAACAATACGCATGTGTGTGTATTTGTTGCCGCAAGGATGAGGTAAAAGTGTGCTGCAAATTTGGTCACTTATTTATGAAAAAAGTGTATTCATTCCAACTTCTTTGGGATTCTTATGCTGATTATGGTTGACACATGTGAGAAACTTATCTCTCCAAACCCTAGGACAATGGCATTTCACTTGACAATCTAGGATTGAATTATTTATAATTTTACATCCTATTAGTTGTATATTGAAATAATGATATGAGTAAATTTGTTTGAAAATCTATGGATATGGCGGTTTTATCATTTCTATTTTCTTCAACTTGATGATATGATAAAATTCTTTGATAGATGATAACTTATATGGTTTCTGTTGCCTGTATTTCGTAGCTTTCATGACTAGGTTTGGGGAAAAAAGGTTGAAAAACTCCTCAGATTCGCAGAGCTGTTTCTCTCATATTCTCAGAGCTGAAGCACGAGCAAATTACCATCCCTCTCTATCTCTCTCATCTTAGACACCCATATACAGTAATTATAATCATTTGAGAAATGAGGATCGTAGGATTGACGGGTGGGATTGCATCAGGGAAGAGTACGGTGTCCAATCTGTTCAAGGCCAGTGGCATCCCTGTTGTTGACGCCGACCTTGTCGCTCGTGTAACTTCTTCCCATCCTCTTCATTACATCGTTGCCTATATATATATGGATGTATGTATGTATGTATATGTATATTTATATCATTTGGTGTTATGTCAGGTGCATTGATTAGTATAACAAAACCCATATTCGGATCCATTTGGGGGAACAAAAGGGATTTTGCCTCTTGACTTTATTGGGTAAAATATACCAGACTGAAATGTGAAAGGCAATGTGATACAACAGTGCAAGAAATACAATGACTTACGGGGGTCTGTCATGTTTTATATATATATCTATCTGTGCGAAAAAAATTGACGAAAGAATTTTGACGGTTGTTCCTATAATGGCCCAAACTCAATGCAAAGAAATGGGTCTTTCATGCTTCTTTTTTTTTTTTTTTTTAATCTATATCTATTTGTGTGGAAAAAATTTACAAAACAATTTTGATGGTTGTTCCTTTGATGGCTAAAACCCAATGCAAAGCAAGTACTTTCAAGTAATAAATCATGCTTGGTGTGTTACGAAAATAAGCGTTGTTATTCACATTGGGTTTGGGTGCATTGCTTGAAGCAATGCCAGCTGATTTTGGTATAAGAAATGAACACATCCCTGGAGGTGCCGTAGCAGTGTCCACAACACTGCTCTCTTCACCTCTTCCTCCTTCTTCCTTTTCTCTTTTGTCCCATCTTCTCTGGGAACAACTTAACTTTGGGTTTTCAAAAATGGTACAAAGGGGTAACCTTTGGATGATGTATGTGATGTTAGGTGCTATAATATAATAATATAATAATATATAAAAATGAATTTTTTATTGATTTCGTGCCCCCATGTGTCATGTCTTAAATTTTGAGGACATGTTGTAACCATGTCATGTGTCTATGTCCACTAACAAGGATGCCTGTCAGAAGGTTAGTGGTGTTTTGGTGCATATGCATATTTATTGTCTTGTTATTGGTTTTCATTTCATTGACAATGTTTTCCTGTAATTTTGTTTAAAATATGGATAATGAGTTTGTTTGCAGGATGTATTAAAGAAAGGCACAGGTGGTTGGAAAAAGGTTGTTGCAGCATTTGGAGAGGATATCTTACAAGCGAATGGTGAAGTTGATAGGCCAAGGCTAGGCCAGATTGTGTTTTCTGATCCTGCAAAACGCCAGATTCTTAATCGGTATGCATAGTTAGCTTGCATTTGTATGTCTAATGGACGATTAACTTTTCCAATCCTTCATCTAGATTCTGGAATGTTCCCATTTTTTTCTTTTTATCTTTCCTTTTTTCCCCTTTAATATCACAATTTTACTGAGTTTATAATGTTTCAAGTTAATGGTCATTTTTATGATTTCATTAAACCACATCATCTGATTTTTCTAATTTATCTCTGGTAATGTCCATTTTTATATTATGGCTTCAATCTAGAGGATCAATCTGGGCCTTCAAACACTATGGAAAACTAAATAAAATGATTAAATTTCAATGTAAATAGGACCTTATTCAATTTTATTCTTTAATTCACTCATTATGCGTTTATGCCTGTTAATTCAGTGGCCATTTGAAGCATTGCTTCCTTTGGACATGAAATTTTACTCTTGAAGTTCCAATACTTTCAAGTTATGACTTTTCCAGATGAAATCTCAGGAATATCTTCTCTTTGTGTGGAGAAATGACTTATGTCAATGAATTACATATACATTGCCTTAAAATTTACCACAGTATTGGTAGCATATTATCAGAGAATAGCATTGCATTCCTGTAACAAAAGGGCATGTTACATCAGTTCTCAATTTTGTTTATTATGTTTTTGTAGGCTATTGGCTCCTTATATATCATCCGGTATTTTTTGGGAAATTTTGAAGCTATGGATGAAGGGGTTTAAGGTTATTGTTCTTGACGTCCCTTTGTTGTTTGAGGCCAAGATGGACAAGTGGACTAAGCCCATTATTGTTGTATGGGTTGATCCAGAAACACAACTTCAGCGACTCGTAGCAAGAGACAGTACATCCGAGGAGGATGCCAGAAACAGGATAAATGCTCAGCTTCCACTGGATTTGAAAAGGACTAAGGCAGACATAGTGATTGATAACACTGGATCACTAGAGGACTTGAATGAACAGTTTAGGAAGGTACTATTCCAGGTCACAAGGCCCTTGACATGGAGTGAATTCGGGCTTTCCAGACAGGGGGCCTTTTCAGTTCTTATTTCTGTTACTTTAGGCGTTCTTATATGCAGAAAAATTTATAACAGTAATGGTTTATAGCCTATTACGACCATGTCAAACTTTTAGTGCTTTAGATTTAGCTGTGTATTTCATCTCAAGTTCTCAACCTATATTTTATTGGAAAAGGAAGTTTTTCAGTTTTAAATGCTGTTATATCGATCAAAGCATATGTAACTCTGTGTTTCTTAGTCACTTGACGAATGACATTTTTTTTTGAACTTTTTTTAGTGAAGCTCTGTGCTAGATATTCTACTCAAGTTCCTAGGTTATGTTTCAGTTCAGAATCTTAATTAATTTGTCAAAAACCAAGCACTAGCTTTTTACGGATGTTAAGGAGGGCCATTTGGTGGTTTTAAGAGATGTATTCTATTGAAGTTAGGGAGCTTACTAACAGGGCAAGTACAATTAGAAGTTGGAAAGAAGTTTACAAGATGAGCAAAAAGGATCTCCAACAGGGCAAGTACAATTAGAGTTAAATATTGGTAAGAAAAAAACAAAATAAAAAACTGCATGAAGAGATATTAACATAATTAGGTATTGGGTGTTCTTTCATTAGTTTATTACCTGCAAGGATTGTTAACAACACCTTAACTATTTGTGGAGGGGGCATATGTTAGATTTTACAGCTGCACCAGTGAGAAATAATGAGTGTCTTATGCAAAGCTGAGCTTGAGTCCATTGATCATCTCTTGTTACATTGTAAGGCAGCAACTGAGCTTTGGACAAGCTGCTTGGCCATTTTTGGTATGCATTGGGTCTAGTCTGCAACTGTTCACCAAGTGCTGGCCTCGTGGAGTTGTAGGAGCACAAACAAGAGGAGCCAGGAAGTGTGGAGGACAGTTCCTCATGCAATCTTCTGGTCTATTTGGCAGGAAAGAAACAAAAGGACTTTTGAAGACCTTGAGTCCACTGTAGAACAACTAAAGAACACTTGTATAGGGCTGCTTTTTTGCTGGAGTAATCTGGAGTTTTTTGAAGACCGGATGAACTTCCAAATCTTTTTTGATTCCTTGGCTTTATAGCCCTCTCTTTTGGTTGCATTGGCTATACTTTTGGTATACTTCTGTACATGAGTTTCGGCCCTTTTTTGTGAATAAAATTACCTTTATAAAATAAATAATAATAATAATAATGAGAAGGCACACAAATTAAAAACTGAGAAATGGACTACATTTTTTTGAGTTGATCTAAGGGATTCGAGACAGCTGTTGTCGTTTCATTTTTTGTATCTTAAATCGCCAGGGATACTCAGTTCTTGTCCGAGCTTTCCAGTTGCAGACCCACCCTACTCCTTAGTATGAATTTATATCATTAGAAAAATTGTACTTTGCAAAGTTTGCAATAGAGCACAAAATTGTACTTTTTTTTGGGGCCATCTTTAAATAAGAATTCCCTTATGCCATGGGAGAATTACATGCTATGTAACATTTGCAGTATATCACAATCTTTTGATCCTCTTTGGTTCCTTAATAATAATTCCTCTGTTCTGCAATGCTTGAATTTCAAATTAAAGAGAGATCAATGTTACATCTGTAAACGCAGTATATTGTTTAAGGCTCAGGGGACCTCATAGTTTCAAATTTGGCAACTACTTGGAAAAATTTGGTTTTGGCGGGATGAATCAAATTGGTTGGAATTTTCATGCAAAAAATAAGCTGGTTGACTTTATGGAAATTTGGGCATTTTACTCCCAAAGTTTCAAGAAGTCGGAAATTTTGCCTGTCTGTATTTTACAAGCCATGTGGCATGTCTGATGCGCATGAGATGGAAATTTTTTTGAAATTTCAAATTAATTTTATAGTTATTTCCATGGAAGTGGTGATCTCCACAGAGGTAGTTTTACTTGATCAGGGAAGAAAAAAAATACTCCCCAGAGCTAGTTTCCTTGAGAATGGGTTCCTCTCTCACTCACAGACACTATGAATGTAAAAGGTTCCCCTGAGATCATTCACAATGATCCTAGTTATCCAGTGGCAAAAGTTTATGTAGAAATCATCAATCACATCTGGAGGTAACAAGTCAAGCTGGTGGATTTTAAATTGACTTTCATCTCCTCAGCTTGTTGCACCTCTCTTATCAGTGATCTTTCTTTTCAATGTCTCTAGCACTCTATGTTTGTGAAACCAGTAAGTTTTCGTTCTCTACATGTTTAGCCATTCTTAAGATTTATAAAGTTGCACTTTTATCTCTCGTCTTTGGTTTGATCTGTTCGCGTTTGCAGGAAAAGAAGACATCACAATGAGGATTGGCTTTAAAATTGTTACCGTGAAGATCTTGTTAATTGTATCCACTTAAGAGTAGCCTAGCTTTGTACTTCTTTTTTATGCTTGCGCTCTACGTTGTGAGTGGGAGCACATGTTAGAATACCTTGGTTGAATGCAACCGTTGTCATTGCATCTGCAATAGATTAAAGTTCTGTGCAAATATGCCTGGAATTGATGGTAAGATTTTTCTAAGTCGTAAGGTTGCCTGTCATATATATTCAATCTCTATAAGTCTATATACTTGAAAATTTATTGCTTTCTTTATGGCTACTGCTTCAAATGGTTAAATGCAAAGACAAACCTGCTGCTTGTTCCATGTGAGCTTTGTCCATGATCATTGAACCTTTTAATCTTCATATGCTCGATATATTTACTGCTTTATCATGTCTAATGCTTCAATTGGCAATACTCAAACCTGGAACTAAGCTGTCTGATGTGAACCTTTTGTGTTTCCATTGAAAAGTGCTGGTGTGGTCCAGTTGTAAGTGAACCAAGTCCAGGATATGTTCCATATTAATTTTATTGTAGCCATCAAACTTTATTGATTTCTTTTTGAGAGTGGACGTCTTTCTAATAATGTTAACTCAGAACAAACATTTTATTTCTTTATTTTATTCTCTGGTTATTTGAGAAAGAATATAAAGCAAGAACTGCAATGGATGCTAACTGTGATGACAAATCACTCCAGCTCTAAAAGGCCAGCAAATCCATTGGCTTATAGAAAGTCAGAGATGAGTTATCAGTTCATCAAGTATTATATGCTGTTTTAGATATATTATGATGGTGACTTCTTTCATGGTTTTGTAATTCTATCTCCGATGCTAAAGCACTTGGAAAATAAAAAGTGCTACCATTGTTTAGGGGCAATCCTTTTGGTTTCTTGTTATTTGATTTAAAATGTCCACTATCACCTTTTGTATATTTTTGTTTTTCCTTTTGATCTATATAGACACACTTGATTTATAAATAAACTTTCCTGGCAAGTATCACTAAAAGCTGTCTTCTTGATAAAGTTGTTTAGTCCTACAGAAGATGAAAGTTGGGAAGTTATTTACAACAGTACGTTTAATTTTTATCATGCAGAGAAGTGTTCATTATACCCTCATTCTTTAAGCAACATTTGGTCATGCAAATGATTAAAGGAGGGTTAGGCATGCCACGCCATGGTACAAAGGCACCCCACAATACTATTGATTTGGCCTACCATGAATGACTTCCAAACAAACTGAAGACACCATAAGAGATAGGATCTGCATCTGAGGTATATTGCCCCTCATATGTCTAATGGCCACATTATGTGTTATATATATATATATATATATATACATATACTTGTAGTGTTATTCTTTTAAGTTTTAACTTATAGGGGACTTGGGGGTGTATTCGTGAATCAGATGGCTCCACTTTATCAAGTTTTGTCTGTTTTACAGATTTTTGATTAAGTCACAACTCACAACTAATTATTATGTGATATTGAACTTATTAGATTGATGATAGGTCAGTTTGCCAAATTATTTGCTGAAATTGTGGTTCATACTTTCCTTGAATTTTTATATAGTGGCTAAAATTGGAATATTATATTAGGTTAATGTGGTGTAGGTGTATCAAAATGGCAGAAAGTTGAAGTGGCTATACGCCTGTACACTAAGGTTATGGATAGATTGGGAAATATGTAACATGACTTGCCAACCACTTTGACCCTTTTAGTTTCATTGCTCTCTTTAGTGGTTTTCATAGACTAGGCTCTTGCTGGTTGGGATTTATCTAACAGATTATGATTTGTGGGGGCTTATGTCAGGATCTCATTAGTTCTGAGAGGTCATCTCTTTCTCAATATGACACCTAAGCATGGGGCCTTGGATTTTTGTTGCATTTATCTTTCATGGTCCTAGGTAAGTAATAAAATAAAATAAAAAAATCCAACCCTCCCCCTCTCACATTATTTCCCATGAACAAATATAGGCCACTAGCCTTTATTTGCTAAATATATATAATAATAGCTAACTGATGTCTCAGTAAAATAGGAAGCTTTGCTTTAGAGGGAAAGATGGGATTAGTGTTGTGTCTTGTCTCTGCTTGTTAATCTTTCATGTACAACTTTCTTTGTTATGTCCCCACCCCCCAAAAGAAAAAAATGAAAAAAAGATCAATTCGTCTAATTATTATGTGCTTGGTAGCTGTCCAAAGTTCCATCAAAAGTGAAGCCAAAGCAATGCCAAGGCCAAGATTAACAAGCAAAAGCCATTTGTATATCTTTTCTCCCCAATTTTACAGAAACCCTACCGAAAACCACCTACAGTTATTTTTCTTCAAAATAGACATTGATGACCTGATTATATTTATATTTTTACCTACTATGTTGTTACGACGACATGGGTTTAAATCTACTTGATGTAAAAAAACATTAAATAAAAATAATAAATAAATAAATAAATACCTGATAATTAGATAGTGTCTAGTCCAGGTTGCACATGTCTAAACAACACTGGTATACAACATTGAAGTCCCCCCAATTAACCCCTTAAAGAAAAAGCAATAGAAGAACCCAAACTCCATATAAATGCCCTTTTTCATACGAATGTCAAGTTTCAAACACTAACCTCTCTCATATTAGAATGGGAGAGATATCACCGAGTTTAGAAGGCTGGTGGTTACAACAATAAAAGCTTTAAAAAAAAGGTCTTGATTATTTTGGTTTAATATAATATATAAGGAGATGATTGAGGGTAGACCATTTGGATCATCCAGGACAGATCGTATGGCTGGGAGCTGTGCGTACATGTCTTTCACAGATATACGCGTGTTTGCCATGCATAACTCCCAACCATGCGATTTCATTCGGGACGATCCACACGTGATCATTTCCGTATATATACATAACTTAGCATCAATTGAGAGAGAAAAATTGGATAGGTTTTGTACTTCTACCTCAATGGAGTAGTGAGATATCCAGGCTGATGATGACTGTGGTTCAATCCTATGTGAGCTTGTGAATCTGTCAGAAGGTGATTGGTTTTAATTTAAGGGAGTTTCAACACTAGGCTTTGAGCAGTGCCTTTTTCTTTTCTTTTCCTTTCTTTCTTTTTTTTCTTTTTTCCTTTTTCTTTTTTTTTCCTTTTTTGTGTGTAGTTGGAATCACTGTGCTTGAATGCGTTTGTTACGTCTAAATAATTCAAATCCTGCCCCCTTCCCCACTTTTCTTTCTTTCTCCTCTAAATTTCATCTTAAGAACCATTCCTTTGTTCCATCTAGTGTGCATCTCTTGCCAAAGCTGTCACTTTAGTAATAGTAAACTATAAGAATTTATTATATATATCAAGAGAAGTCACATGATTTGCATATAATCTTGTTTCTCTTTTAAGTCATGTTACTCTCTTATGTGCCACAGAGTCATGGACGTACTGGTTTACTCCATGCAAAGTGAATTCGTACCTTCTACAATTCTACAATCTTATAGGTAGGGTTTTTTTTTATTTTTTATTTTTTATTTTTTATTTATGATTGTACTTAGAATCATATATTCTCTAATTTGAACTAATGTTTAAGAGTCCTACTAGGTATAGTGAATAAATTGATTAATTTCACCCTCCATCTCATGTAAATTTTACAATCTTTTTCATGCTCAAAACAAGAAAGAATTCAACTTTTCTATCAAGTCTACTATGCCATTGTCACAGTCAGTTTGCAAGAAGAGCAAGTGAACTTATCAGATATTGTTAGGATTTTTTAGTAGTTAATCCCATCTTAAAAATATAAATTTCAAAAATAAATTATTAGAGAATTAAAGAGATATGACATTCAAGAGAATATACTCATAGTAGTCCGGTGCAGACATGAAGTAGCTTTCACACCGAAAGTAAGCTCTCCCTCCCTCTCTCTCTCTCTCTCTCTCTCTCTCTCTTCTTCGACTTTTTACTTCCATCTTACTCATTTCTTCCTCTTAAAACTTCTGGACACACACTCGAAGCTCTCCTCTCCTTTCTTTGCACTCTATAAACCTTCATCTCTCTCTCTTTTTTCCCCCTCCCTCCCTCTCTCTCTCTCTCTCTCTCTCTCTCTCTTCTAGTGTGCCTGAGATGGCAGCAACCCCAGCAGAAGGTACTCCAGAACCTTTAAAATACCAGGTAAATTCGGTTTTTCTATGTGGTTCTTATCTCTTTTTTCATTCAATCATCAATTTTTTAAAACTTTCGACATCCATTTCCGCTGTGTTATACAGACATGGATCTTGAAAGTCTCAATCCACTGTGAAGGCTGCAAGAAGAAGGTCAAGAAAGTCCTTCATAGCATCGATGGTACCACCAAACTCTCTCTCTCTCTCTCTCTCTCTCTCTCTCTCTACATGAATATTTATATATATCTGTCTATGTTACTATATATGTACATGTACTAAAGTTTTTTTATTTTCTTAATTTTCAGGTGTTTATAAAACAGAGATTGATTCTCAGCAACAGAAGGTTAAAGTGACTGGTAATGTAGATGCAGAGACTCTTATCAAGAAGTTGATGAAGACAGGTAAAAATGCAGAGCTTTGGCCAGAAATGTCTGAGAAAAAGGCTGGGAAATCGAAGAAAAAGGGGAAACAAAATGGTGCCAAAAATGGCGAGAAATCCGGTGAGGATGATCAGAAGAGTTCAGAAGAACCAGATGAGGCAGTTGGTGATGATCAGTCAGCTGTGACGGACGAAAAGGATAGTGAAAGTGAGGAGGCTGCTGAGAAAAATAGTGGTGGCAATGGGGGTAAAAAAAAGAGAAATAGACGGAAAAAGGGTAAATCTAATAATGGTGGTGGTGAAAACTCCGGCGACGCACCTAATTGGCCTCAAATGGCTAATCCAGGCCCAGCTCCACAGCCTCCACATATGGCCTCCATGGATCTCATCCCTACACATCAGCATAGTTACTCGTATCCACCGATGTACCATTCACCTCCAGTATATGCAGTGAGCTACAATACAGTGGCACATCCTAGCACTAATGCTTCATATTATACCCCGCCAATGTATGGTCATACCTACTCACACCAGGAAACTTACCCGCCAGCTCCATCTTTCGACCCAATCACTGATGATGATGATGAAATTGGATGCTCAATCATGTGACACTTGTTGGGGTATATGTAGCCTTTACTAGTATATATGTATTGGACTGGGGAAAGGAGGGGTTAATTTTATAAGATGCACGTAGAAAATGAAAATTACTGTGAATCTAGGAATAAATAAAAGGGTTGTTTTGGGGTTTTGAGGGTCTACGATAAGTTGTCTCCATTTAGCTTTGCTTTGTTCACTACTTTGGTTTTACTTAAGCAGGTCTAGCCTAGTAGTGTTTGGTTGTGCTTGTAGGACCTGAAAACCTCCCATTACCTCTCTCTTATGTGTAAAGGAGATTTTTGTTAATTTATAAAAAAGATCGATGGAAGATGGCTAGGGTTTTCTATTTAGAAAGCAACCTCATTTCTGGTTAAATTTTGCTTCTGTAGATTGTAGATGTCTTTTGCTTTTAAAGTGATTGAGGGATATTAGTAGACTCCCACTTTGAACGTACAGAAAGCTTGTTTGTCTGGTTTTTTGTAGCTTTCTTTTATCATTGAACTGGACAGTGGGGGGCCTATATGTGAGATACTCCTTTTGACAGTTGTTTTAGTTGTGATTTGTGAAATTTTGGTTTTCAAAAGTTGGTGGTGATTGTGTGGCACCAAAAGAAAAGGTGGTGTTAGTTGAATACTACATAGGATTTGGGTAAACCCTGAAGTCCTAAACCCTACTTAGGTTAGGTTATACGGAGTATTACCAAAACCTCCTTGCATGTTTTTTTTTTTTTTTTTTTTCTTTTTGGGTGCAAATAAATTGTGTTAAATTGTTTACACAATTCCGGGCCGGGTCTCCTTGCATGTTTTGGCCATGCAGGCAAGCATATATCTATTTGAAATTTGATGGGGAACAGAGACAGTGCTTGGCAAGTAATCAGTGAGGAGGAACCCCTTCAAATTTAGAGTTGGCTATGCCTAGGAGAGCATTTTAATCATTTTTTTCGTTTAATATTTAAAAATTGCGATGCTTTAAATAACAAAAATAATAGTTAATTAAAAAAATGCTGCACTTGACGAGCTTAGAATTTGGCATGAGTGAGGAAGTTTCTCCTCACCTGTGAGTTAACAATTATTAGTATTATTCATTCGATGGGCTTATTAATCAAGGTTGACAGAGATGAAAATTGAAATAAGCTTTGCTTCAACGAATTATTATTATTATCAAGTCAAACCTTAAAGCCCGATTAATTATCAGTTGAATTAATGAAGCTAAACTGATACCATCCACCATGTACATTAATAGCTTGTTATCCATAGCAGTATATCCATAGTGGATCATTCCCCCTTTCCATATCAAGAGAATGAGAATATGTTGACTACCTGTCCTTTCCACATATTCTTCATCAAAACTAGAAACCCCATAGCCTTAGAACTTACCAACTCCTCCATCAGTTCATCTATTTGAAATTCTAGAAAGCTCTGTGGTTTTATTTCCTTTGTCACGTGACCTCACGTGGCAGAAGGTGACTTAACATTACCCATCAACTTTATATCAACTTAAACTATCAATAAGAAAAAGCTGATAAAAGCTTTAATTATATGCACCCTTTACATGGAAAGATTTTGGAATGATATGATCTCTTGGGGCCCTCTTATTGGAGTATGATCTTAAAGAATCTGAAAAAAGAACTACTTTTCTTTACCAATGGTCTCCCATCTTTAATAATTAAAATTGTCCTATTCTTTTTGGGAAAATTGCCTGTGCCATTGCCCTTCATTCCATCAATCATGCTTTCAGAATCCCCCATGTAGCTTTGCTCTCAAATTCAGGGGTGCCACGTTCGATTGTGGTACTGGTAGAGAGCCATTGCATGGTGATATTTCCCCAGTGCTAATATATATAACAACACAAATAAATAATCTATACTTTATATAAACACTAATTTTCTTTAGGCGGGATAATCAATACTAGACTACTGACTGGTGAGGAGAAACTTCTTCTGGTCAACAATGTGCCAAATTTTGAGCTCTTCATGTGTAGATAAGTATGTTGTTCAAGAAATCTTTTAATCTCAATTATTTCATTCATTTATAGAAAAATTCTTTGATAATATTAAAACGTCATGAGGAACATGTTCATCTACATATGACGAGATTAGAATATGAAACGTCACCGGTCAATTAGTGTCATAGCCAAGTATTATCTTTTTCAATCTTTCTGAAGATTGAGGGAGTGATAGCCAACGGGCTAAAGGAAAGAGAAAATATCGTGGACTTCATATTGACATAAAAAGTGAAATTCATTGGGACCATATTTGAACAGTATTCATAATAAAAGCAAAAGACTGAAAAGAATGGAAAGAAGAATCTTAGTCCGAAAGCAAATACATCTCACAATATGTTCACTCTATGATTAATTGAAAAGATAAAAGATTTGTCTAGAAGTGACTTCAAGTAGGAATAACTTTGAGCGGTTTCGAGAGTGTTCCAATGCATTGGGTACATTTGGGGACAAGAAATCGGGTTTTTTTTGGGTAAGGGGCCTTTTGCAAGGACAGACACAAAACTCAAAGACGTGTGCTCATAAAAATAAATGGGACTGGCATGTTGGGCACGACGTGTACGTTCAGGTATTTTTCATTGCTACAATGCTACCATTATGCTGTCCAAATTCCAAACTAATCCTAATTCCTATGAAACAGGGAGATCAAATTAGGAGAGGTATGTAATCAGTTACTTCCCCAATCGGTGGGGATCTCCATTTAGTGGCTTTGAATGGCTAGGAAAAGAAATCAAATATCTCTGGCAATGTGGCTGCCCTAAAAGTAGTGTAATTGGCCACAATAGGTGGTCAAGGAGGACATTTTAGTCATTTAAGCATTTTAATAAGACAGTAAAGGGAGGGTCTTAAACTGCAATAATGACCCATGGTTGGTGGAGATTTAAGAAGAAGTTAAAGATAGCACAACAATAACAATTTTTTTTTTTATTTTTTTGCTAAGCAACAAAGTGTCTGAACTGTCAGAATCCAACTAATTTCTGCTCTCCACGCGAGCTACCGTCCCATGAAATGGTTTAACGTCCAAGTCTAATAATCCTGATTGGTGACTAACCAAAAAAGATCAATTGATTTCGAATCCGAGATGTCTAAATTTATAATTCACCCTTTTACCACCAGACCAACTCCCGTTAGTTCACAAGAATAACATTGAGAACAGCAAAAGTAGCACATTGGTAACTATTCGCTTGATATCTTGGCTATGTCCTCTGTTCTAGTCAAAGGTCACATGTTGAACAGACATGTCCCACTAAGGAGGGACCATGGGGGCTCATTATAGAAGTATGGAATCGATTTATTTCCTTCATTAAAAAGCTCATAGACAAATAATTTCGTGCCACATGTCCAACTAGTCGATAGACTTTTGACATGGACCAAAAGGTGCACAGTTTTCTTTTATTACTTCTTTTAATAAATAAAAATAATATAAAGTTGGTGGGTAATTTTATTATTCATTCCTCTTTAACTGTGTTTCAGCCTCATTTATCAGTCCAGCAATTGGTAGGGTGGACCCTCGAATTGACATTTTAAAAAAAAAGAAAAGGGTACATGTTTCATTTTATACAATGTAAAAGGCTACCAAAAATTGTCTCATTATCTCGAAAAAAAAAAAAAAAAAAAAAGCTACTGAAAATTGTACATCCTAATCCTTAATTTAGTTCTCACCCCTAATTTTTTATAGTTTGTGAATCAAGTTTTTAATTCATAACATCTCTCTTTTTTTTCTTTTTTTTTTCTTTTAAAGTAGAGAAAAGAAAAGAAAAAGAAAAATAAGATTGGGAGAGATGTAGCTTGTGGAAGACTCTTTTCTGACCTTGAAGCCTTTAGAAGCCATGGGGATTGGTCAGTCTTACAGGCCGTACTAGGTCAAAATGAGCTAAAAATTTCGAGTTTATCCCAGCTTGAATCTAAAACAGGTTTATAGAATTGGGTCTTTCTTACAGGCCGAACTAGGTCAAGATGTGCTCAAATTTCAAGTTTAGCCCAGCTTAAATCTTAACTTAGGTTTAAAAAGCTAACTTTCTTACAGGCCTGTAAAGCGAGGCTAAGCCCGATTGAAAGTAGGCAGATTAGAGGCCATCACTGAAACTATTGGTACTACTCCATGATGATGGGATTTGAACCCAACCTTCCTCTAAGTTAAGCCTTCTCTTAGAGGCCGGCAAAGCTGGGCCAATTCATTTCGTACACGACAACCGAGTTAGAGTGTAGGTAGGTAAATGTTATTTGTATAATTAATTTAGAAAAACACTTCCATAACACTTTGTCATTGCTTTTGTAATGCAATATTTGGACATGCAAACTTATGAGATTCTTTTATTAGACATTTGTTCATGCGTCCAAATGTTCGTTATTGTAAAATGTAGAATGTAATAACGAACTACCATGTTAGTCGAACTCTTTAATTTATTGTATCAAAAGTGACTATTAGAATTGGACTGGGTTTAGGCCTGTAAGAAGATGTTTGTGATAGGTTAAGGCGACAAGCTCAACAAATTATCGCTTAACAAGCTCATGCCCACAAGTATTGATTCCTGATAGTGAATATGAATATGAATAATAGAAGCGCGTTTCCTTTTGACTGCATATTTGTTTTATATGGAGAAGGGCATGTCTTAAAATAAATTCTTCTAGAGTGAATATGTGTCGTATTCACAAGAAGAAGGCCCATAATTCGTCGGTCATGATTAACGATGGCGCTTCTTTATGAATAATCAAGAAGCTAGACCATGGTATGGCGATTGCGACGACCTATAGGAATCGGATTCTATTCGGCCATCATGGCCGGCCACAAGTGGATTGTACATTCTAGCATCTTTGTTTATACGGTCACCAAAAGAGATATGCTTATGTTCTTTGATTCTGATCGATATCTTCGGCATGTTGCCCATTTCTGGAATTTGAATCCCCTCTAAAGAAAATTGGAATTTGGAAAGCCATCAAAGAAATTTTGATGTGGAACGCACATTGCGGAAAAATAAAAAAGAATTAATGAAGAACATTGTTGTAATAGGCACGTGAAAGAGCATTGCTCCATGTCATTAGGAAGCTGGGTTTACTCTTTCTAAATGTTTGCGTAAGGAAGGCAACAGGGTATCTTGGCAATGGGCCTCCTGAGTCTTGACCCCAAAGTCCCTCGGGAACGGCTTATTGCAACCCTACATTCTTATCACCCCACCCCTATCCTTTAGGTTTTTAAGATTTTATGCAAAATATAAAAGGTTTTATGAAAACCGGGCGTGATGCCTATTAGAAAATATCGTTTTGAACAACTTTGTAGAAAAAAGTTTTTCTTAAATCTATCGTTTAAATATACTTTTTAGCCATCTATAGCATTTATTTCATTTTTTGCCAAAAAGTCTACCTAAACGATAGACTTTGGAAAAACTTTCTTTTGCAAAGTTGTTCAAAATGATGTTTTCTAGTGGACTAAGCGATCGGTTTTTGCAAAAACCTTTTATATTTTTCATGAAATCTTAAAAACCAAAAAGAAAGGGGTGGGGTTATAAGAATGTGGGGTTGCCATAGCCGTTCCCAAGTCCCAAACCCAATATGGGTTTAATTATTTTAATCTGATTATTATTATTTTTGTGTGGAAACATAGCAGAGGACCAGGTTTATAGATGACAAATCTCTTTCCCATCATAAATATTTTGCTAGACAACATTAAATAAAATTTTTTACTTTGTTAATTAATTGCTTTGGGGAATGTGCTCTATTCTAATTCCAAAAAAAACCATCCTTGCAGGATTGGTTGAGAGGTCAGGACCTGAGTGTGCTCCTCAGAGGTTATCATTTCAACTCATCAGCAGAGATCGTTGTTTGTGTGGGTATAAGACATCTCACACAAATCGTTAGGGGAATAGTCTGGGCCGAAACCTCGGCGAAAGTAAGACTTACGATACCCCTAATAGTTAATAAAAAATAATAATAATAATTCCAAAAAAAGCCCAAGACATTCTAGTTTCACAAATGTAAGCTTAGAAATTGCATCAAAGTTTGGAAGCAAGAGAAAACGAATGCTACAAGTACATATATACGATCCTCAACACCTTGAAATTTTATTCGCAAAATTTAGTGTAGGAATCATTAACTCCAAGTATTCAACTTTTAGAGAATCGTTGCCAATGTGTAACCCACTAACCCTCAAAATTCCCAATCAAGCTAGCACTAAACTTGCCTTATGGTATGGAATATGTTAAAAGTGGTTTTTAAAAGCCACTTAAGTGGAAATTTTTTTAAAGAAGCTTGACTTATTTGTTTATTGTTCTGCTCTTTCCTTTTTAAAAAAAATAAAAACTTATCTTTTAATTTATTGTCTAGTCATAGCCCATTGCAATCAAAACCCAACTTACCCAACCAATAAAGAAAAATATAAATAGACAATAAGTCAATAATACACATAATTTAGATCAGTTGGGTCACCATATCAACTATTAAGCTAACCTGTCATCCACAACCATGACGAATCTCCACTATCTAAACAGGAGTATGGGGGTGGGGGGCCTGCTACCCACTTGGAATTTGGCCACGTGAGCAAAACCCCTATACACACCCTCCAGCCCCTTCTCTATAAATTCCCATGCAAGGCCCCTCTCTGGGTCCAATATCTTAGCCTACTAAAAATATTTCTAAGGATGAAATCCGAACACTTCTCTGGGGGTAGTCCTCTGATCCATGAATCAAAGAGGACAGTAGGAGAAATGCTCAAGCAGGCTTACGAGACGGCCATGGCTTGGAATGGGGCTCCCAACGGACGTGGTCTTCCAATTTCCAAGGAAATTGAGAGACGAAAACGGAGTTTTGGTGCAGAAGACCCTATTAGAACTATAATCTTCTTGGGATCGTGGAGTCACACATAGGGTTTGAATCAGTTAGAATAAAAAGATCTCAATCGGATTGAAACCATCAACAAAAATGTAAAAAATTGTCCAAAAAAAATTTGTATATGTTGCATGGCTAGCTGATGATTTATGTCATATATATATATATATATAGGCCTGGCCTATCAGTGTGATAATCCAATATATATATGTATGTATCACCAAGATATCAAGAACTTTGTAATGAGTTTGTTATCTTTGATTCATATGGAAGAAAGCTTCTAGGTGGGAAAAAAAAAATATTCCAAAGCAATGATTTGGTATCTTCTTTTGTTCTACAATGTAATAATATTAGCGCTGAACACGGCGGAATGATGTCGGAAGTCCATTGCTTATGGTCTTGCGATATGGCAATAAGATAAATATATTTTTAATCCTTGGTGATTTCTTTCTCTCATTTTGTATGTAATAATATTATTGGTCATGACTCATGTGATATAATATTGTTACGCGGCCTATATGATTGGAAGCACAATTTTTGGTTGCTTGAAATGAAATAGAAAAAATAAAAATAAAACGTAATAAGCACAATTTTTAGAAAATATGTCTCTCGAGACTCCTCAAAGCCATATATCTAATCTACTAAAATTATTCAAACAACAACGTAATGCAAATAGAATTCTTATCGAGGCCTTCTTCGCTACATTCATTTGAAACTAAAAGACTCCCTTGGCCTCATCAATGTTAACGTTGCCTTTGTCCCTAGCTTTGGTGTTCAAATATGTTTGTATATTATTTTAATTAATCAAATCATTTAGCTTTCTCATTTTTCTTGTAAGGTAAGTAACATTTCTCCCTTTCTTATAAAAAGTGGTTCAGGATTGGCGACTTGAGTTTGCTTGATTTGACAAAGGACAAAGGACAAAGGAATTTGCTAGGTTATCAAAAATAGGCAAAAGAATTTGCTAGGCGGAACAAATTTGGTACTCCTATAATTTTCCTTAACAAAAAATAAGGTGAATTTTTAATGGAGACTTTTGTCACAAGTCCTTAAGGTTGAACTTGTCTTATGGGAATATATGCACAGTTTTGGTAGGGGAAAAGGAAAAAGGAAAAGGGATTTCTTTTAATTTTTATTTTTTTAAAAAAAGGAAGAAAGAAGGATCCGGCTTTTGAGCCCGATATTGAATCCATTGACCCAGCTGCTGGCCAGGTCAATCCCCCTAAAATTCGGGTCTGAAAAGTTGTAGGGAAACCAAGATTAGGGATTCGGATTTGGTGCAGTAGCACCTCTTTTACTGCACCATACTGCACCATGCAGTAGCCGTTGAGATCGCGACACATGACAAGTGGAGGCAATGGACGGCTGTGGTCCAAAACACACAAAACGCTAGTCGTTTAAGAGGGACTCAGCAACATTAACGCCGTGAGGCGTTAACGCTTCATGGGCATTAGATCTGTAAAAAAAGAGAGAAAAAAAAGGGGTTTTTGCTTTCATGATCGATCCACCGGTGCAGACCTACCAGCATAGCCACCGCCATCACCACGACCTTCCAAAGCCCAGTCGTTCTAGATCTGAGCATTTACGCCTTCAACACTTGCAGCTGCAACTCTTGCTTCTCGTTGCTGCAATTTTCAACACGAGAGGGAGGGAGGGGGAGAGAGAGAGAGAGTGAATGAGATGGGAGGGTATGGTGGGTAGCTGAAGAAAAAAAAGACGGTTGAAGTTGAGGGAAAAAAAAAAAAAAAAAAAAGGAAGAAGAGAAGAGGGCCGTCGACTCGCCGGCGTCGGAGATGGTGGGTTGCTGAAGTTGTAGTACCCGGTGTCAATTTCTAAGCCACGCCGTCGGGTGATGTAGCCGATCCGATCACCGCCAAATCCCTGGTATGAAAACCCAAACCCCAACGTTAAGCACAGATCCGAAGCAACTCAAATCAGATCTTGTATTTTTACCAAAAAGAAAATAAGGTAAGACATACCTACTGAAGGTTGAAGACCATCGGCGGGACTGAGGTAGTCGGCCGGCGAGCACCGTGCCCACGTGCGATAATCTTACGAGGATCACGTGCTCGCTCCCCCACCACCATCAATGTCGGCCAGAATTGCAGGGAATGATGGGTTTTGATCTCGCAAACCCTCGATTTGGTGTTGGGTTGCTGGATTCGAACGTCGCCTGCCGTTTCCAGCCACCGTCAATAACTCCGGTGATCCTCTCTCGATCCGATCTGTCTCGCACACCCCTTTCTCGCTCGTCTGGTCTCTGTCTTCGAAGTGGGTTCACGTCGGCGCCTCATCGGCGAAGGACGTCCACTAGAGAAACGCAGTCCTAACGCCGTGAGTTATTGAGTTCCTCATTAAACGGCTGTGTTTGGAGTCGTTCCAGTCACCAGCCATCCATTCCACCCCCACTTACCACGTGGCAAGATCTCAATGATTACTGCAGCGTGCAGTAAAAGGTTCCTACTGCACCAAATCCCGATCCCGTGCTGCGTGCGTGCCTCCGGGGTTGGTGAATTTCGGATTGTGTGGTCTGCGATTCTGTTACAAAGGTCAGAGAAGTAGGTGTCTCTGGGCTCTCTCTCTGTTGGAAGACTTGTCCATCGGCAATGGCATCACCGTCGGATCATCAGGCTACCATCATCGACGGCAAAGCTATCGCCCACACGATTCGATCAGAAATCGCCGATGAAGTTCGCCATCTCTCTCAGAAATACGGCAAGGTTGTCCTCTCTCTCTCTCTCTGTATATATATATATATATATATCTAGGGCTTGGCAAGATGATTTATGTTACTTCATGTTTAGAACAATTTGGAGCATGAATTGACTTAATGGCTAGAGTCTATTTTCATCATGCGAACAAGTTCCTGGCAAGTGGATCTCTTGTTTAGTAGAGCCCAGCAATTAGGGGTTTTTATTTATTTATTATTTATTTTATTTTTTAAATGCAATACTCAATTCGAATTAGCAAATACACCCAAATTGCAGTCATTGCATGTTTGAAATCGCCTCTATGCTTGATCATAGTTGTCATGGTGTAGTGGTGACTTGTGGCTACTATAGAGGGGGCGACGTATGTTCAATTATGCTTGATTATAACATATGGCACAAGACTTGAGTAACATTTTGGAGTGGGAGTTAATGATGGGCCAATTATTTAGGGCCCGTTTGGGCATTTGAATGGAAGTTAAACAATTATAGTGTATTTTACACAGTATTTAAGGCATAAATCCATCATCTTGAATTAGACTATTTAAAAATGTTGGAATCATCACCATCATTGAAGTTATAGGATCAATTCTAGAAATTCATAAAATGCCTCTATTTTAAATTTCCACTCTCATTTGTGATGATGGTCATTATTTTCCTGAATTTTCCCATTCAAGTTGATGGATTTGTGCTTTCAGTGCTATGTACTGCCTCCATCCCATTAAGATAAGCCATTTTTGCCACTTTTTTTCTCCCAAAATATTTGTCCACTTTGAAAAGTCGAATCACAATTTTTTGAAGTTTCCTATACTATCCTTTGTTATTTCAATATTTACTTTCAACACAAAACCCAATACAAAAAAGGTGAGAGCATTTTTAGAAAAATGAAATTTAATAAATGACAAGTCAATGCAATGATGACATTTTCTTAAATTCCGTGTTTTGTCAAACATGGTCTATCTTTATGGGACGGAGGGAGTAAAATAGACAATAATTGTTTAACTTCCATTCGAATGCCCAAACTGGCCCTTACTGAATTAGCCCTACGGGTTCTTGTATGGAGTGTTGGAATCATTGGACATGCTGTTAAAGCAGTGATTTTTGAGCTCTTCACCATATATATAGCCTTTTTTTGGTTGTAGTCCATCATATAAAATTATATTTTTAGTGGAATTATATTATTCACTTTGTAATTTTTATAGACCATATATTGATTGTTCATAAATTTAACTCCCACAAAGGTAACAACTCAAGAATGAATTGGCCACTGTAACTAATATGCATCATAAAGTTGAGCTGATCTTGATCCAACTTCTGTATATCATGTGTTTAAACCGTGCAACTAAATAAGCTAAAATTCATTTCTTAAACACCTGATCTATGCTTTGTAACCACATATTAGATTGAAATCTGATTGAAAAAATATAGAATTTCATAGATAATTTTCTATAAATGATGAACTAACATCATGCATCTTTTCCTTTATTTAAACAAATTAATTGTCAAATGTAGAGTTTTATCAATCCTCCAAGATTGCCCTATTGTATATTTTTGAAAAGCATGTTATGAAGCATGCATCTAGAGTTTACTTTAAAAGTTGTACTAGACTGAGTTCTTATTATAAGATGTTAGTGTTTGATGGTAAATTATACTGTGGGAGTTGTAATATGTCTTTCACTTGATCTATGACAGATTATATTGTTGGAGTTGTAAGACTTTTGCACTTGATTTGTTCAGGTTCCTGGACTGGCTGTAGTCATTGTAGGCAATAGGAAGGATTCTCAAAGCTATGTGAATATGAAGAGAAAGGCATGTGCTGAAGTTGGTATTAAGTCCTTTGATGTGGATCTCCCAGAGCAAGTATCAGAAGCTGAGGTGATCAGCAAGGTCCATGAGTTGAATGCACATCCTGATGTACACGGTTGGTTGGATATAATGGTTCTTATGTAAAATTTTCCTTTTTAAATTGATTTCTTCTTCTACAACCTTCTTAATCAGTCTGCTTTATACACATTCTTAAGCAAAATGAGCTTCAACGTGTATAATCACAAATTTAATTGGATTTTATGGAAGCTTTACCCCAAAATTTTATGGTTTTTTTAGTTTTGCAATTGATTTCTCAAACACCTGTAACCACTAACCAGAGATATAAAGAAGCAATTTTTTGGAAATTCAAAAAAATGTTGGGCTGGGTTAGTGGGGTTGGGTTTGGGACTGCTACCTTTTGACCCCTTTGGCCCTGCCAATGAGTGGGATTTGATGAAAACTATGTAAAGTTACTGTTTTGTTTTTTTCTTAATTCCGAAGAAACAAACATTTTGGATATTAACAACTTTTAAATATAAGTACGCAAAATCTTTTGGTCATTGACATCAACATTTCTCTTCATATTTATTCTTGTAATCATTAAAGGCCATGTTTGTTAAATTGTCAGGTATATTGGTTCAGCTACCGTTGCCGAAGCACATAAATGAAGAGAATGTCTTAAGTCAAATCAGCATTGAGAAGGATGTAGATGGCTTTCATCCTTTGAACATTGGCAAGCTTGCTATGAAAGGCAGAGAACCTCTATTCCTTCCTTGCACACCTAAGGCAATATACTTAGTCTTGAAACACTATGGATAGGTTTTACTAAAAATCTTTACTCTTGCTATTTATTGTGCAAAACAAGCGACCTTTGTTCAAGTAATCTATGTATGTTTGTTAGCTAAGAGTATCCTTTATGTTGTAAATAGCATTTTGTTCTTTTCTGAGATGGTGTTTTCTTAACAGGGTTGTCTTGAACTTCTATCAAGAAGTGGTGTAAGTACAAAGGGAAAGAAGGCAGCTGTTGTGGGTCGAAGTAATATAGTTGGATTGCCAGTTGCATTGCTACTTTTGAAAGCAGATGCCACTGTTACCATTGTTCACTCACATACTCCTGATCCAGAAAGCATCATTCGTGAAGCGGACATCATTATTGCTGCTGCAGGACAAGCAATGATGGTAACTGGAGATGGTTCATAGATTGTTTTTTCATGGTTTTTAGTAACAGTAACATTTTCTCTGCAGTTTGGCCTCGTTATCATTTTTACCCCAATTTGGATCCTGAAAATTTTAACTCTTTAGGGCGTGTTTAGGGTCTTGGACCAAATGAGTTGGCCCATGTTAGCTAGATCCAAGAGACAAACTGATTTCAACAAACTACTTGTAGAGTGGATCAGATCATTTTGAATTTAGTTTGGCTATGAACTGGCTAGCTTAATCAGTTTGAACCACATGGCCCACATCCTAAGATTCCCAAACAGGCCCTTAGATTGAGTCCAGCTTGAATATGCTATAGAGCAAGGTGATTGATCCAAACATATTATCATGAAACACAAAGAATGCTATTCCAAGGTTAAGGACTCTACATTCGAGATTATCTATAATTTAAACTCTTCAAAAAATTAGTTATTGAAAAAAAATTTCAAATGACTTAGACATCATACAATCTACTACCCAAAAGAAATGTAAGCCAAAAGTTAGTGTAGGTTGGTGAATATTAAAATAAGCGATTAGGTGTAGCTAGTATGTAAAGCTTTCCTATGAGGCCACATCAAGCAGTGAAACCACCTTCTTCCCATATGCATCAGCTGTAACATGGTGCGATTGATAAGTAATGGGTAACTGGTTCTGGTTTTATGTGTCGTAGCCCACTCCTATAAGCTGCTTTTCCATGCTAATGGCATAAACCATCTCTTCCTGTTGATGTTTCCATCATAATTCCCTTTCAACTGGAATTACTTATGACACTGGATGCGAGTTTGGTTTGTTTATTTTGTATCTTTATTTACTTATTTTCAGATTAAGGGAAGCTGGATCAAACCTGGTGCCGCAGTTATCGATGTTGGCACAAATGCTATTGATGACCCGAGTAAAAAGTCAGGTTATAGGCTAGTAGGAGATGTAGATTTCCGGGAAGCATGTAAGGTAGCTGGATGGGTAACTCCCGTTCCAGGAGGCGTGGGTCCAATGACTGTGGCAATGCTACTTAAGAACACCTTAGATGGCGCCAAGCGTGTGATTGAGCAGTAGAGCCCTGCCTCCTCTGCATTCACTTCATTGTAATATTTTGCTGCTTTCAAGATACAATTTTGTAAGAAAACATGTTTATTCACTGTTCAATGGATATCATGCTTTTCACCACAATCATAAATTCATAATATTGTATTATGCTTTCTGATTATATGAACTTTGTATAATTCTCCATTATTGCAAAGTAACCGATGTACATGGTAACATGGATGATGAAACTATATTTTTATGACAAGATTTAATGGATTTGTTTTGGCTTGTAGACGCATCTGCTTATTTTTCCTTAAGTGGATTCTGGGCATTAGGAGGATGTAAGAGATCAGAACAACAAAAAGAACTCGAGAAAGTAATCAAAGTCATGACCAAACAATATCGACCTTTGAAAGCAATGCTATCCTAGCTAAACCCCTGGCTATATGGGTTCACTCATCTTGCAAAGCTCAGGTCCACAGGGTTTCCAGTATCTTCTGGGGAGTAGCAAATCTTGCCATCTTAGCACTATGCCAGCATGAACAGTACAAGACAACCTATCATGCGACGTAGTTTAATAATTGTTCCCTAAAACAATATGATTCGAGCTATTCAAATTCTTCGAACGATACAGAAAAGCCTTAGGGCCTGTTTGGTCGCCCAATTCAAAATTAAATAATTTAAGAAATTTTACATAATATTGAAGGTAAAAACTATCAAGATAGTATTAACAAATTCAAGATTAAATTAACAAATTCAAGATATAATCACAAATGAGAGTGGAAATTCAAAATAATAGCATTTCATGAATTCCTTAGAATTGATATTACAACATCAAGTATAAGGATAACTTCAACATTTTAAAATTTTCTAATTCAAGGTGAGAGATTTATGCTTTCAATCCTATGTAAAATTTCTTGAATTGTTTAATTTTAAATTAGACTACCAAATAGGCCCTAAGACTTTTCACAATAGTTTCCGGATAATGCTATTTTGCCCTACACTTTTGTCCTACACTTTGCCCTACCAATGTATTTAGGAGGGTAGGAGTTGTGAGACCCACAACCCTTAACCTCCTAAATACCTATAACCCTTATCCTCTTAAATACACTGGTAGGACAAAAGTGTGGGGCTACCTACCATTACCCATAGCTACACCCCACAACCCTTACCCTCCTAAATACCCATAACCCTTATCCTCTTAAATACACTGGTATGATAAAATGTAAGACAAAAATGTAAGGCTACCTAACATTACTCATAGCTACTACGCTTACATTGAACCTTTTCAATCAAAATAGCAGTGGGGATTACAGGCTATGGGTCCACCCATCGTCCAAAGCTCAGGTCCACAGCATTTCTAGGGGTGGACAACATAGGCCGGCGCAATTGAGGCATCGAGCTAACCCCACTTATTTAACATTTTGGGCTTGGGACCAGCTAACGTACCTCACTCTCCTTGCTACAAAAAAGGAAAACAAAAACCTTTTTACAAAGTCTATAGTAACTCACGTGATCACGATGGTGGTAATCTAGTGATAAAGGTGTACAAGATTAGACAATCAAAGATTCAAGTCTCAAGAATGATGATGTAAAGTGTATTTGTTTTTTAATAGTCCTATTCATGCACTGGACCACCAATCTTTGGTAAGATTGAGGTCAGGTTATGGTCAATTAACTTAAGGGAGCGCATGTGAATCCTCCTTTAGTGGGCCTGTCTAGGCTTCTCTCATTGGTTTTACAACGGGTGAGCGAGCTACTATGATAATACCTAAGTAGAGTTACCATAAGCTGGTTGCTTTTCTTTTACCCTTTTCGATTATTTAAAAAAATATATATAGAAATTCACTTGGCGTTATTTCTATAATTCACGTGGCGTCATTTCTATGATTTGTTACAAGAGAAAGAAATTAAAATTTTCCAAAGTACTACTTCTGATCGATAAGCTTTTGCGCGTCTATAAAAGCTATCGACATTAGAGCATCGGTTAACTCGTCTTTTGCTCCAATACTCACAAAAATGGCTATTCAACCTTTCTTGTTTCCCTTACTTTCAATTCTCTCATTGGCACTCACCATGGCGATGGGGGCTCCTAACTGCGGACCAATTGTGGCCAATGACAAGGATCGGATTGAATTTGCTCTGAACTTGGAGTTCTTAGAGGCGGAATTTTTCTTGAATGGTGCACTTGGTCGAGGGCTCGACACCATTGCCCCACAGTATGCTCTAAGCGGCCCACCTTCGGTTGGCGCTAGGATTGCCAATCTTGACGCTCTTGTCCGTCGGATTATCGAGGAGTTTGGTTATCAGGAAGTTGGCCATCTCAGGTCTTCTTTCTCTCTCACACAAACTTTTCTTTTTCTTACGGGAACACTTACCCTCAAATAAGGTCGCTTGGGGCTATGGAGGCATTTAATGGTTAAAAGTTCATGCTTATATATAAGCATAAAGCCTTAAACTTTCTTTTACCATATATTCTCATTTTCGTGTCCCATATTTTGCCTAAAAACTCGATAACTCCAACTTGGTGCTACCATTAGCGAAGGTTCTATTAAAAATCATTGCCAAACAGTTAAGAATAGTATTATCTTATCTAAACCCCATAGCCAAGACAATGCAGGACAAGTAGTAGTGTCAGTTCAGTCAAGTCTTTGCATCAATAGGGGTTCCCAGACGATCCTGAACCTTCCTTGATTAGGAGATAACAAATTAGAGAACAAAAATGCCATGCTAGCTACATGAAGCTCGTAAGTCTCTTACTATCCTTATAACAAAACATTTATCTTCGATTATATTGACTGTAAAGGATTAGGTTTTTCTTCCCCTTTTGTTTTCGTTTCTAATATTTTCGTTAAGGCATCATAATGTTTGTAATGAGAAGTGAAAGAATTACTCGATCCATACTAATCTTCTCTTTAACCATTATTTTTCAGGGCCATCATATCGGCAGTTGGTGGATTCCGAAGGCCTCTGATAGATCTCAGCCCTGTGAATTTTGCAAAAATATTCAATGAAGCAGTTGGTTCAATTCTCATCCCTCCATTCGACCCTTACGCGAATACAATCAACTACCTCTTAGCAGCCTACATGATCCCTTACCTGGGTCTAGTAGGTTACGTTGGCACTATTCCCTTCCTTGCCAACAATACTTCCCTCCAGGTAAGAACTAAGAACCACAAGCACTCCTTGCATGTTTGGGTTGTACACTATAACCCATCTATGCATAGGCACAATCCCTTATTGTATAGTGGTAATATTAAAAAATCTGCACGTATTAGAAAGAAAATTTCTCATACACAAAATTCTTCAAGTCAGTACATGTTGGTTTTCTTGCATCAGCATCATCACCATACATTGGTGTTGGGTTGTATGTTACAACTCACACATAGATGAGGTATAACCATCAATGCATGATGCTAAACTGTCAATGCCCACAAATAATTAAGATATACAAATTAAGTAACTCCCAATGAATGGTGTTGGTACCAACAAAATCGATCAACACAACCAGATCTACTGATGCCAACAAAATCATCATGTGCTAATATGAAAATCACCGATGTATATAATTGATAAGGATTTTCAGGTTGATCACCACATGTATGAGTTGTATTCCGACATAGACCCATACATATATATATATATTTGAAGTTACTTCAAATCACTACTAATTAATAAATGGTTGGAAACATATGTTTCATGTAGTTGGTTGCAGGACTGTTGGGAGTGGAAGCTGGACAGGATGCTGTTATTCGAACTTTACTGTACGAGCGAGCCAATCAGACTGTGGTGCCTTACAACTTGTCTGTGGCGGAGTTCACCATCCGTCTGTCTGCGTATAGAAACCAGCTTGCCATGTGCGGCATCAAAGACGAAGGCATCATAGCCTTACCTCCAGTGATGGGTGCTGAGAATCGGACGACCAGTAACATCTTATCAGCGAATTACGATTCACTATCGTATTCACGCACCTCACCGGAGATTTTGAGGATACTGTATGATACTGGCAGCGAGAACAGGCCCGGTGGATTCTTTCCCCTCGGCGCAAATGGGGCTATTGCCAGAAGTTACCTAATTTAACAAATTTGCTTTAGAAGCTTTCGGCTCTCAGTCATGTATGACGGATGGAGATGCTTAGAATATGGTATCTTATTTTGGCACCGCCTATATTAAATAAAATGATACCATCAATAATTGTAATAATTTCTATCAAAGTATGCTATCAGCACTCATAAAAAGAATGATACAACTTTGAAGTCTTCTTGTTTATTTCTTATGCTTCTAATTTTTATTGAGCATGCACGTATTATTTTCGGTTTAACTGAGAAAAATGATTTCATTATGGGAGCTTAATAATCAGTGTTTTAAAGTTCGGAAACAAGCACTTAAATTGAAACTTAACTCAATCAAAGCAATTTTTGGATATATATATATATATATTTATATATTGGTCTCCTTTTCTTTTCTTTTTAGGATGTTCCAAAATTATTGTTTCATTCAAAAAGTGAAGGACTCTTTTTAATTAATTTCCTAACATACCCTTACTCATGAGTGTTTTACCTTTTTTCAATGTTTTGTGCACTTAAGGATAAAATTGAAATGTTAATACATATATATTTATGTAAAAGCATCTAAAGGTATACGTTTTATATCTTTTTTTTTAAAAATGTTTTTTCAAAAAAGACAATTAATTAAGAACAGGAGGAGAGTAAGAGTTTAGAGCTCATTGGTGTTTTAGTGTCTTGTACTTTTGGATATACCAAGCGTGTACAAGCTCGAGCTTGTCCAAAAGGAAACAAACCAATTATGCTTGAAATTATCGTAATTTAACCAAAGCTGAGCTTAATTGAACAATCTAATAATTAGATTGGCTTACCTTGTTTGCTTACCTGACTAGTCAAATGGGTTCCAAGAGGCAACATAAACGGGCCATTTTAAGAGGGTTCAGGGTTGAAAGCCCTAGGCCCATATACTGAGGCCTGGTAGGTCGTCCGGGAATGGCTATTGCAACCCCCCATTCTTATCACCCATCCCCATTCTTCAGGTTTTTAACTTTATGCAAAATATAAAAGGTTTTTATGAAAACCGGTCATGATGTCCACTAGAAAACATTATTTTAAACAACTTTGTAAAAGAAAGTTTTTCCAAAATCTATCATTTAAATATACTTTTTAGCCATTTATAACCTTTATTTCACTTTTTGTCAAAAAGTCTACCTAAACGATAGATTTTGAAAAAACTTTCTTCTGTAAAGTTGTTCAAAATGATGTTTTCTAATGAACCAAGTGACCGGTTTTTGCAAAAACCTTTTATATTTTTCATGAAATCTTAAAAACAAAAAAGAAAGGGGTGAAATTATAAGAATGAGGGTTGCAATAGCTGTTCCTGTCCTTATAATTTTCATTTGGCTCCGTTCGAGTTGATCATGTTTCCTGGAGTTTTGTGGCTGATTATTCAAAGTCCTTGTATTATAAGTATTTATAACCCTTAATTATTGCATGTTTCTTCTTCTTTTTTTTCACTTATTGCATGTTGATAGTAGAGAATAGATACATAGAGAGTTCTAGTATGTTATGTGTGTTTCTTATGTGTGTTTAACGAAAAAAAAAAAATTGAAGGTAGTATGTTTGAGAGAGAGAAAAATATCTAATCTTAAAGTCTGTTGATAAAAAAATTAACCTACTTTTACATGTTACATCCCTTCCTACCCTCTTCTGTCTCAGGTTTTACGAGCTTTTTGCTTGCCATCATCATTTACAAAATGACTTCAAAGCTTTTCTCATTGATAAGTTGGCCGTACCAACCTTTCATTCTTGTCCTCATATGTTCCAACCTTTGACAATTTGAGTTCGTGGGGTCCCACCTGATCCAATTCCCAGAGATTTTAAAAATAAATTAAATAAATGAAGATACACGCATGTTTATATATTCTCATTTGAAATAATTCGCTGCATATAGTACCCCCTTTATTGACTGTCATAATTGAAAAAGCATTTTTTTTATATTAGAATTTCTCTTAAATATTTTTATATTTAGTTTTATGTTTTAACGTTTCAATTTAACCCTCAATTGGAGCACAATCATTAATTGAATTTGTTTGTTTATATTATTTAACTAGTATTATGGATTTAAATATTTTTAAAAATTGATTAAAATGAAATATAAACTTTTTGATAAAGACAATAATTTTAAAACGGCTTAAAATAAAAAAGAAAACAATTGATATGAAAAGGTGGGAGTATTAATGATAATAAAATTAACGTTCATTTTGCAAGTCTTTTGACCCAAACTTTTTAAACAAATGATAAATCAAATGACCCAAACTTTATATATTTCCATCTTGGATGGCAGCATTGCTAACAGAAATTGGGTGTGTTAGATTAAGCAAAGGAAGCTTGGAAGTTGGTGAAACGGTTGGGAGTTAAAAGTCTTGGTAATGATCGGGAAATTATTTATAATATGGCTGAGTTTGTACAGGGAGGTGCTAAGAAGACCGTGGAAGCAAATTAGGACAGTTGCTCTCCGCCACAAGGTCGGGTGGTGCTCTAATCCTGGGGTTTCTGAACTTCTGGTATTTCTGCAGATCAGCTCGAGTTCTCTTTTGCAGATTTGGTGGTATTGCAGGTTTTTATCAGTTGGAATTTGGTGGTGTTGGTTACATCTTCTATTGAGATTGATGGCTTGACCTTCATCTGTTGGAGCTATTTTGCTGTGTGCTTTCGATCTTAGTGTTTTGTGCTGTTTTAGTAGTTTTTGTTTTGAGTGTTTTTTGAAGGTTTGTGCCAGGTTTGAGGGGTGCATTCTTAGCAGGGGTTTTTTTTGTGTTTTTCTAGTGTATTCTGGGGCTTTTATTGGAGTTTGGCCTGTCTTCATATCTTAATAAAATTAATTTTGTGGATCAAAAAAAAAAAAAAAAAAAAACAAATGATAAATCAAGCGTATACAATTAAACGATTTTATATATAATTTTCCGATAATGAGAGTCTTCAATACTACTGTACTACAATACGCGCTCAAGTTACTATGAAACTATAGGGAAATAAAAATACAAATCTGTGGTCTATGGGTCAATCATGCCAGATGTTGGAAGGGGGAGGAAGAAAAATATTCAAACAAAAAATTTATTTTAACTTTTGACTTTAATTACCGGTTGTTGGTTTTGCATTTATTAGCCCAAGACATCACGTTACATGACTTGGTGCAAGGATAGCTAGGGACTAAATGAATAATTAAATATTGAACTAATTCTATTTGACTCATATTACTCATCAAAAATGAAATCTCATATGACTGTGCATGACAGTACCTTAAAACTAAAAACCACATTTGATTTTAAAATATCAATTTTTTGCAGCATATAGTATTATGTTGCACCATATGCGATTTTACTACGAGTCAAAATAAATTGGCCAAAGAACATTTTCCTAAAAAATTTTCTAAATCATTTGATAACTGGGTGTACAGAGCATAGGACATAAGCAAGTACTGTATGTGGTGGGGGGATGGAGAGGAAATTAAAGGGGGACAGAGAATAGAGAACAAAATTCAAAGCCATCCTTGTCCTGAAGATACGAGAGAGATTTAGCCCTATATCTTTGGAGATCTGTTGTTCTCCATTTTATCATGCTTGATGGTCTTTTTGTACATGTTCCATTGACATGCATTTCAGTATTTCACATATGTTTCAGATATGTCAAATAAAACTCTCGGCGGGCTTCTTTTTCGTTTCTATTTTTTTTTTCTTACACCATCATAGAAAATGGCTTGGATATACCGAGGGGCGGGGGGGGGAATTTTAAATTGATCGGATTACAAGAAAATAATTATAATTAGTAGTTAATTATTAAAAAATTAATAAAAAATAGTACTGATCGAGCCATAATTATTTTCCCATAACCCAACTAATCTTTTTTTTTTTTTTTTGGTCGACCAATCTTTTATTGGTGCATATGGTCTGTCTAGTGTCTAGACAGCTCTGGTGTTTGGAAATTAAACACAGCTCTTTCTTAATTATATTTACTTTACAAATCATCATTTGTTTTGAAAGTCTCTAAAAGCCAAAAGAAATTGCATGCGCATGGTGGGGCAGGCTAGCTTGAACATGCTGTCCCCTAAATCCGGCTTTTGATGAGCATGAGTTGGTGGATGACTGCTCAAATTTCAACTGGGTGGAGCCAAGTTAAAACCTGAAAGGCCTGTGGAAATTGAGTGAGTCTTCCATGTAACTGTGAGAGGATTAGGTGGTGTTACAAGCCGATGAAGATTAAGTAAAGTGAGATTGTAAGACTAAAAAATATACTGATAATCCTATTTTACTTGACATTCATTGGTTTGCTATACCACTTGGCCTTATCACAGTTACATAGAAGTTTTTCTCTGAAAATATGGGACTAGCTGGAGGCTAGATAAAATGTCAATCTGATGAACAGTCTTGAACAAAATACCAAATTTTTTGGAAATATCCCATCAACCATGGTCTATCACAATTTTTCTAGGTGGCGTGTGGTGTCCTATGTGCATGAAAAATAATAAAAAAAATTGCAAAGGTGGGAACTAGCTATCCACTTTATAATGTTATCATTCGCTATGGGTGACGCCTTTGGAGTAATGCAAAAATGCAATGAATCTGCATGTGTCATTGGTATCATTTTTTCTTTTTTTTTATTAGCAAAGGAAAATCATTTTTATTAATAAAAAATATACTATTACAATCACAAACAAAAGACCCACCCAATTACAACACCAAATTAAACACGAGAAAGTATTCAATTTTATCAAGATGCTAAAAGAAAAACCACCACAAACCGACCCCCTCCCCAATATGCGACCATATATATATCGGATGAGAAAATTTTGAGATTCTAGTTAAGACCTCCTACAACCATGTCAATTGAAATTTCTGTCTCCATAAACTTTCAAATTCTACCATAGTTGCCCCACAAACTCTCTTCTTTTTTTTTCTTTTTTTTTTTTTTATAGTCTAAAGTCCTCCATGCACACTTCATTCATCTCTTTGCTGGGCGATCGACAACCATCCAACTATGGTGTGGACTGTGGAGCATTCTGTCTCTTCAAGCATATATTGTGTGCATGTGGTTTCCATATATGCTTTGTGCGGCCGATCTCATTTAGTCCACACTAGGCATAATATCTGTGCTGATGATCGAGGTCGCCAATGATGTCATGAAATTCCATTGGCACCAAAAGTGAGAGGAGACACAAACTGGTGAACAAGTGAAATGGGTAATCCGGCCACTAATGTGTAATTCTCCCTAAATTTTATATACAAATGGCTTTTTCCTTGTCTTGTCCAAATTTTATAATAATCCAAAATGACTCCGTAAACAATACTCCTTTTTCATTCGTAGAGTAAAATGTGGCAACTCGAGTTGGTTCACAAGTACATGCCACCGTTGATTGCAAAAGTTCGTTTTACCATAGCTAGTGACATTCCACAATTAGAATCCAAAATAAGCTAGAATACCATCATTCGATTAGCTTTTGTCAAATACTTCTTCAGTGCCACTTATATGAACAAGTCTCTAATCTTCTTCGGTTCCTCATTTTTTTCTTTATTTATTTATTTATATATTTTTGTCTTTGACAAGTTAAACATGTCGTTCTCTCATTCATGAACTATTTACGAACAAATTGAATAAGAGCTCATTTAAATTTGTACAATTATTAATTGTTGAAAGCCTAAGATTTAGAATTTAGTATAGCATGACTACATTGATTTGACCCAATCTCTTAGGATAACATAGTTGGTTATGGTATCTAAGCATGGAAACATAATATACTTATTTCAACTATTCGTACTTTCAAGAGATTAGTCACGTACCCACTTGCTTTTATGTAAGATTGATTAGACGTTGTTCAAGGTGAGCAATGACCGTGTTAAGATTAGGGAATAGTTTGGCCAGTGATCCAGAAGCCTTAAGCAATGCCCACCCCCCACCCCACCGCACCCCAAAAAACCAAAAAAAAAAGAGAGGGAGGATTGATTGGACGCAATCACACTATTGCAAAGTTTCCAGTTTTCCATCAGAAATGAACTGATTCGTACATGTTCACCTACAAATCTCCCTAGGCTAGGGGTTACCCCAGAGCTTATGGTACACCTTATTAAAAAGTCCAGAAAACTAGTACTACATAAATTAAGAAGGAATTAATGATGGATCACCAAATGCATTCAAGGAAACCAAGTAGGATCTCTTGGACTAAAGAAAGAGGCCTTCACATTGTTGTTGAGCAATTTAAGCGCAGTATTAGACTTGATGCACCTTGGCGTTTTATACTGATTGATGGACCCTCCTTGGCTGATGCAGAGATCCATCAAGGCTTCAAACGTGCCGGGCTCGACGACACGTATCTCGAGCGGTCCGATAGACTTATCGTGCGTGCGGCATCGCCTGTACACGTAATCGAGTTCTTCTTCGACGGCGATGCAACACTTCTTGGAGCACCATTGGCATCGAGTGGGGTCACTGAGTCTATGACTGAAGTGCAATTTGTGATCTCCCAATACAATACATAATGCCCCGGTAGAGATGATGCATCGGCGTAGCTTGTGTATTCCACGAGTAGTGCATTGTAGGGTTCTAGAAGTTTCTTGGCCTTGGTGATGCCCTTGTGCAGATCCTCCTCGTTGGTTTTGTCGTTGTCGATGCTGAGGACGACGTTCCTTCGGCAGATGAATCGGAATTGTGGGGCTCGGTTGTGGAATCCAGTCACTTGAAGCACATCGCCAATGCGATACCGATTAAGTCCTGAATCAATCGGATTAAAAAGATGGTGAGAAAATATAGAATTACTTAGCAGAGCAAACATGGAAAATTTTACTCATTCTTTTTATTGGTTGAAGTGGTAAAGTTAAAATAAAAATAAATAAATAAATTGAGCTTCTTTTACTTAGATCTTAAAAATAAAAAAATAAAAAAAGATTGTAAAAAACATTCTCAATTAATAATTTCTGTCTTTTTTTTTTTTTTCTTTTAGCAAGTAAGACACACTACACGCATCCATTGGAATCGAACCCACAATTCACTAGACCTGAGGCCTATATAAATTACAAAACATTTAACATGTCACACTAGTTGGAATTTTTTAATTTAATATAATAAAACCAAAAGTAAAGGAAAAAATAAATTCAACTTACTATAAGAAGGAAAAAAACAAAAAATAAAGATCATGCGAAATGTTCTTACCGGCAAAGGTAGTAACCACCAAATCATAGTAACAACCAAGCTTAACGTTAACCAGGTCGACAAGCTTATCCTTAGCCACCTCCTCTTCTTCGTCGACGTCCATTATCAGCGTCCCGTTCTCCCCCAACTGTATAAATTCAAAATAACCCATATTCGGCAAGAGCGTAAACGACACGTCAGCCGGGTCACAAAGCGGTTTCAAATTCACACCGAAGTAACACTCGGACGAAGCATACATGGTACACACCAACGGTAACTTCCCATCACTATAATACTCTAGGGTCGGTATATATTGTGCCATTGAACCCGTCACCACAGCCTCAATATACTTAGCCCTAGGCCAAAGCTGACACAGTATCCCTTTCCATGATGGACGGTTGCAAATGTCCTCGATCTTGTCGGCCAGATTTGGGTCCGCCGACGAAAGTATGATCGACGTGGCAGAACGGCATTCCGGGTCGGTGATGGATGGGTCCAATTGGCCGGTGCGGATATCGTTGCAGAGGTGGACCCAGTTACGTTCGAGGAAAGAGATGGCTCGGAGAAAAGCCGATGCAAAGACGGCTCCGAGCCGGAGGACTTGGTGGCGGTGGACTAGACCGGCTAACAGCTGACAGTACATGCTTTGGTTGGTGTCGTTGCACAAGATGGCTTGATTTGGGCTCGTGTAGTCGTTGAATGGGTCTTGTGCACGGCATTTGAAATGCTTGCTTTTGTAGTAGCTTGTGAGGACAGTCCGAGCTGGTAAGCCACATGGAGTCGACATTTCTGATTTGACGAAGTTGAGGTACATGGCCTTGCCTTCATCGAGACCGGGGACATATCTGGAATTAAAATGTCAGGGTCATGGGTACAAATGGAATTAATGAGATAAGTCATATACGGAGTATATATTGATTGACCCTTAATGGGATCTTGTTGTGATGACTGATGACTGATGAGTGCGGTTTTCATGAACATTATAAGCGTGCTAAAATCAATTTTCAATTCCTATGATTGGGAATTGTTTGATTGTCCTTCTCCCAGGAGGCAAAAACATATTCCACTACTAAAAAATCGTAGTGAAACCTAATTTGTTATCCCATGTCTGCTTCTTTTGTGAATCATTAACAATTTTTTTTATCTTGACTGTTGGGTAGTATTGAACTCTATCACCATGCAAACAACTCAATGCAGATTGGTGCTGCAGCTAGTGAGTTCTTATCATGCGTTACACGCCACATTGCATTGTTATACACGTGCTAGAAATTAATTGAGCCATTAATTGCGTTGCGTAAACAAATAGTTTTGAGTATAGCTAGCTATTCACAAACAAATAAACAAATAATGACGGATACAGAAACACACAAACACCTGATGTAACATGTGGGTTTCATGCCCATATGTACCCTTATGCCTGTGAGTGTCCGTATGTCTTATCATTTTTTGTAATAATGGACCGACATGATAGTATTTTCCAATTGTGACTTATGGAATAATAGAATATGTGTGAGTAAGGCATATGAGTTTTTAAGATGAGTCAACGAGTAGAAAATGGATTAGGGTCCCCCATCACTGGCGTCACATGGGGAGGGAATGTGGGCTTGAAGCTCATCACCCACTTTTAAAATGAATTGACGGAAGTGTGTGTGAATGGAATGTACATCTTCCTGTGCACTTGATTATATTCATGCGTGTGTTAGTCGTCTCCACCCAAAATATAAAAGATATGGTTACAAAAACTAAATGTAGGAGGTAAATGGAGATCAATGACTAACTGGTTCATGATTGGCATGATGAGATTATATAGAAATGTCCGGCGGTCAAGATCTTCTGCAATTGATGGCATCATTTTAGGCTCTCCAGCAGAAGTCCCTGAACTGCAAATGCAGAATCACAAGTTTATTAAGTTACACATAAAAAGAGAAAACCCATTGGCAACAGGAAAATGTTTTTTGACCCATAAAATCTCATATGATGAGGCGCAATTCTATATAAATTAAGGTACAATCACGTCATATAAGATTTTATTTTAAGTCAATAATATGAGTCAAATAGCACTACTCAGCAGAAAGCTAGCAGTTAGAAGTAGTGCAACAAAAGGGGAGAGAGAGAAATAGAAACAGAGAAGGATTGACCTGCATAACATCTCAGTTATATCGTGACCAGTTAAAAGGGAAGAGTCTTCGCCATTGGCAATTCTTTGGATAAAAGGAAGGATGCTCTTGTAAGTGATAACTGGGACGCACTTCTTAAACTCCAACGCATCTTTGGATCCTCCCAAGTACTTTTTCAAATACTCGGTTTCACCATTTTGCATTAAGATGTTTTTCAAAATGCTTTCCTGAACTTCATCAGCTTTCGTCGTAAGCTTCTCCAGCTCTTTCAATGCCTCCTCGCCTTTGTACTCCAATTTCTTCCCATCCATGTTATCAGAGAAAAAAAAAAAAAAAAGAGAGCAGCGAATAGATACAGATAGCAAAAGGTAGAAGGCAGTTGAATTACAGTGTTGATTGTTGAATAGGAATGGGCCTATATATAATGAGTTCGGCTATGTTCAGTGTTTCTCACAAATGGATCTTTTCGGCACATCATTGCATTAGAGGCAATAGCTCCTAATACATCCGTAATGTGGCCCCTCACAAGCTTTTCTAGATTTGATCGATCAATGAATTTTCCATATGATATGATATATATATATATATATATATATATATATATAAAACTTTAATAAGAAAAATGACAGACCCATAACATAATATTAGGAAAAAAAAACGGGGAGTAAAGCTATCATGGAAGCACCTGCATTTTCTAGGAATTTGTTTTTTCAAACTGTTATGATTAGGGCAAGGCCCAGTATTTACTTTAGGAGGGGCAATTTTGATTGGTTTTTAATTTATCATAATTCTATAAATTAAAGAAAGCAACAACCTCAAACAAATTTATTTTTTTTCTCAAATTATTTCAGTCACGGTGAACATCTCTGCTAATGAAACTCCACCCTGTTGCTTGACAAGGAATCTCATGTATAACTTTTTCTCACACATTGAAAAGGAATTAAAAAGAAAAAATTAGAAGGGGTCAAATTTATAATTAGAAAAATATATGTGCACGAAAGAGTATTTAAAAAAGGTTGAGGAGGGTCGGTAGCCATTGCCCATGGGTTATGACATGCATGGAAACGAGCATGCATAGGCCATGTCAAAATAAGTGGGACAAAAGATCATTTAAAATTGAATATTATTTTAAAGAGTTTGATCATAAAATTTATAAAGGCCGGGGTTGACATGTGATCGATAACCTACTCCATCAAAAATAAAGATAAAAAATATTTTTTATTTATTTTGTTTATGTATTCATTTGCTAGGTACGCCCGCCGTTCAAACCTTCAATTCCCTAGCAAGATAAAAGAATAAAAACTCCAGCTATCCCATATATCTACGGATATGTCCTACAAGGCTACAAACTTGAGAGGAGTAGAGAGTGACACATTTTTTGACACTCAGTACCGTATATTCTGGATATATGATGGACAAGATTGTTAGTATCTGGTTCGAAATCATGCATTGTCCACATGTTACACCTCTTTGCTCTTTTCCTGTCTCAAGAAAAAGCATGAGAAAAGCTAAGAAAAAAAAATCACATATCTTCCATCTTGGATCTGTTCTGTTCCCTCTCTCTCTCTCTCTCTCTCTCTCTCAAAATTAGAATGTGACGTGTAAAACATGATACAAAAAACCCTACTTCATTCCCTCCTATAGCACTTAGAGTGATAATAAAGCTGCAATACAGAGGATCACTTTAAATTAACAACGGCGCCAAGTTGCAGGCATCAAAAGGTCATTCAATTCAATGCCCCATTACTATAAAGTTATTCTTAACTACCATATTAATGAAACTGTATTGGACTACAAGGAATTATGTTGAAACCTCTTTCTTAGTGATGGGATTTGATCAAAAGTCTTCTAGTGACCAAAAAAGAAAACAAAATCAATGGTTCCAACAAGTTGAGATCGGTGCTCGAGAGGACTGCATATATGTCAGCAGACATGCATCCTTATCCAAATGCCGATTGATCAGTGGGCGTCATCATCGACATCTTTAACTCATGTACCTTTGAGTAAGATTCGTCCTCGCCGCGTCCAGTTTCAATCTTCTTCTTTTTTTTAATAAAAAAGAACTGCTGAGAGACATGTTGTGCTGTGCTGTATAACCTAGCTAGGTTACTCCCATATGAGAATTCCTAGCCAGACAATGGTGCTGGTGTATCAGAAACCCTTTTTCCCTTCCAGGGAAGATTTGTGATAATGCAGGGGAGAAAAAAACAAAGGTAAAACTTTACTGGGTCTTGTTTTTCCATGACTAGGTGGAGCACTTCGCGTGCCGTCACTCAAATGATGCTGTCCTCCAATATCTCCCTTGGAAATGTTCTCTGTACGATATCTATCACTAATCAAGAACATATGGAATTGTGATTTCCATATGTACTTGAAAACATTCATCGATGATCGACCTTATCCACTATCATAGACTCTATATAGTTCTTTTTATCATAATAAGGGGTTAGATGTCATCAGCAGAATTAGTATAAAAAATATATCAGGGCAAAGTTTGCTAATAATTATAAATGGTACAATGCCTGTGTGTAAAAATAAAAAAAAAAATAAAAAAAAATGGAACCATGAAGAACAATGCATATTAGAAAAGAAAATGTTGTCATTAAAAAAAAAAAATGATTTTAAAGTCAACACATGCTCATTTTTTTGACATTAGACCTGAAAATTTATAAATATTGGCATAATTTTTCTACTGCGTGTATATTTCCATAATGGTGGTGTTTTTCCAAAATAAAAATTTGTTGTTCAGCATCTTGGATTGGATTTTTTTCTTTGTTTTTTAATATTATATAGGCAATTTCAAAATGCTTAAACCTGACTCATAATATCAATTCCTCTAGCTTGAATAATTCGTCATTGATAAAATTATTAGGGTTACGTGGGGCCTCATGAAAACGGCTATATATCTAGGTAGCTCAAAAGCTTAGAAAAACAAAGGAAAGTTACGTCACAAAATGAACCAGGAATTCACAACCAACCATCATAGTGATTCTATGAGGCTAGGGTCTTACATGGCTCCATATATATGGTTCTTAAAGGCCCACCACTTTCTGATGAAAGCCACACAACAAGCTAGGCCACATGAGGAACAGTAAAACGAAATGAGCAAATTAAAGAAGAGAGCTTTCAAAAAAGGATGTGTGAGTGAGTGAGAGCTAGAGAGCATTGTTGTTGCGAGCAGCATAATGGAGGCAACCTTTTGGGCAGAGTGATGTGAAGAAAAAATGGGCCAATATGAGAGACGTACGCCCCAGCCCAGCTTTAATATGGAAAAAGTGGGTCACTTCTCTTTTGGAGTGTGGACATGAGGACCTCTATTCCTCAATAAGGGTAGCTCATTGGCAAGATGTAGCCATCTAAATGACTCACCCACACTCTACTTTCCTCTCTCATAAAAGGGCTGTGACATTGTCAGATATGCAATGTTTCTGTACAAGTTTTTCAATGGCTCTAACCTTCACATTCTTGGCATTTCTCCATGTAAATGGAATTCCATTATTAGTCTGTCTTTTCCATATGGAAGTACTTTTCAACCTTTTAATGGGCATACATAGTTGGAGGATGCAAATAGAAACGTGTAATGTTATATATATGGTGAAAATAGGGCAATTAGCTAGTCATAGTAATTCCATGTAGTTGTGAGTCTTGTGACCATAGTGATCACTATGCGCACAAACAAATGGTTACTCCATCTGGGCGTAACCATAGAAACCCCTTCTCATTGAGGAACCAACGACATATATATGAGGCTAGATGGGTCCATCAAATTAAGAACGAACTGCAAATAGTAGTCCATCAAATCAATTGAGCCATAGCCAATCTCACCAATTGTTAATGGCTTTAAGGCGTAAATAGGATTATCAAAAAACTAGTACATATCACACCACTATCCCCCATGGTGAATGTCCCGCATATTTGAAACATGGTCCCATCTATTTACATGAAAGATATTGACCTTTTGTAACAACCACTCATAGGGGCTTAATAAACACGAGCAATCAAAATTGACACCGTGTGTGTGCGTGGTAGAGCACCTAGTCATTATAATACACACACATATATATATATATATTAGGAGTGTTAATGGTTTTGGTTAAAACCGATAACCAAATCGAATCGGGTGGTTTGGTTTGATTTTTTTGTCATTAGATTTGGTTATGGTTTTAATTTTAGAAAACCGAACTAAATTGGTTTGGTTTTGGTTTTCATTTTTAAAAAACCAAACCAAACTGAAAAATATAATATATATATATATATATAGATAAAAACTTAAAGTTTGACATATTGATATATGTCAATATGTTTCTATTTTGATACAATGTTTAATGTTTTTTTTTTTTTTTTGCTAATGTAATGCTTTTATTAAAATGTTTTTATTTGGAGTTTGGCATGTCGTTTTTTTCATTTTCAATTATTTGTTGCTACTTAAAGGTTAAAACCGAACCAAACTGAAATTTTTCGGTTTGGTTCGGTTTGGTTTTTTATAGTATGATTTGATTTTGGTTTGGTAGAAATAAAACCGAAGTATAATGGTTTGGTTTGGAATCTCTCCTAAAACCGAACCTAATCCAACCATTAACACCCTAGTATATATATATATATATATATATATAGATAGAGAGAGAGAGAGAGAGAGAGAGAGAGAGAGAGAGAGAGGGGGCCTGAGAAGGGCCAATCTGATAGTCCACCATGCTAAAAAGCAATGAAGGTGTCTGAGAAGACCTATGAAAATAGAGTAGGGCTAATCTGATAGTCCACCATGCTATAAAGCAATGAAGGCACATGTCATACATGACGTACTTCATATGAACCTTGATATTTATCACATGTATCTTTATACTTATAGATTGCATATTCACATATTTATTATTAATTTTACAATAATAAACTGTCATAATAATATTTTTCATGAATGTATGACTTGGGAGAATAGAGGTGGAGATGGCTGACAGGCAACTGGAGTTTTGAGATCACACGGAACAAAACTTTAACGCTAATAAGATCACAGAGGCCTCTATTGACACCCAAGGACTTACTTTTTATCTCCCACTCATTTTATATTTAAAGATTTTATGAAAAATATATAAAGTTTTCATAAAACTAATCTTGTTGTCTATTAAAAAATATCATTTTGAGCAACTTTTTGGAAGAATGTTTCTCCAAATTCTATTGTTTAGGTGGACTTTTTGATCATTTATGAAGCGAAGAGTATAAATGGCAAAAATTTCTACTTAAACGATTGGTTTTAGAAAAACTTTCTTTTAAAAAGTTGTTCAAAATGATATTTTCTAATAAAATACGCAATCAGTTTCAATGAAAATCTTTTATATTTTTCAGAAAATCTTAAAATATAAAATTAGTGGAGGATGAGAAGCAAGTCTTTGGGTGCCAATAAAGCCCCCTAAGATCACCTGTCTGATGTCCCGATCAGACATTGGGCCTCACGTGGCCCGAAATACTATTAGGCCTATCTACCCGGTTTGTTAAAACAGTGAGCCCCGACCCTACACGAGCCTCAAATTGGGCTATTGTTCCGAGCTAGAGCGCACTGCTGATTCAGGATGGGCTGAGGTAGGTCCAAACTGCACCCACAAGCCTGCCCAAGCCTCAAATTGGGCTATTGTCTTAAGCTAGAGCCCAGTATTGATTTAGGATGGGCCCAGCGAGGGTGCTAGTGGTTTCGGTTAAAACCAAGAACCAAACCGGTTTAGTTTTTTGCCATTAGGTTTGGTTTTGGTTCTAATTTTAGAAAACCGAATTAATTTGGTTTGGTTTTGGTTTTCATGTTTAAAAAACCAAACCAAACCGAAAAAACCCAAAAAAAAAAATATATATATATATATATATATATATATATATATCAAACCTTAGTTTGTAAATTTGCTATTCTAATAACGACAGAATAGATAATAGATTTAAAATAATAGTAATGAACTTATTAGAGTACAAAACCTATTGAATAGTGAGTACTAACTAAGTGGCTAGTGATATTGGCATGTATTAAATTAGAAATTTGAACTTGAATTGACATATATCAATATGTTTCCATTTTGATATAATGTTTAATATTTTTATTAGTTGCTAATGTAATGTTTTTGTTGAAAATGTTTTTATTTGGAGTTTGGTATGTCATTTTTTTCTATTTTCAATTATTTATTGTTACTTGATAGGTTAAGACCGAAACCGAACCTCTAGTTTGGTTTGGTTTTTTAATAATATTATTTGATTTTGATTGATAAAAACAAAATCAAAATATAATGGTTTAATTTGAAGCCTGTCCAAAAACCGAAGTCAAACATAAAAATTAACACCCGTACCAGTAAGGGTGAGTTAGGAATGAAACTTCAGAAAGAACTGGCTTAATGGAGAGCATGCCAACCTATAAAGATAAAGATAAAACATGCTGTTTCCAGATAACTGTATCCCCTGTACATGAAAATACCCAATGGCTGTGGCAGCTCTGACACTGCACCATCACTTGCTCTGCTTCTCAAATTCACGAACCAGAACATGGCTTCCCAAAAGAAGAACCCTCTTCGAGTCCCAAAAGAGGGCTCCTCTATCTCCCATCTCTTGCTCTTCTTCTACCTCGCCCTCGCCATCGCCCTCGCCGTCATCGCCGGAAGCTGAAACACAGACGGCGGAGTCTTGTGTTAATCTGGGTCTCTCCCTCTTCTCCAAAGGACGGGTATTTCACCCTTACCATGTCAATAGTTGCAATTACTACCGTCTTTCTCATTGTTGACCTATAATTATGTTTTTTATGAAATGGGTGCCTTGAATTTTGGCGATTTTTTTGTCTTAATCTGCACCAACAAAATTTTTCTGCAACATGGGTATTGAGTATTCCTATTTATTTGACCATTTTTGCCCTCTTTCTGTCGTTGTTGTTCGATATAACGTGTCAATGTAGTTTTTCTATAGCTGAAATGTGAACACACACTACTGGTTGTCAGAATTCCTAAAACAAAATAATCTATGTTGGTTTGATGCTAACATTGTGTACAATTTTCATGGCGTGTATTTTGACCATCGTATGCCTCGTTCTGAGTCATAGTAATAAATGGGATAGGTTCAGTAACTTGATTTGTGGATTCGAAGAATATGAAAGACTCTCCACATAAAGAATGTACAGCGGTACCAACTCTCACTCACTAAAGTTTCATTATCCATTGAGAAGTTGAGCAATTGGATAAGATTCCTAATCAATTGGCACATAAAAATAAAAATAATTATATCTTAGATTAGTCTGCAACCCTGCAGTAGCTTTGAAGTCATCTCATGTTAATTTTTGTGGAAGAATGATAAGAAATTAGTAAAGTCTTTAAAACATCTTTGCCCAAAATTTTCTTGTCTACTTGTTAGTTACTTCTCTGCAAGGCCAACAATAGCTTGACTTCACATTTTCTTGTTGCCTACATATATAGTACATATATTCGGACTATTTTATCATTGAGTCTAGCCGGCTAGTATGACAGTTTGTAATTGCAAAATGCAATAACTGGACACGGGACCCGAGTCCGACACATGGGCTCCATGTTTTTTATTTAATTGACATGTGGGCAGGTGTCCGGGCATTTCTCATTGCAATGACAAATTGTCATGTAAGTGTTTTCCTTCTATCAGTTGGAAATAACTATCTGTTTATTTTGGAACAAGTACATTTTAATGCAATTCCTCAAATATATAGAGGCATTTTGTCAATAAAACTAATATCAGTGTTCATGGCAATATATTTTCCAGGTTAAAGATGCTTTAGCCCAGTTTGAAACAGCACTTACTCTAGATCCTAACCCTGTGGAGGCTCAAGCTGCACTCTATAACAAAGCTTGCTGTCATGCTTACAGGTAGGAATAACATTTTTCCTCTGTGTTTCTTCCTTTCCTTATTATTGAACTGCTTTTTTTGTGTGAAAGTTATTCAACCATGCTGAAGTAACGCATTTGTTTTCAAGGGAAAAATGACTTTTCATGATGCATGATCAATACAAACTCATGTGGAGTTCAATGTAAATAGATTTGATTTTTCCTTGAGGTTGCTTCCAAACCATATAGCTTTTCTGTGAAATACTCAACATTGAGAATGGTTTTATATGAAAGGCCTTTGGATCAGTCACATATGTCACAACTGTACCTACTGTTGCAATACTGCATGAAACCCAATCAAATTTCTCAAATTTCTTTTATCTCTGCTTATATAATGTCAGCATATTAATGGATGGCTTGTAAATTATGGGTTTTGGTCTGCTTCCTTCAATAAGTTTATATTATTGTGTGTCTTATTCAACTGTAATCTTTATCTACAAGTTGTTAAGCATTGTTAACCTAAGCTGATGAATTTAGTTTTCTATAATCTTTTTGAGGAAGAGGGGAAGGAAAGAAAGCTGCTGATTGTCTACGTACTGCTTTGAGAGAATATAACCTCAAATTTGGGACCATTCTTAATGATCCAGACTTGGCCTCCTTCAGAGCTTTGCCTGAATTTAAGGAATTGCAAGAAGAGGTTTATTACTCAAGTCTGACTTATATATATATATTTTTTTCCTGCTCTTATGCACTATGGAAGAATTTCCAGGTTATGTTATTCAGTTGAGTTGAAGATTGGTTCTCATCCTCATTTAGGTTTTCTTTAACCTCCTTGAAAATGGAAGGGATACACTTGAAGGGTTTATATCTAGTAAATCCTTCTCATGTTGTCTTTCACGTAAGAATTATAATTCTTAAACTTTCTATAATGACATTTTTTTTTTTTTTTTTTTTTTTTTTTGCTGTTGCTGTTGGGGGGGTGGGGGGCGTTATTATTTACAGGCTAGGCTTGGTGGGGAAGATATTGGCTACAGTTTCCGAAGAGATCTCAAACTCATTAGTGAAGTCCAAGCACCATTTCGTGGGGTTAGGAGATTCTTTTATGTGGCATTTTCAGCAGCCGCAGGAATTTCGACTTTCTTTACCATACCCAGACTATTCCGTGCAATTCAAGGTGGTGATGATGCTCCTGATATCTGGGAAACTGCTGGAAATGCTGCTATAAATATTGGAGGTAATCATTGACTTTTTAACTTCAGTATAAAGAGCTTGAGTTATCTTTGATATTTTATATACTTCAGTGATTATATGCATTAACATAAATACTGTGCATCTTTAAAAAGCAAGATAACTTGTCTTTAAAAATGACTAAGTTTTTTGAATCAGCGATCTACAGGTATTATTGCTCTCGTGGCATTATTTTTCTGGGACAATAAGAAAGAGGAAGAACAACTTGCACAAATATCCCGAGATGAAACTCTGTCAAGGTTGCCTTTGCGGCTTTCCACAAATCGGGTTGTTGAACTTGTGCAGCTCCGAGACACTGTTAGGCCAGTTAGTATCAACACACTACTGTTTTTCTTAGATTATTCACGTCAAATACTGCCTGTACTACCTGCCCTCAAATAATAACAATAATCAAGAGAACTTCATTTTCACATTTTAAATTATAATTTCAGCATTATCATAGTTAAATCCTTTCTTCATTAGGTTATATTAGCTGGGAAAAAAGAGTCTGTTTCTTTAGCTATTCAGAAGGCAGAGAGTTTCCGAACTGAGCTCCTTAGACGAGGTGTTCTTTTGGTTCCGGTCATCTGGGGTGAAGGTAGGACACCAGAAATGGAGAAGAAAGGTTTTGGAGTTCCTTCAAAGGCTACTGCCGCCCTTCCTTCCATTGGGGTAAGATGTCAAGGGTCCCAATTACATTTTTATAGTGAGCATCATCCTTGGAACCTTCATTTTTTCTACACTAACTTCATACTGTCTTATATCCATACTCACATCTCAGAATGTAACTATATTTTGTAATGGTGTGAATGTGAAGTATCCTACATAGACTTGTATGACTGTTCATGTGTTTTGTTTCTTTCAGTATGCTCCACAGACTATATGGCATGTAATACAACTAGTTACATTTGTATTTGATAGATCAAAAAATTGTTTTTCTGTAGCAATGAATATATATTGGTGTTATTAAATGGAATACTAGAATTACATGCATGTTTAAAGCATGCTTAAGATTTGAAAGGTTCTGTTCATTTCTTGACACCATATGTGATGCCACTATGGTAGGAAGATTTCGAGAAACGAACTCAGTCTATAGCTGCAAAATCAAGGTTGAAAGCTGAAGTTCGATTTAAGGCTGAAGTTGTATCACCGGCAGAATGGGAAAGGTCGCATGCTACTCTATCTTGTCTATATGCTTCTTTTTGCATCATCAATTTTCTAGATAATTTAAATTGTTCTATTTGAATGGGACTGCATCTTTATAAATTATATACATTTATATGATACTAAATTTGTGGTTTTCTGCTGTATATAGGATTTTGATTTTACGTACCTTTTCAACATAAAATAATTTCAAACTTTCATATTAGGTTTTTTTATTTATCATTGATATGCTCAAAATTGGGATTGGATTCTAGATTTTTTTATTTTTTTTAAAAACTCATTCAGGTGGATAAGGGATCAGCAAAAGTCTGAAGGAGTTACTCCAGGTGAGGATGTCTACATAATACTGCGCCTAGATGGTCGTGTTCGAAGATCTGGGAAGGTGAGCACACATAGCGGACTATTGTGCCACTTTTTTTCCTTGGATTGAAAAAGGATTAGTTTGATTAGCAGCTTAGCGGATACAACAGGGAAATTGGCATGTTAGAAATTTAGAGAAATAACCAAATCTTTATGCGTTATTTTGTTGACAGGGTAAAAAGTAACCACAATTCTTCTTTTTTTCTTTTTTTCCTTTTTGGTAAGATAATAACCACTATTCCAACCTTCTATAGCTGTACGATCCAATTTTGATTTCCTTTTGGCATCCAAATGGAGCATTTGGCATTCATTGGACAACTGTTAATTAAGCTCATGTTATATGCCCCTCTGTTATTGGTACTTTTGATATCTTGCACTCCCGACTATTTACCCTAAAATGAATGAGACTGTTGGGAAACAAAGACTTCTGCCATTTGAACTGTCAATCTAAGTAAAGCAAGTCAATTTAAATTATCTACAAAACACACATAATTAGTCTTTATCTAAGATTATGAAGTGGTTTTGTAATTTCCTTCTCATATTCTGCTTTTGTCAATCACACAACTCCCATATGTTTGCAGGGCACACCTGACTGGCAACAAATTGTGAAGGAGCTACCACCAATGGAGGCATTGTTAAGCAAGCTAGAAAGATAGGAGTTGCTTGCATCGCTCACACTTTATCAGGAGAGAATTTTGAATGGAAGATTATGACACCTCTCTTTTTATGTCCTTCTAATGGTTCTCTCTTTACCATCCTTTGTGATGCTCTCTCAGGTCATTTCCCTCGTGTAGCTTTTATTTCGAGAAATACGATTCTCAAAGACCTTCAGTACTGATAATTTTTTTTTCTTTTTTTCCATTCCTTGAAATTATACTACATTGTACACTTGTGTTGGGTATATGAGAAATTGAAAAAGTAATGTTGTGGACCATTTATTCAGTGGATCCATTATAAGATCCTTCAGCTTTCTTCCATGTTCAAAGCATGTTGATTGAACCATATGGTGGAACTCCTTGCTTTTAATTATTTATTTTACTTTTGGGATCATGATGTCCCCAAGTGCGACGTTGTTCATTTTTTTTCATCTTTGTTTGGGTTCTTGAAGACAATAGTCTTGGGTATTTAACTCATCCTTCGTTTACAGTATTTGGAGGCACGCTCTGTACCATAAAGAATATGATTCCGTTTTTTGAGAATATTGGTTGTTGGGGAAAGGTGGTACGTATCTAAAATAATAGTCTTTTGTTTTTTTTTTTTTTCATGGAATGGGGCCGGGGGTTCCATTCAAATATCAAATGACCTAGTTGTAATCTCTAACCACCGGTGGTTGGATCATGCTTCTTTAATTATTTGCAGATTTCTGGGCATATTTTGGCCTCAATTTGATCTTTCTGGGAATGCTGAATTTTGGGACTGTAAAACTGCAAATTATTTTAGTTTTGACTGAACTAAAATAGGGCTTACCCTCAAGATGATCGATTTAATTTCGGCAGATTACGGGAATGTGAAGACCAATAGCTGGACCACAGATGGAAGTTCATAAACTAAACTCAGTTCTATAAAAACGTGATGACATAAAAAGACGCAAAATGGCCAGAATTGAAGGAGCCAAGAAGGGTTCAAGGATGGGATTTTTGAGGTACTTGCTTCTAAGAATACATATTATAATCTAAATTGACTACTTCAGCCTAGATTTTTGGGGTACATTTTTCAAGCCATATGCATCTGTTTCACCGAGAGTGCATCACCATATTTTATTGTTGCATTTAAGCTCTCAAGTCCTAAAAGCATGGATTTTCTAGCAGCCTAGCTAGTAGAAATGAGTAAGAAATTTGTCATGGGTATCCAAAACAATATGTCAAAATGGATCAACCAGATCACCCATTCATATTTCTCTCCCAAATCACCCATTCATCTTTCTCTCTTGCCAAATGGAAATTTAACGCGGGATTTATTCATTTTTGGGGATCAATATTCAATGTAGACAAGGGGAAAGAACACAAGGGTTTCATACTGCTTTTTCATAATCCTATTCCTCTAAGTTTGGACTTAGGCTCTTTAGGAAAGGATCGCGCGCGCGGTTATACACACATGGCTCACCTGCCTTGAACTTTAATTAATTAAAGTAATGGATCCGTGTCGGTGGTTTTCTTTCATAATAAAATTGAACTGGTTGATATCATTTTCTTGGTAGGTTTGGAAGAGTTCAGACATCCAAGCATTTCAACTTTCTTTACAATAATCGCTCTGCCTTTGTAGTAAAATAATCATTAAACTAGTAAGCTTCATTGAAAAAAAAATGAGTGCCCATGTCATTAAAATACAATTATTTTCTCTCCTCTATTTTTTTTTTTTTGGGGGGGGGGGGGGGGGTGTTCTTGGGTTAGGTTCTGTTTAATAATTATTGTTGTTAGTACTTGGTCTAAGAGTAGGACAGCGAAGCTGTTGAAGGTTGTTGGACAGACCTTGCTATAAGGGTGATTCCAAGATGCCTCCTCCTTTATTAATAGTCAACTTAATGCCTGCCTCTTCTGCCATATGGGTCATGTACTATGGGTCTAATATTCCACTCTTAAATAAGTTGAGATTCTCTCTAGGCCAATAAGCTTCTAATTTTCCTCAAGACCAAACAATAATCTTCAGGCGAGAAATGGACTTTAGTTTATTGGACTGGAAAAAGTCTCAAAGTTTAATGAACTGGAGCAAATTGGACAATGTGGGTTCAAATTTAACTGATATCCCAAGAAAAGAAAAATGAGAAGATTGTGTCATATCCATTGTCCAGATAAGAACACCAAAACACCCAGGATTTTAGCTGTATGTTTACGCCATCCGAATTATTCTAATCTTCTTTTCATTGAGAAGAAGCCCTAGAAATTTTTTTTTGTTTTTATTGAAACCAACAGAGAAAATGACTTTAGTCCTCCATGAGGAAAATAAAAATCCTCAAGTTGATTCTATTCTAACTTTAGACACCTTTGTCAATATTAGATCAAAATAGTAATCAATACATTACTGCATGATGTTGCTCACTTTCTTTGTAAGATTAGACAATTTACCACTTCTCTTCTTTTTTTCAAAGTAGGGTAATTGACAATTTGCCATTTCAGATTAGATGAAATATAAATGCACTCATTGATGACCACATCACTTTCTGATGTGGTGACCACATCACATTCTACCCTTTTTTTTTTTTTTTCCCATTGCCATAGGTTGACCCACGACCGTCCAACCACCAGGATCACCATGCCTTTGTGGCTTCGTCCCATGAAAAATTATGTGTGGGCTAGGTTTAGATCCAATGGTAGACCTCCAATGACGTCTCACCACATCACCATTCGTGTCTATTAGATGCTCGATTGGCTAAAAGTCTTCCACCAAGTGTAACTGTGTCAGTTGATCTTGTCTCATTTATTATTTATTTTTATTTTTTGAACAATTCCTTGAAATTTTTTTTTTCTAAATACAAATATTTTCAAATAACCTAAAAAACTAAGTTCTCCCCCGTATTTGTTTTTTATTAAAGGAAAACAAAGCCACTGAAAATGACATATTTTCATAATTTCTCGAATTTAAAAATATATTGTTGAGAATTATTCTCTAATAACATGGTAGAAGAGCTCATACGATTTTTAAAAAAATAATGATGAAAAAGTAATTATAGGATTGGAGATTTTAGAATTGCCGTAGCAGATATAAATCCCTTTGAAATCCACTACTAGACTCAACCCCTCTCTCTAGAAAAGTGAAAACCAACCAATCTCTGTGGAAAATGAATAGAGAGAAAGAGAGAGAATAATAAAAAAATTGGAGTAGAGTCAAGTGGCATTTTTATAAATAACAACAAAACCAGTACCAAACTCTTGAATTCAGACAATTTTAAAACAGGAAGCCTACCCGCCCCCACTTTGTCTCAAGCTATATACAAATGCGTAGTCAAGAGAAAGCCCATCACAAGTAAACAAACCACAATGGCCAATTTTTCTAATCTCCTCCTAATCTCTTCCTTGTTCGTCGCAACCCTCATCTTCTCATTGCCCGCCGCCGACGCCAGCGGCGGCGACCTCCACCAATTCAACTGGGTGCCGACCACGACGGCGGCGACAAGCTGCCAAGGGTCGCTAGCCGAGTGCCTAGCTAGCGAGGAGCTCGACATGGACTCGGAGATCAACCGGCGCATCTTAGCAACCTCCCAGTACATCAGCTACGGTGCGCTGCAGCGGAACACTGTTCCATGCTCCCAGAGAGGTGCTTCCTACTACAATTGCCAGCCAGGTGCTCAAGCCAACCCCTACAGCCGTGGCTGCTCTGCCATTACCCGTTGTCGCTCTTAAGCTCCTTTTATATTTTTTTTTTTCTTCTTTTTTCAGTTTGTTTCGTTTTTATTTTCTTCTGCTCGTGCAATAAAAATATGATAACAAGGATTTAGATGTAAGGATTGTTAGTAATATGGGGGTACTTTGTATTAAAGCAATTCTTCTTTTTCTTCAATGTTATTATGACGTATTACTGTTATGTTTGATTCTCTTTGGGTTTTTTTTTTTTTTTTTTTTTTTCTTTTCTGATGATGGGGCTGTGCGATTTTCTTCGTAGCATCTAATTCATAGTTTCGATTTTTTTTTTTTTTTTTTTTTTTTTTTGGCAACGATTCCTTAAAAAAAAAATTTTCTAAATATAAATATTTTCAAATAACATAAAAAATAATGTTCTCCCCCGTCTTTGCTTTTTATTGAAGGAAACCGGAGCCTCTGAAAATGACATATTTTCATAATTTCTTTAATCTAAAAATGTATTGTTGAGAATTATTCTCTAATAACATGGTAAAAGAGCTCATATAATTTTAAAAAATAATGATGGAAAAGTAATTATAGGATTGGAGATTGTATAATTGCCGCGGCAGATACAAACCCCTTTGAAATCCACTACTAGACTCAACCCCTCTCTCTAGAAATGTGAAAACCAACCAACCTCTGTGGAAAACAAATAGAGATAAGGAGAGAGAATAACAAAAAAAATTGGAGTTGAGCCAATTGGCATTTTTATAAAGGACTTTTGACTTATCACGTGAGTAGCATTTTTCTTTTTATGATATTGAAAACGTGGCAAGCATAAGAAGTGCCACCTATTTTTGAGTAGGAGTTCCTCCTCAATGTTGAGTAGCCAAGCATCGTCCTTCTATAAATAGCAACAAAACCAGTACAAAGCTCTTACATTCAGACAATTTTAAAGCAGGAAGCCTACCCGCCCTACCTTTGTCTCAAGCTATATACAAATACGTAGTCAAGAGAAAGCCCATCACAAGTAAACAAACCACAATGGCCAATTTTTCTAATCTCCTCCTCATCTCTTCCTTGTTCGTCACAGCCCTCATCTTCTCGTCGCCCGCCGCCAACGCCAGCGGCGGCGACCTCCACCAATTCAACTGGGTGCCGACCACGACGGCGGCGACAAGCTGCCAAGGGTCGCTAGCCGAGTGCCTAGCTGGCGAGGAGCTCGACATGGACTCGGAGATCAACCGGCGCATATTAGCAACCTCCCAGTACATCGGCTACGGTGCGCTGCAGCGGAACACTGTTCCATGCTCCCAGAGAGGTGCTTCCTACTACAATTGCCAGCCAGGTGCTCAAGCCAACCCCTACAGCCGTTCCTGCTCTTCCCTTTCCCGTTGTCGTTAAGCTCCTTTGGTTTTTTCTTCTTTTTTCAGGTTGTTTCGTTTTTATTTTCTTATGCTCGTACAATAAAAATATGATAACAAGGATTTAGATGTAAGGATTGTTAGTAATATGGGGGTGTTTTGTATTAAAACAATACTTCTTTTTCTTCAATGTTATTATGAACAAGGATTTAGATGTAAGTATTGTTAGTAATATGGGGGTGTTTTGTATTAAAACAATTCTTCTTTTTCTTCAATGTAATGATGACATATTACTATTATGTTTGATTCTTTTTGGGTTTTTTTTTTTTTTTTTTCGGATGATGGGCTGTGTGATTGTCTTCTTACCATCTAATTCATAGTTGCGATTTATTTATTTATTTTTGGGTTTAATTTGTTGAAGTTAAAAGAAGAGGAATCTTGCACCATTGGGTTGTCAAATTTCGGATTTTCAAAGCCATAATTCTTTTTTTGGGGAAAAAAATGGTGAAAGTGTGGCTTCAGATTCGATAATTCAAGATGTTGTCACTTATTTAGAAAGTGGGCATAGGAGACGACTTTATCGAAATCTTATGACAGGTGTGGATTTTGTAAAATTCGTTCAATTTTCATTTTTTTTATTTTTTAATATCTCGGCACACGAGCACAGCATAATGCAACTCTAAAAATGCTGCCTCCTCCACATTTTTCTCTCACTGATTGCTTTGATCAGCCATTTTTTAAAAGAGATTTTACAAATCAAATTAAAAGGGAGTTCAAATAAGAAAGGGCAGGTTATTGCCACCACATAAAATTTTCTAAACTCTCCACTTAATTTATATTTTTTAAGTTTTATAATAAAATTACGAAAAAAATTACGAAAACTAATCACGTAATCTACTAAAAAACATTATTCTGGATAACTTTGTAGAAGAATTTGTTACCAAAATTTGTCATTTAAGTACACTTTTTGACCATTTTTCATTTAAGAATAATGCAACTTTAAAAATGCTGCCTCCTCCACATTTTTCTCTCACTAATTGCTCTGATCAGCCATCTTTTAAAAGAGATTTTACAAATCAAATTAAGAGAGAGTTCAAATAAGAAAGGGCAGACTATTGCCATAACATAAAATACTCTAAACCCCCCATTTAATTTATATTTTTTAAGATTTATAATAAAATATAGAAAAAACTTACGAAAACTAATAACGTAGTTTACTAGAAAACATCATTCTGGACAACTTTGTAAAAGAATTTGTTTCCAAAATTTGTCATTTAAATACACTTTTTTGCCATTTTTCATTTAAGCATAATGCAACTTTAAAATGCTGCCTCTTCCACATTTTTCTCTCACTGATTGCTCTGATCAACCATCTTTTAAAAGAGAATTTACAAATCGAATTAAGGCCCTGTTTGGCTAAGCTTTTAGATGGTCCAAAATCACTTTTGAAGCTTAAAATCACTTTTGGTCCTGTTTGGTAATCTATATCATAATCACTTTTAAGTTCAAAAAGTGATTCTATAATAAGCAGACTACCCTCAGCTTTTAATCAAGCTGGTGTCAGCTTTTGTGGAGGATTTTAACAACTTTTCATATTTCCAAAATTACCATTAATGCTTGGGTATGAAAACAATTTTTTTCACTCATATTTTTTAACAAAATGATGATAATAGCCCCACCTTAGACCCAAGTCCTCTCCTCTCCTGCAGCTATGCTCTTCTCTCTTACCAACATCAATATCTTGGTAACTTCAACTAAGTTGGACCCATAGGATCCTAATTTAAACTTTAAATTTTTTTTTTCTCCCTTCATACATTCATTGTTTTATACTTGTTAGAATTTTTTTAAGAATTGATTCCATAAAATTTGGATTTGTAATAATTTTTTTTTTTTTAATAAAAAAATCAATTCATGCTCTCTTTTTTTTCTTTGTTTTAAACAACGAAAAAATAAAATAAAATAAAATAAAAACGTAAGCAAAATCCCTAGTAATATACCTTTGTGGGGTTAGTCGAGAGGTCAAGTCTTATGTGTGTTTTTCAAAGGTTATCGTTTTGATGCCTCGCCGGTTTTATTATTTGTGTGGTTATGGGACGTCTCACCTAAATTGTTAAGGGAATAGTTTGAGTTCAAATTTCGATAAAAGTATAGCATAGGGTACCCCCAATCATTAATATTAAAAAAAAAAAAAAATCACTACTAATACCAAATAGAGCAAAAAAAAAAAAAAAACAAAAAAAAAACATTTATTATAAGGGAGAGTTCAATCAATTTAAGGTTATAACAACTATCGCAAATGTTCTTCCTAAATAGATAAAAAAATCACTTTTAGCCCTAACAGCACTTTTGAATACAGTTTCCAAACAGAGACTGATTCTCTTCTGCTACTGATAATTTCTGATTCTCTTCTACTTTTGCCTAAAAGCAAAAGTTACAGTTTTCCCAAACAAGGCCTAAAAGAGAGTTCAAATAAGAAAGGGTAGGCTATTGCTACCACATAAAATACTATAAACCCCTCACTTAATTTATATTTTTAACTAATAACGTAGTGTACTAAAAAACATAATTCTGGATAACTTTGTAGAAAAATTTGTTTCCAAAATTTGTCATTTAAGTACACTTTTTGGCCATTTTTCATGCAAAATGAAATAAAGATTATAAATGGCCAAAAAGTTTGCTTAAATAATAAATTTTGAAAAAACTTTATTTTACAAAGTTATTTAGAACAATGCTTTCTAATGAACAATGTAACTAGTTTTCGTAAAAACCTTTTATATTTTTCATAAAATCTTTAAAAATATAAATTAATAGGAGACTTAGAGTATTTTATGTGGCGACAATAACCCCTCTCATAAGAAATTGCCTCCTATGGATCGCCCAAAAAAAATAAATAAATAAATAGTTATCAATTCCAAAAGGGGGTTGGCCTGATGCTTTCGTGATGGATATCATCGTAATGGATGCCCACAAGATTCAACCGAGAGTATCGTGGCAGAGAGCAGCTTTCTGGAGGATGTCCGTGACTGTATTCACATGCATTAAATTACAAAAATGAAAGGTCCAAACGTGGCAGAATCTGATCTCCGTCATATAGCTGGCTTAAAATCTACTTTCTGGAGGCAACTGTGTTACAACCTTCAAGTGTCGTATCATAAGAACTGATTTAAAGAGGGCAGATAGAAGGAAATGGTCATATTGATGTAGAGTGGTGACAAATGCGTTCGGATTCAGTGCTGACCACATGTTTTCTCAGCACCGTGCTGAGGGGTTTTAGATCGCGCCACATGGCACAATACCTCATCCGATGGCTAAAGCAATTCCATTTGATAAAACGACCCACGCATGTGCGTTTTAACTCTCAAACGCAACCTCAACGGCCGTTACCCCTAAAAACGGCCATGGCAGAAGAAGAAGAAGAAGAAGAAGTGAGAATGGTAGCTATGACAGCAGGCCATGGCTCCCAAGATTGACTCCCCGTCGATGAGTTTTTAAAGAGAGAAGGAGATGAGAGAAAGCGGGGTTGGATGAAACCCTTTTCTAAAATATTTTTTTTAAAAAAAAACTCTTAGAGCAGTGGCTGCTCTTCTCTAACCTCTGCTTCCACCAGCGACCATGGCCGACTTCTCATCTCTTGCTTCTTCCCCAATATTTTTTTTTTAAATTTATTTTTATTTTCCTATGCTTAAAATCCACAACTTAATCTCTTCCCAACTTTTTTCAGCTCAAAGAAGAACATGATATAAGGAACCCATTTTTTAAAAAAAAAGGAAAAAAAATTGTTTTCTGTAGATGGATTAAAAACTCCATACCCGACGAGATCCAGCTCTCATCAAAATCGGCGACCATGACTAACTCTCATCAACATGATCTAAGCAACCCAAAGAACACGACCATAGCTAGCTCTCATCAAAATCGTCAACGCCCGGCGCGATCTGACGGCAGCTCGACGGTAGAGGATTCAACGGCGAGGAGTTGCAACTAGCAAGTCACCGGCAACAAAGGAGGCGACGATAGTGAACCGATGGCTCGTGGAAACCGACGAAAGGTTCAATTTGCGCTTCACGGTGAGGGTTCAATTTGCGAGGTTTTGTTCTTCTACGGGTGAACAAAATAGGGAAAAAATTTGCACATATCCAACAGATTTGGGAAAAAATAACACTTCGATGGTCATGGCAACAGTCATGAGTTCTCTTGTTCCTCCTTTTTTTTTATATATATATATATATTTTTTTTTTTACAATTTAAGGGTCTTGATCTTAAAAGAGGCAGTGCCAACGAGGAATGTTGGTGGGGGAGGCGATGGGTCAACACCTCACCGGCGGTGGGTGCTAGCCCGTCGCTGCTGCTTCCTCCTTTCTCCTTCTTCAATCTTGGGAGCCATGGCTTGTTACCATAGCTGCCATTCTCACTTCTTCTTCTTCTGCCATGGCCGTTTTTAGGGGTAACGGGCTAACGGCCGTCAAGGTTGCGTTTGGGAGTTAAAACGCACATGCCTGGGTTGTTTTATCAAATGGAGTTGCTTCAGCCGTCGAATGAAATGTTGTACCAAAACCCCTCAGCACAATGCCGAGAAAACATGGGCTCAGCACTGAATCCGAACACGTGACAAATTGGTCCATTTGCCGATGAAGATGAGATTCTATATGCTAACATACCATTTCAATGCGTGCCATCATCAGTGGAACCAATGAACCATTAACAAGGCACAGTTGGCAACTCGCACAAAATAAGAGCAACGACCAACAACAAATCATCTCAAATTCAAGTGTATCCTCTACATTAGCCACACAATTAGAACATCTAAGAAAAAGCAACTGAACAATTTCCACTTAGACTTTCAAGAAATGGAGATGAAGAGAAATCTTAGCTACAGAAATACCTAATACACAATCTCACAATAATCAGCTTTGATTTCTCAACCAAATAATCATGGACAAAGAAAGTGGGCATGAAACCTAACTCATCCCATAATACAAAACACGCGCTTTGGCTGATTCTATGCTGAGCCTTCCTCTGGCTTCACTTCCTCTAGTGTTGTTTTGGATGGTGCCAATGGTGATGGAGAGCCCTCAACTCCCATCTCTGCTCTGAGTTCATTGATGCTCTGCTCTAACTCATTTATGCGGCCTCCCATCTCATCAAGTGCATCGCAGTTAAGGAAACAAAATGCCTCCCAACATTCATATCATTCTTAAAGCAAAAGGGAAGAAAACAAAGCACACTAAAAAGAGGTTTTAAACCTCTTTGATCACAATAAACTGAAACCTGGCAGCCAAAACTAGGAACAGAGAGTTCCACTTGGTTTCCAACCAGAGCTTCCTGTTTGTGGAGTCCATAAGACATGTAAACCTCTCTTTGCCCAATAGGCCAGTATGCCTATAAAACCATCCTGTATCTAAAATACCCCTAAAGTTCTTGTGTCCTACCCAGAGAGGATCAAGACCATCACACGTGTAACTTAAAAAGTTAGTATTACCTTCTGGCTAATGCAAATAATAAAGAGTTTCCAGAATAAATATAGTCAGAGATACTAAAAAACACTGTCATAATATTAAACAAGTTTCTCTGTTGTTGAGATCATTTTGGAGTGAGCAAGTAAATGCCAATCATCCAGAACAATACAGCCTACATTGGAAAATTGATTTCTTCCCGTCAACCCAGAGATGTTTATATAATAGAGATTTATAGCCATCAGATCAAAAAATAAAATATAAAATGCGGAAAAAGGATATTTTTTGTGACAATGGAGTTGGACATTGTCTGAAACCTGGATTGCTGCAAAAAAAAAAAAAAAAACAGTTATATTTCTGAACATTTGCATATTTGCAAAAGACTAAAAAGAAAGACATTCCAGAAAATATTCCTAAGCTACAACTCACCATCTGCTGAAGAAGGTTTTGCACCTGAAAAACAATACAAAATAATTAGTTATCACTGAGGCATTTATAAATAATAATAAAAAAAATTAAAAAAAACCACAGAAATGATCACAACATTTAGAATGGAAAATCCCACTTCCCTGAACGAGATGTTCAAATTTTTATCTGGTAATTATTTCTTTCTAATGAATTATGTAAAAATCAGTGAATATTAGGTCTGCAATCAATGATCATCATTCATCACTTCATATGTCCAAGACAGAAGATACTGCTCAACCAAACAATCTTATAACTCTTGGAGGTATGAGATTAGATAAAAGCCAATGTTTGAAGTGAGCTGTTCTCCCACAGCAAACTATATTTAAGCCAGATAGCATTCTCAGGTGTTTACCAAAGGCAAAACTACTGGAAGCAAAGCATTCAAGTTCTAAAATGTTCAGGAACTTACAAAAACTGTCATATCAGCAGTGCTTTGCTTCGGATCTTCTGAATCATGTCCGTCCTGCCAGTCAAACCAATTAGGCAATTAAAGCACTGGAGGGACAAACTTGAACAAGTGTGAAAACTAAAACACTTTTAGGAAGTCAAACTGAATTTGAAATGCAAACACCATTTTTAACTAATGTGAGGCTGGCAATAAAATAAACCACCAAACCATTCACAGTTGTGTGTGGACTGTGGATAGAGAGAAAATGGCTCAAGCACCAGATAAGTTTCTTTCGCAAGTGACATGCTAAATGGTGCCCCATCAAATGAAAGCATCATTAACAATCTAAGGGTGCATTTGGAAGTAAACTGAGGGAAGAATGACTTCTGACAGCAACTAGAACAATTTTTTATGGCCTGTTTGGGACATATCCCCTCCATAATTACTTCTTTTAATTCTTTGCAATTAACAACCAAAGTTTGCAGAGCTACTCTGAGACAATCAAGCCTTCCCATAAGAAACAAGGGTAAATTAGTCCAAATACAATGTTCTGACTTGTAATTGAAAGATCAATAAAGAAAATTTATTGCATAAGAAAATAAGCATATCTTAAAACCTCTTCTTTTTTGTTCTTATGAAAAATAATATAACACCATTAAGGACAAAATGAAAAGTTGTCTAAGATGGTTCAATCATGTGCAACAAGGACCAAGAAGCGATAAAGAGGACTAGAGGAGTGAGTAATTGAATTCAAGTTAAAGATGATATAAGTGAAAGTGAAAGGCCAAAAAGAACATGGGCGGAGGCAGAGAGAAAAGCTGCAACGGCCACATTTTAAAAGAGAATGCAGCCCCAGCCCCCATAGATGAATGGCAATACATGATTGGTGCAGCAGACCCCAAGATGCAGCGTCAAATTTTTTGAATTTGCAATTCAAACATGGTATCACAATATTTAATAAATATGTTCATCATCCAGATGTGCCGTTTTGCACGCCTTCTGACAAGGAGCATTAATAGTTTGGTCATAGCGTGTCTAAAGCCTTTGAAAAATGGTCACATAATAAATTGGCACACACTCGTTACCTCGAATGCTACCACAAACACATTCTACCACAACATTCAAATTTTGGTGTACCATTTTGCAAATCTTCAGTGCATAAATTATGAATACTGAATACATAATCTCTAACAATGCACATCCAAGACCATAATAAATTATCTTAAAAACCCACAAATTCTAGTTCTGCATCGTTACAATTCTTCACGTTACCAGCAAAAGCAACACCTATGGCGAAGCCAGGAGCAGTTGAACCCCCGCCCACCTAAGGCCCTAATTGCGCTACCACGACAGATCTAAGGGATTTGAAAAGCATATTTGAAATCGAATTGCTCTCGAGATTTTTGAAACCCTAAACGGTATAAACATGCATCACCTAGGTACAAGCAAGAAGCTTGAGAAGTAGGAGAAGAAGGAAAGAGATGAATACCATTTTTTTGGGAAGTTGATCTGTGTTGCAGTCCCTCTGCTTTGCTCTTTCCTTCACAGTCCCTACAATGTTGGAGTCTTTGGGAAGGCGAAGTAATGGGACGGAGTGATGACAATAGAGAGATGATCGCATATAAAAGGTTGGGGGCGACTTAATTTCTCGCAAGGTGCGCCTGGTAGTTTATTATAATTACCGATATGCCCTGTAGCTAAAATACAAAGCAAAATGTAAATGACTTTGCTACCCATGATGGAGAGCAGATTGGAGCCTATAGAACTTCTGCTGGACTAATTCTCACGTACGGAAAAGGATATTGCTCGCTCTACTGTGGTTAACATGAACCTAGAAAATTCAAAAAAAAAAAATTATTGGGTCAACTCAACTTGTCTTGATTAGCGGACAACAATTTTCAGTCATTTCTTTTAGTATTTTCCTTTTTTCGGAACACTTGAATTTGCAAGTGCTTATATGGTTCTAAATCATTTAATCTTCAGCTAAATGGTGACACCATGGGCATTTTAGTCGTTAAAAGGTTAAAATTTGAAAGTAGATGAGGGGGTTCGAAGCGTCAGTGGCACTTTAGTCATTTGAAAATTAAATTTGAAACTTTGAAAGCCAATGAGCGCCATTGGATTCAAAATTAAGGCCATGAAAAAGCCCACAAGGCACAAACGTCAGTGTCACAGACACTGAACCTTTCCAAAGCAAAGAAAGTAACAAACCCCGCCCTTTGTTCCTTCCTTGAATAAAAAGGCACCCACTATTGCTATCGCCCCTAGCGGGTGGTTCTCTCCGGTCCGATGGCCATGGCAGCAGCCAGCAGGGATAGGGGCATAGGGCAGAGTGGGGGCACAAGGAGCGGTTCTGCCCTGTACCCACGACATCATTCATGAACCATATAGTTTGGACAGAGAAAAAAGAAATGTTGATTTGCCATAATTTAGCCATGAAAACAAAATAAAAAATAAAAAAAATAAAATTAAATTGGACGAGTCGCATACATCAATTCACCCAAAAACACAAGTAGTTCTGACAAATAATTAGATTACAGTTGGGCTCATTTTCTGTCTCTCACAATCTTGAATTACTTGACAAAAATCGTTCAGAGGCTTCCAAAGAAAACTGAGAAAAGGGGAAAAAAAAAAATTGAGCTTCATTTGTCCTTTCTAGTGGATTTATCATCAATATAAGGGTACTCAGATGGAGCAGTCCATAGACCCCACAATATAACTAAGTGGATACAAAGAAGCAGAGCAGATGAATACATATTTGAAGGATAGACATTCCAGCAAAACTCCACCCCTGCAAACAAAATTAAACTGCACAAGAGAACAAAAAATGGATCAGTTTACAATCTTGATAAAAAAGATTTCTCTCATAGAATGAGTTCTCCGGAGCACTTGATGGTTGAGTAGCCTACCGTAGCAATGTAGGAAAAGGCGTTCTCCACAGTAGGTATGGCAAGCTATAGAAATACCTGTACCCAAAGACTTGCTATGAGATTTGACGGTATTCTGTGACAAACCATCTATGTAAAGATTTGACAGTATTTTGTATCAAACCTTCGATATAAAGATGAGGACTTTTTTATCAGCAAAACTTACCAGGAGTAAAACTGATAATGCAGTGATCGAGCACATACAATGCCAATGAAATTCCCAACAAGCATAGTAGTGACGATATCTGAATTGATCGCAAACCCATATTTAGTCTCCAATCCAAGAAAAATGAAATACCAAAACATACAAATAGATCTTTGTTGAAAAAAATATAAATAATCAACTTAAAATTCAAACGAAAACGGCTGAACATCTTCACAGGGAATCCCAGAAAGGTCATGACTTACGTTCTTTATTGAGGATCTTCAAAGTTAAGTTGCAATTGTAGAACTGCCTCAGAGAGAAGGAACTTGACAAAGCTATTCTACGCTTCATAGAGACTAACTTACAATACAAGAAAGAAAAAAGTCCTCCTTCATGCCTGCAAATGACAAACAAAATGATTATACAATTTCAAGCAAAGTCAATACACACTGAAAAGCATATTTAGAATAATGAGGCACAAGTTGTGCCCAAGACCAGACATAGATTTTGCAACTTGGACCTGCTCTTTATACGTGCCGCTTCATCCACCCAAATTACTCAATCCGTGAGTGCCCTATTTAATAATAGTCACACTCCACAAGTCATCTGATATTTATTCAGACTCATCTTATCCAAAACCAGACAACACAATATCAAAATTGAAGAGCATTCACACATTAGACGATTAGTCTCACATTTGAAGTCAACTCCTCAAAGACTAGCTATGGGGACACAGCAACGTACACATGTAAGGAAACATAGCTATGTACTAATCTTTCTTTCAGAATGTGCACATATGTGGAAGAACCATAGAAAATAAAATAGTGAAGCATGTTAAACCTTAATACTAGGCTAAGTACCAAAACACATAATTTGCTCGATGTTCTACACATTATTGAAGTAAATGAAGGAGGAGCCCTTTAAAGTGTCAAAGCACCAGTTGTCAATAGATACAGTGTCCTACATATCATCAATTATTTTAGTCGGTTAAAGCATATCCAAGAAGCAGCTTGCTTATAGAATTGTTCACATTTAAGAATTCATTGTGGTCACATTCATAGTACATTTGAAGAATATAAAAGAAAAAAGAGTCTACTTCTTAACATCCAAGGGAGAGGGGGAAAGTGCAACAAAATTTCAGCCAACCGGTACTATTTGTGTCTTCTTTTCGAAACTTTTTCAACTATAGGGAAGAGATAAGATGTTGCTTACTACTCATAATTGCATGCTTATTGCAACTCGCCTTTTATTATTGAAAAATGGAGAAAATAAGCCCTTGTACTTACTTGCACCATCTATAATGAGCAAAAGCTGTAAGTAGAATAAGGTGAGCAACCAGCAAAGAGAGTGCAAATTCCTTTGATACAAAAATTGGCTCAGGAATGAATTTGAAGTTAACGGACCTGATAAAATGAATGAAAAGTTATTTTTCAATAAACCTACTTGAACCAATCATAAAAGAAAATCATACAGGGGCAATATCCCAGAAACATCATTGCAGTGATAGAAGTTCAAAGGAAAATACTATATCAAACTAAAGTCAACAAAAAATTGAATTGAACATGAAAATCAAGAGTTATTATAAGCAATAACCATCCTAACCATGAAAATTGATATGCAATACCTTACTGGTCATTATAATTCATAAGAACAAAAATTTTAAAATCATACCATATCATAGTGGACCTTTTTCACTGGAAACGAACTCCAGAGATTAGAGCAGTAGGAATGATATCCACCTCATGTTATTTGCATAACTTCTTCGAATTACGAGTTTCATGTATGGTTGTGTTATGGTTCTTTCACTGTTATGGTTTTTTCAATTTGAATATTGTGAGTATTTATTCTGAGAGAGGAAGTTATAACCCCTCAATTTTCTCTTAGCTACTACTTCAGCAGAATGAATAAACAGTACCCGATTCATAATCAAATCTAACAAACATTTGTACACCAGGCTCAATCCTTGACTGTTATGTGTAATGAGGATAGCAACAATATGAATGCTAAACGTTATCAGACTAATATCCTATTTCATCTACTTTGCAGAGGTTGTTGGGTATCAGAAAGGTGTTGGAAATCGTTTTTAAATTAAACCTCTTTGACATTGAAGCAAAATTAACATTTGACCTACCCATAGAAGTTCATAATCTTATTCTAATGCATATGGACATTCCCAATGGTAGTTGTGTTGGCTGCACTCTATACCATATCTTCCTGAAGTTGAATAATTGACATACATGATTCTTGGGAAAGCAGTAGGAACCAACTTCAAGGAAAAATTACTTTTACTGGCCATTAGCTAATGAACTATTGGATTTGGGGCACCTACATTCAGGAACATAATCCTTGTACAAACTATTCACAGCATGCCATGAAACTTTTGGGGCACAGATATTCAGGGAAAGTATTTTTTTAGAAAAATAGTAGAAGGGATAAGATACTGCCAGTCCAAGGAGAACTTTTTATCTTTAAGTGTTGAGGTGCGACCTCTAACTTATCTGTAGAAACGGCTGCTATCTGCTCTTACAAGGATTGATGTCAACAGTGATTTCTAAGCAAATTGTACAGCTGACTACCCTTTTGATCACCAAGCAGCTTGTGTACTTAACTTAGGCCATCACAAATCATTATTCCTTCTAAAGAGTGAAGACAACTTGAATCCACCTTTATTTTCAATTTAAGAGGAAAAATTTATGAGCTGCCATCTTAATTATGCAAGTAACTTTCACATCCAAAGGTATGGATAACCTCGTCTTACCTCCCAGCTTCAAACTCTACAACTTCTACATATATTGAAAAGGTTAAAGATCTTTCTTGTTTATGCAATTCTTGGTGAGATCATTTCACCTTTTTAAGAACCATGGTAGACAAATCATCCTCTTCTTCAATACAATCTCCTAGCAATATTCCAAAGAATGTCTTGCAAAGAATTATTTTTATTATAAATAAATAAACAACAATTTGGATTTGTCTATCCATCACTGAATGAGAAAATATCACCTTTTCAAGAGGAGAAAGTTTCGTAAGAATATGCCAAACAATAAAGTCAAAACAAAAAAACAAGACAAAAACAAAAAGGTACCAAAAGTGGATGAAGATGCGCCCGAGATTGAAGGCTCTTGATATATATGCAGTTGAATGTGATATTAGAAAAGGCAGCCCCAACAGAATCTGCAGAAACCATTCACCAAGTAGGAGATGGAAATATATGAACATCACAATCAAACAATTCCCCCTGCCACAACGTCAATCGCAGTTGAAGTCCAACTCACCTAATAAAGTTGAAAAGAGAATTTTAAATTCACACATACTTGTATATTTATTTAATATATACCACTTACAGCCTAAAAGCGAGTACTTTTTTAAAACATTTTGCATGAGGAAAAATAATACACAGTTGGAAATAGGAAACATAATTTTTCAAAATATATACAAGGCTCTGCATTAGTGCCTTGAAAACAAGGAAGAACATGGTAAGCACCTGCACTAATGCTGCACCTGCTAAAGCTGATATCACCCCACTGATATCCATAGCCTGTACAAAAAGCATGTCAGGAACAATGGATAATGCCTCAGCAATATCACTGTATATTTCAACTAGCAACTTTGGAAATATAGACAAAGAAATAATGTACCTTTAGCATGAGAAGTAATAAAGGTGGAGCATAGAGGAGCACATTCATCTTTATTGAAACAGCCGCACTATACAAATAAAGATGGAGAAGTCAACCAGCCAGTAAGCAACATGAATGCGCAGTAAGAAATTGAACACGTTACCTGAAAATAATCAACCCCAGATGCCACCTTTGGTAAAGAAGTGAGGCCAGTGCAGCATGGAGTAGAGTCATGGCAAAACAGTCATTAAACAGACGAAGCACAAAGATGGAGTGGACTCTTTTTGACAGACAAAGCAAGCTGAGAGCCCACCATGGAAGCTTCAGAACATTTCAAGAGCAATGGAAGCTAATATCAATGATGAGATATGAGAGATCTAGCACCAATTGGGATGTAAGATATAAAATGGGTAAACGGTAGGGATATTTTTAAAGGCATGTTATAATTCTAAATTCTATAACTTATTAGAAAGTTAAAGTTTAAAAGTGTTGAAAAATTCCAAGGGCAGAGTCCTTCTAACAGAATTACCCACAGAACCTTACACTTTCAAGTTTCAACAAATGACAAATACTTAGGCTAATGCTAAAATGCAAAACTTACTTTTTGTTAATGTCAATAACACTCTTGCATCGAAATATATAGTGCAGTTTTACATCAAAGAAATAAATTCCAAGCTCTTTATACCACATATGCTACTTTATATGCAAATTGTTACAGCATCTTCACCCCAGTCATATAGAGATGTATGACAAGAATTAGCATTTCATCTTCGAAAAACATAAAACAATTCCATACCACATTAGTCTTCACATAGATGAATAACACGATTCCCAGATTTATAATGTACAAAATGCCAAACAAAATCTGCAATGACACAAAAGAGTAGAAACCATAAGGTGATATTTTGGTGTAAGAATACATAATAGAACTGCCTACAATCTGTTTTCACAGCCATGTTTGAGCTTAAGGAATTAAGGACGCATATGGCACAATGTTTATTTATCCCCCTGCCCCCCTCTTTTCTAATTTTTTTTAGGGGAGTGGAGGAGGCAGGAGAGTCCATATTTATACATGCACCATCACAACGCCAAATACCTAATACTATTTTTTTTAGTGCAGTTACAACCCAAAGTCTGAAATCAATTAGCATCTATTTTTCCCTGACAATAATGATCCTCCCAAACTCTATTAGCCCTGTTTTCAACAGGATCAAACTAACAAAGGCAAAATGCATAGGCCAAAGAAATTACCAATAACCAGATTCCAAATTTAATGTCCCGAGCAGTAAAGATATGTACGTGTGTGTGTATATATTATACAAGTGCAACAAAATACCCATCAAATATGCAATTATGTATAGCTTCCATATAGTGATTATGCCCCACCAAGTGGATTGAATTGCTTTGTCACCCACACATTGAATGAACAATTACCGGTTGCAATTTGTAAAAACCCAACGTCATATTTCTTGCAAAGACCATTATGAATGAGAGAACATCAAATTACCTGAGCAGGATAGACCTCTCCTCCTGTAACAAACTTGATGGCGGAATAAACATAAAGAAATCCAGCTGGGTAGACTAGAGGCCCTGTGTCCCCTTTCAAGTTGCTGTAGTCCCTTTCTCCCTCAAGAAACCCACTTACCTGTTTGATCATCCGAATAATCATTCAAACAAACCCACATCTTCCAACATAAGATCACAAATTAAAATTTTAAATAAAAAAAAAAAAATCCATTACTCCGTTTGGTTGCTGAGATACCCCAGAAACAAAAAAAATTGGAAAACATAAAATCTTTTCCTCAGGTTTCTTGGGAACCAAACAGAGGGTAAGGGTTTTGAGAAGGATACCCACCTGTGACATGTAAGCGTCCCAATCAATCTTCGTATCTGATACCAAACAATCATACACGTTCATTTACACATTCATGAATACATATAGTGTGTGTGTGTGTGTGTATTTAGAGAGAGAGAGAGAGAGAGGTGATCTTACAGGGGACGTAGAAGATGATGAGAGTAACAAGGAGGGCATCGATGAAGAGCAAAGTGAAAGCGAAGACGGCTTTTGAATTTTTGAGAAATGTATAACCCTCTGATCTCTGTGAGGGTTTAACCCGGTTTGCTGATTGGATTGCCATGGCTTCGTTCTTGATCGTCTCCGTTTGTTCGCGAACTGAAAGAGGAGCCCTTTGCGGCAGCAAGCCCTGTGCACAGAAAAATACCTTCACCCAAAAAAAAAAAAACAAACAAAATGAAAGCATTATCAAAAAGCGCTTTTAATCAAAACGCTGTTATTAATAGCGCTTTCATATTTTTTTTAAACGGAAATCGCTGTTGATAGAAGCGCTTTTAGAACAAAAAATTGGCAGTACTGATAACGATTTTAGGAAAATTTCTTAAAACTGAAAGCGCTGTTAGTAATAGCGCTTTAATATTTTTTATTTCGCCTCATTCCGTGTTTGGGCTTTTTGTGATTCTGCCCACTTTTCCTCTTTTCCTTGGTCAAGAGAACGACGTCGTCCCTTTTGCGATCAGTCCGCCATTGGCTTTTCGTTCGGCCGTCGCCATCTCTCTCTCCAGTTTTTTTTTATTTTTTTTTTTTGTGAAAACCATCCGGTATCCGACAATCAGGATTGCGACTAATCCAGATTCAAGACGGATAGAATCACAAGGTAGCAAAACTCTCTCTACCGAGTATTTAACGCAGTTACATTCCCAAATCTCAAACCGAGAACCTTGGTTAAGTTACAACAACCCCACACCAGCTGATCTACGCACTCGGTGGTTCTCTCCCTCTAGTTTGGGACATGCCGTGTGCGCTCCTTGAATTCAATTCAGTCAAATGTCATTGCCACGTGTTAAGTCTACAGTGATCCACATCTCCACTGTTGACGTCAGTTCCTTGAGAGAGCGCAGAGCCAAGGCCGAATAGCCTGTGTCTCGCTGGCACTGTCTTTCATCCACGTGTAACTCTTGGCTGTCCACTCATTGCCACCTCTTCTACCCACGTGTCCCTCTTCCACCGAACTACCAAACAGATCAAACGAGATGAACACGTCGTAGCTCAACGAAGAACAAATAGAGAGATAGACACGTTCTCCTCCATAAAAAACCCACCTCAAATTTTCTACTCTCTACTCTCCCTAATGGAGTCCCAAGACATCAAACAGCATACTAGGGATGATGATCCCAACAAAGCCTCCCCTGCGACCACCACCGACAACAACAACAGAGACAAAAGAAAGGCAAAGGCCAAGCGCGGTCTTAAGTCACTAACCGTAATGGTCACAGCTCCTGTCCTTTTCACCCTCACAAGCCTCTACTTATTTGGTTCCGGTCAGAGCTACAGCAAGTTAGCAAAACCCTACAGGCTCCCACCCCTGTGGGCCCTACACCTGACCAGCTTCGCTTCAGCTCTCCTCATGGGTCTGTCGGCCTGGCTCTTCTGGGCTGACGGCGGCTTCCACCGGAAACCAAGGGCTTTCCATCTTTACGTGGCTTGGCTGGTGTTGCACATGGCCTGGGAGCCGATTGTGCTGGAGAAGGGAGCGAGTCGGGCCGGATTGGCAGTGTGTGTGGCGATGATTGGGGCTTTGGTTGGGTGTTCTCGGAACTTCCGTGAGGTGAATCAGATTGCGGGTGATTTGGGTAAACCTTGTTTGGCACTGGCTGGCTTTCTGGGCTTTGTGAATCTCAAACTAGCTTGCCTCTGAGAGTCTTTGAAGTTTTATGTAGTAGCATGGTGTTATATATATAGTGTTGTGTAAACACACTTCCTATATATGTGTTACATGGTTTTCATTGAATAGAGTATTTCGTGACTGTTTGAAGAAAAATTTCACACGCAGGGCTTTCTTGTGTTGATTAGAGATGGTGGTGAAAATAGGATTACCGAGTTCCTATGGACTAATCTGTACAAAAATAATTACAAAAATAAAAATAAAATCCGAAAAGAGTCTACCACGCAGTTTATCCTAATCTATCTCCCTATTATATCTAAGCCTACTACTTTCAGTGAGTAGTAGTAGTGCTGGCGAAGCTGATGGTGGTGATAGGAGGCAGTGATAGTGATAATAATTGTAGTTAGGGGGGGTAATAAGATGGGTTACGGTAGTGGTTGAGGGTTGTGATGGTAGGGTGGTGATGTTGGGTGGCCGTGGTGATAGGTGATGGGAAATGAGAGGTGGTGGACCAGTGGTGGTGGTGGTCATGCTCCAGCGTGGTCAACTTCAAACCCACCTTGCCTTAACTGGGCCTGAAGCCCCCTTTAAAATAAATTATTAAAAAATAAAAATAAAAAAAAAGCCCCTAATAAACTATCACGAATTAGACCTTCAGCTTCAGCAGCTCCCAATCTTTCCCTTGCCGCTGCCAATAGCGTTCAACTTGACCCACACCGATGGGGAGGGAACTGCCATTTGACGAATGTCGTTAAAAATTTTCCGTCTGGAGAGCCCCTCCGTCCACCAACCTTTCATGTCCTTCTCAAATTACAACTTTTGTTTCTCCAAAGCAAAACAAGCTAGACCCAAAAACAAAAAGAAAATTGCAAAATGATGCAAGTTCAGCACCTATGGCTTATGATTCATCATTCATGAGAGAATTAAGACCAAACTATTGTCAGTTGTTCTGTGTGTTTTTTTAGCCGTCAATAATTCAGATGAGAAACAAGCATTTTCAAAGCTTTAAGAGCTGTAGAGAAAGGGGGGAAGGGGGTAAGCTGCTTGAGTCAAGTCAAACACTAACCTATCAGTGGTGCTACCAGCTGCCGCCGGGTGAAATAAAGCAATAAAACAAGGGCTTATAAACAAATCCATTTGTTTGTCTTCCCATCCACAAGCCATACCATAAGCTTAAAATCCTAGCTTAAAATCCTAACTACGGAACAAGGAGAAGCCTTGAAACCACATGCTAACCAATTACACTAATGAGAAGGGTCCCACCACTGACCTGAAACAAAGATGAATTAATTGAGATCACTAACCCAATGCAGCAAATACGAACGAAAGCAGTGTTTTTGTACACTGAATTGTTATGCAGCTTAGGTGCCGGGTTAATTAAATGGTCATTGAAATGCAGTAGCCATTACTGCTTTAACAAAGTCTCTATGTGAACTAGGCAATAAATCCTTGAGGATCTAATGTACGTACTCCAAAGAAGTACGGACATGCGAACACAACAAATCTTCAAAATTTAGGACACGGACACGGTGGGGATACGGCATAAATAGATCATTCAAAATATATATCTTTGTATTGTTTTTAGAAATTCTAGTTGAGTTTTTTGTAGAAAATATAATAAATAGATAAATAGATAAAATTTTAAAAATTAAAAAAAAAATAAAAAAATAAAAAAAGGCAAAATGAGAGGTGCCGTGTCGAAAGAGTGTCCAGAAGTGTATTATTGATACATGTCCGACCCAGATGCGTGACCTTTGGGAAAGTGTTCATACTTCTTAGGGTCGTGCTCCACTTGTAATTGGGAGACCAACTATAAAATTCAAAACCTAATGGACAATTAAGTCTACGCATATGACCCTGAACACAGAGAAATGCATAGGAAGTTTGTAATGTAGAAATTCCTTCAAACCTTCGACACCAAAGAAATGCAAACACAAATTAGGTACTACCCATGCAATTGAACTATTCTATGGCTTAGGGGACCAAAATCATGTCCATACACAACAGTAACCATTCCAGATCTAACTAGTCATGCACCATATGAACAGCGCATTCACACTGGTGGTACTAATCCATGATGAAATGGCTTCCACACCCAGCTGACCAAAATAAATATAAGTATCAATAACTTCATGGATAATAAATTCCCCATAAATGTGTCAGAAATCAAAGGCTAATGAATTTTCAAGACTTCATGGCTGATAAATTCTACACAAAAATATCCCAACACATACCCTATATTACAGTTCAGAAACAACAAAAGCTGTCGAGAAGCTAACAAATTTGAGGGGCCTTTGTTTTCCTTTAGAAACCATTTTAAATCTATAATTTAAACACTGATAAAGGAACAAAAGAATAACATCTCCAGACCCAACACCGTGACATACATAGCAATAAAATACACAACATAACACCCCTTATCTTACGATTCAGCGGCATAGCATTGAACAGGACAGCCAAACTAGGAAGAAGATACCTTAACTGCTTTGAATGCCGGATGAAGCAATCCAAACTCATCTTTAACCTCAAGCGGATTGCTCGTTTCGTTCCTAGTCCTCTTAACCCTTCTGCTACCTAATGACTTATGCTCGAAACCATAAATTTGAAGTATCTGATTATCCCCGAAATTGTAAGCTCGGTCCATCTGCTTCAAGCACCTCTCAACAGGGTAATCCCCAAACTTCCCACAAGGCTTGCAACCCACAAAATGGGTCACCAGCGGCCACCGGTGATCGCCCAAACCCGGGTGGTAATTCTCAATCATCTCCTCATACCTATCAACCAAAATCCCCCAATACCCATGCAAATAATAAGCACTCTCAAGATACACCTTGTCCCCCCACTTATCCCTCTGTGTCGCCAATAAATAAACCATCGCCGATTGATCATCAGCTTCGAAAACCGGCCTATCCTTAAGCTCCCTAGTGAGAATTTTCCCAGCTTCAATCCTAATTTTCCCTTTCGGCCCCATCGGCGCCCACGCATCCAGAATGTCGAGCGACCACTGACAATTCCTGAGCAAAAAACTCCCAGTATTCAATCCAATCCAATTTTTCTGATCATATACCATTTGATTCCACCCGTGCATCACGAAATTGTGGTCCTTGTAGCGTTCCCACGGCACCTCGAATGCCATATCGGTAAACATGGCATCGCTGTCCATCCACCACAAGAACTCCACCTCCGGATGTGACAACAAAAGCTTCCGAATCAACGGCAGCTTCGCCCAAAACCCGGCCATTTCGGCATCGAGAAGGGCCATATTGTAAAAGATCTCAATCCCATGCAGCCTGCAGTAATCAATCTTGTTCTTAATCGACTTCAACAGGTAATGATCACCAACCGGATTCTCACACGGTTTCGGCGACGACCCAGTAACCAACAAAACCCTAGGCTTATTGGGTCGGATAAAATTCGGGTAATTGGGGTTCCTCTCCAGCCATTCCGCTCTCTGCTCGTCCCAATCGGAGATCTTGGGTCCGAGACTGTAGGGCTTATTTGGGTCGGGGCTTCTCGTCTGCCTCTTGATCTACGAAGAGCTTGTTAAGATCGAAGGTTTCGTAGTTGTTGGGATCGGAGGAGGAGGACGTCTTCGTTTGGACTTCTTCGAGGACGCGGTGCGGCTCGACTCGCCTGCGGGAGTAGAAGTGGTCGCGAATCTCAATGAAGTCTTGCTCGGGAGTGCCGAACTTGCCGGCGCCGACGGTACCACGGAGGACCACGACGGTCATGACCAGGCAGAGGAGGCTCACCTTGCAGTGCCGCAGACCTCTTTGGATCTGTCGAGCTCTTCGTGCTCCCAAACACTTCTCTATCATTTTTGTAACTCTCTCTCTCTCTCTCTCTCTCTCTCTCTATATATATATATATATATAATGTAATCTTCTTCTGCTGTAAGATGAAAGTTAGGATTAAAGCATTGGCGACGATTTGAGAGAATGGATGGGAAGCTAGAGAGAGAGCAAGGAGGTGTGGGATGTTTCCCAGTGAAAGCCTGTGCGTGTGTCTGTGTCGCGGTGTATTCGTCTAATAAGTGAAAGCGTGTTTGCTTTCAATATAAATATTAAAAAATAAATAAACAAAAGGTCAAATTAGCAACTAAATCTTGTGAAAAATTTTGCCCATAATTTTTGTAAGAAGACTAGCATCCCCAAATGATTCTCTTCATTAATTAAGCTTGGTATTCATATCATTATTTAAAATAATGAGAACATTTTTTGAAATTAAACCTTTTAATAATTATTTTTTAAATCATATATGGATTAAAATTAAAGACATAATTTTTGCACTCAATTTTTTAGATAACGGAAAATTAGCCAGAAGTACTTGATTTATTAAATCTTCCAGCGTTAAGTTCACTGACTTTTCTCTTCATGTGGCAGGTCCTTTCCTCAACAAAAACAACTACATTTTTGGCAGATGGTGGGAATCAAATTAACAGAATACCACCCTTGCCCTTATTCACTAATATGGCAACAAACTAATGAGATTTTTCCCAAAATTCCAGATATTCATCAATCATGAAGATCTTGTTAACGATTTCTAGTTTGGAATGTCGTCCAAACTGCGTTTGCCACCTTTTTTCCAAATTGAATTTCACAGTCCTCTCTATTTTTGTGCCAACATACGTGAAGAATACCCTATGTGTAGTTACACGAACAGCAAAACATGGATCCAAAACGAAAGAATCCTCCATTTTCCAATTTCAATTAGTTACATGGAAGCCCAATGTAACTAATAATGGAAGAAATTTCAAAAACCCCATTAACAATGTCAAAATCCCCAAATTAGAAATCAAATAAAAACCCCAGGTTTAGTTACACGAACAGCAAAAATCCGTTCAAAAAGGAACGAACTCTCCATTTCCAATTAGTTACACAGGATGCCCAATGTAACTAATAATGCAAAAAGTTTCAGAAACCCCATTAACAATGTCAAAATCCCCAAATCGGAAATCAAATAATCCAATTAGTTACACGGATGCCCAATATAACTAATAATGCAAAAAATTTCAAAAACCCCATTAACAATGTCAAAATCCCAAAATAAAAAATTACATAAAAACCCTAAATTTAGTTACATGAACAGAAAAAATTTGTTTAAAAGACAAACTCTCCAATAATCCAACACAATCACATAAGGGAAATGAAATCTTACGTTTTTTTGCCATTTTTCACCGATTGTTTGATGTAGTTACAACGAAACTCGAGTAGTTACACAACCCGCATCTTCGTCGATGAGCTCAAATCTTCTCTCTCAACAGTGACACGTAGAAGACGGGATCTTAGACTGCTCTTCTCTCACAACGGAGCTTCATCGCCAATTCACCGTCGGACATATATTCGTCGAATGCATAGAAGATGGGACGCATAGAAGATGGGATCTGTTACGCGTAGAAGACGGAATCTGTTTGACTGGGAAGTGCACTGTATTTGTGTTTTCCTTAAATGGGTTGTTTAGAGGGGCGTTTTGATCCTATCACGTTTGTGTGTACTTAAGACAAGAAAAGATTTTGGGGGTGAACCTAAGGCTGCAACAGTTCACCCATTTGGATTGCAGCCCAAACGCCCCATTTTTAAATCATTGGATCTTACAATATCTAAAGATCTCATTATTATGTTAATTAATTTTTCAATTATTTATGTATTTATTTATTTTTGGATATCTTTAGATTTAGTAAGATCTAACCACTTTAGAATTATGTAAGAAAAATTAAATGCATAGATTGGATCTCTTGATTTTATATCTATAAATATTTGCAAAGAAAACTACCATCATTTTATAGGAATGGATGGAAGATACTCAAAATTTTCACCAATTATAAAATTTCAATTGTTTTAGGCTATTGTATAGGTGGAACTGTGGGACCCATTGAACAATTGGGTTTTGGCTTTAGCTTGTATTCCTTTTTAGTGTCTAATTGGTACCCCGAATTGGAATTTAAGCCAGAATTTTGATACCAATTTTTGGATGGTACAAAGAATTTCATTAACAAATTGTAGTTCTAAACCCAATTCCAACTCATGTCCGGAAGATTTTTCATTTTACATTTTTTTGGTATGTCCACTTCCATGATCTCGCTAAACCAAATTATACCAATATACGTCCACTCTCAAGTGTATACAATCATATACATATTCATACACATACACACACAAGCATTCCATTAAACACAAAATTTACCTTCGTTATAAGTAATTACCAGGTTTCTTTTTCTAACTCTAACGAGGCAACACACCTGCGAGGCTGCAAGCAGACACTAAATTTGCCATCTTTTTATGCAATGTCAATGCAAAGAGTGCAAACCACGCTTCATATATAGATTGCATGCAGGAAACCTTCCTAGCATGTGCTTCCCCAAACAGCAAGAAGACTGGGGAACCTCAACATCATGGCCTCAAAGGGGATGGAAAAAAAATTTTAAAAAAAGGAACATGACATCCGTCCATTTAATCAAGAGTTGCATACAAGGCCATAAGACCAGCCTTCGCAGGAAGTCATACATCAATTCATATATTAAAATCTGGCTATCTTCCTTTAGAATACACCTTTTTACAAAAATAAAAGAATAATAACATCTGACCAACAAGTACAGCAAAGATGATCGAACAACTCAACCCTTTTTACTCTGACCAATTAATAAGTGCATATAGCAATTCTCATAATTCTTTCCGTAGAAAGGTTCAGAGCATACTCAAAATTTGAAAGGAAGAATAATACCATCATTTCAAAGGTTTAGAAAATGCTCAAAATTTTCTCCAATTCTAATAATTCCTTTGTTTTAAGCCCATTATATGAGTAAGACCCGAAGAACAGCTGTGTTTTGGCTGTGCTTGCATTCCTGGCCTCAAGTATAGATCTGGAACATGTTCATTGACTACGATATACATTCCTTGGTAAGAAAATGGACTGGATTTGATGTAGGGAGACTGGCAATTAAGTTGGATTACAACAAGAAAATAAGAAGCCATTATGGACTGATGACAAATGATTTAACAATGAAAATGGCACATCTCACAGTTAAATGGCTAAGAAGCATTCATGTAGTCAATCTTTTTTTCTTTTTCTTTTTCTATCTTTACGTTCTTTTATTATTTTGGGTGGTGTGGGGAGGGGGCAAGGGATTCAGATTTGATGCAAGTTGACTACTTTTACTTGCAATTTTTACTACATGGTACAGTAAACATGCATAAAATCGATGACATGTGGAAAAGGAAGAGAAATAGACAATTGTTAAGCATTGGACGTCAAACACATCTCTCGAATTTCAGTCTTTCATTTTCTTCCTTACCACGTAGTATCAATCCTATGTTTACTGCACCAAATCCAGATCCGAAGGCAAGGGTGTTGGCGGTTGTGTTTGCAAACGTAAATAATTAAAGAAGGAATAAATGTACAAAAATAAATAAAACAATCTAGCTGTGGTAAAATTTAAAAGTTGGATTCATCTCAAACTTACCGCTTGGTATGAGCTTTCCCCTATGATTGTCTTTTGGGTTAGGTTTTTTTATGTAAGAGCTCGACTAAGCCACAATCATAGTATCAAAATTGTAGTGCCAAAAGCGCACACATCACAAAGTTCCTAAGTTCTCTCTACCCTGACACGGCAACAACCACTCCCCAAGAAATATTGAAATTTAGGTGATGGGGCTTAGGATCCTTAAGGTGGCCCGGTCCCTTTCACGTGACTCTTGACTCATGCCGTAAGATTTGGTAAAACCCCAAAGTAATTCTGCGATGCATACAACCCAATCAAACCATGACACGTATCCAAAAGTTCACGCATTCGATTCGATCACCACCCTCCAATTAATAAATAGGGGTAAATAATGATGAGATGAGGTGGTCATGAGAATCAGCAGACAACGACGTGATGCACAGCACCACCTCGACCGCCGTGCCCCTGAATAAGCCGCATAGCTGTCCGTGCCCATGCACACTCCATTCACTTTCATCACAATGCTCATCCACACCTCGACAGGTACCGAGAAAAGTGCCACCCGACAGGTCCACGTGTCAAAGCAGCACAGCGTCATCACATCCCTTCCTCCACACCCCCCCCCCTTCTTCCACGTGTCAACATCCCACCGACTTTGGTGTCGCGCTTCTCATAGAGGAGTCAAGTTGATCCAACGAAGTAAACTTAGCCTCGACGTTGCCAGCGTTGACGCGTTGACCCCATCAGCCATCGTTCACACGACGCGTGGCAATAAAATTCGCACAATAGCCGTAGGTTCTCAAGGAGATCGTCGCCCACTCGCCCTAGGTTTAGATCACTATAAAAAGGGGGAGTAGTTGTAACGTTGTCTCACGTCTACACCCTTTTTATTCGACGAGCGCATCTCGCATCTTTAGAAAAGGTTTTGTTTTAGGTTTTTCTTAGAGAGTCGCAAAGCTTCTGAAACATTTCGAAAATGGCCGAATCAGAACCCAAACAGCAAACAGAGACTGTAAGTTTCATTTTCTTCGATATTCAATTTAGGCGCCTTCCATTTGGTTTGTAAGAAGAAAAAAAAAAACCTTGATTTTTCAAGTCCTAATCTGTTATATTACAAGAAATTTTCCCCGTTTCTTACGTTTTCTCAGCAACCAAACGAATCTTTACGCGGTTGAAAAACTTTTTTGATTATGATTTCTGTTTTAATTATGATTCGGGATATATATTGTTTTGTAAGGAGTTATTTGGGTTCTTGTGTTGATTTTATGTGTATGTGTTTTCGATAGAAGATTCGAGACGATGAGAAGAGGCTCAAATATCTGGATTTCGTCCAAGTGGCGGCGATCTACGTCGTCGTCTGCTTCACAACCCTCTACGAATACGCCAAGGAAAACTCCGGTCCTTTGAAACCCTGGGGTCCAGGCCGTTGAAGGCACCGTGAAAACCGTCATCGGACCGGTTTACGAGAAGTTCCACGACGTGCCCATCGAACTGCTCAAGTTCGTCGATCGCAAGGTTAGTGCCTTAATCACACAGCGCACGTTATTGGATTCAGCGCATGTTATTGTAGAATGCACAGGATGTTTACGCAATCATCCCCGTGTTCACGTGCTTTGCAGGTGGAAGAGTCGATAAACGAGTTGGACCGGCACGTGCCTTCGTTGTTGAAGCGGGCGTCCAGCCAAGCTTTCACGGCCGCGCAGAAGGCTCCGGAGTTGGCACGAGCGGTGGCCTCGGAAGTCCAACGCACCGGCGTGGTGGACACAGCTAAGAATATCACGAAGACCGTGTACGTCAAGTACGAACCCACTGCTAAAGAGCTGTACTGGCAGTACGAGCCGGTGGCGGAGCACTACGCAGTGTCGGCTTGGCGGTCGCTGAATCGGCTCCCCTTGTTTCCTCAGGTGGCTGAGATTGTGGTGCCCACGGCGGCGTACTGGACCGAGAAGTATAATCAAGCCGTCTGTTGTATGGCGGAGAAAGGGTACACGGTGTCAACATATCTGCCGTTGATTCCGACGGAGAGGATAGTGAAGGTGTTCGAGGGAGCTGAGCCTGGACCCACTGTTTCCACTGATGGGGAAGCTGCTGCCGTGGCTCACTGAGATCCGTTTGATTTTGGTTCTGGTTTTTCTTTTATTTTTTTGTTATATATATATATATATATATATATTATAATGGTAATATAATGAGTACGTTTTGTAGGATCTGCTGGCCGCGCTGGGCGGTCGGCTGAACACATTTTCCGTAATATATTTGTTAATGCCATGTTTGGCAGTTTCTCGTTTAGAATCACCGTCTGTGATTTTTTATTATTTTATTTTTAATTTTGCGTTTAATAATTCGATCTAATTTTGGAAGAATACCTCCTGTTACTCTAAAATGGCCTAATAAAGGTATCTTTTCCTGGTTAAACGAAGACGAGAGAGATAGGAGATGAAACCTATGGTGGTTTTGGTTATCGGATTGGATATTTCTCTCTTGTCCTCCAGAAAACCCTAGCCTTCTATAGTTTGTGTTTTTGTGCAAGAGCGAGACGGAGAGAGAGAGAGAGAACATGGAAGGTCCAAAGATTTGGAAGAAAACCTTATAAAAAAAATGCCCATCAAGTGGAATTTACAAAGACGTGTAAATGAGAGGGCATTCCCAAATAGATTTCGATGGATACCCGAGAGTTTGAGAAACCAGATTTGTTGTAGCAACCATTGACCAGTGTGGGTTTGATCCAATTGCATCAATTTTCCCAAACAGATAGACCTGCTATTTTGAGGAACTATATACAATAATTATAACCAATGGGGAAAGGACAGAAAAGTGACTTCCATTTTCACCCTTTTCTACTAGTATATTACTAGTATATTATATATTATTTACATATGGTATGCTGGTCACTGTAATTCTTGCGTCATTCCGTTTATAATTTTTTGTAGATTTCTTTAAGCTTTAGAAGAGTCTTTGGTTAGTGCTTGGGTTAATCTTTTTTTGTTATTATTTAATACATAATTACTTTATCCAAAAAAAACAACAAAAGAAAAAACTAATATATTATCGAAAAGGTAACATTATGGCCGCTTCTTTCAAGGCAAAGGCATGATAAAAAAATATATATATATAAAAAAAAAAAATGAAAAATGAAAAAAAAATTCATCTTTCAAAAGGAGGTAAGCTAACCTTTAAGTCTAGGTAATTTAGCAAACTTCGCAACTTATTTTACATCCTTGTTCAAGATTCTAGTGTTGGTGGCCAGAAGGGCGGAAGAACTTCAGAGGACCGACTCTAGGCAGGCTTAGGAAAGAATTTAAGATTCATCTTTACAGATTGAGGGATGACTTAGCCGCCGAGGGAGGTGAAGTTTGGGTATCAACTTGTTTAATATGATGAATCAAGGGCTTCTGCGTAAATGAGTTTAGAAATTCACGATTGGAAAGGGATTGTTCATTCAGAAAGATGGTAGTGGGAATTTGAAATCTAGTTTTCAGTTGAAAGGTATCTCTCCAAGGGCGGGAAGTTAACAATCATTCATAGTATTTTATCTTTTATCCCCATTTATTTCATGTTCATTTATAAAATTCCCTAAGTTCGTGGCTTACAAGATCAAAAAATTTCAAAGGGATTTTTTATGGAATGGAAGTGGGAGGAGCAGAATTTTCATCTTGTTGACTAGAAAACCATATGCCTTCCAAAATATATGGGAGGTTTAGGGGTTAGATCCATTGTTCGTACCAATCAAGTTTTCATGGGTAAATGGCTTTGGAGATTTGGTAAGGGTGTCTAAGGTTTATGGCGGAATGTTATTATTTGGAAGTATGGTATTTCTAGAGAGGGTTGGTGGTCTAATAATGTTTATAGGTTCGCATGGTGTGGGTCTTTGGAAGGCGATTATGTAAGGTTTTAATGGTTTTATTAAAGAGATTGGGTTTAAAGTTAGTGATGGTGGTAGGGTGAAATTTTAGAAAGACTTGTGGTGTTCCAATTTGCCTCTTATGGCGGAATTTCCCTCTTTATACTCTATTGCTTATACCAAGGAAGTTTTGATTATGGATTGCTTAGAAGGAGAAGTTGGTACTCGTCATTGGAATGTTTTTTTTATTCGTCACTTTAATGATTGGGAATTAGAGAAGTGTTAGCCTTTTTCCAAATTCTTTACGAGAGTAAGATTTTAAAGGGTGAGAATGATTTCATGGTTTGCCGTAAAGATTTTAAAGGGTTACTTTCCGTAAAATCTTTCTACAATTATTTAAGACCTTTAGGGAACTTATTTCTTCCGACAAAAGTCACATGGATTTTCTCGGTTCCTACTAAAGTTACTTTTTTTTGTTGGTTGGTGGGAAGTGATAAGTGTTCGACTTTAGATAATCTTGCTAGAAAATGATGCGTGCCGAATAAATGTATTCTTTGTAAAAGAAATAAATGTGTTCTTTGTAAACAAGACCCGGAAACGATGGATCATCTTTTCATTCATTGTTGTGTGCCTAAGAGTCTTTGGATACTTTTATTCAACATGTTCAGAGTTCATTAGGTGTTTCCCTCCTCTACCTCTACCTACGACTTTTGGCGGGTTGGTGGTTTAAGGGGAGGAATAAAAAGGCAAAAGTGATTTGGTATATGGTTCCGCATGCTATTTTGTGGTGCATTTGGAGGGGAAAAAATGTTAGAACTTTTGATAGGATTGAGAAGTCTATCATTAACCTCAAGTCTTCTTTTGTCAAGTCTTTATTCTTGTGGCATTCTTATCACACTAATACTTGTAATCTCTCTTTTGTTAATTTTGTGAATTCCTTTAAGCTACAGAGGGACGTGTGTTTAGTCTTTATATATGGCTTATGTACATGGGCTAAGCCCTTTTTGATCATCAATACATATTTACCTTATCAAAAATAAATAAATAAATAAGGAGAATTATCTCATTTTCCAGGTCTTCTATTTTGTTTTTACTGTGGAAATAGAAATTACTTGGGGACAGATGTACATCTAGAAACTCATATGAAGATAAATGTAAAATTCGAAACTACATTATAGAGAGTCACAAGAAGAATCCATCTTTCCTTAACTAGAAATTCCTCAGTTCCAGGTTCAACTGTTAACTCATAGAATGTCTAAAAATAAATTAAAAGAAACAATACTCAAAACTCAGAACTTGGCGCGGTCAATTTCTAAATTTGACCCAGTACATATATGTCGCATGGAAGTTTCATTTGTGTTTGATGAACAAAAGAAGCTTTCATTTAGCAAATTGTATAAGTAGAGAGAAATGCATTGGGTCAGATGATACAGCAGCAGTTTTGAGTAAGACTTGGTTTATAATGGAGAACAAGATCATGATCATGGAGTATATAACTAAACCACTGAATGAACTAAAACTGCTAGAACAGATATTATATTACCGTGTCATTAACCTATATAGTTCAAGCTATATATTTTCCCTTTGATGCATCATAATAGCTAACATTAACTAACATGCCTGCAGAAGTTCTAAGACCAATCAGATAAGAGCGGATGTTGATATGTTATTGAAAGGGATAAAATAGAACATGTAAGCAAATAGCTTAACCGATTTGATAGGTCAATAATTTCAATAAATTGAGGGCATAGTATCAAACTCAACACCTTATTCATTCAATAAAGTGAAACTAATAGACAGACCATCAAGTCACATGACTACCTCTTGTTCCATCTCATTTTCAATACAATTCATCACGCAAAATAACAAGAACCCAATAACAGTGCAAGTTCAAGAACAAACAAAAATAGCATTACTCAAGAAAATGATAAGATTACAGCTAAACCATGCTTGAGCCATAATCTACTTTATGACACCGTTCCAATGTAAACTAATGAGAGCAGCAAAAAAATGAAACAGGATCTATAGCAGACTCGGGGATTGTCACTAACCCCAGGCCAGATGCTCTACTTTATCTCCCTGTTCCAACATAAACGAACCAGAGCAACAAAAAATGAAACACAATCTAGTAGATTGAGTAATTCTCGCTAACCCCAGGCCAGATGCTTTTATAGATCGCCATGGCGATCGGAAGAATACCCACAAGCGCAATCTGAAGCTGATCAGAGCTGCTTGTTCGAACACTGATCTGCCCACTGAGTTTGTTGTTCAATCCTACGCGAACAGCCATCTTAGAACTCCGTCCAATAGAAAACTGTGATTGAAGGTTAGCCCCCAAAGCCAAGTCCCCTCTCCACTTCACTAGCGACAGGCCCAATGTGGATTGGTCTTGGCCAATTGGATAATCCGGTTCCCTGAGTCGCACTTCCATGTTGGCCCCATATGCTGCATCACCCTGAGATCGGACAGTCCCGGTGCTGCCCACCAAAATCAGTCGCTTACCAAGTCCAATTTGATCTTCAATTTTGAATCCAGTGGCCACGTTTTCACCTAAGAAAGTAACAGATACCCCGGCAGCAGTCTTGTTCTTTTTAAAATTTTTGAATTTGGTTTCACCTCTCAGAATATAGGCAAGTTGCTTTCCGATATTTTGGATGTCAAAGCCCACCATGCTCGATCCACTCTCCCCATGCTTGGCAGAAACTGAGGAATCCAAATGGATGTTAAACTCTTTCTTATCCTTTGTAATTTGAACAGCAACTGCTGCTGGAAACTGACTGGCAATGGCTAGACTCTGTTCAAGGTTGACACCATCGTACCCACAATCATGGTCCCATCCATGAGTGTCCAAAACTGGCCTTGCTAGAAACTGTGAAGTTGGCTCCAAGAACCGGTACCTATAAGCTGGATTATCACTATCAAAAGAAGGTGGCAGTACCATATCAGGTAAAGGAACCGGCACAGCAGCTGGACTTCCATTTTCCTCATCAATATCTTCCCCCATGTAGCTGTACTCATCTGCAGCAACCTTACCTTTCTTTTTGATCTCTCTCATTCTTTTCAACTCCTCTCTCCACTGCTTCTTCTGAAGGAGTTTCACCCGATAATCATATTCGTCAAGGTATGCCTTCCTCTGCTCTTTGCTAAGCTTAGCTATTTGAGATTTCCGCAGAGGCTTGAATGGTGGCAGCTGGTCATACTCATCCTCATCTTCTTCTCGGTCCGAATCAGACAAGTCATCCACATCAACATCAGAATCACCATTCTCACCACCCTGATCAGGGGAAAGTTTGGGATGTGTACGAGACTGCAAAAGCCAAGACAACAAGTATGGAAGGGGAGGCGAACGGACACGGAAGCCAAAGAGCTTCCGGTGGTCGAATGGATCTTGCGGTTTTGAGAGAGAACTCACTTCAGATAATATCTTCATAGAGTAGCACAACATCAATAACTGTGGTCTCCAACTTTGGCCATTAGGAAGCACCTTCTGGCCATCTCTATTCTTTCGACAGGAAGGATGGTTCTCAACAAGAGAAACCGGATTCATCAAACTTGGATTCATCAAACGCAGATCACCAACAGCTTGCCCAATGGACTGTTGAACAACATGGGATCGTTGAGCAACAAACACCTCATAACTCAAAGGCGAACCAGATGGTCCATCTGGAGGAGCAGAAGCACCATGAGTAAGAGTTACTATGGCACTTCGCCAGATTGAGGGGCCAAGAGAGCTACTAATCGACTTTAATAATGGAAGATCATTAAGATCTCTGGTCTGGGTGTCCAGCCGATCCACATAGAGTACAATATCAGGGGGGCATTTCTTTGTGAACTTTTTAACAGAAGATAAGATTTTGCGGTTGAAACCTTGTTCCATTACAGAAGATTTTAGGCCCGGCGTATCAAAGACCTTGATCTTAACTCCATCTACTGTTCCAATAATCTCCTTCACAGTGGTCGTGGCAGGTTCAAATGCATTAATGAGGGCTTTCTCCTCGCCAAAAATAGAATTTATGGTAGCACTCTTGCCCACCCCAGTTTTCCCAAGAACCAGTATGTTCAAGGAAAAGTTCAAATCATCTTTTCCCTCCTCTTCAAGCTGCAAAGCTGTCCTCTTTGCTGTATCAAGACTAAATGATTGACTGGTAGGTCTCCCTGCAATAAGTGCCAACCGGTACAGAACTTGAGCTGCTATGGAATCTTCTGAAGAATGACCTAGTCTCTGAACAAGCCTCAAGAATTTCACCCTTAGCTGCTGTATCTTTTCCAGCTTCTTCTTTTCCTCTTCACTCAGGTTGTTCTCTGAGTCTCCCCCGGTCGTGAAATTGGAAGGAGTGAAAAGGTTGGAACGGTTTGGCCGGGGAGCAGGATTTACTGAACGAAGTGACGACCCCAAACCAGCAGGACGCTCAACAGAGAAAAGCCTAGATCCATCTTGCGAGGTTATTGTGATATTTCCACCATCTGAGCCAGCACCTGTTGCTGCTTTCAAGAGAGCAGCCAATGCAGCAGAATCAAATAACTCCTTACCATCTCCTTCCTCATCTGTGTCCACTTCTTCATCTGAATCTGTAACAATCTGACCATCAATTCTCTGTGAATGATCACGAGAACTCTCTGCACCAGAGTGAGAACCAGCACCTGACCCTTGTTCCAACTCCTCCAAGAATTGTTTGGCAGCTTCAGAACTTCCAAATATCATACCTTCAGTCTCCCCATCTGTAACCGAGCCTTCTGTCTCACCTTCTTCGTCTGAATGATACTTTGTCCCATTTTCAGCTTCTGATATTACTTCCGAGTTTAAAAGTGGACTTGGTTCTGCAGATTCAGGTGAATATAATTTTCCAGAATCCCTGTCTTCCACTCCATCAGACTGAGAAGGCAGAAAGGCACGATCACTTTCTAAATCTTTCTCCTCATGAGCTGGATTTGTTTGCCCATATTGAGCAATATTGTTCACTTTGGCTTCAGAATCAGCTTCTAGCTCAATTCCTGTTTCTGGTTTCTCCTCATTATTAACTCGATCCAAAGTTTCACTATCATCAGCGCAAGCAGCCATTTTTATGTCCTGGTTATCTTCTGTTACGGTATCAACAATAACAGCTCCTTCAGAGTCTATATTTTCATCCTTCCCCACACCAGCGATCTCAGATTTTGGTATGACAGGCTCCATTTCTGTCATTTCAAAATCATAATTGGTCTGAGGTGCACTGGCCAAATTAGTATCTACACCAATCAACTTTGAATGAACTGGTTCCTCAGCATCATGGCTAGTTTGACCAGACCCATTATCAAGTCTCATGCTTTCATCGACTAGGACCTGCAACCCCTTAATTCCAGAACCCTTACTTTCCTCAGCTTCTCCAACAACAGCTGCCCCCGAACCCGACAAACTGACATGTATGGCTTCCACAACTGAGTCTCCTTCAGTAGTAAACTTCACACCATTTGCTTCCACCAACTCATCATCTGCTGATTCCACCATGTTCGAGCTAACTTGTTCAATTCCACCACCCAAAACAGCGCTCTCCTCAACTACCTCAGCAGCCTCTTCGGCTTCTGTTACAATTACAGACTGATTTCCATCCAAAATATCACTTTTTGGCTCTCCCCCTGTCTCCTCCTTTGGCTCACCGGATTCCACCTCCTGCTTCCCAGTCACAGAGCTTCCTTCAACCACAGCACTTAAACCCTCATTCAATTTAGGATTTTCAAATACCTCATCTCCACCATTCTCCAATAAATCCATAAGAGTGACCTTTTGCTCACCATTAAGTCCAGATGAGTTCAGCTTTCTCGCCCAAAAACTCCTTTTCTTCCAAAAACACAGCGCCAAATTCAGAATTTTCCACAGAACCCTCAACACCAACTTCCTCATAACCCTTGACACCAATCCCAATTGACTCGGGAACACCGCCCCCAACAAATCCTGGCACAACTGCCCTATACCCCAATTCCTCTTCCACTTCTTCACCCCCCAAAACCCCGACTTTCGGACCTTCTACAACGTAATCGTCATCATCCATCGATACCTTCGCAATGGGCATTGCAAGTTTCGGCAATTCCGAAGAACCCACAAAAGATTCAACAAAAGGGGGGTCTATATCCACCCCTTCCGTTGATTTTTCTAGGGTTTCATCATCAGGGTCTCCCCCATATGGCCTCTCCAACGCCGTTTCGAACTCCTCTTCGCCACTCACAAACCCTCCATCACTACTACTACTGCTACTGCTACTGCTACTACTACTACTACTTTTATTTTCAATCTTTAAAGCATCAGTTTTTATAGCATTATCAATACCAGAATCATAAGGAGAAACCCTTATAGGAACAGAAGAAGAAGAACCTGATGAGTTAGAGAGATGCGAGGCCATTTCTGGTGCAGAAGCCTTGGAGTCCATGGATTTTTGCTATTGTTTTGTAGTGAAAAAGAAAAACACGAGGCAGACACAGAATCAGAGGGTATGATGGTGTTAGGTAGAACTGATTGAGGGCTTTGCTTTTCTGGGTTTGGTTTTGTTTGGTGAGAATCGTCTTCTTTGGATTGGGTTCTGCGATAGGGAGCTTTGTATGAGGGCAAGAGGGCGTGAGACGGTGAGAGAGATAAGGTATACCTATCTCTCCTCTCTCGCGCTCGCTTTCTCTCCTCTCTTAGAAATCTCTTGGGTGAAGGTGGGGTAGGCTTTGGGGTTTACAATGTTTTGAGTTGAGCCAAGCAAAATGACAGGAGTAGCCCTTGTTGTCAGATTTTATGTTGCAGACAAAAAAATACTCAAATATTTAAGGTGAGATTTTGGGAAAAATATTTAAAAAATAGAAATGGGAATCATTGAAAATAATGAAGGGGATCTTCCTACAAAATAGATCCCGGGTACAACAGTTGGAAGCTTAAAATAGTAGCGGGTACAACTACATTTGTTTACAAAAGTATTACCAAGAGAAAAGGGTTCAATTCAAATCCTCATTTACTCACTATTGTATGCATTGGATTATAAATCTCAATAAAAATAGGTTTTGGATACCCTTGGCTTGAAAACAAACAAACAAAAATTTATTCTCTTTCAAATTTTTTTCCTTCCCTTTTGAATATGATACTAGGGATTGTATATCCAAGAGAAAGGGGGAAAAAAGTAATATTAGGATCATTGTGGTTCAAAACATAAATTGTGTTTTCTTTTTCCTCTTCTCTCACTCACACTCGGATTTAATCCCAAAATATTATACATGAAAAAAGGGTTCTACAAATTTTCAAAATTTCTTAACCAAATCTTTAGGATATATGTGAGCAAAAACTAAAAATGAAAACAAAGCAAAACAAAGATATGTTTGCTTTGTGAAAATTTTTCAGTTATTTGTTTTCATTTTAAATGAAAATGAAAAACTTGTAAAAAATATGTTTACTTGTAAAATAAATAAATAAAACGTTGTATAGAAAATTAGTACAAAAAATATGAAGATAAAAAAACATCAACATGACGTTTTTTTTTTTTTGTGTTTTTTCCTATGGATAATGATGAAAATATGGGAAATAATGAATGATGGAGATAGCCTTTCAACCGGAGAGTCTTCTCTCTCTCTATTTTTCCCATTTGTTTGTTTGTTAGGTTAGGTTTGTGTGTTTCACATGTATTTGGTCGTGGAATTGGATTGAAGAGAAACATACCAATGTGCATGTGCAACTTATCACAAATTTTTATAATAGTACAGAAATATAGATACCGATTTACCGCATACCAATGTGCAATTTACCACAAATTTTTATTTCCTTCCTCAATTGTTTTATTTATTTATTTATTTATAGAATATAGGCAGCCCAAAGATCCTGCATTAATATATTTGTTTTGACTTCTTTCACAAAAGTGAAAAATACACATAAAAATATAAATTTATTTTTCTTTCTTTTTGACATTCCTCCTATGGAAATGAGCTTGAAAAGTCGATATCAAAGATCAGACGGCTGCAATCTGTTGGTTGCCACGATTAGGGTTTCTTAGGTTTTGTCTCATGACTTTGAAAGTCTTTTGTTTGATTCCATTGGCGGGATAACGTGAGAGGATGGGTTCTCCTGAGGTTTGTTTGGCAGTGTGCGTTTTGTTGTCATTTGGCCTCTACGTGTTTCCATTTACTCCCTCTTATTCCCAATCTCAAATGCACGGCCACTAATAGTTGCTGTTCACACTCTTACATTATCTTCAACTTTCCCACAAAAAACCCATTAAAAATCCAACCTTTTACATACTTGGCACATCATGTTCAACAATTTAAAAAAAGAATAATAATAATTATTATTGTTATTGGAATAGAAGCTACTCCTCCTACCCGCACCTTATCTCCAATGGCATATGTGGGATTTTTCTCACTGGTTGCATATAAGCAATTGCATGTGCAAATGTGTATCATAGTGTATTTTAATAAATTTGATCTAAATAAATCAATATTTAATCATATTTAATCAAAATTAATCATTTTTTTCTGATAGGACTAGGACACTTTAGTAAATTTAACCAAAATTACTTATCCATATATTTATTAAAAAAAACTTATTGAAAATTGAGTGGTTGCCTGTGCGCACACGAGCACACCCTCTTGGATCCACCCCTGCGTAACTCCCTTCTAATAATCAATAAATAGCTATCAATTTTCTTTCATATCTATGTCCAAATATCAACAAATGGGTATCCATGTTATTTGAGGAACTGAAATCTAAGATTCCTCATGAAACAATTGAAAAAATTGCCACTATATTATCATGTCACGACTTCCTTATTTTTATTTGTTTATTTATTTTGGGTGGGGGGACAATAATTATAAGTAGAACAAGCAAGCATTACAATTTACAGCGATAAAATCAGACCAGTTAGATTGCCAGGGTTGGAGTATCAACTATGTCAGGCCAGGCCACTCCAACTTCCTGGACTGTTTCGATCGCTAAATGGTCCATTTGAAGCCCTAACATTATGGGCCCAACCAATATCGGTGATTTACTGAAAACTATGGTTTAAGATTGACACTTTTTGGCCCTTACAGAATTAGTCAAGCGGTTAAACCTCGCATATATTTTTCAAAAGTCATCATTTCAAGTTTCAAGTTTCAAGTCCTCACAACGGTACTTGTGTGAGTATAACTGTATAAGACGTCTTACACTGGCTGTCAAAGGATTAATCTGGCCTAATACCTTAATAGGAATAAGGCTCAAGATATCTCTAATAATTAATAATAATAAACAAAAAAGAGAAGATTGATGCTTTCTGATTCCACTATTAATATTGGACTATTATTTCTGAACCAAGTTTAGTCCCTCATACTGAATCCAAATTGCTCGAACCTTTTCTTGCATTTTCCTTATACGTTCCAAGGTAATTTCTCCACACATAGAACACCAAAAATTGGTTGTTGGGCTTATTAATAAAAATGTTGGGCCATGTGCCCAACTCGAGCCCACTTCGTCAGCAAAGTGAGGTATTGAAGTGACTGAAATGGTCAAATTTGCTGCATCTAGGTGAGATTCTGTGTGGGTTCATTTTTAGTTGGACAATGAAGACTGTATAAGAATCGCGTTTGGATGCGACCCCCAAAAAAAAATGGGGATCACATATGTTCCCCTGTTTGGATCCGGACATCGGACAGGAGTCTTCTGTCGGACAAAGCTTCCCCTGATAATTGCTCAGTTGGTTGGATAAACAATGATAATTAAATATATAAAATAAAATTTGATATGTATGATCCTTTTAAACTATTTCAATCTTGACATAGGTAAATTTATTTTGTAAAATTTTACTACGGGAGTTGTGTATATGATCCCGAAATTGAATGCAAAAGAGCAATGTGCATGCATAATGCATGATGCACTAATGTAGGCGGCGTAAAAGGAGCCACCAAATTTGAATAATAAGCTACTAAGATTTGGCTTGATAAATTAACAAGCTCAAAATTATATTTAAGCTTCGCTCATTTATTTTACTTATGACATCAAACCAGACTTTGAAATGAGGTCTAGTGATTTTAGTTGTTTATAGCATCACTAAGCTTATTAAGTAGACTATTGTTCTACTCAAGCTTAGCTCGAACAAATTACTGAAGTCAAAATTACCTATTAAGCTTACAAGAGGGTTATGATGGGTCGATTTCAAGTTAAACCCGAACGTTAATTTGTCTGAGAGAGAGAGAGAGAGAGAGAGTGAGAGAGAGAGACTCTTATAGGTCATGGCATGGTTATCAGTACCATGTTAGCACATTATGTATATTTTGACACGGTGCCATTAGGTCAAATTCTTCCGACCTTTCCTCCCTATTTAAATGTTAGATCCACGGAATCCTAGCAATGATTATACCTAATCTAAAACCATGCATGATTAGTCCTGCGTGATTCTTTCTCCACTTTCAATGGTGCATGTGAGCGTTATTGATTTAATTATAAAAAAAAAGAAAAGAAAAGAAAAAGTATACACTCTTCGGCAAAAAAGTCATAAAACTATATGCAATGTTTGGCTGGTGGGCGACTCATTTTGGCGCATGTGGTACATGATTATTAAAATAATACAACAGCGAGTATGTTTGACACATATAAACCTTCATTAGAAGAATAAATTAACTTCATCAGGCTGTGAAGTTTCTTCCAAATGATGGCTGGTTATGCATATTTAGTACCTATGCAACCTCCAAGGCCTCAAAAAAAAAAAAAAAAATAACAGAGCTTCAGGGATCATACAACTCTGCATGACTAAATGGGAGGGGAGGGCATGGGCCAGAGCAGAGTGAAATTGGACCACCACTATGAATTGGCTGTTTCACTAGACTAGTGTCATGGATCTTTGTCCCACATGGGATAGACACTGAAGGATTCTTGGGCCTATAAGTAGGGAGGGCAACTCCACCTAATGAGCTAGTCTTTTTGGGTTAGAGACCCGACCCGTAACAAGTAGTATCAGAACCAACCCAGTCCCTTATTTGATGTCACGCTAAACGCCTAGACCCACGGGGTACCGAGGGTGTATATGAATCACCAGGGGTACAGGATGCAGACAGGTAGGCAAGGTGGGTCCAACCATGACGAGGGCGTCGTGCGGCTTGGGTGGGGGAGAATGTCATGGATCTTTTTCCCACATCGGATAGGCACTGAAGGAGTCTTGGGCATATAAGTGAGGAAGGCAGCTCCACCTGATGGATTAACCTTTTGGATTGGAGACCCAACCCATGACACTAGGTTGGGCTAAGAATAGTAACAATTGAGCCCGAGCATGGCCCATAAAGAGAAAACCTAGAGAAATTAATGAAGACTCTTAGGGTGCGTTTGGTTCAGGATTTCCATGCCTGGGAATGGACTTTGATTCCCCTTTCCCACGTTTGGGACGAACCCATTCCAGCCGAAGTAGCATTCTCGCTACCTTAGATTCCCACTAAGGGTGGGTATCCGAATACCACAGGAGGGGTGGGTTTACATTTTGATGCCCGAGCATGGCTTTATGATAAACAAAAATGGCGCGCGTGCCCCTCACTCTTACAAACAACAAAATATTATTCCTTCCATATCCCTTCTCCTTCTACAACTATTTCGCCATATTGATGCTACTGTGGCAGAGCTTGGCAGATCTGGAATGACGGAAAAGCAAGAACCCGTGACAGTGGAGTTGGGGATAGCGAAGGCGTCGGGGATGGCGGAGTCGCCGAAGAATCCTCATCGAGTTCCGGCGACAGAGGGTTTGGGGGAAACAAAGAAGAGCAAGATTGGGCTAGCGAAATCCCTTTGGGCATGCTTGCGACGGCGCCGCTCTCCACTCCTCCGCCGATCCCATCTCCTCCACTCCTCTTTCTTTCTTCTTTCTCTCTTTGTTTATAGATCTAAAATTTGAGTTTTTAAATATCAAATTTTAAGTTGGGAATGGTGTGATGGGGAAGAAATTGGTGTGGTGTGGTGTGGTGAGATGAAAGCAGAGGGTTTGGTTCTCTCTTTCCTCTCTTTCTCTTTTGAAAAAAAAAATGAAGAAGAAGAAGAAGAAGAGATGGAAGAGCTAGTTATTGCTAATAATATTTTCTCTTTCCGGCTAAAGGGTCTGGTTCTAGCAAATTTTCATTTTTTTTTCAATTGTTTCTTTTGTTGGGAAGGTTGGAATGAGTTGGGATGGTTGTGATGGAGAAGGAAGTGACGTGGTTAATGGTGGTTGTGATGGCTGGGTGAAAGAGAAGGAAGTGATGTGGTAGAGCCGGAGAAGTGATGGTGGTGAGGGGGAGAGATAGAGGGGGCTAGTTGTCAGAATCAGAGTAGAGGGTTTGGAGTGATGAAGAAAGAGGGGCTGGTTGTAGATTTCATCGGAAAATGACAACTGACGGTGGTGCTGTGTGGGTTAGGTGTAAAAGAATGAGGGGTAATATTGGAATTTCATACATTTTGGATTTAGTTTCCTAACCCAACCAAACATGTTTGTAGGAATGTTCAAAAGATTCCTACTACCTATTCCTAACCAACCAAACGTGGGGATAGGTAATATTCATCACATTTCTATTCCTAAGTAATGTCCCATTCCCTAGCATCACATTCCCTTTCCCTGAACCAAACGCACCCCTAATTGGACTAGCAAAACCCTCACCTTAGAGGGGGAATTTTAGATTTGGTCCTGTTAGGGGGAAAAAAATTACAGTTATTAGTCAATTTTAGTTAAGTTAGTAGTCATTTATTAAAAATTTAGTAGAAAATAGTATTGAACGGTAGTTATTGTCCCATAGCCTGACCAATCTAAAATTCCTGCTCTATAATAAAAATTGGATACGACATTGCAAGACTCACAAAGGTCTTCGGTACCATTGATCTATTCTGGGAGAATACTTAAAAATGAAATTTGAATCAACAGAGGGTTGAGCATGGTCCATCCTTTCTATTCACCTAGTATATATCTAACCCATTTTACGGCTACATTTTTATATGTATTTTTTAAAAAATACTCCAATAAATACGTAAAACTTCTCTTCCATTTCCCAATTTTTATACTTTATACTCATTTTTTCCTCTTTCTTCTTAATTAGCCAATTAAGATGACAAAAAACCTTGCACGATATGAACACATTAGAAAGTGACTTGATATGCTCACTTACATGTATTGTTGTAGAAGAGATTTCCAATTGTCAACTTAGCCAAAAAAAAAAAAAAAAAAAAAAAAAACCAAACAAACAAAGATTTCCAATCGTCAACTAAATGACCAGGATTTTTTAGTATTTTTCACTATGTTGATGCAACCCAAAATATTAAATTTTATCCAACCCACATATTTTGAACTTATGACCAATGATTCTTGGGTCTAAGGGCTTGTCCTTTACTCTTATCCTATTAGAAGTGTAGGGTCTGCAGATGTTTTGGTTTTGACCCCATGTGAGTGTGAGTGTTCTCATATCATTTCACAAAAAAAAAAAAAAAAAAAAAAAAGGAAGAAACTTGTGAGGTGGGGACTAAAAGCTGTTGTATTAAGGCAAAACTAAACTAGAAAGAGGTTTAGGGTATATGGAGGGGATTTAACCCCTAGAGCATCCATATATAATGACTATACCATAAATAACAGATGGGGATGCATTCAATTAGTACAACAAACTCTCCTTCAAAGTTCTACCCAAAATTGCCATAGGCACTCAGCATTAGCCCTGCGCATTGGTGCTACAGTTGTAAGTTCCATTTCGTTTCCAAAAGAGACAGAACTGCAATCAAATATCATGGGCTCATGAAGATAAGAAGAGGAATTAATATAGTCCATCATAGATAGAATAATTTATGCACCAAGTTCCACTCCAAGATTGCAGTCTCCTCCTCCGGTCCTTCCTGGGCTAACATAAGAGTATAAGACCCTCTCTGAGTTAGGGGTGCTCACGGATCCGCTCGACCTGCGAAAACCGCCCAATCCAACCCTACCCGAAGGCATTGGGTGGATTCAACCGATGGGGTGGGTGGGTAGTGGTTTGGAATTATATTTTTTTGCGGTTTCGTGGGTGGTTCGCAGTTTTGAAAGAAAAAAACCGATTCAAACCCACCTGCCCGCATATTTTCATACTTATTAAATTATACATGTTACATGTGATGGTGTATCATTGATTCTTGACTTTTATTTCTTTTTTAATAATCAATATATGTTTTATAATTTTTATTTTATTATTCGTGCTCTTTCTCCCTCTTTTTATATTTCTATATATATATATATATATATATATATATATATATATATGTAGAAATGTCTTGAATTATTTATCCTTTTGTTTTTTTGTTTTTTTTGTTTTTTGTTTGTGTTATGAAGGTATGAAATGGTATGACCAAATTAAGGGAGGAAAAAAAAAAAAAACCAGCAAGATCCAACTAAAATCCCAACCCATAGACCCACCCACAACCTACCCATAACCCGATGTGACACATGGGTCAAAACCACCCGCTTGTGTGGGCGGAAGTGGATGTGAATTTAGTTCACCTGCCAAAATGTGGGCAGATGACGGATGAACCCCAAACTCGCACCCACTCAACTTTTGACCACCCCTACTTTGAGTGACCAGAGTTCCACTAGAATCCCTATTGAGTTTAACCCCATTCTCCCTTTATAGAATTTAATGACACCAAATTAAGGTTTGTGGCCACCACTACTAGATCTTCGAAACTACTATGAAACACTAGTTTATAATTTCAGGATAACCATATTGTTTGTGTAACAAAGGAGAATGCAATGGCTCATTGGTCGCAGATAAATTCCTTTATGATAAAAAACTAAAACACAAATCAATCGATAGTAGTAGGGCAGCAACTTGGTCGGATTGATTCCGCCTAACCCGATCAATAGACAAGTTTGGACAATAGTTTTTCGTACATTGGATTGGACTTGGATTGGAAAATCTCAACTTGATTTCAATTTGGATTGGGATTGCAAAGGGGTCAGGTAACCCAAACCCAACTCGAAAGGGACTTTGGCCACAAGTCTATAAAGTTAAACTTGTGTAGTCATAAGCCCCTCATAAAATCTTATGTAGTCAAAGGTCACTCTTAGATATTTTCAAACGATATTACCCCTTCATATTATGTAGCAAAAGGTTCCTCTTAGAAAGTTACACATAATCAATGTAACTGTTTTTTAAATATTTTTTTATACATAATTTTATATTCATCATGAGTCTTTTTCCTAATTTTTTCCCAAAAAAAAAAAAATCAATTAAATCTGGGCAAACATCTATTTGTAACTAAAGTATGTACTAAACCCACATAAAAATAGTTACATGAAAAAAATTGCTTTTAAGTCAATTGTGACTGAAATTTTAGTCACAAAATATTTAAATCTTACAAATTTTTAGTTTCAAATACATCAATTTAACTGATTTAATAGTTACGTCTAATAAATTTAATAATTTTGTATGGGAAATTGTACAAAATTGAACCTACATTAAAATAGTTACATGTTTATTTATTTTAAAACTGATACATGTAAATATATAATCAATTTAACTATTTTTTTTATACATAATTTTATTTTCATCATGGGGTCTTGTTTCGAAAAGCTCGACGAATAGATTTCAAATATATAAATTTTATTAGAAATTGATATCTAGATCAAAAGTTATGTCATTTTAAAATTTAAAAACAAAAAATAACACTTAAGGGTAAACTTGACTTTATACATTTATCATGGTTACAAAAGTAAACTCATTTTACTTAAAAGTTGACTTATGGTTACATAAGTTTGCTGCATAGACTTATGCCTTTATAAGTCCTATAAAAATAGACTTTTTGCTAATTTCCCCTATAATATATAATTTTTAAAATATATTTTAAGCATATTGAATAATGTCTTTTAAGATGGTTGCTTATATATGTTGATATTTTGAATTTGTTAAGTGTCGTTTAATTATTTTGATGCTTTTTTTTTTTGGGAGTTGAAAATTTTATTTTTTGAATTGACATGAATTTTAGATCAATCAATAGAATTAAGATAATTGAGATTTATGTGCATATGCAATAATAAATTTTTATTCAGATGGTTTTATATTTTTATTTTAAAGGAGCATTTTTAAAAATAAAAAATAAATAAGAAACAAACCAATATGCTCAACTTGGTCTAAACCCATTCCATTCGTTGTAACCCCGTTCAATCTTTGTAACTTATGCCTAACCCGAGTCCATCCAACTCGAACACAAGTTGAGCATGGAGTGGAGAAACTCAACCCGAAGAATGAGTTGGGTTGGGATTGAGTTGAGGGTTTTATACTTAAGATTGAACTTAAGATGACGTTCAACTTGCCCAATTCGTCCAAATTGCAACCCTAAGGGCCTGTTTGAGAACTTAAAAAATTGGATCAAATTAGGTTTAATTCATAATTGTTATTTGGTTTTTAAATAAAACAACTCACACTTGATTTGAAAAAAAATGTGTTTATGTCTTATTTTCATAACAAAGCTGAATTATTTAGTAAAAAAAGAGACTTACTAAATAGTATGAAAACAAAACTGATCAGACTTATCCTTACTGATTAGGTTTTCAAATTTACCAAACAACCCCTAAGAAATAAAATGACCTCTGTTGAGAAAAACCTCCCCCACTCCACTATCAACTAGGAACTATTTAATTTAATAAGACACGTTGCCATGCTCAAATAACAAATCACTAGTGGGGTTTTGTTAACTCCCAAAGGGAGCATTCAACCCTTGACGACTAAAACCTCCCACACAAAAAGCAAGAGATTTAACCTCAATTTCAATTTGTCTACAAAAAGGGAAAACGAAGAGAAAAATATCTTATCAACAAATTTGGTATGTCAATTATCAGATTCTCATACTTTGACCTTTCACCAAACCCCTCAATTCAACCCCTCTCTTCATTTACCCACACCTTTCCTCCCTACTTCCTGCCGCTTCATAACCCAACCTCTTCCTCTCTCTCCTTCAGTCCTCTCTCTCCTCTCTAGAATATAGTAAAGATTTACACACTATATATATAAATAATAAATTATATTATAAAAAATTTGTATAAATAGAGTTACAGAATGCCTTATAACTGATCTTCCGCAATCATTCACCCCCCTCTCGCTATTTCCCTCTCTCTCTCTCTCTCTCTCTCTCTATCTTTCTCGTATTTTATTCTCCGCAACAGACTTTGGATCAGAGCAGAGAGAATCATGGTTGAGACTCGGCGAAGCTCTTCTTCATCGAAGCGTCCGCTCTCTTCTTCCGGCGCCTCCTCTCTGCCCAACGGCAAACGAAACAAGGTACCTTCTTTCTCCGTCTAGGACTCTAGGGTTAGGTTTATATATATATATATTTTTTTGGTGGATAGGTTTATATATGTTTACATGTACGAATTTGTCTCTGATTTGGAGTTTTCTTGATTGATTTCTTGTTGGGTTTGGTAGGCGGCGGAGGCTTCTTCGTCAACGAACGATGTTACGAGTGCAACGCCGGTCGAAACCGTGGGTCCGGTTAAGGAATCAGGGTCTGACCCTCGAGACCAGGCGATTCCGTCGTCTGATCTGGATCCGCCTTGTGCAGATGCGCTGAAGGCATCCGATGCATGTGATGCGGTTGGGGCAGATAAATCTCCGGATGTTCCAGTGGAAGGAGAGGCTTTGGTGTCGCCGCCGCCGCCGCCTTCTTTAGGTGCGATCTTGGTTTTTCGCATGCGTTTTGACCTTTATGCATAAAATTTCGTTTTTTTATCCGTATCTTTACATCTTCTGTGATGGGTCTGGGTGATTTTGCGGTTCTATGTGATTTGACCTTCTTTGGTTATATGCCTTTCTATCATGTATGCATGAATTTTTAATTTCTTATTTCTATCATGATTTTTCTTTTATTGGGGTTCAGGTGATTCTGCGGTGGATGCGGATAAGACAGAATCCGTTAGTGTGGTGATGAATCGTAGGGTGAAGAAGCGGGCGATGAAACCAAATGCTAAGGTCGCATGGGGAAAGCTTTTATCCCAGTCCTCTCAGGTGGGTTTCACTCTTAAGTTTGTCATCTTGCACCTGCTCTGTTTGGTTGATGTGCCATGGTAGGATAACAAAAGAAATTGAGATTTGTAGGACCAGAGAAAACACAAACTCCACCCAACTGCTGTCTAATATTACCTTCTTTTTTTTTTTTAGCTTGGGATTTTTTCATTATCTGAAAGAAAGAAAAAGACAACATAAAACATGATATTCAAGAGTGAATTTTGTTTTCTTCTCCCCGATTTTATCTGCAACTAAATGGCGGGTTAGGGTTTTAATGTTTAGTTTATGGAATTTGGTTAGCTTGGCAAGCTCTACAGGCTTTCTTCTGCATGTTAGCTATTATAAACAGGGGAAATTGCACTTTTGACCGGTCAACTTTAACCTGAAAACACTTTACACCACCAAAATTTGCGATTGTAGCACTATGTAGTCCTCTGTCAGTCGTCTTTAAAATTTTCAATGGTTATTGGTAAGGTGCATTCCCAGTGACCCACCCTATTTTGGAGATGAAGCTGCTGCTATGAGTCAAATATACCTTTTTTTTTATTTCATCTTCATCTTCCTGTTTTTTCCACACCTGATCACTCTGGCCTTGCCGTCAGTAGTAAATCGCATTGTCCGAACATGCACTATCCCCATTTTTTTCTTCATCTCCATTCCATCTCCTGCCGCCATCATTGGACTGTGATTGTGGGCAGTTTAGTACAAATAATGCCCATATTTTTATTATTCTCCATTTCACTAGTAGGAATTTAATGTGTATATTTGAGATCACTGGGCTCAAGAGTCCGTGCTAATCAGTCTATCATATTCAAAACATACTGTTATAGGTTGTAAACTACCATACATAGCTACATATACAAACACACTGGCTAGCTCATGCCACCACAAAAGCACTAGATGAACCAGTGAAATGGTGGATAGCTCATAAGGTCCTTCGATGCACCAAAATGCCTTATTCTATGTACGCCTGGAGCTGCAGATTTTGGCGATTCCCCATTCAATGGTTGCCTGACTTTGAGGACTGAGGTTTTGATGTCTCGACCATTTAAAGCAACGGCGGAAATTATTGTCATCATAAGTCGGGACCCATTTATCTTTTTGATGAACATTTTGACCTCAACTGTCAGTTTGCCGTCATCAACCCCTGTTGATTCTGTCCACTTTTTCGGTTAAAGATAAGGACAAAGGAGTGAGAAGTCTAATGTGCATTGTTAGCTCTAATGCTCTATCCTTTGGTTACTGTGCATGTTCTCTTTTCTCTCGTAATTCATTCCCATGGCTTTTCTCACTTTTTTGGTTTTTCTTTTCCTTTCCCGCTCTTGTCTTTGTTTTTGTTACTGGACTGTGGATGGCTGTAATTTGTAATTAGTATATTTAGTGATTGTTATATCTTTTGATAGGGGAAGGTGATTGTTATACTCTTGACAGGGGAGGCTAATTTATTTATGGTTAGTAGAAAATTATGGTTAAATATTCTAAGAAGACACAACCTCACACCAGATGCACATCCCTGCATCATTGGATTCACCTGACTTCTTGCGTAATATAGGTGTTATGGAAGGGCTTTCTACCTTATGAAGATGACTCTAGTAGCCCTCTTTTTCCTTCTTAAAGGCTTTCTTTCAACTATTAGGGCTCTCTCGCTTCATTTCTCTGTTTCTTTGGTACACACACTATCTATTTTACATGTCGTATATCTATCTTAAACATCTTCTTAAACTGTGCTTTTAAGTTTTGGGGTTCTTATTTATTGTAATTTTTTTAAATTTTTTTATCTTTTTTATCATAGAAAATTTATTACTATTTTTATAAATAAATATATTAATATTTAAAACTATAAGAAAGGTATACAAGTAAGAAAGACAAAAATTACAAAGAGAGCACATCCAAAATGTTTGAAAAGGAATCTTGGTTACCAAAATGCATCAATCATTTCCAAGCAAAGAACACTCCTAACAAGGTATGACTTTAACATTATAATAGACACCTCATCCTCGAAAATTCTTCAATTTTTCTCTAACTAAATAATCCAGAAAATTGCATTGGCACCATCCTCCAAATCAAAAGAGATTTTTTGTTCAGAACGAATCCACCAAGTCTCCACCAATTGTAAAGCTGAAGAAGGCATGACCCATTTCACCCTCTTTTTTTTAAAATTTTTTTATTTTATTTTATTCATTTTTTGGTTGATAAAGATGACCCATGTCACTCTAAAGAGTAGTGCAAAACAGCATACCCCCCCCCCCCTCTTCTCTCCTCAAGAGACATCTTACAATGGAGAAAAAGATGATAAACTGATTTAGCTATTATTATTATTATTTACACATAATATACAAATTTGGCATCATAAATTTTTTCCTTACTAGGTTGCCAATGGATAGGCACTTGTTTTAAACTACCCTCAAAGCAAAAGAGGCCACCACTTTGGACGGAAATGACTAACCACATCAAAGAAGATGGGAAAATCCATCTTGAACCTCCCGTAGTGAAAGATTTTTAAAGAAAGACTTAATCGAAGAAGTCCCATTCTTCGTTCCTCTCCTTCTAATCCTATCACCCACCCCTCTATCTGCCTAACTGAGTAAATTTTCTTAAAGAAGAGTAAGGCTCTTTCCAATTTCCAATCATGGAAGTTTTTAGTAAACACAACATTGCAAAACATCACCTCTCCATCTCACTCCACATTTTTCTTTCACATGGTCAATCTCAAATAGATCCGGAAAATCCTTCCTTGGTGCCTTCTCACCAATCACCACACCAAAGATCAGTCCAAAATCTTACATAACTTCCATCACTTATTTCAGATCCCACCCCCTTCTTAAAGATATTAAAGGCATTCATAGTAGTTTTCTATAGGCCCACACCATAACTACCCCTCACTCCCTTCGACCACCACTCTTTCATTTTGCACCATATTTCCATTCCACCATCTTCTTCCTCAGGCTTTCCTTCTCAACCGCAAGTCTCTAAAGCCATTTCCATATTAGAGCTTGATTTACCAACATCAACAGAATGACATCTGAATCTCCAACCTCGTTTGGAGAGTGTGCTGTCCTCCAATCAACAATATTAATTTTGAGCTTGTCTCCTATACCTACTGAAAGGAAATCTCTTTGAAGTTTCTTCAACCTCTTGGCTGTTGAATCTGTACCTTTGAATAAGGACATGAAATACATTGACAAGCTTTAAAGGACACTACAAATCAAAGTTAGTTTGCCTTCTTTTGAAAGATATCACTTTTGCCAACCACCAAGCCTTTTTGCAAATTTATCCAACACAGAATCCCAAATTGCCTTGGCCTTGAAAGAGGCCCCAAGACGTAATCCCAGGTACAAAGTAGGTAGTTTCCCTTCCCCACAGCCAAGAATAGTAGCCAAATTAGGTAGAAGGCAACTTCTACCAAATTCTCTTTTGCTCCCTAATCACTTCTACCTTTTCACCCAAACACCCTATTAAAGTGATTTTAGAGGCCAACATCACTTTTGAGCTATTGAGCTCTCCCAGATGGGTACTAAGATCACTTGAATTCTTAAAAAAACCATGAGGATTCCCATTCACCAAAACCAAAAAGGATATTGAAGGAAACCAATTTAAGAATGCCTACATGCACACTGCATTCATCACTAGAGGTTATTACTCAAAACATGAAAAATTTTAGAGCCCTTGTTTTCGTGAGAAATACGTTTGAGAGAGAGAGAGAGAGAGAGAGAGAGAGAGAGAATTTTCTTGAAGTCTTGACTACTGTTTCACTTGTCTTACAGACAAAGCAAGCACCCTCTTCCTCAACTAAGCAGCCCATGTCTTGTATTGGAGAGGATGTAAGAGATAAAATGGGTTGTCCCCACATGTTTAAATGAGACACAACAAGTGCTGTACGAAGACGCTTGCATTTGGTTTTTGCTTGTTATTTTGCACCTTTTTTTTTTTCTTTCTTTCAATTAACCTAATTACATATTCTTAATCTTAAGATAGTAGTTTTGGGTTCAGAACTAGCAGTTTTTGGTATTATTATTTTCTTAGAGTTGGATGTGTATATATAAATATTTTTTGGTTTTTGTTTTTCTGTTGTCAAATTAAATAGGAAAACTTGGAGTGGTTTTTTTTTTTCCCTTGAATTTTTAATCGTTAAATATCTTTTATGTTGGAAGGCAATATATTTATTACTTGATAATGATACTTCTTTTATTGTTGTCTTTAAACTTAAATACTGAGTGTTTCTGATGCTTCTAAGTGTTTCTTTCACTCCAGAACCCTCACCTACTCATTTGTGGTTCTTCTTTCACTGTTGGTCAAAGCCGTCAATGCAACTTATGGTTGAGAGATCCATCCATTAGTACAAATTTGTGTAGACTCAAACACATAGAGGTATTTTTTGTTGTAGAATCTATTAGCAACACAGATGATTTATCTGTTTTATAAATTAAGATGCAGATTGAGGCAAAAACATTGCATCTAATTCGTTTTTTAAATGGGTATAATAGTACTGATAGTTTTTGTGTTACTTCACATAGCGAGGAGGTTCTTCTGTTGCCTTACTAGAAATTACTGGAGGCAAAGGGGCTGTCCAAGTGAATGGCAAGGTCTACCATAAAAATTCCACAGTAATCTTAACTGCAGGTGATGAGGTGGTGTTTAGTTCGTCCGGTAAACATGCTTATGTATCCTTCTTCCAAAATCGTTAGTGCAGTTTAGGAGGAATGACCTTTTTTTTTCCTAGTGTTCAATGGCTAGCATTTCTTTTTGTAATTTTAATACGGATTCATTTTTTTTATTCCCTATCAATCTTTATAAAGTTCCTTAACCATATATCAGATTTTCCAGCAGCTCACCAATGACAACTTAGCTGCTTCAGGCATACCTTCTTCAGTAAGCATTTTAGAAGCCCAGAGTGCTCCGATTAAAGGAATTCATATCGAAGCAAGATCTGGGGACCCCTCGGCTGTTGCAGGAGCATCAATATTAGCATCCTTGTCAAATATCCGAAAAGATTTATCCCTTCTTCCACCACCTGCTAAAAATGGTGAAGAACAAGCTACTGAACTGTCCACACTGCCTTCTGGTTGTGGAGAGTCAGAAAATCGCATTCAAGATGTTGACATGAAGGATAGTACTGACAATAATGATGGGGATGGTGTTTCTTCGAGGGAGAAAGAGGTTCCATCTTCCGAGGCTGCCAATGAAAACCTGAATATTGATAGCCTTGGATTGGATGCTTGTATGGATGCAGAAAACGGAAAGGTCTCTGGGTCTACTTATGAATTAAGGCCACTCCTGCGGATGCTTGCAGGGTCATCGGCTGACTTAGATTTAAATGGCAGCATTTCCAAAATACTTGACGAGCAAAGGGAAATTAGAGAACTCCTAAAAAATTTTGATCCTCCAACAATTTCAGTATCAACTAGGCGCCAAGCATTTAAAGATAGTTTGCAACAAGGAATTCTCAATTCTGACAATATCGAAGTCTCATTTGAAAATTTCCCATATTACTTAAGGTGCAAAACTTTGCTTTCAGTTGTTACTTAAGTTGTAAATGTTCTTGGAACTTCCTAGTTATTTTCCTTGTTTGCTTTGCCATGCCTTGAGTTAAAACAAATTGAATTTCCATTCTGAATAAAATAATCATGTGTATAAATAATTAAAACAACTATTGGCGTGGAGATTTTAAATGCTTTCTTTTATATGTTTATGATTTAGTTTTTTATGGCTAAAGTATGAATTTTTTGAGTCATAAACTAGATGTTATCATTTTCTACATAAATGTATATTTCTTTCTACTTTAAAAATAAACATTTGTATTGGTATTACAGAGTGTTGATAACATTTGTTTAGCTATCCTGAATCCAGCAATGCTGCTAATGGCCTATATTTTGACTTTCAAAGTTGTTGTGCTTTTCAATGTCCTGCATGACCTTATTTTTATTTAAGTATTTTCAATCTAGTAACACTGCCCAAGGATATGGCCATGGATAGAGCTGAATGGAAAAAAAGGATTCATGTAGCTGACCCCAAGTTGTTGAGATTAAGGCTTTATGGCTGACGAGTTGACATTATAGGGATGAAGGCTGTGTATGAAAGACTACTAATGCATGGTCTAATGGTCTTTATATGCATTATTTATTCCGTGTTAAAGATTCCTCCTAGTGTTTGTGTGCCCATTTACATGTAATTAAATCCTACATCTACCATTATGATGTGTTCTTTTGTCTGGTAATAGTATTGTGGAAATTTTAACAGCTATGGCAGCCATACATTTGTCACCCTACTAATGAATTTTGTTTTTATTCTAAATTTTATAATAATTTGCTGGTTGATGTTACATCTGATATTTTATGCTTTCTGGGGTGAAGTCTTCCCTCGTTTGCTCCTATTGGTTTGGTGTACTTAAGATGTGTGTGTGTGTGTGTGTGTGTGTGTGTGTGTGTGTGTGTGCACATAACACATTTCATTCCGTGCTTTTACCCCTACTCGGGACCTTCACTTTTTTCGTGACTGAACTTTTGCTTATTCTGTTTGAGAATTCTGGGGATTCTTGTTATATTTGACGGTGTGAATTATTTCAGTGATACCACAAAGAATGTTTTGATTGCTTCCACATACATACATTTGAAGTGTAATAAATTTGCGAAATATGCCTCAGACCTGCCTACTGTGTGCCCGCGAATATTATTATCTGGTCCTGCAGGTACTCCACCATTTTCTCTTAATTTTATTAAAAATTTGTGCTCCCCCGGTTTGATTTTGATCCCCACTAATTATATTCCAATGGTTCTTTTCCAGGTTCAGAAATATATCAGGAAAATTTGGCAAAGGCACTTGCCAAACATTTTGGTGCTAGACTGCTAATTGTTGATTCTCTTCTGTTGCCTGGTGTAAGCTTCTCTAACATCTCTATTTGAATACATCTCCTTCAGTAGAAATGCATTTGCTTTGTTTTCAAATATTTTATTTCATTCTTTATCAATGCTGATAACTTCCCAGAACAGTATATAAAGAAGCCTACTTGTTTGGAATTTGTAGACTGTTGCTTTTTGTAAAGATTATATTACGTTTGTATACATCCTGTACAGTCTTAAAAATCGTCGATATAGTGGCATATCGACAAACAGTGAAATGATATCATGACTCGGTATTATTTTGACAATTTATTGTTGGATATATCGACGATATATATCGACAATATCACGATAAATCGAGAATTTTGACATTTTTCCACCATTTACCATCGATATTTCAACAATATATCAAGCAATATCGACCCATGTGTCTAACTGACTAAAATTTGAGTGCTATGACTGCTGTCCCCTTTTTTCCCACACCAAATGTCCTCTTGTAGTAGTGTTCAAGGCTTAGTTTGGCAGCTTCTCCAAGCTTTATGAGATCCCAACCCCCTTTCCGCCTTTACCCAGCTCCTTTACTCCTTTAGCACCTTTACAGCTATTACCTATTAGGCTATTACTCTATAGTATTGTTAATTTATTAGTGTAGACCATGAATTACTTTATAATATTGTTAATTTGTTATTATTGACATTAATTTATACACATTTGAATATATTATTATTACTCAAGGCTAGTTTGGTAGCTTCTCGAAGCTTCATGTGGTAATAATGTAAGTGTTTGACATTAATTTATTGATGTATTAATTTAGTGTTGTGTAAATGATATATATTTACAGATTTTAATTTCATGTGACATTTAGATGTTGAATTTGCATAAATTTTTATTATTTATTTTCTCAATGCGTCACGCTTTTTATATAATACACAGCACATACTTATATTATACATATTTGAATTGCAATCTTTTGATTCTAAATTGTGTATTAGAGTCTAAATCATTGTTTCCCAGAGTTTCAGTAAAAATATATTTATTTAACTAATAATATCCACCATATCTCTAAATCGATATCGGTATATCCGATATATCTGTATTTTTGGACTCTCGATATATCCATCAATATTGATATTTAAGTCCTTGATCCTGTATACTAGGACATTGGTTTTTTTTTTGGTTATACAATAAAATTTTCTTTTTCAAAAAGAGAGACTATTTAGATCCTTAGTTTTGATGTAGAACTTTTAGATTGAATTACAAAAGCTGCACCTTAGAGCATTTTATCTTTGTCTGATGAAATTTTAAATGACTAAAGGGACCAACGCCAAAAGATTTCGATGCTGTGAAAGAAAATTCAAGGCCTGAAAGAGCATCTGTTTTTGCTAAACGAGCTACACAGGCAGTGGCATCACAGCAAAAGAAACCGGCTTCAAGTGTTGAGGCTGATATTACTGGTGCATCTGCAGTGAGCTCTCAAGCTTTGCCAAAGCAGGAGGCATCTACTGCATCATCCAAAAACCACACATTCAAAGAAGGTATGTTGTTTCTTTCTTAATAACTGAATTTTTTATTAAGTTGATACTTGATCATCTTGTGTCATCGTCGTTTTTGTTGTGCCATGGCTTGTCAATTCTTTGCTTAGGATCACACCTTTAATTTCTTAGCATATTAACAATTGTAAAATTGGCAGGTGATAGAGTGAGATTTGTGGGTTCTGTTCCTTCTGGATTTTCTCCTCTGCAGGCTCCTTCAAGGTACACCCAGATTTAAGGATTATAAATGCCATCTGAATGAATTAGTTGATCAGATCTATAAGATTTACATTTGAATCTTCAGTTGAAGTGTTTTTTGGATTATATCTGCAAAGCGTTATTCTAAGTTGATGCTATCATTATATGATATTGATTCTTCGTACCTTAAAAGAATTCATTGTAATTCTGCCTCTTTGTCATCATGCACATTTGGATATCAAATTCATGCTTAGAGCACATTATAGGATGCACATCTGGAACCGTGTTTTTCTTCTTCTGTGTCCAATCTTTAATATCCTATGTTTGACGACAGCAGAGGCAATAATATGCATTAATACATGGCATGGTGAAGCATTCGGGGATTTTCTTGATGTGTAATTTGATGTTATCAAGGTGCCATAGTGGCCTTTTATTTCTTGGCAATGGGTTGTATAGTGTTATACTGTTATACCAGCCATGGTTTGTGGTTCTGATGAAAGAACACCACCTTATTCAAAAGTGGGAGTTTTTTGAGGCACTTCAGTTCTATCAAATGGGAAGATAGTTAGACCCACCCAAGCCTGTCATATCCCATTTTCAGGATCTGGAACTTATTTCGTAGGCTGGACGAGACCCAGCAACGAGAACACAGCTGTTTACTATTCTTACACATTACTGAAGGTCTGTGAGTGTGTCAAGGCTGTCTAGGAAGGTCATAATGGTCTTATGTTTTGACAGAAGACATTGCCCTAGAAATAGTTAGATGGTAATAGAGGATCAGGGCAGTAGCTGTAGCCAACCCCATGTGATTGTGATATGTCTTTGTTCATGATGTTAACACTTCTGTTGGTGCATGTGTTGAAGTTCATTTATGACATCCTAACTAGTGAGGAGTAGCTTTACCCTAATCTTTCTTTAATGAAAGAATTGGCGGAATCACTATCTATCTATTGGACTGCATGTGTCATTCCTGTATTTTTTTTTCCCCCCTTTATTCCTTAAGAGTTTTGATATAAATATATATATATATATATAGGGGACCAACTTATGGTTACCGAGGCAAAGTAGTTCTTCCTTTCGAAGAAAATGGGTCCTCCAAAATTGGGGTGAGATTTGATAGATCAATTCCAGATGGCAATGATCTTGGAGGCCTTTGTGAAGAAGACCATGGTTTCTTTTGTGCTGGTGATTCTCTTGGCCCATTTTTCATTTCTTTTTTCATGATATATATACTTCAGGCCCATCATTTGTCTCAAATTTTATGTTAACTTGTGTTATTAATTACTGCCTTGTAGCTGATCTGCTTCGCTTAGATAGTTCTGTTGGTGATGATATTGACAAGCTTGTTATTAATGAACTCTTTGAGGTGAATGCTCGGCCACTGTTCACATTACAGCTGTTTCTTTGTTCATGTCTATTAGTTTTAGGATCTGAAGTGTCCCATTTTATAGGTTGCTGCAACTGAAAGTAAAAGCAGTCCCTTGATATTGTTTGTGAAAGATATAGAAAAGTCTATGGCGGGGAACACAGAGGTATATGCAGCCTTCAAGAGTAAGCTTGAAAATCTACCAGAGAATGTAGTTGTAATTGGATCTCATACCCAGATGGACAACCGTAAGGAGAAGGTAATGGTGTTCATATTTTATTAGTTACTTTCTGAACTGTACACTACATTGTTTAAGACCAGAGATATTTCCATGCCTTAACTTGTTATTGTTACCCTTTTCATGTTTGCTGCAGTGCCATCCTGGTGGTCTTCTATTTACAAAGTTCGGAAGCAACCAAACAGCTTTACTTGACCTTGCTTTTCCGGTATGCAAAACCTTGTCAATGTGTGTGCACTTGAAGTAATTGTAATATGTGTGCACACACACACATGCATCACTGTTTTGAGTGTTTACTGCTTGATTTGTTCGTATGTTCCCCCACCCCCCACCCTCTTCCTTTCTTTCTTCTTACCCTGCCCCCTCCCCTCTTCCCCTTTTTGAGTTGCTACCAAAAAGAGTTATTAGGAATTGCAATGAAGATGGAGTACAAATTGTGGATATTTAAAGGAAAATTTGGAAACATCAAATGAGGAATTGTTATAAGAAATAAACATAATCAATGACTAATTATGTTATAGCCCTGTTCACTGATCTGGAATGGAATGCTCTAGTGTGGAATTGGAGAGAGCACACTGTTAGAAGAAAAACTTGTCTGAGTAATGACTAGTTCTTCTATAAAACAAGTATATTATTTTAAACGATAGATCATAAATGTAGGATAAAGGTGTTTCAGTTATGTGTATCTGTGATAACATATACTGTCGTTATTTGTATCTGTTTGAAGTGTACTGATCAAACATCTAGAGCATACATTTCGAGTAGAGCACTGTTGAAGAAAATGTAGCATAGTAGTTCTATAAATAACACAATCAAAGAAGAATTCATTGACTAGTTCTTTTTACCTGAATATTGATTGATTGATTATTTGTCAATGGAAGTTCCAGTTTTATTAAGTATCAAAATGAAGTAACATTTTAGCACATAGTGGGTTGGGTGGGTTTGCATCTTGTCATTGATCATTGACCAAGATGAGGTTACTTTTTGCTTATTATTTAGGATAACTTCGGTAGACTGCATGACAGAAGCAAAGAAACACCCAAAATAATGAAGCAACTCATGCGGCTTTTCCCAAACAAAGTGACAATACAGCTGCCTCAGGTATTGAGCTACCTTCAGTTTATGATGCAATCTCATTTCCATGTCTCTTATGAAAGCATTTAATGTATCTGAGAAATGTGGCAGGATGAAACTCTACTTCTGGACTGGAAACAGCAGTTGGAACGTGACATTGAAACTTTGAAAGCGCAGTCAAATATTGTTAGCATTCGATCTGTGAGTGATCACTTTCTTGTCGCAGTTGTTTCTGATCCTTTGTGAATTTCTTCTCAATTCATATTCTGGTTATACTTGATTGTTATTTCAAATGGGTAGATATTATTATTTTTTTTTAATTTTTTCCCAATTTCCCTACAAGCTGGTTTCAGCTTTTGCTTAAAGATCTTCCAAAAATATCTCTGAATATCATAGTTATTGTGCTTCATCCAGCTGGGCTGGGTAATTCTCCATACAGTATCCTTGTTCATGCTTCTTTTGGCTGTATGGGTTTTATATTAAAAAACTAGTTAAATTTAGGTCGAACTATATTAAGGTCTCTCTCTCTCTCTCTCTCTCTCTCTCTCTCTCTCAAACACACTTATATGGTTAGGCCTTCATAGGGTGCTACCTTCCTGCCACATGCATATTATTGTAACGAATATTATAATTTAGAAATTACTATATGGATATATAGTTAAGGTTGAAGATATAAGCTACAAGCGCTGTTTTTAGAAATTTTGAAGGGATTTATATTGCCATTTATGCAAATTAAATGGGTGAATAGGAGAACTTTGAAAATTAAGTTTTCCTCGTTACCTTACAAAATCAGTTTATTTATTTATTCATGTATTTATTTATTTTTATTGGGATGGGATATACAGATTGTTGTTTGTTGCTTGTTGTTGACTTCAAGCTACACTATGGTCTCAGGTTCTAAACCGAATTTGTTTGGATTGCTCTGACCTTGAAACATTGTGCGTAAAAGATCAAGCCCTTACAACTGAAAGTGAGTATCGTTTTAAACTCTTCTAAAGGTTTAACGTCTTGGTCGTTACTGCAATGTTTAGTGATGCTATCTTTCAATTTCTATTAGATGTGGAGAAAATCATAGGCTGGGCTTTAAGTTACCACTTTATGCATTGTTCTAAAGCTTTGGTTAAAGATGCCAAACTCGTGATTTCCAGTGAAAGGTTATCATCTTTCTCATTCTTGTGATTGATAATGTTGAAAAATAATTAAGTAAATGAACTTGTTGTAACCCTTTAAATATAATGTTGACATTGTCCTTGATGACTTATTTTGCAGCATTAGGTATGGGCTTGAAATTTTACAGGGTATTCAAAGTGAGAACAAGAGCTCGAAGAAATCGCTTAAGGTAAAGTTGATAGCTACCTCTGGAGGGTACTTTTGCAAATTCATTATCTGCTTCCTTCCTTTATTTACCAAACAAAGCTTGCACACACCTATTTTTTGATAAGACAAAGCGTGCACACACCTATCACATTATTTTATTAAATATTGATCTGTTTGCAAGAATTTTCAGGATGTAATAACTGAGAACGAATTTGAGAAGAGGCTTCTTGCGGATGTTATTCCACCTACTGATATTGGAGTTACTTTTGATGACATTGGAGCCCTTGAGACTGTTAAGGACACGTTGAAGGAATTGGTGATGCTTCCTCTTCAAAGGCCAGAATTGTTTTGCAAAGGACAGCTGACCAAGGTTAACAACCTTAATTTTTTTAGTTCATGCATTGTTCTTTAATGTGTATACATATGAACATACATCCATTCATACGTGCATACACACACAAATAAATACACTCATAAATTGATTGCTTTTTTTTTTTTTTTTTTTTTATGCATTGTGGAAAAGATTTTTAGTTACTTTATCTCTTAAGTGTTTAGCACCCGAATAAGGTTACTCTGTTTTTAGCCTTGCAAGGGGATATTACTTTTTGGGCCTCCTGGTACTGGGAAAACAATGCTTGCAAAGGCTGTTGCAACTGAGGCTGGTGCTAACTTTATAAATATATCAATGTCAAGCATTACGTCAAAGGTATTTATGCAGTATTTAAATGGTGATCTTGCAGCTTTCTTGTGCAAACTTCTTGAAATTGTTTGACATCACTGTATTACTTGCAGTGGTTTGGTGAAGGAGAGAAGTATGTCAAAGCAGTGTTCTCTCTAGCTAGTAAAATTGCTCCCAGTGTTGTTTTTGTTGATGAGGTTAGTTGAAGGAATTTGGAGATATATTTCTATATTTTGATGAGATATTGTTTTACTATTCTCATTTTTGTTGGTAATAGTTTCTTCCTAGTTATTATGGAACCTCCTGATATATATATAAAAAGTTTCTTCCTAGTTATATGCTCCAGATCTTTGTGTTCTCTCTCTCTCTCTCTCTCTCTCTCTCTCTCAACACACAAACATATATATTTGCAAAGAAAAAATAGTTGTTCACTTTTGTTCCTTGTTATAGGTTGACAGCATGTTAGGAAGACGTGAAAATCCAGGAGAACATGAAGCTATGCGTAAAATGAAGAATGAATTCATGGTGAACTGGGATGGTCTACGTACAAAGGATAAAGAACGTGTACTGGTTCTTGCTGCAACAAATAGACCTTTTGACCTTGATGAGGCTGTTATTAGGAGGCTTCCCCGGAGGTAAACATCTCATCTTTTTTAATTGCTTTGATTTGCTATTTTTGAAATTATCTGGTATAGAAATCACTTCCATTGACTTCCTATATACAAATATTGTTTTACAGATTGATGGTGAACTTGCCAGATGCCCCAAACAGAGAAAAGATTTTGAGAGTTATACTGGCTAAAGAAGAATTGGCACCTGATGTTGATCTGGAAGCAGTTGCAAATATGACTGATGGGTATTCTGGAAGTGACCTCAAGGTTGCCTAATTTATTTTTATAATCTCTGCCCTGCTTTGAATATGTAAGTTTGCCTATGTCGCCTTTTTCTGATTGAATGTTTGGTTGCAGAATCTGTGTGTGACTGCAGCTCACTGTTCCATAAGAGAAATTTTGGTGAAGGAAAAGAAGGTTAGTTTAATATCATATTTTTATCCAATATTCCAATCACCTTCAATTCATTAACATTGTATACATTTATGTGAGATACTAGTTAATCTGACTTTTAAATTTTTTGGAGAGGATCGGAAAATGATCCTGCTTGTTTAAATGATGATGATGAATACGAGTACAATATAGAAAATATTAGCCTTTACTGGTTCTTTAGTCGCTAACTCTGATTTCACAATGTCATACACATGTACTCGGCTTTAATAATACAATTGTCTAATATAGCACGTGCCAACATTAGTCATTTCTCTTCTACTTTTGATTGACCATAACACTTAGCTATTTCTTGCTTGACAGTGTAGAGGATTTATTTATTACTAGGGGATGTTAACACACGCGTGCACACCGTACCTCATGTTATTTGTCATATTTTCCATAACTTTGCTAGATTTTGATGGGTCCTCTCACTTGCTCCCTCATGAGTCATGCCCCATCAACCCCAGCCCCCAAAAAAATAAAAAATATTAAAATAACGTGGCCCCCTTGGGCAGAAGTTAGACTTTTATGGAAATTAAGGTGGCTGCCAGCTGTTACATGGGGGTGTTAGGGTGGGGGTGGGGTCTATGGTAGGGATGCTAACCATGTGACCAACAAAAAACAAATAAATAATTAAAATTGTTGACTTCTAAATTGGAGTTTTATATTGTTAATCTTTAGAATTTTTTCGAAGTATGATATTGTTTATTAAGAATCTAAACATGGAGCTATAATCATTTGCTTTTTTCTTCTTTATGTTTATTTCTTGTAATGAGTTTTGTTTTCCAATACATATAAATGAGGCATAATCTTGACTAGAATATTGCATGCATTCACCCTCCCTTCTGTTTCTTATCCTTTTTAAAATTTATATATAATTATTTACATAATATACATACTGGGATGGTTGTTTGTATTACATGTGTATTGTGAAAGTGGAGTGTAGATTGATCTTTTTGCCAAGCAGTCTGACAATGTGTTTGCACAATTTTAGGAGAAGGCATTAGCATTGGCAGAAAACAGACCTCAACCTTCTTTGTATAGCAGTGCAGATATTCGTCCTCTAAACATGGAGGATTTGAGATATGCACATGAGCAGGTATTTTCTTTCTTCTTTTCCCTCCTGAGTATGGTGAGGTATGCTTTCTGTATTGTAGAGTGATCAAAGTTTGCAGTTGAAGCAAGAAACGCTACTTATTTGCATCTTTTATTTATTATGCTTTTTAATTATTTGTGCTAGTACTGCAAAAGTAGAACTCTGTGCTTTTCATTATTTAGTTATCTCTTATTCTTTTGCCTTTCTTTTTTTTTGGTGGGGGCGGGGTTTGTTTTGTTTTGTTTTTAATTACTAGTGCATAATTAAAAATGCATATGTGCTGCAAGTTGCTATTTAAAAATGATACTGCTCATAAAAATATTATATGGCCAAAATAGATAGAAAAACATGTTATTTGGTGTCAGTTGTCGCAATTGCAACAGTGATGGTGGTGACGGTGGTAGAGGCTCCATTGCTATTGGGTGATGGATATGATGGCCATGGGCTATTGGGTGTTTTTTTTTTTTTTTTTCCCTCCTTGGACTTCTCGTCCATTTTGTATATTCTTTTCTCTTTCTATACAATTTGTTTCTTATCAAAAAAAAAAAAAAAAAAAAAAAAAAGAAAGAAAAAAAGAAAAGAAAGAAAAATGATTGCAGTGGGCAATGAGTTGGTGGTGGATATGGTGCAACAATTGAGGAGGTGTAGTTGAGACAGTATTGTACCCAGTATTATGTGCAGTGTTGGTGGTGGACCGATGGTTGGTGAATGATGGTAGTGTTGGTGATGGTCCTGGTAAATATATGCTCCTGGATTTAGCTGAATGGTGGAAAAAAAATTATGAACCCGACCCCAAGTGGTCAGGACATGGTTGAGGTTTAGTTTAGTTTGGACAACTTCAATACATCGGTTTAGTATTTACTGCATGTATATTATTTGATCATCTGAATAGCTGGGTTTTATCTTTTTATTTTATTTTTTATTTTTTGGTGGGGGGTGAATAATTGCATAAATACTCCCCTATACTTTTTGATGATATATGTCCAAATATAAAGGCCAAACTTATAGAGAGTAGAATTTGGCAGACATTTTTTTAATAATATATCTTATATTTATGGGGCTGCAATACAAATTTTATCTCACTCTTCTTTGTTGCAGGTATGTGCAAGTGTGTCATCAGAGAGTACAAATATGAGTGAGCTCCTACAATGGAATGAACTGTATGGAGAAGGTGGATCAAGGAAGAAGAAATCCCTCAGTTACTTCATGTAAAGGAGGTATCTTATGTGTATAGCATTTCCTCATTTAGTTTATTCTTCTTTTTCTTCTTATAAGCCTGGCCATAATTAGGGACCGATATTGATGGAAATTCCATTGCAGGTCTTGGCCACTGTATAATATATAGGTTTATGGATATTTTACCCACCCGTTAGAAATTTTAAATATTAATTAAGTAGGTCATCTAACAAAAGTTTCCCTTTTTTTTCTTTTTTTTTTTTCGTTTTTCCTCTCTTCCCGCTACCCTGTGCCCTTTCGCCTTTATATACTATTTGATCAATTCAATAAGCATCTGAATGTTTATTTTCTGCAAATGTCAAGTCTTTTGTTGAACAGGTCATTTTTTTTCTGCCAAAATCAGGTGCATGGATAAAGATAAAAGATATAATGTCATAAGTAGTGTTATTTCTACGGGTCAAAAATTTAATGGTCAACGAGGCCCTCCTAAAAATTGAACTGTCATCAGCTGTGGCTAACCAGTCTGACCCTCACCTTGATCAATATGATGGCCTTTGTTGTGTTGGTTTTCTATTTCTGCTTTTGTTTCCATTACGCTGTCATTGTTTACCTTTGAACCTTATTTGTACACGTGCTTAAAAAAATGCTCTGCCGAAAATCTCAACTTTGAATTGTGCCTATCTTCTATTTCTTTGTAAAATTTGGAAACACCGCTATAACTAGGCGATCAATTCCTGTCATCCTTGTATAATGTGGATGACTGGAGGTAGGAGGAGGACTAAATAATCCCATCATTTTCTTAATTATTGGCCTCATTTGTTGAATCACTGGTGGGGAATATACTTTCCTCGAAGCTGCAATTCTTAATTCCCAGTGCTGTGAGTCGTTTCATTACCTGAATTAAATGGACACTTGAGAAGTTTCTATGGTAGTCAAAATCAGTTTTGATGAAATTTTATTAACCATAACTGCATGAGTACCTATGGAGTGGAAGGTCCTACTTGTGTCCCAGGATTAATCGGACTGAAGATTTGATAACTCCTTAAACCAAGGGAGGAAAAAAAAAAAAAGAAAAAAATGGGGGATTTACCGCTCTTTGGCAAATAACAGTATGGAGTGTGAACATTGGTCTACTCAGCCAATTTGGTTGTAGGCTCCCTCAATTATTAACCAAACCTTCAAAGCTCCACGCATGAAGATGTGTAAATTAACCAAATGGGATAATCTGCATCTGGTTGAAGAAAATGGGGCATTTTTGGACTGTCACCTCCATAGCAGCATGTTTATAAAGATCATAGCATCTTCGGGGCACTGCTAACAAGAAATTATGATAAGAGGGATGCTTTGCTCTACCACTGAAAATCACCAACTGCACCTATTGGTACACCTTAAGAGCACAATGCCCGTCTTAAATAGTTGGTCTATTCTTGTGGCACTCTATAAAATGAAAGGGTGTCTTCTATGTTCCTCAATGGTTAACAGAAGGGCACATCTCAACAAAATTCTTACTTCATTCCAACGTCTCATCGGCCCCTTATTTTGGAATTTGGACGGGAGAGAGCTACCAAAATAATGGTATTATTGACCAACATCTTCATATATATATATATTAACAAATCTTAAAAGGAATACCCGATCTTAAATGAAGTTTTCCGCCTACTAAGGTAGACATCTCTTTAAAAGCAAAAAAAAAAAAAAAAAAAAAAGAAAAGAAGGGAAAGGAAGGAGGAGGTTGGCATCTATTACATTTTTTAAAAACTTTCATGATATCTTCCACCAAGCTGTCATTATTGATCCAGCGAAAGGGTGAGCCACTTCCGTCACATGATGTCCTCCACTGTGGACTGGTGAACAACCGTCTAAACCCGTCTCACAGTGTGCCTGTAGTAGTTTTGTACTCATTCAATCTCCGCCCCAGGGGGCTTTATAACCTGCTCTTTGCTGACCTAGTGGGCATTAGTATCGTACCCCTAGAGTTTAGTCTAATAAAAATCTTTCTGACCAAAAAAAAAAGAAAAAATGCTGGTTCTTCCGTCACGTGATATTTCAGTATCCATTCTTACTATTATTTTTTTGTCTCCTTATGAATGCGTGGAAATGACACATTTCTTTCTATTTTGGTTAAATTACAAAGACGGGGCCAAGTGAGAAGCTATCATGCAGAATTTATAAATAGAGGAAAAAACAGAATGTGCTTAGAATGCTACTCGTCCAAGAGCCACTACTCAAGATTGGCATAAAATCATGTGGTTTTCTAAGGCAATCCGGAAGCACGCCTTCATTGCTTGGTTAACTATTCATGGTAGACTTTCCACTTTGGATAAATTAAGTGCGTGGGGCATTACAACTAACACCATGTGTGTGCTGTGTGGTCTTAATCCTGAAAGCCATGACCATATCTTCTTCTCTTGTTCACTATTTCCTCTATTTGGAGCAATATTCTATCGCTGTGTTGTTTGAATCGCACTCCCCAGAATTGGACCAATGAAATTGTTTTTGTTCCACTATCAAAAAGCTTGCTTGAGCTTCTATAATTTACAACGTATAGGTGTAAAAGAAATGTTCGTATGCATGCAACTACTATAATACTCCATCTTATGTAATCATGAACATTATTAATGATGTTAGATTTAGGACGGCTAGCTTCAAAGATATTAAAGATAATGATAGCATAGATATCTTTGCACTAACTTGGATATTACCTATGACATTCTCAAAGTGTAATTTCCTTTTTTGTAATTTCTCTTGCACAATCTTTTAGGCTTTTTAAGTCTTGGCTTATAAGAGGGTGTTTGAGTTTTCTGTTGGCTTTTTGCCTTTGGCCATTGTGCTTGTATTCTTTTTGTTTTTCTTTTCAATATACATCTTACTTATCCAAAAATAAAAAAAATAATAAAAAAAATGTGTGTCTCATCATAGGGTCCCAGTGGCTGAAATAAACAATCTTATCAATTGTCAATATACATGACATTCAAAGTGGGCAGTTCAAAATAATGGATCCCTCCTGGCCAATAATTCTCTCTCTCTCTCTCTAAATAATGAGTTATACTACTTATGTTTTTTTTTTTAACTAACTATATATTATTTTAATTCAAAAATATACTAAATATAATATAAAGATGAGTTATTATTATTTTTTAGTATATCAATAAAATTTGCTATTGCTAAAATATAACAATAACACATTTTAACACACTATTAAAGATGCTCTCACATCTTACTAACGTAAACAAAAAGAGGAAAAAAATAATAATAGCGGGTGTATTTTTAGAATGATAGTATTATTCTTTTTTTTTTTTTTTTAAAATTCAAATTTATGTGGCTCAATAAGGCATCCGCGTTCATGGCAAAAAGCTACTTTTCCCGAGCATCCAACGAATGTGAGACAACTCACAAGTAACTTTTTGGTGCTTATTTGACAAGGGTCATATTTGATTATTGATTGACCCTAGGTGAATCTCCTTTCGACTCAGCGTGAAATGTGAGTGAGTATGTTGCTTTTTTTATTTTATTTTAATTTTTATAAAAGATAAGAACATTAATTAATATTTAATTTGCCTTATGACAGATTGACGCCCAAAACAAAAACCTTCCCCTTTAGGCCTAACAGATCAATCGGTCACGTAATATTCTAATTTCATTAAACCACACCACCTTCTATAGTAAACCACACCTTCTCTTCACAAGTTAGTGGGGAAATATTATTTGCATAATAAAGTGGATAAATCATTTATTTTTTTTTAAAAAAAAAAGAAAGAGAGAGAAAAAAACTAAAATATCCATCACCCGTGATGGACCCGGCACTTCATGGTGGGGAGCGCGTGTGGTGGGAGTAGCCGTCAAAGTCCACCAAAAGCACAAACCGCTCTTCAGTCTTTCTCCGTTTTAATTTCAATTTTACGTTCCACGGAAAAACCCGTACCAAATCGCCGTTTCAGAGAAGACGCACGTTAGCCATGGACGTGATGTACCATTCTTCAAGCTTCCTCCTCCCTACCATCCCCGCCGACAACGGATCCGCTCTAACGTACGCACTCGTCGTGCTTAACCAACGCCTCCCTCGATTCACTCCTCTGTTGTGGAAGCACGGTACTTGTCCTACTTCTCCTCCCTTATTGGGATTCATATTCTTCTCTTCAGGTTTTGATTAGGGTTTTGCTTCTGTGTAGAGCAGCACAGCTACGGCTCTGCGCAGATGGAGGTGCCAATCGTTTGTACGACGAAATGCCTCAGCTGTTGCCTCACGAAGACGCCGTCGCTGTTCGGAACAGGTTCTGTTTCCGTCTCTCTCTCTTTTGATATGCAGTGCTATACATAATATATGGCTTTGTCTTCCTGGAAAATTGGATAGAAAAGTGTGTATCTATGGCTTTGTCTTGCTGGAAAATTTTCTGGGAAAATATATTCGGGGAGAATCTTTTTCTTTTTTCTTTTTTCCCGAGAAATAATTAAATTTCAGGTGTATTGTCAGAGTTAACTGAATAGTCATGTTAGATTTTCCACAAGCTTTTCGGTAATATTATTGAGATATATCGAGCTTTAAAGAAAAGCAAGCATATATTTTTTTTCTGGGAGAGTATTTTCCATTGGAATGAATGGGTTTTTATGAATTTTGCCTGATTAGTGAAATTAAAAAACAATAAAATAAAATTGGATAATTGTGTAAACTTTGAAAGGGGAATATGTTAGAATGATCGAGGAAGATTAAAATTGGGGAAGTTTCTGAGAGTTTATGAATTAGTTGGTGTCAGTTTGAGTGGTTATTGATTGAGATGGGTTGGTTTGGACATGTGAAAAAAGGGAAAATTTGTTATTGATTTAGCGAGAAAAGTTAATGCAGAGTGAAAGTTTATTACATGGAGAAGAGAGATTGAGAATTATGTATCTCATAGACAAGTGTAAGCGGAGAGATTAGATTTCATGCTTTAGGAAATGTGAATTACTATTATTAGGATATGCCCTTAAACTATTGGGATGTTGGAAACTAGTTTTTGGAGTGGCTTGGTGGCTTGTGCGCGATGTTGAATGAAGGGTATCATTCTGTCTCCCCTTAGCATCAGAGCTGGTGGGCATGCCCTTCGCACCACTGATGGAGCCTGGAACTATTGGATTTGACAGCTCATTGTAGACTTGTAGAGTTCTGAGTGTGTTTGATTTACTATCTCACTTTTATTTATTTCTGGACAGTATGTATCTAGATTAATGCTTGTTGTGAAAAACAGATCATCTAAGACTTAACTCTTTTTCTATTTTTATATTTTTAAATAAGTATTATTTAAGAAGACTAATTCTTAGAGTTCTCCCAGGTACAAGCCAGACGTAATCAAAGGTGACATGGATTCAATCAAAACAGAAGTACTGGATTTTTATTCGAATCTGGTAGGTTAGCCATTTTTCTTTCTGCCGAACCACCAACACATTCTGTTGAGGATGTTTTCCTATATGAGATTGAAGTATGTCTTGTTCAATTGTTCGCATTCATTCTCTTTCTTGCCAATTTATAAGCAGGTTTTTAAGTTAAAAGGAAATTTGGTGAGCCATTTGAGTAATCATGTTGTCCTTTCTTGATTTATGTTTGTGAGATAAAGGTTAAATAAATGCTATCTCTATTTTATGGCCTTAGCATGGTCTGGTGAATAAGCTTCTTCAGAACCTCACTTAAACAATGAAGAACGATTGTTTGGTGACTTGGTGTCCCATTCCAATTGTACCTTTTTAAACATGGAAGAATCCAGAAACCAAACTTATATAACTTAATAAAAAAATAAACTGCTTTTTGGCCAGCTGAGCAATAAAGCAATTTTGAAAAGCATTGGCAGATGCAGTCCTAGTAGTTAATAGTTATGACAAATACTTGCCCAAGTATGGCAGGATAGGGAAGTTTGGACTGCCATACATTTTCAATACACACGGATGGGTTTTGATGCCATCATTTTGATTTATGAGAAATTTTACTTAAATTGTGAGGATGTGGGAATGAGTACCATAGGATTTATTTTTTCTCTCATTTTTTTCTTAATGAATGAATTTTAAAAATTGGGATTCCACTCTTGGGAAGGAAAGGGCCCTGCCCTGCTCCCTCACCATGTGTGTATTCCTGTCTGTGTTTCTGTTTGATCAAAGGAAAATGATAATGTTACTATTAAAAATTATTTGCAGTAAGTCAATATGCAGTTTCATATAACCATCTTCAAGACACTAGGGTTTGTGGAATCAGTTAATACATATATAGCATTAATTGATTTCAGCTTATATGCCATGGCTATTTAGTTTCTTTTTGTGTGCATTTTACATTTTTGTGGTGGTGTTATATCTTTCATGTATGTATATTTACAATGCTTAAGAACCAATCTGAAGATATCTATGCTTTCTTTCTGATTTCAGGGAACCAAGATATTGGATGATTCTCATGATCAGGACACCACAGATCTACATAAATGTATATCATTTATTCGTGACTTTACTCCAGCTGCCGAGAAGTCTGATGTAAGTTACATTAATCTCTCCGTCTATGAGGTGCTGTTTGTGCGATTTTCTCTGTTTCTTGTTAGCTTGACTTTCATTCTGATTTGTGTGGGTTCTTATACTAAAATGGCTACTAGCTATTTCTTTTACAAACACCACCACGAAAATATGAAATTGTATTCTTGTTTAAATTGAAGCTTTGCATTCTTGTGGCTGGAGCACTTGGTGGGCGGTTCGATCATGAGGTTGGCAACATCAATGTTCTATATCGTTTCTCAGCCATTCGGATAATTCTTTTGTCAGATGATTGCCTCATCCATCTTCTTCCGAGGACGCACTACCATGAGATCAAAATCCAATCTTCTGTTGAGGGTCCACATTGTGGACTCATTCCCATCGGGATGCCATCTGGAAGTACTTCTACCACCGGACTTCAATGGGATCTCAGTAAGTATTTTAGTCACATTATACCAATTTTGTGCTTTCTTTTATTTGCTGAACTCAACTGGGCACAGATCATTTTAGGATTCTGGTTTTGTCTGGTCACCAATAGCTGCAGACCACGTCTTGCTTTAAGCATACTACAACCATTTCACCAAAACAGAAAAATTGGGTGTCGGGTGATTGATCTGTTTATATTTCTGATAAATGATGGCATTGTCCATCTGTACCTTGATGTGGTGCATGATGATTACTGGCAAACAAATATAGAGGCTTTAACGGGAGGGCATCTAAACTCACCTTGGTGGCAGTTGATTATAGAGGCTTTAACGGGAGGGTATCTAGACCCACCTTAAACTAGTTTAGAGAAGGCACTGTGAGCAATACAGTAAGTCTTATTATTTACCCTTTTATTTTTATCACTAATTCACATATAGGGAGCAGGTGGTCAACCAGTCACCTCCTATCCATATGGGGGTTAGATGTCTAGTGCTTGGGTGTGGTACAATAGGTTATGGTTCTGATGGCGCATTCATTCATTTGAACTTCTTTGATTTCTTTCATTTTATCATTTACTATTGGATTCTGATGCTCTTTACATTTGAATCCTGTCTATTTCAGCTGACACGGAGATGAAATTTGGTGGTTTAGTAAGTACATCAAACATTGTAAAAGGAGATAAAGTAACTGTGCGATCTGATTCAGATCTCCTGTGGACGATATCTATTAAAAAGGCATGATGGGTTTTGTTTTCGAGATGAGGTGCAAGCTGCAGATTCATGGATTTTCCTTACATATGTTACAATGGCCCCTTTCCATTGAAAATTTTGAGGTGAATCTGTGTATAGGTAGTTATTTTATGCCCCATCTTAATCCAGAGTACATTTCTATTTTATTGTATTGTTTTCCGTGCAAGATTTTCATTTCATTCCATTGTATTTCCAAATAAGCTTGGCGTAGTCCTATTCGTTAAAGGTGTTGGGTTTGTTGGTATCAAGTTCTGTAGTATAATATTCGAGCGGTGTAAAAAAAAAAAAATTTAAAAATCTTTTCTTTTTTATTTTTATTATTATATTTTTAATATCCCTTTCATTTGTATCAGATGCTATTTTATCTATCATTGTGACCTTTGGTTGTGGAAACATTTCTAGTTGAGCCGTTTTTGGCGCTAGAGTTCTAATTTGGTTGCAACCTAGATTGTCAACCTCAGGATCGATCAACCCTATCCTAACCTGTAAGTGTCCAGCAAAAGGTTAACTGGGTTTTTTGCTGTAAAACCAAAGCAAATCCTGCCCGACCCTGTCAAATTGGAGCTCGGGAAGGTTTTAGTATCAGTTGGGTTAGATCAGAATTGTTTTTACTTTCGCGCATCTAATGTTGAACAAAAACGAACAATCAGGGTTGGCAGTTTTTCCAACGGTTGGTCCTTTTTCATTAGAGCATTAGAGCAAACATGAATTATGCAATTCAGTTGGTATGACAAGTAAATTTCTACCATTATGTGACAGTTGAGCTTTGTCAAGACGCATTTAGAGCAATGGAAACAATTGGAAAAATGGCAAAAAATATTATTGTTGTTTGAGTGAACTTAGGGTGGCCTCTTGCCATAAGAAATCTTTCTAATTTAAACCTCTAAAAGGTTTTTATGAAAACTGGCAATGATGTCAAGCCATTAAGGCTAACCTCGTAGTGAAGGAGGGAAATATAAAAGGTAAGAAGGAGGGAAATATAAAAGGTAAGAGTAGGATAGGTTAGGGGTTTGAACCCCCTAATGTAACCAAAAAAAAGAAAATTGGTAGTGATATTTAGTACCCAATGTAACCAAAAAAGGAAAACTGGCTGTGATATTTAGTAGGAAACATTTTTTTAAATGACTTTGTAAAATAAGGTTTTTCCAAAACAATCAATGGTCTTTTTTGTTTAAATTTTTCAAGGTTTCATGAAAATTAAAAAAGATTTTCATGAAATTTAGTTATGTTGTCCATCATGAATTATCATTTTAAACAAATTTGTAAAATAAAGCTTTTTTAGATTTATAGTTTAAGTAGACTTTTAGCCCTTTACAATCTTTATAAATGTAAAAATGAACAGAGACTATAGTCTACCAAAAGTCTACTTAAACAATAATTTTTTTTTAAAAAAATTTATACAATAAAATTGTTCAAAATAATATTTTTTAAATAAATTATATGGTATTTTTCATAAACTATTTTATATTTTCATAAAACTCTTGAGAATTTTTTTAATTATTTATTTATACTAGGATGCTTTAAAAAATTAAAAATAAATAAGGGTGCAAAAATGTTGAGGCGGCAACTGGCGAATATACACCCCCTTCATCATTTTTTTTTTTTTTTTGGGAAATTAACGAAAAGTCTATTTTTATAAGACTTATAGAAGCATAAATCTATGCAGCAAACTTATATAGCCATAAGTCAACTTTTAAGTAAAATGAGATAACTTTTGTAACCGTGGTAAATGCATAAAGTCAAGTTTATCTTTAAATGTTATTTTTTGTTTTCAAATTTTAAAATGACATAACTTTCGATCTAGATATCAATTTCCAATAAAATTTATATATTTGAAATCTATTCGTCGAGCCTTTCAAAACAAGACTCATGATAAAAATAAAATTATGTATAAAAAAACAAAAATAGTTACATTGATTACATATTTACATGTATCAGTTTAAAATAAATAAACATGTAACTATTTTAATGTGGGTTCAATTTTGTACAATTTTCCATACAAAATTATTAAATTTATTAAATGTAACTATTGAATCAGTTAAATTGATGTGTTTGAAACTAAAAATTGGTAAGATTTAAATATTTTGTGACTAAAATCCAGTCACGATTGACTTAAAAGTAATTGTCTTCATGTAACTATTTTTTTGTGGGTTTAGTATATACTTTAGTTACAAGTAGATGTTTGTCTAAATTTAATTGATTTTTTATTTATCTTTTTTTGGGAAAAAATTAGGAAAAAAACTCATGATGAATATAAAAAAAAAAAAAAAAAAACCAACAACAACAACAACAACAACAGTTACATTGATTATATGTAACTTTTTAAAAGAAATCTTTTACTACATAATATGAAGAGGTAATATTGTTTAAAAATGTTTAAGAGAGATTTTTAATTACATAAGATTTTATAGTACGCTTATGACTAAAGTTCCCTTTATTTATTTATTTATTTTTTTGGGATAAGTCCTCCTTTTACATTTCAGGTCGCTACGTACATATACCGGTACGAAACAAACGAGCTTGGTACAGTTTTGGCGGCAAAACCTGGACCGTATGTTCGTGACCTAGGGCTTCTCATACTCTTCCTCTCCAGTCCAAATCTCTTCCAATTCTCGATACACTCACACCCACATATATATATATATATATATATATATATATGCTCTCCACACCCGCAATCTCGCAAGTTGTTTGCTCTCCAATTTCTAGGGTTTGTTCGTGCGAATTGCAGCTTCCACGGAACTGTAAACATCGTTGCAGAGTGTAATATTCACATGCAAATTTCATCATAGATGTTTCTATACATGGGCAACGATGTGATTTTCATGTGATTGAGCTTCAATGGAAGGAGCAGCACCGGTTGATTCTCCGATCATTAAGCCGATAAACAAGGGTGTAGTGCACAGGATTTGTGCCGGGCAGGTGATTCTCGATCTTTCCTCGGCTGTCAAGGAGTTGGTGGAGAACAGCTTGGACGCCGGTGCGACGAGCATCGAGATTGCTTTGAAACAGTACGGCGAAGAATGGTTCCAGGTTATTGATAATGGGTGTGGCATTTCGCCTAATAATTACAAGGTATATGACAATATGATTGGCTGTTTTGGTAGTGTTTAAATGCCCTAAAGATTTTGAAGAGTTTTGTGTTTTTTGGGGTCACACATTGACATTTTTCAGTTGAGCTTAGTGCATCTGATGAAGATTTACTTTTATGGCGATGCGTTTTCCGTTTGTTTTATTTCATCTAGGTGGTTTATGGCAGAGAATAATGACTTGTATAGTGTGAGACATCCAATTTTAACTTGCCCTTGTCAATGTGACATTTATAATGACGTACTTTTCATTTGCTTTGATCCTTTACAATGTGACATTTGTGTAGAATGAGACTATCCAAATTTAATTTGCTCTTTTCATTTGCCATGTGTTGCAGGTTCTTGCACTTAAGCATCATACTTCTAAATTAGCAAATTTTCCAGATCTTCAGTCTTTGACCACTTTCGGCTTCAGAGGGGAGGCATTGAGTTCTCTTTGTGCTTTAGGGAATTTGACCGTTGAAACAAGGACGAAAAATGAATCAGTTGCGACACACTTGACTTTTGACCATTCAGGTCTACTAACGGCCGAAAAGAAAACGGCACGTCAAATTGGTACCACTGTCACTGTCAAAAAGTTGTTCTCCAATCTGCCAGTGCGAAGCAAAGAATTTAGTCGCAACATTCGCAAGGAGTATGGAAAGCTTATTTCTTTATTGAATGTGAGCCACTGTTTTCTGTTGAATAGGTCCCGTTAGTTTCAAGCTTTCAAATTGCTTTAAATGTATTTTTTATTATTTCCTTTATCAAAAAAAAAAAAAAAGAAGTATTTTTTATTATTTTGTAGGCCCTCCCACAAGCTGAAAACATTTTACTTCTACATTTATTGTACATTACTAATTTTTTTAAGTCAGCCCCATTCATGACAGATTATTTTCTGTAGGCATAGGCTTAGGGAGGGAAAAACAGAGAGAGGATATTCTTGGTATGAAAATAATGATATGGTGAAGTTAATAGTACTAGTATGAACCGTTCTCTATTACTCGAGTGAAAATTATAATGGTAATATTTAATTTATTCGTTATATTCTTCTTCTTCAACCTTATATTACAAAAGAAGCCTTTTTATTCAATATGGAAATGAATGTAGAAGAATCATTCTAACTAATACTTGAAGGCTATCTTTGGCTACCCTGAACCAAAATCAATTTTGAAATTTATATGAGTTGCAATTGTACTCCATTCTCATTATCAAAAAAATAAAAATGAATTTGTACCCCGTTAAATTGTAGGTCAATTCTTTTGTTAGATGGGTCAGGAATTTAGCCCAGAATTGAATCTTGGTAGTGGTGGTGGTGCTTTGATGGTATCAACTGTAGAGGTGGGTTGTGCTGGTGCGATGTTGGTGACGGGTGGCAGTTTGGTAGTGGACGTGGTGATAGTGGCGGACAGTGTGGAGGCCATGGAGGTGGTTGTGGTGGTGAGGTGGCAGTGGTGGTGGTGGTGGTGGTGATGAAGTGCATGGTGACTGGTCATTGGTGGTGGCAGAGGTGGTAAAGCGATGGTGGTGCTTTGATGGTAGCGACTGTGGAGGTGGGTTGTGCTGGTGCGATATTGGTGACAGGTGGCGGTGTGGTGATGGTGAACCTGGTGATAGTGGCAGACAGTGTGGAGGTTGTGGAGGTGGTTGTGATGTTCAGGTGGCAGTGGTGGTGATGATGTGCACTGATGATTGGTGGTGGCAGAGGTGGTAAGGCAGCGAATTGTTGGCAGTTGTAGCAATGGTGGTGTTGGACCATGGCTATGGTGTGGTGGGTAAAGGAGGGTAAGAGGGCGAGGGGTTGTCAGAAGTGCTGGAGATGAACCTAGGAGTACGGCTCATATCTCATCTGTTAATTAGGATTTGGATTCTTGCTGTGAATAAAATCTCAGACTCAATTCTGAGTCAATTTCGTGCCCAAAATCCCAAACAGAACTGACTTGAGTCATTACTTCCAATTCCATAGTGACCCTAATACCAGCATACTAAAATGAATAAAGGTTATAAAAATCATGCAACAACAGGTATTGGTGCTATATGGGGCATACAGTTAAAATTCTTGGAATTGTCATCATTATCAGTTATATTATTATGTGGCACTACACGTTTATAATGTGATGTGTATCACCTTCAATCACTCTTATGACAACGATTGCTAAAAACATGTATATTGACATCATGCTCTTTATGTTTGCAGAAATTTGCCAATCAGTAATATATATAATTAAGAAGTGTGTTATTATTAGCTTTTTATTTGTATATCTGATAAAAGTTGAAGTTTTTCATATGAAAAAACCCTTGAATTTTCAAATGGTGTTTCTCTCCCAATGGGATTGATCTGCTAAGGAATTCCTAAGGACGAGATTTGTGTTGGTGGCTGCTCACCTTGCAAAATATGTGCAATGTTGCTTGTGTTATTACCACTTAACATAATGATTGGAGAGTAATTAGTGCCATTTTACATAAGTTTTAGTTGCTTGCAATTTGTATCATCTTCATCTTGCATTAAGGCTCTACTATGTTTAAACTTATTAATTTACTTGAGGCGTGGTGCCCTCACGAGGTCTATTCTTCTGTTTATATTAATTTAGAACATAGGTATCTGTTATTTCATTGAGTGACCAGATCATTATCCCTATAACCACTTTGCCTTTAGAGTTATGTGAAAATGCCCTTATACTTTGTCATTTCTTTATTTTCAGGCCTATGCCATTATTTCGAAACAAGTTCGATTAGTTTGCACCAACACAACTGGGAAAAATGTTAAGTCTGTGGTACTCAAAACTCAAGGAAGTGGTTCCCTTAAAGATAACATCATAACAGTATTTGGTATGAACACTTTCACCTGCTTAGAGCCTGTAAGTATAAGCATAACGGACAGTTGCAAAGTTGATGGTTTTGTTTCCAAGTCTGGATATGGTAGTGGTCGCAATCTGGGAGATAGACAATTCTTTTTTGTGAATGGTCGGCCAGTGGATATGCCTAAAGTCAGCAAGCTTGTGAATGAATTATATAAAGGTGCAAACTCCCGGCAATATCCCATTGCAATCATGGATTTTACCATTCCAACTAAAGCATATGATGTCAATGTAACACCTGATAAAAGAAAAATATTCTTTTCTGATGAAGGCTCCATTTTGCAATCCTTACGGGAAGCTTTAGAAAAGATCTATTCGCCAAGTCATGTTAGTTATTCTGTTAATAGATTTGAGGAAACTAATACAGAAAAAAATAGCTCTAAGTTTTATCCTCATAGTGGATTGCAGTTTTCTTCCAAAGAAATTTCTCCAGATGAAAGTGATCCTAAAGAACAGCTATACTGTGAGGAACAGATTGCAGAGGGTGACATTCTTCTTGGAACAGTTAAAAGGGACATTCAGTGCTCACATGTTGTAGAAGAAGTGGACCACAACAATGATGAAATTTCAACAGGAAAGGACTTCACTCTAAGAGTCCATGGCACTAAGAAGGCTGATAGTTTGTCAGGGTGTTTCAGAAGGCAATTGAAAGATCACAGTCAGTAGCCCTACAACTGATTGTGCTCCATTCCCTTCAAAATCAGAGGAGAAAGATACTTCTGAATTTAAAGATACATCTGGTCGTTCAAGCTATGTTCAATCATCACTTACCAAATTTGTTAATGTTAATAAGAGAAAACATGAAAATACTTCTACAATCTTATCTGAAGTACCTGTCCTAAGAAACGGTTCAAAGAAAACCAATTTGCAAATGCATGCGGTTTCACGATCCTTACATAACTATCATCAGGTTGATGATTCTGCTGAAGTTTATGACAATGAGCCCTCCAAGCATTTTAGAGGAGACAAGGTTTTCATTGAAATAGATTCTCCACCTTCTTTGGGAGGTGATGTTAGTGAAGGAAACTTTGGAGAGGTATGTGGGTTTTATTTACCTTTTTTTTTTCCTAGCTTAACCAATACCATAGAAATAGAAAAGTTTCATTTTGATTATTGAAACCATTTATATCTTCTTCCTATAGTTAGTTATGTTTTACACTGGTTTGATTGATGATGTCGTCATAGGGTAAAAGATATTAATTTTTAGCCACAAGTTGTAACACAAGGGGCTTTGGTTGTGAACTTGTGGTGTGGTTGAAATCTTTTTGAGTTGTCTCTTCATTGTGGAAAAATATTGTGTACGAGTTTATACAAAGCATCTTTTGTAATTTGTACAAGAAATAAAATGACAAGCAGATGTTGCCATTGTTTATATTAGAAATTATCAATACCAGTGGTAGAAGGAAAAATGGGTCTGACACATTACCTTTGTGTATCTTCCCTAAGGCTCTGGAAGACTGGAACTTAATAGAACATATTGCTAGAAAACCTAACCTAAGATTGCGTCTTTACTAATAAAAATCCATGAATGATGACTTATGCATTTAGTTAATGTTACCTGGCTTGGAAGATTGCTTTTAGCTCTGAAATTTTTAATTCTAATAACTACATTTTTCTGTGTTATGTTCAGAGTCTTATCTTTAACAGTGAGCTGCAAGCCCAGAGAAAGGAAGGTTTTGTTGGGTATACATCCAGGCATCCAGCTTAGTGCCTTTCTTTTTTCCTTCTTCTTTTTTTTTTAGGGGGGGGGGGGGGGGGGGGCCAACAACATCCTACCTTAACTCAAATATTTATTAAAATGAATCTCAAATATTAGTAGAGTAATTTTCCAAACCAAAGCTCTGATATTGTCGATAGACTTGACATGAATTTGGAAATACATCATGCCTAATTTAAGGAGTGGAACCTACTAGAAACCCTTGACATGCATATAATGTCCAAATTTTTACAACTAAACTCTTATGATTTAAGTCAATGATGACACAAAACTTTAAATTTTGATTCCAGTTTGCATCAAACATAAGTTCTTGATTTGGTTGCTATTTTAGGGGTAATATACTAATATGGTAGACACGCATTTTGGTCATTACTAGAACTGTGAACAACAACCGTGCAAATTATCAATTTTGAGATCATCTTTCTTTGTTGAAATAATTCATAATGTATTTTTGTGAGGATACGATGCTTCTCAATAGATTTAGGATTTAGTAATGATTTGTCATCTTTTAGTTTGTGTTGAAATTTTTGTGTTTCTGAGTTCAAATTATTTCATTTTTAGGACAAAGAAAATCACGAGAAATCATTGTCTCTTGCTGATGATCCATCAATTGCTTCATCTAGCAAGGATCTCAAAAATATGTCAAAAGATCTTTCAGATGCAGCTCCTCTAGTACATTCTTCTGGTTCTCCTTCAGATACTCCAATTCTTTCTTCTGCTTTAAAGACATGTTCCACCTTGCAATTTAGTTCTAAAGACCTAAGGACAAGGAGGCAGCAGAGGCTGTCAAGATTGCAATCCAGCGGTCATACATGTGAAAGAATGAAGATTAAAAGGTCTTGTGGTGTATGGAGTGTAAACTTCCTCTCAAAGTAGGAGAATATATAATTTTGTTCTGTTTTATAACTGATTTGGATCTTAATGGTCACTTGTAGGTGCTTTACTGCCGCAACACTGGAACTTTCTCAACTGGAAAATGAGGAGAGGAAAGCTAGGGCTTTGGCTGCAGCTACTACAGAGTTGGAAAGGCTTTTCAAAAAAGAAGATTTTGGCAGAATGAAGGTTGTTGTATGCATATTTTGGTTTACCTCATTTTCCTTTTCTGATAATATGGAAGGGATGCTGCCTTGCCAGAAACACCTTTTGGGCTTTCGATCCTTTACTCAGGCGCACATGTTTGAAGTAGAACTGGCAAAATCTTGCCCTGACCATCATTCTTGCCTGATGTATGCCGGTTTAGGTGGGTGTTCTGCTGAATGGATTGGTTGGGTTGCCTGCCCAAATTCTACTGATTATAAACAGCTTGGCCTTTGGTTGGGTTCCTGTAGCTATCCCCTGAACTGACCCATAGAATTTTAATTTTTTTTAAAAAAATTTATGATATAAAGAGATAATCCCTGATCAATGGGTCTGCTTCGGGCTGGGCTGTTTGGACCCAACACAACACCGCCTCCAAATCCTAACCATTGTAGGCTCTAGTTATATGCACAAGCTCACATTTTATGGCCACATGCATAGACTTGAATATCCAAAGCAAGGAGAAGCACACGCCAATGTGATTTTTTTGTTTTTTGTTGTTGTTGTTGTTTTTTTTTAATTTTTAATTTTATTTTTTGATTTGAAAATGTGAACTATTGAACACAGTGGAAAAGTCAAAATTTCAAACCTACCGATCTTTTTTCTCACTACATATGTAAAATTTTTCCTGCTTGCTGTTTGATTATTGTTCACGATTGGGTTGTTAAAAACACCTCCAGTTTGCACTTTTTTGACCGTCAGTTTTTTTAGATGTTCCACCTGGAAGTTTGACCTATAAATTGTTTGTCGTATCGAGCTGTTTATTTTTCTGTTAAATTTCACTCACAGATTGGCTTCTTGTGCTTGTTAGATGACATAATCTGAGGATCAGAGATTTTCAAATTGTGGACTGTTTTGTGCATGTTCTCTTGGAAAAAAAAGGACTATTAAATGTTCTTACTGTTGTATTAACATTGGGGGCAATCTGGTCTGGATTCCACACGTATAGCATGTGTCTCTCCCTAGTTTCTTAGGTTTACAGACTAAAACTCATAAAATCATGATAGTGTTAAGATGTTGATTTCCAAGGTTGGGTTTGTCATAGAGTTCTCAGTTGGAAGGATGCTCCTGAGGTCTTGTAAATTAAACTTGAAGAGGTTTAGGCAGCTGGAATCTATCTGCGGACACTGACAGCAAAATTAAAATTTGTCTCCAAGAGCTTTTGAGTAGTGGGTTAGCTTGTACATTGTAATCATTGTCTCATTCGTCCTTTGCCATTAGCATATATGTATGGGTTGTCGATCTTGGTTTTACCAAGATAAGTTCAATTGGTGATGAGCAACAATTGTTTTTTGCTTTTGTAGGTAATCGGGCAATTCAATCTTGGGTTTATTATTGCAAAATTAGATCAAGATCTATTTATTGTGGATCAGGTAATTTCTTCTATGATGTATTTTTGTATCTGCATGTTGTGGCTCTATGATGTCAAATTTGAGTTCATGTAAATCTGTCATACATATAGCATATTGCTTCCATGATCTCTTTTTCAGATTGCGATCTGTACATTTTCAAAAAGAATCTTGATACAGTTTTCTCTATTTTCAGCATGCTGCAGATGAGAAATACAATTATGAGCGTTTGTCACAATCAACCATCCTGAACCAACAACCTTTACTTCGGTGAGGATTTTTATAATTTTTATGGAGTTATTTTATTAAATATTATTTAATCAGAATGTAGGATACTTGTTATGTGTTGCTAAGTTATTAAATGGTGACAACACAGAAGATGACACATCTGTTCTCCATAAGCTTAACAAAAGTAAAAATCTTTTGCTTCTTCTTCTTATTATAAGATCACATCTCCTTTGAAAAACTTAGTGGCTAGCATATCACCCTATATTTGTTCTTTCTGGCATCATTTATATTTGCACCAGCAGAAAGAATAAGGTTTCCCTAGTTTGATATATAGGTCTCACTTTTTGAAGTTTGTGTTTTAGTAATAATATTTCTTTTTCCCATGGTTAGGGAGTATCTTTGGATTCTATAATTGTACATATGACCACCAAACGATTTATGTGCAGTTTGTTATGGGACAAACTATTTTTTTTACCACTTTCTTTAGTATTTGATAATTTGATGAATGGTGCTTAGTACACATGGTTACATTTTATATTGTTTATATAATGGCCGGTATTTTTTTGTATTGATAATCAAAGCCAACTTGCTAAGATTTTTCCCCACGCACACTGACAACAGCAACAATGAAAAAGAACACACGTGCTTATATTTTATGAATTTATGTGTATATGTTTTATTCCATAAAGCATGTGCACAGATGCACACACACACACACAGCTGTATCCGGTGTCTGCATTGCTTGTCAAATAGCTGAACTGAACTTTACTTCAATTACAACGTAATTTTCGAGCCTTACATGTCACTATGCAGCTACTGGGTACCTCTCTAGCTGCCCCTTCTCTCAAGTGTCTCAAATTAGAAAATTTCTTTCTGTTTCTACAATGATTAAGTTAATGTAGAATGAACACATTATACTCTTTATGGAGTCATAAGAAAATTAGCATTCTAGTGTATATGTGGTGTAATGAATTGTTCTACTTGTATAACAGCGTATATGCTTTGGAATTGGTGATATTTCCTTGCACTAACTTTTTTCACATCTAATTTCCTTTTCTCTCTGCTTATGAAAGTCTTCATATTAAATTCTGATCTTTGTCTTCCAAAATCTTATGTAGGCCATTGAGATTGGAATTATCGCCTGAAGAAGAAGTAGTTGCTTCCATGCATATTGATAAAATTCGGTACAATCTTTGTTGAATATGTTTTTTCTTTCATTTATCTGTGTATTCTTTTTTCATTTGTTTTCCTTTTCAAAGTTTGAAGTTGATATTTCACATCTGAAAGCCTAAAAAAAGTGCATAATTTTGTTTAGTAATTTATTTCAGCTGTCATTTTTTAAGTTTACTTACATTAGATGTAAGTTTTCTTTGTCCTATGCTTTTCTTTCTTTGTGAGGTTCTTTTTTTTTTATTGGCCGGGGAGAGGGGTGTGTGGGGTGAATTATTTTCCTTACTTAACATTATTCTTTGAAGAATTCCCACGGTTTTGGTCTCTAAGGAAGAAAAAGGATTTTTATAGGTAATCTTCTTTACAAGCTTTTTGATTTTTCGCATTGAACTGAAAAAATATATCTAGAGCTGACAAAAATTATTAGTGCATTATACAAGTGCTGTCAGTAATGAAAAGAGATATCTGTAGAAGGCTTTAAGATCGGTTTTTGCAATTGATACAATCATAATAATGAGAGATCTTTATTTCTCAATTGAACGATAATGTCTTTGCTGCTGCACATGATCAGTATCATCATACGTAAGGTGTATCATTATTAAATTTTTTTTCCTCTTTTATTTTGGTTAGTTTATTTATGAAGCTTTGTTTTTAAAAAAAAATTTTAATTTTTTTATGGTTACTAAATTATCAAAAAATAAGGGCATGCTTGCTTTTAGAATGTTCTCCAATCTTCTGATATGGTTTCTAGAAAATAGGATGATGATGTTGTGGCTCTCGTGGTTGAAATGACCAAGGAAACTTATAGGATGTAAGATTGAACCAAAGGTCAAGAGTTAATATCACACAACTGCTAGGCTTTCTTGAGGAAATATGTATAGCAGAGGATCTGCTATTCAGGTAATTATACAACGTTTGCAGGAAAGATGTCCAAAATTTTGTTTTTTGAAGGGAAAATTTAGCCCACTATAATCTTTTGTTGTTTAGACTATCCAATTTGTGGTTGAAAAATGCATCCTTGCTTTCTTACATTGCTAAATACATTAGGGTTTCTGCTTTATTGATATGTGTTCTTCATTGTCACTTTCAAATTTGACTTTCCTTTACAGATGTTTTTTAGTTCTGATTGTGATATGCATTCTGGTCAATTCTATTGTCAGGAAAAATGGATTTTCTTTGGAAGAGGATCTGCATGCCCCACCAGGGCACCGTTTTAAATTAAAATGTGTTCCCTTCAGTAAAAATATAACTTTTGGAGTTGAAGGTAATGCTTGTTTAGAGATTTTCCATGTATTATAAATTTATAACTGATTGTAAATTTATGTATATAAAAATTTTAAATTAGTTATCCCTAGCATATATATGGTGCATATTCTTATTTATGTAACCCAATAAGATGATTCTTCTCTTGCTTCAGTTGATATCTTAAAGCAGGAACAAATTACACTTAAGTTTCTGGCAAGTCTGTGCAAGAGTGTTAGATGGTTTGCAATTTACAGTTTTGAGCATAACTAAGGCTATGTATGGATTGAGAGAAATGGAGAGAAGAGAAGAGAAGAGAAAGTAACTTTCTCTCCACCCTCTTGGATAGTTAGACCTCGTTAAAGAAGCTAAGAGAAAGTAGATACACACAATTACCTTATTACCCCTTTTTACATATGAAACAAGAGTTATATAGGGATATATTTGTCATTTCATCACTCACTTATTCCCTTTCTCTCCATTCCTCTCCAAATATCTCCAATTTGGGGAAAAAAACTAAAGGGCTCTATTTCTCCCCATTTCCTTTCTCTTCCCTCCCAACTTAACAATCCAAATGAGGGAAATGGAGAAAAAATTCTCCTCTTCTCTTCTCTCCTCTCCATTTCTCTCAATCCATACATAGCCTAAGGGCAAGTTGCCACAACTGGCCACTAGATTGCTTGTTGAAGCATCTTAAGGTTTCTTGTTGAAGCTTTAAATTTTTTAGAAGGCTAGTGCAACTTGCACAGTTCAATTTGCATCTAAGTTCAAGCATTTAATGGTATCTTGTTGAAGCCAATGTTACTGAGCTTCAAGTAGACTCAGCTGGGCTCTAGTGACAAGTCTGGCCTGTTGAGTTTGGTTAATAGTGCTTCTCTGTGTTTGCTTGGCTCACTCCACAATTTATTATTGAAGTAATTTCTAACCCTTTTATCATTCTCTGGCATGCACCATAAAAGGGGCACTTCACCAGTTTTCCTTCAGTTTTCAATGGCTTTTCACTTCTGTGATCTGTCAGAAATCTGGTTTGCTTGCTTTCTTTCCAAGAATTACTTCGAAGTAAATGAAAACTTTTTTAACATATATGTAACACACCCTAAGATACAGTCTGTTGATTAGAAAGTGAGTTCACTTCTTCATCAACAATAAAGTATAGATGTTTTGCTACTGTGCCCAAGCATTCAGTGCTATAAGAAGTTTAACCTAGATAGAAGTGAATACATATTAATGGAGCGATGTGCATGAGGCAGTAATTCTTCTCCTCCTTTGAACAGATGTCAAGGAGCTTATCTCTAATCTTGCTGATAGTCAAGGGGAATGCTCGATTACTAGCATTTACAAATTGGACACCCATGATTCTCTTTGCCCATCAAGAGTTCGTGCAATGTTAGCATCACGTGCCTGCAGGTCATCTGTGATGATTGGAGACCCACTTGGAAGAAATGAGATGCAGAAGGTAATGATCATAAATATTTTTTAATATTTTCATTTTAAACCAAAATTATTAAAATCTTTTAGTTCATTTTATTTGAGCTGCTGGATAGCCTGTTCTAATTTTTTTCCCACATACTTGATTTCATTCTCTATCCATTTAATTCTCAGGATTATATATTCATGTCGTACATATTCAGAGTATGCTATAATTGCTTCGTTTTCTGATGTGCTTGATGATTTCAGATACTTGAGCATTTGGTAGACCTGAAGTCTCCTTGGAATTGCCCACACGGCCGACCAACCATGCGTCACTTGGTTGACTTAGCAACGATCCAAAAAAGTCTAGACTCAACTGATAGTACTACCCCTTGATGGACCTTCTCTTCATAACCGTTTGCTGCCCACCATAATTTATTTGTATAAACCTTGTAAATTTGGGTCAGAAACCCTCCCCCACCCCCAAAAAAAAAAAAAAAAAAAAAAAGAAAGAAAGTTACAAGCACTCAATGTGATCATTTGGTGTGATGAACTGGGCTGGATTCTCCTTCATAAACTTTAAATGTAACCAAACTTGGCTAGCGTGTAAAGGTTAAACCGATTTCTTTTTTTTATTTCATGCTTCAGATCTCTGGAGCTCAACCAACAATCTGGGAATGAAGGAATTTTTGTGGTAAGATAGTTGTGGACATTTTACAATTTTTTAAGCAGCCTTTTGGTTTTTGATAATAACATTATTCCATTGAGGGATAGTCACAGATAAAACTGGAGCAGCAAGAGTGATATGGTTGTATCCTGCTTCTCATGCCTTTTTAAAGTGGTGTGGTGTTTGCGTTTTCCAAATCCCCTCTTCCTTAATTAATCTATTAATTAATTCTTTTCTTTTCTGGCTATGGTGCTCTAAAAGACAAATTAAGATTTTAGTTGACAGGAAATTGAATCTGCTGCTCCCGAGTGACTCCGAAGTCTGCACTCCTGGTTGTTTAAGGTTATGTTCGGATCTTGGAAAAGCGAGGGGAAAGGATACTAAAATATTGAAATTTGTTTAGTCATATGTTTCTTTGTAAAGCATTTTTGCTCCTCTTTCTTTCATTTTCCTCTACTTTTCTGGGTTCTAAACAGAGAGGCTAACAGATCATTTCCAGGCCACCAGCGAGTTACAAGAAGGGGGTCTCTATTGGCACCCCAAGACTTGCTTTTCATTTTCAGTTTATTTTACAAAAATATAGAAAGTTTTTATAAAAATTGATCGTGTATTCTATTAAAAATATCAGTTTTAAACAATTTTTTAGAAAAAGGTTTTTCAAAAATCTATCATTTAAGTATAATTTTTTGTCATTTATAGTCTTTGTTTCATAAATGTTTAAAAAGTTCACTTAAATGATAGATTTTGGAAAAAAAAATTTCTAAAAAATTATTCAAAATGATGTTTTTTAATAGACAACACTATCATTTTTATAGCTACAAAATCCCCCATCATTTGACTGTAAGAATTGGATCACCATTGGGATCATTTCAGAGTTCTTTTTCTTGCTGGATACTTGAAAGTGTTAGCCCTTTTGGAGCTGTGGCTTAGATATGGACTGGTCGTCTCTTCTGATGGAGATGGCAGGATGGACGGGTTGAGTCCCATCGGATATGGGTTAGGTTGTTGTCAGCTTGTCATTACCTTGGCCTTAGCCGCCCGCATTGTGGAACTTCAAACGCGAAACCGACTAATTCGGTATTAGTCCAAATTTGGAAGTTCAAACCCAATTCCCAACCTGCCTAATCCAATTTTGTCGTTTTCTTACGGTTTCAACTTCGAAAACTGTAAATTTCTTGTAAACAGAAACTGTAAAATTAAGTAAATACATTTTATTATTGAATGGAATCTTCTTCAAAGAAATCAAGTCGAGATAAGGTTTTGACCATGATGCAAATGCCGAGGGATCACAAGTGCATTATTAAAGTAATGGTTTCAGTTTAAATTTAAGAGGTGAATTAGTAATTTTTAAGACTTATGTTTCAAAAAATGAAAAATTTTCTTTTCATCTCAGTTTAGTTATTTATTTATTTTTACCAACAGGACATCCATATATTCAATAAAAATTAGAACTTCATCCCGAGACATGACGTGGGTTCACAAATATGTTTAAATCTAGAACAAATTAGTTCAATGGATCAAACCAATGTTCTCAAAGGGGATAAAAAATAAAAATAAAAAAATGAGGTAAAAGGTATTTTCGCCACAAGAAAGCGGGGTTGTTTGGTAATTGCCGCACCAAATGGACCTCGTTGTGATTATTTGAAACACTGGGGAAGTCTATATAATTTCCTTTCTTCTTTTCTCACTGCGTACTGACCTGTACGACCTTTCTCGGCTCTTCAAAATAATAGTCATAGTAACAAACCCGCTCGATCCCTTGAGACAGAGAAGAGAGAAAACTCAGAACAAAGTCGTTTCTCTTCAAAAGCTGCTTCTCTTCTCGATCCGAAGCTCTTCTTCTGGTAATTTCAATTTCACTTTGCTTAGGGTTTTCAAGCTATTGTTGAATGCGATTTCACGTGTAGTGTATGAGAAATCATTTAGCTTCTATAAGCATCGGAAGAAGTTAGGGTTTTTTGAAACCTAGGGTTTTGAACTGTATCATCTAGGTTTAATTTTGGTTGATCTGATGAAGATTTTCGATTCATCTTTTTTTGTTTTTCCTTCCCAGCACGACGTTGTTGCAGGTCGCTTGTTTATCCTGGGTTCGCTCTCTGCATCCTAGAAACATGGTATATTGCTCTCTCTGAACTGAATTTTTGTCCTCCGTTTGGTTTCTGAGAAAACGAAGGAAAAGAAAAGAAACTCTAGTTTTGAGTCTTATGCTTTCTGTGGTATTCCAAATATTAGAGTATTACATGCAAGATTGTTTTTGTCCTTTCGTTTTCATATGTTTTCTCGGCAACCAAACGGCTCATTACGGCTTACTTTTTGTGATATTATGTTAATTCGAGTTTAATATATGTAGTTACTCATTATTTGTCTGTTTATTTGTTTTTTGTTGCAGCTTCCTCTTTCCCTACTTAAGACTGCACAAGGACACCCTATGGTAAGGGAATTCTCTCTGTTGCTGTAGTTTTCAACCTAAAATATTTTTTACACTGGAAATTCTTCTTAGATTTGTGTCCTACTTTGTTGCCTTGGTTGAGATTTCTAAATTTCAGTGGCTGTGTGATGTGACAGTTGGTGGAATTGAAAAATGGGGAAACTTACAACGGGCATTTAGTTAACTGTGATACTTGGATGAACATCCATCTTCGTGAAGTCATTTGTACCTCAAAAGTAATTATCCTTTTCATTGCCAGTTTTTTTTTTTTTCCCTTCTTATTTTTGTTTGATTGCATCTGATAAATCCAGGATTGCTTTATATATATATAAATTTTGTGGTTGGGTCTGATTCAAATCGCAATGTAGGATGGAGATCGGTTCTGGCGAATGCCTGAATGCTACATCCGTGGGAATACCATTAAGTATCTCCGAGTTCCAGATGAGGTATGTTTAAAGATTTCTAAAATTTATGTGTTTTTTTTTTTTTTTTTGGGGATAAATCTAAATTTTTTTTGGGATAAATGTGACTTTCTCATCAGTTGGGTGAATTTGAAGGAATTTTATATTTATTCATGCAATTATTTTTCATTCATCTTATCTATGCAATTCATTATGATTTATGGAAGGGACTATGTTTGCTATATATTGTGTTGGACAGATGCTTTTTCAAAAAAAAAAAAAAAAACTAATTGGTTGGGTTTTTTTATTATTATGTATGCTTTTTAACTGTGTTGGAACTTGCATGGGTGCTTTTTCCAAAGAAACTAGTTGGTTGGATTTATTTATTCTTGTAATAATGAGAGAGCGGAGGTGCATTCCTTACAATGAAGACAGTTTCAATTTTTTTGAACTTCTGATACTTGCATTCTGATTATGTTGTAATTTAAATGTTTGGTAGAAAATAATGAGTGAACATTCAACTCAAGTAAGCCTTTTATATCAACTACTTTGGATCGGCTGCACGATATCCTTTTTTTTTCCCCTTTTTTCATTCAACTCTATTCATCCTAACGTATGCAGTAAGGTCTCTTCTTATTGCCTCAAATTATGTTTCTTACTATTGTCCTTTTGGAACCTTAAACTTGAATAAAATCATTCTTGATTCATTTGAGATTACCACTGTTTTCATGTGAGTGGTTTAGAAAAATACATTTGGTATCTGGTCCCAGAGGAATGACTGATAAAGGCAATTTTTCTCTATTGCTTTATGGCATAGTAAAACTACAATCACATTGAATTGGTTTTACAATTGTTTTAATGTGATCTCTGTAATCATTCGTAGTTTTGGCTGCATATAGCTAAATTTTCCCATATTTTAGTAATGGAACTGTTACGTTTTCAAATTTTCAGGCTTCATTTCCCTTTTGTTTGGATTTCTGTGTTTTATCATTTTATTTTGAATGTTTATTTGCTTATTCCACTGATCTAGAACTGATGCCTTTGCATTCCAGGTGATTGATAAAGTTCAGGAAGAAACCAAGAGCCGTTCAGGTACCCTTAATCAACTCCTTTTCGATCCTCCCCCACTCCCCTTTTTTATTTATTTATTTATTTATTTTATTTTTATTAGAAGGGACCATGATATCCATCTTGATTTTCACTTCCATGAATTAGAAGGGTCAGTGATCTTAGCTTTAAATTAGAAATATTTGTATTTTGGGGAACCCGTTAAAAATTTTGAGCTGTAACCATACACCTTGTTTGGAGAAAAAGAAAAAGAAGCCATACTACCTTTTTTTTTTCCCCTCAATTACAGTTGGTGACACAGTTGTAGTGATGGTTTTTTGCCTAGATCACTGTAAAACCTTTACTTTGGTTTTTACTATTTGTTGCACCTGTGTGTGCCACGCTCTGCTGTGTTGCTTCCATGGGCCCTTTTGTTGTTCTCAGACAATTCTGCTCCTTAGAGTCTATCTTGGAGTTCTCTTTCTATACATCCAGAAAAGTGGAAAGTTCTAATTTGCTTCATTGATCAATTGAACTTTTCAGATAGGAAGCCTCCTGGGGTAGGGCGTGGAAGAGGAAGAGGCAGAGAGGATGGTGCCAGTGGTAGGCCAACAAAAGGCATTGGGCGTGGCCTAGACGATGGAGGTCCTAAAGGCATGGGTGGAGGCCGAGGCAGAGGTGGGCCAGGTGGAAAGACAGGTGGAAACAGAGGTAAAGTTTTTCATTTGATATCCCCTCCAAAGAGATAAGAATTATGTGTGTGTGTGTTAATATATGAACGTATCTATGTATGTGAGATTTCTATTATATAAAGCAAGTGTGCATACGAAAGGTTTTCATCACTTAAGTGTGCTTAATTTAATATGGATCATAGCTAACACCTTACTTTTATATTCTACAATTAGAAGCTGTGGCATAAGCAAGACATTGAGTGTATTTTCAAAATTTAAAGCAAACCCCATGTTGGTAGTTCTCACTCTTTTGCTGGCATCACTACCTCTAATTGGAGCCTGCAAAAGATTTTGCAGATCGCACGTAGGACCTAACCCTAAATCTCTAATTGGAGTCTCTGTCAAAATTTTGGGGGTGCTGATACACACAGAAGAAGACATGCTACCTTGTTCATTTCAATATGGAAAGGATGCATTTTCTGACTGATCAGCCATTTTTTGCTTTTGGTAAACAGGTGGAGGGCGAGGCCGAGGTTGATATGATTCAAGGAACTGAACAACTAAGTGGAGCGATTTTGCTACTTTTAGAGGCATTTTGCTCTGAAGTCATCTGGGAAGTGACCAAATAGTGTATGGAAAAAATATGTTTGTTATTAGAATTACAACTCATATGGGGTTGGGGTTAATTGTGGTGGAGTTGTTCGTGTTGAGTACAAGATGCTAGTACTGCGGAATGAAAACTTAAAAAGAAAGCTTGTATTATTTTTCTCTTTTTCCTTTTCTTTGCTCTCTTTTCCCACTTAGCTTTGAAAATTGTAAAACAACTATTTGTCCATCGGTTGAGTTCTTGCTTTTGAAAACAGGGATGTGCTATCTCTCTCTCAGGCCAAAATGTTATATGCCTGCTGATTGTTGGGATGTATTTAATTCAGAGTTATTTCTATTCTTCTTCCCTTTTGTCTTTCCTTTCCTCATCTTTCCTTTTATCTCTCTTTCTTTTCTTTTCTTTTCTTTCTTTCTTTTTTTTTTTTTTTTTCCTAGGTGGTTTTGTTCAGAGTTTAGTTGAAATTTTGTCCATGTTTATTATAGTTATGATGTCTTTTTATTGAAAATCCATGATTTTATACTTCTATACTACTATTGCCATGAGCTGTCCTCCAAGTGTCTTTTTAGGGCAGTCTCCCTCCAATTTCGTTCATTCTGGACATCCTCTTCCTGACGACTATATCTAAAGTGCAATATCACAAACTCTTATGAACGAACTTAGGCTTTAAACATTACATTAACAAGACACGACACTTGGACTTTTTTTGCTTAATCCTGTGAGAGCCAAAAAACAATAGTTCGTTGTTACGATTAAGCAAGTCTAAGGAGAGTAACTTGTACGTAGGCAGTATGAGTTCAGTATTTTTTAGCATAGGATTATCAAGTAGTCACAGATGATATATACGGACAGTTCTTTCTCAATTTATCTTAAAAATCAACAGTAGATAATATCACGAAAAGGACACTCACCATTCCAATGATTTTCGCATGCCACATCAATTTGACATCTCTTTGTTCTGTACAAATTTTCAAAGATTAAGAGGTCTCTTCAGGAGTGACAAAAAGCAAGACTGACGCAGAGGAGTAATTGTTGATGCCCTTCAAAAAGGAGGCATTTGGTTTTTACTGTGCTCTATGTTCTACAAGATTCGTGAAATACTAATGGTACAATAGTGTTATAATTACCAATGGTAAAGAGGACTCACAACACCCAACACCAAAAATTCCATCCTTCACCCAAAGAAGAAGAAAAAAACAAAAGAAGAAAAGGGATAAATAATTAAAACATGAGGATTTCCAATCCATTTGATCTATTGCTTGGTGGCTCATTAGTATGGATGGTGCCTGTTTCTTCCGCGAGTTTTTGGTGATTTCATAACCAGTTCACTTGAAATCCATGAGCGATTTGGCTCAGAAGATTCGTCGGACAACCAGCAACATAAGCGGCCATCCTCACCCCCTGTCCATCCAAAAACTCCTTGGCTCGGAGTGTGCCCACCTCGCATGCCTGATATAGGCAATACACTCCTAACAACACCTGTATGGCCACCCTCGAAAACTGCTTCTGGAGGCCCTATTGCTCCCACTCCTTTGTAATTTACAGGAAAGTATCCCAAGGTACCAGCATTAGTGCCACCGATCGCCCAAAAACGTTCATCTTTTCCTGAATAGTGGCAATCAATAAAATAATCAACCTGCCAAAAAGGGGGATAAAAATGAGATGGGAATTGTGGATTTGTCCCGTGCACTGTAACACATTTTATATTAAAAATTAAAGCTAGAATGAACTGGTTTGAATCCTCTAAATGCTCCAGGTACGACTACCATTCAGTCCAAGTGATCTACTATTGGCCTAGTTACATAAAGCTTTATTTATTCAATGGAGCCATGTGGAACCATATATATAAATTTTGTGTCTTGCTTCTGCTTACATACTCCCATGGCAAGGTCATTGCTACAGCTCAACTAAAAGTTGCACAACTTTTATGCTGAAAAGTTATCAATATCTCAAAGGTTGAACTTAGAGAACAGGGCTCCATCCCATTGAGGTTATGATGATGTATGATGCATCCAACACATTTCTAGTAAAAAGAGAAAAATAAATTTTGCAAATGTACAAATGCAAGATAGTGCTTTAAATCTGATAAATGACGAGATTTCTATAAACAGGGAAAGAATGACATACATGATCTAATGTCCAGCTGTCAGAGGCTAATGAACGAGCATCCTGGAAGTTGGCTTCAATTCTAGCATCTTTCCAGTCCCAGACACTGTAAAGGAAAGCAAATTAGAGCAGAATGTCATTATCAAATTCAAATCTAACTAAAGCAAGAAACAACCAAAAATCATAATAATACACATAATACTGGTGGGGCAGGTTCTTCAATCAACCAGGTCAATTTATATGTAATAAGCATGCTAGGTATGTCCAAAAAAAAGAAAAGAAAAGCATTGATAGATGAGACTAAATAGTCGAAAGAACATGTGCATTATCTGAGACTCTCAGTTTTGGGAATCCCTTCATGAACTTACCCCACCTCAATAGTATTTGTCCCAACCTTGCCCAGGGTGTGGTAAGGCATCTTATGCTGTTAATCCGTCCCATTACCATTAAGATACTTATTATCACTTTATGCCTCAACACTTGGGCAAGACATTGACAAAATAGAATACATCTTACAATGTTCTGCATATTTTGACAATGTCCTCATATAATCAGGTTCATGTAAAGCACTCATGCTTGATACCTTAAGGTTTCAATATGTGTCAAACACCAGAGCTTTTGATATGTCTCCCCCAGAAACCCCACTTTGCCAATCGAAGTTCCCACATTAATCACCTACATGGTTGTAATAGTAAAATTTTAAACTTTAACAGGAAATAGTGAAATAATATATAGCAACTGTACAAAATCAAAGAAATTATAACAAATTATCTGAGACCAGTAATGACTGAATGTGTGCAGCACATCTATTAACAAGAAATTAGCATCTGGAAATCATATTTTAAGCAATATGCACAGCAGTGGAAAATGTCAACATACCAAAATAAAATCAAAACCTCATCCTTTGCACAGAAAAAGACTTCCAACTTCTAAATCTTTTATACTAGCAACAGGCTAATATTCATACCGGCATACTGCATTACCCCCAAAATAAATCATAACCATGCTATCAAAAGCTTTTACATAGCTAGGTGAAAAGAGAATGCCATACTCCAAAAACCCATGAAGATGCATGAGTGGGATGGCTATAAAGTGATGCAACATGGAGCATCAGTGGGATTTGCAAAAATAAATAATATATATATAGTGTTAAAATATGACCTCTATATACAACTCTACCAACTCAACAGAGCACAAGGTGTATAATTATTGAACAAATAATACAAACAATTACAGGCCTGCACTTACTGATTCCAAATGATCATCTTCGTTGATATCTCCTTCAGTCTCAAAGATACATATCAATCCATCTACAGAAGCGGAAAGAAGCTTGTTTTGACGGTCAGGGACAAAGTGAACCTATAAACAATCATGAAGTTATTAAATTTTCATAACAAACACAAGTTTCAACTTTGTAGGATGAGCTACATAAAATATGCAACTTAATCTCACAATCACTCTATTTATCAACAAGCCACATAAGCAGACCAACAACGCAAATTTTTTTGCATATCTTCACAGGGAAATCAGTAAAAAGGCTACTGTCATGAACAAGGCTTACAGCTCAACTGGAGAAATGCTGACATAAATATGTGTGCACGTGCACACGTTCATGCATATAGAGAAGTAAGAGTCTGGAAATATATACTTAAATTGGTCCCCAGCCCAACCCACTAACCCTCTAAAACTTGTGAGTTGTGACAAAATACATTTTGTGCATTCTGACTACATCTCAAAATTTTAATATGGCCAAATAATAATAAAAAATATGTCATGTCACTTCATGTCGTCATGAAAAAAATATATAAATTGAACATTTTTTTATCATAGATATATAAACATATTTATCGCAGACATCAGAGCAGACCTGAGTAACATCTTCCACATGAGAGTCTTCCAAACATGCAACCTGCTTCTTGTTCCTCCAATCCCAAAAGAGTATCTGCATGAAATTTAACAATGAGTGCCAAGAACTAACACCATTAGTGCCTTAGTGGAGCAAGTTCCATAGAAGCACCCCACATGTGGGATACAATAATATTCCTATGATACACTGTACATCTTACATCAAATAATGAACTATAATATGAAGAGTTCATTACCAGGCAATACAAAATAACCATTTATGCTATAGCAAGTTCACATAGAAGCACCCGACACATGTGATAAAATATTTATTCCTATGATAAATTGCACATCTTATATGAAACAATGAACTATATATAATATGACGTATTCATAACCAGGCAAAATAAAATAACCATTGTTGCAAAGCATAACTACTTGGACAATTAACTGCCATCTTATGTGATAACCTTCCAGATACTCCTAGGTAAGTACTACATGCCAACAAAGGAATGATCATTGAGATTTGGAGATTAGACCCCTGTCAGTGATGAATAAGGCCCTCTTGGAAAATTGCTTAGGAGATCTGGGAAAGATATAGAAAGTTTGTGGAGGATCATTACTTCCAACTATGGGAGGCTCATTTTGTGTGGTCTTCTAATATGGTGAGTATCTCCTATAACTGTGAAATATAAAAAAAAGATCTGCAACATTCTTAAATAATTTCTGAAAAGAAAGCTGAACGCTAGGCATGGTTCAACTGAGGCCAATATGTTGCACACTTACCCAAAACTTTCACTATCACTTTGAACAGGAAAGTTTCCATCAAGGCTTAATTGTCTGCATTCAAGAGCAATGTGGTTTATTCTCCTGTTTTCACAACCTTCTCCAAGACTGGGAATAATATTCATTAGAAATGTTCTTCCAATGTCACCACAGGTTAGAATTATGAACCAAACCATAGTGGCAAATGCTTTTATGTCCAAGAGTTCCAGATATTGGATTAGGGTTTTGTATTTCTTTAGCTATGATTTCGTTGACCAATACATAAATTAGTCGATAGTTTTTTCTTGGGGTAGAGAAGGGGGCATATTTGATATTTGATTGAAACTTCTTTCTATGAGATTAATTCAAAACTCGTTGGGAGTTGGGACATGATAATTTTCAAGATAAATGTCTATAAAAAAGAATAACTGAGCACAATGTAAGATATGTATTGGCATTAAGCACAAATACTCGACAAGAATTCCCCTATTGCCAAATATTAGTCAATTCCAATCTAATGAACATAGCGAAACTTTGGAGATACAAAACCTACTGTTCTTATACTAATCAATTGATTCAAGAATTCATAAACATCCTATAATGAATATTAAAATAGTACATAATCATCCAAACAGAAACCCAACAGATTGCAACAATCAATACGATCAAAACCCACGCTACTACAAATATCAAACCTGAGATTTACATCCAGCAGCAACAAGATTATCGCCAGGCCCGCCAAACGAGAAGCTGAATATCTCCTGCGAAGGACCAGCACTTATACAAGACACCTGCAGCTTTTAAGACAATCAGAGCCATTCATATATGCAAATACATATATACATATATGTTCGTGTGTATATATGTACAAGGGAGACCTGGTTGAATGTTCTAGTGTCCCAAGCTCTGATAGTGCCATCAGAAGAGCAAGAGTGCAAGACGTGTGGCGTTGATGGACCGGAAAACGAGATGTGGTTAATGGTTGCAGAATGACCTTTGCACTCTCCGTGGTATTGACCCGTCGATGGCGAGTACAGTTTTGCTGCGTTTGTCGACAAGGAAACCGCCATTAACGTCCAATCATCCCTTCCATTCAAAACACCAAACAAAATTAACACCGGAAAAAGGATAAAATCATGTAAATAAGTCAAATATAAATATGTTGGACATACTTAGGAGCAATTTGGAAGACGTAATCGTCACCGAAGTTAGTTTGAATGGAGTTTTTGAGTCCGAATCGCTTGAATGAGTTTGAATTGGGAAGAGGATGTTCCTCCACTTCCATCTCCGTCGCCTCCATGTTATTGCTGCTGCTTCTTATTCTTCTTCTCTCTCTCTCTATCTGTGTACTTGCAGTAGCTATGAGCAAATGGAAAGGGGGCTCCTTGTAAAGCTCGGGGTTTTAGGGTTGGGTTTTCTCATGTGAGGTTCAGTCCCGTAATTTGCACTGGGTGCAACTCGGTTTGGCTTCAAACCGGAACGCAGCCGATCGGTTCGAGTTGAAATTGAAAGCTCGAAGCAATTACTCCGCGTTAGAACACCACATATAAAAATGCACTCCATCATAGGTATCCTTTTATTCATTCATATTAAAGATAAGCTCAACAATAATTAGTAATTTTTGAGATTTATGTTTTCAATATTAATTTAACTAAAATTAAAGGTGATTTTATTCATATTTCAAAAAATTAGTTGAGTCAATAAAATAAAATAAAATAAAAAATAAAAAAGAAGAAGAAGAAGAAGAAGAAGAAGAGAGAGAGAGGAAGTAGTACCCTATCTTATTAAAATCAAACCCTCTACAAAACCGAACCAAACAATCCCAAAGGATATTTGAGTGATGCTCTAGGTCAACTAATCTTTTTTATTTAAAGCCATATCTTTCATTAAATTATATTTTTGGAATGCATTTGGATAAAATATGAAATTAAAAGGCTCTTTGGGAATCTGAAAACCAATTAAGTCAAATTTTTATTCATTAATTTGATAAATCTCTTTTTCTCATTAATCTGTTCGGACTAGCAAAAACTAAAACATAAACACAATATTTTGCAAACCTAATGTGACTTGATGTATTTAAAAATCATATAGCAACTAAGGAGTGATCCATTTTATGAAATTTCCAAACAAGCCCTAAGTATTCTCATCATTTTTATAATGCATGAGTTTGTGCTCAAGTATAAGTGTTACCACACCACACAAAATCTGTACTTCCTGTAGTATTTTCTGTGTTCTTTAATTTCATATCTCACAAGACGTTAGGGTAAATACCTATCAGAACCTAAGCCTTAGGGATGTGGCCATTAATGAGGCCACCCTTTAGGGTCCTCCAGATTGGCAGGGCAAGCAATTGTTTGAGTTCTGAAAGCTCAGTGTCGAAACTCGACTTCACTCGTAAGCAATTCTTTAAATCGGCATATGGCAGTTCCACGGAAGAAGGGCCATGGCAGTCCGTCGGAAGGGTCATCACAGCGACGAACCAAGTTACGAATTGTTTTTTTATTTTATTTTTTTCGTCCCACGCAGAATCATTGCACGAGTGCCAACATCCCTACTTATAAGCCATCATTCAACAGATAAAGATCCGAATACGCCATGAAAGATCCAATTTTCCCAAACAAATAAGTTGTGTAGATGTAACAAGCATCAAGCTCATTAAAGCAAATAAACGATAGACATCCAAATACCCAACTCTGTTTATCATCCATGAAACCCTGCCCTAAAAATACAACATCCTAGTTCAAGTTAAGAAAAAAAAATTTTGCCCATTGAGGGGCATAAACAGATGTTTTTCTAAGATGAAATATTAGGCGAAATCGAGCTTCACTCGGAAAAGAAACACACGCATTGGTCCCCATCACAGAGACCAAAAAATTTACTCCACAACTAAAAAGGTCAAAGGTTCACTGCATTCACTAACTTTGAACACAAATCATGTGCTTGGCACAGCTTCTGCTTTCCCTTCCGAAGCTTCTCCTTCCATCTTATCAGTGTCTCCTGGCTTTGCAACTCCACCTGCCTTGATAGTGTCTTGTCCTTCTTGCTTTGACACTTCTTCTTGATCTATAAAGAGAGGAAAGAGGAACATAATTTATCCACAAAAATGATAAAAAGGAAGAAACAGAACACAAACATAACCACAAATCAAGGAACAAAACAATGTCTGCTAGTACATTGCTTTCTGACAAAAGCATATTTCTCCCACCTTGCATGGGTTCCACTACATGTTCCTAGATCAAAATAAGAGTGGCATGTGGCACGCATTAAGTATAAATATATAACCACCAGGCAGGTTAATTATGTCCCCCACTTCAGAGAGCTGAGGTATAATCATTAAAATGGCAGATCTGCAACAATTCATTTTAAACAGTGGCTCCAAAATTCTGTGACTACTTACTCATAAGTCGGCAGAATTCAGAATTGGACAGGTAACGCTAAACAAATTGAGATAAATTTGAAAATTTGAACCCCCTTTTTTGTAGTTTTAAAAAAGATAAAATCAACCATATTTCACATTGATAGTATTTATTAGTTCAGCTAAAACTTCAGGAAAATAATTCAGATATTCGAATGAACATCAGTGAAACATTGCCAAATAATTTTTTTCGGTAACTCAGATGAAAGCCTCCCTGAACTATATGCCAGATTCACAAAAAACCCCAGGACTTTAAAAAGTGAACAAATATATCCATGAACTATAAAATTTGGACACTTCACCCCTTCGTCAAAATTAATGCCAGTTTTTTTTTCCCCATATTTATGGCCTATTTTCATCAAATTTAATTCTTAAAAAAATTCTAAAATACTAAATTAAGCATTAAATTGGATTAACGACATTATGCGATGGTCACATGATCTATTTCCGTTATTTTCCAAATACAAATATCGGGAAGGGGTCAAGCAAAGTGTCAATTTAATAGTTCAAGAGGTTATTTGTTTGGTTCCAAACTTCAGGGAGGATTCATGAAACAAACCGACAGCACCACATATCAATATAAAAGATTTTAAATATTACCTTCATCATCACTGTCATCATCCAGGCCTTCCATATTACCCATAGCATCATCACCCATGCCCATGCCCATGCCCATGCCTTCCATATTACCAAAGTTCTGCAAAATGAAACAATCATTAGAAGTTTAGAACAATTAGCACAATTTCCAAAGATAACTCAAAAGAGAAGGCCAATAAGCTAAGATATCCCTACCGAGAAATCCATTCCTCCCAGATCCAAGTCAGCAGGACCTATTAAAATAATAATAATAATAATATGTGAAACTAAGTAATTCTTGACTAAAGGTAAATAAGGATTCATTAACTTAAACCAAAATTACATCAGGAAACAGATAATAGTTTGTTAAATAGAATACCAGCATCATCATCTTCATCCGCCCACTTGTCCCAATCTACTTTCACATAATGCGGTGTCTTCTGATCTTCACGCACTAGCTTCTTCCACCATTTCTGCTCTGCCTTCTCCACAATACAGAATATACTCCTCACACCTATATTTATTTTGCTTTCCTACAACAGTAAAAAACAAAAGTTCAAGAACATAACAACAACTAGATCAGTGAAAGATCGAAAGTTCCAAGTTATTAAGCTCAACCAGTACCATCCCCATGTACACTTGCCACTAAATGGTTGCAGTCAAAGCTCCAAGAGATTCTATGAAGTCAATCCAATTAAATTACCCTAAATTCCTAAAAATATATTTTATTTTTAATCATCACATATGTCAACGGTGATGCAAATATTTCAAAGGGAAGCAAACTGAATAATCAATGAGCAACTTTGCCTCATACCTCTACATTGACCTTATCATGAAGGTCCAACTTCAGTTCATAAAAGTGGTCTTCCGCTCCAGCACTAGCAGAGAAAGTAAAGACTCCATCTGGCTCGAGATTAACCTTCGCATTTTTTGCATCTGGCAACAGCACTGTGACAAAAATCTTGTCCACCCTCTGGGCCCACTTCACCTCAGGATGCCGACTACAAAATTTAAAATATAATATAATTAAAGCAAATAGGAGAGATCTAACTGAAGCCAAAAAAAAAAGAAAAAAAGAAGAAGAAGCAGAGATACAAATGTGGTAATGAAGCAGGATGAATGATATTTACAAGCCTTAGACAGTCATAGTAATGCCAACAACTCATCAATCCGATGATCATGGCATCTAGAGCCTAGCTAGCAATCACTGGTATAGTTAACAGCTACTAACAGATTCGTTGCAACTCTCAAAATAACCTTTTTTCTTTTTCAGCAAAGACCAGTATGTGGTTGAATCTATAACCAAAGGAGCATATTTCATACAACAAAAGCCTAAAATTTAAAAATAAAAATCAAATTAAAACCCTAATGCTCTGTTTAGTCGCAGAGAAAATATAAGAAACTAAATATAAAAAAAATTGCATCCATGACGAAAGCACCATATTGCGTGCAACAAAGATGAGATTGTTATATTCTATCATACACTGAAACGATTAAAAAATAAAAATAAATAGTTATTTTCTGTTTGGACGCTGAGAAAATGTACGAACTTCAGATTTAAAAAAATAAAATTTGAAACTCATATTTTGTTCATTATTTCGGCTCGAGAAAACAAAAACCTCTAATCAACGGAACCTGACACAACCATTTGGCTTAATTAAAGTGAGTTTTTATATTTCGAAAACCAATAAATAACATCAAACATAAGACTATTTCTCTTTACTTTTCCTCTAGTTTTCTCGACAACCAAACAGAGTAATATTGAATAGAAAATCAAAACATTAAAAACCAAAAATCTATGCTTTCCGAATAACAGATCAACACAGTTTCCAAGTGTAGAATAATCAAAATCATAGGGTCATAGATGCAGAATCGCAGAAAATCTAAGAGGAAGAAGAAGAGCTTACCTCATATTGTCTCGAGATGGAAAAAGGAAACAGGAAATGGAAAACCCTAGAAAGCAGAGGAATATCAGTGAGGCAAGGGCTACAAGTGTGAGCGTCACAGCACTAGCACCTTCTCTTTATTAATAACGAATAGTCTGGGGTATATCCGCTCAGACGAAGTTAAGTATCTTTACATGAAGACACGTGGCTTGCAACTCAATGATCGGAGAATTGAGTGTTGCAGCCAAGATGGGCCAATCTTTTTTGCTGGGCTAGGCCTTTAAGTGGGAACGGCTATTGCAACCCCCATTCTTATAACCTCACCCCTTTTTTTTTAGTTTTTAAGATTTTATAAAAAATATAAAAGGTTTTTGCAAAAACTGATCACTTGGTCCACTAGAAAACATTATTTTGAACAACTTTGTAGAAAATTTTTTTTCCAAAATCTATCGTTTAGGTAGACTTTTTGGCAAAAAATGAAATAAAAGCTATAAATGGCTAAGAAGTATATTTAAACGATAGATTTAGGAAAAACTTTATTCTATAAAGTTGTTCAAAATGATGTTTTCTAGTGGACATCATGGCCGGTTTTCATAAAAACGTTTTATATTTTGAATAAAACCTTAAAAACCTAAAAGATGGGGGGTGGGGTGATAAGAATGTAGGGTTGTAATAGCCATTCCCAAAGTTAAGTTCTGGACAGCCTTAACTGAAAGCCCAATGCTACAAATATCATCATCATACATTTTGCACAATTGGTTTTGGTACCTACGTCTCCGATATTTCAAACTCAAACCGCAACTCTTTTTTTTCTTTGACAATCGATAGAATTTACCCTTAACCCTAACCCTCCAACATCAACATATGAGTATGAGTGTTACTCCATAAGCTTGAACCCGAGATTGCTCACTCAATGCCACTAGGCTATCATGCCATTAGCAACTCAAACCTCGATTTGAGTTAGCTCAACTTCACGACGTATTTCATGTCGGTTTAGAAATTGAGGGTCGACCATAGTTGGTTTTGTAATGAGGAGGTTGATCCAAATTGCACATTTGCCTCAGGATGACTTCAACCAGGCCCAAACCATTTCATTTCACAAACCGGGTGGGTTAGAAAAGGCCCAAATTGGTAAGCCTGCACCCAACTGTTCCATCTAGGGATGGCAATTTCGTCCCGATCCATAGGGTCCCGATCCGATCCATACCCGAATGGGCGGATTTTTTTTTATTTTTTCGGGTATCGGGTCGGGTATGGGTATAAATTCTAAAAAAAATCGGGTATGGGTCGGGCATGGATCCCAAAAAGAAAAAACCCGAGACCCGACCCGACCCGATATTTTTACAATATATATATATATATATATATATATATAATGTCCTATGTTTGGAATTTATGTATGGTTTTATGAATATTTGAAACTTATCTTGGTATAGGCTCATGGAGTCCATTAGAAGGCTCATTATGTATTTTTATTCTTTTTTAATCCTTATGTTTGTGTATAATATTTATGTGATCATATTAGATATGATCTTATTTGAACAAGATCATATTAGGTGCTAAAAACATTTATAAGCTTGGTATATGATTATATGAATAACATGTAATAGGTGTAAGTAGCAAAAAAATAGAATTTGGGAGAAAAAAATCTTCACAATAGGGTGGTCGGGTATGGGCGGGTTGGGCATAGATGGCCCAAGAAGACGGTGGATCGGGGATGGAGTTTAATTCTTCATACCCATCGGGTATCGGGTCGGGTATGGGTATAAGAGATTAAAGGTCGGGTCGGGTATGGGGTAGTGCCGACCCGCATCCGACCCGACCCATTGCCATCCCTAGTTCCATCAAGTAAGATTATGAAAACCAGCTCTCATACACCCATTTGGACCTTTAAAATGGGCTATTCCCAGTTGGGAAATTTTGAGGTCCAGACCCAACCCAGTGTACAATCCTTGAGTTTTGAGAGTAAAGGTGGCTTATCATTTCCACTTGCCAGGTTTACCAAGTTATTTTGACCCAAAAAAAAAACTTAATTGATCTGACAACAAAACAAAAATAAAAATAAAAATAAAAATTTATAGTTTTATTGATAATCATATGGAAGCATCAACACACAACTGGGCCAACCTTGGCCTACTGGTGCCAGTAGTGAGCCCAGCTCTAAAGGTAACTTGGTCATATATTCATGCAGCCATGCAGGAATTATCCAACAGCCATGCTGGGCCTAAAACTGCTACCCTAATTTCCCAAGAAGATTGCTTTGTTTTGAAGTACTGTGGGTGGGCGGAATCCCTGTTTGGAAAAGGGGGGCAAATGGGTGACAAACATTAGATGGTGTCTCTTGCAATCATCTTACTTATATATGAACAAAATTATATTTTCTTTTACCTAAAAGATAAAATTCGGGTTTTGAATTTGTTGGCAAGTCAGTAGCTATCATGTGTGGCAAAGTATTTAGTCTTTTTTTCTTCCATTTTTTTTCACAAATTCCAGCTTTGGTCTAGGTCTGAATAGCCACAGAGTTAGTTTGATATTTCTTGATTTACTTATTTGTTACAGCCAAACCCCTCCCCCCCACATAGCGAAAGAGCCTATAAAAAATGCAATAAAATTGTTTAATTTTCATTTGAACTGTTCTAAAATAGGGCCATAAAATTCACCCTTCTATTGTTTGTCATCCAGTCCCAGTGGTGATCAGCCATTTTGAATCCATTTTAGTTACCAGAAATGAGTCATGTACGAGTTGGATGATTTTGAAATTTATTCGCAGCATTAACATGCTCATGTATGGACCAGTAGGACCCAAACCCGACGTACAACAAAACAAACTCGGCGACACACCATCACTTGGATAGCTGATAGCTCATTGTGTGATTCCCAACTTCCAGCATAAAACAACAAAAAAAAAATTTAGAGTTCACAAAATTGCATGCACATGTGTGTGGGCCAATCAATCCCAAACAAGCTGTGAGCCGCTCCAAGGGTTGATGGGTCAGTGTTTGACTCTTTAGTATGCGAGGACGGAAACTGAACCCAACTTGTTGGATGCACCAGTACCCACCTACTCACCTAGAAGCCGTACTCATATCCCTCCTTTTATTTTAAATATAAATATCATCTGCCTTTTGCCATGCCTTCGTCGTGTCATTAGATCTCATCATCATCATCAAATATTATCAAAACCTGACAAATAATACATCCAACTAAATACATTATATTATCAAAGGATCAACTCTATTAAATGATCTTAACTATTTGACTTGAATGGCAATGAAATTTTTGATCATGTTTTTATGGGAATTTCATTTTTATATTAAGTGATCAAAAACATTCAAATAATTTGATCTTTTTAAAGACAAGACACTAATTAGCAGGACTCATTATCCAATATGTCTTAATCTAATTTTTATGATGCTTGAATCACCCCATCCTAAAAATTAGGTATAAAAGGTGGACACGGAGCATCTCCATTCAAGAATGTCACGGGTCGAATTTTGATCGGTTTTTTAATTTTTACCAAAAAATAAGAGAGTTGAGACAGTAGCAAATCCAAAGATTTTTCTCAGTAGTTGCACTTATAATTTATATATATATATATATATTTGGCTTCTAAGAGTTAGATAGAAAGAGAAGAAAGGTATGACCATACATCGGCAGGACTAACTAAAAGTATTGAAAGGACAAAACAATTGGCATGCCATACTTTAAAATGCATAAGTGATTTTTAAAAACGTGAAACCTTATATACTATTCTTAACACCCCCATCCCGATTTATCCTATGTGGGATAAGGTCTCAACAAATTGGAAAAGAGAGAAAGTCACAGGACCATATATTGACATGATTAAATAGAAGTGATGAAATAGGACAGAAGGACTAACAAGTATGCTATAATCCAAAAATTTAAGCAACTTTTAGAGATAACCTTATTCATATACCACCCCTAACACCCCCTGTCCGATGTGAGACAAAGTTTTCGTTGCACATAAGAACTAATTTACAAATTAAACCCAACTTTATATAATTTACAAAAGTGGTGCGCATTAGTAAATTTAACTAAAATTTAATCAAAATTAACCATTTTTTCTCAATAGGGACTAAAGTAATTAAGTAAAGTTAAATAAAATTACTTATAAAAAATTATTATTATTATTATTTTATTTTTTAAATTTAAGTAGTTGCACTATGCGCACTGCCCCTGAGTTGAGAGTGGGAGTGTTAATCCAAATAGGAAAAAAAAAGGTCCTAACCTAACATGGAAGCTAAAATGGGTTACAACTGAGAACAAGAAAATGTTTAATAAGAAATTATTAAACCTGGGCCAGGAACTTTGTAGGGATTATAGTAGTTAGGGCAGAATCATTGTAACTTTATCACATACCTAGAATGTACCAAATCACCAATCAATTCAAACCACACACATTCTTGGCAAATTAAATTAAGGGTAAATTACAATAAGGACCTCCTCTAAAATTTGACTATTACAGATACATCCCTCACGTTTTTAAAATTATACTGACACCCTTTACTTTACAAAATAAACTACAAAGAGACCCCTCCTTTTAACTTCCATCCATTAATCCGTTAAATCATATTCAAATTTTTTCAAAATACCCTAACTTACCCTTAGTGGATGATAACTTCCATATTAAATACATATAACTCACCAGTCCAATAGTTCATCCAATACTTTTGAATTTTTTAATTATTATTGATAAACAACTAAAAGATAATATATATATATATATATATATATAAGAAAAATGTTTAAAAAAATTTAAATTTTCTGTCCAACTGATGTGGTAGCTGTCAAATTTGCTCTTTAGAAACAATTATTTATTTAATTAAAATTTTAATTAATTTGCAAAATAAAAAATAAAAAAATTGATTTGCTAAGTTGCCACCTCATTTGAGTAAGTAGATTTGAGTAAAAAAAAAAAAGGCTATGTAACATTACTCATATGTAGAAATAAATAAAAAGAATTATTACAATGGAGATGTATGTATAGAGGTGACAAATGAGGTAGCAACTTGGCAAATCAATTTTTATTTTAATTTTTACACATCAATTAAATAGATAATTGTTTCTAATGAACAAATCTGATGGCTACCACATCAGTTGGATAAAAATTTAAGCTTTTTGGCATTTTTCTTTTATATATATATAATCTTTTAGTTGTTTATCAATAAATAAATAAATCAATCAAATGTTACTGGATGAATGTGTTGGACTGATGAGTTATATGCATTTAACATGAAAGTTGTCATCCAATAAGAGTAATTAAGGTATTTTGAAAAAAATTGAAAGTGGTTTAACGGATTATGAACGGAAGTTAGAGGGAGGGGGTTTTAATGTAATTTCAGAAATGTGAGGGGTCTATATGTAATTATCAGATTTGAGAGGGTCTTAATGTAATTTACCCATTAATTAAACACAAGAAAAACAATTTTACATCATCAAGATGAGATAGGTGATAGGTCAATGTGTGATTCCAGCTTAAAGAACGATTAGGTGGGGACCATTTAAGATGGACCCCACTTTGGAGTCTTTCGTTTGCTTCAATCTCAACGAAAATAATACGGAGTAATAAACCGCAAGGGAAAAAGACAAACAAAAAATCTACTGCCCTGCTGCATCTTTTTGTTTCTTTGTAATCAATTGCCAAAAGCTGTTTGCCTTAGTCAAATCTTTGTTCCTCACGTGATGTCACGTGTGACGATTCTTCGTGCCTTGATTCCGGGGTACGTGGCACAAGAAGATGTTTGGTGCGAAGGCTCGGGACTCTCTGGAGAGTCAGCATGGACAAAGGTTGCTGACGTAATTACATATTTATTACCAAATGGACAGAGTTGTAGGGCAGGTAAGAAATAAATGAATGCGACGACATTGATTTACGAAATAGAGCAATAGGTGCATGCACAATCATCGAAATTGTCAATTTTTTATTTTTTATTTTGTCAAATTGGAACTGCACAATTTCTTATCATCTTTGCTAGTCAAATTCACGAGGGTTCCAAAAAATATGGTTGAGGAATAATTGGAAATTTGAAACAACGGTCCTATGTCATCTTCTTAAGATTCCTATTTTTCTTCCCAATCTTGGAATATCTTGAAATATATATATATAATTTTGTTTGAGTGTTACTAATGTTAATGAACAAATGGGCCCTCTAGCCCAATTATAATTGACCATATATGGTGTAATTCTAATCTCACCTTTGACAATGATACAGTGGATCACACCCACCTTGGAAATGTGCCTCGTTGTTACCAACGTGATGGGATAAAAAAAATTCTCCTTGATGAGGTATAAACCCCTTCTATTCACATTTTGTGACTTTAATGAATAAATGAATGAATACGTCATGCATAGTATTTTTGTATTTTTTTTAATGTTAGAAAGTGTCTTTTTACCCAATAATAAAAGAGAATTTACATTGAAATTGGTATAGTAAATGATGCTAGATTTCGAGCACCCCTTGCAAAATTTTTATTAAAAAAAATGGAAAAAGGAATAAGTAAGAAGTCTAGGATTTTTTTTATTATTTTCTTTGTTTTGGGGATAAGAGGGGTTTAGGAAAATTGGTTGAAACTTTGAGGGCCAAATAGGGATTGATATAGACTTAGCACGACGACTTTATAAGGGTAAATGTGTCATTTCATTGGTCCTCTTTTCGTCTTTTTTATTTTTTCTTATCAAACATAGGGTTAAAGATCACGTTGGATCAGCTTTATCCCTTTTTTGGTATTAGATTAGAAAGCGGTCACTAAAATGTAATTTTTATCTTTTTCTCTTAGTGCTCACAGATTCAGCATGTGATTTGAAAAAAAAAAAATATATATATATATATATATATATATATATAAATTGACACGTGACATCAACAGGTTTCATTTCCTCTGTTATATATATATTAAATAGATTATATAGATTGGATTATATTATATGCTTTTGCAATGATTGGTTGGTTTTACCATGGACAACATACTCGCGCACACTAGATCTGTTTGAATACTTGTCAAATAAATCCCCAAATTTTCCCCATTACCATTCTTTTGCAAATAAATATATATTTAAAATAAAAATAAAATGATTTTTTTATTATAAAAGTTGGGGTAATTTAAAACTGGAATTTGTTTGATTTCACAAGGTAATTAAATAAATTAGCCCGTAGCTAGACCAAAACAATAAAAATTAAAAGTTAAAAAATTGATATCACGCGCCTGCTACAATTTACAGAAGCTGGAAAACCACGTGCCATTTCACAGGGCAATTGAAAAAAAAAAAATAAAAAAACCTTATCCAGTGACTCCAAGTTAATGGCCACAGTGGGTGGTCGCAGCCTCTCGGGGGAATTTTTGTTTTATTTTTTTTTACGTTTTTGTCACTTGTATTTACTCTTTACCAGAAAAAATTTTAAAAATGATGTCACGTGCTACAATTTACAGAAGCTGGAAAACCACGTGCCATAGCCGTGGAATTTGTTCTAGCTAGCTAGGGCATCTATTTCAAGAAGTTCGACATTGGCTCCTAAAAGGAGGGTGAACAACAAAAATAATTCATGAAAGTGCCATGCTCTCCGGACTCGCATCTTGGGCCCTGAGGTCTAAATCCTCCTCCTCTCACCGTTGTATTTTTATTTACGAGTTTTTTTTTTTTTTTTCACTGATTTGACATTGTTGTTTTGGATCTTTGTTTTTGCATAAGTACAGATATTTCAAATGGGGAAATGACAGCCCCCACACGGGTAAACTTTCTTCCCAGTCAGATTATTCGAACAGGTTGGTCCATTCATGCCCTTGTACGTGATGCAATATGTGTACTCTCAATGGCAGGAGCCAGTGACCTTTGGGGCACATGCCTCCGCTGGCCTTCAAACAATTATTTTAATCATGATTATTTTCTAAAAACCTAAACAACTGGTTAGAGTTGGCCGTTTGAATTCAAACTACCAATAATTGTCGAATGGCTGTACCTGCAGCAGGGAAGGGAAGTTGGCTCCTGGGAATTTTTTTGTTAAACACAGTCAAGGGTTGTTGCAATCACATTTGAAAGGGCTTTCAATTTTTTAATCAAAAATAAGATTTGTTTCTTTCAGATTTGAAGAGGGAAAGTAATAGCAAAAAAAAAAAAAAATTGTTACCTCTTGTTACTTTTGTTGGAATTGGTTAAAAGATAGAAAGATAACAAATCTAACTTTGCTATTTCTATTAGAGATACTCTTAATAAGACAATCGTTTCAATAGGTAAATTTTTATAATTGCTTTGGAGACATTTTCATTAACGACCTTCCATCTTTAGTTCTTTTGGTTGAGATCGAAGATGGAAATGTTTATGCCTTAACTTCAACTTTCTTAATATAAATATTTGCTTATTTTTAAAATTAAAAAATAAAAAATAAAAAATTTCTTTCTCACTTACATTTTTCATACATTTACGCAAAAAAAAAAAACATTTTTAATTTTAGAAAAACAACGTGAATTGAAAAGACAGTGCTTTAATAATTAAGTTCATCAATCAATAATCCTTAAATTGATGGCATTCTTTCCCCTTGATTTTGTATCCATCATCAAAAAAACAAAAAAGAGAGAGATGTTTTTAATTTGAGAATGTCACAAGGAAAAAATAAGAGGGAAAGCATCTTATCACGAAGGCATGAAGCATCTGCTCTTTTCCCTTGGCTACCATAAGACACCAATTGCTATATTTGTTTCCTTGCCCCTAACGGTGCAATGACCAGACATTTTTTTAACGAGGAAATTGCGAACATATGCAAATGATAATGGCAAGCACAGGAAGACGAGTTAGGTCATCTACGGGCCACTTGTTGCATCATTCCTCCAAATTATACGGTAGGCTTGAAAGAGATGGTTTGGTCTAGGGTGGTTAATGGTTTGGGTTAAAACCTGAGAACCAAATCAAATCAAATCGAACCGGGTGATTTGGTTTGATTTTTTTGTCATTAGATTTGGTTATGGTTTTAATTTAGAAAACCGAACTCAATTGATTTGGTTTTGGTTTTCAGTTTTAAAAAACCAAATCAAACCGAAAAACCAAAAAAACCGAAAAATATATTATATATATATATATATAAACTTAAAGTTTGTAAAGTTCCCAATTCTAATAAGGGTAAAATAGGTAATGGGATTGTTTTTGTTGATTTTAAGTTTCTTATTGTTTTCTCTTTTTAGAATTAGCATGGATTAAACTAGCTATTAATGTTATGTGTATTAATGTTGTGTGTGATATTGACATATTGATATATGTTAATATGTTTCTATTTTGATACAATATTTGTTTTTTCTAGTTGTTAATGTAATGCTTTTATTAAAAATGTTTTTATTTGGAGTTTGGACATGTCATTTTTTTCATTTTCAATTATTTGTTGTTACTTGATAGGTTAAAACCGAAACTTGAACCGAACCAAACCGAAATATAATGATTTGGTTTGGTTTGGTTTTTTTATCAGTATGGTTTGGTTTTGATTTGGGAAGAACAAAACCGAAATATAATGGTTTGGTTTGAAATCTCTCCTAAAACCAAACCAAACCGAACCATTAACATCCCTGGTTTGGTCTATTTTGACTGTAACATAGCCATTCTAGAAGTGGGTGCCACCCACATAATTATTGTGGCATTTTGTCCACTTGGCCCACTTGGCAAAAATAGGGCTAGATCATAATTTTTCCCCTTCAAAATCCAAATCTACGATACGCTTAAAGGGTGTCATATAATCAAAATCTGGCTCGTGGGTTGAGCCTAACATGATCATTAGGCTTAAATTGTAGGGGGAATTATAGATTGTTCAACCTATAAGAAAATAATTATAGTTAGTAGTCATTTATTAAAAAGTGGATACTAATTTGTATCGAACTTTAGTTATTTTTCTGTAACTCAGGCCAACTTAAAATGCCCATAAATTATAAAATGTTATAGGTGATAAATTGAGGTACTTGTTGCTTATTTAGGTATTTATTTATATAATTTTTTTTATATTATAAATAATGCCATTATAACTTCGGTCAGGTCTCCTTTTTAAAAGAGATTGACCATTTGCGCTTATTAATTGGGTTGCAAAGAGAAAAATTACTTATCTCGTTGACCAGAAGAGTTGCACAGTGCATAAGAAGAAAAACTAGCCCACGTGTCTTGGAACACAAGCATATTTCCTTGTGAAAACGATTTATCATTTGTCGATTCATGTTTATTCTGTAATAGAAATCTGCTTACCTAACTAAAATGGCAATATACTTGGTAGTCACACTAAATAATTATAAATTTAAATAACAAAATAATTATTCCACACATCAACTATCATACCAATTAAGTAGAAATGGCAATGGGTTGGGTCAGGGGTGGGTTAGAACTATCCTATGCCTGACCCAATTTCATCTTGGAAAACCCATAGCTGATCCACCCTTGCCTAGACCCGCCTTGTCCTAGCAAAATTTTTCCCAAAATTCATTTTTTTGCTACTTACCTCCTATTACATGTTCATATATATACTAAACCTATGCATGTTTTTAGCACCCAATATGATATTTTTAAAATAAAATCATACCTAATATTAGACACAAACATAGAAAATTAAGAAACAGTAAAAATAGATTATGAGTTTTCTAATAGAATCCATGAACCTATACCAAGATAGTTATATATATATATATATATATATATATAGATGTAAAATTTTAAAAGCATGTTCGGATTCGGATCGGGTCTTTAGGTCAAATGCATATGAAATCCATGCTCACCTATATAGGTGTGGGTTGAATTGAAACCTTATAGATCAGTTTGAAATTGTCAATCTCTACAATAAAGAAGTAGCTAGATTTCAGAATAAGATTATTCCTCAACATTTTCGATCCCCAGCACAATTAACACGATTACCACCATGCAGCTCATTTAGCATTTGAGTGTGCCCCAAGTGAGCTAAAGGCCGTCATTGACTCTGACTCAGGACAATAATACACCATGACAAATTGGCATATTGCCTTTTGAGTTTTGGAATTTAAGGATATTCATCAAACGTAGGCGCCACGCTATTCTATTTCTTTGTTTTTATTATTCCCTTTAATGAAGATGACGCACAAGCAAATAAAATTTTACAGATCTTTAAAGAGTTCAATGTATGTTGAAAAATTCATGTTGTTGAAATTTCAACTTACATAGAAATGAGAAGAAAAAGGCATGAAATAACTGTTCTCTGCTCAAATATGTCTTCAATAATAACAAGGTTAGGTGAGAATCGACTCCTCTCCAATTCAATTAATCAAATCCTCTAATTCTTCAATGAGTAGTGATATGTCTTGACTACCACGAGTGGTAAAATTGAGAGTTAAGATTGTGATACGCTCATCCCTTCCCCTTTTCCAGTTCAGAGATAATAAAAAGGTATTAGGACAATTTCAATTTTAGCTTGAATCTCAAAAGTTTCTATTGGAAAACTCGCATGACAGATTATTCGCTCAGTGATAAAGCGTGCTCTTGATAATTGTATAACGTAACAAATATATTCGAACCCACCAAGAAAATTGAAAGGGTCACTTTCAATTGCTTAAATCATCACCTCTCTCGTTATGAACGTATGGATAATCTCAATTGTTAAATTTTGAAAACACATTAACATGATGCATATAATTTCTTTTTCTTATTTTTAATATTAGGAGGTTTTAGATGTTTTGTACCTGACTAACCTTCTTAGGCACACGCAGTTCTCTCGTCTTATATACAAGACAATTACACTGATAAAAATCATAAAAATGATATTCAGGAGGAGCGATGAGAGTTAAACCCAAAACCTCTTTATTGATAAGAGCTCTTAATATAATTTATAAAAGAATAAAAGAGATAATGCATAAAATCCATACCACCCAAAGGAATCAAAGAGATGTACCAGGGATGAGGGAGGATCTTAATTTGTAAATTAAAAAACATTTTTAAGAAAATGGGGTTTGTGAAAATTTTAAATTTAACTCTATTTGAGTGCACGAATGAGAGCGTATGTTCTTCAAACATTTGAGAACCACGTGGCATTTTCCTTTCCCAATGCACCATTCAATGCACGACCATCGTTTTCTTCTTTTTCATTGGCTAAACGAAACAAAATCATTCATGTGGAAAGGACAAGTACACACGCCGTCCCGTTCTCTTCAAACTTTATTGCGTATCTAAATTTGCTACTCCCACGCGCTGTAAAACACGCTCAATAACACACGTGCCCCACGCTCTCCGTATCCGTCTTCCATTCATCCACCGTGGCACAGCAACTTTGCTGGAGAGTGCTTTCCACGCGCTTCAGCGCCACGTAAACTAGGCAGTCTCCTTTATGAGCAAGCCGTCAACACTGTCAACTACAATAAATATATGACGAATATATTATAGGATATGAGAAAAATCAGCCTTCTACGTATGGCGATTACTCTTTCTCCACGTATTTTCTCTGCCCAAAATGTCCTTACCATATAAAGACAAAAATATACGTAATCTACATTGTAATTTTGGAACCACTCAACCTCAATCCCATATATTCATCGTCTCCTCTCCCTCTTATTTATATGAATCCACCAACAAAGTGTTGGTGGTGGTCATAATAAGGAGGTTCAGAAACCATCACTCTTCTTGAGCTGATGCCAGATTTTCATGTCTGTGGCTTTCTTCACACGAGTATAAGGTGAGTTTGCCGCTTCTTCACTTAATGATGAGTTATGGACTTATGGGTCCTCTCCGCATCTCTGGTTTTGCATGCTTTGGTCTTATAAAACGTTTTTGTGTAATTTTAAAAAACATTTTAGTGTAGCAAGAGTTCCATGTTTGTAGCCCTGTTTTTTTTCTCGGCATTTTCTTTTTTATAGTAAATTTCAATCAATTTTCAGGAGTATTTGCTACAAGCTTACCATATTTACTTCTTGTATTTATGACAAGTTTAATCTATATTCAAAACTTTTTATACGCAGATGATTCACTAACATCTGTAGACGGCCAGGATCCTTTTTTTATTTAGGATGAAAAGAAGGCCACAATCTTTGCTTTGATTTGTTTTTCTATTTTATTACAACCCAAATGATACCTCATATTTGCCTTTTTATTATATATTGGTGTCTTTGACGAGAGCAGTTTGAATTTTTAATACCCGTTAGGTTTTAATAATTGTCAAAGGCCAACTTTACAAAGTGGCTCATCAGACCTTTTCGTGAATTAAACTTTTCTTTTTGGCTCTCTGCCTTTCTGGGTTCACGGTGATTCACGGCTTTTTATTGAAGATTGTGTAGGCTCAGAAAGTCGAGTCCCGGTTTTATCCAATAATGCAAAGGGTCATTGATTTCACCCTTTCTCCGCGCTTTTCTCGCTTCATGATTTTATTATTATTTTCCAATTTCAATTTCATTAATTATTTTGCAACCATGTTTTCTTGAGTGTATCCCTTCTATGGTCAATTGGCTCAATTATGAAGGTTTTTTCGTTCTTAGAAGAATAGATTGCAAGTCTGTCAATTTACATTGAACTTTTCTCATTTCAGGAGTTAGAAATTGAAGATTGAAGAGAGGGAGGCATAAAGGAGAGTGTTTGGTTTGATAAGAAGTTTCTAAACATGTCTTCTGCTACTTGGATCACATCCCTCACCTGTTCAAGCTCTGTGATTCAATCTTCACAAGACACATCTGTTTCAGTCATATTTCAATGGCTGAGATTCATTTTCCTCTCTCCATGTCCTCAAAGAGCTCTTTTATCTTCTGTTGATGTACTCTTCTTACTCCTCCTCTTTGTTTTTGCACTACAAAAGCTTTGTTCTAAATTCATTTCCAATGGCCACCACAGCTCTGGCATCAATAAGCCCCTCACTGGAAACAACACTGCTATTCTCCGAACCACTCTGTGGTTTAAGCTCTCTCTGATTGTAACAGTTCTGCTCGCATTTTCTTACACCATAATATGCATTCTGTCATTCGGTAGTACCCAGTTGCCATGGAAGCTAGTTGATGCACTATTTTGGTTAATTCAAGCAATAACTCATGTGATAATCGCGATCTTAATCGTCCACGAGAAGAGATTTCGAGCTGTCACTCATCCATTGTCGCTTCGAATTTATTGGATCGTGAATTTCACCATCATTTCATTGTTTGCAGCTTCTGGGATCATTCGTCTAGTCTCCGTGGAAGAAACCCAGGATCCCAATTTGAGATTGGATGACGTATTTTCCTTGATTTCTTTTCTACCATCTATTTTTCTTCTTTTTGTCGCCATTAGGGGATCAACTGGGATTACAGTAGTAAGAGAATCTGAATTGGTAATGGATGAAGAAGAAGCCAAATTACATGAACCTCTTTTGAGCAAATCTAGTGTGAGTGGCTTTGCTTCAGCTTCTTTAATGTCGAAGGCTTTATGGCTTTGGATGAATCCCCTGCTGAGTAAAGGCTACAAAGCCCCTCTCAAGATTGATGAAATCCCATCCCTTTCGCCAGAGCATAGAGCAGAGAGACTGTCAGAGCTCTTTCAATTGAACTGGCCTAAGCCACATGAAAAATCAAAACACCCTGTTCGAACCACATTGTCCCGGTGCTTCTGGAAGGAAATCGCATTCACGGCCTTCCTCGCAATCGTGCGGCTTTGTGTCATGTTTGTAGGGCCTGTTCTCATCCAAGGATTCGTCGATTTCACTTCAGGAAAAAGAAGCTCCCCTTTTGAAGGATACTACCTTGTATTGATCCTTCTCACTGCAAAAACTGTGGAGGTTTTAACCGCCCACCATTTCAACTTCAACTCTCAGAAAACTGGAATGCTCATTCGTTCTACCCTTATCACTTCTTTATACAAGAAGGGCCTGAGGCTATCGTGCTCCGCTCGACAGGCTCATGGGGTTGGGCAGATTGTGAATTACATGGCTGTTGATGCTCAGCAGCTCTCTGATATGATGCTACAGCTACATGCTATATGGTTGATGCCATTGCAAGTTAGTGTCGCCTTAGTACTCCTTTATCAGTACATAGGTGCCTCTGTTATCACAGCAGTACTTGGAGTTCTTGCTGTTCTAGTGTTTGTTGTGATGGGCGCACGAAGGAACAACCGGTTCCAACGCAACGTGATGAAGGATCGCGATTTGAGAATGAAGGCAACAAACGAGATGCTTAATTACATGCGTATAATCAAGTTCCAAGCATGGGAAGAACACTTCAGCAAGAGAATTCAATCTTTCCGTGAATCAGAATTCGGATGGCTTACCAAGTTTTTGTACTCAGTCTCTGGAAATATAGTTGTGATGTGGAGCACACCATTAATGATATCAACTCTCACATTTGGTACTGCAATCCTGTTGGGAATCCAGCTTGATGCAGCGACAGTGTTCACAACAACAACAGTGTTTAAAATCTTGCAAGAGCCCATTAGGACTTTTCCACAATCTATGATCTCAATTTCACAGGCGATGATTTCGCTTGGGAGGTTGGATTATTACATGACAAGTAGGGAATTGGTGGATGAATCAGTGGAGAGAGAGGAGGGTTATGGTGGTAGAATTGCAGTGGAGGTGAAGGATGGGGTCTTTGGCTGGGATGATGAAAATGGGGAGGAGGTTTTGAAAAATTTGAGTTTGGAGATCAAGAAAGGGGAACTTGCAGCTATCGTTGGGACAGTTGGATCTGGGAAGTCTTCTCTCTTGGCCTCAGTTCTTGGTGAGATGCACAAAATATCGGGAAAGGTATGAATTTTGGTAGTTGTTTTGCATAAATGTTTTCATCATCATATTCATTAGCAAAGGTTGTTTCTTGATAGGGGTTTAATTATAAATTCATCTTGATCGCTTAAAATGGTAGGTGGTAGAATCCAACCGTGCGCTTTACTTATTTTTTTCTTTTTAAAATTTAAAATCGATGGTTGTGATTTTCTCAGAGTTAGCTTTTAGCATACAGATTTAAAGGCAGTGCTATACCACAAAGGAGCTCAGCCCTCAAGTACTTGCTCCATGTGTGTGCTTCATATTTTAGTCATTAAGATTATTGTCTTTTTTGTTCTCATTACAAGTTAGGCCTTCTTTGGCTGTTAGCTAAACAAGTTTTGAAAGACAAAACATAATTTACCACTAAATCTTATGACTAAAGACAGACTGTACTTATTTAAATTATCTTATTCTGTTGATGTCCATTTGTTTTTTCTCTACCAGTCAATTTGGAGGGTCAGTGTATGTCACCGCTAGAAACTATACATAAGATTTGGTTTTTGCTCTATGTTTTTTTTCCATCGATGATTGGTACATGTTGAATATTACACTCATATCAACAATGCTTTAACACAACTGTATATTTTTATGTCACCATTTTTTTTTTTCCCACTATCATGTGATTGAGGACACCTATTGTGCCATGAACTGCAAACAGGGTTTGCTTACTTAATGTTAAGGATTTAGACAATTTCAGGACCTTTTATAGATATATAAGACCAAAATTCCCTATCTAAACAGTATAATCATTTAATAGAGTACCCAAAAACTCAAAAATTGATTGGATAATTTGATCATTCAATGGTCACTCATGCCTTTTCTCTAACAGGTCAGGGTTTGTGGTACCACTGCCTACGTTGCGCAAACATCATGGATTCAAAACGGGACAATTCAAGAGAACATCCTGTTTGGATTGCCAATGAACAGACATAGATACAGAGAAGTCATTAGGGTCTGCTGCTTGGAGAAAGATCTAGAAATGATGGAGGATGGAGATCAGACTGAGATTGGAGAGCGTGGCATCAACCTTAGTGGTGGCCAGAAGCAGCGGATACAGCTTGCCAGAGCTGTTTATCAGGATTGTGATATCTATCTTCTTGATGATGTATTTAGTGCCGTCGATGCTCACACTGGTTCAGAAATATTCAAGGTGACAGCATTCTTTATTAATTTAGAAATTACTTTTAGCTTTTCTGCCTTTGATGCTCACATGGTGTTATCAAGTGATGCATCTTTTTTCTCTTGGTAAGAAAAGTAACTAATCTTATGTACGTAGTTACCAAAATGAAGCTCAAATTTTTCTTCATACCATTTTGCAGGAATGTGTGAGGGGAGCTCTCAAACATAAGACCATTTTACTTGTAACCCACCAAGTTGACTTCTTGCTTAATGTTGATCTTATCTTGGTAAGTATGAATTCATTATTTCAAACTCCATGTTTATTGCCTGAATTTATTGAAAAAAGAAAAAAGATAAGAAGGAAGAAGATAAATTTTCTCAAAATACGAATTTGCTTCTCAAAACCAGGTCATGCGAGATGGGATGATCGTCCAATCAGGAAAGTACAATGATCTACTAGAATCTGGCATGGATTTCAAAGCACTGGTAACTGCCCATGAAACCTCCATGGAACTTGTAGAAATGGGAACCACTATGCCCGGTGAAAATTCCATAAAATCACCAAAATCTCCCCAACGCACTCATAACCATGTGGAAGCCAATGGTGAAAACAAGTCTCTAGTCCGATCCAAGTCCAATAAGGAGACTTCCAAGCTAATCAAAGACGAGGAGAGAGAAACTGGCAAGGTCAGCATGCATGTGTACAAAATGTATGTCACTGAGGCTTTTGGGTGGTGGGGTGTAGCGGTAGTGTTACTATTGTCTCTGTTTTGGCAAGCGTGTATTATGGCGGGTGATTATTGGCTAGCATATGAAACTGCAGAAGAGCGTGCTTCGTCATTCGACCCTTCTTTGTTCATTCGTATCTATGCAATTATCGCGGCTGCTTCCTTCTTTGTGATACTGATAAGAGCCTTTTCTGTTACCATCGTGGGGCTTAAGACCGCCCAAAGTTTCTTTGGGCAAATTCTTCACAGCATCCTGCATGCCCCTATGTCATTCTTTGATACCACACCTTCAGGAAGAATTCTTAGTCGGGTAAGTATCCTAGGGCCAAACTAGGATTCTTCTATCTGCCTGTTAATTTTCATTTTACTATATGGTATACTCTATTCCCTATTTTGATATAAAGTGCAATACTATTGATGTAAATCGAAAATTTATTGTTGTGTTAGTTGGCTGAATATGCTTAGACTGATGAAATATGTGATTCTCCATTTTAGGCATCATCTGATCAGACCAACGTTGATATATTCCTCCCCTTTTTCATGGGCTTTACTGTTGCCATGTACATCACACTGCTCGGGATCATCATCGTCACATGTCAAAATGCTTGGCCAACAGTATTTCTATTAATTCCACTAGGCTGGCTGAATTTCTGGTACCGGGTAGGAGCAATCTTCTTACTTCACTGCTAGTGATACTGGAATATATATTGTGTAGAAAACCTTAGAAGTTTTTTTTTAAGACAATTTTTTATTCACAATTCCAGTATGTTTTGGGTTGCAGGGGTACTATCTCGCATCATCTCGCGAATTAACTCGCCTTGACTCAATCACAAAAGCACCCGTTATTCATCACTTCTCAGAAAGCATCTCTGGGGTCATGACGATTCGCTGTTTCAGGAAGCAGGGAAGGTTTTGTCAGGAAAATGTTGACCGTGTGAACGCGAATGTGCGTATGGATTTCCACAATAATGGATCCAATGAGTGGTTGGGTTTCCGTTTGGAATTTATTGGGAGTGTAATCCTCTGTATTTCCTCTTTGTTCATGATTTTGCTACCCAGCAGCATCATAAAGCCAGGTACCAATTTACTAGCTCAAAAAAATTTCTCTCAAATGCTGCCCAACTCATTTAAATCACTTTTTATTTCTGATTTAAATGAATTCTTCCCATGGTTGAATGAAATAGTCTGCCTTACCATCGAAGTTTTTACATTTTTTATTGCCATAACTGATTTATATTACATTGTGTAGAGAATGTTGGTTTATCTCTCTCCTATGGGCTGTCCCTCAATGGTGTGCTGTTCTGGGCCATATATATGAGTTGCTTTGTGGAAAATAGAATGGTTTCTGTTGAGAGGATAAAGCAGTTTACAATCATACCGTCAGAGGCAGCATGGCAGATCAAGGATCGCCTTCCTCCTTCAATTTGGCCCACCCATGGCAATGTTGAACTCAAGGACTTGCAGGTAACTGGCCTCAAGCCAATTCTGCTTATATCTTACTTCAGCATTTATTCCTCAAGGATCATACATATCAACTTCGGGTGCTGTTTGGATAATTTTTATCAAAGAGGTCATTAAATTTTTTGCTGAAACAGGTTAGATATCGTCCAAACACTCCTCTGGTTCTCAAAGGCCTTACTCTCAGCATTCGAGGGGGAGAAAAAATTGGCATTGTTGGTCGAACGGGGAGTGGGAAGTCGACTTTAATTCAAGTTCTCTTTAGGCTCGTTGAGCCTACAGGAGGAAGAATAATCATAGATGGCATTGACATTTGCATGCTAGGGCTTCATGATCTTAGGTCTCGTTTTGGGATCATTCCTCAAGAACCTGTTCTATTCGAAGGAACTGTGAGAAGCAACATTGATCCTATTGGACTGTATTCTGATGAAGAGATTTGGAAGAGCCTTGAACGCTGCCAACTTAAAGATGTGGTGGCTGGAAAACCCGAAAAACTTGATTCTCCAGGTATTTTATTCTTGTCAAATATCCTTAATGTATTCCTAGTATATGCCTTGAAACCCAGTTCCCTCGACATTTGTTTTAGAACTGAAACTTACCACAATGTTTCGATTTAGTGGTTGATAATGGGGACAATTGGAGCGTGGGGCAGAGGCAGCTTCTCTGTTTGGGACGGGTCATGCTAAAGCATAGCCGGCTTTTGTTTATGGATGAGGCAACTGCTTCTGTTGATTCACAAACTGATGCTGTAATTCAAAAGATCATCCGAGAGGACTTTGCATCCTGCACAATTATCAGCATTGCTCACAGAATACCCACAGTCATGGACTGCGATAGAGTTTTAGTTATTGATGCAGGTATGATCGAGCAATCTTCTTACTTCACTGCTAGTGTTTTAATGGATCCATGAAATGGTTCTAGAAAATTCAAATGTTTGCTGCACAAGAAGCATTATACTATATTGAGAACATATTTTATAGACTTTCAATAGCAAGAAAATGGGGCTTCCTTTTGCCTCTAATCCAAATGTCGGGCACTGCATTCTAGGAGCTAAATTAGCTATGCACAATTCATTCATCACTCAGCATACCTATATTAGAATAACACCTCATCCAACAGCATTCTGAACTCCATTTTCTGCTGAAATGAATGAATCTTTTGTACCCTTCCATTTTACTCGAGCTTTGCATAAGCTATGTATCACTGCATAGGATGTTTGATCAGACACCCGGTTTTTGCACACCATAAAAAATTCTGAGCTGAAAGCCTTTCTTTAATCTCCTTTTTTTTTTTTTTTTTTTTTTTTTTTTTTTTTTTTTTAACAGGACGGGCAAAGGAATTTGACACACCATCTCGCTTGCTTGAGAGGCAGTCGCTCTTTGGGGCATTGGTTCAGGAGTATGCCAACCGCTCTTCCGGACTCTGAGTTACAGATTCTGATTTTTCTGACGGTCAATTGATTCCTGTGATGTAATGCTCTACTAATCTGGGAAAATCTTTTGCGGAGTCACTTCTTCAATTGCTGATGGAAGAACATCATTTATTGGCTGGGTGATAAAAAAAATACCCTTCACCCACCTGATGCCTTAAATTCCTGTATCAACAAACCATTATTTAGACTAGCATGATATTACATGTTTGTATTCGCCAGTTGGAAGTGTAGGAAACATCGTCAACATTATTTACTATAAATAAATATTGATGTAATTCTAGCTTCTTCCATGCATCATATTCCTAGAAGGTCTTTTCTCTGAAATAAGCCAAGCTATATTGCTCTGCTCTTCATATGAACATGACTGCCAGGAAAGTTTATAAGAAACAGAAAAATGAAGAGAAAAGAAGAAGATTATGGATCCTATACTCACAACTAATACTGTTGGTTGATGGAAAATACAGGGAAAAGAAGAAGATTATGGATCCTATACTCACAAAATTGAAAAGACACTACTACTACTACCATCTCCTTGTGCCAAAATTAAGATGGATATACCAAACGTGGGATGTATAGCACTACACTATTAGGACTCAAGTCATGATGCCAAACATAAAACAACTTCTTTTTTGCTTAGTTGCAGAAATTGGTTCCACCAATATTGGTCCTTCCGGATGGCTGGGGAGGTTTAACTGTCCCCCATCCCTAAAAGATGATAGGCTAAAACCTATCATCTTAAAGGTTTGAAAACTTTGAACCTGAGACCTTCCCTTTAGAGATGGAGGGGAGATGCCACTAGGCCACAAGAATTAGTACCAATTTGGTCTCTATTCAAAATAAGTGTACATGTCTCATGGCTGTCTGTCTCGTTGGGTTAACTATGAGTGATGCTAGATAAATTCATTGACTGGTATGGTATGATTTTTTAAAAGTTAATAGCAGTTCATTTTTTTTTTAAATTTTTAATTGTAATCTAACTATTAATAAACAAAATAGGTGGATAAAACGGACAGCTTTAACATTTTTCTATTTTTATTTGTCTTTGGGGCTGTGAGTATAGGGATCTTTTTATTTTTTATTGTTGTACCAAAAAACAAATTCAGATAAAATTATATTTTCATTCAGAAAAACTTTTCTACCACAGACTGCACAGGGGTGGGTTTGGGTTTCGAACCCTAGGCATTTTTACGTCTCAGTGGGCACCCCAATGCCACTTTGGGCTACAAGGCCCGTGGTAGCCTGGTGTGTCCATTTGCCCTAATGCAACTGCAAAATAAAACTCAGCGTTTTGATTGGGCTGTCTCTCCCAGAATGACACACAGTCAACTTACCGATTCCTCCCTTAAACCCTTCCAAGAACCCTAGCCTCCGCCTCTCTCTTCTTCTTCCCTAATTTGCAAACGAGAGAAATATTTTCAGTGACAGAGAGAGATAGAGAGAGAGAAGAGATGGGAGGATCAAGAAGAAGACTCAAGAGATCGAGGCCGAAAGTCAGAGTAGGGCTACCAAAGAAGAACCCAGGCGTATTCAAACCAGCATTCTGTCTCCCACCAAAGCTCCGTTCCTTCGTCGAATCATCTGGCGTCAAATGGGACGACAAGGGCACCGTCATCAGCAACTACAAGTCGTTCGGCGTCGTTTCGAACCCTAATTTGCTAAGCGTCCGATCTCGTACCTCTCACATCGTCGAAACCAAGTCTCTCCAAGTTCCCCTTCCTCCTCCTTCGTCCGATGTGGCGGATGCGGGTGTCTCGGAGTTCGACCCCATTGACTCCGGTAGCGATCTCGAAGAGGATGGTTAGTGGTCTATGCTTGCTTTTCTCTCTGTTATCTGTTTTGGGTTTGAATTTGATTTGGGGATTGGTTTTGGGGGAAATTTTAAGGTTAGGGTTTTGTGGATAATGTGTTGAAGTTGAATATGTGTGTATTGTTTTGAATCGCTGTTTGCCGCGTTCGTTTCTATGGAAAGTATTTCCCGAGAAAAGATAATTTTATAGTGTGGATAGATGTTGTGCCCTTCGAAGAAAAATTATTGATTTTCTCCAATTTTTCTAATATTCTTTTCGGGAACTATTTTGGTCGAGACAAAGAAATGGAGCTAATGGTTTGAAACTTTCTGTTTTAGCTTTGAATTAGTTTTGGGATTGTTGTTTTGGAGGCTTTAGGTTTTGAGTATTTATGGGTTTTGATTTTTTATAAAATCTGTTGAATTTGGATATTTGGATGTTGTTTCGAAGGAAAATTCATATGTGGAGTTTGCGAAGTTTGACGATGAAGCATGATTTGTGTTTCACCAAAATTTCCGGATTTCTTTCCAAAATTGTTTTTTTGGTTTGCACAACAAACAATCACATTCTGTTTTTGACATCTTTCATCTCTGTCTGTTGGTTTCTGTTATTTAGCTCTGAATTTGCTTTGATATTGGATTTCAATGATATTTGTTGGTTTTGGATATTTGTGAATCATGATCCTTGTGTGTGGTTTGGTGTGAAAATATTTGGTTTGTGGACAAAATTGATATGAATTGGGTGCTTGTATTGGGAAACATTATTTGATGATTTGATGTTTGTGGCAATTCCTGCAATGCCTTTGGTTACTCACCTTGGCATTTAGACTTGACGTTGGCGAGGGAGGGGTGGTGTACTGGTGGGTGGGTGCTTGTCCTGAGGACAGCCCAAATGGGCCTTGATTTGAAGACTCAAACCCAAGACCTCCACCCAGTGGTTTTTTTTGGTTTTATCTCATTCAAGTCAACATCCTCATCAGCTATTACTTCATCAAAAAAAAAAAAAAACATCCTCATCAGCTATTCTATTATGATTTCCCAACACAGCTCTATTAGGTAAATAGCAAGTCTATTTGCTGGTTCATACAGTTTTCTTTTTAGTTTAATCGGAATGTATTGGTTACATGGCGTATTATTGGAAGGTAGGAACATTTTGGTTTTGGCCACCCAAATCTGATCTTGTGGGCTACGTACTCCACACTTTCTCCATTCTTAAGAAGACAACCCCTCCCCCCCCCAGACACACAAAAAAAAAAAAAAAAAAGTGTTGAAGCTAATTGTTATTTGAAACTGAAATTGCTATGATTTTTCTGGGTGGCCTTGTAAAATGTTGTGATAACGTGATATTTCTTTGGCTGTATAGATTTGAAATCAGCACTCGGAAAGAAGCGAAGAGACGGGAAAACTGCACCTTTGCAACCACTGACCACTATGCAACGTCTTCATATCAGTCGGCTGATTGAGAAATATGGAGATGACCATCAGGTAAAATAGAAGTTCTAATTTTGCAAAATGTAATGAAAAAGAAGTTCTAATTTTGATAGCTCTTGAACTTTTTAAAGGTTTTTGTTTTTATTTCTCATGAAGTTATTGCTTTGCAGAGGATGTTCATGGATACAAAACTGAATGCAATGCAGCATTCGGTTGCAACTCTGGAGAAACTCTGCAAAAGATATCATGCTTGTAAAGATAAAAATCCCTTAATCATGCCCAGTTAAGCATGGTTCAGTTTTGTGTGGGGATACCAGAGAAGACTTCATAACGGTGATCTTATCTATCGTCCTTGAATTTTGTTGTTGAATGGCTTTCAGATAATGAATGATGTATTTTCTCTTGCTTCATTGAACTTGTATACTGTTTAGTGGCAATCAAAGTACTAATTCTTAAGAAAGCCATAAATATACTAGAGATACATCTCTTTCTACTTGGATATTTGGAATCGGTGAGTGAAACATAATCGTTACACCATGTATGGGTAATTAAACCATTTTTAATTTTCTGATACAAAGGTGCCCGACCCTAAAAGAAATTTAAGAATTGGCTATTATAGACTTAAGCAGTTTGAGAGAATTGGCATTTTTTGACTTAAGCAGTTTGAGAGAGTATCTAGTGTTTGCCATGATCCGGAAGGGCTTTGGTTTATGTGTAAAATTCCTTTCTACCCCTCAAATTCCCTTAAGGACGTGCATGCATTCTGATCTCTACCCAGACTACTTTGAGCACCACAAAATGTTTAGCCCGTATTTGCCATGCGCCCAAGCGAAAATTGCTATAGGCCAAAGCTAAAAACCCCCCTTTGTGAAACCCACAATTGCACTTAAAATCTGGAGAGTGCTCTAGGCCATGCTTGCAGCAAACAGCAACAGATTAGTACAAAATAAGGGATCTCATCAAGGACATCACTTTTTGGCTTTGCAAACACACTTTTATAAGCTGGTGTGCACTCCCTGCAATGGTGTCGAAGAGTGTCAGGAGGAGGCTTGAACTATCACAGTTTTGGCTAGTCGAAACTGTTATCGAATATTTAAAATGAGCCAGATTATTGCTTTATTATTAAGCAAAAGCTTTGAAACGATCATCAAAGTACACCCAAAACGTTATTCACAAAACGATCGTCTTTTTAGAGCTCTACTCATGTAGAACTTGAGTTTAACCCGTTATAATACAAATCTCCCCCAAGGTATCCCAGTTATGCATCACCAGATGGCATGGTAAGCCATCTGAATCAATATATAAGTGTGGCTACACTCGTTTTTGTTAAATAAGTCAATCACAAGCCTTTCTCTCATCAAAACATCACAACAATAAAACATGACTAATATGTACAGAGTTTCTACTAGGCTGTGGCATATTTCTACTAGGACTACCAAAGAGAGAACTTTCCCGTCTGATCAGATGCCCATGAATGCCTGGCACTGGGATTCCCAATGCTTCTTTGCCTGACGAATCCTCTCTACTCTCTCTGTTTGAAGTCGCTGCTCCCAATACTCATGGCAGCTGTTCAAATATGCATGATGAGATTAAGAAACTTGAAAGCGTGGTTTACAATCTAACCAACTTGTCTCAAATAAGTGGCATAAAGTGAATGACATAATGGATTAAACCTACTTTCGGCTTAATAGAATGTTGAAGCTCATCCAAGTGTACAGCACCTTCATATACTCCAGCCTGAAATCAACACAAAAGAATTACAAAATGAAGAGGTAATTATTTTTTAGAATGACTGTTTTTAAAATTAATCGTCAATTAAGGCAGTTCATATGGGTTGTTTCTACAGAATAGTCATTTTGTGTAGCACTACTATAATTCTAGCTGGGTTGAACCATAGCATGTTGCTCTTCCAGGTACTCATCCAGGGTCACCACATCACAGTACAGAGGAGAGATGCAGTCATTTCACCAAAAAGGATATGGTTTTCTAGTTAAGTTTTTCATTTTTTTTTTTTTTTGTTTTTTGTTTTTTTTTTACCCCTTTGTGTGTGAGATGAGCACAGTTTGTTCCTTTTGTAAGATGCACACACAGACTGTCAATGAAGGTCTGGAAATAACAATGTGAAGGAACCATTTCCTTGTATTTATTCACCAGATATATGAAGTGTGATAATGAAAATATGAATGATCTCACAAATGTCTGACGAACAGAAGAAAATGATCAAAAAAATTTGCCAATCACAAAAACAATGGCATGAAATGGAGCAGATTAACCTAAGCTGGGTTCAATATGGCTACATTTATATTCTAAATTTGGACCCCATTATAATCCAGATCAGATATGGGCTGTAAGATGAGGAACCGACTTGGATACAGGTCAGGTCTTGATCATAAAAGTTGCTTAAAAGTATCAACTTGGGGCAACTTTAAGGAAGAGCAACTTACATAACTATATAGATCAGGTTCTGGATTGTAAGGAGTCCCTGCCTAGAGAGGAATATATATAGTCTCTTTCAATTTTTCTAGTGTGAAGAGGATCTCTAATTTGCAGAATGACTACTTACAAAAAGGAATCACTTGTTTTTTAAGGAAGGAATTAAAATGTTATGAGGGTCGAAGACATCAAGACAACCATTTGGGAGAAGTTACAGGAGCACCTGAACCATTTTTGAAGCAACCTCTGAAGACACCCTCCGAGAACAGCATTAGTACCATTCTAGTGGTTATTGGAATTTAAACAGAGTACAAACTTTTCAAAGTAATGAAGTAAATTAAGAGCAAAAAATACTGAATAATAAAAATAAAAAAAAATGCAAACTTACTTCTCGGCATAGAGGGCATTTTTGTTTAGGTTCTGCCGCCTTTAACCCATCAACAATGGTCACCGATGCAGCAGAGCAAGCACACATGTAGCAGAAGATATGACCGCATGTGAGAGATACTGCATCAAATACTGTATCCTGTTGCATAAATCGTCAAATACATTGATCAAAAGTGGGTTTTACATAAGCATCATAAGACCATAGTCATCATCTTCTGATCCAAGAACTTTACATTGATGATTGCAGATGGTATTGAAAAAGACTGAAAATATTTCTTGTGCTACTCCTATATCACAAAACCAAGATGCTTCAAATTTTATATTGGGATAAATCTGTGATATGTCAATGTCAAATGCAAGGAGTACCGATATAACCACAAATGTAAGCTAATATGTTACAAATTGTACTTAATCATGAAGACGTATCACTTCAGATTTTAAAAATCAATAAACATACATAGATGTGTCACTGGCATATTCATATGCCACTCAAGCACCTCTTAGTTTGTGGCATATGAAAAGGTTGTACCCAGTGCACTAACCTCTCCCAGTCTGTGGCATATAGCAACTAAATATTTCTTTCGTACATATGATGATTATGAAATAGGTAGGACATCATTTAAACACCATCAACCCCCTCAAGACAAAATCTGAGCACTTACCAAGCATATAGAACAAGTCAAGTCTACATCGACCCTTACAGAATCAAAGAGCTCACAAGAGAGTGATGGTTTGCCATCATTGAAGGTGAGATAGCACCCCTCAAACAATGCAGGAGCCTTCCTTGACTTGTGATCTTTAGTTTCTCTTAAATTAATGTGGAAAGCCACAAGCTCACAGAGCCATGGGGATTGAAGGATCTCAATGTGCATACTTTGGGCTTGTGACTTGAATGCCTGACCTTGCTTAGAGTAATGTATCTGTAATAAAATAAAAGATAAAAAATTAATTAAATCTATAAAATGCTTAAATCAAGACTGGGATAGATTTGCCTTAACTATTTATCAAGCCTAAAAGGATCTACACATTTTATTAAGTGGTGCCAACATACCTTATCATATTTCTTTAGTATTTTCCGAATTGCAATGGCATTGATTAATGCATAAGTAACGAGTTCCTTGCCTTCTTGAATTAAGGCAACATGGCTCCCTTGTAATTTGCCTTTAAACCATATAAGGTACTTTCGAAAGCCCGAAGCAAGATGTAGCTCAAGCAGTTTCCGTGCACGCTCATTGAAACTGCCTACTACTGCAGACATTTCCTCAAGAAGGGAAGGGAAAAAGGTCCCGTCGCACACTACACATTAAATTAAATAAGAATACCAACCATAAGTTACTAAAATGAAAAGAACAAGATAATTCCCTTAGCAAAATTCGTGCACAATGATCTGATGTGGATTAAAGAGCCTTCAAAAGCATCATTAAAAATAAAATCAATTTGATTTGTGAATGAAGAAATTGCGAAACAGAGTGCTTTATATCAAGAAAATGAAATAGTCCCCAATATTGGCTACAACACATCTGATTTCTTCTTGAAATGAAATGTCACAAAATATCTTCTAAAATCGATATATATATATATATATATATAAGTCAAAACTCAAAACACAAACAAAAGGCAGTGAAGTTAAAAGGTCAATGAATTAGGGACTGTTTGGGCATCCGCTTGAAATTAAACAAAGTGTATTTTACAAACTATTTAAGGCACAATTTCATCACCTTAAATAGAAAATTCAAGTGAATAATCGCCATCATCACAGATTAGAGTGGAAATTTAAAATAGTGGAATTTCATGAATTTATAAAATTGATCCCATAACATCAACTATGTGATGATTGATGACTCCAACTTCTTAAAATAGTCTCAATCATGGTGATGGATTTTTGCCTTCAATACTATGTAAAATATACTATAATTTCCATTTGGATGACCAAATGGACACCCCAGAGAATCTGTATCAACAATTATTCAGCATAATTCTCACACTTTAGAACATAATATTCCATTCATTGCATCCAATTATCCATTACCCATTACTTCTAATCCTGATAGCTGCCATAATTTTTAGATTAAATCATTGACTTCAGAAAATCAAATACAGTGTAGGAAAAACAAAACCAATTACTTTTCATGATCAAGAGAAATGATAGCTTCACCTCAATTAACAAGTAAGAATCAAACAAAAACCAGAAAAAAAAAAAAAAAAAATGAAGAAGAAGAAGGGTTTATAAACCCCACCCCCCCCCCCCCCCCCCCCCCCCAAAAAAAAAAAGAAATAAATAAAAAAACATGTTAAAACAAGAAGAGCAAAATCCATGAAAAAAGCAGCGTATGAAATATATAGTACACTTACCCAAATATATATATATAGTACCAATATGCGCAAATGATGTTGTACCTGGGCAGTGTTGGGGGCAATGCTGGGAGCAGGTTGGCATATCAAGGACCCCATCAATGTCATTCTGGGATTGAAAATCTCTCCTACACTTTTTCAGAATCTTCTTGAGCTTCTTGAACCCAAGCCCAGGTAGTTTTTTCTCTTGACCCTGCATGTACTCCTGGTATTTCTTGCAGAACTTCATCTCCACCCAGTAACACCACCACCACCACCACCACCACCACCTCACTCAATCCTTCCCTTCTTTTTAACGATAATATATCACGCATATATGTGTATATGAATACAGAGTGAGAGAGGGAGAGAGAGAGATTTACAAGGATTTCTCGCTATTGGGTTTCCTTGTAAAGCTTGAACAACGTAAATTTGTGATGAGGCTTCCAAGGATTTGCCCTCTCTGTCTCTCAGAAGATGATTTTAACGGTTTGGCATAGTGGAGACGTAACATAATAAACAATTCAGAGCTGACTTTCACGAGAAAGAGTCAATTACTCGGAAATTTCTCGACAACTTCAACAATTTTGTTGCCACAGAAGGAAATTACCAAGCCAGATAAGTCCACTGACGGCTGTGATACGGCTGTGATGTTTCATTGTTACGGCAACAACGATCATGCGGTGGACCCTATTTTTCGAGAAATGTTAGGGTCAGTTGCGACGTACTGTAACGACACTTGAAGACAAAAATGTTAACTCTAATGCAAATTGTTATTGATAAACTCAAAGATTGTACCTTAATTTATTGAGTTTGACATTTTTTCTTCATTTTTTTTATTGAAGGATAAAATATTACTAACTTCAATGCAAAACCAGAGCTGACAATGATATTTTTTCTTTTAAAATAGAAATTAAAAGAAGGGAGTATCATCTAGAAAGGTTAAAAAAAAAAAAAAAAAAAAAAAAAAGGAGGGAAACATTCAAAAGCCTTGAGAAATGAATAAACTAAGAGAGTATCATCTAGCCAAGAAAAAATAAATAAATAAAAATAAAAACTGATGGAGTACCATGTAAACAAGACTGGTTTAATAGGATAGTAATTATGGTGATCGCTTTAAGTATCAACTCTTACAATCTTAACTTATTGAAGTTTGACATTTTTTTCTTCATTTTTTTAATTGAATGATAAAATATTAATAACTCGAACGTTAAACCAGATCTACCAATGATATTTTTGTCAAATAGAAATTAAAAAAATGGATTACCGACCATGTAGAAAGAAAAGAAAAATGAGAAACATTCAAAAGCTGAAAGAAATTAATAAGCTAAGAGAGTACCACTTAGCTAAGAAAATATAAATAAATAAAATTAAAAAACTGATGGAGTGCCATGTAAACAAGGCTGGCATAATAAGGTAGCAATTTAGGTATCAACTGTTATTATCTTAACCCATTTATTAAAAGGCCTTGAACAAAATGCTCCATTTAAAATTTCGACCTTAAACTCATTTAAAAAGACCTCATTTATAATTTTAGTAGCTATAATTTGTATTGAGTACATGTAAAATTTCTTAGGAAAATTTGTGATTTTTTCTTTTTTTCCCTTTCCAATCAGAAAGACTTGTGATTTAGAAGTAGTGTATGTCGACCTATTAAAAACAAAAACAATTCATATGAAAAGCATCCATCTAAAGTTACTTGTGTGATGGAGGGATTGGACTTTGTCCTCTTATCCCTCATGGCTATTCTCATAAACTTTGTATTGTACTTGTCCAGTGCATGTAGGATAGAGAGATTGCATGTGTTCAGAAAATTAGTCAGGTGTAAAACATTTAAAATTTATTGATTAAAATAAATAAATAAAATACATGAGAATTTTGGGTGAAAAAGCATTAAAAGAAAAAACAAAAAGAATCATGTGAATACATCAACTTCTCAACCTGAAAGTGTCTAGGATGTTGATCAACCATTCAACTGTCCCAATTAATGCATGCCTTATTGCCTTAAGCCAACAAATTGATGTTCTATATATTATTTTTGGCCTAAATTTGATTTTGTACAAAATTTGCCTCCAATATTAGATGACCAAAAATTCTAAAATGGTTACTGTGTGATAACTTATCTGTAAATCTAAATTTTCTGATTTTGTATCGCACGATTTTAACAGATATCTCGATACGAGAAATCAAGATGCAAGGTTGCATGCTATGGTGCCACGAGGAGAGAAGGTTATCCGCCACGTCAGTGATGTGATAGCCGTTGTGTTGCGCAAGTTTCCTGCTACGAGTGCATGACAACGGGGACGATAGATACGAGACACTGCGGGCCCTGCGGCTTGCAGATAAACGAAGAGAACCAATTACAGCTACCCCTGCTTTCGTTGCGAACTACAAAACAGTACAACTACGAGAACTGTGCTGATTAGAAATGTAAGGGCGATACGGTAATTGTAGAAGATCAGGTGGCATTTTATGGTTGGGGTTGGTGTGCGGCGGCACGTGGATTGCTTGTCTGTATCACCCAATTTGGGTGATTGACGCTTTCTCAGGTGCCAAAATGGATCTGTTTTGCAATTTTACTCCTACATGTGGACCTATTTGGATCCATTTCAACAATTCGACGTGTCTTGCAATTTGTTTTCTCATTGGCACCTTAACATGGGATGGCGCTATTAGTAATCAAAGGCTTAATGCAAACCATGAAGAACAAAAATAAAATAAAATTCATACACCGTAGGAGTTTTTATTGGCTAACATTGTACCTTATTTAGATTTTAAAATAAAAGGATTATCATTGTTGGATTAATTTAAAATAGAATGATAATCATTGTTGGATTAATTATAAGAGTAGACATATCATGTGACCTAAAGACCACTTATAATACTCGATCTCATTTTACCAATAAAACGTTATGTCTGATAAGCCAAACATTTTCCTCATTATGGGATCCCAAATATTTTTAAAATCTAGTGTAATAATAGCTCAGAGGATTAAAGACGAAAAAAGAAAGTAATTTTTACACTTAATTATTATTATTAATTTTTTGCTAAGTAATTAATTGAGAACCATGGGTCTCGAGTACTTAATTAGGATTATAAGCTAAGAAGATAAATAAAGAATTTTGGGGCGGCAAATAAGAAATATCAGAAATGTTGGGGCCCGGGTTTTGCTAAAAACAAAAAGAGTCGGTTGGTACCCCTTACCGCCTAATATTTACCAACTTACACTTTAAGGTGACGTGTTGCTGTTGCTTTCAAGATGTAATAGGCTAATAGCTTTGTTGGCGGGGAGCCACTACAAAATATATTCTAAGTGGGAGAAAAGGAAAAGAAGGAGCAAAATATCTATAAGAGAATAACTACATCCAACAAGGAGCATTATAAACACAAAAATATTCTTATTTCTTTAAAATCAAAATAAAGTGAAATGAATTACTCTCTTGGTTTCAAATTGATCGTCCTTTTTGAAAAAAACACATTTTTAAGAAAACCCTATTAAATACTTTCACATCAATGCATGTGTTTTGAAATTTTAATTTTACCCTCAAATGTGCAAAATATAAATAAAAAAAAAGAGAGAAAACCTTTTTAAGGGTATTTTAGGAAATGAATAAAAAAGAATCAATGAATTTTGAAATGTAACAATAATTTTAAAACATTCCAAAAAAAGAAAGTAAACTACTTATTTAGGAACGGAGGAGGGAGTATTATTTTTTACCACAATCATCTAATCATCAGAGTTCATGGGCAAGATAGCTTACATCCTATTGGGCGATGAATGCATTGAGCCTACCATTTAATTAAAAAAAAAAAAAAAAAACTATTTTTGGACGGCCATAGTAATATAGTGATTCCAACTTCCAAAACTAGTATATGAATTATAACCTAAGGTGGTGTTGAATTAATGGTCATGATGCTTTATTTATTTACTCCGTATATTTTTTTCTATGCATGGTAAATGGTTTATCTCACGATTTCAACATTTTGTTTAATGACTTCGTTTTATGATAAAGAAGTTCACAAAATTTAGACTGGATTGTTTTTCCTTCCAATATGGGTGGCTGTAATTTCATTCAAATTTCAAAGTATACACTAAGCTAGATTGGCTACGAATACATCATCATTGCTGGGGTAGAAATCAATTAATATTTTTCATCACTTTCAAAAGGTTAATTAGAATCTTTTGTAAGTGGAAGGACCACTATGCATTGTCGAGCGCTCAAGTATCCTTCAAGGCATCATTCAGAGAGTATTTTTTTTTCCATTTTTTCCTCCCTTTTTCTAGTGGTTGTCAATTTCTTTTTTCAACTATGTTTTAATTTTTGTGGTGGGGAAATTGTTTTTGGGTTTAATTAACTTGAGGACACCGATGGCATATAAACGAGAGTTTAGGGTTAAAGATTGGTTTTATTGATTGTCCCATATCGAAGTTGATAGAAATTCATTTATTGATATTAACGAGAGTTTAGGGTTAAAGATCGGTTTTATTGATTGTCCCATATCAAATACAAGGGGAAATCTCCACTCAATAAAGGATAAAGTCTCCTATTTTTTATCATAATAGAACCGAACGCAAATGCCAATCCCTCTCTTTATGCTAGATAATGGGGTTTAGCATGGAATATTTTTATTTCTATTCTTACGTGGTTTAGCATGGAGTATTTGGACAAGTAGATTCCATTCCAAAAATCATGACCGGATGTGGAGTCATCGAATTTTGGTTTGACCCCTTTATGCCCAAATTACATGGTAGTTTATATTTTGATCAATTGGCATATGTTCTTGAAAGAATAATTATGTTACGTGTATCAACTTATGTCTTCATAGTTATCTCAATTCTTTTACAAAGGATTTGAGATCCATAATTATGTGGATGACATCACATAATTTTGGATCCCACTATTCGTGTTTCGCTTGTCGAATATATCTCTCCCTCTTGGTGATCTTGAATTCGAGTTTTCAAATCTTAGAAAAAGAAAAGGTGTTTAGTGTTTTACGGTTCACACATGCGCGCGCGCGCGCGCAGACGATAGGATCGAAGAGCATATTCTGTCCTGGAAAAAGTGGAGGGCAACGTAGTGGGGTTGCTCAAAGCACGTAGTGGGGGTCGCTGAAAGCACTTGCGGTGGCTTCTATATGGTATTTTGACAGAATAAATAGCAATCCGGATTTCCAAGTACTTATGCGTTATGACTAGACAGTACACACACTGACTCACCGCACAAAATCGGCCCATGGTTTTCTCTCCTCAAGAGGGTATCAAAAAGAATATATACTCTAATAGCTTGTTGGCCTAATCGCACATTTCCCCTTTTTTGGTAAGAGGAGGCCCCCATGATATATTTGATGTTCTTATCCATTAACACAAGTTTAGTTAGAAAAGAAAGGAAAAAGAAAAAGAAAAATGAAGGTGAGTGATAAAAGCGAAATGTGTGTGCCCATTCTCCACGCGTACCTTTTTCTTTTTCTTTTATTATTTTCTTTTATGTGTAAATTTTCAGTTTAGAATCTCATATTAGAAAATTATCTGGACATCTTTTTGAAACCAGCGGACGGCTTCCCCAGTGGTTTTAAAATTAATTAAGGAAGCCCCTTAAATTTTGATCTGACGGTTTTAAAAGAAGTTTCAATAAATTTTTCATTCAGGATCCCAAACTAAGAGTAAACTATATGTCTCTTTGTGTATGGGTCTATATATATATTTATACTATTAAGAAAATTCACTTTGTCGTTAGATTGCACTTAAAATTATTAAAAAATTCTTAAAATTTCATTAGGCTGATAGATAATTTAGTAATTTCAAAACTTAAAAATAGTTACCACCCAACATTTTCTCTTACTTTTTCTCACTCTCCAACTCTCTCTCTCTCTCTCTCTCTCGTTTATCTCCTAATTTTTTTTTTTTAAAAAAGAAATAACTCCTTCTCTCTTTCCACGTTCTTATATCTCTTCTACAAACTACATAATCTTCTAAAATTCTCTCACTTATTCATTTTGTTGCACACGAATCGCATGTACCCGATAACTAGTATATATAAAAATAATTTGCTCTTCACTGTCATTGCCACTGTTGTTAGAGAGGGATAACCACTTTCACGGGAATAGGGATGATGCATGCATCTTTACGTTAATGGAAGGTACTGCAGTCACGTGAAAAAACTGGTGGCTAAAAATAGAAATGATGAATATCATGACTTGTTAATTTGATTGCTTGCCGCTGCATTAGGCTGCATGCCACCGATATTAAAGGAATTCGACCTCGGAAGCAAAAGCTATTTTGGGGAAGCAAAAACTCAAAGTCGGTGGATAATTTTTCAGTAAATATATATTTTATATGATGGAGGGGTTTGAATCCCTAATCTATCATATTTTTACTTTTTACTTTGTCTTCCCTTGTCACTAAGCTAACTCTAGTGGCTATTTTAAAAAATTCATTTTGACTTGTTTTATCAATTCACTCAAAAAATAGTCATGCATCTCATCATCTTTATTTATTTATTTTATTATAAAAAAAGACATGCATGCTAACCTAATAATAAGATTCCAAGTTTTTTCTTCCCCACACCTTGGCAAATGAGCATTAATTTTTCATCTATGTTGGGGCCTTGGTCTAATGAGAATTGTAGCTTCCGAAAGACCTATGATGTTGCTGAATTTTAAGTGGATCTTGTGACAGACAAGTAGTGACATCTGTTATTTGCTGGTTAATGGGGCTGGTTATTGCAACCCCTTAATTTTGTTTGCACGTCTCATTGGTTTTAATTTATCAAAATTTTATGAAAAATATAAAAAGTTGTTATAAAAATTGGTTACGTAGTTCATTAGAAAATATCATTTTGAACAACTTTGCAAAACCCCCTTTTTTTTTTTTTTTCCCCAAAATCTATATTTTAAGCGGATTTTTTGATCATTTATCATATTTGTTTCATTTTTTGCCAAAAATTCCACTTAAAAGGAAAAATTTTAAGAAACCTTTATTCAACAAACTTGTTCAAAATGAAATTTTCTAGTAAATAACATGACCAGTTTTTATAATTTTCTAAAACCTTAAAAAATCAAAATCAATGATGTATGGAAATAAAATTAAGAGGTTTCAATTAGCGGTCCCTTGAATGTTTAGCAGGAAAGGTCCATAGTTGAATTCTAGTGGGCTATTTTTATTGGTATGAGGCCCAAATTCTTCATCTCTTTGTTTCTTCTATTTATTTTCATTTATGGAACGGCTATTGCAACTCCACTTTTTTTTATTATCAAAACCCCCCTTTTGTTTTGGTTTTTAAAATCTTATATAAAATATGAAAGGTTTTTACAAAAACCGATCATCTTGTCCATTAGAAAACATCATTTTGAATAACTTTGTAGAAGAAAGTTTTTCCAAGATCTATCGTTTAAATAAAGGCTATAAATGACTAAAAGTCTACTTAAACAATAGATTTTGGAAACATTTTTTTTTACAAAGTTATTCAAAATGATGTTTTTTAGTGGACAACGTGATCGGTTTTCATAAAAACTTTTTATATTTTACATAAAACCTTAAAAACCCAAAGAATGGAGAGTGGGGTGATAAAAATGGGGGGCTGCAATAGCCTTTCCCTTCCATTTAATGTTAACGGGGAAAACACCGGACGAACAACCCCCAGGTATAAACTAGGGGTGTTCGTGGTTCGGTTTGGTTCGATTTTAGGGTAGATTTTAAACCAAACCATTGTACTTCGGTTTTTGTTTTCTCAAACCAAAACCAAACCATATTATAAAAAAACCAAACCAAACCAAACCATAAAATTTCGGTTTGGTTCGGTTCGTTTTCGGTTTTATCCTATCAAATAACAACAAATAATTAAAAATAAAAAAATGACAAGCCAAACTCTAAATAAAAACATTTTTAATAAAATCATTATATTAGCAACTAAAAAAAATATCAAACATCGTATCAAAATGGAAAAATATTGACTTATGTCAATTCAAGTTCAAATCTCCAATCTAATACGTGCCAATATCTCACACAATAATAATGACTAGTTTAATACATGCCAATCTAATAAATAAAAAACATTAAGAAAATTTACAATCTATTACCTATTATGCCCTCATTAGAATAAAAAATTTACAAATTAAGTTTAATATGTAATATATAAAATTATATATATTTATATTATATTTTTTCGGTTTTTTGGTTTGGTTTGGTTTTTTAAACATGAAAACCAAAACCAAACCAATTTAATTCGGTTTTCTAAAATTAGAACCAAAACCAAACCTAAGGACAAAAAAACCAAACCAAACCGACCGGTTTGGTTTGGTTCGGTTTGATTTTCGGTTTTAACCTAAACCATGAACACCCCTAGTATAAACCCTATTGAACAGGGTGGTTTAGGATTCAACACTTATCTCCCCTTGGGATAATTCTTCCTTGAAAGTAAATCTCATGGGTTGACATTTATTGATGTTCTAGCTCGGAAAAGGCCCATGGTAACGGTTTATTGGGCTATTCTTATTGGCCCAAAATTCAAGGGCTTTTAAATTTTTGGACTAACACGTGACCACGATTTAGGGGTTGTTTGGGAGACTTGAAAACTTCTTGAGGTTAATCCACTTACTTAATATTATCCAATTTTCAAATAAATCAATTTGTAGTCGTGTTAAAAATAACTATATTTATGGGTTGAAAATAACTATGTTTATGCTTAGATTTTGATACATTAATAAACAAATATATGATAAAAATGATTTACCAAACAAGTAGTAAAACAAGGACCAATACATCTTTTGGATTTGATTTTACGTCTTCCAAATAACTCTTTAAATTGAAAGATGCCCTTGACACGTCATCGAGGATAAACTCTTACGTTTTTCAAATTGATTTTAAGTAATTTAATTATTTAAAATATTAATGAATTTATCGAGTCATTTAATATCCATTGGTCAAATGAGTTATTTAGGATTTAAGCGTAATAAGGATAGACTCTACCAAAAAGGAAAGAAAAATACTCAAGACACAGTTAATTACGAATGAAGTGGGTTGTGTGTTACGGCCTTCCCGTGTGGTCCAAATGTCTGGATACGTCCTGACTTACGTATCCAATTCTGACACCTTCTGCAATCCCTTTCAGAATCTTCCAGAGAAAAATTAAACGCTACATGACAGATCGAGTGGCCCAAACTTTGCCGCTTCCACCACCGTTCAAGTTTACGACTCCAACACAGAGACTGACAAACGTTTGGATAACGACACCGTTTCTTCTGTCATTCTCTCTCCACCCTCGTACATGTCACATACCTCCTCTCTCTCCCTCATCTATACATTATATACTACGGATATAGATAGATGTTTGAGCTGTGTAATTGTGTGACATATATAGATGTTTAAGCTGTGTAATTGCGTAAGGTCAACGTTCTAGTGAGCAGAATCTAAAACTTCTAGAGAGCTATAGAAGGGGAAAAAGGAAGAGAAAACAGAGGTCCTCGAATGGCGACGATGGAGAAACCAGTGATGGTGGTTGGAATCGACGAGAGCGAGCACAGCTTTTACGCGCTGGAGTGGACAATCGAACACTTCTTCGCTCCTTTTGCTTCCAACCCTCCTTTCAAGCTCCTCATCGTCCACGCCAAACCTTCCGCTACTTCCTCCATCGGTCTCGCCGGACCCGGTAACTACAAATCTATCTACTCTATATAATTTTCACAGCCAAACACCCATCAAGAACCTTTTATTTATTTATTTTCCTGTGGAAACGAACAGAGCTTTTGAATTTTCCTTTCACCAGAAACTAATTCCGTCGGAGCCTCTGTAGCTTTTTTAAGAGGAGGGGGTTAATATGGGTGATGAATTGCAGGAGCTGCTGATGTTTTGCCGTTCGTGGAGGCGGATTTGAGGAAGATCGCTGCTCGAGTTGTGGAAAAGGCTAAGGAATTCTGCATCAGTAAATCGGTAATTATCAACTGGATATAGCATTAGCCCCCACTTTTATGTTGCAAAAACTAAAAATGGATGAGATTGAAATTATCTCATTTTCCACGGAGTACGTTGTTTTTGAGTTGGATTTATATCACTTTTCACTATGACATGTTGATGAATTTGTTCTTGTTTTTTTTTTTTTCCTTTTTGTTTTTCGGTACAATTGTAGGGTTCGAACTCTTAATCTATTATAATCCTACCCTTTACTCCGCCGTCCCTCACCACTAAGCTAGCCCTAAGTGGCATGATGAATTTGGTTTTTAAGGTTTCTCGTCCGAAACTTAAGGCTTTGTTTGGATCTTGTAAAGTATGAGACAAAGGAAAAAGGAAAATGTTTAAATTTTGCTTAAAAATGGATGTGGCTTTTAAGCATTTTAATCATTTACCTGTTTTTTCCCTTTACACTATCCAAAATCCAAACAGAGGTTTTAGAAAAATGAAAAAGGAAAAAAAAGGGTGGTTTTGAATTTTCTTTTGCCCCAGTTCAGCGCGGAATGGGAGTATACCTCTGCTGTCATACTCGAATTGATTTTCTTTGATAATGTCTGGAATTTTGTTACATTTGGATATCCATTGCCCGTTTGCCCAAGCCTTCAAGGCTGATGCAGAGGTGCCCTAATTAATTTGCAAAGTGCAAATGGTGCAAGCAGTTTTCTTGAACATTGCTGGCTTCTGTGCAGGTGCACGATGTGACATTGGAAGTGATGGAAGGTGATGCTCGGAATGTCCTCTGTGAGGCTGTAGATAAACACCAAGCATCCATGTTGGCTGTGGGTAGTCATGGTTATGGAGCTATCAAAAGGTATGCACCTCTCTTTCATTCCTACCATTTTTCTCCCCTTTTTTTTTTCTTGGCGAAATTTGAATGAAATCAAAGACTTTCTGCACTGTCTACTTATTTTCTGCCCACTACAATGACATATTTGACTGAGCATCAAGAACATGTAATTCCAAATTTGAATAAAATCATGGGTCACCCCCATACTCAACTTGGTTTAATTGGCACAATCGTTTCAAATCAAATCAAATAATTTCCCCCCTCACCCCTTTTTTTTTTCCATTCAAATTGTTCCCTTGTTTTTCCACATGACAATTAACACCATCAAATTTTCTTGCAGGGCGGTTTTGGGCAGCGTAAGTGACTACTGTGCTCATCATGCTCACTGCTCTGTGATGATTGTGAAGAGGCCTAAGATCAAACACTGAGCCACTTCTGAAATGAGTTATAAATATATAGCAGTTGCATCACTTGTTCAGTTGTTCTGATCATCTGCGAACATTGCTGAAATTAAATCTCAATGTGCTTCCCTTTGTATTTTCATAAACTTATTTTGGAACTATGGGAAATTCCATTTGTGGGTGTATTTTGAGTTTGACATTATCTAATAATATCTATGCTTCATGCCTTTACACAATCTCCTACGAGATTCCTCATTAATAAAAGATTAATCTTAGTGCTCTTGTTGTATTAATATGATTATCTTGCAATTTGTTTGTGGTCTATTCTATGAACGCCGAACCTGCACGGCACGTTAAGCCCTATTATACGATACATTTAACAAAAATTAATCAAAGTCGCATTAACATTAGAAAATGATCTGAACCTATTGTGTGGTAGGTCATATTTCCAAAATGAAATTCAATAACACAAATTTCTATTTAATGATTTTAGTCATTTAGTTTAAATAAATGGCAAGTGAATAGAGCGATGGCGATCAGTGGAATAGATTGGTGGTGGTGGTGGTGATAAGTATCAAAATGCAATAGTTTAAGGAGTTATTTGTTTTGTTCTGAAATTCATGAAAGCTTTTGAAATTGACCCAAGAGTTCGTATAATTTACCTTTATTACTATTTGGATCCCAAAGGAGTAAGGCAAAGAAAAAGAAAATGATGAAAATTATACGGAATTGGATTCATCTTTTAAAGGATTTTAAAAGAATTTCTTTCCTTTTCTGAAATCCATACAAAAACTAATGATTAAAAATTGTAGACTCTTGGATTTAACGATTTAAGTATTTAAATTGACCTATCATTTTGTTCTAAGGTCAAATATTACAAGCATTGTCTTTCTATCGTCCCTTTTCTTTGTATACTAATTGGTGATAGTTTTGTAACCAGAACAGATTACGATGCAATAAATTATGCAAGATACCACAATATAGAGGGCACATCCTAAAAGAAAAAATTTTATCTACAAAACTCGCACACTAATATTTGTTTCTCTACAAAACTCATGCACCCAGAATTTGCTCTTTCAATGCGACATGTAAAACAGAAGAAATATGATTGAAAGCGCTTTTGTAAAACACGCTTTTAGTTACCTAAAAGCGCATTTTATAAACATAATTTCAGTATAAATGAAAGGACCCTTCTACAGCGCTTCAATTTTAGCACTTAAAATAAACGCTTACAGTATAACTAAAAGCGGCAGTAGGAACCGCCGCTTTCATTTACATGGAAAGCGTGTTTTATAATTGCCGCATAACTAAAGCGTTTTTTTTAGTACCGCTTTTCATATAGGGAAAAATTTTCAACTTATCCCCTCTCTCTCCCTCCCTCCCACAGAGCATTGTTCTGCACCATCGACGCTGGCGCACACCCCTCCGAGGCTCCGGCCGCCATACTCTATCGCCGACGACGACGACATCTCATACCGCCGTTCTCTCTCTGCTATTCTCTCCTCACGAACATCTCCGCTGATAAATCTTTGCTATTTGGTTACAAAAATAAAAAAAAAAAAGGAAAAATCAAGGACGATCGACAAATCAGTAAAGCGGTTGGCGGAGTTGTGGCCGTTACCGAGCCCAGCCTATAAATCGAGTTTGCTTCTGGTTTGATTCGAATTTTTTTCGGAGTTTGGAATTTCATTTGAAAGCTCAAGGTTGGTTGGATTTCAAGTTCCTTTCTTGTTAATTTTTAGAACTGAATTTGTGGGATTTTTAATTTTTTTTTTCAATCGATGAATATCGATCAACTTTTCACTGTTTGAAGCTTTCCACATGAATCTGTGATCCTTACATGTTCATGTTATAAAATTTGCATAATTTTAATTACTTATGGATGTTGCATGCTAGCTGTTTGATGAAATGGGTCTGAGAATTTGGATGAGATTATGAAGCTTCGTTGAAATTATAATTTGATGCTTTGGATTTTAAGATGAACCAATATTTATACATCTACATTTTTCTGTGCGGAAAATTGTAATTTCATTCAACTCTTTATAATTTGATAAAGGGGCCGTAAGGGCCATTACCCACTGTTGGTCACGCTAAGCGGGGTATGTGAGAGGGTGAACCGGATATGATCCTAACCTTTGTTTTTTAAAACGAAGTGGCCACTCTCAAGGCTCGAACTGAAGCTTTTGTGCTTAGTAGACTGAGGGTTTTACCATTGCACTAGAAAATGAGTCATAATTTATGATGTTTTTAATAGCACATGAATGTAATTAATTGTGAATTTTGATACCAATTTTAAACATGTGATGAATCTATTCTCGTGATTTGTTTTTTTCTGATAAATTATTCTCATGATTTGTTTTCAGTGCATTTATACAAATTGTTAGAAGCAAAAATGTTAACTAGGCGAGTTCGTAACGTTATGAAGTTACATGAGATGATCACACAAAGCTCTGTTGCGAACTTGATGGGAATTAATAATATTAAGAATCCATGTGGCTCATTTTCCACTCAGTCAACTTATGTGGAGCTACCGAAGAAGCTTAAGAAAACTGAGCGGAAACCATGGGTGATAAGTATTAATGAACTTAAGCGGAAAGCTAGATTGGAAAAGCGAGTGAGACAGGAGGCACACGAGATTACTCTACGGCCACCTGAAAATGGATTGTTGGTCAAGGAGCTAGTGCCAGTTGCTCATGAAGTTTATGCTGCCAGAGCCGAACTGTTTACTTGTGTTTCAAGGGTTGTCGAGAGCACTGCTATTTATTCATGCAGGTAAAAGACAGTTTCCTTTTTGGACAATTGATATAACCTGTGTCGTCATTTGAGGCCAAAGAAATGTTACCCCTTGAGTGACCTGGTCTTTTGAAAAGGACCCACCTTAGATAACCCAAATTGGAAACGAGGCCATCAAATAAGTAAATTTGATTTGGTATTGTTGATCTGGTTCGATGAGTTCTTAAATACTCTCTTTCTCTCTCTCTCTCTCTCTCTCTCTCTCTACATATATTAATAATGATGAATTTGTGTGTGCAGTTTGTGTGGAGAAGTTCATGTTGGTCATCCACCACATAAGATCAAAACGTGCAATGTCACAGGTAGTCCAGCAAGCAAAGAGCACATCTGGGAAAAAGGGAGTGTGGAACATGTTTTGCCTCTTGTGGAATCTTTTCATCTATACGATAGGATAGGGAGAGCTGTTTCACATAATGAACGGCTCCTAGTGGATCGGATTCCGCCAATTGTAGAATTGTGTATTCAAGCAGGCATTGACATCCCTGAATATCCAACAAGGAGAAGGGCCTTGCCTGTTTACAGTGTTGCTGGTAGAATCATAGATTTTGAGCGGAGATTTCCCAAAGAGGATTCACCTGGAAAAGATATTAACACTAATGGGTTTTGGGAGAAGAGAAAGAAGAGTGAAGACAGCAAGTCAATGGACTTGAGGTTGCATGATGCACAAGGTTTTTTCTCTTTCTGATTGAACCTTTTTTTTTCCCAGCAAAAAGAAAAAACTTCCGTTTTCCTTGAAGTCATGATTTTATGGTTTTCTTAGCTCATCAAATTGGGGCCATAATGTGGCTTTGATCTACTTTACAGGCGCCATTATTGTTTCAATGTCTTAGATAACATCTCTTGTTCTCATCTTTGTCATTATTCTCATGGAGAAATGATTCTAAAGAATGCATCCTGTCTTTATTTGTTTATTTATTTATTATTATTTAGACCTTGATTACAGACGGATTGAAAAACAACTAACCTCATTGTTTCAATGCGTTGCAAGGTGCAACTAGTATTCCGTGAACTAATTATTTATTCATTGGTAATGTATGGATCCTAATGTGCGGGCAACTGTGCAGATTTTGCTGTTCGAGGCATGGAAGCATGGGAGAAAATGAGGTCAGGAGCCTCCAAACTTATGCAGAAGTATGCTGTCCAAACTTGTGGATATTGTTCAGAAGTCCAAGTAGGGCCTAAAGGTCATAGGGTGAGGAATTGCCAAGCTTACAAGCATCAGATGAGGGATGGGCAGCATGCATGGCAGGAGGCAACAGTTGATGATGTGGTTCCTCCAGTGTATGTGTGGCATGTTCGAGATCTGCAGGGTGGTGGGCCACTGGTAAATGGTTTGAAGAGGTACTATGGAAAGTTGCCCGCCGTGGTGGAATTGTTTGCCCAAGCTGGGGCACACGTGGGAGAGAATTATGTTGGCATGATGAGGGAGGATGTTGCAGTGCCTGGAATGGGTGAAGAAAAGTGGGTTGTGTGAATCATTGAGTAGAATGTAGGTCCATATCTGAAACATTTTAGTGCATGAGGATATGAGAGTAAAAGCTGAAATGACATGTTTTTTGGGATTGTCTTGGAATTTGGCATCGTATGAAGGGAAGACATGGAATGTGTCTAAAAGGTACGGCAGGTGGGTGGTCAAGCATGCAGCGGGCAATAGGCACTTCATCATTCTTCTAGCCATGCTACTTGGTAGAGTCGGTGATTAATGGTTAGACTTTGGGGCTAGAAAATAGAGCAGGTGAATGATATTGTTTACCCGTTAATATATTTTGAAACTCGAAACTTAGTAACTTTTAGACTCCAGAAATTAATCAGCTATAGTATGCTGTATATGAGTGTGGAAGCCTGGGATTAAAGTAGGAGACTAGGAGTGCAACTTGGTATGGGACAAGGGCATTTTTGGACCGTCCCGAAGTAATTTGGGACTTGAAAAATAGAACTGGAACTGAACCAATTTGTACATTGTCCCAAACCGTACCATACTAAAACATACCAGTCCGGTCCGGTCTGGAACGGTCCGGTTCTCATTATTTATTAGTTTGTTTACCTTAAGTAAAAATAACTACTTCTAACCAAATATTGTTAGCTTGATGAGCCACAAAAATGGGCTACTTCATTGCACATTCGCACTTGGCCATCAAGGATTTACATATACCTGCTCTTCCACAAAATGGGTTACATAAAGTCATAAAGTCATAAATATATAATCATTAATCATAATTCATTGATTCATTCATAGTAGTGAATGAGGCTTTTTTATTTATTTATTTTTTTGTTTTAGGCAAAAGTCAAATGACTGAATGAGAGTTATTTATTTATTTTGTTAAGTAATAACAAAATGGAAATAATATATATTATATATCATACATATAAAAATATATATAATATTATATATCATTGGTTCTCAGTCTGGGAATTCGGTTCGGGAATTTGGTTCGGGATGGTTCTGAACACTCCTAAACCGAGTCTTAGACCTGAAAATATTTGGTTTGAAAATATTTGGTTTTTGAAAAAAGTTTCCGAATCCCAGAACTGAACATTGTTTGTCCTATACCGAATTGCTTGGAACTGGTCCTGATCCTCGGAATTCCCCGAACCAAGTTGCACCCCTAGATTAAAGGATGTGGGATGCGAAGAAGAGAGATTGTACAGGTTTGTATGGGATAGATGATATAAAGTATTAAAGTAAGATATATTTGTAGTACAATATGATGGATCTTTCAGGAAACTAGATGCTTGTGGTGGTGCTGCCTTTCCATCTTCTTATTAAAGTAATTTTGCTTCTCTTAGAACCATTATGGTACCCTATATTCTTGATCGGAGGATTTGATGCCATGTGTGCAGATCTTCTGGGAAAGCAGCTCCACAGTCTAGAGAAAATGATGGGAAAAGAATCAGAGGAAGTAATCAAGACTGTTATCAGTTGAAAGTTTCTAGTCACTTGCAGGCCATTCTCATGAAATCTTGTTTGTTCTTTATCATGGTGACTCAATCAGTATAGTTGATTTAGGTTGAGTTATAACTAGATCATTGATCATGAGGAGTTGGAATCCGTGGTGGAGTGGTGAAGGCTATGAGATTGCCCGTGATATTGCCCCCGGCCGCATAAGGGGTTGGAATTCTAGGTTTGAGTATGCTGCGGAGAGTGTTTTAGCCCTTCATCTTCCTGAACCGGAGCAATGAAAAATACATAGGCTTAATTTTGTAGCTATTTAATTCAAGATTAGTAGGTTTGTTTTTGCTTTTGCTTTAAAAATTAGAATGTGATTCCTTTGCTTTTCTCCTATTTACTTACTAATTCTCCCTATACAGTGCAAGATAATTAAAGCACGTCTCTTTCTTTCATTGGAAAATAAATGTCATTATCATGACAGATATCACCCCATAATACTCTTCTACAAAATTAAGTGGGTGTCGTTCCTCAGTTTCTAAGTAATGTGTGGGCTTTATTTTGTTCTCCTCTTTTGTCATGATGTGTTAGGTAGATTAAAATAATCATAAAATCTTATGGGTATGCTTTTTATGCAGTAAAATTTCGGATGAGATGCCAAAAAATTAAAAATTTTAAATTATGTACTTTTGAAATCTTCAATTTCAAGTAAAGTGTCATGGAGAGTTTAATTATCTAGTGTCTTCAGAAGTTCTAATTATAAGAGGGTTGCCCTAATATAATTGTGTAAAATTTTAATCTTTAATTAGATAATTTAAAATAGTTATTTCTAAAAATTGAGAAATGCCTTTAATGCAGAAAAAAGTGGGGAATAAACTGACAATATCTAAAATTTCTAAATATTAATTACTTAAACACAATAACTGTGAGTGGTGTGAAAACATTAAAATTGTGTTTGTTTAGTCAGAATCAAAGAGTGAGAGGTGTGCGTGTTTTCAGAACATATGTGACGAATGGGGATGGTCCTTTTAGTCTTATTTTTATCACTATATCTTAATGGCAGGAATTTGAATATCACCTCCTCCATATATTGACACTGAGGCTCTAGAGATTATTTTGATTAGGTTGATTCCATTTTGGCCAATATTAAACTTTATTTTTAAAAAATAAAAATAAAAATAGAACCAGTATGTACTTCCATTACTAACCCCCATTTCAACTAAACAACTAAGGTTTAAGAGACTTTTTGGGAATAAAATTGTGAACAAATTTTAGATAAATAATTTATGGGCATTGATATAATCAGCAACTCCTTTTATTTACTACACAAGGGATAATGACAATAATAGTCATTACCGCATCAAGTAGCCTAATGGTCTAGGGTTTGGGATAATGTTTAGTTATGCATGAGTTTTGAGTTTTGGACACTATTGCCTCCACCCCAAGGGGGGGGGGGGGGAATTCCTTCCGACTTCCATTCATTTTTTGATACATGTCATAAATATTTTAGAAAAATATGAATTAAAAAACACAAACAAATGAATAAGTTAATATGGATATGTGGACATATATTCATGATAACACAAACATGTAACTCTCAAATATGCATTTATGAAAATGTGTTCACAAATATGTAAACATATGAATGCATGCACACAATCAATTCTCCTTCTTTATTTAGACAAGTGGTAAAAAATGAGAGGTAAAAGAAAAGGAGCTCCTCCACCCACCCTTGGGTGGAGGCAAGTATTTTCCTTGAGTTTTTAAATTTTCACTTGTAAGGGGATGGTTAGGGATTGTTGCCAAGCCTCTTAACATTTTTTTGGGGAAAAAAAAAAAAATGAAGAAAAAAGAAAAAGAAAAAGAAAATTGAAAAAAGACAAAGGGTGGGCAAATGGACAATAATCCCGACTTCAACAACCATATATTGTTAAAGAAAAGGGCTTTATTGTTAAAACACAACAACACAGGCCGTCCGTTAGTTTCCATCATGTGATCGTCTATTTTATTCGGAGACAGACCACGAAAGGTCCGAACCACGTAATCTTACAGGTCGGAGAGAGAGAGAGAGAGAGAGAGAGAGAGAACTTCAGCGCGACTTCTACCTGGGTTCCGATCCTTCGTTTACTGGTGGATATTGGGTTGGTTGCTTTCTCCGTTCAGTTGAAAAAGTTGTTTATCTGAACGGACGTGGTGGGGTCGGAAGACACTGATCATTTGATGGATGATGATGATGGGGGCGTCAAACCCCCCTCTTCTGGTGCATCCTTGGTTTTCTGCTCGATTTGTCTTGATTCGGTGTCTGACAATGGGAATAGATCAAGGGCTAAGCTGCAATGCGGCCATGAATTTCATCTGGGTAATTATTTTATTATTATTATTATTTATTTTTTTTCCCGGTTGTTGTTTGGTTGAAAAAAGCTTGCTTGTGAATTGAAATTGTTGAATTATTGTAAATTTGGTTAATGAGTTTGTGCTTGCATGCATGTCTGGTGTGTTTGAAAACCCTTTTAAAAATAAATTTCAAAGTCAAATTTGTAAAGTTGTATATTTTTTAATGTTAGAAGCCTTCTTTGGAAATTAAAATTATTCCGTGATTTGATTCTTTTAATTGTTTTAGGACTATTTCAGTTTCTGGGCTTACTTACAATTTTATGTCGTATTATGAAGAAATCGAATGCTTTAGACTGAAGGTCCTTTGGAATAGGTATATGTTTCCTTAGGTAGATTTGGGCATCTTTGTTATGTTAAATATCATTGCATCCTAAACACTAGATGTTTCGGACTTAGCAAAGAACTCCCAATAAAGATCCCTTGATGGGTATTCCTTACTCGGCCTTTTGGCTAAGATCATGTTTAGTAGCCGTTCTTATTAGTTTAAGAACTCTCGATGGGTCATCTAAAGAAACTAAAAATGGTTGACAAGGTAAGCTGAATTAGGAGAACCTAGGGACAAGCCCGATGGGATATGATATAAGTGAGATCCTGAATTAAGTGTTCTGGTCATGTTCTTATGCATTTGAGATACTTTATAGTACTAAGAAGAAGGGGGTAAAAGGTCAAGAGAACATGAATAGATATCGAAACTAGCTCATGCAAGCTCGTTTGTTGGCCTTTATGAGCCAGGCCTCACTCAAGTTTAAACTCCAAGATTGGTATTTAAACAAGTCAAGTTTAATCAACTATAGGTTAAGCTAGGTGTGTGATGTAGAATATTGTATGGGAAATGTCAAAGTTTGTAGGCTTTGTAGAGAGTTCAGGGAGAAAATGGGCTAAGGCTTGACGAGTGGAAGTTGCTGGAATTTGTGGCTAGGGTTATTCTGAAATTACTACGCCCTTCGCGGGCAGACCCCAAATTAGGTTTTAATTATGTTAACTTTAAATGGCATTTAGAATTTTTCTTCAAATGGGGGACTTTTATATTTGTGACATGGACAAATGGATATTATGGCATGTAGTGTCTTTTTACCATTTACGCAGTAAAAGTTTGATGAAATTGTTTTTGCACTTTGCTGTTAGTTGACTCTAAAATTTGTGACAAATAAATTTGGAGAACAATATTTGAAAACTGCTGTGGTTATCCCATTACTACCTTTAGATGCCTTTTTACCAATACTTTTCCAAAGAAATTATTTCCATCAAACTAGCCCAACGTAACAAGTTAAGCTCATATGCTATTGGGCCGAGCTTGAGCATGGTTGTCCAACCTTATCAAACGTGGATCAAGGTCAATTAAGCCTGTTGAATACTTAAGGGTTCATTTGTATAAGCTTTTACTTCTGTCACTTTTTAAAAAACACAAAGTATTTTTACTTTTGAATCAATTTTTTAGAAGTAAGAAGCACGTTTGGAAGTACCAATTGCTACCTGCTTTGAAATGCAAAAATATATACATTATACACATATACACAAACACACACACACACACGTGTGTGTGTGTATATATATATATATAATTTCGATGCTTCAAAGTGGAAAATATTTTATAAAAGTCACCAATAAAAGGAAAAGTATCCCATCAGAAGAGAGAGGATTTGAATGAAACCCTAGAAAACTAAAATCTAGCTACACCACATGAAATCTAGGTATTTTAACATGAAATCTTACAACCATTTTAACTTGAAATCAAGCAGAGACAAAGAGGAAGATGAGGAGGAGGAGGAGAAGTAGAAGAATAAGAAGAGGAGGACGAGGAGGAGACGTGAGGAGAGGAGAAGAATACCAGTTCAGGCAGATCGACGTAGCAGACGCTTTCCCCCTTTCCTTGCGAAGCGTTTCTTTGTTTGGGACTTTGGGTTATATGTGAACCATTTTTTATATGAAGAGAAAAAAAAAATCCCCTTTTTTCTGGGGAGAAGGCTTGATGTATGTTCCGTCAATGACGGAAGAGATCGCTCCGCCTTACTTCCTTACTTTTTAAAGTTGAGGAAGTAATAAATTGTTACTACTTCAATTTTGGGTAGTTTTGATAGTTACTTCTATTTAAGGGGAAGTGAAAGTAAATTTGCGAAATATACCTTCTGAAAATACTTTTACGTTTTAACTTTTAAAAGCGAAAAGTAAGAAGTAAAAGCTTATCCAAACGGCCCCTAAATTACCAGCTTGGCTTTTATACACCTCTATCAAAATGAACTAAAGGTTTCCTGGAAGAGTCCTGACTTGGATGAAATGTTCATCACATGGAAACTCTGGAACCCGGCTGGCATTATGTTCCCTTTTCTGTGCAATGTGCATAAAATTTGAAAGTTACTATAGCTTTTCTGAGGTAATCTTACTTTGTTTCTATCACCAACTCATGCTAAAATATGTGTTATACTTCTAAAAAAAGTGCCATCATATGAAGGGCTATTCTTCCTTCTAATTTTTAAAAAATTTTCAAAAAATTTTTAGGTTTTTTTTTTTTTTCCTTTTAGTTTAAATGAAAAATTATGAATTTTTATGATCATATGATACATATTTTCACTTTGAATCTTACTCATATGACGTACACACAAGTTCATATGTTTTTTAATTCTATTTATATAGCACTGCCAGTTTTTAATCCTATTGCTGCATATAGTTTCTATCTTTTTTTGTTGAATTATAAACTTATGCTATACTGGGATGTGCTAAACTTTGTTGACTGAAGTAGTTTTGATCATAATGCTTTTCATGAGATTTCTACCTAAAGCATGCACTGCCTGTGTTTACTGTACTTATAAAGAAAAAAATCACATGTTGTACCATCCTGTGAAAATTGAATAGTATTATGTGCTATTATCATTGGTTGTTACAATATTATGTATACATTTATTGTTTTGTGTCATCCTCTGTTGTGTAGATTGCATTGGTTCAGCATTTAATACGAAGGGAGCAATGCAATGCCCAAATTGCCGAAAGGTTGAGAAAGGTCGTTGGTTATTTGCAAACAGCTCCACTCGTTCATTTCCTGAGTTTAGCATGGATGACTGGATTTCTGACGAGGAACCTTATGATATAGGTTTCTCTGAAATGGTAAAACACTGTTACATATATTAACTAAATTGTTGTTGTCATTTTTTTTTTTTTTTTTTTTTTTTTTCCCTTTTCTTATTTTATTTGTTAATGTGAGGGCACAGTCTGTCATTTTTAAGGGGGAAAAAAAAAGACAAAACAAAACAAAATAACAATCAGCTTATGCTATTTAATACAGGGACACATGAACTCTGATGTGACATTTTCCTTTTGTGAAAATTCGCATAACAAGTACACATTGGAAAATTTCCGGTGTCAATGCAAATTTTTATTTATTTTTATTTTCATTTTTTTCTTTCTATTTTTCCAAATTTAGTTAATCTCTGCACATATCATCTGCAGTTATCCCTGTTTATAGGCATTGTAAAAGTGAAAAAACTTGTAGGAACCCTTTAACCTCATCCAACCTGACACATTCATCAAATAAGGCTTAAATTGTGTTCTCATTATCCTTAGAATAGAACTATAATCACTGGACCAAAAAACTCATTATGATAATATCAAATGCAAATACTACTACATTATAGAGGGCTAGGTTAAGTGTGGCCCAGGCATCCCTTATTTTACTAAAGCCCATCCTGCAAATAACCAAGGGTGTGTATTGGGCCCAGTAGATCCTATAGGCTTCTAAATTGAGCCTGAGACCGGCTTTAATAGGATGGACTGGTTGGTCTGGGCTTGAAATGCCACCCATAGAGTGCATGCAATAACTTGAGGTTGCTAGATGAGTTTTGCAAAGAAATCTATTCCTTGCACTTTCATTGTTGTTCTGCCTCATCTTTTAATTATGGAATCCCAATTTTGTCATCCTTACTGTCAAGGTTGATCTGTCATCTTCAATGCATTATGATGTTGTTTGCATTTTTTTTTTTTCCCATTTTCCCTACACTTCATTGCAGATATTTTCATGAAATGTATGGTTGATATTTATCTTACCACTTTTCTGATGTTGATTGTGGCTTTTGAATGTCTAATGCAGCCATTTAGAGTTCACTGGTGTCCATTCAGTGGAATGACACGAATTCGATCATCTTTTGAGTAAGCAAGATCTCCCTTACATGGTTTTATACTACAGTTTGTGTATGGAGTTGCAAAAAATGCTGTTTGTCTGGAATTGCATCTTTCCTGTTGAGAGCTTGCAGGATTTTACCATTGTGTATCATTATGTTTGTTATGTTTTAAAATCAGAGCATTATAGTTAGTGCAGATCTGTGCTGCTGTGTAGTTTATTTCTTTGGTGACCTTGTTAGAAAAACAAGGTGTAACACAAATTTCACAGTTTTAGATCGAATTCAAAGAACTAAATTTTGAACCTGTAGGAGCATGGTCATTTTTGGGGTGCTCATCCAGCATTGATGAGATAGCTAAGTTGAAGCCCCTCATGCTTATGGAGGTCTTCAGTCTTCCCTCTTGCATTTTGCTCTGCATTCTTATTATGAAATTTAGTACAAGTTGGTTGGGGTACTTACGTCTGTGACCAGTGTCAGTACTACTCAGAACTGATGTTTTAATCAACTGGAACGTGAATCTTAGGTAATTTGGACCTACGTAAAAACAAAATCGCTAGATACTTTAGTTGGCAGAGGTCAGTTTTACTTATTTTATGCATCTGAAAAACCAAATCATCACTTTTACTGCTTATGTTACAAGGTTGCGGAAAATATAGGTTTTATCTTAACGGGAATTGAAGCCATGGAAGTGAACTGGGCAATGTCTAGTAGATTAACTTTCTAAATTGCCTCACGACGCAATTTGTTTTGGGACATTTGGTTTTTATTGAATGTTGCTTTTATGAGACAACATGATGCTTCTTCATGTAGACCTAAAATTTGGTTGCCCCAGTAGTGGAATCCATTTCTGTATGTTTATGGAGATTAACCAAAATAACAAAATGACTTGAGGCTTGTTGGGCAATTGAATCGGTGACGTGTCTGGCCACTTTTACAGTTCCACCTCCATTTTTATAATTAACATTAAATGGTTTTATTGGTTCAAAGTATAAAGTAAATACACGAGGTGCAATGTTGTTCGAAAAAAAGTGTGGATTCTTGATACCAAAATCTTACTTTTTATATATGTATATGTAGACTAGTTTTGGTGAATGCCATATTGCCATGATGGATTGTCTTTGATAGGATTGTTTGATGGGATTTCTTATGTAGTTTTGTTGATTGCTCATTGTGAATTTTCATTTTGGTTGAGCTACTGCTATTGCTTTCATATGGACTTTGATCACTGGTACTTTCTTTTGAAATTGCTAGATGGGCCATATGACAAGAAGAAAAGTAAAAAGCTTTACTTATTATAAGATTATTGTTTAATGCATGTATCCTTTTCTCAAAATCATTAAACAGTCCCTTCCATGACATCATCACTCTTTGCTATCTTTGACATGTTAATGCTCTAATTTTTCAGGGAAGTGGAATCCCCATCAACTGCATGTAAGTGTTTATTTTCTATTGATTTCCTGATTGAAATTCCATTGGTGCCCTTGCAACTATATTTTACAATTTTGCTTTTAATTTGTTGTTTTTGTTTTTGTGTTTTGTGTATATATATATATATATATATATTTAAAAAATTTTTCATTTGTTTTTCGTTCTTCATGCCAGATCATGACCTACAGGGACACCATGCTATCTTTGCTGAACACACAGCTGCATCATCTGTGAATTCATATGTTGCATACCTTGGACATATTCCCCCCACTTCCTCTAACTCCAGCGATAGTGTTGATGATCCTATCAATCATCACTGGAATGGCCTGTCTGGACACAGTGAGATCTTTGCTCCCCATGCTTTTCCTGCCATTGATATACAATACCAAAATTGGGGCCATCGTTCCCATCAGACCAGCAGTCATATTACTGGTGCTGATCAGGCTTCAGTTCCACCTGTAACAATGAGATCTACTCGTGAATCTGATGCTTTAACGAGGTCTGGATCTTTTGCACACCCGTTTCTCCTTGTTCATGGGTAAGCTGGCTAAGCTCTAACAAGCTTGAAGTATCTACTTTTATTCTTGGCATTGTTTATATGAACATGGAAATTGCATTTTTTTTTCTGTGCTCAATAATAAATGAAATGGAAAAATGCCCATTTTTTCTTTACCTAAGCTGTTGCGCATACAATATTAATATGGATTTCCCTACTCTTCATAGGTCTGGTCCCAGAGCTGGAAGCTCATTTGTCCCTTCGGTTGTTCCTCATCCTCATCATCCAGGTAGCAACATTCGAAGCCATGAACGGGTCCAGGTTCCTCATGTCTTCCATCATCCACAACAACCTAGCAATTCACCAGGCATGCCTTCATCTATTATTCCTGGCATCAGGAGACACAACGGTCCGAGGGGCTTGCCTCCGGTACTGCCAGCAACCTCTCAGTCTGATCACAGTGGTGGCTTCTATGTCTTCCCTCCTTTGAATTCATCAGGCCGGAATCTACATGAAGCAGATAATCCTTTGCCGAATCATTTTCACACATGGGAAAGAGATTATTTGTCTCATTTCCCAGTTTCCTCATTTGACAGGGACTCAGGTTGGGGGTCACTTCATCAGCCTACTGGCGGCTCTGATTCTGGCAACAGGCCTAGCAGCTATTGGCAGAGGCATTGATCTTCAAGGATTCCAACACAAGGTAGTTTGCAGAAGTTTTCAGCGAATTAATCCTGCTTTTTGGAAACTCTCCATATGAAAATTGCATCTGAACTTAAGTTATTGGAATCAGATAACGTATGAGAAATGATAACAATTGTCCATTTCTGTAAATTTTGACAAACTTGTCCTGTCATATGGCCTCGGAAACTGAAAATTTCTTTGCCAAACATGTGGCCATCCAATGACATTGGTTTGTTATGGAATGGGAGAACTTAAAAAATGGTGATTTTATATATATAGTTGGCACAAGCTTTCTTGAATTTCCAGGGAAATAATACAGAGGGTTTTGCTGCGCTTGGAATTTGAGAACTAGAGGTTACTTTGATTTCTTGTGTATTTAGGATCTATATCTGACCGTGAAATTTTCCATCTATATCAAAGGGAGACATGATGGAAAATGTACTACCACTGATCAAGTAGATTTCTAGATACCCAATTCATTGGAATCTATCAACTCTTTTAAAGTTTTAAACTTTGAGCAGCCGAGGATTGTTTTCTTGCCAAGGAACTTTTATCTTTGCTTCATTAATCTCAAATCATGCATTAAGGTGACGGTGAATTATTGATAACAATACGCAGTCAATGAGAATGACCATTCTTTTCATTCTCATTCTCATTCTCATTTCATTCCCTTTCTATTCCATTCAAGCATACCAAACACAGTGCTAGCTTCAGAGCAGAGAACTAAAAACATATCCAAACCATCTGATCCGGGCTGAACTGTGCTCCCAGCAATTTCACCCCTTGGCAGCCCATTCAACGACGGTTTTCCTAGTTGATTTCTGGTGGATATTAGATTTATTTTTTTCCCTTTTTTTGGGGGTGAAAGTACTAAGTAGTGGATTTAAGATTTACAGATCAGCCATTGTCATGGCTGATAGCATGCTAATTTAGAAAATTAGGGCCGATGGGTCAGCCTGATTTAAGAGATTGACAAAATCGGCATATTCGAACAATTATAATATTTGACTTTTAATTTCTCAACGGTTACAAAATTTTCCTAAGGAAAAGTAAATCAGGCTGTTGAATCTCATTCAATCTTACCTCATGGGAAGGAAAATAAATAAGTAAATAAATAAATTCTGCATTCCTTAATGGTTAGTTTTCATGATTGCACTTTTGGAACTTTGGACTGTTGATTCTTTAATTTTTAAAATGAAAAACAAATTCTTTTGAGGTCATTTTGCCTGCAATCTGCTTTTCTTGCATTCTTAAAATGAAGGCTCTCTAGCACTACTTTGAATAAATTTTCACCACCAAAAGGAGCAAGAGCAGGAAAAGAGAGACAAACTATTTACATGGACGTAGATACGAGGGTTTCCATAAGGTTGCTTGAAATACTCTTAACACTCCTCGCAGACCCTCTGATTTAATAGGGAACTGAGTGTGAAAAGCTGATTAGTTAAATGATGAGTTAACCAAAATAAGGTTGATCAACTCTATGATGTTACCTTTCAACCCTCACCTCGAATGGTGGCAGGTCATTTGCACAACTGCCACAATCGAAAAAACGAGTGAGATATTAATTCCATTGTGTCTAAAATGGCTAAGGATTGAAGACACGGACCTCTCTGCAATAACGGTTACTGAACAAGCCGTGCAGCCTGCAGCAGAGAGAAGTCACCTATGTGAGCTAGCTTACCCACTCAACTCACTGATAGCTTCGTAAGTCTGCACAGCTTACTTCACTAGACGTTACTTCAGTTCCCATCCTAAGATTGATAGTAACCGACTGATTTGACATGGTGGAATGCATTTCTGACTCTTGAATGAATTTAAGTATGAGAGTATTAAATTGGTAAGCTCGATCTGATTCAGAGAAGTTAAAGGTATCTTGATCCCCAAGTGAAGTGGGGTGTATTTGTTTTAATTTTAGTGTGTAAAACAAGATACATATTAATTCTGCTGCCATGTCCTTTTCAGGGTCCCTGGATCCATTTTCAGGCTACTGGGTTTGTCCTCATAATTAGTGAAGCCCGGCATTCTTGAGCCTGCATCTTTCTTCATTGTGTTGGGATAGTCTCCAAACAAGAAGGGTTCCACAAACCTGCAATATAAAGCAGACAAAAATGATGATCAAAGGCTTCAATAGATTCTCAAACCAAAACTGATAGGAGTGTAGGACATCCACAACCAACCCCCCCCCCCAAAAAAATTAAAAATAAAACTTTGCCCAACAAACAAAACGAAGGTATAAAACTATGCAAAATGGAAAATTACAAGCCAAAAATATCGCCAAATGCAGAACAATTATTAGGTTTGAGACAGGATTCAGAGATTGACATTCCAGTTGGCAGGAGGCACAAATAAATGAGATAAATTCAAAACACATAGAATACATATGTAGGGTTTATGACTCACCAACCAACAAAGAAATCGTTAGCTCTTCAAGCTGCAATTGCATCTTCTGTTGTGTTTATTAACGGAATAAACCAATAAGCAAGTAAGTTGAGCCCTATGAGTCCATGTTGCTTGTCCTGCATCATCACGTGTTACTCTAAAGTACATGAACATTTTATAGCAACTAGATATAGCACACGTGCGTTGCACGTGAATATTTTTAAATAATATTAGTTATACAAAATAATAAATACATAAATATTTTATATTTTTTCATAAAAGATAAAGTTTAAAATTCGAAAGTACAATGAAAGATTAAAAACTCTTTAGATATATATTCAGAATTTTTTTTCTTCATAAAACGAAATATTTAAAGAATTTATATTTATATATATTCATATATATTATCATACAACTTGATAGTTACTCTAAAAAAAGAATTTGAGTAAAAATCTAACTTTAATTTGTTAAGAGTTTGAATTAAAATATTTCATTTGTTACCAAATGATAAGAATGTTTATTATGTGTTTCAATTAAAGGAAAGGTAGATATGTATTTTTTTTATTTTAAATAAGGGTATATTGGTCGTTCAAAAGTTTTTCTGAGATTCAACCTTTTATAGGTAGTATAGATATAGATTTGTAGAGCAAAACTCATCCATAGAAGGGAGAAGTCGCCGTTAACCAGAAAAGGGAGAAGTCGCCGTTAATGGAAAAAGTGGAGAGAAGGTTGAAACTACTCTTGATGAAGAAAGTGAAATTTACAATCCGGCTATTTATTTATTATCTAGGAATTATAATTTTTGTTTCCTTTGAATTCCTATTTGTGTTTTATATATTAAGGTATCTGTTTTAGAATATATTAAGATATGTGTTCCGGCTATTGTTTTAGAATTATAGTTTCCATATTCCTATATATTTCTATTTATTATATAAGAATTATAATTTCCGTTTCTTTTGAATTCCTATTTGTGTTTTGTATATTAAGGTATGTGTTTAGAATTATAGTTTTCATATTGTTATATTTCCTATATATGCAGAAGGATGGATAGTTGTGTATTTAAAAATTAAAATAAGGGTATATTAGTCAATCAAAAGTTTTTCTTACATTCATCTTTTTATAGGTAGTATAGATAAAGTTCTACTAATGAGCCCAAATCAAAACAGGAAATCCAAAAGTGACATAGAATTCAAAAGGAGGCATGAAACTATAAGTTTTATCAGTAATAACAAACTAGGATGCTGGATCAGAATTCTTCTTGTCGAACCTCATATAGCTGACATAAGCACATTAGAATACTTGATTTATGGAATTGCTTGATGTGAAATGCTTTGATCTTACCTGGAATTTTTTCTTGTACAATTGTGCAGCCGATGCATGTGCCAACAAGATACGATGCACTGTGAGCTTGTGACTAGTGAGGTATGGCTCGGTTGAGGAGTTGCCTTTAGAACAGCTGAACAAGTAAAAGTTGCTATTCGTTTCCAGCAAATGTTAATAAGTGTTTGTATGCAATCTCCTTAAACAAAAAGAAACTGTTTTCTTATGACCAACACTAAAATATTCCATCCCTTTCTCCCGCTATGCACATTTTTACAAGCCCAAAATGAGCACACTTGGATTTCTCTTCAACAATCTCTTCATAGTACCTCATATCCAATCTAGTATCAGCTCAATCTGCATTAGCTTTGCAATTTCCCATGAATTTCACGGACCAATAAGTTGGAGTTATCAACAATGCGTTTGCTTTCATAAATAATTAAACTATGTAATTCATGTTTGGGAGCTGGCTTGAGTGAACTTAATTGAAAGAGGGGATCTGTGATGATGTGTTTACTGCACAATTCCCTTGCTGGTTGCACATGATTCCACCAGAAGTCAGATAGTGCCCTTTTCAGAAAATTCCAATATTCAACATCTCGGTATATCCTGAATAAACTACTCCCTACTGGAGTCCAAACATAAAAATCCATCCAATCCTTGTCCATTATTTCCATTAGACCCTGAGCTTGTGGGATACAATAAAGAGGAACTCGTTTCCAAGGGGAAAACCTGCTCATATCTCCGTTAAAAAATGGGCACTTTATCTCCAGCACTCCCCCGTAAGACAACTCATGAACACGCTTGTCAACTACCCCATCTGGTGAGGCCGCAAGCCAATCGTCTTCCGGGTTCTTCTTACCATGGACCTGAAATTTCGGAAACAAAACGTTGTTTCCTGTTATCAACTTGTATCTTTCAAGTGCTTCCTCTTCTTTGATATTGTTCCAATAGGTAGCCAGGTTGCCTGTGAAGGGCTCTTTATCCCCAATCTTCTCTAACCAAAGCTGGACTCTTCGACGAGGCCAAAAACCAACCGCCCCACTGAAAGTGCTTGCTGTGAGTTTATGCTTTCTTAGTTCTTGCCAGTTTTTGAACCAGTGCTGAAAACTACTCGACTGAGAAATAGAATAAGTTCCACCAGATAATAACTTGGAAGAATGACCAAAATGGCTCAAATCTTTTCCAGGGGGATGATTACAATTTTGAAATTTGGAAGTAAGCGTTCCACTAATTGGTTCTGAAAAATTCTGGCAGCTGTAGCTTCTTTGATTGCTAGGATCCAAAGCAAGTAAACCTATATAATGGCCATTCCTGTATTTGTGATATGATAACAGCCGAACAACCAGCGGGAAGCAAGATGCAAGCTCTCCGCTGCCCAGCAAAGAAATGTGTCAGTAAGTCCAAAGAAGTGATTCAGAAAACAATTCCTAACAGATTAAAATTGACTAAAAAGAAAGACAACTGTAATTAAAAGTTTTAAGGAAAATTTTCTAAATACTTGTGAGTCATGAATGAATGTCAGAAATTCCATGAAAATACAGATGTTTAAACGAAATATTTTATCTAGATGATGTGCTGATTAACAAAGCACAGAACCACATCATACCATTGTACAAATTTTAAAATCCTGGCTAAATTGATCTTAACTTGTTTCCATATGTATTATTACATGGTTCGAACCTCTTATGAAGAAGAGGTGGTTGAATCTGATACTTGAGGGTCATTATTTATGTGAATAAGGCATATGTATGATGAGAAGGAGGTAAAAGCATCAGCAGCAATTCATCTTAACAACAGGCCAGAAACAACAAATTGAAAAACTTGGATATTCATAAATCCCTGCAAAAGATGTATATATATAAGTATATTCATCGGATTCATTTCATAGGTGCCAAAATTAGAAATCATATAAGTCTACCAAGAATTCTGAATGAATACTGAGATTGAACAAACTCAATATTTAAGTTCAGCGAGAACTCTAACCATAGTTAATAAAATATATTGGTCTTCAGTTAATCGTCTAAGGTAATAAAAAAAACAACATCTTTGTCAACCAGAACAAGAAGACTTCAATAGTGAAACTCGAATTATCTTACTACGGCAAAGAGAGAATTTTTAAGGGCCAAATGTCCCCAATTGGTTTCCAAAGCAGAACTTGATGCCAGCTGAAGCTGAACCCAGACGAACCAACGAGCTCTTACATTATAATCACAAAGACTTCAAAATAAAAGCAGTTTTTCTTTTCTAGAAGTTGTGTTCCAAACACAATCCTAAAGCCGCAAAATTCCATAACAAACCCATTTAATTTAAATTTATGGCTCCCAATAAATCCGTAAAAGGGTCCATCTCATTTGCACTTCTCAAACCATGTTCCTGTGCTTCCAAAAAGCGTAGATAAATAGTCCAATCGTAAATTTCAAAAAAAAAAAAAAAAAACCTCCATTGATGACGCGTTTGGTTCGTGCGAGATTACAGAAAATGAAATGATCCCACAAGTAAAAGAAGAAACGAGCAAGAAGGATATATAGAGAGAGAGTCGAATTGAAAGTAAAAGAGGCACTGACCCGGCAGTTCTGTAAAGCATGGAGATGACAGGGAGATAGGGTTTATACCAGTGAGAACTGTCGGGAAGGGTTTTAGAGAGAAGAGACGATGGGCTGGGCTGGGCTGGGCTGGGTTGGGTTAATAGAGCTGGCATTGGGCCATGGAGGATCGTCATGGGCTTGGATAACTCACATTGATAAACTTTGACTACTATAATTGACCCTTTTTTTTTTTTATATATAACGAATTTTGATCATAACCTTAGATATAAAAGTTATTTTACAATAAATCTTAGGGTAAATTGTAAAAAATCCCCTTATGTATATAGGATCAGCATATAACCTTCCTTATCTTTTAATTTTGTCAATGTCCCTTCTTGATGTTTTAATTTTTTCCAATGTGCCCACCGTTACACTCTATCAGTAAAAAGTGACGAAAAATAGTCATATGCTGTGCATGTGATGCTGTAATTCTCAAAAATACCCCTACTCCCTCTCTTAACGACCCAACCCAAACCCCCATCCCACCTTCCCTCTGCACCCACGACAGCCATGGATGTCGGAGCCTAAACTTTCACGCGAGCAGTTGACCATCGCCGGCGAGTATGTCGGCCAAGTTGTTTACAGTGCTTGCTGTTGCTTCGACTCCACGACTGCCATGGGTTTGACAATGGTGACGGTAGCCCACCCCTTTATCTTCGTGCTCTAGAGTCCCCATTAACACGAGGCAGAGAGAGAGAGAGAGGGACCAGAAATTCGAGCATATGAAGCAGCGGTGGAGGCAGAGCGTTGAGGATTCCTCTTCTCCGATCTCGTGGTACGGCTTGGGTTTGGATCCCACCATTTTAGATCCAAGAAGCTTCGCCGGAAAATCGAGCATATGAAGCAGCGGCGGAAGAATCAGCTTGTCGTTGTGATGGAGTTACGTTTTTGTTCGTGGTGATGGTGATGGACGGTGTGACGAGGTAGAGAGGATGTGGGTCTCGCTGGAGTGTTTTGGGTCTCGCCGGAGGGTTGGAACCCGTCGTTGCTGTTGCTTCTCCTACCTCCCGCCCCCCCCCCCCCCCCCCCGCGCCGCCACCACTGCTGCTGCGCCTGCCTGAAATTTTCTTTATCTGGTAACAATCATGGACTGAGCACGTGAGGGAGAAGGGGAAGGGGAAGGGGAAGGGGAAGGGAAAGGGCAAAATTGACTTTCCAATCCTTAGTTAACACCGTCTATTTCATTTAACAGCTGATTTGTGTTGGGGGGACATTGCAACGTTTGGAACTTTAGGGGGGTTATGTGCTATACCCCCAATACATAAGGGGGTTTTCTGCAATTTACCCTAAATCTTAAATAAGAATTAGTTTTATAAAAACCTTTTTTAATCCTGTACGGATTAAAAAAGCCCTTGATTTTAAACTTGCTTGTTATTTACCACCTATACCACTTTACTATTGTTATCCGAAAATTAGGGATTTGAACTCCATTTTATCCTGAAAAAATGGAGATAATGATGGAAAGAAAAGGTAGATTGTGGGAAGAGCATAAATCATAGAGGTAGTGTTGGAATTAAAAAAAATAGATTTCCTTATGGTAAAATTTTTTTGGAGAAACATTGACTACAATAATTTAGGGCCTGTTTGGTTGTGAATTCTTAAAGCAATTTTTGAAAACATGTTTCCAAGAACAAGAATAGAAAACCATTTTTGGTATTTTCTAATCCGAAAACTCTGTTTGATAAGGTAAGCTTGAGAGCATTTTTCAGTACCAGATTCCCATTGGAATCTATGAACTCTTAAAAAAACTTTCGAATTTTTTTATTTTTTTCAGTGGGATTTTAAGAAAACTTCTGAATATTTTTGCCAGACACCAATTGCAATCGCAATCACCCCACACTAGAGTAAACACATCAAAAGAGTAAGAAATCAATTATCCTAATAAAATAAAATAAAAGAATTTGTTCCAAACAAATAATTGCAAATAATTGATAATAAACACACTCTTGCGTTTCCCACCAAATCAAGGTACAGGTATTTATTATTAGTTAAAAATAAACAACACAACTGTCTTAAGCAGAATCTAGTAATCTACTGAAGCAAGTGAGCCTGATGGGAAAGTGCTGATAAATTCTTCTTGACTTCAATAACTCCATCTGAACTGGAACTTTTCCCTTCAAAAAGGCAGAGTACCAATGTGCAGAGAGTTTAGGATACCTTTTCAAATCTGGGTCCTCCAAATCTACGTAGTACAGGCCGTAGCTCGATTCAAGACCGTCCAGTAACTCGAACACATCTAAGAAGGACCATGTGAAATATCCTCTTGCGTTTGATCCATTCCTTCCATAATTTTAAAATTGAACAAAGAAGAGATAAAAGAGATGAGTAGATTATAAATAACCACATCAAGGACCTAAAAGCTTATCAAACACAAGAGTTCTTTTTTGTGTTCTGATTTGTATACTCTGTCTCTGTGTATGTCTTTGTTAGTAATGAAGTTCTTTCCTTTTATCAGAGAAAAAAAAGGGACCTAAAAGCTTATCTATCATTGGAAAAATGAAATTAAAAGAATCATCTCTGGAAGGATCAAAGAGCCACCAATAGATGGGTTGCCTTTGTTGGATCAAGTGAACTGAAATCAACTCAATTTGATGATTTCTAGTAGCTGGTGTTTGGTTTGAAAAATACATACCTCACTGCATCAAGCAAAGCCCCGATGAAATCCTTCATATATTCCACCCTTGGTGTATCGTTCAATGATGCATTACGTCGTGTACGTTGACCTGGGAACACGTGCCATATGAAGTTTCACCAAATTAGATTATCACACACCGTAAAAAGAAATGTAGACTTACAATTGTTGATTGGGTCCACCCAAGGCCATACAGACATACTAATTGCCTATATAAACCCCAAAGAACAACTCAAAATTTGAAACAGTAATTGTAGCTTCGCAGTCCACTTGAACCATTATGGTTACTGGTTTACTAACCTCTTCATCAAGGTTAGATTTCAGCTAAAAAGCACAAGGACTGTGCAGATCATATTATGTAGGACATATTAATGACAGTCCCACTATTTGTCACAGTATGTTAAAATGATTCTTGACTATCACCTTTGAGTTCACAGCTTTCCAGGGTTGGAAAGCAACATTAGCTATTGTCATGCCCTGAATGATGGGTCAGTCTGATTTAAGAGATCCACAAAATCAGCTTAGTCGAATGACTGTATATATTACTTAACTGCTTCATTTTTTAAAGGTTACAAAATTTTGCAAAAGAAATGTAAACCAGACTGTTGAATCTCATTCAATCTTGCTAAATGTGGAGGCTGCTGATCAGATGATGGCCCCCCATTGGACTGTTGATTCTTTAATATTTAAAAATAAAAAGCCATTTCATTTGAAGTCATTTTATCTACAATCTGTTTTTCGAAGATTCTTAAAATGAAGGCTTTCAAGCAAGCACTGCTTTAAATAAATATTCACCTCCAAAAGGAGAGAGAGAGAGAGAGAGAGAGACCATTTTCATGGATGTAGACAGGAGGGTTTCCATAAGCTTGCTTGAAATACTCCAACACTCCTCGCAGACCCTCTGGTTTACTAGGAAACTAAGTGGGAAAAGCTGGTTAGTAATATGATGAGTTAACCAAAATACGGTAAATCAACTCTGTAATGTTATGTTTCAATTCTCACCTCAAATGCTGGGGGATCTTCCTGCACAACTGCACAAATGGAAAAATTAGTGAGATATTAATTCCATTCTGTCTAAAATGACTAAAGATTGATTACATGGACTCCTCTGCAATAATGGCTGTGGAGCAATCCATGCAGACTGGAACAGAGAGAAGCCACCTATGTGAGCTGGCTTACTTCATAGCTCTGGCTCATCGCCTGACAGCTTCTCTCTTCTGCACAGCTTACTTCACTAATCATTACTTCAGTTCTCATCCTAAGATTGACAAGAATGTCTGCTCCAGAGCAAACCCACCTATGTGAGCTGGCTTACTTCACGGTGGAGTGAATTTCTGATTCTTGACGTAATTTAAACGTGAGTCATAGTTAAATTGGTAAGCTCGATCTTATTTGAGTGAAGCTAAAGGTCTCTTGTTGTATTTGTTTTAATCTTAGTACGTAAGACAACATACATATTAACTCTGCTGCCATGTCCTTCACAAGGTCCCTAGGATCCATCTTTAGGCTGCTGGGGTTGTCCTTTATGTATAATGTGTTGTAATGGTTCAGTCCCAAGAAGTCAAATGAACCTTTAACCTGTTTGGATTCATAACTAGTGAAGGTGGGAATTCTTGAGCCTGCATTCTTCTTCATTGTCGCAGGATAGTCTCCAAACAGCAACGGTTCCACAAACCTGCAGTATAAAGTAGACAAAAATGATCAAAGGCTTCAATAGATTCACAAACCAAAACTGATAGGGCATTCCCCCCTCCCCCACCCACTTACCCAAAAAAAAAAAAAAAAAAACTCTTGGCAAAACAAACAAAATCAAGGTATAAAACTATGACAAAATGGAAATTTACATGGCAAAAAATATATATATATATCACCACTATCCACAATAATTATTAGTTTTAAGTTATATGGGATTGACTTCCAGTAGGTAGGAGGCACAAAGAAATAAGATAAAATTCAAGACATAGATACTACTTCATATTTAGCATTTATGACTCACCAACCAACAAAGAAATCGTTGGCTCTTTGAGTTGCAATTGCATCTTCTGTTGTGTTGGTTAGAGGAATGAACCAATAAGCAAATACGTTGAGCCCTATGAATCCATGTTGCTTGTCCTGCATCACCACGTGTTACTCTAAAGTACATTGAAACTTCTATAGCAAAAAAGGTTCTAGTTAAGAGCCCAAACCAAAACGGGAAAGCCAAAAGCAATCTTACCTGGTACTTTTTCTTGTATAATCGTGCAGCTGATGCATGTGCCAACAAGATATAATGCGCTGCAAGGTATGGCTCAACTGAGGAATTGCCTTTAGAACAGTTGAATCCGAATGGAGGTGAACATCGTTGAGGTGGCACAATTCCCTGGTCATAACCTCCCAGGGCAAAAATATTGCCCTCATTCATCGTAGTCCAATATAAAACCCTATCCCCAAACTCCCTAAAGCACACATCGGCATACAGTGTAAAGTCTTTTCTGCATTTACATAAAAATGCATCCATCACATTCATCACCTTGAAATTCTATATTGTTCTTGGTGCAGGGCAAGTACCCCAATAACAAATTTTGATTTTTGAACAAATTAGAAGACTAATGAGAGTTGAAAACTATACACAATCTTTCGACTAATCCATCCTCCATACTCATCTTCAAGTGCCTGCGGTAGATCATTATGGTGCAATGTAACATGTGGTTGGATACCTGATTGAACAAGTTTTGAGAAATATAAGTAGAAGAAAAAATGGAAAATTCTAGGCATCAGTTTATTCAGCATTTTAATTGTACTTTTCTTTGTTTGAATCAAACATTGCTGTCATTTCTTTCGTTTAAATCTCGAAAAGTACTTCCAAAATGCATTAAGAATTTTTTTTTTTTTTTTTTAATGGAATTTGGCTTTAACCATGGCTGATAAGTTCATTGATGAGGTTGTTGTAGTACTCTAAACCCTTTGGATTGACAGGTCCTCTTCCATCTGTAAAAAAGCCAAGGCATTGAAGTGTGAGAATAAAAACCGGGGAAAGAAAAAGATGCGCATTTCTTGTTTGGTTAATATAAATCACATTTTGGATGTCTTACTTGGTATAAGTCTTGACCATGATATGGAGAATCTATAAGCATCTAAGCCTGTGTCCGCCATGAGTTGGACATCTTCCTGCAAAATACATGAACCTTATTACATGAGGACCTTAATCCTACAATATTGGGCATTATGTCACACAAACACCATCCCATTATGTCTTGGATACATCATAGTTGTCCAGTAGATAAAATGAAGTAACATAGGCAAGAGAAAAAACATATTATTTCCTTTATGCCTGTAAGAGGATTAATTAAAGCCTCAAAATATGAAGAGGATGGTACCACAACATCAAGATGTTATGTGCTTCCAACCAAAGTGTGTCTGCTTTATAGGATATGTAGAATGCATAAGCATGTTGTCAATGGTGCGAAAATGTCTCATATGTGAACCATATAGGTTTAATTGTAAGTTTGCATTCCTTAAGCTTGAAAAAGGGTCCAGCACATTCTTGCATTTGAATAGCCTCTTAATCGATAAACCTCTCTCCTATAACTAAGTTGCAGGCACAGCATATCAGAACATCAGTTCAAATGAAGATTATTCTTGGACTAACAGTAGTCACCTCTAATAACTATGGTCTGATGGTAATCTAGCCATGGACTCCTTGACTGCCATATGATTACTAAAATAATAAAAACCAGTGATTTGAGCATTGTGCACACCTTGTATTTGTGATACTCGTCGCTCGCTATGTCTCCATTGCCTCCAGGAACAATCCCTGAAATTTTGGTTTGGAATTATTGATCAATTAGCCACTGAAACCAAATATTTTATATATATATATATAATGCACATATGTATATATTCATCAACTACCAATGTATAGAATTAATGATGCGATTAAGGAATCAAGTCTAGGATCGAACACACACATTTCGTTCCTTTCTTGATTTTTCAAATCCTCCAGAGCACATGCACTTGAACGATATGTTAACCACTATTGAGTATGGACAACTTTAAAAGAAGTTATTAACTCTCCGAATCCATGACATCACAAGGAGCTGTAGACCCCCAAAAAACTCTCCAACAAACGTGCAGCCCAAAATCACAGAGTTCAATGTTTTTCCTTTAACCAATAGCTTTCTACAATTTCAGGAATTCGATCATGGCTCCCTATCATAGAGCCAGTTGGAGCCAAGAACTCAAGGTCATAACACATTTAAAGCAAATTGATGAGTCTCACTCCTTGTCAAAGATACGGCGGTAAAAGTGGCCGTTAGAGCAACTGCTCTATGTTATCTAATGTGGCAAATTAATAGGAATCCTTTTAAAATTACCCTACACCTACCAAAATGAAAAAAATAAATAAATAGAAGTTCCATAAAAGGTGGAGTGCCCCAATAATTGGAGATTGAGAAGCTTACACATCAATCACCAACTTAATATTAATAAAATAGTAATAAAACGAAATAATAAAAATAATAAAATAAACTGAAAAAACTAACCAGCGTGAGCAAAGGTGTCCCAAATGCTAGGAGTCCTTCCATCTTCGTTTGCTGCACCCTCGACCTTTACAAAAAGTATACTCATGAGAATCTCCTCTCTTTGTTTCATTTCCCAAAAAAAAAAAAAAGAAAAAAACAACTTTCTCAGAAAAAAAGAAAGGGGAATCAGGCAAAAAGTAGAAAAGACTAACCTGATAAGCAGAGGTCCCAGAACCAAAAGTAAAATCAGGTGGGAAGTCATCTCTGCTAAATTGATCGGAGCTGAAGATAGTCACTGCTAAATTTAGCAGAACAAATGCCCAGCAAGAGAGCTTCAACATTGTTACAGGGTCTTCGGGACTTCCTCTGATTCTCTCCACCAATCACTCCCTATGTGTTTTCTCCTCAGCCACTAGCATGGAACCCTTGGCGCCTCTTATTGATATCAATAAGATAAAAGATAATGAAACTGTAGAGGACAAAGTTGCTTGTAAAGATTACGCATGATGACACAACTGAGACTTGACTTTATGCCTGCAAGATTTTGTCCTGTCATGTGGTCCCGGAAAGGGACAATTTCTTTGCCGTCAACCGGGAATAAACATTTCTTCTTGTCCTTTTGTTTTATGCTCCGTGTAATGGAGAAAATTGGGTGAAAGGATAGCTTTCTCTTGGTTTGGTTAGAATGGAAAAATGAAGCGAAGGGAAGGAAAAAGTGGATGGTCTAGCTCATCAAAAACTTTTCTCCAAAAAGTGGGATGAAAAAAGAGAAAAAAAAAGAAGAGGTAAATGTAATTTGATGTGACAAAAACATCACTTTCTTCCATGGTAAAATAATATAATGATTTATTTTCCTTCATTTTCATCTTTTTTTGCTTACCTAAAAAGTAATGAAAATTTCCATCCTCATCCCTACATCTCTTTCTTTTATTTTTCGTTCTTCCTATCAAAATGAAATATTAAGAAAAATGCACTTGCATTAACCTTTTTTTGTCAACTTTGATTAATTCAAGTGTTCTTATTCTAATATGTTTTTAACCAAGTTATTTTAGTGATAGGCTGGTCTTATCATGATTAATTAATAATTTATAGGGAGTATGTACAGTTAACAAAATTTCGTCCATATCAAATGGGGAGGGTTGATGAAGGAAGTACCACTCATATGTCCCTCCTATTGATACTACTGATCAAGTAGATTGCCAGATGCCCATTGGCGATCATTCTCTCTGCCTTTCTGCACTTGTTTCCTCCTTGGCCGGCCAACGAGTATTATCTTTGCCAAGAAGGAACATTTTATCTTGGCTTCATTCATCTCGAATCAATCAACAAGTCAACAGTGAATTAGTGATAAAAATCATATGATACAATTACACACAATCATTAATGTACCTTCTCCAATGGGCAGTGACCACGCCTTTTTCCTATCAGGCTTCAGCTACCGTGAATACAGTGACTTTCTAACTTGACAAAAGTTCCTTGTATTTACCGAAGTTGAAAGGTAAATTGATCTCTCATTCGCAATTGCGAGAAACTTAATAAATCAATGACCAAAGAAATCGAATAGAAGCTGCTGTCCAGTTTGGATGGTAAAGCATGAAGGTATCATACCCAACTCGTTTAAATTACAGTACGGCCACCCGTCTTCATCTTACATACTAACTCACTGCCTATAGAATGATTGCATAAAAAGTTTCTTGACTATTAAACCACCCCCACCCCACTCCCTCAAAGAAAAATTGACGAAATTTGTTTATGTAATTAAGACATAACGGAGTATCATGTTTCACATGTAAACAATATACCAGTATTTAATTAAAAATAAACTACATAGTGATGTTCTAGGCCGAACCTACTGAACGAAGTGGGCATGGGAAAGTGCTGATGAATTCTTCTCTACTTCAATCATCCCATGTGCATGGGTGCTTCTTCCCTTCAGGAAGTCTGAGTACCAATGTGCTGAGAGTTTAGGATACCTTTTCAAATCTGGGTCCTCCAAATCTACGTAATACATGCCATAGCTTGATTCATAGCCATCCAATAACTCCAATACATCTAAGAAGGACCATGTGAAGTACCCTCTTGCATTTGATCCATTCCTTCCATAATTTAAAATTTGAACAAAAAAACAAAGATAAATAGATATAATAAAAAAAAAACCACTACATGAGACCTAAAAGCCTATCTATCATTCCAAAAACAAATTTAAAAGAATCATCTCTGGATGGATCAAGAGCCACCAATAGATGGGTAAATTTATTGGATCAAGTGAACCAAAATTAACTCGATTTGATGACTATTATAAGTTTGACAAAAATCCATCGATCAAATGCCTTTTTGAGACAATATGACTTAATCAAGTGGTCAAAACTCATTAAATCAAGCTAATCTCCACAAGATACATTAATTTAAAATGGGGTGCATCATATGGTGGATCCCAAATCTTTTTCCTCATACTGAAATAGCATGAGAACCTGAGAAACTGTGCATCTACTTCATGTTCTTGTAATGGCTGACAAAGGCTCCAATGAGCAATGACTTAACGAGGAACTTAAGGGTTTAATAATGTTAAGACCCATCTAAGGTATCATACGAGTGACGAATTGATGACCCTTGCATATAGCCTTGTTACAGGAAGAAAGAAAGTAGGGTTGAGTTCAATGGGTGTTGGCTCAAGTAAACTGGAGCTTAATATACTAGCAGGGAAACGAAAAAAGAAGCTGGAGCTTAGTATGAAACAGACATACCTCACTGCGTCAAGCAAACTCCCAATGAAACCCTTCATATATTCCACCCTTCGCGTGTCGTTCAATGATGCATTGTGTTGTGTACGCTGACCTGGCAAGACAACCCATGACAAGTTTCACCAAATTAGATAATGACACATGAAAAATGACGAAAAGGAAAGGAAATTTACAATTGTTGGTCCAGTCCGCCCAATTCCAATGCAACATACTAATTGCCAATATAAGCCCCAAGGAACAATTAAACAATATTCGAAAGAGTACTTGTAGCATCACAATCCACTTAATCCATTATGTTTACAAGCTTACAATCCCCTTCGTCAATAACACAGTGCCACCTATTTGTCATCATATGTCTGAATATTTTTTTTATCATCACCTTTGAGTTCACAGCTTTCCTGGGGTTGGAAAGCAAGATTAGCCATTGCCATGCCCACAATTAGATGGGTCGGGTCTGATTTAAGATATTGAAAAAATCATCAAATTTGAACACTAGCACTTGATTGAGGTTACAAAAATTTGCAGAAGAAATGTAAATCAGACTGTTGAATCTCATTCAATCTTGTTAAATGTGGAGCCCGCTGATCAGACTATGGGCCTTTATCCTTGAAATAAAATTGCCATGTGGTGATTGATTGTGTTATATTCAGCATTTCTTAGTTATTTTTCATGACCGCACTCTTGGAACTTTGGAACTTTCGACTGTTGATTCTTTGATTTAAAATAGAAAACCATCTCATTTGAGGTCATTTTATCTGCAATCTGATTTTCTCACATTCTTGAAATGAGGGTTCTCAGGCACTATAATGAATAAATTTCACCTCCAAAAGGGACAAATGGAGAGAGAGAGAGAGAGACCATTTTCATGGATGTAAATAGGAGGGTTGCCATAAGCTTGCTTGAAATACTCCAACACTCCTTGCAGACCCTCTGGTCTACTAGGGAACTGAGTGGGACAATCTGGTTAGTGACAAGATGCGTTAACCAAAATGAAGTAAATTGACTCTAAATTGCCGCATTTCAACCCTCACCTCAAATGCTGAAGGATCATCTTGCATAACTGCCACAACCAAAAAAATAAATAAATTAAGTTTGTTATATCAATTCCAATGTGTCTAAAATGGATAAAGATTGATAAGATGGACTCCTAGGCAGTAATGAGTGTAGAATAAACCGTGCAGGCCGCAGTAGAGAGAAACCATTTATGTGAACTGGCTAACTTCATGGCTCCGGCTCAACCCTTTGACAGCTTCTCTCTTCTGCACAGCTTACTTCACAAGTCATTACTTCAATTCTCATTGCAAGATTGACAAGAATTGACTGAATTGGTCTGACTCTTAAAAATTTAAGCGTGGGAGTAGCAGAGTTGACTAGGTAAGTTCAGTGTGAGTAAAGTTAAAAGTAACTTGATCCCCACATGAAGTGGTCTGCATTGATTGTAATCTCAATATGTAAAATAACATACATATTAATTCTGCTGCCATGTCACCCGCAAGGTCTCTGTGATCCATCTTCAGGCTGCTGGGGTTGTCCTTAATGTTTAATGTGTTGTAATGGTTCAATCCCAGGAAGTCAAATGAACCTTTAACCATTTTGGATTCGTCACTAGTGAAGGCGGGAATTCTTGAGCCCGCATTTTTCTTCATTATGTTGGGATAGTCTCCAAACAGCAACGGTTCCATAAACCTACAATACAAAGCAGACACAAATAAAATAGTCAGAGGCATTAATAGATTGTTGAATCAGAACCAAAACCAGAACTGAGAGAACATCCCCCCACCAACAAACAAAATGAAGGGTCAAGACTTTATGCAAAATGGAAATTTAAATGGCAAAAATAACCACAAAATCCAACGACAAGGGCTATATGGGAGTGACATTCCAGTCATTAGAAGCCATAAAGATATCACTTCATATGTAGGATTTTTTTATTTACCAGCCAATAAAGAAATCTTTTGCTCTTTGAGTTGCAATAACATCTTCTGTTGTGTTAGTTAGAGGAACCATCCCAAAAGCATATAAGTTGAGCCCTATGAATCCATGTTGCTTGTCCTGCATCACCATGTGTTGAAGTACATAGAACATTTTTCATTTATTTTTCCATAGCAACAAAGTTCTACATCTGAGCCAGAATCAAAACAGAAAAGCCAAAATTCACATAGAATTTAACAGTAGGCATGAACTAAAATCAAAACAAGACGCTGGATCAAGATTCTTGCTGTTGCACCACATATAACTGAGATGCGCATTAGCTAGAATAATTGATTGATGGAATTACTTGATGTGAAAAGCTTAAATCTAACCTGGTACTTTTTCTTGTACAATTGTGCAGCTGATGCATGTGCCAACAAGATATAATGTGCTGCAAGGTATGGCTCAGTTGAAGAGTTTCCTTTAGAACAGTTGAATCCAAATGGAGGTGAACATCTTAAAGGTGGCATCATTCCAGTGTCATAACCTGCCAGGGCAAAAATATTTCCCTCATTGATCGTAGTCCAATATAACACCCTATCACCAAACTCTCTGAAGCATGCATCAGCATACAATGTGAAGTCCTTCCTGCATTTACAAGAAAATAATTCCACCACATTCACCACCTTGAAATTCTATATTGTGCTTGGTGCAGGGCATTTACCCCAAAAAACAAATTTGGAACAAATTAGAAGACTAATGAAATTTGAGAACTATACACAATCTTTCGATTAACCCATCCTCCATACTCATCTTCGAGTGCCTGTGGTAGATCACAATGGTGTAATGTAACATGTGGTTGGATTCCTGCTCGAAGCAAACATTGTGTGATTTCTATTGTCAAAATCATGAAAAGTACTTCCAAAATGCTAACCAATTGTACAAAAGAGATTTGGCTTTAACCATGGCCGATAAGTTCATTGATGAGGTTGTTGTAATATTCCAGGCCCTTTGGATTGACAAGTCCTCTTCCATCTGTAATAAGGCCATAGCATGTAAGTGTGAGAAGGAAAACCACAAGAAATACAAAACATTTATTTCTTGTTTGGGTAACATAAATCACATTTTCGATGTCTTACTCGGGATAAGTCTTGGCCATGAGATGGAGAATCTATAAGCATCTAAGCCAGTGTCCACCATGAGTTGGACGTCTTCCTGCAAAATACATGAACCTATTGACACAAGGAGACTATGTTGATAATGTAGCAGACTGATGCCAAAAGTGGATATATGGGCTTTCAAGTAGGAACTTGTTTTCATACTAATTGTGTTATCAAAAATTTGAAAACAAAGATCACAATTCACAGCAGGGTCCAGACAAAAACAATGAATTTTGAAGTTGAATAATAATTGTTGAGGTTCTCCATCACACTGTCGAAAACAAAACATAAACAGAACATAGGAAACATTTTGGGTTGGGCAGTTTTGAAAACCAAAGGGACTCTTGTACCAGTCAATAATGACAAGCAGAGAGAACTATGTGACATTTAATTTTTGATCTCCTACACTCAATTTGATTGCTGAGAAGACATGACAATAGATAAGAGCTTGAATTTTGGAACAATGTAAATTCCAAAGGAGTAAATTTTATTTTCTTGTCCACAACCAAAACAGAACATTTGTGACCAACACAGTAATTGAGTAGATGCTCAGCATGCTATCCTTGATTCTGGTAGCATACTCTTGCATTTAAAGGGACTGTTAAATTTAATTGATAAGACCTCTCCTATAACTAAATCACAGGCCCAGCATCTCAGAATATCAGTTCACACACTACCATTCTTGGAGTAATGTTATTCAGCTCTTCTAACTGTGAGCTGATGGTAATCTATCCACAGAATCATTGACAATGCCGTCTAATTATTCAAAAATAAAAAGGACTGATTTGAGCATTGTATACACCTTGTATTTGTGATACTCGTCGCATGCTGTGTCCCCATTTCCTGGTACAATCCCTGCAATTTTAATTTTGGAACAGTAGATCAATTGGCCACCCAAAATTGAATAAATATATTTCATCAACTATCAATGTCTAAATTTGATGATTGTGATTAAGGGATCAAGTTTGGCATCTGACACGTTACATGTCGGCTTTTTCTTGATTTTTTAAACCCTCTTAAGCACTGCACTTTAAGATTGTGTAAATTGCCATCAAGTATGGGCAATTTTTAAAAGATGTATGCCTCTGAATCCATGCCTAAAGAGCAATAGAGCCTTACAAATTTCTTCAACAAACTCATAGCCCAAAATCACAGAGTTCAATATTGGTCCTATAACCAATAGGTTTCAACAATATCAAGTATCCATGCCTCCTTATCATGGACTCAGTAGGAGCCAAGAAACGTAAGATCAAAATACTTGTCCAAATGTACAAACGCATAGTTGAAGGACATCATCATTCTTCAATGTGCATTCACACAATTTTTTTTTTTGATAAATTGCATTCACACAAATTTCAAGTGCATATCATTCATTTTAACACGTATCCTTGTGGTCACATTACCATCAAGAACCATAGATTGCTAGGGCAGTGCTAAATATCCGGCCGCCCCTTCCCATCTCCCCTAGTGCACGAGAAGGGATATGGGAAAGGGGCACCGGGATGTCAATCATTTTCCATATTGATATGCACTTAGTAATGCAAACACTAGTTTTAATCCGACCACATCTAATTTGTGGATGTCCAAGTTACTCATTACCCCAATGTAACAAACGCATGTCATTTCAGCTTGCAATACAGTTAAATCACAGCCAGGAAACCCACTATGAATTTGGAGAATGCATGATGTCATACGTCCTACCTAACAATGACATCATCATTCTCTCCAATTAACAGTGGAAAGAGTTTGGCTAGCATGATAATCCGTGAAGCATCAACGAAACACAGAAATAACAAACATGTGACCTCATGTATTTTTATAAACACCTAGCCTGTCTGTGTGTTTATCACTATAAAAGCAATGGCGGCCCGAAATGCAAGTATTTTCCATGGTATAAATTATAAAAGAGGTTTTGACGTCTGTGCTACGAGGACTCTTAGTACTAAACTTAAACTTAAGAAGAAACTGTAGAAATATTATCAGTAAACTAACCAGCATGAGTAAAGGTGTCCCAAATGCTAGGAGTCCTTCCATCTTCGTTTGCTGCACCCTCAACCTTTACAAAAGTATAGGTACATAGATACATATATGTTACTATTCATGGGAATGCCCTTTCTTTGTTCTGTTTTAAAAATGAAAAAAAAGGAGGAGAAAAACCAACCTGATAAGCAGAGGTCCCAGAGCCAAAAATAAAGTCAGGTGGGAAGTCATCTCTGCTATATTTATCGGAGCAGGAAACAGTTGCTGCTAAATTTAGCAGAAAAAATATCCAGAAAGAGAGGCTCGACATTGTTACAGGGTTCACCATTATTTTGACTCAAATGGAGAACATTATCTCCAGTTCTCCACCAATCAGCTATATATATATATATACTGCCTAACCAGAACACTAGGGGCCTCTTAATATCAATAAGATAAAGGAATGAAATTCTGAAGGACAAGATTGTAAGGTTCTCCATAATGATACATAACACGTGCATTTTGGGACTGACTTTTCAAGCTTGGCTGGCATTCTCTGATTGGGCTAACTTTTTGCTAACAAGATGTTGTCCCTCTCGGATCCCCAATTTATGTGGTGTGATCAGCCACTCAGCCCCATGAATGTGATCTCTCTTGCATCAAAGAAAAAGAACAATTGGGATGGCCTAATTTTGCCAACAGGGTATCCACATGTTTGTTATCTTCTGAAATTGGAATAAGATTATCGCTCATTCTATATCAATTAATACTGTTGATAAATTTGATTAGTGATTAACCTTAATTATCTTCCACCACATGTTTGTTATCTTCTGAAATTGGCATAAGATTATCGCTCATTCTATATCAATTAATACTGTTTGATAAATTTGATTAGTGATTAACCTTAATTATCTTCCACTTGCCACATGTCGTGATCCTGAGAATTATAGCACCAAATCCGGATCCCACCACAGCCCCATAAATTTGAGGGGGAGAACGGAGATTACTCTGATTTCCTGGTGCATTTATGATTTTCTATTATTTTCAAAAAAAAATTTTGGCAAAGCTGCTGTATTCAAAATTTTCTACATATACAGTCTCTGGAAATTTCAATCCATATGAAATGGCAATGGCCATGACTTCTTCCTATTATCTCTTCTATCAAAACAGGGCAAGCCCAATGCTCAGTTTCAGCTGCGACAACTTTCTAAAACGAGTTGCAACACCCACACAAGTTGGAAGCGAAATTGATAAATGGCAATCACCCGTAATCAACGAATAAAGAAATTGAGTAACTTGATAAAGAAACTTTGCTCTGAACCAATAATTGATGCTTCTTCCCTTCCAAAAATTAGAATACCAATGTGTCGAGAGTTTGGGATGTCTTTTCAAGTCTGGGTCGTCCATATCTACGTAGTACAGGCCATTGCTCCCTTCGTAGCCTTCCAATACATCGAACACATCTATCAAGGACCATGAGAAGTATCCTCTGGTGTTTGATCCATTCCTTCCACAAGTTTACAAAGTCCTATATTGAGGAGAGAGAGAGAGAGAGAGAGAGAGAGATGAGTGTTACCTGTTGACAGCGAATGACGGCGACGGATGGGGGCGGAGGACGGCGTGCTAGAACGCTAACCGCGGGAGAGAAGGGGCTGATGGTGTGAATGTGCGCTTCTGAACAGACTTTTACATTTTTTTAAAAAAAATAAATTATATTAAAAGCGTTATTAATAACACCGCTTTTATAAGGTTTTCATTTTTTTTTTCCCGGTGGGTGTCTTCTTGTGAGGAATTGATAAAAATAGATAAAGTAACATCAACATGATAAAAAATACTCTAAAACTAAATAGAACAGGACATCCAATTCTAACTTTATGTCAATTTAATAAAATTATAAATCTAACAAAAAGTCATGAGATTTTAATAGAATTCATTTCATTAGAAGTCACTTTTTATAGACTTCTAATTTTACATTTTAACTTGAGCCACATATGTCAAGAATTCCCCCTCTCCTCTGGTAATTTTATCTCCCTTCTCTTGAGAAAATTACTGGATTCAAAATTCTCTATATACATTTTGTGAAATTTTCGTCAGTATGAAATGGCAAAGATCCATACAACATGCAAACATAAACTTCCTCAAATTAAATTGCAACACCTATAGAAGTGGGAAGCTAAATTGATAAATTGCAATCACCCATGATCAACATAGTAAAAACTTGATAAAGAAACTTTTCTCAGAGCCAATAATTGATAAATTATGTTAATATAAGTAATACACATTATGTCTCTCATATAATCAAGATACCAGTGTATAAGCAAAAATAAACCACACAACTGTTGAAGCAGAAACTACCGCAACAAACGAGCATTAGAAAGTGCTGATAAATTTCTCTCGACTTCAATAACCCCATCTGAACTGCTGCTTCTTCCCTTCAAAAATTCAGAGTACCAATGTGCCGAGAGTTTAGGATATCTTTTCAAATCTGGGTTGTCCATATCTACGTAGTACAGGCCATAACTTGCTTCATAGCCTTCCAATACCTCAAACACATCTATGAAGGACCATGTGAAATATCCTCTTGTGTTTGATCCATTCCTTCCAAAATTTCAAATTGAAGAAAAAAAATCCAGGCAACAATAAAACTGCATCAGGCACTCAAGATAATATATCATTTTGGAAAAAAAAAAAAAAAAAAAAAAAAAAAGAAATTTCAGAGAATCATCATTTTTAGAGGACACATCAAATGGTAGGTCCAAACCTTTTCTCTCTTGCTGAAATAGCATGAGAATCTCACAAACTTCATTTACGCCATGTTTTTCAATCTTTTATTGAAGTAGTGGCTGACAGAGGTTCAAATGAGCGACGACTTAAAGGGCAACTCAAGGAACTCTTGCCCTATCACTTTAAATGATGTCAAGTGAGAAGTCCTATCAAAAAGTTCACACCCATCTTAGGTATGCAATTTTTAGGGGTACAAATTAGACCATCATAATTCAAACAAGCCTCTCTTTCCTTTTGATAGTTAACAGGTTTGAAACCCTTTTCCTCCCCTTAGAAGGGGGAAGGGATACCACCTTGGCTACTAGGCTGGTGATAGGTATTCTACAACTATGACAAGCTCAATTCACAAATCCATCATTGTGAATAGGACTGTTATAAAAGAATAGCATCCCCCATTAGAAGTGACTTTAAATCATTTGAAAGATATCATTTCTTGAAACCCTGGGACAATTGCCCCAAAATTCATATAACACAAGTAATTCAACTTCCAAACACCTCTCTGCTAATATTTTACTACATATGTTCTTATCAACAGTTTTGTATCCAATGGGAATTGGCTCAAATTTATCAAACCTTGAGCTTGGTACAAATTAAACATACTTGAAAGCTTGAGCTTGGTACAAAATATATACCTCACTGCATCAAGCAAACTCCCAATGAAACTGTGCATATATTGCACCCTTGAAGTGTCGTTCAGTGATGCACTGCGTTGCATACGTTGACCTGGCAAAACATGCCATGTTAAGATTCACTAATAAGATAATGACATATGATGGGAGGAAAAAATAAAAATAGAATAAAATAAGATAAAAAAGCACTATATAGTTTGATCCAACAATCACCCCCCAATGCCAAATGCTAATTGCCAATATAAGACTCAAGGAAAAATGAGCAATATTCAAAAGCGTTGTCATGGTATCGCGGTCCACTTGAACCATTATTGTTACAGGCTCACAACCCCCTTCGTAAAGTTCGATTTGGACTGAACGCATAAGAACCAGAGTGTAGAACCCAGTCGACCCACTAATGACACGGTGCCAGTATTTTGCATTATATGTTTCAATGATTCTTGATCATTGCGTCAAATAAATTTTGCCAGGTCAACGTATCCTGAAATAAATTTGCTTTTACTTGTCATGATTGCACTTCTGGAACCTTGAACTATTGATTCTTTAATATCTAAAATAGAAATCCATTTCATTTGAGGTCATTTTGTCTGCAATCCAATGTCTTTGCATTCCTAAACTGAAGGTTCCCTAGCAGTACTTTGAAGAAATTTTCACTGCCAACAGGAGCAACCACAAGAGAGAGAGAGAGAGAGAGAGACCATTCTCCTGGATGTAGATAGGAGGGTTTCCATAAGTTTGCTTGAAATACTCCAACACTCCTTGAAGACCCTCTGGTCTATTAGGTACCTGACTCAGACAAGCACGTTAGTAATATGATGAGTCAACCAAATAAAATATACCAACACTATAATGTTATATAGTTCAACCCTCACCTCAAATGTTAGCGGATCATATTGCGTAACTGTCAGAATAAAAATATAAAAATGAGTGAGTAATATCAATTCTATGGTGTCTAAATAGGCTAAAGATTGATGGGATGGACTCCTTGCAAAATTTCTGTGTAGCAAGCTGTGCAGACTGCATTAGAGAGAAGCCACCTATGTGAGTGGGCTTTACTTCAAGGCTCCAGCTCATTCCTTGACAGCTTCTCTCTTCTGCACAGCTTACTTCACAAGCAGTTTCTTCAGGGTTCTCATCCCAAGACTGACAATAAGTCAAGAAATGACAGACTTGACACAGTTGGAGTGCATTGCTGACTCAACTTAATTCAAACATGACAGTAGCAGAATTGACTTGGTAAGATCAGTCTGAGTGAAGTTAAAAGTAACTTGACCACTGGGTGAACTTCTCTTTAATGACTTTAGTCTTAGCATGTAAAAAGATATACATATTAGCTCTACCGCCATGTCCCCGAAATAGTCTCTTTGATCCATCATCAAGCTGCTGGAGTTGTCCTTAACGTATACTGAGAAGTAGTGATTCACTCCCAGGAAGTCAAATGAACCTTTAACCTGTTCGGATTCATCACTAGTGAAGGCAGGAATCCTAGAGCCCACATTTTCTTTCATTGTGTGAGGATAATCTCCAAAAAGCAAGGGCTCCACAAACCTGCAGTGCAAAGCAGACAGAAGAGATAATCAAAGGCTTTAAAATAGATTATCAAACCAAAACCAAAACCAAAACTAATGGAACATTCCCCACACCACGCTTCAACAGTTCAACCCCTCTCTCTGCCCAACAAACAACATGCAAGTACAAGACTTACCTGCAATATGGACATTCACATAGCAAAATTATCCCCAAAATCCACTATAATTATTGGTTTCAAGGGTACATAGGATTAACATTCTATTCTGTAGGACACACAGACTCACAGAGATGAGATAAAATTCAACATTCACAAAAACCACATAATACATAGGCTTTGTGACTCACCAACCAACGAAGAAATCATGAGCTCTTTGAGTTGCAATTGCATCTTTCGTTGAGTTTGTTAGAGGAACAATGCAATAAGCAAATAAGTTGAGCCCTATGAATCCATGGTGCTTTTCCTGCATCGCCACGTGTTACTCTAAAGTGCATCAACATTTTCCATTGATACTTCAATAGCAATAAAGTTCTACATATGAGCCAGGATCAATACAAAAAATGGCGAAAATTGACATATAATTCAGAAGTAGGAATGAAACTATAATTATTATCAAAGGACATTAGTTTTAACAAACTAAGATGCTGGATCAGGAACTCTCTCGTTGAACTACTTATGGCTGAGATTAGTACATTAGAACAATTAATTGATTGATTGATTGATCAAAGCACTTGATATGAAAAGCTTAGATATTACCTGGTACTTTTTCTTGTACAATTGTGCAGCTGATGCATGTGCCAACAAGATATGATGCGCTGCGATGTATGGCTCAGTTGAGGAGTTGCCTTTAGAACAGTTGAATCCAAATGGAGGCGAACATCGTCTAGGTGGCAAAATTCCACCGTCATAACCATACATGGCAAACACATTGGCCTCATTCACCGTAGTCCAATATAAAACCCTATCGCCAAATTCCCTAAAGCACACATTGGCATACATTGTGAAGTCTTTCCTGCATTCATATAAAATAATTCCATTGCATCATTACCATAAAATACTATTTTGTGCTGGGTGCAGGGCATGCATCATTTACCCTAAGCACAGATTTGGAACAAAATAGAAGACTAATTAGGGTTGAGAACTATACACAATCTTTCGACTAACCCATCCACCATACTCATCTTCGAGTGCTTGTGGTAGATCAAAATGGTGTAATGTAACATGTGGTTGGATTCCTGCTTGTACAATAGATTGAGAAATATCAGTAAAATAAAGAAGGCCTGTTTGGATAAGCTTCTACTTCCTTTTTTTACCTTCACTAGGAAATATTAAAAAAAAAAAAATGAAAGTTTTGAGTGTGAAAAATTTTGGAAGTTACTTTTAAAAGTTGAGGTAGTAAGAAATTCTTGTTGCCTCAACTTTTAAAAGTAAATTTCAAAATTTTGCACAATAAAAAATTATCAAAAATTTTCGTTTTTTTACTTTTAGAAATAAAAAACAGGAAGCAAAAGCTTATCCAAACAGGCCCGTAGATTTTCATGCATTGTTTAGTCAGCATTTTGAAAGTACGTTCTTTTTTAAAAAATTTGAAGCAAAGATTGCCTGTGATTTCTTTCTGAGAATCTCAAAAAGTACTTCCAAAATCCTAATAAATTGTATAATAAAAATTTGGCTTTGACCATGGCTGATTAGTTCATTGATGAGGTGGTTGTAATATTCTAAACCCTTCGGATTGACAAGTCCTCTTCCATCTGTAAAAAGCGTGAAAGTGTTGAAGTGTGAGAAGAACAACCACAAAATGCTTAGTTCTTGTTTGGTTAACATAAATCATAGTTTGGATGTCATACTTGGGATAAGTCTTGGCCATGAGATAGAGAATCTATAAGCATCTAATCCTGTGTCCACCATTAGTTGGACATCTTCCTGAAAATACATGATACTAATTACACATAGCTCAAACTCCAACAAGATGTGGTGTAAGGTCACACAAATGAAATCATCCCATTATGTCGTGTAGGTCATGGTTGTAAAATAGTTAATGCTAAATATCATTGATAACATACACACACACACACACACACACACACACACACACACACACACACACACATACATACATAAACGAAGAGAAGAAAAAGAGAGGAAAGAGGACATTCTTTCCTTTACAACAATATAAGGATTAATTGAAGCATCAGAAACATAAAGAGAATGCTACCGCCAGATCAAGATGTTATATGCTCCTGTTTCTAATGTAGAATGTGTAATCATGATCTCCAAAGATAACATCTCACTTCAAGAATGGTTCAATAATATGAAGAATTCAAATCTAAACAGTCAATGGTGTCAAAATGGCTCAAATGTCAACTATAAAGCTTTTAATGCAAGTTTTCGCTGCTCAAGCTTGAGAAAAGGATTCAGAACATGGATTTGACCACTAAAAAGAATAAGAAATTCCTAAATGAGCCGATTTACATGAAGGCGGTAGCCCATAGATTTGATTTTCATGAGAATAAATGTGGCAATAAGCTAGGCTTTCGGTTCATCTAACAATCTCATTCAAACTACGACATATATGGCTCATGCCTCGTCTCTACCATCTAGAATGCAAATGGGATCACTTTATTTTTCTCCAGCAACTAGGAAAAGTCATATACTTGAGCACAGAAAAGTCATAAAATTGAGTACACAAGACACTACTGATGCAGAAATGGGTCCATGGGCTTCAAAGTTAGGAACTTGTTAGCATACTCATTTTGCTTTTAAAATTTTAAAAATCGAGATCAGATCTGAGGTCAAAACAATTCTGAAGTTGAATAATTGTAGTTGAGGTTCTTCATCATGCTGACAAACGAAAACAAAACAAGAAACAGGAAGCTTTTTTTTTAGGGGGTGGGGTGTTTGAAAATCAAAGGGACTTTTGTACCAGAGAATATTACAAGCCTTATTTAGGCATATATTGAAAATTATTCAAGATTAAAAAAATTAAACTTGGACATTAAGATATTGACTAAAATAAAGAGCTATGAGATCTAATAATTTTATCCCATGCTCAGTTTGGTTGATGAGAAAAGAAGACAATAAATATAAATTTCTCCAAGCCATAGCAAGATTCCACATTTTATTTTCTTGTCCTCAACCAAAACATTTCATTTGTAACTTAGTCACAGACTCAGCATATCAGAATATCAGTTCAGACAAGTTCATTCTTGGAGCAACAATATCAGCTCTTCTAACTGCTGTAACCCAGGAATCAGTCACAATAATATACGATTATTCAAATTAAGGACTGATTTGAGCATTGTATATACCTTGTATTTGTGATATCCGTCGCTCGCTATATCCCCATTGCCTCGGTGCCCTGAAATTTTGGGTTTGAACAATTGATCAATCAGCCACTCAAATCTCTCTCTCTCTCTCTCTCTCTCTCTCTCTCTCTCTCTCTCTCTCATAAGACACAAATATTGTGAACGACTACGTCCTATTTCTGATAGTAAAATCAACTCCCTAAAAAATACATTTGCACTAGAGGAAGACAAAAGGGAGCTAGGATAAGAGTGATCACATCCTCTTTATTTTTATTTGTGATAACACTTTTTTTGGTATGTTGTATAGTGCCTTATAGAACTAAACTGCCCTACTTATTCGCATTTTTAGAGAGAATATTTTTCACCATTCAACCTCCAAACGTGTTTCAAAGGTCTTTTAACTTCAATAGAGAAGGTACTACTGTCAATTTGGATCTTACCAAATCAGAATAGATGTATGGAGAATGAGCCACCGACTCATAACCAATGGCTTGGTAAAAAAGAGAACCCCCAAATGCCATATTAAAAGTGCATCCTCTTAAAGATCCCATACTTGTGAAGTCAAGAATAACGATACTCTGTCCCTTCGGGGACATCCGATAAGAATAACAATATCCTACATCCCGGTATGAGAGGAACATGTCTACTAGCAATTGCATTAAACGCAAACAAAAAACCCTTGAAAGTTTAGGATGTATTTTGGGATGTAATTTGTCACATCTTATGACTCTAGAATAGAATTGAACTTACCTATTCTAGAAATAAATTCTACAACTTTTGTTCCTGCAATTACTTTCCAATTTAATTTCAAAATTCCCAATATTTCATTCAAAATCGCGCTTGAATTAGTTTTAATAATTAGGTTAATTCCCCCCCCCCCCCCCCAAAAAAAAAAAAAAATCCATTATCCAAAGTTGATAAAAAATTATACATACATATATATAAATATATATATATTGGACAAAGTCCAATTTAACTTAAAAATTTTGCTCTTTAACTATTATCCGGCCTCCCAAGAGAAAGGTGGCCCCAAATAAAAGAACGAGAAGCTTCCTAATCAATAACCAACAGAAAACAATAAAATGGTAATAAAACAAAATAATAACAACAATGATTATAACTAATAATAGTAACAATAAATGAAGAAACTAACAAGCATGAGCAAAGGTGTCCCAAATGCTAGGAGTCCTTCCATCTTCGTTTGCTGCACCCTCAACCTTTGCAAAATACATATATATATTACAAACTATTCATCAGAATCTCCATTTTTTTTCTTTAAAAAAAAAAAAAAATCATTCAAGAAGTAGATAAAGTAACCTGATAAGCAGAGGTCCCAGAGCCAAAAATAAAATCAGGTGGGAAGTCATCTCTGCTATATATATCGGAGCTGAAGAGCGTTGCTGCCAAATTTAGCAGAAGAAATACCCACAAAGAGAGCCTCAACATTGTCAGAAGGTTCACCTTTACCCCGTCTCCTCCGATGGAGAACTTTATCTCCACCAATCACTTATATGTATTATCCGTCTCCAACGGAGAACTTTATCTCCCCCAATCACTTATATGTAATATCCTTTGCAATTTGCGACTACTAACTTAACTAATAATGACTACTAACTTAATTAAGAATGACTACTAATTATTAGCCCGTAATCCGACCAATGAAAAAAGTAATGAAAAAGAGAATTTGCTGATGAAAAAGTAATGACTACAAAAAAGTAATGAAAGGAATTTGCTACATATCCCCAAACGAGAAAAAGAGAATGAGCCGCCGACTCATAAGCAATGGATTGGTAGAAAAGAGAATCCGCTAAAGCCGTATTAAAAGTGTGCCCTGAATAGGGATCTCATACTTGCAAAGACAAGAACAAAGGATATTCTACATTTCTAGATCATGGTGTGTGAAGAAGATGTCTATTAGCAAAATTCTAGATCGAGGGAGGGAAGATAGAGAAGAGAGAGAGAGAGACGAGTGTTACCTGATGAGGGCGACGGCGGAGGGCGAAGGACGGCCACGGCGGATGGCGGATGGCGGATGGGATGGGAGGACGAGAACCCTGATAGCGGGAGATAGGGGGGCTGACGGCGCGTGTGGACAGACTTCTATACAAAAGGCGGCGTTACTAATGACGCTTTTAGACGATTTTCCTTTTTTTTTTTTTGGGGACCCATTTGAGTTATTAGGGAAAAAAAATGATAAATTAGCATCGATATTATAAAAAAATAATAATAATTTAAAGGATAAAAGATGACTTTATGGAATTTCAAAAATTAAATTTGGTATAGCGTTTTGAAATAAAATAGTCTTTTGAAGAAAAACATTTTTAAAAAGTCATTTTTAGAAAAGACATTTGAAAGAAAATTGGTATTTGATGAACGCATATTTTAAAAGTCATTGTATTAAAAAGATTAGAAAGTAAAGATAAATTTAGCAAGTAAAAATAAATTTTGAATTGTCTTTAATCTTTTCACAATCGTCATTTTGATAAGTTATCCTTCCCAATCTATCTTTCAGAAGAAATGACGTTTCGTAAAATGCATTTTAAAGAATCCACCAAACAGTTTTGAAATATGTAAATTGAGTTTTAACTCATAAAAGACCTTTTGTCCTATCCCAATCAATACGCCAAACGCGTACTTAAACTATATGTCAAGAATGCCATTTACCTTCTCTTCTATTGTACAACGCTTCCCTCCCTTCTCTTGGATACTGTCCATGGCAAAACTAAGAGAAGTTATTTATATGCGTATGTATGTATGTGTGTGTGTATATATATATATATAGTATGTATGTATTTATATTAATGGTTTATTCCAAATATGAGTACCACTTGGAAATACACTTGATTGAATTTATTTTCAACTTTATGCCAAACATTAGAATTGGATAGAATTGATTTAGAATTTTAGTTCATATGTTTTATTCAAATTAGGTGAATTAGAATTTTAAATCAATTTTATTTTATTGAAATCAATTATTTTTTATTTAGAATTGATTCTAAATGGAGTTTAAGATGAAGATAGAAATAAAATAAAAATAAAAAATAAAAAAGCAGCTCCACTGCGCGCCAGCTGAGCTGAAAAAAGACCAACCCACATGATGGCTCTTTTCCACAAGATGGCTCTTGGGTATTGCTGAGCTTGGACCCGATTTTCAATTGTTTCTATTTTTTTTTTTTTTGGTTCCATACAACATCCATAGATCAACTTTCTAAAATTGAATTGCAACACCCATTGAAGTTGGAAGCCTAAATTGATTATAAAAAAAAAAAAAAAAAAATTCAACGAGTAAATAAATCAAGTAACTTGATAAGGAAACTTTGCTCTGAACCAATAATTGATAATCTTTGTTAATTTAATTAATACACATTATGTTTCCCACATAATGAAGATACCAGCGTATAAGTAGAAATAAACAACACAATTGTTTGAAGTAGAAACTACTGCAACAAGTGAGCATTAGAAAGTGGTGAGAAATTCTTCTCAACGTCAATAACCCCATCTGAACTGATGCTTCTTCCCTTCAAAAATTTGGAGTACCAATGTGCGGAGAGTTTAGGATATCTTTTCAAATCTGGGTCTTCCATATCTACGTAGTACAGGCCAAAGCTCACTTCATAGCCTTCCAATGGCTCCAACACATCCATGAAGGACCATGCGAAATACCCTCTCGTGTTTGATCCATTCCTTCCATAATTTTTAAAGTAAAGAAAAGCAAATAATAAAACTACATCAGGGACTGAAAATACCATATATCATTTGGAAGAGGAAAAAGAAAGAAAAGAGAGAATCATTTTTAGAAGAATCTTACCCACCCCCACACTCAAAAAAATAACAATAATAATAAAATTAATGAGTTGCCTTGGTTGGATCAAGTAAACTTACTTTAACTCAGATATAATATATATATATATATATATAGATTAAATCAATATTTAAACCTCATCAAAATCAAGCTGATTTCCACACTTGATATGTTAAATCATTAAACATCAAATGGTGGGTCCAAACCTTTCTCTTAGTGAAATAGCATATGAGAATCTCACAAACAGTATTTACACCAGAGGTTCCAATGAGTGACGACTTAACAAGCAACTCAAGTTCTTGCCCCATCAGTTTCAATGAGATTAGGTGAAGAGTCCTATTAAAAAGTTGGTATAAAATAGGTATACCTCACTGCATCAAGCAAACTCCCAATGAAATTATGCATATATTCCACCCTCGAAGTGTCGTTCAATGATGCAGTGCGTCGTGTAGGTTGACCTGGCAAGACATGCCGTGTTTAGATTCACCAAGAAGATAATTCCACATCCTAATTGCCAATATAAGACTCAAGGAACAACAACCAATATTCGAAAGTGTAATGGTAGAATCACGGTCGACTTGAACCATTATTATGGATACAAGCTCAAAGCCCCCCTCATCAAGGTTAGAACAAGGACTGGAGATCATATTATTTTGGACCCACTAATGACACAGTGCTACTATTTTTCATAATATGTTTCAATGATCCTTGATCATTGTTTTTGAGTTCACAGTTTTCCTGGAGTAGGAAAGATTATAGTACTTTTTTTTTTCCTAATGTCGTAAAACAGAAAAAAAAAAATTGCAAAGAAATGTAAATCAGACCATTGAATCTAATCTATCAAGCTGAATTTGGAGGATTCCCATCAGAGGATAGGCCCCTATCCTTGAGATAAAATTGCCTCATGGTGATTATGTAATTTTCTACATTACTGATGATATACTTTTCGTGATTGCACTATTCAAACTTTGTAATATTTAAAATAGAAAACCGTTTCATTTAAGGTCCTTTTATCTGCGATCCGATATCCTTGCATTCCTAACTGAAGATTCCATAGCACTACTTTGAAAAAAAAGTCACCTGCCAACAGATACAACCGAGAAAGAGAGAGAGAGAGAGAGAGACCATTTTCATGGATGTAGATAGGAGGGTTTCCATAAGCTTGCTTGAAATACTCCAACACTCCTTGCAGACCCTCTGGTTTATTAGGGAACTGTCAGACAAGCAGGTTAGATATCTGATGATTCAATCAAACAAAATAAGCCAACTCTATAATGTTACATTTCAACCCTCACCTCAAATGTTGGCATCTCCGCGTTCGGTGGAGAAGGAGAGTGTTGGGGATGATCGTGCATAACTGTCGTGATCGAAAAAATGAGCGAGTAATATCAATTCTATCGTCTCTAAATATGCTAAAGATTAACGGGATATCCTATGCAATAATGTCCGTGAAGCAAGATGTACAGACTGAAGTGGAGAGAAGCCACCTATGGGAGTGGGCGACTTCAAGGCTCCAGCTCATCCATTGACAGCTTCTCTCTTCTGCACAGCTTACTTCACAAGCAGTCAGGAGTTATCATCCCAATACTGAAACAAGTCAAACAACTGCGCAATGGAGTGCATTGCTGACTAACTTATTTCCAATATAACAGTGGCAGAGTTAACTTGGTAAGATCTGTCTGAGTCAAGTTAAAAAGTAACTTGAGTACCGGTTGAAGTTTTTTTTTTTTTTTTTTTTTTTCATTGAATTTTGTCTTAGCATGTAAAACATTATACATATTTGCTCTACCGCCATGTCCCCCCCATAGTCTCTTTGATCCATCTTCAGGCTGCTGGAATTGTCCTTAATGTATGATGAGTAGTAGTGGTTCACTCCCAGGAAGTCAAATGAACCTTTAACCTGTTTGGATTCATCACTAGTGAAGGCTGGAATTCTAGAGCCGGCATTTTCCTTCATCGTGTTGGGATAGTCTCCAAACAGCAAGGGCTCCACAAACCTGCAATACAAAGAAGACACTAGTGAGAATCAAAGGCATTAACCCCACCCCCACCCCCCACCCCTCACCCCCACCCCAACCTTCAACCCTCTCTCTGCCAAACAAACAACACGCAGGTACAGGACTTATATGCAATATGGACATTTACATAGCAAAAATATCCCCAAATCCACTATAGTTATTTGTTTCAAGGGTTATATGATTGAAAATTTCTAGTGGTAGGACACACAGAGATGAGATAAAATTCAAGACACATCCATACGACATAATATGTAGGGTTTGTGACTCACCAACCAATATAGAAATCGTAAGCTCTTTGAGTTGCAATTGCATCTTTCTTCGTGTTTGTTAGAGGAACAAACCAAGAAGCGTATAAGTTGATCCCTATGAATCCATGTTGCTTTTCCTGCATAACCACATGTTACTCTAAAGAACATGAAAACTTTCCACTTGTGTCTCAATAGCAATAAGGATCTACATATGAGCCAGGATCAATACAGGAGGGCCAAAATTGAGATATATTTCAATTTTAACAAAATAACATGGATAAGGACATGAGTTTTAACAAACTAGGACGCTGGATTAGGATTGTTCTTGTTGAACTACTTATGGCTGAGATAAGCATTTGAGAATAATTGATTCATTCATTCATTGATCAAAGGACTTGATGTGAAAATCTTACATGTTACCTGGTAATTTTTCTTATACAACCGTGCAGCTGATGCATGAGCCAACAAGATATGATGAGCTGCAATGTATGGCTCAGTTGAGGAGTTTCCTTTAGAACAATTGAACCCAAATGGAGGTGAACATCGGTTAGGTGGCAAAGCTCCATAGTCATAACCTAACATGGCAAACATATTGGGCTCATTCACCGTAGTCCAATATAAAACCCTATCACCAAACTCTCTGAAGCACACATTGGCATACAATGTGAAGTCTTTCCTGCATTCATGTAAAATAATTCCATTACATTTATCACCTTGAAATTATATTTTGTGCTGGGCACAGGGCATGCATCATTTACCCTAAGCACAAATTTGGCAGAAAGTAGAAGACTAATGAGAGTTGAGAACTATACACAATCTTTCGACTAATCCATCCACCATACTCATCTTCGAGTGCTTGCGGTAGATCAAAATGGTTTAACGTAATGTGTGGTTGGACTCCTGCTTGAACAATAGATAGAGAAATATCAGTATAATAAAAAGCAGAAAAGTTCAGACATTGCTTAGTCAGCATTTTGAAAGTACTTTTACTATATTCGAAGAAAAAAAGCTCAAAAAAGATTTCCAAAAATCTAGCCAATTGGATGATGAAAATTCGGCTTTAACCATGGCTGATTAGTTCATTGATGAGGTTGTTGTAATATTCTAAACCCTTTGGATTGACAAGTCCTCTTCCATCTGTAAAAAGACAGTAAGTATGAGAAGAAAAACCACAAAACCCTTAGTTCTTGTTCGGTTAACATAAAGTCGCAGTTTGAATCTCATACTCGGGATAAGTCTTGGCCATGAGATGGAGAATCTATAAGCATCTAAGCCTGTGTCCACCATTAGTTGGACATCTTCCTGTAAAATACATGAACTTAATTACACAGAGACCAAAATCTCACAAGAAGTGGTGTGATGTCAGACAAATGAAATCAACACATTATGTCGTGTAGGTCATGGTTGTAAAATATTTAATGTTAAATTTTATATGTGTGTGTGTGTGTGTGTAACAAATAAATAAGAGAGGACATTCCTTCCTTTACTGCAATAAAAGGATTAATTAAAGTGTCAGAAACATAAAGAGAATGCCACTGCAAGATCAAGGTGTTATATGCTCCCAACGAAAGTGTCTAATGTAGAATCTGTAAGCATAATCTCCAAAGATAACATCTCGCATTCAAGAAAGGTTCAACTATATGAAGAATTCAAATCTAAATGGTCAATGGTGGTAAAATGGCTCAAATGTGGACTATAAAGGTTTTAATGTGAGGTTGCACTGCTCAAGATTAAGAGTTCAGAACATGGATTTGACCACTAGCAAGCATAAGAAAGTCCTATATGAGCTGATTCACATGAAGCTTCTGGCCCATAGATTTGATTTTCATGATAATAAATGTGGCACTGAGCTAGACTTTCGGTTCATCTAACATCTCATTCCAACTACGATATATATGGCTCATACCTCATGTCTACCATCTAGAATGAAAATGGGATCAATTTATTTTTCTCCACGCAATTAGGGAAAGTCATACAATTGACCAAAGAAAATTCATACATTTGAACACAGAAGACACTACTCTCTACAGGTTTCGAAGTTTAAAAACTCTGCTGATAAGCTGGCAGACTGATTCAGAAAGTAGGTAGATGGGGTTTAAAGATAGGACTTCTTTGCATACTAATTTTGCTTTTAAAAGTTAAAAAAGCAAGATCACAGCCGATGTCTGGACAGTTCTTAACTTGAATAAATGTGTTTGAGCTTCTGCCTCCACTCCCTCCCCTTTTTGGGTGGGTGGGTGGGGGGGTGTTTGAGGACCAAAGGGACTTTGGTACCAGAGAATAATTCTAAGCCCATATGTGTTTGAAAACCAAAGAGACTTTGGTACGAGAGAATAATTATAAGCCCAAACGTGTTTAAAAACTAAAGGGACTTTGGTACCAGAAAATAATTACTAGCCTCATCTGGGCTAGATATTGAAAGTTATTCAGGATTAAAAATGACTGGACATAAGGGATTTAACTAAAGTGAAGAGCTTTGAGCTAATAATTTTATCCCTTGCTCAGTCTGGTTTCTGAGAAGCGAAGACTGAAAATAATTTTCTCCAAGGAGTAGCAGAATTCTACATTTTATTTTCATGTCCACAACCAAAACAGTACATTTGGGACCAACACATAAACTAATCAAGTAGATGCTTAGCATGCTATCCTTGATTCTGGTACCATATTCTTGCATTCGAATAACCTTTTATTTAATAGCCTTTTATTTGATAAATCTCTCTCCTATACTTAAGTCGCAGACCCAACATATCAGAAGATAAATTCAGAAAAGATCATTCTTGGAGTAAGAATATCATTGAGCATTGTATATACCTTGTATTTGTGATATGCGTTGCATGCTATATCCCCATTGCCTCTGTGCCCTGAAATTTTGGGTTGGAACAATTGATCAAGTGGCCACTCAAATCACAATCACACACACACACACATGCATTAATACTTTTAAGGTAAAAATCATAGAAGTTAAAAGTTTAAACTACTTAAATACCATTACCACTCATAAGATCATAAGACGTAAATACTGTGATAGACTGCCATCCTTTTTCTAATGGTAAACGGAACTCCCTAAAAATGTACTTAAACATTTGCATTAGAGGGAAAAAAAAAAAAAAAAAAGAGCTAAGATAAGAGCAATCAATCCTCTTTTTGTTTTATTTGTGCTAAAATATTCTTTGGTACCTTGTATAGTTGACTTATAGAACTAAACTGCCTACTTATTTGCATTTTTAGAGAATATTTTTCACTATTCAACTTTGTGTTTCATATGGGTTTTAACTTCAATTCAGAAGGTGCTAAGCAATGGCTTGGTGAATAAGAGAACCTACTAACGCAGTATTTAAAGTGTGTGAAGAATATGTCTATTAGCAATTACACCAAATACAAAAAAGCTTGAAAGTTTAAGATATATTTTGGGATGTAGTTTGGCACATTTTATGACTTCAGAATAGAATTGATCTTACCTATTCTGGAATGAAAAAAAAAATCACTTTGGCTTATTCAAATTTGAGATTCATCCAATTAAATTCTATAACTGTTGTTTCTGCATTTTCTTTCCAATTTTAAAATTAAATTTCCTAACATTTCATTGGAAATCGCACATGAAAGCTTGAACACATTATTTGAATAATTGGGTTAATTTTGGCCAGAAGAAAAACCCATTATCTACAGTTAACAAAAATTAAGTACTTTGGTCAAAACCGAATTTAACCAAACAAAGTTTGCTCTCAACTATCATCCAGCCTCCCCAGGGAAAAGGTGGGCTGAGCCAATAATAAAAGGGTGATAAGCTTACTCATCAATCCCCAACAAAATATTAAAAAGTTGCAATAAAACAAAATAATAACAATAACAGTAATAACTAATAATAGTAATAATAAGTGAAGAAACTAACCAGCATGAGCAAAGGTGTCCCAAATGCTAGGAGTCCTTCCATCTTCGTTTGCTGCGCCCTCAACCTATACAAAGCATATATTTATATATAAAAATTAATAAATTCTCATATATATTTATATATATATAGAGAGAGAGAGAGAGAGAATATGGAAATATAATTATTTGTTACTTTTTGTTGATTTATGTCATGATAGGAATAAGAAGTTGACTAGGAGACATGTATAGTAGTGGAGGTTGTGTAGAATTCATGAATTAGACGTCATTATCTTTTTTTTTCTCTTTTTTTTTTTTTTCCTTCCTTTTAGCTGGAAAATAAACATTCTTAATTGGTTAGATATGTTAAAATTTAAAATAAGGGTGTAATGGTCAATCAAAAGTTTTCTAAGATACAATCTTCTATTCTAGTATAGATATAGATATAGATATAGACTAGTATAGATATAGATATAGATATGTGTGTATTACATACTATTCATGAAAATCTCCTTTCTTAAAGAACGAGAAATTAGGAAAAATAAAAATAAAAATAAATAGATAAAGTAACCTGATAAGCAGAGGTCCCAGCGCCAAAAATAAAATCAGGTGGGAAGTCATCTCTGCTATATTTATCGGAGCTGAAGACAGTTGCTGCTAAGTTTAACAGAAGAAATACCCAGAAAGAGAGCTTCAACATCGTTACATGAAGGTCTTCCTTTTTCCCGTCTCAAATGGAGGACTTTCTCTCCACCAGTCACTTAGATATATATATCCTCCTTTGGTAGTAGCATAGAACACTTGGCGCCACTTATTCACATCAATAAGATAAAAAATAATGAAATCCTAAAGGACAAAGTTTTAATTTAAACTTAAAAAGAGGGTTGTCAAATCGTCATCCAAAGGATGAATCTGGTATATTTGTCTATTATACCTTGCAACACTCCGCGGGGGGGGAGGGAAGAAAGAAAGAAAGAAAGAAAGAAAGAAAGCCCAATCTTATATTAATTTTTATTTTTTTTATAAGGATATTAAATTTTATTTTTAACAAATTTCTATCATGTAAGCATTTGAAAAAATGGTTAAACCCATCAAATGATTTGTAGAAAAAGATTAGTTTAATTTGATGATTTTCAGTTGCCAGGCCTAACAAAAGACACACTATCAAAGGTCAGCTTTTTTCAATAACACAACTTACTCATTGTTGTTAGTGTAGTAAAACCTGATCTTAGATTGAAAGTTGTGGTTCTACTATGGAAAATCTGGTTGTCAGTCCTCCAGATTGACACAACCTGAGAAAAATTCATGGCCCTACCAATTCTAAAAGACCTTTTGCATCACAGATGTCTGCTGGTTACAGTCACCTTAGATTCACAATTGTTCCCAAACCTGGAGCAGACCAAAAGAGTTGAACCAGTATGAATGTTCTGATTCCAGCATTTCAGAGCTCTCTTCACAGAAAAACGTTGAGGCATATAAAATGCAAAAGTATTCTTAGATGCAAAATGAATTTGATAGATTTATGTTAGCAAATCGTGTTAGGTTGATTCATATTCAAGCTAACCTATTTGCCTGATGATTTGTCTATACTATTATAATAATAAGAGCAATAGTCAATTAAAAGCCATGCGAGCCATCTCTGGAATCCATCCAGCAAAAGTTCAATTTTAGCAGCTCAGTGGAAACCCATAGTCACCCCACTTCGCAGCCGGCTCTATATTCCATCCAGCAACAGACAGAATATTACAGTTCAAAGTCAATATCACAAGAGCTATCAAGGTATATGTGAAACAAGAGCAAACTGCCATGACTTAGAAAAAAAATTTAAATAAATAAATAAGATTTGTTTTTTCTTCTTATTTGTTTCCCCCCTCTTTCTTTTTTTTTTTGGGTGGTTGGGGGTGGGGGTGTATGGGAAGGGGATGGTTCCAGCTTTTCCTATCCTTCAATCAGACTTTAAATTCAACATACCGGTACCCCTGTTTTTTCTTTGTCCTCTTGTTAAATAACTGAGATGAATGAATATCCTACAACTACTTGAAATTGATCACTGGGTAAAAAACTGCTCTATGAAATTTTGTATTTTGGCATTATAAATAACCTTAAAGCATTGATTTCATAAAACCTGAATATAATGACACATTGATAAACATTTCCTAAAGACAGTAACTGAGTAGTGAGTGAGTATATTCTCAGCTATCCAACAAACAAAATAGCATTGAATTTCTTTGGCATGGTGCACAATCCAATGAAGAAACAGACCATACGGATGAGGTAAAGAGACAACACAAGACCATGTGGTAAACACCTTCCACTTTTTACTTCAACATGAGAAAACCAACTGGGTATCATCCACTTTTCTTAATATCAACTGATACACTAGTGCGTTTCAACTAAAGATGTCATCCATATAATGAACTAACATGAAGGATAGGAAAACACCATAAGTTTAGCTAGAAGGCGGTAGGCACTCTAAGCCATGTCATGAAAAGCATGGGTGGATCAAACACATTCCAGACCTATTAGAGTAGATATCAGTCACACTCAACATGTCTTACTCCACACATGCACCCCACCAATACGCACATTAAGATAACCCAGAAGTAGAGATAAGGATTAAGTTCTAATGTGCACAACAATCATCCAAAGCTAAGGCTTCCAAAAAATTGTGCCCTCCAGGATATCAAATTTCCTTTATAGTTGGCCACTTAACTATTAAATCAAGAAAAAACCGCCAACTAATGACTCCCATACCAAATATAATCCGAAGTCACTATTTTTTTTTTCTTTTTCATTGGCTTTTAACGCATCCTCAGCCGCAAATCTTCTAGTATGAACTTAGAATCTGCTTTAAAAAATGAACCAAAAATGAAATATTTGAAGTTAAAAACTCACAATTACAAGTGCAGAAATTCTACTCTCAAAACTTTCTCCAATGAAAATTAACCTCATTAAACAATTGGGTGTGCCCTATGCACGTGCAAGTTTACTTTGGTCATAAGGAAGTACTAATAGAATATAATATACACTTATATAGACATCCAAATGAAAACAACATCAATTAACCTATTTAGGCATCAGCACAATCAAGCTACACTGCATCTTCCAGTCATATTGCTTCACCAATTAAAAGAAAAGATCAAATTGAATTGAGAAAAAACAATAATAACCATTGAAAAAATCAATTAGCAATCTCCGTATTCAAACCACACATTCCTGTATCAATATCCAATCGGATCAAATAAAAATAGAGATCACAAATATAACAATAACGCCATACATAAGCATAGATTCAAATATACATAAAATCATACAAACACATTCCTCACAAATTCTCAAATACATTCCACTCATTAGATATGTTGAGGCAATAAAAGAAGAATGAAATCAGTAACAGGTACCCACGAATCGAGTATGCCACTTTCAAGTGTACAATGGCCAATCTGTCCAAGCCCCAGAAACATGCCCATTCTCACAGACATAAGCTCGAACAACCGGCTCACCATCGTCATGGTAACCGAAAACCCGCCTCAAACAGAAGGCAGAATGCAGATCCCAAGTCTCCTTACACGAGCAAAACGCGCAATTCAGAACGATCTTGCTCCGATTCCCATCGTTTATCGTCCTCCACACACGGGACCGCTTGAAATTTTTGAAAACCCCCCTGAAAAGCATGTAATTTCGCTTCTCTTCGACGTGAACACAACCGGGCCAATCACAAATGTATAGACAATCCCCTCGGAACCGGCTGGCCAACAGCTTGTTTCCTTGTTCACGACTCAAATTCCATCCCGCGGACGCCAAATGAGACCTCAGAGATCTGCAAATTTTCCTCTTTTTACTAACCGAAGGATCCCGACCCACCTTGATAACAGCCTTCTCAACCTCTTCGCCGATTTGGGGTTCATCTTGAGCTTCGGATACATTGTAAATTGTATCGAAATAGAGATCATCGAAAAGGGACCATGTGCAATCAGAACCAGAAGCCTCCGCTTCCGTCTGATCATTAGCGTTGCTCGAGCAAGGCTCCAATACCATTTTCTCGCTCCGATTCGTCTGAAGGGAACCCGATTTATGGTAATTCTCGTCGGGACCGAGCTCGCGCTCGAGCCCAAAATCGGAATTTTCAAGCAGGACGCCTGCGTGGAGGAGGCCGGGACAGCAGACGGAGAGCTTGTGTAGCGCCGCCCACCCACCAGGCGGCGATGAGGCGGCGGGAATGAGATCGGCTACGACGGAAGGGATGGTGTCGCAGCATTTATTCTTCCAGCAAATGTTGCGGATCAGGGAGGAGAACTTCGTGCAGACGCAGGCGAGCCGTGCCCAGTTTCGTGGGTCGTCTTCGAGCTTTAAGAATATGTTGAGGACGACGTCGTCGGAGAGTTTGGAGAAGACGGTTTCCGACATTGTTAATTGTAAAAATAAAAAAAATTAAAAAAAAAAACACAAACGAACAGAAAGAGATGGGTTCTGAAATAATGATTGGAGTATCACTTTTTCTTTGGTTTGACTGGGGTTTACGATGAATTTTGTAAAATGGGTATGGGTGTTTTCTCTTGTTCTTTGATTTTGATCCGGTGTTGCGATGAATTTGTGAGGTGGGTATTGCCAAAATTGAGAGAGAGATGGACTGTTTTTCTTATTCCTTTTCTTTTGTTTTCTGATTGAACTTGTGAGATGGGTTTTGCCTAACGGAGAAAGAGAGAGAGAGTACTAAGGGAGGAACAGATGGACGTGGATGAGGCGGCGGAAGAAACTGGGGGCGCTTCTTTGTTTGTGGGATTCAGTACGTGTCGCGACTTGCGTGTTAGTGGTAGAAAAAAGGGTGGAGTATATATCTCGGAGATAAGACTTCCACCAAGATCCCTTTTTATACCAAAATTTTACGAGGCTCAAAATAGGATTAAGAAATTGGGATCATGAAGATTGAGAAGAAAATAGCAAAAAGACACACAATACTGTCCTTTCCAAGGTTTTCTTAACATCCTCTATGATTTTTTTCATCCTAATCAAATTTTTCATTTTATTTTCATTTTCTTTTTTTTTCCGTCCAATGTGATTAATGTAGCTAACAATTCAGTGCTTTTCTCTTGCTCATATATGCCTTTTTATTTAAGTTGTCGACATTTATGTATCATTATTCATTCCTCTTAGTATCAATTTTGAGAATAGAGTCGTATTTAAAAAGATTGAAATTTAACCTAACAAATTCTTCTCAAAAGCATGCCTAACTTTTGCAGGGTTATATGTGCTTTTTGATTACATGGTGCCAATAAAATAATTTTAAGTCAACTGTTACATTAAAAAATAAATAAACCCAGGGAAGTAGGAAGGATGATTTATATAAATTTCATGTATGCCTTCAACAAACATTTGAAGTCTAAATTTAAATACAATACGGAGTATATAAATTGGCTGCTAGAGCAATCCCATGAGTTATTGGGGAAAGAGTTAAAAGAGACGAGTTATTCCATAAAAGGACGCGGTGTCCACTTTCCAATTTTGGGCTGTGATGGCCTAGTGGGTGTCGATCGACAAGGGACCAGGGGTGTTGTTGAACTACACGATAGGACTACTTTCATAAAAAAATAATGGACGCTCGAAAGCCAAGTATGGACCACACAACTTAGGACAGCTTCTGGGACCTTCTCTGATCTTTCCACTTTACGTCTAGTACATCACCAGTTGATGTTGGCATTTCATGTGCCCTCTTATCTCCTTGTCCCTCTTCAAATAATGATGCACCAAACATTCCACCGGTATTCTGAACTCTCTTCTCTCTTTCCTTCTTTTTTTTTTGCCCTTTCATTTGAATTGGTGATTGATCGAAATGGCAGCAGTCATATAATCACATTATTTTTCAAAATTATAATTTTGTGAAGACATACCATTAATGTGACGACGCTATTTTAGCTGTCAGGGTGAGTAACCCATACATCAGTTGCCACGGTTAAAAATAAAGGTTTGGTTAAATTAGGAGAAAAAAAAAAAAAAAATAGCTCCACTCATCTTGATATTACAATGAAGTGAGGCTTTAAAGAAATTGTGTGCGCATATTTTGTCAACCACCTTTCGATGGGGAAGGAAAGATCCGCTAAGCAACATACAGCTTTCAACGATTGCATTGTGCTTTGCCCACAAATCCATCTTTCAAAACGGGCTCATTGAAGGAGATGCCGAAACTGAACAAGTAAAGATGATATTTATCCTTAAACCAAAGGAGAAAAAAAGAGGAGGGAGGTTTCATGATCTATATGAAAAATGATGCCAAATCCCTTACCATGAACATCATTATACAACTGATGCAAGTTTCAAACTCTCACAATTATGACGGAAATCACTCTCTCAACACAAGGGAAATCAAAACAAACACTTTTTCTGACCCAAATAAAGAGAAACCAACATGATGGGTCTAGGCACCTCATAACTTGTACAACCTGACTTGCCCCCACAACATTGGAACACAGCAATTGCTTTCGATCCCACCCCAAAAAAAAATATAAAAAATATAAAAAAATAAAAGAAGACATACTGAGAACAAGATCGTGACATACAACTCCGAAGACTATATGCTTAACAAAATAAAGATATCATAAAGGTCCGACCAAGGAATCTAAACCCTGAAGTTGCAGAAGCCTTATACAAATCCTGCAAACCTCATGTACCACCTGCAGCTAATCGGCCAGGAACTCTCCATTTTTGGGTTACAATTAAAAATTGGCATGGACTCAAGATTTTTACTTTATAAGCTTTACTATATAAGTTTCATTCTCCACGGGAGTGAAAGCCATCTACGTTATGTTTGGATAAGGAATTTTTAGGTGGAATTTGTTTTTGAGATAGAATTTGTAAAATTTTTATAAGGATGTGATAGACAAAATCCTTATAAAAATTTTACAAATTCCATCTCAAAAACAAATTCCATCTATAAATTCCTTATCCAAACATAGCGCTATTGACCCACCCGCAAATTAGCCTCCTCATTTTTCTCAAAAAATCAAACGGTGCAAACGGTGCTTTACCTGTAGTCGCTTCTCCAGTTCTCGCAAGAATTGTATGGGAGTTGTCCTCGGAGGGACTTCCCGAATGACTGTACCGGGGAATTCTACCATACTCCGTGCAGCTATTGTTGTTGATTCTGCAGAGCCTAACCAAAGGTTCAGGCCGGATTGTAGGAAATGACAGCCCCTCCTGAGGGATGGGTCAAGGATAGTACAACCCTGTATACCCAATAGGATAAGTCCCCCAACTCAATTTAAGCAGGTTGGAATGAACATTGAAACCTGCATAGTATGAGAGGTAACAGCTAGGCTACAAGGACAGACATAATTCTACATGCATCTGAACACTCTGTTCAGTAAGATGACAAAAGTAAGGACAAACATTAACCATTCATAATCTGGCTTGTGGTTATCCTGCTGCTTACCCTAGAATCTTGGATTTAAACACCCAAACCTACCCAAGGAACCTCATCTTGTGCCACTAAGCTTGTAATATATTGATCCCACCAAGAAAAATAGAAGACTCAATTAGTAACAAGTACCCAACACTGTAAGGGTAATCAAAAGTAAGCAGAAATTAAATATGATCATTAACATCAACCACCCCAGAAATATAAAGCTTTGAAAATCCTGCAAACCTCATATGTATCACATGCTCTGGTAGGAAACTAGGTTATAATTCAACAAGAACCTAAATAAATAATCAGTTTTAGAAGATGACACAAAATGACTCTTCATCATTAATCCATAAACTCCAGACTGATTTAATCAGGGAAAGTCAAAGCCTCAAACTCGTTCACCGCCTCAGGAGTTGACAGATCAGCCACAATCAGATCTCACCTGTAAAACAAATTTTACAATCAGAATCCAGAAAGAATTGCAAGTACATTAAGGGATCACAAAAGCAAGGAACAGAAATATCATTATCAACAAAATAACAGAAATATAGTGCCCAAAATTGAGAGAAATATTGTTAACTAAGGATGGAAATATGATGGTGCATAGAATGAGACCGGGATAGACTTTTGCTTCGGCTCCGGCTCCGGCTCGGGCTCATGCTGGGACTGCGCCTTTTTGGGCTTTTACTCACACGTTTCTGACGCTGCATAGTGCCGATATAAATATAAAAAGCAATACAAAGAATGAAAGGACGATAAACTTAAAGATAGCTTAATGGTTGAAGCTTAATTCTATTTGTCCAAAAAATAAAAAAATTACTAAACATAAATATATATATATAGGAAGACAAATCTGTTCAATCAGCCAGTCAAAATTTTCAGATATTATGAACATTTAAAATTTTAAAGGACTTTTCAGTCGGGATTAAAGAAGGGTGAATACAAATATACAATTCAGAAACCCCAATTCATCAGGTTCAAGGTGCTATTTAAATCAATGTTCAAACCAACCTGACCGATGAGACAGTTACAGGAGAACCAAATTAAACAAGATTTTACTTACAGGAGGTAACGGAGATCTGGATCTTGATCGAGATCTGCAAAAGTTCCAGAAACAACCCAATTTAAAATCCACACGTTCCTTTTAACAACTTTGATCCAAGAGCCTTGATGCCTCTTCCACGTCAGAGTTACCATATTCAAAAGAGATAAAATGAAAAGCCATAGATCTTTAGCAGCTCAACGGGGAAAAATATTAGATGCAATTTATATAATCTCCACCTAAACAGATAACCTAATTTAATAAAAACAAAAACCTCAACAAAATCATCATAATGTATTTTTTAAGACACCAGCTGATAGGAGAAGAGTATCCTTCCCTATTATACCAAAAAATATCCACAGCGAATCCAGATAGCATGTCCTATTAGCCTGACAATATTGAAGAAGAAAATAGTAATGTAATTGTTTCTACCGCTCATTGATGGTGATTTGCAAATCCCATTATCCAGCTTTACCATCGCAATCCATGATCTCCATTGTTCCCAATCTAGCACCCATGGACATCTGCGATGCTTAATGCATTGGAACAGACACCATGAAGGTTTCCAATAGATGCCCATCTAGAAAACAGCATACCTCAACAACCAAAAGAGTTGCAGGCATTTGAACCATATGCCATCAAGATCCTAAAATGCAATCCCCAGATCGCCGCATATATCCATCTAAAAAAACAAACAAGGTAATTTTATATATAAAAAAGGAAAGAGAAGATGAGTTTGACAATCCGGAACCTTTTCTCAATTACCCCATTTGCCGAACGAGTAAATGAACAAGTGAAGCAAGTCACAGAAATAAAAGGACAACAAAATAACAAGAATGTTATAGATAACACCGGAAGAATTTGATTCACACAATAGTAGAAACTAAATAATCTTTTACTTATTTAGTTTGCCCAAGCCAACGCCCCAGTAAATCCAAGTAGTGGTAAAAATGTGTCCACTGAATTCCTTTTTGATTAAACCCAAATAAGAACTTGAACAAAGAAGCAGTACAAGGGGGGTAAAAGAGCAACATTGTTAGCCCAAAGCTGCTTCCACTCAAACTCAACAAATGCACAAGTGCATAAGCAGGAAAAGTTTAAAATAAATTTGTAACATTCATTTGTTACAATCCCTCATGAGCTTTGCACAACTAGAAGCAATTTATGGCAAAGAGACTACACATTCAAATGAAATGGAAAACAGCTGAAAGATAAATCAATACCGTGAAATGCCCAAACACCCCCTAAACAAATCAATTTATATGATACAACAGCAAATTAAAGTAATTCATACATATCCTCCATTTCGACATAAAAAAATAAAAACCAGGGAAATTAAGCATTGCATAAATCCCGATAATCCAACAAACACAATGAATAATGGACGAAAGAACCATACCTCGACAAAGAGCGTGGCTTTGACCCAGAGTGCGGTGAAGAAGCAGACCTTGATCGAGATCTAGCAGGTGAGCGGCGTGAAGATTTGGCTTTTGGAGACTTGCTGCATGACAATTTACAAGGTTAAAAATTAATAACCTGCACTGGATACTAAGATTAACAGTCAAAAATAAAAGGATCAAACCTCCTGCTCCTGCTCCGACTATAACTATGACTGGGGCTCCTGTCTTTTGAGTAAGATCGACTACGACTAGGGCTCCTAGAATCTCGCCTTGAATCATATTCTTTCACCTAAAAGTGCATGAAATTGTAAGCAGAATACGTTAATAGCATAAAATACATGAGAGAGAGAGAGAGAGAGAGAGAGCTCAAAGAACTACATATAATAAGTTCGACTCATACCCGAACATACGCCCGAGAAAATGCATTCCGAAACTCTGAGTCATCAAGTTTCCTGATCTGCAAAGTGAGAAAAGAAAATAGTTAACATATGGCTATCTGCAAAATTGTTGCTGATCAAATTCAATAGAAGAAAACTTACAAAGTTCATAACCAATCAACCACAATACTAATTAACGGAACATGTGAGAGAGAGAGAGAGAGCTTACAGCATACTTCATGTCCTCATAATTTGTATAATCCACAATCCCCGTTGTGCCTAAAAGACAATCATAATACAAAAAACATAAACTTCACATCCCTAGAAAATGATCTGGTTATTCTAGCACATTTCTCTAATTTTAAGACTACGTGGAAAAGCTTAAAACAGGATAATTCCTATAGAGTGTTTTTATAATACACACTAGCTAAATATATATATATAATACTTGTATACAACAATGAAACATTAAAATGTCCAATTTTTCATTCAATCTAAGTTTGAAATTCTGGAACCCTAAGTTTGAAATTCCAGAGCCGATTACTATGAAACCAAATCCAAGCAAGGTGGGGACAAGTTATGTCATCCACCCACCACCATTGCCATCCCAAATCATCAAGTATGAAAACTAGTTGGCTTGCCATAATGCTGCTAAATGCTAATGATGCCCATCACATACAACTACTCCAAGACCTTAAATACTTGTACTAATAATATAATAATGTTTTCAAAATCAAATTACATCATGTCCTGTAATATCAAGAAAGTCTATTTCCAGACCCTTGATGGCCCACACATGAGACCACCTAAAGTAACTGTTGTGTCTCTAATCTAATTGAGTGGCTCCCTGCACAACAACTATATTTCTAGCAGGGAAGACTGAGCTCCACCAGTGCACGAAATACAAGTGAGATGGCCAGGAATAAATAGATGGAGACATCCAACCCTCAAAAGTATCCACAAAATCAAATATGCTACAACTATCCATATTATACTTCGGTAACCTCCAAACTTATTACTTCAACAACTCAAAAGTATTAAACACGAGATCAATAAATGAGCCTCAAAGAGCGCCTTAACCATTAATTGTTTCAATTTCAAGTTGAAGGCTCAATACCAAATCGAATGTCTCAAGCTCAAGAAACTTCCCCCAATGATGATTCCTCCCAATCATCATGTTTGCCTAATACACATGTTGGTTAAATGTCCAAGCAGGCCCTTAGATCATCTCCCAAGTCCCAACAAAAAAATAGTGATAAGTCCCAGGCTCACATCTGTCTCTATGAAAAGAAGCCATGAGATGCTGACACAAGAAAAAAAGATCACAAGTCCCGATAGTCAAAAGGAGCCCAGTTATGTTCATTCAACCAATAGCTTCCAACTTTTTCAAGGATCTATGCCTCATTATCACACATTTAAATCCATGAGGTGAAAACAAATTCATAGAACACAAAGAACTGTACACAAAGTTCCATGAAATCTACAAAACCACTGTCAAAATTCTTAAAAATCCCTTTCCTACATTATAAATACAAGACACAAGCAAAACAAATAATTTTAATATATCTATATATATATATATATATATATATTAAAGATAACCAACAGAAAGTTCCATAAAACCTACAAAAACACATAATATGTCAACATCTCAAACAAGACAAAAAAGATGGAAAGCTGCACAAAAGGCCAATGTTACATCTTTTCTAGTATCTAACACCCACATACTAACATAATACTCCCTCTGTTCCTAAATTATTGGCCTCCTTTCCTTTTTGGGATGTTTCAAAATTATTGTCACATTCCAAAAGTCAATGATTCTTCTTTATTTCATTTCCTCAAATACCCTTAAAAGGGTCTTCTTTCTTTTTCCAATGTTTGTACAATTGAGGGTAAAATTGAAATGTCAAAACATATACATTGATGTGAAAGCATTTAATAAGGTTTTCTAAAAAAGGGTGTTCTTTCAAAGGGGACGGTCAATTAGGAACGGAGGGAGTATATATTAAAAAAATGAAGTTCCTATTTGTCTTACCATTACCATCACGGAAAACTTGAGAGAAACAGACATCCCCAGCTTTACGCATGTGATCCTGAATAAGAATGAATAATATCATGACCTACTGATATAATTCCAAGTACAGAACAATATAAGGAGAGAGAGTAGGGGATAGTGAAATCGGATAAAATTATTCATTAAATGAACTTATTGCTCACCTTCAGGTCTTGCCATGAAGCAGAAGAGGGCAATCCAGTTACTAACACTGCATGACAGAGTGAGATCAATTTAAAGACAGATCACAAGTATTCTAATAAAATAACATTGTACATGGGTATAAAAAGGAAAACACACCACGATATTCAGAGCGCCTAGACACTCCGCCACGGGCACCCCTACCACTGCTGTGACTACTATAACGATCTGAAGATGAAGAATGTCCACGCCCACCATGTGCAAGTTCCACCTATAAAGATAAACATGAGAACATATAAAATGAATGGTGTCAGAACTACTGACTAGTCAACTTATGCTCTATATAGTAAATGCAACATTATATTTGTGCAAGTTCCACCTTTAATGATAAACATGAGAACATAAGAAATGAATGGAGTGTCAGAATTTCCAACTAGCCAACTTGTGCTGTATATACAATATTAAATCATGTTAAATTATTTTATATATATATATGTAAGAATGACCAACCCGTAACCGGTGCCCATCAAAATCATATCCATCACGACCACGAATGGCATCTTCAGCATCCCTAGCCTCTTCAAACTGCATCAAACAAATGTTGAAGCAATAAGATAAAAAAACAAATATAAAAGATCATTTTAAGTAGCTCTGACTCATGTAGCCCCCCGCCGCGGGGGGGGGGGGGGGGGGGGGGTATGGGTAACTCTAACTCACCTCAACAAATGCATAACCAGGGGGCCTTGGTGGAATCTTCAGATCAATGTGGGCTATGGGTCCATACTGCAATGCGAAATTTAGTGAGATAACACAAAGTCAAGTATTTTTAAACTAAATCAAAGTATGAGACTTGTTCAGACACTTCCACCACCCATTAACTTAATTTTCCAAGGCAAACCAACATGAGAAATGTAACCAAACATTCAAAACTCAACTTAGTAACTTACTGATTCCAAGAGGGTTCATAAGATTTGTGTTTAAAGAAAGAAGGTTTGACCATCTCTCTACCCATTGCCCAGTTTTTTCATCTCTTTTGGTAAAAATTGTTTGTAATTGCTGGTGTCTTCTAAATCCCACCATACCCACCCACCCCAAAAGAGGGGGGGGGGGGGGGGGGGGGGGGGGGGGGAGCATCTTTGATTGAGATTCTTCATGAAGAGTAGAAAGGGAACAAGGAAAGATTCTATGGTCTCTTGCTATTTAAGCAATAATTTGGCCTGTTCATTCAGAAAGGGTATACCAACATCTTTGAGGAGCTCATGTCCTTGTCTAACTCTCATTAAGACTCCTGTCACCAAGGAGTTCAATACTATTCTATTGACTCTTGCTTCCATAGATTGGTCCATGGTGTTCTGTCACAGGTTGCGTAAATGAAAACCTTTATGCAACTGGAAGCTTGTCTTGTTGGTAGGATTATGCTTAATTTCGATGGCTACTCTTTGAATAACCTCACTCAAAGGATCTGCTATGCAAAAGAAAAATCTGGATATGAATTGGGCTCCTTAAGGAGGTGCCAAATCTTAGTTTATATACTGTGGTTAAACTCCTCTATCGTTATCAAGTGTACTAAAATTCTGTACCAAGGCCCGTGGAGATTGCCCGTTTCACTGATAAAACTCTGTCCCCTCCTTGACTTTATAAATTGGATAATTGTCGTGAATTGAAAAACCCAAAAGCAGGTTCCTAGTCAAGCTATCAATCTTAAAATTGCAAAGGCCAATTCCATCCACCTTGCATTGTTGTTTTTAAGTTGAGCTCGCTTTTGTTAGCGCCTTCCCAATACTTGTTTTCTGAAGAACTAATGCCTTTTCTTTTCTTTTCTTTTCTATTAAGTAAAAGAACTACTGCCTTGAGTGCCCTACTAGATTGTGTATAGGTTGTTTAGCATGATACCTCTATACAAATACATGAATTTATATTTATACATATGTAAAAGACCATAGAGCCTTGCACCCCAACAAAAAAATAATAATAATAATAATAATAATATTGCCCATATCAGGACATGTCAAATGAATACATCAACCTCAACCAGCAATTACCTTGTAAAATATATCTTCTACTTCTCTCTCACGAATATCTCCAGGAAGATTGCCAACATAGAGGGTTCTGAGTGACCGACTACTCATTTTTCCTGAAACTGTAAAAAAAATGTTAAAATTTTAAAAGCCCTAACGTTCGACATTCAATACACCATGTATTACATCCAAAAAGAGGAGATTTAAAAAACAAAGACAACAAAAAAATGAGAAAAAACAATTGAATCGAAACCCTAAATGACTGGCCTTTAGGGTTTCTTGGGTTTGAAATTGATGGATGAGAGCTCTTACCCTTCGAAGAGTTGGGGATCGAGTTGTGAGATAGAGCCGAGGACTTCGAGGATTAGGGTTTTGAGTGTGGAAGGGTAAAGGTTAGTAAAATATATAGCAAGGTCGTGATAATGTGTTGCGCCGCGCACGATAATATGTCGTGCAGTTATTGGTAACTGCAGCATCCGGCGATGTTAAATTCCGAATCTCGAATCATGATCCATGAATGAGCTAGATTTGGACACGTAGATGCCGTATAATGTAACTTATTATATTTCTATTCGTGACCCTCGATTTTCAATTTTCTACTTATTTCCCAGACTTGCGCTGATTTTGTTTTTTATTTTTTATTTTTATTTTTTTGTGGGTTTTGGGTTTTCGGGTAGGAGGTGTTTAGGAGCAAAGAATCCTTATGTAACACAGTAGGACTCGTGTTGAAGATCTTGGATGTAAGTTTATTAAAGGATGGGAGATGACTATTTTGATGTTTGTTTTGGTTCAAAATCCATTTTTCACAAGAAGACAAATTTATAATTTCAAAATTCCTCTTTCAAAGCGATATCATGGAGTCACAATTTTGCAGAGTTTAAGATAATTTAGAGAATGTCACTTAGAACACATTAGTATATGAATGCGATGCGTTGTTAATGAACTTGAATCCTCTACTTGGGTTTAGGTGTGCTTAGGCCTTCAAAACTGTTTTTAGAGTCAGGCCGTCGAATGTATTTCTATGCTGATATGTCATAATCTTAAAAACTTAAGTACAAAATCCAAACTTAATTGTTAATACCTTCTCCACTTTAGACCCAACTCAACCGAAGTTGGTCCTGGGACAAATATCCAGGCCCTCAAATAGTTTACTAACCAAATGTAAAACCTTTGCTTCTTTTCTTTTCTTTTTTCTTTTTGTTTGATATCAGGAGGTTCTAGATGCTTTGCATCCAACAAATCCCGTAAGCACATGCAATCCCTCCGTCCCACATGCACTAAGTTGATTTTTTCGAAGCAATATCTTTTCTCCCTTTCCCCATTATCTCCACTCTCTCGTCCTCACTCTCCTATGTCATTAATCAAAAATAATTTAAAAAGTTGAATTAAAAAGGAAAAAAGATTCTCAAATGGCAATCAATGGCCCATGGTAAGAAGAAACAATAAGTTTGATTTTTTTCTCTTTTTCTCTTTTATTTTTTCTGTAAGTGCAATAATCGATTCAAGTTTTGTTCCCAAAAAAACAGATCACTCCAACTATCCAAGCTTGAATTGGATTTTTACCTATGCCAAAAAATGATAGAAGGAGTGAATGAAGGTTAGAAGAAAAAAAAGGTAATTTGGGAATTTCTTAAAAAGACAGAGTAGGCTATGGATACAATCATTTAGGTTGTGAAAATAGCCTGTCCCAATGTTAAAAGTTTAAAATAAAAAAAAAAAAGAAAGAGATTATTATACTTTCTTAGTATTTTTGGTAACTAAGACTATAAATAAATAAAAAAACAAACAAACAAAAACAAGGGAGATTCTCAATGCTTTCCTAAACAAAAGTGAGTCTTAATATTTCTCATTTTTTTTGGTTTTGATTCGGCGTGGATGCTTGTGTGTTCTTAAATAGTATGGCAAAAAAAAAAAAAAAACCAAAAACAAAAGGTCTGTGTTCATTTAGCTTGAGCAACAAATTTAATTAGTATAAGGGCAAAGGTTAACTCAAACGGAGGGAAGAAATGGTATGCATATAAAAGGAAAAAAGTAAGCATTGGTTATTACTACCTTAAAAAGGTAATTGCCATGAAAGATCGGGAATCTTGTTAGAAATTCTTGTTAAAATAAATCCATGAGATAACTTCTAATTGTTGGAATATTAACAAAATAGCATAATAACAGAAATTATGTACCTTGCACCAAATAGAGTTAATCCCGTTCTAGCTAGTAAATAGCAAAATAATATAATTAATATTAGTTACCTTACATAAAATAAAGTCAATCCCAATCCAGCTAAGAGGCGCGATATCGCTTCTTGAAGATAGTTGGAACCTCCCATACGTGCAAGGGATTCTGGCAACTCTATTATCGAAATTCAACTTAGCTTGGATTCAGATCCGTTCCTCTACGATCTTGCACTAATCGGCAGGAACTAAGTACTTTCAACTTATTTTCAAGATGCCCAACACAAACTCAAAACATATAGTAGTTAAGTATTAGATAGAACTCTTAACTTTGAACCTCAAAGTCACATCAAAAGTAATTACAAGTTGGTTCTCTCAAAAACTCTTCTTCAAATAACATACCCAGCATACCTATATATAGGAGAATTGGTAACTTATAAGAGAAGTAATAAGTTATTTGTAAGACTCAAACTTTTAGTCATTAATATAAAGATTCCATCTTATCCATAAAAGATTCTATCTTATCCAGAAAATATTTGATCTTATCCTAAAAATCTATCAAATAAAGATTTGATCTTATCTAAAAAGATTTGATCTTATCCAAAAAGATTTTAAAAAACAAATTAATAAATCAGCTAATTTAAATCATTTCCAACAATTCTCCCCTAGTGGTAAGTTTATTATGCAATCAGCTTATGCTGTTGCTTCTGATGTTGATCCTGTTATTCAGGAGAAAGATTGTATTAATTTCTGGAGGCGTAAATGCCCTCTGAAAATTAAGCATTTCTCGTGGCTGGCTAGGTAAGACAAGTTGCTTACTAATAAATCCAAGAGAGATCGCCACTTCACTATGGACAGCTCCTATAGTACTTATGGGTATGATCCTGAAAATGCTATTCACATGCTTCGTGATTGCGCCTTGGCTACCCACATCTAGAAAAGCTTCTTGCCAGTTGAGGCTCACTCTGATTTCTTTGCTTCTGACTTGAAGGTTTGGATTGATAGTAATCTCTGCAAGAATAGTAGAACCTTTGAGAAGCCCTTTGAGTGGCAATCTTTCTTCGCCTTTGCCTCTTACTTTTTATGAAATTGGAAGAGTAAAAGAATTTTTTAGAATTTGTTAGGATGTTTGATCGCAATCGTACACAGTCACGGGACGAAGAGAAAGAGAACGAGAAGAATAATTACCAAAAACTTAAATTCATGTATAAATTATGGTCCACAGGCAGAGGCTATAGAAACTGGAAGTAAAAACCGCTACAAAGTTGTGGGAAACAAAAATCAGTTTATGCATGAAAAACTGAGAAGAGGATGTATTTTAAAAATTATGGAAAAGTTAAAACTTTTAAATCTCTCTACAGAACCGTTACAAATTTTGAAAAGGAAAAAAAAAAGGGTTTTAGTTTGAAAGACACATTTAAAAAAAAAAACAATTAAAGAACACAGAAAATATCATGTGTCTCTGTAAAAAATTGCCACATGACGAGTGTGAATGCTATTTTTATATATACTAAGCCATGGTACGCTTTAGAAGCATCAAACATGAACCAAATAGAAACATTAGGTTGGGGAGAATAAGGAGAGGGGTAATAGTACAACACGTGCACCAAACATATAGAGGAAAAGAAGAGGATTTGGATCATAAGTATTCTTCATGAATTATGATAAACCAACCATATATTACAAATTTGAAGAAATAACAGAAATAACAAAGTGGAGAAAACAATGTCGCAATGGTAACCGTAAAGCAAGAAATTGTCAGACATAATATATTATTGAAAAGGTACAAATGTAAGTTGTGTTTTTTTTTAGGAGACTATATGTATCTCTTGAGATAATTGTTTGAGATTTATTAGGATTTGAAAAATTGCTAAAAAATAGGAGAGGTTGCAACCATTAGGGAACGTGGTTATCGTGTTTGAAGAAAAAATGTGCCACGTGGCTTTATAAAAATTCGACACACAGCAACTGTGAATATTACTTTGATATATGTATATTAGATATTAGATGACAAGATACCAATAGAGAATTTTATACTCTCCAGTTTTTTTGTTTTTTTTTTTCAGTAGAGTTTTCAATTTTTCTTTTTTCCAGTGGATTGAATAACCCATATTGGTTTGATAATTTGCCCTTTTTTTGTGCTGTTTTCTTTTATCTTATGTGTTTCATCTAGAATGATCAATTTGAAGCAATTCGACAAGCTTGACCGTTCTATTTAACTGAATAAAAATTCGTATAATTTTGATGAACTCACACTATTATTTTTTGTTCAATCTATTTTTTTTCCCTACATTTTTAATATTTTTTCCATGTCGCTTTGTTTTGATTAGTCATGAGCTGAAATGATAGATTTTGGGGATGCTTTTGTTGTTTTTTGTGTTCAATTTTATTATTATTACAAAAATTACTAAACACGTGTGTGAAATGAAATTGTGAGGAGTGAGGGGGTTGGCTACTTGGCTGTGGCAGTTTAAATTTGTAAATGGGATCCCCACGTGTGACATTAGAGGATGATTGTGAAGATGAAGATTAGTGCCATGTGAGTGCACGTGTTGCTCCCATTACGGATTTTAACTACTATCTTACATTAGCCTACATTAAAACACTTATTCTTACAATAGCCTGCATTAAAACACCTATTAATAAATTATACATTAATGTGGACAAATTAATAATTTATGCATCACATTGAAATTCATATTAAAATTCATGACACTAAAATGTAGTTTACCCAATTTTTTTTTTACCAGTAAAGAAGACACTAGAGTAAATTTCCATTCAATGTCTGAAAGTCACAAACTAGGTAAATTTCAATATCATAAACACCCTCTTTGCTATTTCCTGCACTGTAAAGTTGGCAAAACATACAGCCTTCTAAAAAGCCCATACGGATGTGCAAGCCATATTTAAACTGTGCGACCAAAGCTGTCCTGGCACGATCGTAAAGGCATGTCAGAAATACAATGTGTAAGGTAATAAGCAAAAACAATGTGCAAGGTAAAAGGAGCAATGGAGGAGACAAATAAAATTGTTAAAAAGATCAGACTGACAGTCACATCAGCAGCAGTGATCCACGGTGTCATAATGCAAGTATTTACGTTGCCATTTGAACCGACCGATAAAACCCACACCCATTTCAAGAAAAACAGAAACAAGGTCATGTAAACAAAGTTAGCATACGAGTATGCATTGGAATACAACTGAACCACAGATTCATTTATTGTCAAGGTCCAAAAAGATGATCAAATTTGACTCTACGCATGACTCTTTGCACCACCATCTCCACCTTCCTTGGCCTTCCGTGCAGCTGCTCTTATTTGACGTTGCTCCTCCTTGTAAATCCGATTTCTTCGTTGGAACTGCAATAAAAATCCCCATGCATCGCAATGAGAGTTCAATAATAACAACAACGTACTAAGATGTCAGGTAAATATACTCATCTAGCTATAAGTCATGGAGTTAAAAAGACTGCAAATTTGGCACATCTGCATGTGTTTCGGCAAATTAAATACATATTACGGCCAAAATATTATCAGTCACTTTCATCAATGAGATACCATGATACATATGTAAAATGGATCATGGATTGGTCGATCACTTATTTCCATAAAGGTGGAGCCCACTGAAAGAGAGTTTCTCAATCCCCACAAATCTGACATTGTGGTACCATAATTAACATGGGTCTCCCTTTTAAGGATTTTTTTTGTTTTTTTTTAATTAATAATAAAAGGAAAAACAAAAGGAAATAGGAAATCCCTTTTACTATCACTTTTTGATTTTGCATGTTCATCCATCGACTTTGCAAACCTTTCCAAAAGACAACCCTGGCTTGATATTTCTTTGGATTTTCATACTATACCAGTTATCCCACCCTTCCCCATAATTTCAACCTTCTAATGTTTGCATTATAAAGGACGGTATATGTAAGTCATTGACAATTTATGTGGATACAAAGTCACCTTTTTGAGGATTGAAACTTAATTTATGATGTGACCCCCACTTAAATGATTTAGTATAAGATTGCATTGTACAATGTGAAGTTCAATTTTCATTGCTTCATGTCATTAATAATGAAAAATCTGTTGAGCAGACAGAATTCTGCACAAGAGACATCTTTACAAAAATATTGCAAATCAATGGATGGGGATGCAAAATCATAGAAGGCAAGAAAGTATTTATATAAGGCAGTAAAGCATAAACCACATACATACAGTGGGTAAGCATAAAGAGTTGAATGACAAGGTTAGAAACGAGCAGACTTGGAAAATCTATAATTGGGCCCCATAGATCATAGGCACAACCAATTCAGATGATGCTGATATGCAAAAAGGCAACCAATGGCAGGCAATAAAAAGATAAAGTTGATGAGAGGAAGGTGCAGCAAGGGATCAAGACATGCATGTGTGTGTTTTTTTATTTTTTATTTTTCTTTTTCTTTAAGGATGAAATGGTGGCCTTGCAGGGATCAGTTTTGGCTCATTGGTTTGCTAAAACAGGATTGAGTGATCTTTATCAGTTTTAGCATGCAGGTAGCCCTGATAAGCACCTACTGATCATGAGGGAGAGCATAACAGAATCTTTCTAAGCAGAGGCCAAAGTATTTCCAAGGGTCTGCAACTTGTTGGCTGATCACACTAACATAAATGGAAGAATCAAGGGCGGAGCCAAGAATGTACAATGCACCCCCCCCCCCTCAACCCAAAAAAAAAATAAAAAATAAAAATAAAAAACAAAATGCTCAGGAGATTGGGCACATGTGCCTCTGCCCCTGAAATCACTTTCCATAAGAATTGGTTCCATATCCCTCACAATAGTATCCTTCAAACTCCATGTAAGGGTTGAAATCTCCTCAAGGTAAGTGGTCCCTACCCCAGCTGGGGTGAAAAAGGAGGATCGGTTGTGTTGTTGTGATCTATATATAAATGTGTAACGGTCATTTTCCCCAAACTACCCAGGGTAGAACCATTGACATTATCTTGACAGGGGAGGGAGAGGAGGTTCTAGGTGCACCTTATCCAAGGAGTTGAAAGTAGAAGATGCAGAAATAGCTTTCCAATACCATAAAATATTGTTGAGGGAACTCCATTAAACAGCCTATCAAAAAAAAAGAAAAAAAAAAAGAAGCAACTCCATTAAATAAAGGAGTGAGGACACACAAGCTCATATAGAAAAATAAATATATTGTTGTTTCTGAGATTATGCAAAGAGGATTAGGCATCCTCAAAATTCCATATGTTTCTTTCTATCCAAACAATCTAAATGCCTGCTAAGATCACACGCTTCAGCAACCACTTTCAAACCCCCTAAAAAGTAGGGAAAGAAAGGTGAAGACAGAAGAAGTATCTCCAAGAGTGCCTCAGAGTGTCAACAAATGCCAACATGAATATAAAGGACCAAACCTCAAAGAAGAAAAAGGTGGTCCACAGTTTCCCCCACAAAAGTAAACATAATGCAAATATTTGGGAACAGTACCAAGGCTTCCCACATAGTTTGAAGGATGAACAAGTATTTCCCCTTTTCAAGAGATAGTCTTAGAGTCTTGGGTTTTGGAAGAACCTTGGATGACAAAATCAGTCAGAAAATTAAAATAAAAGATAAAATGAGGTAAGGGACTTACAATAGGCGGAATAACTATAATGTTCAAGGACTAAGCTCCATCATTAGGCACAGAGCCCGCAATTTAAACATCCTGTGTAATTTGTAGGGGTTCAATGATTCCCACCAATTCCAGATCATTGGCCATCTCAAGTTGAGATTCCAGGAAATCCCTTTAAGGCCACAGACAATAATTTTAGAGATAAATGCTATAAGAGAAACCATGAGGCAAAAGAAGCCATAGCCTGATTTTTTTTATTCCAAAGACCAACAATGTATCTTATACAATGGAAATAAGATAGAAGTCGAATGAAAATGAATTTGTAAAGGCGTCAATGAGTTTATAGATCACCTTCTACCAGAGACTCTCAGTTTGTTTCAGAAACTTCAAAAGCCATTTTTTAGCTAGCCCTTGATTCCGAGAGATCGCATTACCAGCCCTATGCCCCCAAATAATCAAATGCTATAAATCACCTTTTTTAGCTAGCCCCTCTAGTGTAGTGTCTCCCCCTAACCCAACCCAAAGAAACCCACTCACATTTCTTAATTGACAGGCTGCAGCGTTTGCAATCTATTAATCTCAAAATAATAATAATAATAATAAAAATCTTGAAACTAAAATCACAAAGTACCCAAAATTGAGATGTGATTTGGAGAAGTAAAAAAACACATGATCCGAAATTGCAACAACCGAAGACGGACCCTGAATTAGGGTTGTGATTAAGGGTTTATGCATTAGTTCGGAGTCGGCAAGTTAGGGTTTCTAAATCGTTGCGATAAGGGCAAGAGATTCAGTAAAATTGAAATGGGACATGGTGGTTGATCTCGATCGGTGGAGTTAATTGAACAGTGAAGGAGGGTTTGAGAGAAACGAACCTCTTTGGAGTGGTGGAGGCACTCGAGGTAGTCTTCACGGAGGAGAGCGCAGTCCTTGGGCTCCCTGCAACGAGACATGCACACGCTGAAGTCAGTCCAGAAATCGTAGCACCTGCCTTTGTTCCCTGTTATCCCCCACCCTGATGCCATCTCTCTCTCTGCTGCGTGGCTCTGTGAAGTGTATTGATAGGCGGAAGAACTCAGCTCCTTTGGTGGAAGAGCAACATGACTGACCGGAGTAGGGGGTAGCTTTGTAATTTTGGATAATTATCGTGCCTGAATTAACATAGTAGTAAATCACATAAAACCCCTCACATTGTAGTACCCAATCTAACCTTTCTACCCTCATGACCGTTTAATTTTTATTTTTAATTTTTTATTAAAGATGTTTAATCCTAGCAACAGCATTAAGCTGATAAGAGAATAAAAATAAAAATATTAGGAAGATTGTCAAATGCCATACAACCATGCCAAAGCACCCTTCTTAGCAAGGATATTTGTGCACTTATACCCTCTCAGAAGCTTCATTTCCTAAAATTTCTCTCTATTTTTTTTATTTTTATTGAAATTATAAATTTTTTTTTTTTAATGAACTGAAATTTCTGGGTTAGGCATTATAGATGCACTTATGTTCATATCCATGCAATAGATATGCTTATCAAAGAGAAAAAAAATATATCCACACATAAATTTGTGATATCACGTTTCAAAGCCAAATCAATCCCAACTCTTAAGCCCAAGATATTGGCATTGACACTAAAATGCTTAAGCTTACAAACAAAACTTTTGATCCACCATGTGGCCCATGGTCATGAATCAAACTCTAAGGCTATATTTGTTATGAGGGAATGATAGAATGAATGAAATAATGATTTCATTTTTTTTAAAAAAGTGAGTGTTTAATTGCACAAGTAAATAAAATGACTATTCTCTTGTGGCTTTTATTTTCTTCATTCATTTTCAAATCAAAATGAATGGTTATTCCCACCTTTCAAAGAGTAAAAATCATTAAAAATAGATTCTACCTATATTTTTTCATTCCATTCTCACTCCTTATCAAACATGAGATATGAAATATCTATTCTCATTCCATTTCCATTTCCATTCTCATTCTATTCTATTTTCACTCTCATTCTATTTCATTTTATCAAAACAAACCCCGCCTAAATAGTTACCCATTTGTTAAGCCTCCTGGTGCAGATCTCATCTATCTTGAGCTTTTAAAATGGAGTACGTACGGCTTGCTACCCACCTAATCATAATTCGGTCAGTGCTTAGATATTTAGAGTTGAATTCCGTGACTTTACCTAATATGTCTTTACAATTGTCACTAGCGTCACCCCCGTGTATATCTTTGCGATTATCACTGATGTCCCAAATGATTAAAAAATAAAATATATACTTAATAATAATTGATTTAAAATTCTCTTTATATATTAAACAATGGCATATTGATTACAGATAAATAAATGATCATAATAAATAAACAAAAATGCTAATTCAATATAAAAAATAACATAAAATTTAGATTTTAATTTTGGCCTAAAAAAAGGTAACATAAATATAAATAAAAATAATGAGCAATACTATTTATGATAGAGTGAGAAAATTTTGTCAACGAAAATACCTTATGGAAATAAAGTGAATATAATTCATCACTACAGCTTTTTTTATATCAGGAAACAATTTCAACAATTTCTTTTTAGGAGAGTAGGGTACATTAATAAAGCCACGACTGAAATTTGTGTATATATATATATAGCAGCCAAGGGGTGTAAAAGGTACCCACTAATGTGAACAAAAAAGATATCAACACACCCATTCACATAAGCCAATAAAATAGCAGCCATTGAATTTGAAGGAAAAAAATGCAAATATGTGTATAGGCACATATACATGTAAACCAAATGACACCAAACACAGTATGGTCAAAATCGTTTCTAGCTGTTCGGTTTCAGATAATATTATACATAATAATTAAATAATTAAATATTATCTTATTATATTTTGAAATGTCCAATAATTCTTAATTCTTTAAAAATTGAAAAGGTGAAACGATGCAAGGATGAGTAGTGTTTGTTCAAAAATTAAATACATTTAGTAGTTATTAAATCTCATTGGAATCTGTAAACCTTTTCAAAATTAAAAAGTAAAGAGATGCTATGTAGCTTTGTAAAAAATTATCAAATGGCAACTATAAACACTACTTATATATTAGATAATTAGATTTACCATTACTAAATCTTTCCCATGCACAATTTTGTTCCTAACTTCCTATCACGCCAAATACCCCAACCAGCAAAAGGAAAATGACAGACTAAGCTTTATTTGGTTGATGATCCATTCGTCAACAAGAATGCTAAGCTTTATTTGGCTTCCCATATCTTGTCAAAGAAGAAGGAAAAAAAAAAAAATGAAAAATATGGAATTGTATTTTTTCTTATTTGGTTGGAATGGAAAATGGGAAGAAAAATAGTAATTGAAATAATTTTGACTTGATATAATTTGTCATTTTATTTATTTATTTTTCTTCTCTTTCCTTTTTTTTTTCTTGAATAGAATCTAAGAACCAAATAGAGGGTTAAGGTTTAATGATGTAGAAGGACTGATCTAAGATCAAAATTCTGTAGCATAATCACAATTACGACTTACGCAGTAAGATACCATCCCAATCTCTAGAGAAGAGAAACAAATGGAACAACTATTAATGTGTGATAATAACTATTTTTTAGGAATTAATGGTTCATAATTTAGTCCATTTATGTGTTGTTAGTCAAGTTTAGAAAGACCGTCGATCATGTGACCATAATATTAATTTTATCATGATATTATTTATTTAAAATATTATAAGTATATAAGGCTAATCGTGTGCAGTATATCCTAAAATATCCCGTTTGATTATAATCGTTTGTGGATAACACGTACGCATTTACGCGCACACCCGTGTCGTTTGTAAACGACCATGATTAAATAGGATTTTCATAATATTCCATATGTGATCAAAGCCATATAAGTATAATATTAAATTGTAAATTTCTTATATTATTTTAAACCGATGGAGGGCATAATTGGCTATTTGAAAATTTTACGCTAAGAATAATTTTTAGGATTCTAAAAAAATAAAAACAAAAGGCCAATAGGATTCTAATTGGCCTCCACTGTTCATCCGTGGTATAATAGGTTCTTAAATGGCCACCTTTTCTGCAAAACGACCCCTCTTTTGGCGATCTTCCCTGCTTCCAGAGTGTGCAAAGCTAGTCGATCCTTACGCTGATTGGCCGCAGAATGAATGGCCTCCACAGCCTGCACTGAATAATTTATCCACAATTAATGGATCAGCTAGAATCAGAATCACAAAATTTTTTTATATATATTTTTATTTTCTAAATGAATCAGAATCACGGTTGCTCGTCCCCAACATTAATCACAATCAGTCGTAGCCGTCAGAGCAATCAGAGCCATCATTGTATAGTGACTCCTCCTCTGAGTGCAAAAACTTTCCGAGTTCAAGTGAAGCAAAGCACTAATGCAGGCGTAGTACCCTATTTGTGCAGTAGTCAAATACTTAGCACACCAGTCACTTCTAGCAACGTCCGGCCTCTTGCACACACTATTAATATACTCAGTGCAACGGTAAAATTTAGCAATGTCCTCTCGCGTCGCCACCACCTTCTCCGATCCTCAGGAAGCCTTTCTGCAAAATGGTTCACTCCCATGCACTTATACCTATAATCATAGAATAGGTTTGCAGCAAATGAATCAAGACTTTTCCAATTATCTTTCATGGACACCCGTAATATATCTCCAGAAAGGTAGTGGTTCACATGAACTCCGAAGAAACTAGAAAGTGAATTCTGGGTCGGCCAAGAAATTGATGAGAGATTGAGGAACATATTGAGAAGTCCTGTCTGCAAAGCGAGATTGAGGAATCTTGTCTGCATTGCCACAGTCGGAATATAAGACACCTTCCATCAACGCTGCATTGCCACAGTCGGAATATAGGACACCTTCCATCAACGCAGAGATCGATGTAGACTTGAGAAAGGATAAGTCCATATATGAAGACACCTTCCATCAACGCAGAGATCGATGTAGACTTGAGAAAGGATAAGTCCATATATGAAGACTGATCATCAGAACAAAAAAAAAAAAAAAAAAAAAAAAAAAAAAAAACCCCTCCCCTCCCCTAACTTAATTGGGTCATATAATCGAGACTGATCAGAAAATAATCTTAGGATGAGCTTACATATAATATCTCTTAATCCTAATAACAGGATGTACGAAGTATTAATTATGTCAATATATGGAGACTGATCGGACTCTAATATCCCAAAAATAATTGCAAAATTGAAGGTTCCGAAAATAATCATGTATTCCGTACGATTATTTTTAGAATGTACAGACCACCTGATCAGTATATGGTTCAGAAGTTTTATACAAAGAAAATTAAAGTACACGAAAATGGAGTGTATCATAGGATGTGTTATCAGCGTACGTCAGCGGGCCATTCACACGAACGCTGACGCTCGAATGAGAAACAGCGGTGTTGCAATGACGCCACATCAGGAACCCGCGAATGAGATCTTGTCCGTTAATCAAAATCTAACCAAAATCATCAATAAATCTTCTTCACATTCAATGGTCCAAATCTAATCACAAGCTACCGAACATGACTAAAACCCTCAAAATATCCGTGGGGACCCACTTCCTCAGTTTTACTTGCGAGAGAAGTAAACAAGGTCCCACGCACGTCCCATCAACTACACGTCCGCCCCCGCATCATTCTCCAACATCGGAAACCAGTCCACGATTGTTCCAAGCCTCACAAAGTCAAAGACAAAGAAAAAGCTTTCAAAAATTCCACCCAGTGCCGTCATGCCACGTAATTTACCTCCCGTAAGCCCGACCATTTCCAATCAGTACTCGTGAAAAGGACCGAGGGCGGGAGTGGTTCTTCACTTCTTCAAGAGGAGAGAGCCCCTGTAAAGGCAAAGCAAAGCAAGCAGGACATTCCCCCAAATTATACTCCGTATTTACTTTTTCGAGAGGAGAGGGAGAGAGAGAGAGAGAGAGAGAGAGAGAGGCGAAGTCGAAGGGTGTCGTCAATGGCGTCGTCGCCGACCTCTTCGACGAGCTCTTCGTATTCGTCTCCATTTTCGTCATCGAAGTTCTCGTCTCTTCCCGTCATGCGTCTCAGAGACAAAATCGTCGAGAAGATTCTGGAGAATCGCGTCACTCTGATTGTCGGCGAAACTGGCTGCGGTATACACCACTTTCAATCTCTCTTTCCTACTGTTTACTTTCGCCATTCTGCTCATGAGTTGCATTTTGATCGCTTTATGTTTGGAGAAGTGCTTTGTTTATCGTTTTTATTCCATAAGGGTTCTGTTTGGTTTCCGAGAAGATGGAGGGATGAAGGAAAGGAAAGGGTAAGGAATTTGAAGTATATTTTTACTGATGCTTGGTTAGTAAGATTGTAAGAATATGATGAAGACCCCAATTGACTCGGACAAAATTTCGTACAATATTAGTTGAGTTGATCTGGGGAACTAAACCCCCGGAACAGGCGATGTTTTGAATTTGCTTTTGTTTTCATTTTCCTTGGGATTCTCCGTTAACAAAACGATTAGTTTTAGGTTGTAGATGTTGCGCCTCTATAGACTGTCTAGAGCTAGGGTTTCATTATAGAATAATGGTGGGTAATTTCATTTCGTTGAGGGGCCATTGTCTGGTGTAATATAAAAGTCTCCGACTATCAAGTATGAAGGGTCAGGTTGGAGTCTATGAGAGTGCATTTTGGACTTAAAAAAAAAAAAAAAAAACAAAGGTTAGGGCCATATCCAACTCACTCCTCCAGGACCGCATATAGCATGGGACCAACATTGGGTAATGACTTTTTTTAATACTGTTTTGGTTAGTGTGGCATTTTTTACCTCTTTGGTTGTTAAGAGAGTATTGGAAAAGGAAAGAAAAGGAACTTTTTGATTCTTAGATTTTTTATTAACAGCTGGCTTTAAGAGAATCTAAGCCTTATAGCACTATTTGGTCTAGTTGGTTGAGGGTTTTTTTTTTTTTTTTTTTTAATACTAAAAAATAGAAAGCACATTATTACAAGTGTCTTCTTGTTGTTTTGTCCTTGACAGTGAGACACTTGGAACTGGCATTACTTGTTTGCATTTAACTTTGCCTTCAATGGATTGATTATTTTGTCCGACGCCTACTCATTGATATTTATGTTTTGAACATTGTGTTGATAAAATCTTTAATGCATCTCTGTTTTTTATAGTTAAAAAATCTAATGTAACCGAACTTGGTTTTTGTCTTCTTCTTTTTTACCCATTAAAATATGAAACTGAAGATTTCCTTTGTATAAAATGCGAGTCTTGTTATTTTCTTATAATATACTTGTTCATGATAGGTATATATAGATGAATGTGGGCTTCTTGATTGATATCATTTTCCACCCTCATAGTTAAAGTGTTAAATTTGTTTTGATAATGAAGGGAAGAGCTCTCAAGTTCCGCAATTTCTTCTTGAAGAGCACATGGAACCCATTCTATGTACACAGCCTAGGAGATTCGCCGTTGTAGCTGTTGCTAGAATGGTTGCAAAAGCTCGTAACTGTGAAGTGGGAGGTGAGGTTGGATATCACATTGGCCATTTGAAGGTCTTATCAGCGAGGTACCTTGTATTCAGTTCACTGTTTATATGTGCTAGTCCATGTATGTTGTGAGCTTCATATTATCATTTATCACTTTCCATGGCTCATAATTTTTCTTGTGTTTTCTCTCATTTTTTCTCTACCATGTGTTGTTATCGAAATTATTACTATTCTTATGTTTTTCTATTTTTATTGTTGTTATTATTATTGTTCTCTAAAATGCGTGTTACACAGTTAACTTGATTGTTACTGGGCTTTACACTTGTTTCTTAATATTCACAGATCAAAGATTGTTTTTAAAACTGCTGGAGTTATATTGGATGAAATGAGAGAGAAGGGGTTGAAAGCCCTCAATTACAAGGTTATCATTCTTGATGAAGTGCATGAAAGATCTGTAGAGTCTGATCTTGTTCTTGTATGTGTGAAGCAGTTTCTGTTGAAAAACAATGACCTGAGGTTCATACACGATCCTTTTATCTTCTTTGTCTTTTTGTTGCACTTCATATCGTCTGGTTAAAGCAACATGTTGACCTCTTGTATGTCATTCAATAGTAATTGAGATTTTTGGGGCAATAGTTGCTTGAGGGTCTGATAGATTTTATGATTGTCCAGGGTGGTGTTGATGTCTGCAACTGCTGATATTGCAAGATACAGGGATTATTTCAAGGATCTTGGTAGGGGTGAAAGAGTAGAAGTGCTTGCAATCCCTAGCTCTGGCCAGCAGATCATTTTTCAGCGAAGAGTCTCATATCTTGAAGAGGTTTTCATTTATGATCTTATAATTTTTCATGGAACTTATTCTTGTTTATTACGAGTAAGAGATTTAACTTGATTAATGTGTTGTCTGTGCGTGTATGTATATAAATATCTGTATGTTTCTATGCATATATCATATATGTAATATGTACATATTCATGTATATGCATGCTCATGTGCGTGTACGAATATATGTATCTATACATGTAAATAAATTAATTTAATGGAGCTTTATATCTCAACTAATTGGGGTGAGCTTCTTTTCCTTTAATCAGCACTATATTGGACCCTATCCTCTTAAGCCATTGCCATTAGTGATCATGTCTTTTCTCACAGCCTCTATCCATGTTGACTATGGCTTCCTCTTCTCATTGTGGTGTCTTCAACTTGAATCGTAGCAATCATCCGTATTATGCCTTCATTACTCTTTGGAATTAGATTGTCAAATGCCATTCATCTATTAAATAGGATTTATTGCTCTATATCTCAATTTATTCATTAATTATTTTTGCACATTCAACTTGTCTAGGTCGTTGTCAGGCATACCTCATTAGATACACTTGATTAATATCGTAGTTTACTGTTTGCTGAACAGGTAGCTCAACTTCTTGGATTAGATTCAGAATTACTGTCGAAGAGATATTGTTCTGGGCCAAGCCCCTTAACGGCTAATGCTGATATCAAGCTTGAAGTGCACAAACTCATTCATGATTTGGTGTTGCATATTCATGAGAATGAGCCAGATGTCGAAAAGAGCATTTTGGTTTTTCTTCCAACATACCATTCACTAGAGCAGCAGTGGTACCTCTTGCAGCCTTTTAGTTCATTTTTCAAAGTTCACATTTTACATAGCAGCATTGACACTGAACAGGCTCTAACGGCTATGAAAATATGGAAGTCGCATCGTAAGGTATACTTTTAGACGGTTATGCCTCTATAAAGTTACATAATTATTCCAGCATTGAATGTTATTAATTATGATATGATGGCGTGAAGTTATTTAATTATACTTACAAAGAATTTTTCCAAACATTTAATTTTTCTTTTAAAATTTTAGTTTATTTAATTTTTAATTGTTTTCCTTATGCAAGAAACATAATGTGCATTTGTGTGCGGGTGAGGGAGGGAGGGAGGGCTTATGAAAAATTTATATTAGATGTTTCAATTAAAAATTATAAGGTTGGACTTACAAAAAAAGCTATTCATTAATATGAATTTTAAGAGTAAATTGGAAAACTCTCTCTTTCATGAACATAATAGGTATAGATATTCTTATTTTAGCTGAATGGAGATTTAGGGACTACTAAGAGGAGTTTATGAGAAATGGCCATTAGGAGTGTTGAGATATGTTTCAGATGACATTCCAATTCTGCTTCTCTGCTGGTTGTTAGATGTGTAGTCAGAGTTTTTGTCTATTATAAGTTCTTTCACTTCTTGCGTCAATTTTTAGTAGTTAGAATTCTTTTTAATACTGTGGATTCTAAACACCAAATTGTACACCCTGGCACAAGTTTGACTGCTCTCTCTCTCTATAAAATTGTGCCTGCTTTCTGATGAAATTTAAATTGGCATAGGTAATATTAGCAACAAATATTGCAGAATCATCTGTGACAATACCCAAAGTGGCCTATGTCATCGATTCATGCCGTTCTTTACAAGTTTTTTGGGACGGTAATCGGAAAACGGAAGCTGCTGAGCTTGTCTGGGTTTCTAAATCTCAGGTATTGAGGGATTTTTACTGGCTGAGATCGAATTTTTCTCAATAAGATTTGATAATTTCAAAGTTATTCTGTAGGCTGAGCAGCGTAGAGGAAGAACTGGTCGAACTTGTGATGGCCAGATATATCGATTGGTTACAGGATCATTCTTTAGCAAACTGCAGGATTTTGAATGTCCCTCTATACTAAGGTTATCATTGAGGCTTCAAGTGCTTCTTATTTGCTGTGCTGAATCTAAAGCCATTAATGATCCCAAAGGTATGGTGGCAGGATTCCAATTATCATTATAATTTGTTCTCCTCTGTTGTCGCTTATTAAAGAAACAGCATGGAATATCCCTATACTTCACTAACAGATTATATGTCAAATAGGTGCCTGTAGTGGAAAGTGTAACTACTGGTATATATTTTTATAATTCTAGATTTATTAATACCAATTGAAAGATGCCCCATTTGAATTGTGTGGGTTCAAGCCAAGCTGATCCCAACCTGATCAAGGACTCAAGGAGTGAGCATGGGATGAAGTTTTTACACGTTGGGTTGCATGGCTGAAAATCCCTACACCACTTGAGGCGCTCTGCCTTTCCATATGATGCAACAGTTTTGCTGTTGTTATCTGTGTTACTATCCTCTTTCTAATTTTAGAAGTTTCTATTGATATGTTGCAAAACATCCTCTTAGGTGTGTTTGATCAATGGATATCATGATAGAGGCATATTAAGAAGAAGACGCTACAAATAACATGCAAGAGAAAAAAAGAAAAGAAGGTATAACTGTCTCATTCCAGCCAGAACAACCTGAGTATATATCTTGATTTAACCCGACTTGGGGTTAAGCATGCACCTCAAACCCTAGGTAGAGTTTAGTTGGGTGGGGGACAACTTTTCAGTTTTGGTAGTGTGTGTTTGGAGGGGTAAACTGTTCCACTCCGCAGCAGGGATAGCAGCTACCAGAAACGTATGTCTTGAAAACTTTACAAGAAAGGTGCAATTCTTATTAACTCTAAACTGAAAATTACAAGGTATATAAATACTAGAAACCCTATACAAGAGAAATACCAATAATACCCCTAACATATAAAATATATACAAACATATATTTTATATGAGAGAAGAGGGACTGGGTGGCTTTCAATTGGTGCGAAAGAGGAGAGAGAGTGCGACTGGAGAACTTGGCTCTGATACCATGAAAACTTTGCAAGAAAGGTGCAATTCTTATTAACTCTAAACTGAAAATTACAAGGTATATAAAATACTATAAACCCTATACAAGAGAAATACCAATAATACCCCAAATACTGTTCTGGGTTTCCGACTTATTATGTCCCTCTCTTTATTGTTTAGTACTCTTGAATCTTGACCAAACTTTTTAAGATATGAACTCATGTTAATGGTGACTGAAAACTTTCTCCCTTAGTTGTTGGTGGCTAGTGATATTAGGTGATAATGGTGGTCAATATGAAGTGAGGAAACATGAGTGTGACTTATATTTTCTAATTGTGTCAATTTAATTAATTTATCGATTGAAATTTAATTTTATAATTTCTTAATTTGGTGTGATACAACGTATTGTCATTAGTTTAGGAGAAATAGGAAGTTTAATTAATTTTCATTTCATTTCATTTTATTTTATTTTTCCTTTCTTATTTTGGTCATTATATTAGGAGAAATAGGAAGCTTGAGATTTTGTCTTCTATGTTATACTCATTGCCCAAAGTTCGACTTGTGGTGATTGCTTGCATTTATATACTCATTACATGTTTCTACCATGCAAATTGAATGGGTCCTAATTTATGGAACTTTGATGCAGTCTTGTTGCAGCGGGCTTTGGATCCACCAGATCCCGAACTTGTTGAAGATGCATTACGTTTGCTTGTTCATGTCCATTCATTGGAAAAAACACCTAGGGGGCGGTATGAGCCTACGTTTTATGGACGATTGCTTGCCAGTTTCTCATTGTCTTTTGATGCTTCTGTGCTTGTACTCAAGTTTGGAGACATCGGAATGCTACGTGAAGGCATTCTTCTCGGTATATTGATGGATACACAGCCTCTACCCATTTTGCGTCCTTTTGGGCAGGAAAATTTGGTATTACCTATTAACTGAATAGAATTTTCATATCTTCATTGCATGCGATTATTCGAAGAACTCTCTTTTTAATTAGTTTTATATTATTCAGTTTGCAGAGTACACTGATTGCTATTTTAGTGGAGGTAATAACAACACTACTGGCTTAACTGGTAGGAAGGAATTGGTTTTTATGGGAAATCTATGTGCATTTCAGTTTTGGCAACGCGTTTTTAAGGTAAAGTATGTTCTGCTTGGATAACTTGAATATCGTCTTTCTCAATCGTTTTAAATGTATGATGTTGTTTGCTGACTGACTTGGATGATATAAACATTTTGGCTTCCTTTGAAGGATAAGCACCGTCTTGAGTACTTGAAACAACTTATTAAGTCTGATGAGATGAAAGTTACACAAATGCTGCTCCCAAAAATTGAAGAAGAATGGTGCTCTTTCACAATCTCGTGCGGTCATCACTACATCATGTCTCGGAAATATGTATGATTTTTCAACATTTTTTTTTGTCAGCACTTTTGTTTTGAATTTCTGATCGAGCATCTTCCTCTGCAGACGAAGATATACTAAATTCAGTGCACCGGTTTCGGCCCAAATTTCTGGTTACATCTGATGGCCTACCATCTTACTATGATCCGTATGAATTTGAACATACATGCCTTCTAGAATGTCAGCCAAATGGAGATACAGATGCACCTGCTGCTGATGGCGAGCATCTTGAGCCAGCTAGTGAAATAAGGAGATGCGTTGCTGTACCATTTGTCGGCTCCAATCACTTCCAAACCAATGACGTGGCTGAAAATTTGGCGACTGTTATCAAAGAGGTATTAGGTTTTTTGTGCCTTGTGTTTATCATCCTTGACATCAAGTGATATTTTCTTTTCCATGTCATGGTTGACAGATACGAGTTCAGTCTACAGAAGACATATCTGGGAATCAGCATAACTATGTAAACTATGTTAGTGATGATGACTCTGATGTAAATGAGAAGACTTCTCTATGTAGATTTTTTGTCAATGGATTGTGCAACAGGGGTAGTGAATGCTTGTTTTCTCATTCCCTTCAAGCCAAAAGACCTCTATGCAAATTCTTCTTTTCTTTCCAGGTATTTTTTATGTCTTGCTTCAGTGATTCAAACAAAAACTAGTTTTCTTGCCCGTAATTTTTTTTTGAACTTCACTTTAACTGGAGAGTTTCTTTATTATGACTCTTCTGTTAAGTTGAGGATGGTTTTTAAATAGAAGTGAATATCTGCATATGTCTGCTGTACATTAAATGACATTTTTGTGCTCATTTCATTGGTAATTTGTTATAGTTGAACTAATTTGAGTGGAAATATAGGCCATTCTTTTGTAGCAAGCTTATATTTTGTCTTTTCTGCGGTAATTGATTATATAAATACACTAAATTGTAGGGCGCCTTTTTCCATTTTGATTTTCTGGTGTGGAGTCTATTGATGTTCTGTTGATGTTTTAAAAGGAATGCCAGTTCCTTGAGATTTATTAAATTTGTCACATCCTTGAGATTTATTAAATTGTAGGGCGCCTTATTCCTTGTTGTTAGGGGTGTAAATGAGCCGAGTAGTAGGTTGTTCAAGTTCGGCTTGTTGAGCTCGAAAGTAAAGTTTGAGTTCGGCTCATTTAGCTTATAAATGAGCTCGAATGAGCCTTTAGTCGAGCTGAGCCTGAATAGTACTTTAAATAAGCTTTAAAATGATACTTGAGCTCAGCTTGTTTATCTTACGAGCTCGCTCAAACGAGCTTTATATCGAGCTGATCTCGAGTCAAGCTTGAGTAGCTTGATTTGTTTTACAGCCCTACTTGTTGTGCATGGTATGGTCTTGGGTTGTAGACAAACGAGCTTTATATCGAGCTGATCTCGAGTCAAGCTTGAGTAGCTTGATTTGTTTTACAGCCCTACTTGTTGTGCATGGTATGGTCTTGGGTTGTAGACAAAAAATTGAAGTACGTATACATGCATCAGAAATGCAGCTTTGAGAAGAGTGAAGAGTGAAACAAAAGAGATTATCAATTCTCTATGTACTTTATAGTTTATGCTGTCTGGGCAGTGTAATTTGTATGTTTTCTAATGTTCATGAAAGTGGATCTGCAGGGTTGTCGAAATGGAGAATCATGTTTCTTTTCCCATGATCTGGGTCCATCAGCTTCATCCAATAGCAGGTCAAGTGTATGCCTGCCAGAAGATGAGGGTGCTGATGCAGCATCACTGCTACAATTGTTTCCCACAGTTCCAGATGGACGCATCCTTTTATTGGATGATACTGATTTATATTTCTCCTCAAATCTCTCTCGTCACTGTGATCCGTCCAAGATTATTTCGACAACGTCTCTATCAGACACTTCCTTGTTTGACCCATCATTGGAGGGTGTTAAAATTCTGTGGGGCCTCTATCACCCATACCAGACAGTAATCTCTGAATCAGGGGCCAACCCAATACCATGGAGTGAAGTTAAGTGCGTGTTATGGTTTCCCAAGTTTGATAGTTATGGTGAAAATTTGGAAGGACAGAAAAGTTATGTGCAGAAGTTCTTTGAGTATCTAGCCATCCGGATATTGGCAGACTCCTTGTATGAAGTGCGAGTTATCCTTACAATGAACAATATCAGATTTTCACAATTGCAGGTATTGTCACTGTAATGCTTTCCATAATTTGCTTTTGCCTTCTTATGAGTTGATCTGATATCACTACAGTTACAGGGAGACAATTAACACTATCATGTGTTTCCAGTGTGTTCTATACATGGCACGTGTGCACTACTATAGTTTGGCCATCCCTTCACCTTGGATGGGAGTTGGAAAAAATATGCATTGTAAAGTGTGAATTTTCCCCATACCTAGTATGTTGATGGGCCAAATGGGAATCAAGTCCTACATCTGTAGTTAGCTAGCTGTGGTGTATCAGTCATTGGTGGGCCAACACGTAACTTGTTCCATTTTCTTTCTTTGTACTCTCCTCGATTTAAATATGTAAATTTGGATGTGACTGCATCTTGTGCATATTTAACGATGGCTCCGGACCTTGATTACCATCATAGTGGTTATAATGGCCAGTGGGACGTTTTCTATTTGTCAACTTTTTAGTTAAATTAGATTAATATTAGATTGGGAAAATATAATTTGTTGTCACTTATGAAAAATTTAGAAGTATTATCAATGGTGGAAATAATAGGACAGACATTACAATGGAATTCTGCATATAATTGCCATTATTTTTCTATCCTCGTTAGTTGTTTACCATAAATAAGTATTGTATCATTGTAAATGTCATGAGAACCATTATTATTTGCATACATGACAGTAAACCCTTATAATTGTGATTGTCATGACAATGATAAGATACCTAGTTGAGCATTGATTTTTTATTGTTTCAGGTGGAAAAGTTGGGCAGAGATTGCTTCTTCTTCCTTACAGAGTCATTTCCATTTGACGAATCAAGCTTTGGGGAACTGTCAGACAGAGTCACAACTAAAAGGCCAATGTTGGTATCGAAGCCTGTCTCGTATGTTTTTGACCTGCACCCACCAAGCGACATTCAGTTTGGTGATTATGCAACTGCTCTTTACAAACATATACATAATACCCCGTAGATATGTAGAAAGATCTTCAATATGCATGTTAATAAGGTGGTTGCCTAGACTACGGAATTATATTGCACAGATATAACTAGTTGTGTGAGTCATAAACAGATTGCCCTCAGGTATGTGTAGTCATAAGTTATAAGAGGGACGTGGTTATTTAAGTTTATTAGTAAAGATTGATTACTCTAATTATACAGGTTTTGTAATATTATGCCTTTTTGGACTAGTGGAAGCTTTTGGCCTTCATGGTGGCTCTCTTCTGTGCCGCTTTAATGTCTTTTGAAGTACCATTCTATTCTGTAAATAAAAATTCCGCTTACCTTTGCAGGAGAGATGCTGTGATATTGCAGGCCTTTGATGTGTTGAAATTTATTAAGCTATGCAATGGTCTGGGCGACTATGGCTGCTACCCTTAAATATTGCTTTTGCATGGTTGCCTTGGCAGGTACAGCTGATCATATGCTGTGGCTAACGTGGTTTGTCTTTCTTTTAGCTTAAATTGTAAAATGTTTCTTGGGGTGTTGGAGAATGTATCTCTGGTGGTTCCGAATTTTCCTTGGACAGCATGGGCTATTCATGCCAATTGCGATTGAATCAATTCAAGCCAGCCAAGCTCAAGCGTGACTTTGAAATTTCCTTGAACCCATTGATTAGCCTAACAGGTGGCAGCCGCCTTTAATGAGAAAGACGAATCTTTTCCAACTTACTGTTAACAGTGACAAAGCTGGTGAATTAGAATGATTGAATTGTGATGATCTCAAACCATCAATTTTTTAAATCTGGTTCCCCTTGTTTTGTCAAATGACTTCCTAGCCGCACATTAAAGGTTAATGGTTCCTCAAGTTTGATTGTGTATTTGTCTCAAACCTAATTTTAATTAGGTCTCCACCCCCATTTTTGTCATGCTCTCAGGCGTCGATCCCCTTTCCAAATCTATGGCGCACCACCTTGGCGACAAAGGTGGTCCAATTATCAGCGCTGAAGACGGTTATCTGTTTTGTTATGGTGCGCCTTGACGTCCTTTTCTTTTCCTTTTTTTTTTAATTTTTGGAGAATTAAAACAGTCCCAAGCTCGACACGTGTTCATACTAGAATGCAACAATGCCGTATTTATATAGTCTAGCGAGTAAAGCTAATATCCGTGGAGGCTAATATCTACTATGAAATCTAATACAGGCAACCTGTGATCCTTGCAACTCTCAAAGTCCCAACTATACTGAAACTATGCCACTCTGCTTGGTCCCCCTCACACTCAACCTCTGAACTTTCCTCCTGCATCTCTCTCTCCAATCTAAACCCTAATCATCCCCAAAAATTGCCTGATAGCCTGCAAGACCCATGGCACATAAAACCCTAGATTCACGCCATTCTATAGAATCTTGCACATTCCAGCTTCATACATGGAGACCCTTTCACCTCCCCACCACACCTAACAAAACCCTTGACTCTGATTCGCACAATTCAAAACCCTACCGCAATGGCCTTTACACCAAAAGACCTTGTCTTTCCGATCGCGCGACGTCGTTTCCAATCGACACCATTGACATGTCGAAACTGAGCTTGTTCGACGACGAGAGGGCGATCGGGGCGGTGACGCACAAGCGCGGGAGCCTGCGTCTGATTGCCCGGAAGCGGCGGCGACGCGGGTCTCGGTCGGTTTCCGGGCGGAGCAGCGACAGGAGCGGGACGCGGCGGTGCTGCTCGGTTGGCGCGTCGGCGGCGTATGCGACGTGCTCTGATTTTCCGGTGGCGGCTGGGACGGATTCAAGCGGGGAGTTGTTTGTGAACGGGGATGCGAATTGGGCGTCGGATGTGAGCGAGGCGAAGAATCCGAGGAGGGAGAGGGATGGTGGTGGGGGTGGAGAGAGGGAGAATTTGGTTGGTGGGTTTGGGCAATTTGGGGTTTATGATGCTCAGGGAAACGAGTCGGGTTACGGGAGTGAACCCGGGTATAGAGGCGATGCAGAATTTGGCTACGGAGATGAGCTCGACGAGGAAGAGGAGGATCAGCGGCTCTTGTTTTGGGGCGACCGATTCGGAGGTATAATTCATGGTTTTGATGCTGGATGTTAATTTCTTGAATTTGATTTCTCATTGAGATTTGTTGGTCTTAACATGATTCTCTTATCTGAGCATAAATTTAGTAATTGTCAGTTTTATTTTTCCCCAACTTGAGTGCAGAACTAATGAGTTATTATTTTTCTAGACAATTTAGAGACTACTTAGGTATGACATTGCAATCACTAACATGACATTGTCGTTCGGTGATTTGGAAAATTAGATATCGGAAATTCTGTTGGAGAACCTTTTCATTCTTCTTGTTTATGCGGTATAACATTGCAATCACTTTGTTGATAACATTCGTTAGCTCTCCAAACTGACGGAAAATGGCTGCTTTCTATAAATTTGGGATGCCATTCTGAGGATCTAGGAGTGGGCAAGCATACTAGCTTCGTTTATTTCATGTTCTGTCAGTTCTTCTAATTTAGCTCAGTAGTCTTTTAATCATGAGCAGCCTCTTCTTTTAGCATGGGCGAATTTCCTTTTCCGATTTCTTTATCCACTAAAGCTAAAAAGGCCTTACTGAAATGCAGGTCACCGCTTTAGGTCCTTGGGAAGTGAGATTTGACGGTAGCAATTACTTTAGTTTTGGTCTCGTGGCTTATTTGAAGCATGCATTTTTGAAAAGCTTTGATACGGGATGATCACAAGCATGGATATTTGCTTCCATTCTCATTATGTATACAAAGATTTTAATCTCACCCATTTGATCTGCAGATGGGAGTTTAAAAGATAATGACTTAGTTTGGAGTCCACTCGTTTCTGGCTTAGTTTCAGATGTTTTGAAGAGAGTAGAGCAACACAAGAATGATGTTGGGTTGTACATTATAAGAAAGCCTGTGGGGGAAATTATAATTTACTGAAATTACAAGTTCAGCCAGAAATTATTTTTGGAGAGACAAAGAACCCTTTGTGATAGTGGTCTTATTGAACAAGGATATTTTGTTGGAGAGTTTAAAAGAATGTGCAGTGAAGATGAGGTTTTGCCACTAAATATTAAGGGCATCAGAATAAAATCAAGAAATACTCTAGCTTGGAGCTTTAATGGTGACTATAATTTAAATTGAAAGAATGATAGGCCGTCAATGATGAGTTTTTGGCATTGTAGCAGTGACAAGTCAAAGAATACTCAAGACAAATGCATCACAGGAGGAGGAATGAAAGGGGATTTGATTAAGCTACGGTTTTGGCATTGCAATACTGATGGATGTTTTGCCACTTTGTACACGTTTCAAACACTTGCATTGTGTCTGTGCCTGTAGTTATACTGCATTTCAGTTTTTAGACATATCTATGTTGTATCCTATTATCTGCGTCAATATCCTTGTTTGCTCATTGACATTAAATGATAACATAACATAAAGAGACGATACCAAGTCAACTGAGATTTTCCATCATTGATTCTGATGCATGTCTTTGGCATTTCTGCATACTGATGAGTGGCATTTTTTTTTTCTCTTCCATCTTGTTTATTGAATTGACTTATTATCGGTTGTTGATTGTACAATTCATTGACTTGGTGATCTATTGCCAGTAAAAAATATAGGTTGTGGGGTCTTATATGGACCCGGGGTTTGCCCAAAGGGTTTTCCTCGTCATCTAAAATAAAAAGGAAAAGAAAATAAGGGGACGAAAAGGTTAACAAAAAGATTATCGGATCCACTTTTTATTCTACTTAAAAACAACTGGATAGCTTTCTCATATAGTTTGATTGTTTAGTTATGCGACCATGAGAAGTTATGATTTGGAGCTTTCAAGCAGTGTGCTTTATCTGATTCATGTGGAGGAATGCTGATGTGTCCCTTTACCTCTACCCAGATACAGATTCTAATATGGAGAAGGTTGGTGAGAGCACATTTTCAGATCAAAAGGCTCATCACAGATGCCGCCGTAAGAAGCACGATTGGAGATTGTTTGATCCACTGAGGTGATGGATCCTATTGGCAAAATGACAGATTTCATAATTGTACCCAGTCATTAATATTGCATCAGCAAGGTTTGTTGGTTCCTAGATTTGCTACCAGCCGCCCTTGACATTTGCATTTTTTCCATTTTGTCAGATATCAAACTGTGTGCATATAGCTGCAATTGGACTTGGATGTGGTCATGCAGCATTCTGTTATTTACAGCGAGGGTTGTACAATTTGCGTTGCATTCTAATGTTATATTGTAAGAAAATGTTGTAAAATTGTATGAAGACTTGTTTATTACTGAATTTTGTCTGCTTGACAATGAGAAAATTGGATACCAGTTTGAAGGTTGTCAATAACCCCTGGCTTTTCTGAGAAAGGAACTAATATTTTTGTCACTTTTAACAATCAAATATTAAACGGGTCTAAGTGAATTTTTTTTTTTTTTTTGAATTCATTTATTGATTCAAAGATTGTGCAACACCATCATCATTCCAGTTTTCTGATTAATTCAGTAACACATCAAGAAAATGATTTCAAAGTGCATTCGTAATTCCCCATCTAAATATGTAGGACACCCCCATGCCTCGAAGTTCTGTAGACCATTCGGGATTTGGCTGAAGGAAAACAACTTTAAAAACAATTGAAAGTTGTATTATGCATGACTTGATGCTTGCATGGAGATAGACATGGAGATGGAGCACAGTTAATGCTTGGAAGTAACAATTTTGTGGGTGGTAAAATTCGTAGCACTGAGCTACTATTCGCGGGTCGTTTCGACCCTAAAAATGCATGCCATGTTCAGGCAGAGGCGTGCTATGGTTAGCCGTAATTGACCTGACCCCTTTTTTAGACACAACTTGCGTTTGCTATAAAGATATCGCTCTCAAGAATTTTTGTGGAACCAGTGTCTTTATAAAATGGACGCACGATAAGAAATAGACATGCCGACTATGCCGTGTCTATGAATTGGTTTATATTTTAGGACCATAAAAGTAGCTAATGTTGAGTTCAGAGCCAATATGATGCCAAACTGATGCTGAGTAATCCGTCCACATTTCTTGTAGAGGATGACAGGTGCTCAACTTTGGAGAATGGACAAACACTAATTATGCTGCGTAATGTCTAATTATGACCATGAATGAAGTTGAACGAGGACAATGAATTCATTTAACTGATTCAAAACTAGTTAAAATTATCTTCTTCTTTTTTTTTTTTTCTGGGGTAAGGAATTATCAAAGTTTTACCAAGTTGAGGTTTTTTATCATCAAAGTGTGATGGACTTTGTAATGTTGTTCGTTGTCCAGAGAATGAATCTTCTTTTTTAATAGGAAGATTTGAGTAAGGTTGTGGTTTCAACTCTTCTCAGATGTATGGATATGTAAGAGGGAATGGTTTATGAAAAAAAGGAGTGGGTCACTTTCTGTTAGTGTAGCCCAAGAGCGAAAGCCCAATGAGCTCTTCCTTGAACCACCCCCCACCCACACCCAAAAAAAAAATAAAAAAATCCCTTAAAGATGGACGTAAAATTGTGCGTTTTGTGTCTGAGACGGGGGACACGAGAACGGCGTGGCTTGGTATTCTTCTTCTATAAAATAGGGGTGCAATTTGGTTCAGGGAATTCCGAGGATCGGACCGTTCCGAGCAATTCGGTCCGGGACGGGACGGGACAAACAATGTTTGGAATGGGATCCGAGACAAATTTTAAAAACTGAATTTTTTCAGGACAGGACTTGGTTTAGGAGTGTTCAGTATCGTCCCGTACCGAATTCCCGGACCGAGTACCGATTAAATATAATATCATATATATATTTATATATATATAATATATAATACTAATATTTCGGAATATTTTCGCCTTTCAGCCCTTTCCGACACCGTTTCATTGTAACTTAACAAAACAAAAAATCAATAAAACCCATTTTGACATTTTGAATTTTTTACTTTTGCCTAAAAACAAAAAAACCGGTATGAATAAATGAATGAATTATAATTAATGATTATGTATTTATGATTTTATGTAGTTTATTTTGTGGAAGAGTAGGTATATGTAGCTCATTTTGTGGCTAATCAAGTTGATAATTTTTAATTGGAAGTAGTTATTTTTAATTTTTAATTCAAGAAAAACAAAGTGATAAATATCGAGAACTAGACTGTTCTGTCCCGGTATTTTTTGGGATGAGACGGGATGGGACAATATTAAATTCAGTTCGATTCCGGTATTGATTTTCAAGTCCCAAATTATTTCGGAACAAGACGGATATACCCCTGTACCGGACCGTCCCGGACCGAGTTGCACCCCTACTGTAAAATATAGCCTTGCCCAGCAAATTTGTGGGAGAGAGCGAGATGGGGAGCAGGGGAGGAGGAGAAGCGCTGAGGGCGTACAGAGCGGTATTAAAAGCGACTCGAAAATCGTTCGCCGGAGACAAGCTGATGCTGCTAGAATCGGCGGCGGAGGTCAGGAGGAAATTCGAGGAGAATAAAAACGTCACCTCCGAATCCGAGATTCAGAGACTCCTTGAAGAGGCTCGTGAGGCCTCCAATTTCATCTCCACCATGATCGTCCAGGCCAAGCTCAACTCCCGCGGCGGCTACGGTAATAATCCTACCCTTTATTATATATATATATCCTCCCATTTTCACATATTTGTTAGTGTTAATTAGTGGGTGCACACCAGCTGTTTGTTGAATTTTCTGTGTTACACCTTCTACCCGCATTCTCATTTCTCGTTTCTTATGTGAATATGCCCAATTGTTATCATTTCACCATCATTATCTTCCATTGAGCTCCAAAAGAAAAGTCGGTGGTGAGAAGAGGCAAGTATTGGGTATGCATTCTGCCTGATTTGATGGTTGGTGTGGCCACCCATTGTGACAATAGGTGCCCGCATAAGTAGAATATAGAGGGAAAATGTGCATCTTTCAATGGCACTTCAGACAATTAGAGGACAGAAATTTGCACACATGGGTAACTTGAATCATTAATAAAAATCGACATATCAAACAAATTGTAGTAGAAGGAAATAATGTGGGAAACTTGAAAAATAAAAATGGATATTTGAAGTTAAACGTCTTATTACATGTTTACTTTGAGAATAACTTGTGCTTTGTCATTGGATAACAGTATGAAGTTTTAGGCTGACTTGAAATCATTTCATTTCTAATTGACACATCCACTCAGTAATATTATACTTTATGTAGTTATAGAACTCTACTATCTCATAATTCAAAAGTGCTAGTCTTACCTGTGCCTCTCAAACCTCCCAAGTCCCACCCATGGTCTCACCTCATGTTGTGCTCTGGGGAGGCGGTAAGAATAGAAGCACTCCTCATGGTATGAAAGACGAGCAACAAGCAGATCTATGCTTATATAGTTTGTCGATATTATTTATTTGATGGTTATTTCATTTTAGTACTATTGCATGATATGTTGTAGATGACCCATTACTCTGAGATCTTCTTCCCACTTCCAGCCTTATTTGTTTATATTTATCGACTAAGGCTACATGCCACTAAAAATTCTATGCAAGGAGAAAAATTGTAAATTAGTAAGCAACTCTTGGAGGTGTGTCAACTATAAATGTTGAGTTTTTGAATCTTTGGTCTCTTGTTCCAGTTAATGCATAGGTAAACTTCTTTTGGAATACCTGAACTTAATGCCATGACTAGATCATGAGCTACATGTGTGAGGATTCGCATCTTGTGCAGTTCAATCTGTCCTTTCTTTTGGTTTTCAATCCTGGGTACCCACTACTGCACAGAGGCAATCTAATTTGCAAATATGACCTTGCTAGGTCGGATCTTGTGCTGTTGGTGTCATATATCCGTGTCGTCTTCTTTTTTTTTTTTTTTTGGTTAAATGGAATTTTATTTAACTAAGGTCTGGGGGTGTAAACGCTGACCAGATCCACAAACAGAAAGTTACATAGCCCAATTGTGGTGAATATATCCGTGCTTTATGCTCACTTCCCAGACGACTGTGGTTAATCTCTTGATTGGTTCCTCTTCTTTTAAAAGACATATACTATGGTGTGCCATCTCATATAGGGCTGCTGCATCTATCTTCCATTGAAAGATGGATCTTTAATAATCGCTTCCATGTATTTTTCCAGCTGTCAACTTCAAAAATTTATTGGCTGTGTTTGATTGCTTTGGTTGAAAAATTTTAGTAGTCTGTTTGAATCTGTTTCTATTGGTACAATCTACAAGTGTTCCTCTCAGTGCTTATTAACAACTTCATAAGAATGCAACGTAATTTCACATATAAATGCCAATTCTTGCAGTTGTGAAACCAGGAAAAGAGCATGCAGGAGCAACACTTGAGATTCCTTCTGAAGAGATCATTCGAAAGTCTGGATAAGGAGGGAAACCATGTACTGTAGTATGAAATGTGCTTGGTAATCATTGCCTAGAATCTGGGCGTTTTCATTTGATGACAGATATTTATTTGGTGGTGTCTGGTAAGAGAATTGTGAAAGGATTTTTGTTTTCTTTATTAAAGCCTTTTTTTTTTGGGTGTAATTGTTCAACTGATGGATTTCCTTTGGTTCCGTCTAGTTGTCCAAAATTTTAGTCATTGATCAATAAGTAGTTATAAGGGTTTTGCCTTGTAGGTTATGATCCTTTCATATATGCGTCAGAAACCCCTATTTTTTAAAGTTACACTTGTTCTTCCCATGATTCTCATTTCTCTGCAAAGCATGATGCAGTATCAATGGGCTTTTCTAGTTTCTGATTAAAAGATAATGTCTTCCGAATATGGTTTTGGAAAATATGAGAGTGACCAAACTTTTTGCTGAAATTTTAAAATTCGTCAGGCCATCTTTTCTTTCTTTGCTGGCCTTTTGTGGTTGGGCTCTACCAACTTTTGGATGATGGAAGATGTCTTAGTCGGATGGTAAAACATAAACTATACAAGCAATTTCCGGTTTTGAATTCCATTGTGACAATTAGGGCTGCAAATGAGCCGAGCCAAGCCAAGCCGAGTTTTGGAGTGTTCAAGTTTAGCTTAGTTAAAAGCTTGTTTATTTATAAACGAGCCGAGCTTTAAACGAGCTTAATTTATTGTGCTCAAGCTTGGCTCATTAAGATTTTAAAAAGCTCAGGCTCGGGTTCGGCTCGTTTAACTAAACAAGCCGAGCTTGAGCTTGCCCTCGAGCTCGAGCTTGTGTTCAAGATTGGTTTGATTTCGTAAATGTGAATTTTAAACATTAAGATAAAAGTTCACAAACCTTAAAAATCTTCCTCGGATAAGTATAAGATATAACTACTAAGGAAGTATTATCTCTTTCATGTTAATTGGTCCACTCTGCAAAGAGAAGCCAAAAATAAATTAGGGTATTTATACAAGTCCCTTAATGAGCCTACTAATAAGCTATTTTATGAGCCTTTTAACGAGCCTATTCACGAGCCCCTAACAAGCTTGTTTACGAACGTAAACAAACTGAGCTATGGTTTGCTCAAGCTTGGCTCGTTTAATAAACGAGCCTAGTATTCAAGCTCAGGCTTGGCTCATTTATTAATCGAACGAGTTCAAACGAGCCTTTATCGAGTTTGTTTACGAGTTGTTTATGAATGGCTCAGTTCATTTGCAGCCCTAGTGACAATCAACTTCATTTAACCTACTAACCCACTAACTACAAATAAAATACTTGCATATGAGTTTTGTTGCCCCCACCCCCCAAAAAAAAAACAAGAAAAAAAAAAAAGAAACCTCTTTCAATGATATCATTATTGGCTCGACATATATTCCAATATTCACTAATGGACGATACTTGCCTCCTAATTGACCAAGGAGGAGGGGCTCCAACTGACAAGGATGTAGCACGCTCTTTTTATAATTTTTATTTTTGTAAAAATAAAACAGAAATTGTAATTGGTTAAAAAATCTTCTTAAATGACATATATTGAAAAAATTCTTTTCTACAAGACAAAGTTATTCAAAATAATATTTTCTAATAGACGACTTGACCAATTTTTATAAAAAAATATTTTATATTCTTTTATAAAACCTTAAGACCATGTTTGTTTGGTTAGAATGGAATGAGTGGAAATAGAATCTGATTCCATACTTAAAATAGTTTGGAATGGAATGAGATTGAAATAAACATGGTGTAATGAATATCATTATAATTCACTACTATTATTTGATTTCATTTTCATTTAACTACCTTATCCAAACATATTGTTTGGAATGAATTGAAATGAGATTCCATTCCATCCATTCCATTCCCACCAAACAAATATGACCTAAAAAATTTAAAATAAATAAGGTTTATAAATAAAGTTAAAAGGTTGAAATAACCGCCCTTTACTTTTCATGTTCACGTATGATAGAGAGTTTGTCCCGATTCTCATAAGTCATCACTATCCACTCTGCTCCCAAAAAGTCTTATTGATGACCCACCCGGCCCCATGGGAATTGGGACCTGCTGCATCCTGACGAAGACCTTGGGGTTTGGATTTTGAACCCCTCTTATTGAACGAGTAAATATTACGGAGTAATTAATATCTTATAAATAACGATCTGGATTCGTCAGAATATCAGAATTCTGTCGATCAGATAAAAATTCGCTACAATCTATTGTTGAACATATATATATTTCCCAATCAATAAATATAACTTGTCCACACTGCGCTAGAAACAGACTTCTTGAAGCTAAATATATATGGATTTCCAATTCAAAAACAAAACAGAAACAAAAATAAAAACAAAAACAAAAATATGGGAAACACTAGTGTTAGTGCTACCCAGGTCCTTGATTAGATCCTACAGCGTATCTCTTAAATGAAAGCCTTCGTTTGGTAGGTGCTACCCAGGAAAAATATGAAAACTGGTGCTACCCATGCCCTTGATAACCATCACACACAGCTTCAGTGACCTAATCCTCCTCAACATCTTCCTCATTTTCCTGCTTGTTCTTGTTGCCACCACCATTTCCTGAAAGTAACAAGGAGAAACATAAAATGGAGAGCACACAAGGGGAGAAAATTGTAGAGGCCAGAACCTCAAAAGACAATTCTAGATGAGATAACAGTTATAAGAAAAATGGGTGTAATTGGAAGGCAGAACTGCTTCCAGTGGCTTTTCCAGGGAAGTTAGGCCATCAGAGGGCTTGCAAAGAAGGTAGTTGCTAGACGAGGACACTACATGCTCACATTGACTGTGTTTCCTGTAAAGATCATTAAAAAGGAGGAAATTTTGCCGTGCATAGATTCTTTAACAATTCTTCCAATTACAACTGTCCTTGTATTTCATTAAAAAGACCAAGTCTAAAATTCAGTGCAGTTATCGTAATAAGTTACTGCAAGAATTTTAAAGTAATAGTAGTAGTAGTAGTAGTTTTAAAAAAATGTTCATTTTCAGGGTCAACTAAACATGAGAGAAGTGAATGATGAAATATGCAGCCACCCAAAGACCAGATGCGGAAATCAAAATCTGATGGATAGTTTATTGGAAATGGAAGCAAAGCGCTATGAATGTGAGCAGCTAACGATATTGGAAAGGCAACAACATTGGCAATGGAAGAATTGGCTCTCCATGAGGGCTTGATTATGGAATCAACAAATGATGTCTGGGATACTCACATTGAAGGTGAGTCGGTGACCCTAAGTTAATTATAGATTAAAATGACCCTAAATTGATCATACATTAAAGGAATTTTTTTTTTTTTTTTTTTTTTGGGGGGGGGGGGGGGGGGGAGACAACCCTTAGAGAATCTGGAATTTGTGATGGAATAAAGAATTTATGTAGTTGAAAACAAATCATATGCTTGGAGAAGTGAAAGGATTGGTCATGAAACAGTAAAATTGTGTCATGGCAGACAAGCACAAGCATGTCGCAATGACGTCCTTGTAGTCATTAGTGGGATAACTAGTTAATTACTAAAAATATTGGAGGAGTTGTTTTACCAAGATGTATCCATGGTGTCGTTAATTATTAGAATATATCCCTTCTCCACCAAAGAATAAAAGTAAAATGTGAACAATGTCAGATGAATATACCATATTCGCTGAAAATGACTCCACCAGAGCACAATCCTTCCTCAATTTTGATGAGTTGAAGAGTCATCCTAGGGCCAAGCTCTTGAAGCTTGACAGCACTTTTTGTAGAAGCCCGGTTAACTCTACCAAGATCACTTGCCAGAGTTACTGTTGCTGCTTCATCATCTGCTTCACTTTCTGATCCATAACCAGCCCTTCAAAGGAAATCAAATAAAATGAAAATCAAATTGACTGAGACTAGTCAATCCCTTAGCACAAGGTATTACAGAATTGTACATCTCTTCATTTCTTTTAATTTGATTCTTTTCATTTTATTTGGTTAAGCTTCTCTTGTATAGAGGTACACAGAACACAGATCAGGGTTAGCTTAGGGCAACAAAACAAACCTGGAAAACAGCATGGAGAAAAATTTCAAAGCCATACACCATGTGTCATCATGTCAAAACTATTGTAGAAGAAATGGAGCAAACGCCAAAATCCATTATATACATACATACATACATATATATTAATTATTCTATTCTATTTTATTTTATTTTCGTGTGTGTGTGGGTACAATGTTGTAGCCACAGTTGCTTATTAGCTAATTGCTTAACTCTATGTTATATCCTAATTTCATTCATTTTTTACCCCTTCTCTTTTCCCAAAAAAGGCATACAAGAAACCTTACTTTGTAACAAAGTCGCTAACATCTTGAAGATTCCTTAGATCAGGCACTTGATGGTTCTGCACAAATTTTCTAATTTTTCGGGAGACACCAACAGGCTGTAATCGAATCGAATAATGCCGAAAATCAATAAGCTTTGTCTCTTTATTGTAATTAAGCAGCACAATTCTCTGGCAAGAAGAAAGTTTGACCTGCAACATTTGCATAAAAACAACATTAAGTGGAAATAAAATAGTCGAGCTGTTGCTAGCATTTGATTGGGACTGATCAACAATTGTAGGCATTTGTCTAATATTGTTCTAGCACTCACGGTGTTAATATCAATGGCTGGAAAAATGTTTTGAAACATAATAGTTGTGAGCTTTAGGTGTTGATCTCCACTCCCAAAACCGGAAAGGACAATCTGCCAGAAAAGTATTTAAAACTCAAAATAGGCACAAATTAAGCGTGTAAAACAATCTATGGGCAAGTGTATAAATAAAATGATGTCAACAATCAGAACATAAAAGGGCACAATTGACATGGAGAGGGCTAGGATCCACCATTCGAAGGGACCTAATAGTTTTGCATCAAGATATCATTATAATCTTGTTATTCCAGCAATCAGACCCACTGCTTCTATTGTACATAGGAGAAGAACAATGCAATGAGTGAAAGAAAAAAATCTATATAGATAGTTTTTTTTTTTTATCAAGTAAAATGTGTATAGTATATAAAGGAAAGGGCAAAGCCCAAGTACATGAGACATATACATGAACCAAGCACCAAGGCACAAAAAGACCCCATTACAGCTTTAGTGCAAAGAAAAGAACAAATGAAGGTTTACTAATCCTAGCATAGCTAGAATACCACAAAAAAGGATCCTTGGAAAAACCGGATTTGAGATCAATAATGGACTTCCCAATTCCATCAAAAGTCCTACCGTTCCTCTCTCTCCAAAGACTCCAAAAAATAGCATGGGGAACCATCCTCCAAACTGTTTTAGCTTCTTTACTACCCCCTTTACACCACCAACTTGAAAGAAGAGCATAAGCAGACGAAGGGAGAACCCAATGAATACCAAGGACATTGAAAGTGAACATCCAAAGACTCCTTGCCACCTTACAATGAATGAAGAGATGATCCACCTGTCTCAGCTTCTTCTTTACACAAAATACACCTATTAGGCATAGAGAAACCTCGCCCAATAAGATGGTCCAATGTCAAACACTTATCACAACTCACCAACCAACCAAAAAAAGGCCACTTTAGAAGGAACCGAAGCCATCCACACAATCTTCCACGGGAAAAAAAACATTACCAGAAGGCTTTAAAATGTTGTAGAAAGATTTTACGGAGAATAACCCTTTAGAGTCCTTACGCCACACCAAGGAATCATTCTCATCCACCAAAATCTTACTATCATAAAGCACTTGAAAAAAAGATAAGACACTTTCCAATTCCCAATCATTGAAACGTCTAACAAAAATGACATTCCAAGAGATAGCATCATCATTAACACCAAAACAATCTTTAACCAAAGCATTCTTGTCTTGTGCAATATCAAACAAAGAGGGGAATTCATACATAAGAGGCAAATTGGAACACCAAACATCCTTCCAAAAACTCACTCTACCACCATCACCCACTTTAAAGCCAATTTCCTCCTTGAAAACATTCAAACCTTGCATAATAGCCTTCCACAGACTCAAGCCATGAGGACCTCTAACATCCTTTGTCCACCACCCCTCACTATTAACACCATACTTCCACACCACCACATTCGCCATAAACCTTGGTCCCCCCCTACCAAATCTCCAAAGCCACTTAACCATGAGCGCTTGATTGACACACAAGATAGATCTAATGCCCAATCCACCCAAGCTTTTAGAAAGACCAACGGTATGCCAATTAACAAGATGAAATTTTCGACCCCCTCCTACTCCATTCCACAAAAAATCTCCACCGATGTACGGATTTTATGAATGGACATAAAGTAGATGGGGATGCTAGATAACACACTTTTAATAAGAGTCAATTTACCACCTTTGGACAAGTAACCTTTCATCTAACCACTAAGTCTCTTATTAACTTTCTCAACAACGGGATCCCAAACTTGAGTATCTTTAAAGCGAGCTCCCAAAGGAAGACCAAGATCCTAACCGTTAACGAATTAATCTTACAACCAAAAATATTAGCAAGGCTACTAATATTATCCACCCTACCCACCGGTATAATATCACTCTTTCCAAGGTTCACTTTAAGTCCCTGAAACCGCCTCAAAACAAAGGAGAACGCATTTCAAATTTTGCAATTTGTCTTCATCAACACCACAAAAGACAAGAGCATCGTTGGCAAAAAGCAAGTGAGAAACCTTACCGCTCCCATAAGGACCATCACCAACCGTGAAACCTTCCACCAAATTGGCATCCATAGCCTTAGCAATAAACTTGCTCAAAACCTTCATAACTAAAATGAATAACAAAGGAGAGAGGGGATCCCTTGCCGTAAACCTCTAGAGCTATGGAATAAACCATAAGGAGTACCATTTACCAAAACCGAAAAAGAAGGGGTAGAAATACACCAAGAGATCCATTTACACCACTTCTCTCCAAAACCCATTCTCCCAAGAATATAAATAAGAAAATTCCAATTGACATGATCATAAGCTTTCTCCAAATCAATTTTAACCAAAAGCCCGGGGATCCCACTTTTGAGTCTAGAATCGACACATTCATTGGCCACAAGCCCGCATCCACAATTTGTCTACCACTAGTAAAGGCAAATTGAGAAGGAGAAATAAGGGTGCCAACAATCTTAGCAAGTCTTGAAGCTAAAACCTTGGAGAGAATCTTGTAGACACAACCAAGAAGAGATATAGGGCGAAAATCCCGCACATCAACAACCTCCCCTTTCTTAGGGATAAGAGCAATGAAAGTAGCATTTTGTGGCCAATTAATCATAAAGAACCTTTTAGTTAGGAGTTCTCAAAGGTATAGCTTATCAAATGATGGATCCCAAAGCCCAATAAAAGTACCCATATCCTGATATTCCATTTGGAAGCTGCAACAAACATCTATGCACTCACTATCCACATTGTTTTCTCTCATTCTTTCAAGGATCCAAAAGAAGCATCAATCGAAATGGCATTAATAGCATCAATGAGAGAGAGAGGGGGGGGGGGGGGGTGCGTGTGTGTGTGTGTGTGTGTGTGTGCATGTTTAAAAATTACCAGAGGAGAGTTTTTGAAGAGATCCTGAGGACATCTAGGACGCAATTGAGATTTAGCAACATCAATTGCCAATGAGTAGTCATGTATTTTAAATGTAAGAGTTGGGCCTTGTGGGGTCCTGGCAACCCTCAGGTAGGGTGTAGTTGCGGTTTTTGATAATATGAGAAAATGTGTAACACCCATAGGCCCTGCAACATTCAAAAAGTCTTTGAGATTATTCCGCTTCTTTTCCTGCAACCATGAAGTGAACAAAAAAGCACCACATTAGCTAATTCAAAAACCTTATACAACAAAAATTAGAACTAGATGTCCAGATAGAAAGATGAAAAAAAAGGACACTGATTTGGCCGGTAGCTTTCCCAAGAGGGAGTCGTAAGTCGAACCTGGTACCTTCCGGACCATTCCTCGGGATTAATATTTCAAAATGTCTTTCGATATGGGAACTGATTTTGATATCCCTGTATGTTTTAAATACCGAGATTATTGTTGACATTATTATGCAATTCCTTGTGCATGACTAAATCTAATTGTCATATTTTGTCTACTTTCCAATAAAGGGCATATCCATTGCAAAGAGAGGGAGCCAAGGAAAACATAAACAAGAGAAAGAAGCAAAGAAGAAAGCAGATTGAGCTTTACCTTTAGCTTGAGAGCCGTAAAGGGAAGCATCAACTTTCTCAAGTCGGTTTGCAGCTGCTTGAGAGGACCAGGCAACTTCCCTCTCGCAAACACAAAGCTTTTCGGCACCTTATCTCCCGTAATATGATCAACGCCCGCTTGCTGCTGCTTCTTTACAGCCGGTTTCACGAACGCTTTCTTCTTCTTCTGGTTTTCAAATTTCAGCATAACAATAAAATATAAACCCCAAAAATCATAAACAATGAGGCAAATCAAACTCAGTTTGGTTGCTCAGAAAACATGTAACTAGCCAGATACTACTATTTGGCTTAAATGAGTTGGGTTTCTCATTTTATTTGAAACACTACCGCCCAAAAAAAGAGATCAAAAATTTATTTTATTCGATTTTCCATCGTTTTCTCAGTAAACAAACAGAGGGTAAGTTGAGCTTTACAGAGATGATATCAGTTGCTTACATTGTGGAGACGAGCCATTGATTCGCAGGACTAATGAATTTGAGGAGTTCAATCGAAGCTTCAGGGCTGGCTGATTGATACGCGGTTCGCCTTTTTCAAAGGGTATCGAAGTGCAAAAAATCAAACTAAAGGAGCCCCTGGACTAGGGTTTTTCTTTGCAGGTACTTCTGCTCTACCTAGGTGACATTTCAGATTTTTTTAAAAAAATAAAAAATAAAAAATTTAAGGCCCTAAGGGTCGGGTTGGAATTTACATAGCCCTAACTACCGAAACACACAACCCAAGAAGGCCCAAGAGTCGTTTGAATTGGGTTTAACTCGATCAAATTACGGCCCAATACTCATATAAAAGCCCAAAGGAAAAATGGTAAAGATAAGCACCAATTTTGTTATCTTAGTGACCAAAAAGGCTCCGCCAATTATCCATCAGGACCATCACTAATAACAAGCAAGGGAAGTGCCGATAGTAAAGGATCATGGCTTATGAATCGGAGGTTCTGAGTTTGAGTTTCTGCTTTCTTACTATCAGTTTGTGCATTGATGCCTCACAAAAGATTAGTCCGGGTCTAAAAAGCCTTTGGCCCAAAAAAAAAAAAAAACTAATATATTTTTTGTATTATCTATACTACCAGCAAAGAGAAAGTGCTGCTAACCAGGAAGGGTTGGCCTAGTGGTAAGGAAGCTAGGTCCCAAGGTAACTAGCTTGAGTGGAGGTGAAAGATCCCGAATTCGAGTCCCAGCACCTTGGTAAAAAAATCCCCTGGCCAGCGGTTCCCTCTCCCCGCAAACAGTGATTAGTCCCTGGTTGAAAGCTTTGGGAAAACACTGGGTCTTGACCAAAAAAAAAAAAAAGAGAAAGTGCTGCTTGTCTCTGTTAATTTACATTTTAGCAGATCAAAATCGAGGAACTCTACCAGCTAAAAACAAAAACAAAAACAAAATAATCTGAATTTTGAAAAAAAAAAAAAAAAACATATAATTACAATTTTTGTATGAACAAACTTTATGGTCTGAACCATGTATTCGGACAAACAAATCCATAAAATCACACAGCATTACCATGTGATCAATTTTGGCAACATATAATCAACCAATCAAGGTACGTACAAGACAGGTCTATTGATCTCTTCCCTCCCAAAATCATGAGAAAGCCACCTCCTCATTCATATGTTCATTACCATCACCACCGATTTTCAGCTCACCAGCCACCCCCCCCAGTTTCCCTTCTTAAATGCACTCACCACCCTCTTGCTTTTTTATCCAACACCTGTAAAGAGCTTGCACTTTTCTTTATAAATCACCCAAAATCCCTTTTAAAAGCTGCCCTTTGAGACTCCATTTTCACAGTTTATAGAAACAATACCTCTTCCCAACTCTCTTCTTATCGATCTTCTTCTTGGAATCCATGAGGTAGTAGAAGTTTACTTCTTGGGTCCCAATTGTTTGTGCTAAATTTCTTGTATTTATTTCTAGAATGATAATGAGACGTTTCAACATGATTTTGAAGTTAATGCTCCTTTCATGGCTGACCCATTTGGCCTCATCGGCATCTACAAAAGGAGACAACTATGTCCAAGAAGCATGCAATGTGACTCAATACAGAGACCTCTGTATTCACTCTCTATCTTCATTTTCAAACACTGCTAAGAGAAGCCCTAGTAAGTGGGCAAGGGCTGGTGTCTCAGTGACACTAAGTGAGTCTAAGCGTGCTGCTCAGTACTTACTAGACTTGAAAAAAAATAGGCAAATGAGAGGAAGGGACAGAATTGCCCTTTCGGATTGCATGGAGTGCTTTCAAGATGCAATCGACAATCTTCATAAGTCACTTGGTGTACTCAGAGAGCTGAATGGAGCGGCATTTTCTGCGCAAATGAGCGATGTAAAGACATGGATGAGCGCTGTACTAACAGATGTGGACACTTGCTTGGATGGCTTCGATGATGGAAGAGGAAACCAAACTTCGTTGCTTCGAAATCGGGTTTTGAAAGTTAGTTATATCACCAGTAATGCTCTGGCTCTTGTTAGCAAACTGGCAAACTCTAGTATGCAAAGCCAAAGTACTGATCCATAGAAGTATTGGAGAAGGAATTTGGGCATGCCAGACCATTTTATAATTAGATATATAACAAAGTAGTATAAGCTAGTTTAGTGTTTAATAAATCTATAAGCTGTGGACAGGTTAAAACCTCTAGCAGCATGATGGACTAGTACGGAATAATGAAGCAGCTTTCAGAGCTGAGATGGGTCTAAGAATCTTCCTTTTCTGCAGGTTTCAACAAGCTGTGCATACTGCATGCAAGCTTCTTCTATGTGTATAAATCTTGCATTTGAAATTTATGAAATCTAAGTGATATTTCCTTTTGATTGTGATTATTAAGTCACGATTTAAGTCATGATCGATGTGTTGAAGCTGTAGCTTACTTTTCGATTTAGGCTCAACTAGGATCTCAGAAAGTAAGGGGGAAAGGAAAATAAAATACTTGTCATTCCTTGCAAACGATTTCATTTCTTGAGCAATTTTGACCATTTTTCTTTCATTTTCTCCCAACTTTCCTAAGATCAAAACAGATTTAGGTGAGTGTTAATATTGGAAAATGATTTTATGACATTCCGTCATTGTTAAAATCAATTTAATAATGACAGTCTGATCCTAGCCATTATTAATTCTGAGTATGTTAGGCCCTAAGTTCTCAAAGAAAGTAGCCTTGATGGAATCGTCATTACTTTTGACAATGACAAGCCACATGCTAATATTAATGTTTAATGTTTGTTACCCTTACGCCTGTAACAATTTATGACTTTTAAGCATGACATGGGAAACACACTATATTACCGCACAAAGCAACGAAGTATTGAGCAAAAACCGGGTAGAAATGCGAATCCCTTTCCGGCCCATTCCCACATTTCGGCAGGTCTGTTTTGTTGGAACCAGTTTCAAGAAATGGGCCTTAAGGAGAAATGAAATATTCAAACGTGTGGGTATCCAAAACAAACAATGGGGTTAGGTTTTATGATTTCTACTTTAATTAAAGGAATGAGCTTGACCCTTATCTTTGTTACTATTCTTTCCTTTCTTGGTTTTTCTGATATTGATATTTGTTTCCTAAGTCACAGACCATGTTCTATATTTTTACTTGTAAATGGACATTGCTGAGAAAAGGCCAACATTTCTAGCCAACCAGATCTAGGCTGAGCTTGGGTTGAGTAAGTCTAACCCAAAGTGGGGTTACTTCGGGCTGCGAGTGACCAATTCAACCGCTGGGGTTGGCGTCTACTAGTTGCCATTTCTACAAGAAAGTGTAGTGTGAAAGCATTTAAGCATTCAAAATTGGGAACAACTTGCATTGTGGAGTTCCACACAAGTTGTCAAGTGCAAATGCATGCAATATTCCAAATTATTTGTAATTTCACATGTTGAGATTACTTTGAAACTAATTTTGTCAAAAGCCTTTGGATCGAGCAGTGGCACCCTTCACCATCATAAATTTTTGGTACTTGATCAATGAATTATACCACCAATTGAGGAAAATATGGGAAATAGTCATGTTGGGATTACGTGACATGCAATAATGATTAACAAGTACTACAGTTTCTTTTTTTTTTGGGGGGAGGGGGAGGGGGAGGGGGGGGGGGGGGGGGGGGTGCGGGCGGTTGGAGGGTGGGTGCGCCGAATAGGTTATTTAGATATTTGATCTTACTTATTGATCCCCTAAACATGGGTAATGTTATTATTCATTCTATATTGTTTAACGTTAAGATTAAATTCGGTGATAACTAAATTTTAAGAGAGAATGAAAAATCAAACCCACCATCTTCTGCTCCTTAAACCATAGGTTCTAGAAAATTGTGAATCTACAACTTGAGAACTTGACTTTGATATCACAAATTTTGTGAGTACGTAATGTGCAATACTTTTTTAGCGTGCAACCGATCCCTCACTACGAAGAAATTGAATTGCATTGAGCTATATAGATGGGTCAAAATCCATTGTGAAGTGCGATTGCTTGACGCAGACAGCCCAAGTGCCTCTGCAGTTGACACTTTTGATAGCCTCAAAGCTTCATAGAGTATACAAATTCGACGGTGGTTCCAAAGGGCCGGTCCTTTGCCATTGGTTTTGATAGACCTGTCAAAGTTTAGATGTTCCTATGATTGATGTCAATTTTATTTTATTTATTTTTTGTTCTTTGTTCTTTGTTTTATGTTTTATTGGACAAATAACCTATAATAATAACCCTATACCCTCATAAGATAGAGTACCTAAAAGAAATGAAAAAGGAAAAAGAAAAAAAAGAGTGGAAAGAACCTAACCCTACCATACAAGGAAAGAACGTAACCCTACCCTATTGGCCATGATTCATTGTTAATTGATAGACATTAGTGATTGCATTTCTCTAATGCACCATTGCCTAATTTTGTTTTAAGCCATGTTGTGGTATGAAAAATATCCTAAACCTTACCAAAAAAGTAAATAGTCCAATCAGGCTTGTAATTTTGGTGGTATTTCTTTCCGATAATATGTAGCTACTTGATGCGGAGGAGGAGCTTCCTCCACATTTTTTCTTACCTTTTGTCACATGTCTTAAAAAAAAAAAAAAAAAAAAAAAAAAAAAAAAAGAAGAAGAGAGGAGGAGGAGGAAAAAGAAAAATTATTAAGTGCATGCTTCTTTATACTTATGTGATTATAGATACATATCTATATATCCGTATCTATATACATGAATATAAATGCGTATCTATTTGTTTATATTTTATTAAATTAACTTATGACACATGTTATGATATAAATGGGGTTAAGGAAGAACTCTTCCTAATTACCCTGATTTTAAAATTTTTTAAAAATAATTTCTTCGGCAACACCGTGACATGTGGTGAAGTGAAGGGTGAGTTAAATAGAGTATGAGGAAAAAAGGGCTGTAGGATAGAGACCCCAGTGGTCCTTTACACATCGAAGCCAAATTTAATTAGCGTTTTGAAAAGGAATTAGTGGTCCATTTCAAAGAAAGTTCAAATCAATGTTAATATAGAAAAGTAATTGAGAGGAATCAATCTCCACTACGCAATCGACATTTGTCAATAAATCTGGCCACTACAATTAAGATATATAGATTCAATTTCTGGTACTAGCCAATACATTTCTTGCGAGCCAATATTTTTCTTGGTAAGTCCTTTTCTGAGGAATCGATGGAGGAGCTAAGAGTCTAGTAGTCTAGTGCTTGGTGGACTCTTATGCCACACATCTATGGGAGCTCATAAAATGACACATTAATCGATAAAGTACAGGTTGATCATTAATGTGACGGGACAAATCTGACTAGCCGTCTGCCTAACCAAGTGGTTTGCGGGTAGGGACCATAGGCAAAAATAAATAAATAAATAAATAAAACTATGTTTCGCTCGAGATAAATTGATGATTACTTGTAAATTTTTTTATAGTTATTATTGTGAACTTGTGTAGGAAGCTGAAAAATAAAGAGGAAAAAAAAAATCCTCAAAGATCGGGTAGTTATGAGGCCACCAGATATGGTAGAGGTACCAACCAATCATGTACCAGACATGTCCCTAACATATAAAATTATTTTGATACAACACTGTTCATGAACCTGATGAGATGCAGTGGTGCAAGTACCCCTATGTCTCACACTCTCACGGAATTCTAATAGGACGTGGGAAGGGTCAATGAAGTACCGCCACGGGCCAACAAGGCCGACCCATTTGCTATACAATGGGGATGCGCATGAGTTGACTGTGTCTAGTCAACTTTGATTTTATTAAAGTTTGATAAATTCGATTTCTTCACTTATAATATTATTCAATTTTGTACAGAAAATAAGAATGTAACATAAATTTTATTTTTCTCGAGATAAACTGTGAATTTAGTGTGATTTAATTAAGAGTTCTATTTTGTGATTTAGATTCTTTCAATTGTTTTTCGGGATCGGCTATTGCAATCCCCCTAAACCTATAAGTTGCCTCCACCTAATATCCTCACCTCTCAAATTTACATATTCCATCCCTCTTAAAGACTAAAATACCCCTCATTTTCACTCACCCCACACCCCCATGGCAATGATGACCGGCGAGAAGAAGAACAAGAAGAAGAACAAGAAGCGGCGATGACGACGGCGACCGACGAGGAAGGGCAACGGTGACGATGCCATTTTTTCAGATCTGTGTGTTTTTCGGCACTCTTCTCTCTTCTTCTCTTCTTCTTTCTTTCTTTCTTTCTTTCTTTCTTTCTTTCTTTTTTTTTTTTCCTCTGTTGGTCAGATCTGTGTGTTCCTTCATTTTTTTTTTGTGACAGGAGGGAAGAGAAAGAAAAGGAAAGAAAAAAAAGAGGGTTGCTGACGGAAGGGAAGAGGAAAAAAAAAAAAACAAAGAAAGAAAGAAAGAAAGAAGAAAAGAAGACGAAAGAAGAGGAAGGAAGAAGAGGGGTGTGGTGCTTGCCGTCGACAAGAGAGGGGTGCGGGAGAAGGGTTTTGGGAAGGAAAGAAGAGAAAAAAAAAGAAGAGAAGAAGACGAAAGAGGAGGAAGGAAGAAGAGAGGTACGGTGCTCACCGTCGCCGTTGGGGTGGGTGCCGGAGAGAGTTGTTGGTGAGGAGGGGTGCAGGAGAAGGGATGGGTGAGGGTACTTAAACCCTTTTTGGTAATTTTGCATAATAAATTTTTTAATTAAAAAATATGAAGGGAGCAACTTAGAGGTTTGGGGGATTGCAATAGCCATTCTCTTGTTGTTTTTTTTTTTTTCGTTAGTCTTTTTTTTTCTAAAGGAGTGCCTAATGGGCTATTGGGCTACACGAGAGAGGTGGTCCATCCCCTTTCTATAATCTCTTCCCCTACACACCTAATCAAGAGAAGTTGAAAGTTAAAATCACAATTTCTCAAAGGAAGATATGTCACGTGTCATTTGGACTATACTCTTGTTGGCACTATTTTCAAATTTACTTCTCATCAACTTTTGTTAAAATATCTTACAACAATTTTAAAAGGAAAATGCTATATGTTTCATTTTTTTTTTTTCCAAATTCAAAATTCTAAATGATGTGATAACATAATAACCACAAATTTAAATTTTAAAACTTGAATTTCTTCAATACTAATATGTCATCTTATTTGGGATATTGAATTCGAAACTTTTTTTTTTTTTTTTTGAAACATATAGCATTGCTCACTTTAATATAACCTACCCACCAAAGCAAGCAATAGGCTCCTCAATCACCATCCACCTTGACATGAATCACATGGCTTCTTTCTACTAAAATAGCATGTTAAATTCTTCCAAACTCCGTCTTTATGCATGCATACGCGCATGCACTCTTTCTAATCTTCCACAACCCTTTCCTTGATTGTTTAGCTAGCTTTGCATCCTAAAACAAGGGCTACATTTCAATTTTTTGTGGTTGAATTGACTTGTTTAGTTTGCTTTATACACCTTCAAGCAACTAATTAACAAAGGTGAGTCATAGTAAACACGATTAAAAATAATAATCAAGTTTGATTAAAGTCAATTAAACTAAAAAGTCAATATTGTCGTGACCGATAATTCTCCATCGACCACTTTATGGTCAAATGATCATGGGTTCTTCCATGCCACATGATTTAAACAAGAAATACCCGATCCAAACCCGTTGGATCAGATGGGTTCGGGTGTGTCGGCATCTCGGGTCAAACACTGCCACCTCCACAAGATCACAGGGAATTGAAATTTGAAAGAATCCTTTTGTGTATGTTTGAAAAGGTCGTGGTATGATGGTGGTTGGTGGGCATAGTTGCTGGAGACACGTGCAAAAACAAAAATTAAATGCCACGTGTATGGCGGAGAGTCAATGTTGCTTGAGAATGAATACACCTACGACGTGCAAACGAAGTCCCGTGGGGGCCCATATACTTGACACTTCCCTTTGTCTATTCCAATGTTCATTTTATCATTTGTTAATTGGACTAGGTTAGGACTAAATCATATGGACCAACTGGCTCTTCCAAGAAAAGGCATCACTGTTTTAACTATTATTTCTATAATTGCACGTTATTATTATTATTTTATTTTTTAAAAGAAATCGTCAACTTAGTAATGTCCATGCATTATTTTATTTTAAATTATTATTGAAAGTAAAATGAATTTAATTTTTTTTGTTATTTATTAATTTTGTCATTATCACATCAATCAATAAAAAATACACTAGTGAATTTATCTGATATGTTTAGTGTTTATCTATTTCACTTATCCGTCATTTTTCAATTTCCGAAAAAATAATAATAATAAAATCCATTGAATCCTAGTAATAGGCATGTAAATATGGAGCAAAGTATTTTTGCAAACCCCAAATATCTTCATTTAAAGTGTTTTTTTATTTATTATTTATTATTTATTATTTATTTATTTATTTAAATAATTCCAATCCCATTAGATCCCATTAATCAAGCCAGCCTAAATTGTTGGGAGTCTAAAATCATTTGCCAGCCAAATCATGAGAGCCGCATGAGTATATTGAAGATGGAGGTGCCAACCATTGTGCAGGTTGGTAGGATGTCTTCATCGGGGAATCAAAATAGATACCTCCATGGGTAGTTTCCAATTTGAATGTTCCCAAACAAAAAAACAATCCTCTGCAATAATGGCAACACTATCTATCATTATTTATAAAGAAGAAGAGAAGCTTGCTTAGGGGTGACTATTTCTTTATTATGAATAAAACGCATGTGCATACCTCTGTCCCTCTCAACGTATGAATCCGTGTCACCTAAGCTATTAATTAGTACTTATATTTATTATTCATTCTAATATTAAATATCAAACTATATTCTTTATTTATTATATGATATATTTTAAACAAACCTTCGACTTGTTTTGTATGATAAAGTGAACAAGAAAGAGATTGAGGACCCTTTTCATCACGATTAACGACCACTAATTTGCATAGTTCTGTGTGTGTGCGCGTTTGTGTGAGTCATGATCTCGCGATACAACTTTAATATACAAATTTAAACATAATTTTTAAATCGTTGGGTCTAAAAAATTTAACAATATTCAATAGAGTTGGGGTGGCTTATAAATCTAACGATCTAAGAATTATGTCAAAATTTGTATCCCTTGATCTGATTCTTTACATATATATATATATATATATATATATATATGGGGTTTTTTATTTTTATTTTGATTTATTAACAATTAGGGGCATATCAAGTATCATTCCCGTCGAGGTTTCATATTAAACTATTCTCCTAACAGTCCGTGTGATATACTCTATACTCACCCAGGTAACGATCTAGGCAAGAATTCGAAATGATAACCTTTAAGGAGCATGCCTAGGTTTAACCACCTCTGCATAGGCTTACTCTAATACAAAAAAGACTAAATCTCTCATAAAAGGGTCCAAATGAAATAATAATAGAATTGGCCAATTATGTAGACGTGCATGTTAGATTAGTCAACAATAATGAGCGTCCAAATTACTTAGAGTTCCCAATTTCTCTCTCCTGATTTTTTGCCCTTCTTTTTAAAAAAATGGTACCATAGTTCCTACCTAAATGCCTTTAAGTAGCATTGGCGCTTTCATTTGCTTCCTTAGGACGGTTTCTGCTGGGGGCGATGCATCAGGTGGCTACCAATTGTACAATAAGAGACATGTTGTTAGGAGAAAATTATGAATAAGCCATTTACTTCCCTTTAAAGGGACAACCCAGATTCACTATGGACTAAAATGGTTTAGGAAAAGAAACAGTACTCCCTATAAAGGCAAGGGGAAAATATTGGAGATGGGGTAGGAGACTTAATTTGAACTTTTGTTTTTTTGTTTTTATTTTTTTAAATATGTGCTGGAGATTACGAATTGAATTTGTACAATTATATAATTCTTGAATTGGTCACGTAAATTCTAAATAATGCATTGGTTCTTTTAATTTGTCGCAAAATCGAAGATGTTCTCAAATTTCATATCATTTTTTTTTTCCTAGCATATGTGCAATAATTGTCTCCCACAATACTATTATTAAGAATTTTTTTTTTTTTTCACAAATAATAAAAAAACACACAAAACCACACTAAGTCGAAACCAAAACCTTCACAAACCCCACATCCTTAATAGGATAGCTGGTTAGGACATGACATTAAACCAAAGGGTTATTAGCTTATTATTACTCTTTCTATTCCTATTTTATGGGTCCCCTTTCTTTTTTGGGATGTTCCAACATTATAACCCCATTAAAAAAGTCAAGGATTCTTTTGACTTGATTTCATAAAATAACATTCATGATGGGTATTTTATCTTTTTTCCAATATTTATATACTTGAGGGTAAAACTAGAATATTGAAACATACATGTTGATGTGAAAGCACTTAATAAAATTTCCTTGAAAAGCATGATTTTTTAGAAGTGACAATCGATTAGGAATGGAGGGAGTAATTAATTTACTTTACACAATTTGTAATTATCTCTAATTAAGCCTAAAATCTTGAAGTATATTGCATTAATATAGTTGCCAAAATTGAATTCATAATTATATTTACTATGAGTATCGAAAGTGGCTAACTACCATGATCGAGATCTTATGATTATTTATTTATTTACACCATTTGAATCCATCCTAATGAGATGAGGGTGACATTCCGAACTTCACAATCCTAATCCTAATGAGATGATATAGATTTTTTGCTTGAAAAATTATGAAACCGTATAATTATCAATACTCGAGGAAAAACAGTGGAAGAGGGGGGTCATTAAACATGGGTTTAAAGTCCAACCCAATTTCTCTCCCTGCCTAAGCTACAAGGCCAAAGATACTCTAGTTTCTCATTAAAGAACGAAAGAGATAAATAAACCAAAATACACCATCCCAAAACTCCTCCGACGAGAGTCCTCCCTTCTCCTCCTCCTCATTCCTTTTTTTTTTTTTTTTTTTTTTTTTGGGGGGGGGGGGGGGTGGTGGGGGTGTGGTGCTAAGGATCCTCCAAGAATTGGTTGCTCGCCTTATGCCACGGGGTCTTGTACTTATGCTGTCTCGCATTAAACTAACGAAAATGTAGATATTCAGAATACACCATACTAGAACTCCTTTAAGGAGACGCAGCTTTATACTTAGGGTTTTCTTAATGTATACCCTTAGAGTACATATTAAGTTACAATTAATAATCTAATTATTACATAAAAAAAATATTTATTCACAATTTTTCAAACATTTTCACATTTTTTAAAGCATTTTTCATTATTTACAATGCATTTTTATAGTTTTCAATACATTATTGAGTTATTAATTACGATTTAACATGTGCCTTTAGGGTATACGTTAAGAAAACCCAATTACTTATACTTATACCACTATTGTTTGGACATATACGATGGTATATGGTGCCTTCGTGGTATCAATACATTTGCATTTAGTGGAAGGGAAAAAGCTGATACAAATTGTACAATGTCCACATGATAAGTGGGGATTGACTGGTCGTGAAAATATTTAAAGTCCAACCCAATTTCTCTCCCTGCCTAAGCTACAAGGCCAAAGATACTCTCGTTTCTCATTAAAGAATGAAAGAGATAAATAAACCAAAATACATCATGCCAAAACTCCTCCAAGCCTCCAAGGAGAGGTGGTTTTATTTATTTATCTATGCTAAGGATCCTCCAAGAGTTGGTTGCTAGCCTTATGCCACCGGGTCTTGTACTTATGCTGCCTCTCATTAAACTAATGAAAATGTATATATTCTTAATACACCATACTAAAACTATTCTAAGGAGACGCAGCTTTTTACTTAGGGTTTTCTTAACGTGTACCCTAAAAGCACATGTTAAGTTGTAATTAATAATCTAATTATTGCATGAAAAAATATGTATTCATAGTTTTTTAAGCATTTTTTTTACATTTTTTAAAGCAATTTTCACTATTTATGATGCATTTTCATTGTTTCCAATGTAATTATTGAGTTATTAATTATAACTTAATATATCCTTAAAGCATACGTTAAGAAAACCCTTATACTTATAATTGTACTGCTATTGTTTTAAATATCCAATGGTATGTATTTGGTGCCTTCGTGGTATCAATACATTTGCATTTATTGGAAGGGAAAAAGCTTGGTACAAATTGTACAATGTCCACATGATAAGTGGGGACTGATTGATTGTGAAAATATTTAAGAAAATGCTATGAAGAAGTGTGGATCCATCGAGAGATGTGAAATAAAAGGGAGCAAAAAAATTTTACAAAAGGTATAGCAAAGGTAATAAAAGTGTATATTTTAATTTTGGGGCTAAATGGGAGTACTTCATTATTATTAGGAGGGGTAACTGGAGTCTAGAGAGGCTTCCCCACCAAAGCGCCACTATAGCATCCTACTGTTGGAAATCACTGATAAAAAAGGTTCCAATGGGCCTAGAAATAAAGCCACAAAGGCTACTTCAAGTCACGTCACAGCTTCACTTGTAGCATACTTTATTGAATAATAATTATAGTACATCGAAGCATGCAACCCCTAGCATTGGCTTTAAAATGACCACACAGATAAAGTTGGGAGAGGCTTCATACAGCAAAATAAAAATTAGAGTACATTTCCTTCGACCCGAAACATTGCCCTCTGGTTGCTTTCACGGAAAATATGGTACAGTACCACGTTTCAAAACTTCTCTATCAACCATTTGCAATAATATATAATGGGGGCCAAGAGGATCATCAGACTTCTTACCTTCACTAGTCAGGCCAGTATAAAGATGCTGAATAGACCGCAGCCCCAAGCCTAGAAAAGACCATAAAAATCAATTCAAACATGACTAGAGCCTACTATTTTCGTCACATACCTAACACATCACTATTTTTCTCTGGGAGATATGATTAAAGTGAATTTTTCATTTTTGGTTCATGTAGCACTAGATATATTCATCTTTTATTACAATTTCTAGGATATAATTAGCTTATATCCCTTTGAATATGTGAGCAAGGTTTAGGTTTCCTAACTAATTATCAAACACTAGTATTAGATGCTGGACCAACTAGATGCTACAGATTCCTATGCCTCGTTAAGCAAAAAGGTCTTGAGATTAACTCTTTAAGGTCCAATCTATAGGATTTTCTTCAGTTTACCGAATATGTGTGGCTGGTAACATATACGCGTTTTTAGAGAATTAATTTTACTTGTGGGTGGGGACACACCTCCTCAACCCCAAGTATTGCAGGAAAAAAAAATTATAAAAAGAAAAGAATATAGAAATTAGAAACTATCAGATTTTAAAGGCAAGACTAGATGGCAAATCCCACAAATTTTGAGGTAAATTCCGGTGATGAAAAGAATGGGCTGCATTTGGGCCTAGTTATTTTATTCAGAACATTGACAAGGTCACATTCGCATATGAAGCCAGCTCATGTAAACTTTTAAGCCATGGTGCAAACCTAACCGAATTACGACCAAAAGTCCAAAAGAGACAACCATGAAATACCCCTGTAAGTGTCTAACAACACCAAACTAACATATAAAAATTTAAAAATTTAAAAGAAAAAAAAGAAAGTTGTAACACCACCAAACCTCAGAAGTGCCTACAGAGTCAAAAATAGCCAACCATGTAACTACCCCTGCTTGAACCAAAAAAAAAAAAAAAGGGTAAACACCCCTGTAACAACCCTAAACTGCAGAAGTACCTTCAGAGTCCAAAATTTAGTCCCTTTCATCCTAGCCCCCTGTTAAGGATAATAATAGATAACCACTATTTCAAATACTTTGTTGTATTCTATTCAATCTTATCTTTATCCATGTAACCTCCTAATTTGCTGTAATTTTGAATAGCTTATAAAGTTATATATACATAACAGTTCTCTCAATCATTGTACATAGAACTTCTACATATTTTTCTTCATTGTTTCACCCAAAAAAAAAAAAAAAAGAGTCCAAAATTTAGTACCTACTGTAAATAGTTAAAGAAAGTTTATAGAAACCAAGTAATTGTAGAATTTATACCTAAGCTTAGTTTGTTTTTTTATTTTTCTTCAATCCTACACCCTAACTCATAGATTAGGTCCCCATTTAGACCGCCGCACTTTAACCTATAGTTAGGTCGCCACCCAATTTCATTTTCCTTTTTTCGAAACAAATGTTGCGCCACATTATGGTTGGAATACCAACAATGAGGTCTTGGGTTCAAATCTTGTGGCCAGCCTTCCGGGCGTAATAAGTGCAGTAAAGGTTGGTAGGACATACCTCCATTGACGGGTAATCAATTCCTGGATCTGGGTGTGGGTATGAATTCCCGTCGCTGTGCAAGTCCGTGACTTACTGGTGTGTGTGTTGTGGGGCCGGTGCACACATCCGGGGTTTGCCTCTCTGTCCTACTCCAGTTAACGGCATTAGGTATCGATTCCGAAGTCGTGGAGGACAGGCTGAGAGGATTCGTCCTCGTATCCAAAAAAAAAATGCCACATTGGTTACAAGGCAGGTAACTAGATAAAGCAAGTTAAAAGAAAATGTCAATTACACAAAATCCTTCCTTAGCTGAACTATTAAGAGAACAATACTAATGGAGAATAGGAAATGACCATTTTATATTGATATTATACTAATAAATTATTAGAAGGAATAAATCTTGATTGAAAATGTTTGAAAACATTACATATCCATCGTTAAATTGAAGGTTAATCTGTTCAGAAATTTTGAAAGTTAGATCATGCTTAGGTAGATCCATTCCCGTAATACAATTGATTTTTAAATAGATCAACTTGCAACTTATTTGAAAATAAATATGTTTATAACCTCTTTATTGCATAGGATTAGAAAATAAAATAAAAGGTAAATTGCAGATAAACCTTTTGAAGTAAGGGGAGGGTTAGAAGATAATCCCTATTATGTTTTAATTTTGTCAATGTGTCTCTCTTATGTTTTAATTTTTGTCATTGTGCCCCATTGTTATTTGTCATTAATGAAAATTGACAAAAATTAATCACATGGCTATGCACGTGATACCGTTAACGGATTCATGTTACCCAAAATTGTTGAAATTCTCGCTAGCGTTATGATCAATTGGGTGGCCATCGATGATTGGTTTTGTCTTTCACTTGAACTAGGAAACACATTGACAAAATTAAAATATAAGAAGTTATTTACTGACCCCTTTATACTTCAGGAGAATTTCCTACAATTTACCCTAAAATAAACTTGCCATATAATGAGAAAATCAAACCACCCAAACTTACCCCACGTTTCATTGTACTGAAAAAATTAAGAGGACTAAACCATATGATTTAATGTGGCTTGAGTAATTTTCAATCCCTAATAAAACAAATTGTACCACTTCAATGCGACTACTCCTAACAAAATAATGGTGAGGTCAATTTCGTAATACAACCCAACCCCGTGGTCTATTTGACAGCACCACACACATAAATGCCGAAACAAACACAGTGGGGGAGAGAAAGAGAGAACGCTTCGAGTGTGCCACGCGCCGGAAAGCGAGTTCCCGGCGAGAGATCCTCCGATGTGCCGGCCAGTTTAAGTCAACTGATTTTTTCCCACCCCCTACATATACGCTTTCGCACACCCTCACACCGATCCAAACATATCCTTCTTCTTCTTCTTCGATCTCTCTTTCGATTTGAATTGTTTCGAATTTGAATCATACAATTCATAGATATCCATACATCATGGGTTCGGAGCTGATTTACAGAGGCCACGATGCTCAGCCTACGGCCGATGCGTACTCGCCCAAACCCCTCAAGCCGTGGTTCTTCGTGATTCGCCCTGTTCGCTACATGCTTCGTGAACAGAGACTTCTCTTCGTCCTCGTGGGCATTGCTATAGCTACCCTGATTTTCACCCTCTCACCGTCTTCCTCTCACGGCACTTACCGGCCCGGCTACGAACGGATCCCCGACGTCTCCTGGGAGTCGACTGGGTTGACTCACCGGGAGGCGTACGAGCACCGTGGTGGATTCGGGTTTGTGAATTCTGGTGGGAAAGTGCCGCTGGGGCTGAAACGGAAAGGGTTGAGGATCGTGGTCACGGGTGGGGCCGGGTTCGTTGGGAGCCACCTCGTGGACCGCCTGATCGCCCGCGGCGACAGCGTGATTGTCGTTGATAACTTCTTCACCGGGAGGAAGGAGAACGTCATGCACCATTTTGGGAACCCAAGGTTCGAGCTCATCCGACACGACGTCGTTGAACCTCTCTTGCTCGAGGTTGATCAGATCTACCACCTGGCTTGCCCTGCCTCTCCTGTTCATTACAAGTTCAACCCTGTCAAGACTATTATATCCTTTCCTCCGTTTCGAAATTACCTTCTGTTTTTTTTTTTTTTTTTCCTGATTGGAGATTCGTTTTTGTTTTTTCAATGTTTTTGTTTTTGTTTTGGAAATTCCTTAACTCTGATGCTGGTATTCACAAGACGAATGTGGTGGGGACCTTGAACATGCTGGGGCTAGCCAAGAGGGTCGGTGCGCGTTTCCTGCTAACGAGCACCAGCGAGGTGTACGGTGATCCTTTGCAACACCCACAGGTCGAGACCTACTGGGGCAACGTCAATCCCATCGGTGGGTCAGATCATCTCCTCCTATTTTCTCTTATTTTCCTTCACCGGTATCTGACCACATGCGCACGTTAGCATGGATCAAAGGCTTAGGTCTAAACTGCGCTTGGAAAAGGCGTAGTTTAACGTCTTTTAGAGTTTTAGGCTTGAAACCGTGTCGTAGGTTTTGTCTCTTTGTTTGAGCAAGCGAACCACGTGGACGCATCTGGTGCAACTTATGACCTTTAGATCCCGGTCCGGAGTTGAACGGTCAACGAGATACCCGTGATTTGCGGATTTCGTAATAAACGGCCCAGATTATTATCTTCTGTAGGCGAAATTCACCAGATTAAAGCCTAGATATTTTATTTTAATTTTTGTCTTTTACTTCTGCTGAAATATCTCCACTGTAGAAAACAGTAAAAGGAGGAGGTGGAGGCCGGGGGGCATGTATGTAATTATGGTAGCTTAGAAATCGAGATCTGACACACACCGTTACTGAAATCTGACACGCACTGGTGATTGGGTGGGATGTGTGACAGGTGTCCGAAGTTGTTACGATGAGGGAAAGCGTACGGCCGAAACGTTGACCATGGACTACCACAGAGGAGCTGAAGTTGAGGTTAGTTAATTGCTTAGCCTAGTAATTAATAATTAATTAATAGTTGTCACTATGTATATTACTGTATTATATATGTAACGTCTTGACAATTGAAATTGAAATTGAAATTAAACATATTAACGCAGGTGAGGATTGCTAGGATTTTTAACACTTATGGGCCTAGAATGTGCATCGACGACGGTCGTGTCGTCAGTAACTTTGTTGCTCAGGTAATTTTCATATCAATTTGGGTAATATATGTGTGTGTGTGTGTGTTTTAATAATAAAAATGATGATGATGAGAACAAGTATGGTGGGCAATGGTGCAGGCATTGAGGAAGGAGCCTTTGACAGTTTATGGTGATGGAAAGCAGACCAGGAGCTTCCAATACGTTTCTGATTTGGTAAAGTTAATTGTTTTTCTTTTTCTTTTTTTATTTTAAACCCCATTTGTCTAAGTGTGTGTGTGTTTTTTATTTATTTTATTTTAATTCTTTGAATGGTGGTGGCCCACTTATTTTTTATTTTTTATTTCAAATTGCTTTTGAATATGTTTGCAAATTGAAATTGAAATTGAAATCGAATTTGGGTTTGCTAATGAAAAGGGTGGAAGGGGGAGACACTTATATTCATAGGAAGATGCTGTATTTCTTTATGTGCACTTGCCAAAGTTGGGTGTCACATATACTTCATAGGATGGGTCGATGGCGACGTTTTTAGAGCTGTTTGGTAGTGTTTCGTATTTTTCAGGGAAAAAAAAAACGGTTGTGTTTGCTAACTTTGTATATTTTTATTGTTGCCTTCTTGGTGGGCATTGTTTTAAAAATATGCATGCACTAAAGTCTTTTCTCCTGCATTTAAGAAAGTGCATTAAAGATGGCCCTAAAGAATAAAGATAACCATTCCCCCACGCTTGACAGAATGCAGAGATTGAAGCAATTCATACATCTCTGTGTTTGTGTCAATTTTTATCCTCTAGTCTAGTAATGTTTGCATTGCCCCAAATTAGCCAGTTGTCTTTCTTTGCCAAACTTTTCCTTGTAGGAAGTTTTTCAACCCAATAAGTTATTACCAAGTGAGTTGAGTCTTAACTTCCACATCTAAAAAGTTCCAGCTATGTGCCCCACAGATTTAATGAATCATACTTTTGGGGTGGTATAAAATAAATATGATTGTAGGATCCTCATGGTCCTTTGGGAGGTTTGTTGAAAATCCTAAAAATACCTTTTAAGAGAAAGTACAGAGTAAATACTTGGAATTTAAAATTAAAAAAAAAAGTGTAAATATTCTTTTCATGCGATTGGTTAGTATCATTTTTTATGCTTTCAATACCTTTGGGAGGAAAGAGTAGTAAGATAGTAAAATGCATCGAATAAATGGTTCATGTTTTCTCCCTTTAGAGCTGGTATGTTGTAGGGGAATTAGTTGACTTTCTGGTCCCCCCCCCCCCCCCCTCTCTCTCTCTCTCTCTCAAGTAATGTTTATTTATTAGTACAAGTAATTTTATCATCAATATAGTACTTAGTTATTGGGTTTCGGTGTTGGCCCTTCTCAGTTTTGTATCGAATTGGCCTCCCCTGATAATAAAATGTGCAACAGTAAATTCTTATGACAGATATACTTACTATTACTCAGGAGTATAAAAAAGGTAATACTAAATGTCACTTGTGCCTTGTGTTAATCTAACAGGTGGAGGGTCTAATGCGCCTGATGGAAGGAGAACATGTGGGTCCTTTTAATCTTGGAAATCCTGGCGAATTCACCATGCTTGAACTTGCTCAGGTATGTACATCTCATTTAATATTTGCTGATTTCTGTTTTCATGTTTTGTCTATATATAAAATTGTTCATTTTTTATTGTTTCATACCATGTGAATATTATTAAGTTTACTAGAAGGGCAAATTGGGGAGGGGGGGTCCCTTCTTATAATGAAACAAATACATGGCATGATGTGGAAGGAAAAATCACATAAATGCATAGACAAATCTTTTGTAAGTTGTAGCAAATTAGAAATTATACCATGTTTTGCATGGGATGTATATATAATTTTGTCTAATTGCAATTCTTTCTTATTTTATCTATGGCACAATAAAAATAAAGGAAATACAATAGAAACAGAAGAAAAAAAATTCTCATGTTTTATCTATGGTGCCAAAAAAGAAGGGGAAAAAGGGGGAAGGGGGCGGGGGGGGGGGGATGGGAGAAAAGGAAAAAAAAGAGAAAAAAAAAACGAAAAGAAACAAAGATAAAAGAGATCTTGAATTCTCTGCTTAGTCTTTTCAATCACGTTGGACCACAAACTCTGTTGATATTTGCAGTGAACTGAGTAACACTCAACTTTGTGTCTATGTTGGTGCAGGTGGTCCAGGAGACAATAGACCCCAACGCAACGATAGAGTTCAAGCCCAACACAGAGGATGACCCACACAAGAGGAAGCCTGATATCTCAAAGGCTAAAGAACAGCTTGGTTGGGAGCCAAAGGTGGCCCTTCGCAAGGGTCTCCCTCTAATGGTTTCAGACTTCCGGCAACGCATCTTCGGTGACCAAAAGGAAAATGGTGCCACTACCACCAAGTCCTCCGCTTAGAGTGGGTGTATACTTTCAGACCAACAAAGGGAAAAGACAATTGTTTAGTGGAAAACAATTCCCTTCTCCGTCTAATCCCAATTATAGTACAGTGGCAGCAGCAGCAGCAGCAGCTAGCACTACATGAGCCCCCTTGTTCTCTTTTGAATAGTTTGGAGGTGTCCATTTTGGCATATTTGTTTTCCACCATGTTGTATTTTCCAGTGTTACTATCTTTTTTTTTTCAGCATAATAGACAGCGAGCTTCACAATCCAGAGTCAAATTGTCCCATGTTTTTAGATGAAATTGTTTCATCCCTAGTGGTATAGCAGTAGCTTTACTTATGCATACTCATTTTTCAGCTAATATGTATGAGTTGTGCTTGGATATACCAGTTTGTCTCCTCTTTTCCCCAGTTAGGAAACCTTGGCTCCATCATGGTTGTTGTAACTTAGTTGGTAGTCACTCGGGTGCCTCTCAGACCCAAATGAGCACCCCTCATTTACCTAATAATGAGTTCTCCCTTGAGTTCATTCATTTTCTCTTTCAGTGAGAAGGTAGCATGTGCATTGGTGCGGTTATCACATATTGACATGTCAAAAGACTAAATATAAAGATGGGAGCTGATTTTTCGGTTCTTCCTTCTAGTTCAAATCACACCAATCCACCCTGAGCTTGGGGGTTAAACTCTCTACTGCCATGATTATATTATAGGAGAGGTCCTATAGAAAAATAGCTCAATGTGAAAATGATAAAAAGCTTAACACCTCTAATTCTTCCTTTTAAATATGAAGAAGGAAAAAAAAAATAAAAAATGAAAAATGAAGACGTTGTCTTATTCAAAACCCCAATTATGACATCCTATCTCCCCCACTTTACATCACAATGCCGAAACATGCTTTCACATTTTCTTTACTTGAAGTGGCTAGGGAGAGGAAAGGTTTTTATTTTAAGGGTACTCTCGGGAACTGATTGAGTGGAGACGGATAGGGGCCTATAGCTCAGAAGGAGAGATCAAATAAGCTATTGCCTTTCTATTATAGCACAGAGAGAAGTTTTTGTTCATTATACCAAAAAAAAAGGAGTGGTTACCTACTTTCCCACTCAACTTGTGTCCTATACCCCTATCTGTCCTAGCTTGCTTAGTCAAGGATGAATAACTAGTTACCAAAAGAAATTTAGACTTTAGGTCCCGTCCCAATCACGTGACGCTCCAGTCCAGCCCTAACTTTTGTTGCTTACCCTACGTCTTTTGGCAACCATAACAAAGCATAAGGAAAATTTTATAAAAAGACAAGCATCATGCTAAAACCTTAGGATCTCCGTTGCTTCTCATCTTATAAGGAGGTTGTAAATTAAAGTCATTCACTCTTTTACTATTGAATGCACAGACTTATGAATGGCTTGTGTATCATTTTGGACCAAAGGCTTGGGATAATACTCTATGAGATGATTACATTTTTCTCTCTTCTTCATTAAAAGTCATCAAATTCAGCCTCTAGCATTCAGCCTTCAGCCCTCAATGGTCTTCGCCTAACACAAGATTGGCACTCATAAGCATCTACAAACAAATGGGAAGCATTGAACATGTGGTTGGGCTAAAACCATTACACATACGTCAGAGGAAGAGTCCAATATTAAGGATTGACCCGATAAAACCGCATTCGTATTCTTTCTCCTCAATTAAATCCGTGATCAGTGAAACTCACACCAATCCGAGCTTTTCGTGTTCGGCAAGTTCTAGAAAATGTATAAAATTGGATCATTCTTTCAATTAACTAAATCTCCTCATAGTACCAATTTATAACATGGAAAATATCAAGAGAAACTTGACGCAGCCAAAATTTCCAAATGTTAGGCACATTCTTAGAAAACATTAATTTGCAGAGTTTGAATCTATTCAAAATAAGAGAAAAAAAATCTCAAAAATAATATTTTCAACAAAGTCCATCTGACTCATCAGTAAACCATGCTTCATAAATGTTCACTGTAAACCACAGCAGATGACCACATAACATCAGTAATGCTGTGGAAAAAAATGACAAATATCATTTTATGTGTGAAAATGAGGCAAATCAACAACCCCATGAGTAAAAACGAGGAAAGATGTGTGAAAATAAAGCATTAAGGGGTGTAGATTTAGCAAAAAAAGGTGTGGATTTAGATCCACCCCATATATAATCTCAGTGATACCTGAAACTATTATAAACGAGTACGAGAAGTTCTTGTTTATAATAAAACTTGGACTATCATAAACGAGTACGAGAAGTACTTGTTTATAATAAAACTTGAACACGCATTTATGGACAACAATTACCATGAATCCTGTGCCAAGCTAGACGTTTAAAGATTTACCTTCTAAGATATTATAATTTTCAAACAGAACACTTACCAAGCAGGTAATCAAGCTTCTCCGATCAAAATAAACTGGTCATTTAATTGTATTGCATTAAAAGAGTTTTACGTTAAAGTAAATGAGTTCAGTCAAATCAAGTTACACACTCCTACAAGGACAAAATGGTTAAAGTCATATGAACTTCCTAAAAACGACAGTAAATCAAATTCCCAGTTGATCCACTCTTCTCCCTCTTCACAAAATAGTTCCTCAGAACATCAGTTTCAAAGCACCTTAGAATACCTGCAACAAAGAGCACCTTTAATTATCAAAGCACCATCTAAATTTATGCAATCGTATCATTATTGTACTATTTTTAACTACCACAATAAATCATGTGACAAGTAGGGTGATTAGAAATATATGGTACACAGACATGTAATTAAGTATTATATTTATATTTATATTTAAGAAAAAGAACAAGTGTATGGATTAAAAAAGAATTATATTCTAATCCTTTCAATACTTTGCATGGGGGCATATGGGAAGGACAGAACACCAAAGAAAATATCCTCCTTGCACTAACAGAGTCAACTCTATACTTACTTGAGCAAGAAATCCTCGACTCTAAAATAAGTTCCAACCCCACAGTAAGCATACATTCCTCCTTATGTCAGAAGGTAACAAATCAGATTCAGTTTTCAAATGTCCATTGTAAACATGGAATTGACAGCCAAAAGGAAACACCAAAATAAAAAAATAAAAAATAAAGAATTTGGAACTGTTATGATTAAATAGTTTTGTACCTATGTTGCTAAGCACGCAACTTTTCACCGATCCCCTTTACAAATGGGAGGTTTGCTGATTATTACAGCCAGCCAGCTGTCACCAAGAAAAGCATACCACATCACAGCATGACAGAGCACTAGTCTAGTCATTGAAAAAGAGGAAGACAAGAACTACTATAATCGAACACCAGTACTTACCCTAATGTTGTCGCTCATTCATTGGCAACAACTGATTGATTATAGAGTTATGAGGTTTTCCAATTGTAGAGGAGCTAAACCCGCTTTTCACCAACACATCATAAAACTAGTGCAGAGGCACCACTGCTCATAAGAGCACCGGATTTATGGTTTCATGAAGTAGATATTAAACCACATAATGAACTTGCAAACCTATCAAACAAATAAGTTGCACAAGCTAGTCCAAGATGAATTTAATGGAGAAGAACTGACTATCCTAAAGAACAGCTGATATAGTGACTATATATAAAGCCCAACAGCATGTAAAAGAGAGGATAAACGCGCAGGCACCTTGTGTCAAGTATCTAATCAACTTGTTCAACAAATGAAAACCATAAAGAACCAATACCTTTCACTTCGGATTCCTAAGGACAATGATGACAGAGTCTCCTCGGAGGAACATCTTACTGATGAACCTATCTTTGTTGACCGGAAGAGCTTTCTTCTTGCCTTTCCCAGTTTTTGGTACCTGATCCAAAAGTAAAAGTATTATATTTAATTTAATAAATTGTATGGTAGACAATGAAGCCTCAGATTGAGAAAATAAAGGGTTAGATTTCTCCATGAACAAACCAACCTCAGTCCACATCTCCCTGACATTTTCAAGAACCATGTTGCAGTGCCGATCAAAAGCTCTCACATGGCCTAGTAGCTTCTTGTTATTTCGGCAGTTGATGAGCACCTGAGCAGAAAACCAGAGAAAAAAAAAAAAAACAAACAAACAAACAAACAGAATGTTATCAACAAGCATACAGATCCTGAACATCTCTAACAGCAGATATTACAAGCCATATCTAGAGAACTAAGAACTCTAAGATCAAAACTGCTAAGAATATAGCTAAAAGTCATCATCAAGGCCACTGCACAACCCTCTGTCAACAGTGTAAACAATTACATATCAGTTTTAAGGCCTCTATTAACAATATAATGCATATCAATTGCATTCCCCCATGCAAGACTAAGTAGATTATCCATTACCTGTGTGTTATTTTTAACACTCATCATCAGAACAGAAAGTGGCCCCGTGTTGAATTCCTCCTCCTCAGTCTGGGCAGTCTGTCATGGAAAACTTAGGTAAGCGCTTTATCAACTTAAAATCACTACAATTAGTGAAGCTGCAACCAAATATTATATTAACAAGAAAGATAGGGAAAAAATGGGTTTTTTTTTTTTTGTGGGGGGGGGGGGGGGGTTATAAACGCCATAAAGACAATTGGACCAAGCACATGCAAAGAGAATACTTTGAAAGCATAGATGTCTAAGTTGTATGTCTTTATCTTCCACCAATGAAATTTAGAGGTAAACATTACACTAATAAGTGTGATGTGTAATTTATGTGCAACCTTCTCGAACAGATTCCATTTAATACGTCACACCAGTAAGTGAGACGTGTAATTTATGCGCAAACTTTCCATAAGTGATTCTGCTTCAATATATATGATTTTAGTATCTCTACACTACATAAGAGCAACATAGGATATCTGAATTTTAGTTTCACCAACTTGAAACATAACAAAATAACACCTTAAATAGCATAGATGGACAAAAATATTTTATAATAAACTAGTGAAATAAAAATGTTTTTAGAGTAAAAATTCAAATGCTTGAGGTTATAAATTTGTGATTGAAACAAACAAATACAAAACTTCATGACAGCCAAAAAAAATTGATTTAAGAGAGTCAAGTAATCAGCAAGAGAAAATCATATCAATAAGGAGTAAGATAACGTACCGCATTATCCACCTCCATTGGTCTACTGCAACAACAACAACAAAAGAGGGAATAATAGTTAGTACAATCTATCCATGTTTGTAATAAGAAGACTAACCAATAAATACACAGTAAATAAGAAATCAAATTCACAGATACGATAATATTTAAAGTCAACTAAGTTAACCAACAATACACAACTCAACTCAACAAAGCCTTCATCTCAACCATAGCCTACAACTGAAACAACCTCACTACATTCATTTCTTTTAGCCTTTGGTTTGTTAAAGAAATTCAACTAATGTCCAAATCAAAGTAAAGATCATCATATAGTCATCAGCCATATTACATGAATTTATGATAAAAGAATTATAAATTAAACTCAATGAGTTGGTTTGGTGTATTCTAAGTTCAGTCAGGTTCTGGTTCAAAAAAGTGTAAAACCAACATCTCGTAATGTTCATTTGTTCAGCTTACAAGGTAATACACAATTATAAGTGTTCTCCACTCTCATATGTATCTATTTCGAAATATTAAATATGAAAACTAGATTGTTCAAGTATAGGACACACAAAACAATGGATGACATAAAGAGGATGGGAATATAATTGCTTTATGGATTAAAAAAAGAATAAGAATAAGACTTACAAATAGGGTGAACATTCTAGCGTGTGCGTGTATGTGTGTGTGTGTGTGTGTGTAGAGAGAGAGAGAGAGAGAGAGAGAGAGCTGTGTGTGCAGGCATTTATGAGTTTAGTGACCAGACTACTAGAGCATGCTGACATGTAACTCAAAAAAATTATATCAACATGAAAAGAAGTAACGTTAAAATATAAAGTGGTAAACAATTCTGTTTCTAACATCTGGTGATCTAAAATGTCTTGTTGGGCTCCATGCTCAACTTTTTTAACTTGTTACTAAAAGGTTTACAGAAAATATGAAGTTCAACAGGTCGGACTGCAGAAGGGGTGCCTTCATCAGAGTTCCCAACTCTAACAATTATTAGAGAAAAATTATGATGTGCCTAAATATAGCTGCCAATAACTTGTATTAGCTTATAAATAGCATATATTAGCTTGTATTAGCCTATATGGCTAGTTAGTTAGTTGTATAGGGGTATTCTAGTAATTTCAGCATGTAATCTACTATAAATAGGTTGATTAGAGTTGGTTTAGTGAGTTTTTGATCATTTTAACAGATTTGTAACAACTTTTAGTTGTATTAGAGCTTTAAGCTCTTTCTCTCTCTAGAAATGAGAGATTTTCCTTCATTTTCCTTTATTTTCTCTCTCTTTCTTGCATTTTCTCGCAAGTAGGTTTGATTGTTTGGTTTCGATCTAATCAAATTAGCTCCCAACCCAACAGTTCAAGATTTTGAGAGCAGGCAGCCAGGCACTATACCCAATTTCAGAGGATTAGGTCAATGAAGTTATGAAACTGAACCAAAAGAACCCAAGTGTTGAAATTCGACATCACAATATGTAACACTCTCAAGTGAAGCTAAAGCAGCATTAAGTTTTTTTCACTTCCCGTTCCTTAAGGCACCATTTTAGGTCTTAAAAGGCAAATCAATTTTCAATGATTTTCTTTTCCTTTCCCTCGGATCTTTCCGAGATCCAAACAACAGCTAAGTTTCCTGCAATTCTGCTTCCAGTGTTATTTAAATCCAATAATACCAAAGGATGATTTTTTATGCTTTTTGTTCCTAAAATCAACTAATAATTCCTATATAACCTTCAGGTTAAGGCAGACTAATAAAAAACATAATCCTTCGATTTGTCATCCAAATAAGAAACCTTATTGAATATACCTATGCAAATACACACATATAGATACATATTTCAAAACCTAGGGTTTAGGAACAAGTATAATCAAGTCATCTTCTACCATTAGAGAAAGGGCTATCGGTTAGGGTTTTGCTCGAGGAAGGAAATTTTTCACATGCTGCTATACCCAGATAGCAAACCCTAATTTGCAACATGATAAAAACCACCATAAATCGAAAAAAACTAAGGAGTAGATATCTCGAAGCATACCTCAATCGATGAAGCTAAAACACAAGCAATTAACAGGCGTTCTCGAAGTAAACCTGCAGATAGAAATAAAATGTCTTCACTCAAAACCCTAGAAAAGCAGAGTATGGATATATATATATATATATACAGGGAGAGAGAGAAACTCACAGTCAGTGATGCGGGGTTCAATGGTTAGGGTTCTGGCAATTTGATCCCTGCCAAGAAAAACCCAAATCCAGTATGCGCGTGAATCGTTGTAAATCCGCGCACTCTTATAGACGGGAGTTTATATCTGCAACTTTGGAGGCTGCATCCTATACAGCCACTTCTTTTGTAAATTTCTGCACTTGCTTTCTTTGGGAATTTTGAAGATTGGCATGGACTGGATCCACTTCTTTAATCCGATTTTTATTTTTAAAATAAAAATCAACTTATAATTAGTTTGAGAATTTTTTTTTTATTAAAGTGTTGTTTTCTGCATATGATCAAATAGATTTATTAGAAAAACGACCTAACAAAAATTAGTAGATAAAAAATAAAAAAATAAAAAAATAAAAAAAAAAGTCTAAAATCATCTTTGACTAGCCAAGTTTTTATGTTAAACTACATAAATAACTCTATATGACATGCGCATGAAGAAAATAAAAATTCGTAACCTCAATTGCTTTGCAACTATAGGGCAATAAATGTTTATTGAGCATCATTGACCTAAGTAACCTGATAATATCCCTTGGAGTTGGGGTGTGGCTAAAAGCCTAGAAGTGAGTCTTCAATATAACTGTGACACATTCACATGATATCAGTGTGTCACGGATCAATAGAATCAAAGTACAGTAGAATTATGAGATTAAAGGGTTCTCTGAAAATATTGACTTGTAATACTATATTAGTTATATTATAATTACATTTAAGTTTGTCTCGAAGCCTAGACGCTAACTAGGGTTTAGTGGATTATAAGTTGACCATTAGGTCATTACCAATGACCATGACAGACAACTAAAATCATTAGTGGATTATAAATTGATCCATTAGGCCATCATGAATGGCCATGACAGACAACCAAAAATCGTACTAATTAATGTTCGATTGGTTTAATGATTCGTGTAGGTGACTTCAAACTAAAGAGATAAAGGGCTCAAAACTTCTTACATTATCATGACTTTAGTGTGGCGCGCAATCAACATGTGAATGCTAGGCCAGTGTGAGATCGACCTGATCGCGGAAGGTAAAACTTCAAGTTACTGTTGTTTGGTGAAGAAATATAATGACATTTTCATATAATCCTTCTTTGCCTTTTCTTCACATATGTGAATGAAGGGTTTCACTTACCAAAAAAAAAAAAAAAAAAAAAAACGAATGAAGGGTTGAGATGACTCTCCCATTTTGGATATAAATGAAGCAAAAAATTTGTGAGTAAGATCTTGCCAAATAAGCCATAAAGCTAATGGATGAATTATAGCGTCACTCAACATATGGTCATTTCCTTCGTAACACTCAGTGCTACTGGTCCTTTTGTATAAAGACCATTTTGCCTTTGAAAAACAATAACTGATAGTGCAAGCAAGAAAGGCCTGAGTTTGAATTTTCGCTTTCTAGTAGGGACCCAAACCTCAACGAGAGTAGGTCTAAGTCTAGTTAATTTGCCATTACAATTAATGAGCTCCCATGGATGCAATTACAATAGCTATAGCAACAAGAGCCACACTCCTTATTGCATTTCCTTCTATAATTCACTAGACACTTGGAAGAAGACTTAAAAAGAGTCATAAGTTGTTATATATAGAAGAGAGAGATTTAATAGTAACCATGAACCCCAAAGAGTGTGCTACATTGCCGAGTGATAGTGTGTGCGGCGTCCTTTCCACCCACACAGATAGCTCGCATGTGGACGCCTCCGCTGCTGCTTTGGTCTGTTCAATGGTGTTGGTGGTGCCATGGCGACCAAATTCTCAACTGGTGGGTCAGAATGGTGAACAATTTGAACATTAAGATCATTTTCATCGTCCATGCGCTTGTCAAGCCAGGCTATAATGTCAGCAAAGACCGTCTTTACATTGTCATCGGGCTCTCCTGATGTCAAAGCATGCCACATCCCTGGGTACAATTTTATGGTCTTGTCTCTACTGCTAGCTCGCTCATACAACGCCCTGCTCACTTCTGGGTCCGTCACTGTATCTGCCTCGCCGTGCAGGACAAAGAATGGTAGCGTAACCTGCCAAAAACCACATGAGCAACCCAAAATCATTTTTTAAAAAAAAAAAAAAATACAATTAAAGGATTTTGTGTATGCATCTAAGACTAAATTGTGAGTGATGATGATCTCCCAGTGTTGGCTCATTCTTGGCTTGGAAACTTGAGATAATAATAATGCTTTGCCTCAATTGGCAATTTGGCATCTTGCTTGGGCGAACGGACAACCCAACTTAAACTACCAAATCATGTGCTAGATCGAATCATGCATTATATTGTGAGGTCCCACTACATCAAGAACATTAATCTTCTTCGTTGTCAGGAGTTACACTACTAGCAAGTCTTTCATTTAAAATTAAACCAATGTCCCATTGAAAAACAACCGCAAACAATAATTTTATTATTATAAAAATTTTGGAGGGGGAGGGGGGGCTTCATACTAGTCGCAAGACCCTGTATGAGCCTATATTACATGAACTTAAATATGGATGTCAAATGTTGGTGCATGTTTAAGTATCAAATTCGTTTGTTTTCTGAAAAATTTCCACCATTTTGAAATGTCCCGTAACTCTATAACAATATATACCCACACTCCTGTTGTGTCGTGCCAACACGGGTAGATTAGGGCTTTAAAAAAAAAAGGTTCGGGTATATAAGCATGGCCATTACCAGCTAGTCTACGTTGGAAGATTTTAAGACATTTTTCAACATCGTTACAATTTTCCTTTTCCCTAACGATAAGCTAGTAATTTACTTTTCACTGAAGTGGGTTTTGGGCTGTTTTGACTTTCTAGGTGTGTAACAGTGCAATGTTGAGGTAGAAACTGGAAAGTGGACTAAAAGACAATACAAGTGAGGGTAGGAAGAGGTTATAACGACCTCATTTAAACTGTCCTCGAGGCTCATGCTAGTTCTGAGCATTTCCAGTGCTGTTTTCAGCCTAGGCTTGTCTTGATATATCAACTTGTTGCTCCTTATCTGCACATCATCAAGAAGATTGTCACCATTATCTCTAATTAATTACCCACATCCCATTAATTTAAATTTATGTTTCTGTAACCCCACAAAAAACCAAAACAAAACAAAACAAAAAACCCTTACGGCCTCACCTCTTCTCGCTTAACAGGGTCTTTAAAGGCCGAATCAATGACATCCTTTGTGGGGACAATCTTCCATTTAGGTATGATCTCTTCAACCCTCGTCAATAAATTCACAACCACCGGGTGTGGCTTCACCTTCTCTGATATCTGCCAATAATTAATTTTGTAACAATTAACTAAAATAAAATTAGATACAACGGTCTCACTTTTTGTTGATTAATTAATTAGAAGCTAACTATACTTTTAACATTACCTTGCACATGGGTGCAACCAAGACTGCACCGTGCCAGAAGGCAGGGTCCTTTTTGTGTAGCAGTAGAGCCACTGCTCCCCCCATTGACTCTCCATACAAAAACCTTCTCTTATTCCTGTACTCTTCCTGGACTGCGATTTATCATAAACAACTTTAGGCGGTGTATTATGATTCCCTATTAATGCGTATTACTCAAGCCCATAGTGATTTAGTTGGTTGTATGCCTACCACAAACTGACTTGAAAAATTCGCTACAGTCGTTAATGATGTTGTCGAACTTTTTGATGTAACAGCGCGCACCCCTGGACCGTCCGTGCCCTTCGTAATCAATCCCGATCACGGCGTATCCTGCACTTGCTAATGTGGTACCGCATGCTACAAGATACATTATATCACATTATATTGGGCCCTAAGAGTACCCCTTATTTTAATAAGCTTAGGCATCTTTCCCATCAATGGGACCAGACTCTACCTTTATTGTCAAATCTAATGCTATGTTGTTATTGTTATGAGGTTGGAAAATCCTGGGTGGTCATAATGCTTGGTAGGGTCCTAAAAAGTTGATTGTTTGCCAACTTAGACCAAACAAGCTGACCCAATCCACAATTATGGATACAAAGATGTCTACGTACTTCTCTAATTTTCACCACCTTCTGGTGCTGGTGCTGGTACGTACGTTTCCATACGAGTGTATGTCCCACCCTTGTAATAGAGACAATAAAAGTATAATATTAGGACTCTTCTTCTGGAAAATGCTACACGTTCTCACGCCATCACTCAAATTTCATATGGGTGTGGGTCTAATCTTTTGTCGGAAGGGTGAAAAAGGAAGGGTGGGAGGCATATGCATGAGTTTCACTACCCCACGATTATATGGGGGTCTAAGAAGGGTTGCAATTCGAAAGTAAGTGGCAAATCAACTAATGTTCAATCATCGTACAATTAAAATCAAATCAAAACGAAACTGGACAGATGAAAAAATTAATAATACTGGAGATATATAAAGATCTGTCAGTGTAGTTGGTCATGGACCTCATTTCATATTTTGAATTAAAATGCAATGTGATAAGATAAAGTATGTGGTCACAGCAGGGTGAGATGACAGGTGTAATAAAAAAAAAATATGGGCAAACTGTACAATTCAATCATTTAATTGTATTGGCCCATTATTTGTCATCATAGTTGGTAGAAAACTCAAGACTGTCCATTGCTTTGTTACACTTGAACGAAGAGTCCTACCTTTTAGGTAAGACCGATCGATAGAGTAGGGTAAAAGATAGAAGACACAAAATTAAGGGCAAAAAAAGAAGAAAAAAGATTCACGGCCTTAATCTGCCCGTGTGAGGGTGTGACTGTGTCATGCAAGCGCAGAAGAAGCTGCAGATCATATTTGCTTAGACGGAGAAACAACCCTCTAGAAAATTAATTAGTATCATTTTTCAAAGCAGGAAAAATAAAATTGAAAATTACGCATGAGCACGTTTGGTAGGCGGCTCTGATTTTTATTTTTATTTTTTTAATGGGAGAACTTTAAAAAATTGCTTTACTTGTTTTGAAAGACGAAAACTGTTTAACAACTTAAACCGACTTGAAAGGGATATATCTCTCATGTTTTATATTTTATATACAACAAATGACCTGAAGCCCTTCATTTACTTCAAAAGTTTCCCAGACCTCTCTTGAATTTACCACTATGCCCATATTGAATGGATTGCAAGAATAGTAGAAACAAGGACAGTTTGGAGAGGGAAAATCAAAATGGTGTTAATTAAGAAACCAAAATGGTTCCATCCATCCATTCAATATATATATACATATATATATATATTTTTTTTGGTCAACATCATATTTTGGGTGGTAGAAACTTCAACCTACTTAATCCTCGTAAATTTGGGCCGTTCAACTAATTTTAAAGATAGTAAATTATCGTTTACTTCATGCTATTATCCTCCGTATTACCAAAAACAAAGTGACTAATCTTAGTATCTTACTTAAGAGGTCAAGCCCAGCACCTACCATGGGCTAGGATTCACTCACGGAAATCGCCCTTTTAATATAATGAGTTTAGTTATGGATTTTGTTAACAAAGACACATGTTGAATTACAATTAAGAACTTAATCATTGTATAAAAAAAAAAAATGTGTTTGCATTGTTTTTCCAGATATTTTCATATTTTTTCAAACAACTTTTATCATTTTCTATACATTTTCCTAATTTCTCATACAATGATTAGACGATTAATTATAACTTAACATATTGGGCATTATAAAAATTAAAAAAAAAAAAAAAAAAAAAACAAACAAACAAACTCAAAAAAACTCATTTAATTTAAGAATATTTATTACCTCTCATGAAGCCGCTGCACTCCATGCCATACCCTACCACCCCATTAATAGTGAATTAAAATCACACCAAAAGGAGAGAGTCATGTGAGAGAGAGAGAGAGAGAGAGAGAGAGAGACCATGGCAAAGGAAAACAAGGGCCTTTGGAGAAGAAAAGGGCAACCATCTGCAAGTAAAGAGCTGCACTCCTCTAGAATTCCTTATATATTCCTTCATCATTCAACATACATCCCGGCCTCCATCAGCATAATCAATCTCAATATAAATTAAAACACAATACCCATAAAAAAGAAAAGAAAAGAAAAGAATAACGAAGGAAAAGAGGAAAGGAGAAGAACACTCACCTCAAGATATTCAAACTCCATATGTGTAGGAAAGCAAAAACAAAACCCACTTGGCTAAGCAATCAAAACCAACTTGAATATGCTCTCATCCACACTGCTAGATCTGTGACAAAACCCTGTCATCAACCCTAGAAAGCTTATACAAGAATGGGGAAGAGAGGAAGCTAGATGATGAATAATGTTTTAGGATCAGAGTAGGGAGAAAAAGGGCTATGGCTTCATAGAAACCTGGCCACTTACTTTTCCGTCATTGAAAACAGCAATGGAAGTGTTGAGATAAAGAGAGAGATAGAGAAAGATAAAGAGGCAGAAACTTTTTTCATTATAAAAAGGGCAGAGAGAGAGGGGTTGGTTAATTGGTTTGGTTAGTTTTGGGACTGAAAAGTTCCAAAGTTGATGAGGTGTCGTGTAAGCAGCGCCCATCCCGCGATCCAACATGTATCAATGTGTGTATACACTTGCATAGTGCATACTTCAGCCAACTACAAGTCCAAGTCGTATTATCCCATCCTTATCACAAGTCCCAATAATATTATTAAAAAAAGTAATATCCCTATTTTATTTCTACCCTGTTACATGAGATAACATGTCAGCCTAATCTGTTATGTCAGTCAAATTGTTAGTTAAACAGATATTATCCCACTTAAATTGAATCGATTGAAATACCCTTATCCCATAACTATTTCAAATCCTTTAATCAATAATGATTTTCAATGGAAATAGGTATAAAATATTTTTAAAGTAAATTTAATTTGATTTTCAAATTATATTAAACTTAATTTGATTTCTGATTTAACTTCAATATTTTTGTTTATCATAAAATTTTTTCGTCAACAAGGATTTTGTTTTAAAGCTCTTGATGAGTACAATTCAAAAATATGATATTTTTCTTTTAATTGAAATTTGACTCTTAAAAAAAAAATGTTATTACATTTTTAAAGAAAATGTTGGTATCTCCATGAAAATATAAAACTGTTATATACTAATTGTTATCTATACTACTTATAAAAAACTGAATTTCAAAAAAACTTTTGAATGATCAATATATCTTTATTTAAATAAAAAAAATACATATTTACCTTTTTTTAATTGAAATACATAGTAAACGTTTTTATTATTTGATAACAAATGAAAGTTAGATTTTAACTCAAATTCTTAACAAATTAAAGTTAGATTCTTACTCAAATTATTAAAAAAAAAATATATGTATTCTTGAATTTTAAATTTTATCTTTTGTGAAAAAAAATATAAAATCTTTATGTATTTATTATTTTGTATAACTAATATTATTTAAAAATATTCACGTGCAACGCACTTGTGCTATATCTTTATTACCTATAAAAGCTAAATTTTAGAAAAACTTTCGAACGACCAATATACCCTTATTTAAAAAGGAAAAATACATATCTACTCTTCCTTTAATTGAAACACCTAGTAAACGTTCTTATCATTTGGTAACAAATGAAAGTTAGATTTTAACTCAAACTTTTAACAAATTAAAGTTAAATTCTTACTCAAATTCTTAAAAAAAAAAAATGTACCTTTGAATTTTAAATTTTATCTTTTATGAAAAAAAAATATAAAATCTTTATGTATTTATTATTTTGTATAACTAATATTATTTAAAAATATTCACGTGCAACGCACGTGTGCTATATCTAGTATTTACAAAAATGTTACGGTCTTAAGAATTATTTTTCATTTCATTTTATTTTTATCTTTTTTCTTTTGTTTGGGATAAGTCACTCTCATTTTTATTTTTATTTTTAAAACAAACTTTTTTTCAGTCCCATTAAATTTCTTTTTTTTAATGATTAATATAAATTAACTTTACGCTTAACAAATCTATGTAAATATTTTTTTTTTTATAAATTTGAATTCAATATCACATACTTGACAAATGGAGGTAAATGTAATTAAATTATAATGTCACAAGCTTGTAGACTGAATAAGCCAAATATGAGCTATTACTCAATCCAACTAAGTGCATTTGCATCCCTAAATGTACCGTTTCACCTATCCATCACTAGGCAATTATTAATCCTACAAAAATCTATACGGAGTGGCCGGACTGCTGTCCACTACAAGCAGTCACTTTTGAAGGGCTTGATCAAATTAAAATTACGTCATTATTAAATTTAAAAAAAAAAAGAAAAAAAGAAGGGAAGAAACCTTGAGAGATACCAGCTCAATTTTAAATCTCTTGAGTTTAACTTTTCTCGGGTGGAGTAATTACTGTTTTAAAGGAAAAAGAATAATAATAACAATCTCATTTTAAGGAGGTGAAAACTGCCAAGAAAATAAATCGGTGCCATTAGCGATGGATTAATTCCATATTGCCCAAGTTTATATTATTATATTTTGGTAAATGATGTTGATCCATGGACCGACCTTGGTAGGCCACATGTGTAAATCACGTGGGCATTGAACATCTGGAAGTGGGGCTCTACATTGGCCCTCCACGTCCGATTTCATGGGTGCGTCACGCTTTTAAGACGTTATATTAACCTGAACCAATGCACCGACTGCAGGGGAGCCTGTTTTTGTAATTATATGGGGCACCCCTTCATAATTACGAGAAAATTGAAAACAAAATCAGAATGCTAGGCCAGTTGCTCCTATTCTTCATTTACATTAGTCTCTCCCTATCACAACAATACAAGTCTATGTTTAAAAAATGTCTCTATAGGGCATAGAGCCCACATAAAATAAATACACACTTTGTAAGACGGACATAGGTCCATGATGGATGCGTGTCCTTGTGACAGGGACAATAATTGTCGGACTTATAGTGCTATGGACATGGTTTGAGACTTAAAAGGAAGGTCGGTAATGTCTCAAAATGTCTTAAGATGATAGATAACCTTTAGGTTTGGCACTGTTCATCCTTCTTTTTTTTTTTTTTTCCTAACTACCTACAGAAGTAGTATTAAAAAATTTACATGATCGAAGCCAATTCCTCAATTGTGAAAACCTCCTATGCAAGAGAGATTGATTGTGAAAACGTGCAGAATTGTGACACATATTTGGCTTAATTATTTGCTTCATCATGGCATTTTGAATCGCAGAAAATTAATGTCATATGAATTTTTGTATATTTTTGTATATTTTATTTTAATAATTTATATGTTTGTATGACATTTTATTGTTGTGGCGAATCCTTGACCTTGTGCAAGGTATGTTGAAGATTCCAAGCCAAGCCCAAGTGTCGTTTCTATATGTATATATATCTTTTGCATTTTATTGCTCAATTTCTAGGCTCCAAAAAGTGGCTTTCCCCTTGGCAAAATGCATTATAGGGTTCGAAGCCTCACCAAGACAGTGCAGGACGCCACTGACCTGATCATTACACCAAATTCTACACCCTTCTGATTTACACTCTGTAGGAGTCGCATTTTCTCTCACAAAATAAAAAGGTGGGTTTGCATATATTAACCTGCCCATAATAATCAAAGGCTGCGGATTTAGGAACATCTTGTTTTCAATCTCTTTCACGGAGCTCTTTTCAGGCGAACTCTTTGTAATTGCATTAACTAGACAATGACCCCCACCCAGAATCTGTGCAGAAGCAATGACAGAGATACATCATACATCAATGAGTGAAAATTATCTGGTCTACTAAGGGTATACGCATGTCACACCCTAATTGGCTAGATCGAAACGTGATTCCATTTGAAATGAGTCATTTAGGATGCTAATTGAAGCAACAAAGTCCGTAATGACAGACAACCACCGAAGGTCACCCCAACTGTGTTAATGGTCCCCCAAAGTTAATCTCACCTTTTTAGACTCTGCTAATTTTGTTTAATTTCGATTTGGACGTTCAAATGGGCCCCTAAGTGGCTGATCAAATTGATAACATCATTCTGTAAAACATGGGCAGTTCGACGCATTTAGTCATGTAGTTTGATGCTCTACGGACGGGCCAATTCCTGGACCCTTCCCAACTTCCAGCCCCAGTAATGGTCGCATGCAAAAAAGGATTCGTGTTATTGGGCATAGCGTCTTTTATCCTTTGTTTTTATTGATGTTTGTAAGTGGTTGGTTGTTGTTACTTGTTTCCTTCTGAGTATTGTACTCCCAGCAAGAAAGGGGCTACACACTGCACTCTGCACAGCCTATTAGCCTGCCAATAGACATGTACAAAATTAATGTAAACAAATTTACTCTGCACAGCCTATTAGCCTGCCAATAGACATGAACAAAATTAATGTGAACAAACTGAGAAGTAGATGACAGTTGAAATCGCCTTTAATGCTTTAATTGGTTGTTGGGTTTTACTTTGCATGCAGATACCAAAATTCAGGCGGATGAAGATCCATGCAATGTTTAACAGAAAGAACTTTGGTTCTGAAAAAATAAATTTTACTCACAACATCCAGCTTCCCTTAGGGTGGAGAAAAAGTGAAAAAAAATATATAACAAAGGTAACACTAGTTATTTGCTTGATTAACTGGATGAGTTTACCGATGTTTCTCCATTCAAATTCGACTAATTTCAACATAAATAAAAAAAGGTAAACCTAGTTTTTTGCTTCACTAACTGGGTGGGTTTACTGATGTTTCTCCATTCAAATTCAACTAATTTCTCTTCTTTTTTAGAGTATGCAGCTAAATATTTGTAAACTGATAACAGTCCCTTCTTCCAACAGGCCATAACCCTCTACAAACCTCAATCCCTTCAAATTCATTCTACTGACCCTTAAAACAAATCAAAACATTTCATAGTTCAAGCAGTAAAACATAGCTATTTTGAATCAACTAAAGAGGAAAACTCAGTTCCCTTGTTGTCAAGTCAATGCCAAATATGTTTCAGGTAAGAAATTTCATATGGGTGGCATGTAAAAGAAAAAAGAAGAAGGATGAGGACCTCCTTGCTCCACTACCTGAGAATTTCATCAAGAGGTACTTGCTTTGGAGTAGTCAGCAGCAGCAATAAAAGCGGAAACAAGACCTGCCATCCCAATGACCTGCTTCCAATTTCGGGTCCTAGCAGCAATGACGGACCCAGTCACAGCTCCCGCAATCAAAGCATCCACCTATAAGATGAAAGGACATGTTCAACAGTAGATCATCAAGCAATGCCAATATCACACATAATCAGAGACCATATATATATATATATATATATATATATATATCAGAAAGTTCTTCAAATGCTAATAACAATCAATTAGATGATTTTTGTATGCCTTTTGTGACGAGTGAGCTGGTCATCAGCGTACACTTAACATCCATTACTGTCAGGGCATACACACAAGCATCTAGTTCTTGCGTCATTACACATGCAAACATGTAGGGACTAAACCATTCATGGGGTTCACAATAAAAACCTTATAAGCATTTTATTTACGGATGAAAAAAAAAAAGAAAAAAAAAAAAAAGAAGGTACAACTTCACAAGGTAAATCAACAAGCTTACAACTTACTTCACAAGGTCAATCAACAAGCCTGGGGCCAAGTGTTTTACTCTTGAAATTCCAAGGCCAGGGGAAGTGGATGGCAAGTGATAATTAGTCAAACAAAGTATATTCTCTACCAAATTTAATCACAACAAATCTAATGCTAGCAAAGGTTCAGATGCACTTGCGGCCTCCATATAATCAATTCCTGGCATTTGTTCATCCATTTTAAAATTGAGACTGGCGTCAACATGATGCCAAAAATAAACAATAATATTGCCCCTTTACTTCAAGAGAAACATTTAGGAGCTGAGCATTCATCATACAAGTCTGGTTAGGATATTACTCTGTATTTACCATTATTAATCCAAGTCTCCATACCAAAACTTAAAGCAGCAGGGAAGGTTTTTCTAAAATTTAAAGCATAAGCCACAAGGTAGAGCTGGCGAGCTGTAGAGCCCTACTCAAAAGACCCTCAGAAAATTTATGCGTATGGGGTATTTCCCTTGTCTTTCATATCTGACCTCCATATAGGGTGCCACATACAATGCAAGCAGAAGATTAAAATTTCAGCTTGAGACAAATTTAACAGAGAAAGTGGTGTCACTTTACAAGTTTATAATGTTGTCTGCTCTCTGATTTGCTTTCTTATTCAGGAATCCCCTCCCCTCAAAAGAGAGGGGCTAGGAACACAACAAGGTATACTTAAGATGTCAAGGTGCCATATTAATTTACTTGAATTTTTTGTGGCCACCATTAAACCATTCCTAATGGAAAGAGGATGAAATATAACTAACCCAATCCTTTTTTCTCCGATATCTCTGAATCCCACACTGAGTAACAGAAAATACTCCAGCCAAAATTCCTAAAGATTAAGAGAGAATAAATTGCATACTGTAAGATTGAATTGATTTTAAACTATATAGCAGACACTCCAACAAGCACCAAAATAGTTTAATAGAGACACACTTAAACATAAATCAAAGCACGAAAAATGGAAGATCTCAGTATGTGAATGCAAGGGTAACCAAGAAAAAAGTTGAGACAGTGATATGACGTATGTGGCAAAAACAAAACTTCCGATTGGATACTGCATGGGTTCGAATTTCTTTTGTAAGCTATAATTATTTGATTTTAATAACAATGTCTACATATCATATTAACTTTATTGTAACGTACATGGCTGTAAACCCCTAAGTTTGTTACGTAATGATCACATTCTACATGGAGCATACTCATGATACTGTAATTTATTCTTTTAGAAAATCATTCTTAGCAGCGATCATCAAACTTTCAAAGACACATTTTAACATTTTTTCCCATACAATCCCCTGAATTTTCCTACCTGGTAGTGCAAGTTTAGATTTTCGAGCTGTTAATGGAGGCTCAAATGCTCAATTAATTTTAAGAAATTTAAGATCCCTCTAATAGATATCATAACATAACATTTATATCGATAGCTTTACAACAAAAATAAAAATTCCTTTTTTTTTTTTTTTTTTTTTTTTGCTGGGTAAATCAGAAACAATTCACTAATACCCATGACATGCTAAATCCAATTAGACATATGCATCTGATTACCACATTGCAAGCTGAATTTACAGACGGACTTCGCCTGCACAACAAATTAAAACAGTGCATCATTTAAATTGAAGTACAAAAACCCATATGACCAAAGAAGCAATGCGCAGGCCTGCACACTCATCCATAACAAGTTCTTACCACAAAGGAAGGCACGAGCAATGCCAGTCAGGCCTGTACTTGAAAGAAAACAAAAACATAAAACATGAAAAACAAATTTAATAGATTGTAGTTCACATAATGGTGTTAAATTGTAAAGCACTGACAAAAATAAAAAATTGCTTGGAGCGGCCACTCAGATTCAATCAAAACCCTTCGATCAATGTAAAATGGCGGAAAAACTGTTTCTAATTAGGAGTAAGCAAAGTGTTTTTGCTTTTTGTCTTTCAAAAACAGTACCTTTGTTGCGAGCATCGTGCGGACCTGCACACAACCCCCATATTGCCCCTGCCTGAAATTGAATTGAGTATTTTGTAGATTTTGTAGAAATAAATTAAATAATTGTAATATATATATATACTGGATCGAGATTTATTACCGTTCCGACGCGGAGGATGGAATCAACGGCGAGGGAAGAGCAAGGAACGTCGCCGTAGAATTCTCCATCCATTTCTCATTTACCTAAGTTCCGTTTAATTACCACTTCAAAAGTACTTCTCTTGCTTGTTTGAGAAAAATCAACAGATTTCTGCTTTCAGGAAGCAAAAACACTTCCAAAATCTAAACTATTTAATGCCTAAATTTTTCTTATTTTGGTTTAGGGAAGCCGGGAAGGAAGAGCACAGAAGCCTTGTCCCGTCTGCTTGCTTATGTAATCAACTTAAACGACGTCATTTTAGATTACACGTACACTTTTTTCCCGGAAATTAAATTCCAACCCTCAACTTGATCAGCGCCCTCATTTGTTTTAGACTTTCAAGATTTTATGTAAAGTATAAAAAAAATTTATGGGAATCGCTAGAGTATTTTTCTTTAAAAGCATTATTTTAAATAATTTTATAAAGAAAGTTTTTCAAAAATTTATCGTTTAAGTAGAATTTTTAACAATTTATAGTCTCTATTTCTTTCTTTTTTTTTTTATCAAAAGATTTACTTAAACGATAAATTTTGAAAAAATTTTATTTTACGAAATTATTTAAAACAATGTTTTATAATTGATAGCGTCGTCCGTTTTTATAAAAATCTTTTATATTTTACATAAAACCTTAAAAATATAAAATAAGTGGAGGTAATAATCAAATTGAGGAGGGGCAATAGCGAGGCCCAATTAAATTTCATCTTCTAAACTTCCATTAAAAAAGGCTTTGCATCCCTTATGCTTCAATAAATAAAAGGTCTTAAATAAACATTTTATTTGCTTTTGGAGTCAGCCACTAATCCAATTTAACTATCACAGAATGGATGCTTTTTACAACTCTTGGGATTGGACCAATGAATCGGTGATTTATAAATGGAAACTAACCAACTTGAACGTCCTGAATTGTATTTAAACCAAGCTTCTAGGACCTTTAAACCCGAGCGCCCTAAACTTCGCATCAATTGACACACACATATACATATATATATATATATATATATATATATATATATATTTGCCTGGTCACTAATTCGAAGAGTGAGTGAAGTTCAACATAAGATCTTTTTTCTCCTTTTTACTCTTACAACGTTTAGTCCCAAAAACAGTTGGTTCACCTTATGGAATTGGTGGATTCTAATTGGGAACCTAACAAACTTTAACGCCCTAAACTGTATATAAACCAAGCCCCTAGGAAAGAGTTTCCCGCCTTTTATATAACCAGAATGCCAGCGTCTACAAAGCTCATATCCACAACGCACCCATCTCTCCATCTTTCTCACCCAACCCTTGAATCCTTCATCTGGAACACCATCATACGAGCCCACGTCCAAGCGCGGGCTCGACCCATGGTCCCAACCAATTCCCCAATCTCCATCTTCCTTCGTATGCGCTTCCATGGCGTGGAACCAGATTTCCACACCTTCCCTTTCCTTCTCCAATTCTTCAATGCTCCACCTCACCTTCTCTTCGGACAACGCATTCACGCCCACATTCTCCGCTTTGGTCTCGCTAGTGACCCGTTTGTCCAAACATCCCTCATCAACATGTACTCATCTTGTGGCAATTTGGGTCTTGCTCAGCAAGTATTTGATGAGATTCCCCAACCCGATTTGCCATCTTGGAATTCGATCATGAATGCAAATGTTAAAGTGGGTTTGATCGATGTTGCACGGAAATTGTTTGACGAGATGCCTGACCGAAATGTGATATCTTGGACTTGTATGATTAATGGGTATGTAAGGTGCGGTCAATATAAAGCAGCACTTATGTTGTTTCGGGATATGCAAATGTTGGAAGTAGATGGCCTTAGGCCTAACGAAATTACCATGTCGAGTGTCATTTCAGCTTGTGGACGGATAGGTGCACTGGAGCATGGAAAATGGGCTCATGCTTACATAGACAAATGTGGGATGGGAGTTGATGTTGTCTTGGGAACTTCTTTGATAGACATGTATGCGAAATGTGGGAGTATTGAAAGGGCAAGGTGGGTATTTAACAATTTGGGTTCTAAGAAGGATGTGATGGCTTGGAGTGCCATGATCTCGGGCCTCGCTATGCATGGGCATGGTGAAGAATGCCTTGAATTTTTCTCAAAGATGACAAAACATGGGGTGAGGCCTAATGCCATAACATTTTTGGGTGTTCTTTGTGCTTGTGTGCATGGGGGATTGGTGCATGAAGGGCAGGAGTATTTTAGAAGGATGAGTGACGAGTTTGGAATTACTCCTTTAATCCAACACTATGGTTGCATGGTTGACCTCTATGGGAGAGCTGGTCTCATAGAGGAGGCGTGGAATGTGGTAAAATCTATGCCTATGGAGCCTGATGTGCTTGTGTGGGGAGCTCTTTTGAGTGGATCTAGAATGCATGGGGACATTAAAACATGTGAGGTTGCACTCAAGAAACTAATTGAGTTGGAACCCACAAATAGTGGAGCATACGTGCTTCTATCGAATGTATACGCAAAGATGGGTAGGTGGGTGGATGTAAGGCATGTGAGAAATCTGATGGAGGCAAAGGGGATCAAGAAAGTTCCTGGGTGTAGCTTGGTTGAGTTAGATGGTGTCCTTCATGAGTTCTTCGTGGGAGATGAGTCTCACCCAGAGACAAGGGAGATATATTTCATGCTTGAGGAGATTATAAAGAGGTTGAAGATGGATGGTTATGTAGGAAACACAAGGGAGGTATTACTTGACTTGGATGAGGAAGGAAAGGAGATGGCTCTATCACTTCATAGTGAAAAACTGGCCATTGCCTTTGGCATTTTAAAAACAACTCCAGGTACACCTATACGTATTATCAAGAACCTCAGGATATGTGGTGATTGTCATGATGTCATAAAGATGATATCTAGGGTGTTTGGCCGGGAGATTGTTGTTAGGGATTGCAGTCGGTTTCACCATTTTGCACATGGTTTATGCTCTTGTAAAGACTTCTGGTAAATAGGATAAAGAAGTTATATTTATAGTGGGATTTGTCTCTTCCTGCGGGCCATATATTTTCTACTCCTGTACTAGGCGGTATGATGGAATTCCAGGCTGTGATGTTAACCTAGCAAACTCCAGAGGACAAATCTGAAAGACGCATTTTTGGGTGTTAGAATGGGGGCTTGGTGTGTACAGCCAATTTGTAAGATTGGAATTTCACACTGAAGTTGTAATATCACATTATACGTGAAGGGTGTTTAATAACAAATATTTTGCAAGGAACTTATTATTGGGCTCCAGTTTGAGGTGATTCCAGTGTGACAATTTCAAGCTGAAGCAGGTTGATTCACTCCATTTTGTTGACAAGCTGTATCCTTATAATGTTTTTGTCTTCTTCAATGAAGGAACATAAATTTATATCGCTGTAATGCTGAGAAATTCGAAGTGAAATGTAATTGTCAGCTTTTGACGAGAGAAACAATGAGAAGGTCTGCGTAATAATGGTCAGAATGAACACAGATTACTACAATTGCCTTGAAAAATATCCATGAGTATGTATGAGGTTGGTTCACAATTTTTACTATCTCAATATTGAACACAATTGTAAGTACTTCTATGTTATTGTGGAACAAAGGATAATTTACAATTATCTTTTTTCTTTTACAAGGCGAGAACATCATATAATTTTTCAAAGACTTGAACTTGAAATCTCCTCTCACATGGAGGGAGAAGTGTCACCAAGCCACAAAAGCATTGACGGATAAGTTTGCAATTTAACCCTATTTTGTCATGTTTGCTCGAATTTATTGATCGGATGTTTTGTAGGGCATTTAAGCTCTTTTATTAGGAAGTTAATATAAAATAGTATTTATGTAATTATTTTCTCATAGCTTGACCAATTTAAAATTCCTGCTATTTTAAGAGCATCTCCAGTGGTGAGCTATAACCTATGCTATTACTATATTATAGCATTTAGCACAAGTTGGACTACTCCAATAGTGTGCTAAAAACCTGTGCTAAAAATAGTAATAACTCACCATTGTGCTATATTTGTTATATTTGTCATGTCAGGTCTCCCTCTATTTCTCAACAACCAAACACACCTGTTGCAACTGTAAAGAATACAATATTTCTCTTCCAAAATTTTCTCAGTAACCAAATAGCCCATAAATAAATACAATATTTTCAAAAATAATATTAAAATCTTATAAAATAAAAAAATTAATAAAAAAGTCACACACGGGCAAATCTAATTAGTATCATAACTAGATTTTAAAAAAAATCATACACGGACAAATATAATTAGCATCACAATTTTGTGGTAGGAACAATGGAGGTTAGAAGATGGTAGCTCATAGTTTATAAAAAATAAAGGAAATAGAAGTTGTGGTAAAAAATAACACATTATATCATTTGTACCATTAGAGTACCTTATATCAAATTATATCATTTGATATTATAGCATGTGCTAAAATAGTAATAGCACAGACAATTTAGCCAGCGTGACTGCAGATGCTTTAAGTGCATGGTAAATTGGTAATGGTGTTCTTCTGACGTCATTGCACCCTTTTGTTGGTGCGGCGGGCCCCGTGCAGATACGTATAATTTTGACATTTAATCAATGATTGTGGACGATTCCATATATAGTATTTCAACAACCACGTGCTGTTCAAGATGGGGACTATGATATTCATATGAATTTGACTAATATGGACAGAAGGGAGAGAGATAATATAAAAACTACTGGTTCATAAAAAGGTTGATTTTAGTTAAATAACCCACATAAGAAAGTACATATAAAGCTTATAGATAAAATAATTTTGGCATCAAGAAGGGGTATTTTTTTTTTTTTTTTTATTTTAATGTCAAGAGGAAAGTAGCATTGTGGTCTAAGGATAAAATTTTAAATAAGATTTTTTATATAAAGATTTTTTAATAAGTAGATTAGTGGCAAGGTGAGACCTGAAATGATCATCAATATCCTTTAAATAATATATATGGGGAAGGTTTCGTTAACACTCGGTGTAAAACTTTTTACATTAACATCCGTCAAAACTTTTACACTTACACCCGTCAATATTGGGAAGTGTTTGATCTGAAAACTTACATTTTTTTTAATAAAAAAACTTTAATTTCGAGTACTTTATGGATGATATAGCTCCTAATTTCTGATTAACTTGAAATTTGACATGCATGACATGGATGATAGAAATATGTAGTCCAATGGTTGGATTGTTGAAATATGATTTTTTTTTTTTTTTTTTAAATATTGATAAGTGTAAGTGTAAAAAATTTTATACCGAGTGTCATCGGAATCCTCCCCAATATATATATATATCTATATATATATTTAAAATTACTGGGTTTTCAAAAATAAAAGATTATGAGCATAAAGAATTTTCTTTTATTTGATGAACAATGTTTGTCTGTTTCCTTTTATGATTTTATTAGTCTATAAAAGAAAAAAAATATCATCAAAGGCTTGATTTTATTTGAAACACTGTATATAAAAGGTTGTCGACACGTGGATGATGTTTTTTTTTTTTTTTTTTTTTGACCCTTAACTTGTCTTACTCTTTTTTTTTTTTTGGTGGATTGGGAAAAAACTAGGCTAAACTAATCTGGGAGTAGCACTCCCCTAAACTTGTCTACTCTTTACCCCACACTTAGCTAGCCTCAATGATTTTAACACGTGCAGCACGGTTGTGTCCTCTCAACTCTCCGTGCATAATGCATAAATAATACCGAGATCTCCAACAATTTCGTGAGCGCGAGATCCCTGCTCATCCGCTTTCTTTCATTTCTTTTTTATTTTTTTTTCTTTTTTGATAATTGCTCCACCGCTTTCTCACTTCTTAATAAACGCAACCCGTATACTTCTTGGCCCGAAACTCCGGTCACCGGAAGATCCCGGCGCCGGTAAGTCTCCTGCGATCTCACACGTGACGCTCTTCTGGATTTCTCTAATCTCAGCTTCTCTTGCTGCGCCGGTATGGCTGTTCTTACGTCTTTCCATCACAGCTCTCTATTCTCATTTTGATTATATCTTTATGTTTATATCGTTTATTTATTTATTTATTTATTTTGCTGAAGAACTGTTCAAGTTGGGAACTTGGCCGTTTATCTTCTGGGGTCTTTTGAAATGCATAAAGGCAATATAAATTTATGTACACATTGGGAACTTTTATGCTACTAGTGTAGACTTAATTCTAATATAAATCATTTAATAATATTGTAAGGAGGGATCCTGATATAAGATAGGACTTTTAATCTTAGCCTTTTATTCTTAATCTAATGGACGAAATGCTGAAGTACTTTAAAAAAGGGGAGAGGTTCACTGACAGTGGATTGGTGATTGAAGGATTCCATCTCCTCTGGCTTTATATGCTTTTCTCACCCCTGAAATGCATATACAGTAAAATTAAAGCTACAAATGAAATTTCTTATGCAGAAAATGTAAAGGGAATTTGTAAATACACTCCCAGAAAATGTTGTTCGGCTAACTAGAAGGAGTATCATTGATGCTTTAGAAGAAATCACCATTATAAGATAGTCCAGATGGTTTCCTTCTATTCAATTATTCTTTGATTGGTGGCTAGTGCTTAATATGGGCAGAGGCAGGGGAAACAGTTTTGTCCATACCTGTCTTTATGGCATATTGGCATGGCCTTTCGTTGACATATGAATTAAAAATTATTGATATAACGCACTAGTAAGACTTATAATAAATCTTAGGAGACATGTTGGAGTTCAATACTTTGTTAGTAAATGAATGATCTTCCAAAACTTTTTAAAGTTGGTTTGAGTTGTTTGGTTTATCGTTATAGCTATTTAATTGTATTTAACTCCTTATTTGTGTCAGGGCATGATTCTGTTTTGCAATCGCTGATGGTGCATAGTTTATCTGTGACTTGAGTTTAAGATGGCCTTGGTATATAATAAAACTACAGAGAGCATACTTGGAGTTCCTACTACTTTTGGGCTTGAAAAATGTGAAAGCTACTTCCTTTTTTACTGGTGAAACTGCCCTTGGCGTTGTGTTGCGAGCCATCTTGTATTTTCTCGGTCTTGCTTATTGTTTCATTGGGCTATCAGCTATAACCGCTCGTTTTTTCCGGTCTATGGAGAGTGTTGTTAAGCAGTCAAGGAAGGTGGTGGAGATTGATCCTCACACAAAAGTTGACTATGTTAGACATGAAAAGGTTTGGAATTTTACAATTGCAGACATTACTCTGCTGGCCTTTGGGACTAGCTTCCCTCAAATCTCTTTAGCCACCATTGATGCGATTCGGAACATTGGGAACCTCTATGCTGGAGGTTTGCTTTATTTCTTATTTTCCTTTCTATAAAAATTGATAATAGATTTGGATATTAATGGCCATTCTACTGAATTGTGGATTTTTCTGGATTTGGAAATTAGCTCAAATTGTTGTGGGTCTTTCTTGTGTTTCTAGTTCAATAATAGTTAGTTACCAACTTGCCATGTTTCAGAATTGTATTTTTTCCTATCTCCTTACATTGCCCTCACTTTGCCTTTTGTTCTTCTTGCTTTCATACTCACTTTTTAATCTTATGAGCATGCAGCTTCAATTTATTTAAACCAATCTTGTAACCAATTAACTTATGAAGAGCACCTAATACTTTACTGTTTTCTTTTCGTTTTTGTTTTGTATTGGTAGGTAGGATGCTTGAAAGTATCTTTTTCACCTCAATCCTGTTCACCAACAGGGTCACAGAATATTGTTGTGTTAAATCATTTGTTTCAGCATTTGGTAATACGACATGTTTGCTAACCTTGCTGTGGTTTATTTATTATTTTCACAGAATCAAAGATTCTCTTCTGCATGCTACCACTTTTTTCCTTCCTAGGAAAGCTACCCCTCTTTTTTAGGTTTTGTAGAGTCACTTAAGTTGTAAAGGGGTTTTTGGCTTGTTCTTGTATATGTCTCATGTACTTGGGCTAAGCCCTTTTTTACTTTAATACATATTTACTTCATCAAAAAAAAAAAAAAAAAAGGTCTGGCTGGGTTTTGCATGACTTTTGTGGCAATAATCAATAGCTATGCATATTTGGGATCCCTTGAAAGGAATTTCAGGAAAGTGGGATAAAAACTTTTGACAGAAGAATAATAAATGATGATTTGATTTGAATAGAGTAGTTTACGTGTCTATTGTAGAGTGAAGTTTTTAATATCTCATTTATTGTGTAAAGATTTTAGAGGAGACAAACTAAGACAGAATATTAAATTAGAAATTGAGTATTGTAAACGTAAAGTTTTGGTAACGCTGGTGTTGCCAACTTGCTAGTTGTTTGTGTGTGTGTATGTGAATAGGAAGGTACATCTTGCTTAGTACCAGTTCTTTGAAACTGCTTCATTTAAAGTATTTGAATGCAATCCTCTAAAAGGTTTTTAAAATTTAATGCTTTCCTCCATGTTTTGCAACTGCAGTTAACCTAGGGATATCTATTGAATGTTCCTCAAACTCCATCGAGTGTTCCAATTAACAATGAAATGCATTAGTCCTTATAGCTATATTAATATGACAAAATATCTAATTATGTAATTTATTAATTTCTGTCTTGTATATTTGCATGCTATATGTGCATTTTGCTTTCCATTTCTCTTTATAATATACATAAAACTGTTGCAAGATCTCGAATTTCTTGTTTACAAATTATTGATATTCATAATATTTGCTTGATTTATAGGTTTGGGTCCTGGAACGCTCGTTGGTTCTGCAGCATTCGACCTATTTCCCATCCACGCTGTTTGTGTTGTAGTTCCGAAAGCTGGAGAATTGAAAAAGATATCTGATGTAGGAGTTTGGCTTGTAGAGCTCTTTTGGTCTTTTTGGGCTTATATTTGGCTATACATAATTTTAGAGGTAGTGTCATATACCTGTAGTCTCATTTAAACCATCTTGATATAGTAATTGTTTGGTTTGAATAGAAGACACTCTTGCAATATGCAACCCTGTCATATGCGTTCTATCTACTCATTGTCATGAAACCACATAGAATTGGTATTTGTTTTGCCCCAGTATGGTGGCCAACTTTAAAAAGTTTATGTTCAAAATATTCTGACCTTTTCCTTTTTACTGATAGGGGCTGTTTGTCTTCTATAATTTGTTACCTACCATTAGTCCATTACTTATTGATCCAATATAAGTTGCTCGGGATGTCTCAGACTCTAAAGTTCTTTATTAGAGATTTGCTTCATTAAAAATTAATTTAGAAAGTAATGTGTGAAAAGGTAGTTTTTAAAAAAGATATATGAAAGGTGCAGGAAAGACTGAGCGGTTTCTTGGTTGCTTTTTGAAAACAATGAAAGATTCAAAATTTTATTGACTAATTTGGATTTTGTTAGCATCATATTATTCAAGAAAGGAAAAAAGCATGTTAAGAATATAAATAGGATGCGAAGAAAACCCAAAGATTCTTGCAAACTTTAAGTGCAAGCCATGCATGCCTTAAAGTAATAGAAAGATTGATAAAAATACTTGATGGATTGGTTCAAATGGGTATATTTTCTAGAGGTATAGGAATAATGATCCGATTGTCTTATCTTTTCCATTTCCGCATAGAATCTACATAACAAGGAGATGCCACTTATCTTGATTATGGTTACACATGTATTGAGAAGATATTGATCAGCTTTTTCTTCACTTCACAGGTGTGGACTCCAAATGTCATTACGCTGTTGGAGGCCTTATTGACAGTATTGCAGTTTGGGTTATTGCTGATACATGCTTATGCTCAAGACAAGCGTTGGCCCTACTTATCTCTTCCCCTGTATGTTTTTAGTTTCTTTCAAATGTTACTCTGGTTGAGATTTTGTAGACTTCTTTTGTATTTTTGCTGTTATTAATGAAATTATTCAAATCAAACTGCTCAATATTTTACTTCTGATGCTTCTGTTTGTCACAGGACAAGAACTGAGAGGCCAGAGGAATGGGTGCCGGAGGATGTTGCTTCATGCAAACATGAAAACAGTGCCTATGATGAGTACTCTGAGATAGTGCATGTTGGTGAAGATGAAAACAGGAATGTTGTTGATATTTTCTCCATTCATGCAAGAAATGGACCAGGTAACACTCTGAGATAGTCTATTTTAGGTGGTTGTAATTTAATACTATAATTATTTTCTGTTTTGTCTTTTCGTGAAAGCTTCCAGATGAAGTGGATCCATATCTATTTTAGGAATTTTTGTTACTTTTCATGGAGGAGGTGTGACTTACTGAATTGTGTGAGTGGATGGCTGGTTAGCACTATAATTTGGTTTGGAGTTTGGAGGTGCAATAAGGTATTGATGTTTTCCGTAAGTACAAAATTGAGGGGTTGTTTCTGAGGAAATGGATGAATGCGATTGAAGGGCATTTAATCAGTGTCCCGCTAAGAAGTAATTAATTAAATCTCATACAAATTCAGTATACATTCATTATATATATATATATATATAACAGGTGTAATAAAGTTAGTACAAGCCTACAACTATTTTATGTGCACGTCATAGATAACTACACTAAAGCTTAGCAAAAAAAGATATACGAATGAGAAAAACTTCAATATATGTGTGTTTGTGTGCACATGCAAAAATGGAAACTAATTAAGTAGAAAGTGAGGCTAATTTATAATGTGATTATTTATAGTGTGAGTAGGTCCCAAGGATAGGGAGACAGACAAACTACCTTAAAAGAAAGAAATATTACATATTTATTTTCGTACAGAAAGGAAATATACATATTTCATATTTGTATCATTTTAAGTTCATCAAAGTGAGGATTAGAGGATATTTTATGAATGATGATGCCATTGATGATAGGCAAGAGAATTGCTTTCATAATTTAGCTAATGGAACTACATGGGGATTTAAGTTAAATGGAACTTAATTATTCTTATGAGTTCAAAAATTTTAGATATGCTGAAAGTTCAACTTTTCAGGTACAGTGTATCAAAACGTGCCTGGGAGTGATGAAGCCGAATCATCTAATGGAAATTTTAACAAGATCATTTCAGAAGATCCTCGTGTGCTCTCACTTTGGAAGCAGCAATTTGTGGATGCACTTATGGTATGAAATTTTAAGTTGTATTATGTCATTTAGAACTTTGCTCCCGGGTTTGAGCATAGAATTATTGTATGGAGCAGCTGCTTTCATCTCTATCCCTCCAGGGAGAAAAATAAAAGTTATCGATGGTTTAACAATTCTCTCAGAACTCCATAAATCTCATGTTTGGAGCATGATAAGATTAATAGTTTGTTCAAAAGCATTTCCTTATTATTATTGCTTGGGTACAGAAACATCAATCGAAGCAGTTACCAGAATGCAACTTCTTTTGATTTTCATAATTCATATATATTTTTTTCATTCTTTAAAAAATGTAGGATTTTGAGTCTTATCCCCACACATTTGGAGGTCTGATGCCCTGCCTGTTGCTTTCTCGTTTTGAAATGCTGATCTGAAACTTTTGTTGCTCATACAAATCCTGTGTTCTTAACTCAATTTTTTTATTTCTCTACTATGTAGTTGTTTGCTTATGGGATATGTATATTTGACTCCACACTCTCACCATGAAATGTTTACACACTAATTTTTATAATAATCTTATTTCCCCCAAGTATAGCTACATTTTCTGGTGAATAATTCCTAGTTCATTGAACAGTTGGAAAGCCCAGGGTCAAGAAAATTGAACAACATCTATGTGCGGCTAGCAAGAATTTCCTGGCAGTCACTCCTTGCACCATGGAGACTTATGTTTGCCTTTGTGCCTCCATATCATGTTGCTCATGGGTGGATTGCCTTTATCTGCTCTCTTCTTTTCATCACTGGGATAGCTTACATTGTAACAAAGCTCACAGATCTAATAAGCTGTGTCACAGGTTTCCCTCTTCACTTGAATAAAATTCCCAACTCCCTTCTGTAGTTGATCATAAATACCATTCTAGCTAGTGACCCAAGATATGCTTATTCACATGTTCTATTTTTCTTGCAGGAATAAATTCTTATGTCATAGCATTTACAGCATTGGCAGCTGGAACCTCATGGCCTGATTTAATGGCAAGTAAGATTGCTGCTGAACGTCAGACTACAGCAGACTCTGCTATTGCAAACATCATTTGCAGGTTCCATTTTTTGACTTCAGTTTCAGTCAGGGCCTTGTGATGCAATGACTTAGGTTATAGTCTAGAGAACCTAAATCTTTTCAGGAAGGTGGTTAATAATATTTACACGAGGGTATAACCTTGCATATTTCTTCCAACTAATAAGCGTCTGTTAACCTGTTAAAGTTTTTAGGTGGAATTCTTTAGGTAGGAGCTTTAAGTTTCACATATTGGTCTTAAGAAAGATTATTGCATAATTTGGTTTGCCCTTTTTTGATCTTATGTAGCAATTCAGTGAATATATATGTGGGCATCGGCATTCCATGGCTGATTGATACAGCATACAACTTCATCGCATATAGGGAACCATTGAGGATCCAGAATGCAGCGGGACTCAGCTTCTCTCTGCTTGTTTTCTTTGCTACATCTGTAGGCTGTATTGCTGTTCTGGTATTTAGGCGTCTAACATTGGGAGCTGAGCTGGGAGGGCCAAGGCTTTGGGCCTGGGCTACCTGTGTGTACTTCATGTTTCTTTGGGTTATTTTTGTTGTCCTGTCCTCCCTCAAAGTTTCTGGCATTATATGAATTATTTTTCTTTCTACATATATACTTCACTTCTTATTTTTCATTTTGCTTTCTCATTCCTTCATTAGTTATATGATTTGTATATTTTGTATTCATTATTCCCCTTGATGAAAAGCGTTTTGGGGACTTCTTTTGTAATATCCGATTACAAAAAATACAGATTACAGGCTCATCTAAAAAATTATAGCTTTTTTATGGACATTGGTTTGCCATGCATCTTTCACCCTTAATGAAGGGGGGGCTACTATAAGATTGAAACAATTATGAGGTAAAATATATACATATATATATCTCATGTAATAACTTGGTTGGGACAGTTTCATTTATATTAAAAATGCCAGAATTTTACGAGAGGATAGGTGCAGAATCCAGTTGCTGGATAATGACCTTTATCAAATCCATGATAAGCAGATCTCAAGGAATTCTGGGATGCGAAGGCACTCATTTGAAAAGTACTTGGTAAAATGACCTAAAGCTTCCTTTGATAGAAGCGCAGTGTGCTGTTGATGCAAGATGGGTGTAATCCAATCAATATGTGAGTGGATTGTGGTGTTGATTAGAATTAAATAATGCCTGTAGATGGCCTAAGAAACTAGGCATTCAAGTTTGACATGTTTTTTCCTCTTACAGATGTGTTGCTGACCTGTGGATGGAGATAATTACAGATGGGTTTCTACTTTCTGACCTGGTTTCATGATGGTGAAGTACTTGTCTTACAGAATCATTGCTTAATGTATTGCTTTTAACTATATGTTTCAATCCCTGAAGATATTTTTGTTATGGAAAACATTTTGGTTCGGATGACGACAATAATACCCGTTTCCAGTCAATTCAAGCTACCAAACCGGTTATATTTTCATTTTGGATTCCACATAAAACTATTGTATATCAACAGCTACTGTTACTTGAGGGTATTCTGGGGAGATCCCTCTAATAGTGTTTTCAACTTTTTGTTCTTCCAAGGTCAGCCATCCACCTGAGTATTTTCGAGGGCCATCAGAAAGTAGTCGGGTTAAAAGTCCGGACACCTCGATACAATACCCTCCCAAAAGCAGGAGTAACCATCCCTTTTGCTCTCGGCAAGCCTTTAGGGTTACTTGCAATCCTTTTTGAGTCCCGCACAAGCCTTTATGCTGGCAAGGTAGATGCAGTACTGTAATTTTTAACCAGTCAAATTATCCTATCCTACTTTCGCACATTGGCAATGCTTCTTCCCCCACCACTTTATCTCCCTACTACCCCTCCCTCCCTCCCACCCACCACCCCCCAATTTATTTATTTATTTATTTTATTTTTTTTGTGGGTTGGGGTAGGTGTTTTGGGGGGTGGGGTAGCGGGCGCTGCCACTTGCTAAAAAAAAAATATCCAGTACATGGAAGGACAAGAATGCTAGACACAGTATCTGACCAACCCTCTAGGAGGCAGAAAACACGTCCAAGCATATTAATCCAAGAAATAAAGCACCTTACGACTGTGAAAATTACAATTCTAATTTTTTGTTCTCCAAGTCCATTTGCTCTGTTACCGACACAACCAGAAATTATGAGAAATGATAATCCTTCTTAATCATCTATTCCCAACAAATATGTAGGTATGAACAAAGGATGAAAAGCAGAACCAGAAGGATCTGCTATTCACAAGAGGGCACATGAACGAAGAAAATGTAATAAAGGCTAAAACTAGCCTTCCTTTTTTTTTTTTTTTTTCTTTTATTGATAATATAAAACTAGCCATCTCGAGAATAAGGTAAAGCTCCCCATATTCAACCATTTATTTGACATCACAGTGAAAACAGAAGTTCAACAAGTAACAACTTCCTTTTACGAAACCCTACTCCAACATCTAACAGCTACATCTTGGAAATTCATAAAGAAATGAAAGCAAACCACCTCCCAAAACAGATTTTCCTTTTCACATCCTATATAAGTTCTTGCTTAAGCAAGGGCTGGTGTACAAGCTGTTGCTGGAGCAGCATCAAGTTTCTTTGCGGAACTGTATTTCTTGGTGATGAATCTGAAAAAACAAGTGACATGCAATATTAGCATAGCAGTTTTAGTGAAAACATGCATAGGTATCCTGGGAGAAAACATATGTGAGAAGGGGAATGCAGGTGAGGGGAAGTCTATCAGTGATGCTGATAATAAAAAAAGAATTCTATCAGTGATGGACATGCTAGCTCTAGTGTAAAACAAGCTTTATGATATGTCAAGTTACCTGAAGAAATCCCTCCACAACAACTCATACATCAACCAGTTCATTCCAGTATCGCTACCACCATCTTTCCGGTTTGAGGCAGCAGAAATTGTTCTATCAATCATATAATTACAAAGTGAGAACATGTCTAGACAATCCCATGAGGTAGAACAAAGTTTAATTGTGGAGAGAGAGAGAGAGAGAGAGAGAGAGAGGGGGGGGGGGAGAGGAGGGGGCATACCTGGCAGCAGATTTCTTTAGTTCATCAAACATGGAGCGGGGAGAGAGACATCCCATGGCTAGCCATGGAGAAATTTTGCAGGAAAAGTTTGCCCCATATATGCTATTGCTGCCATCTTTGCTTGCCTTAGGTGGTTGTGCTTGGCACTCAGCTGCAAATTTTTGAAGCCTCTGTAATGCTTCAGTCTCCCCTCCGACCATAGAAGCATTAGCAGGCTGGCTTTCCATCCTACATGACAACAAGTGACCATATTGTCACTGTTCAAACCAGGAAAGAAAAGTTCCAAGAATTTTTCTTTTTCATATAAATGAATATTGGAATATACACAACAATATCTATTAAAAGCCAAAGTATGCTAATTTCTGCAATCCACACGAGTACACCTAGCAAAATAGGTTAATTGGATTTATCAACATCTCAACATATAAAAACTAGTAAAATTATTGTTGGAGTGTGTGAAGGCTTTATAAAAGTTAGACATTTGAGTTTGATGAGTTTTGTCCCAACCCGAGTGTTTCCTATGAGGCTCACCCTTATCATACCACACTCTTTGAGCATGTGTTTCTATTTAATATAAAGTTCTATATTTTTCACACACCAGGAGAGTTGCTATTTTATTTATTTATTTATCTTGCCAAATGATAGGAGTGAACACACACACCCAAACGCACAACCAGGCGAAGTCGAAACCATGATCTCTGCAAACCTTACTCCCTTATCGGGGCGGGACATGCCACTAGGCCCAAGGCCATTGGCACCCACCAGGAGGTTGACTTGGACTGTCACAACGGCGAACTGGGAACCCACACCTTCAACAGTTCAACCTCCAATCCAGGTTTAAAAATACTTATATGCTCTAATTTACATCAACATTCGAGACAGATAAATCAGATCCATTTTAAACTCATTTCTTAATCAAACTTGAATGAAAAAAATTCCACAGAACTAATTGAAGTAGCTTCCTGATAAATGTGCAGCAATAAGTTCTTTGCCATAAGTTGCCTATGCACGATGCACTGGTAGATAAATTCATCATCTAAAAACTCATTAGATAAAACTTCAAGAATAAAATAAACAATTAGCAAATTCATAAGATTTGAAGAATTTTCATAAGCCAACTTTAAAACTTATGATTGCATAACATTGCTTACCTCTCCCTCTTACTTACTTCAAATTTCGTCATGCGAAATATACTTCCATAAGGAATAGCATGAAAAATTGAAAACAATATACTTGATAATGTCCAAAACAGCACTGAACAAGAACTAGTATCCAACAAACCTATAACATTTCTAACATAACAACATATAAAGCAGAGAACTTAAAAGACAGAGACCAAAAACACAAACCTGACCCATTGTTGCACTTGGGTTAAGACCCAAATCCATCAAAGAGGGAATCTCCCCAGGCTCCACATCCCCTCTAGCCGGCATGCCCCGCAACTGATCCAACGCAGCAATCGTCTTCCTAACTTCCAATCCCTGCACTTTCTCCTTAAACCCACCATAATTCGATGGCATATCCTCCAACTTAAATGGCAAATCATCAACATGGTACAATGTACTCCCCCAGAAAGACTTCAATTCCACTCCTTCATCCTTCATCGCCGCCTGAATCTTCTCCTCTGCCTTAACCTCATCGTGGGACACCTCCCGGTGGGCATACACGGCGTCAGCGCCTATCGCCTTCGCCAACTCGACCAAAACGGTCTCGGGCTTCCCAATTCTGACCACAAGGTCTGACCCTTTTGCCTGGAGGTTCTTTCGGAGGTCCGAAACCGACTCAATCAAGAACGAGGCACGGTACGGCCCGGTCTTGTCAAACCCGGATGACGATTTTCCGTAATCCCTCGGGTCGAAACAGTAGACGGGCAAGACCGAAACGGACTCGTTGTTGGCGGAATTGAGGCATTCGTTGTCGTGAACACGGAGATCGTTGCGGAACCAAACGATGGCAGCTCGACGAATTCCCGCGGCGTTCGACGGGTCGGAAGGGCGGCGTGGACCCAAAGAGAGTGGGTTTTGGAGCGGCGAAGCGGATATGGTGGACTTGAAAAATTGTTTGGGAGGAGTGAGAGAGGAAGAGATAGAGAGGTGAGAGAGAGAGGAAACTTGGGAAGGGATTTTGACCTTGTTTGGATGCTGGGAAAGCAGGGAGGAAATTTTGGGGGGAAGGAGGAAGTGGGTAGGTAGGATTGTGGAGAGAGAAAGTGAGAGCGAGGCAGTGGCGAGAGGAGGAGCGAAAATGGTGAGTTGGGTTTGTTCTTCTGATGATTTGTTCTCTGGGTTTTCTAGGGTTTGGGAGTTGGGATCCATTTTCTAGGGGTTTTTGGTGTGGAAGAAGGGGCTTGAAGATAAGCTCTTGCGCTTGCCTTGGCTTCTCTCCCTCCTCTGCCTCTGTGTGGAGTATATGTAATGCGTTTGTGCTGGTGGGCGTGGGAAAGGGTCTTTCAAGGGGGATTTAAAGGGGTCGTTTTCTATTTTTGTTTAATGTTTAATGTTAAATGGTGTTGTCCAACGGCTGCACCTAACTTTTTCTACTAACCTTCAACCTTTTAGCCTTCAGTCCAGTTCATTGGGGGTGTTTCTGGAAATTTGACATTTGGGTTTGGTAGGGATACAAATTGCATACCTAATTAATTACTCTATTTACAAAAAAAAAAAGACAAAAAAACAAAAAAAGGGTGATGAGGCAAGAGAGATGCTGGCAGACATGGTTCTTAAGTCTTAACTTGCTAATTTCTTGATGAATTACCTTCTAGTTTTTGTTTTTGTTTTTGTTTTTGTTTTAAAATTCAAATGCTAAGAGGGTTGAAAAACTACGCTAATGTTTGCATTTGGGCAACCTAATTTTTTTAAAAGAAAATATTATAAATTTAATTGGCTCAGTTTCCTCAAATTTTATTGGATCTATCAAGATTGTTAATCACTCCAGTTGAAAAAGTTAAAATAAAAGGCATATTTTTTATTTTTATTTTTATATATGTGGGTCGAGTTGTGAAAAAATGTTCAAATTATTTTTCGTCTGAAGGCTCATTTGATTAAGTCCTTCTTGATAAGTTACCTATGTAGGTTGTTTGTAAGATTCCTAAGATAACTAACAAAACAGTCCACTCTCTTGTCCAACGGACGACTCTTTGTACTCTATAATCGCTTTAATTTCATCCTAATCATTTTAGTTTAGTGTTATTTTTGCGAATAAGACTGAAAAGGATGGAATGCCTGCTGTATTTGTTTCTTAATTTATCTATTGAATTGCTTTAAATAAAAAATAAAAAAAATAAAAACTCTTTTTTTAATCGGTGGTCGTAAGCCCATGGGCGAGAGAGAGCTGCTTTTCCTTTGCCAAAGCACAGAATTTTTAGTTTATTTATTACTGCACTTTCCATATAGGTTGATGGTGTATTCGCAAGAAGGATGAAGGCCATCCAAATTTCATCCCATTATCACCAATGAACGCACAGGGGCGGTCCTGAGTTTTTTGGGGCCTTAGGCGAACTCTTAAAATGGGGCCTCTATACATATTCATATGCACAACAAAATTTATACCTAATAATTTTTTTTTCCCCTAATACACACAAAATTTGCCTAAATATATGAGTACTAAAATTTGCTTATATAAATTAAGGTAAAAAATAAATCTTCATAAGAACTATAAATAAATAAAATCTTATCTTCTTCTTCTATAATTTAAAAAAAATCACATATACAAGAAGAAGAAAAAACAAAAAACAAAAACAAAATTTAAAGCTATAATACCAAAAAGAAATGAACCAACTATAGCAAAGTATCACTTAAATATTACTCTTCTTGCATTTTTAATTGCAAAATCACTTATTAAGTTAACATAATCAAGCTTTTTTACCGTATCATGTTCAATAAATAATATAGATAATCCGGTCAATCTTTCCTGTGATATAGTGCAACGAAAGTAAGATTTGATCAACTTTAACTTTGAAAAGCTTATTTTTGCAAATGCAACTGTGACTGGTATGATCAACAATATTCTATAAGCAATCCAAACATATAGGAAACAACTATCCATTTTTTTCAAATAACTCAGTACTTCAATTGGCCTTTTTTGATCTATTGGTAAAACTTCTCCCAAAACTTTTAATTCTAAAAATAAATCTCCCCCAAATAATATCAGAGTGCCCCTTATGTGTATATATTAATATATATTATATATATATATAGAGAGAGAGAGAGAGGAAAGAAAAAGTGAAGAAATTAATTAATTAAAGAGAGAATGGTTTGGACATTTGATGTACCTAACTTCTTTGTCTGAGAGGTAGTCAAATACTTTTAATTTTTCAAATAGAATTTTGATCTAATTTGATTAGGATGGAGGCTGTGAGAGGTTGAGAGCACTAAGAGAGAAAAAGAGGAGGAGGAGGAGGAGGAGGTTGGAGTTTGGAGGCTTGAGACAAATTGACAGAGGCATTAGATCTGATCTGATTTAGGGTTAAATGGTTTTTTTTTTTTTTTTTTTTTGGGGGGGGGGGGGGGGGGGGCTTGAGTTAAGTATATTATTTGGCCATTTGGGTTATTGTACATGGACTTGGGTTAGAAACTTATGAATTATTTGGGGCCCTTAAACTAGATTAGGGCATTTTCTCATCTAGTTATTATTATTATTATTTTTTTTTTTAAGACTCATTACAAAGGTAACAAATAAGTTGGGGCCCTTATTTTTTGTCAAAATTTTGGGGCCTTAGGCGACTGCCTAAGTGGCCTGACCTCAGGGCCGGCCTTGTGAACGCACAAACATGGGAAACTTTGACCTAGCTATGGTTTGGTATGATGTCAACATTAGTTGTGATAGATTGTCATTAGACAACTGTAGTGCTTCCAAAATCTTCCTTCCCAAATTTGTGAATTGGAAAGCTAGACGAGCCTCTCTTTCCCTTCGATGAGTTGATGTTCGTTCCCTCCAGCTCTTATTATCATAGTCCAAAAGCTGAGGCTGCGGGATCAAATTTGGCCACTGCTTTGATTCAGTTGATTGGTAGCTTGCTCTTTCAACAATGAAAGTAAAAAAATGGGGACAAAATATATCTAGAAACTGTTTCTGTAATTGAAGCAAAATAGTTAATGACCCAAAAATTTTTAACACTAATAGAGTATGAGGTCTACACTTTACTACTCTAGACATCTAGTTGATTTGTTTGGCAATGAGTACAGTTTAGTATCAAGTGTCTGCATCAATTTTTTGAAAAAAAACATTTGGATTGTAATTAAGGTGTAGATTGATATCATAAGAACCACTCAAGCTTTTAGGATTTTTATTTTTTAATTTATAAATTATAATAGACTATTATTAAAATCAAGACGTATATTTTGAGACCTATGTCCAATATGTGATTCACATTTGTCTTTTTTTCTTAAATAAAAAAAAAAAAATTGTATATCGCCCAGTGAAGCACAATAACATAGGCATTTTTCATATCAAAATGTTAAAAATTGTGGGACACATGCCTAGATATTAAAACAACTTGTATTGTGAGAGCTAGCCAGCTAGATTTCTTGATCCTCATGCTCCAAAATTCCTAATGGATTAGTGTGGTCCACAGATACTCCAAGCAACTCTCGTGCATGCGCATTCCAAGAGCCGTTCTCGCTGGGATCATAGAATTACGAAGGATGGAAACTCGCAATTTCAATTTCGTAGCCGTCTGAGAGAATTATCGGTGAAGATCAATGGAATGCTTAGTGGGTTTTGTGCCTGCGGCGGCTACTGCTATCGGGCGCCCATTACTGACCCCTGTCGCAAAGAGAAAGAAAAGATGCGGGTTGAGAGCAAAACTTAACGACAAGGATGACCCATTACTCCAAGCCGCCATTACTGGCTCTTTTCTTCGTTTTCAGGAGACCCATCGTCCAGGCAAACCCACCCCACCCCACCTCACCCTCTCTCTTTCTCTCTTTCTCTCTTTCTATATTTGTATTCTATATTTTCTATGAAGTGGATATACATGGTCAGTACTTAACATTCACTCAGGCATTCTATCAAACACTTAGACTCAAACCAATTGTTAAAAATGCTAGAGCTTTAGAACTGTGGAAAGCTTCTGGCCAGTAAGGAGTAAGGGACAACTTCTTTCTACCCACAGACGTGGTTGCACAAGAACCTGCCATTTGTTCAAACATATGTATATCGTGTGACCACCAAAGTGCTGTTTCTAGCGGTTAAAAAAGAAAAGAAAAGAGAATTTGGATATGTCACAGGTTCTTGTACGACCATTTCTGTGCTTAGGAGGAAGTTGCTTCTGACTGGATAGAAGCCATGCATGTATCGTTCAAAATTTTATGAATTGTGGAATTCAAGTATAGGATATAAGGTGGTCACATAAAAATCACATAGCCTATAAGTTGCTAGTTGGTATAATGTAGTGGGTATCTATACTAAAAACCTGCTGTACTTGGGAAATGTGTAATTGAGCTTTGAGGTTCAGGTTAAATGAAAGTTTTGAGTATACCATACAATTTAGCATTGTCCTAATTATATATGTAGGTGTAATTAGCAATGCGGTTTGTTTGTTTGTTTGTTTTTTCCAATATCATTTTAACTTTATCGAGGGCCGTATCTTTTCTGTTCATAGGCCATTGTGTCTTTTTCTCACATCCTTAATCCATCCTCTTCTTTTTTTTGGGTTTTTCTCTTGTCCTTGTAGCACTTCTGATTGGGCTTACTAATGTAGGCATTGTTTTTTGTGACACCTGAGTGAAACGCCTATAGCTGACCTTACTCTGCTCCTCTTGTCCTCAATGGATGCTGCCTTTAACCTCTCGGAAGTGCATTTAACTTATCCATCTTAACGTTTTCATCTCTATAGTAATGCCTTCTTTTTAAATTTCAATTCCCCTTCCAAGAGATTATCTACAAATACCAACTTCTATTGATGTTTCCTATCACTTGTCTTTTTCTATTTTTTGGATTTTTTCTCTGACATCATGCATGCTAAAGATGTGTTTTATTAGTGTAATATCATGACGAGTCTGCGGCTATCATTTGCATTGGCAGAGCCTCTTCTTGTCGATCCGTATGCTGGTTGCTTTGTTCCTCCTAATATTCCGATGGATGTGAAGCACCATACAAACCACTATTGCCTTGCAACTAAGTTCATTGACGATAAGTTGCTCAGTACAATGAACAATATTGATGGACTTAAGCAGGTATTTTGCAATTTTAAATATGGACTAAATTGACCACTTTTTACCCTTGTGAAGTTTTATAGTTTTTTTACTTATATTCTGCAGGTTGTTTTGTTAACAGATGGCATGGACACTCGGCCATATAGGCTTAATTGGCCAACTTCCACCATAATATTTGACATATCCCCAGAGAGAGTATTCAAAAGAGCAGCTCAAAAGCTTGAAGGTGTTTACCATCTTATTATTGCTCAATCTAATTATTTAATTGTACTTAATAAAATGGGGTTGCATCACGTCATAAAAAAGTCGCTTATAGTTCAGCACATCCTATAATTTTAGAGAATTTTGTCAAAATTGTGCTAATGGTTATCTTCAGATCAGTGTTTTTTGCTTATTTCACAAAAGTTGACCACATGCTGAAGCGTTTATTTATTTTTTTCCCCATAATATTTTTGCTTTCACTTTCCATTAGTTTTGACCATAAAAGTTTCTTACACCTGCCTGCCTTGTTTGTTTGGAGAGGAATTCAACATTTCCTGACAGATTTTTTATCTGAGAACCATTAGATGTTGGGGCTAAGGTTCCAAGAAGCTGCTTATTCCTTCATGTTCCATTGGAGTCCTCTGATTTGCAACATGATTTGCGCAGAAAAGGCTTCAATGGTAATCGGCCAAGTATTTGGAACTTTCAGGTGATTAAAGTTTCTAATGTCCACAATATCAATTATTAGTCTTGCTCTAAGGCTTAAAAGGCCAGGGGACGGGAAGTGGGTGACAGTGTATGTTCTTTTCAGGGACTGCCTGTCACAGCTTTGGCAAGTTTCAAAGAGATTTTGTTCGTTGTTAGTAGTTTAGCCATGAAGGGATGCCTTTTATTGGGAGAATTTCCTACCTCATTGGCAGAAACAGAAGTTGGGATAATGGTCAGCTTGCTTTATAATTAGCATGGTATTTATTATGACTTCCCATTGTTTTTGTTCCTTAGAAAAGACATCATATGTTGCTTTGTCTCTTGCGCAGTCCGACACAAAGATATGGATGGACAAGCTTTTCATGAGCAATGGTTTCAGGGTGGAAGTGATTGATTATGATGAAGTTGCAAAAAATTTGAGTAAGGAACGAGCATCAGGAGAGTACAAGAATGTGCTTTTTGTTGCGGAACATTTGCGGTTTTCTGATGATCAAGTGAGACATCTTGTTTCCAGTTTTAGTTTAAAGCATTATGATGCATATTGGTTGCTTGGTGAGTGAGGAGTTCAATCTCTCCAACGTTTTTCCTGCAGATTCAGTCCGTTGCTCTAAAGTGGTTTATTGTGTATAATCAATTTTCAAAGATTCAATCCACAGATATTGCAACTAGTTCCTCATTTCTTCCAACATCATGGCTTTTCTTTCAGTTATTTGTTATTGATATTATCAGGAACTTATCCAAATATTTTAACCACATTTTGTCATTGCCTTTAGCTTTCCGAGTTTTTCTGAGCCGTATGTGTTTTACTGTTTTCCTTGTGCCAGATCCAGCATTTTGGTTTATAATTCTATGGTAACTCAGTAGTTGTACATTAGATCTCTGATAAGACTAACTGTTGATGCAAACTGCTTAGCCGCATATGTTTTACACACTTTAGCTCTTCTTGAGATAGAAGAATTGTGGTGTGGATGTTTATGTTAAACCTTTAGACAGCAATTACTATTTGTTCGCATGTAATATTTGTTCACAAGAAATGAAGTGGTTTCCTGAATGGAAATTTGCAGAAATTCATACGTAATAAGTTTCATTTCTGTGCCAAATTTATATGCTTGGTTATGAATTATCTGATGTTGCATTTTAACAGATGGAAACTTGGAGGAAAGAATTTCAGAGGGTTGAGGAGGAAGGGGATGAAGAAGGGTTTGAGGAGCTCTAGGCATCTAAATTAAGATACTCATTTTCACAATTTTAAAAGAGGCCACATGCTTTCTTTCCTTCTTGTGGTTGTGTGTTGCTGAAGCTTACTCAACTCAATCAAAGCCTTAATCGTGACAACATGGGATCAACTACGTGAATCCTTTTACGCCATTCAATTCTATCAGGGGTTGTATCTTTTGTTAAATTTTTAGCTTGCTAAAGCCAATACATTGTATATTCATCATAAGGCATTTGGCATTCCTCGCTTCACGTATATTCGTTATAAAGCATTTGGAATTCTGGATCTCATTGTGCTCTTCTCTTTCCATCAACACGGCGTGATCACTCATGGAGATCTTTGGAATTCAGCCTTTAGAAGAATCAATTTTTGAACACCGGTTCTTGAAAATTTCTTCTTTTTCTTATTTATTTCTACTGTTCTCACTAGGGATCAAAAAGAACTGTCATCACATTGTCGGCCAGGAGATCCAGGATCTGGATTAGGTGATGGTGTGATTTGAGCCGTCCATAAAAGCAATGGACGGCTTGGATCAAAAGTTCAAAAAGTAACTAAAATTAGCTTAAGTCAACATTTTTTTGAACTTTTGATGTGAGGGACGTCTATCGGTTTTATGGACAGCTCGGGCTTTGTTGTCGGCCAAAGGGTGCAAAAACTTTTTCTTATTTTATTTATTTATTTCTAATGGTCTCACTACATCACATGGCCGGCCAAAGGGTGCGAAAGTGAAAATCAAAATCAGGTGCAGAAGGAAAATGCCCTGCCATTCAAATCTAAAGGGTCGCGGCAGTAATATCAGAAAGTCCATACTTCCATTGAATGATTGGAGAATAGAGTTTAGGAGCATCCTTTTGTCTTTTTAATTTTATTATATATATATATATATTTGCCTAAGAGACTTCTGAAGTTCTGATGCTAAAAATCACTGCCGCAGAGTGATTTTGATTTGAAGTTTAAACCATCGAATCTGTGGAATAATTGGATTTGGCACTTGACCAAAAAATCTACCAGGATAAACCCTTGCATCTATTCAACTTTATCAGACCAGTCCTCAATAAAATAAAATAAAAACTTTAATCATACCAGATATCTGTTAATTAGTCCTCTCATAAGATAATTTAAAGGCTATTTCTTCACATCCGAAGTTACAGCCCCGGAAAATCACGATATGAACAAACCACATCTCGTCACATTTTTACAGATGAAAGCTACACATTTTAAAAGATGAGAACTTTCTTGGTAGAAACTGAGAAGGGGCCCTGCGACCTCAAGCCAGCTACAAAAGCCACCACCCAAATGCCAAAAGGGTCACATAGTAAAGAGTCAACAAGCTGACAACCACACCCACAAGCTCAACACAGCTACCACAATCACCAACTAACCATCATATTATATTTTACTGGAGAGTCAAACAAGCTGAAAACGGAGCCTCAAGTCAGCTACCAAAGCACCACCCTACTTTCAAGGGAACATCACTGGAAGGTAACAAGCTCAAAACAGAGAACAGACCCACAACCAGAAAGCAGCTGCCAAAGCACCACCAGACATTCAAGGGGCGGTCACTGGAGAATTACCAAGCTGCGAGCTGACATGCATCATCAAGCTAGCTAACCCAAACAAGTAAAGAACCACCTAAAGGTCAAAGGTCACAGAAGAATCTGTTTTCAAACAAATTTAAATGAAAACTATTTTTTTTTTTTAATAATTAAAATGAATACTATTTTATTCATACTTTTTAATAAACAAATCCAAATGAATGCAACAGTGCTCACATGGCTGCATGCCGTGGAGAATTGCGTGAGCAGCTTTGAGCTTTGCATGCAAATGAAAGCTATTGTTGATTCAAACCAGGAAGTGCTGGACGTGGTCTGACAACATTTAGCACACCTCTTGCAGTTGTCTGATGGAGAAAGCCAATAATATATCAGAATAGTTAATTATATGGCTAAAACTAGAAGAAGCATTTCTGGTATGGAGTTACCTCAAAGAAGGAATTAAAGTTTAGACGCAAAAGAAAACGCCTCAGAAATGGGGCCCGCTGACTCCCGGCTAGTCTGCTACTGCGCAGTATAGTGTATAAAGAGTTTGATTTCTTGTTAAATTCCTGAAAGGAGTTAAAGCTAACAACATTTACTTATGATGGCAACATAGTCATTTAGAAAAGAAGTACTATAATAATGAAGGGATTGATAACTAAAATTTGAAATTAACACGTGTCAAGCAGTTTAAGTAAGGACCATTGACATGCCCATGTCCCGTGTCAAAGACAAACATGTCAAACTTCTTCCATGGTAACAATGGAGCTAGACAATTTTGTCAATCGATATGGCCAGATGGAGAGACCAACTTTTATCAGCATCAACACACATAAAACCAGAGGGCAATTGCAGTTATATGCAGAAGTTCTTTTTACCATCACTTAGATATAGAATGATGCAATCAGTTATCAGAGAAATGGTGACGTCCTAATTACCCTACTACCACCTGCTGTAATTAAAGTGGCCTTTTTTTTTTTTATTGGCAGATATATTAAAGATCTTCTTGCATGCAGGACATTTAGTTCACAACTTCACATCATAAATTAGTGGGAAATGAGCAGTACTCGTGATGTATTAAAGATTCTCATGACAAGCGGCATTCTTTTGGGTCCACTGCTCATACATGTGGGAAACAGTTCCCACACCCCACATGTAAAATCAGCCCCAAAGGTGAGTGTCACAGCCATAGATCCATGTAATTTTGTGCTCATAAAACTGTAACAAATCATTGTGAAAGCATAATTGGGAACAGAATCTGCCAGAGCTAAAAGAGACTTCATTCTGTAGGCAGTCTACAATTGTTGCAGTAAGCCTAGCTGCTCACTGAAAGCTGACAACATTACTGTGAAGATCTGTATTTCTGTCAACTCGTTGAAATTGTAGATTTCGATGCAGGTTTTCCAATTAGATCACGGGAAACATAATTTTAAACAATTTCCAGACCTACTGAATTATATGAATTGACATGTGCAATTTTTTTTCTTTTTGGGGGGGGGGGGGGGATTGAAAGGATGTATGTCCTAAGATGCAAAATTAGAAGGTTTCTGTCTTTCTGGTGAAAAAATGAAGTCAGAAAATATCTCTGCTACGTTCAACATGATCTTCCAATTGTTGGTCACCCACCAATGATCTGAAGTTGAAGTTGAAGTTGAAGTTTGTAACACCACATTAAACATCAGGCAAGAGAAAAAGTTAGCAATAGATACCTCCGTTATATGTTCCAGTTCAAATGCATTTGGACTGCTTTCTTGGTTCTCAATGCTCCAGCAGAACTGCAGGCAAAGTTTCATTATGCCGTCCAGTATCCTTGAGACAGAGCCAATGTCCAAGAAAGACTGTGAAATTAAAGCAGATAAGTACCTGCAGGAAATACTACAAATATGTAAGCATCATACCGCAATTACCAAGCTCAGAACTGATTATAACCTTGGCAACCATAAGAGGAACAAAAACTATATGGAATCAAGTTGTTCACGTCAGCAGAATAATCAGGCAAAAAAAGAAGAAAAAAAGACACTGAGCTGCAACCTCGAATAAATTACAGGAAATGCTTTGGAGCAATAACGATGTATCTAGATCAATTTTAGATTAATCACTTTATGCAATACAGAGAGAATGCCAGATGATGTGTATACATTTACATGTCAATTCTTTTAATTTCCTCAGAATTGCCCCCAACTAGTAATACTTTCAGGGCAGGCCAGATACGACACAAACCTTTTTTTCCCAGTCATGAGTTCATGGCAGGCTCCTCTATTCTAACAAATCCAGTGTTCAGACTCGGAAAAAAGAACAGAAATGAGGAACAAAACCTGAGCACAAATATGAGTGCCCTCATATGAAAAACCCCTTCTTTTTTGTTTTTTTTTTTGTTTTGTTCTTGTTTTTGTTTTTGTTTTTGTTTTTTTTTGTTTTTTTTTTTTTTGCGAAGATGGAAAACCCTTATCGGTGCAACATAACTTGAATCACAAGCTATAGATAAAAAAGTTTGTGAAACACCAAAATGCCACATTTTGACCATGGCTTTTTTGAAAACCAGCAGAATAGATTTGGTCAAATTGATTCAGACAGGGTGCTTGAATTCATGTTAAACTCAGACCTGAAAATACTTATCAGTTGATTATGCAATTCAACTGAATGGAATATTTGAATTTCTTCGAAAAGGTTAGCCATGGATGACAGTTTTAAAACAATGCAGTGAAATTTTGGGGAACTCTACTGAAGTATTGAAAATTTTGAACAATTCAAACTGTCCAATTTTGTACTAGTTTGGACTTGCCAAAAAAAGAGGCCCATTGTTTGAGAATGAAAAACCATGGTTTAACTCGACCCATAGACATTAGACATCAAATGAGCATAAGCTCTGAAATCATGAAACACAATCAAAGGGTTGATGCTCTTTCACTGCCATGAATGATATACTAATTAAGACTTTTTAATCTTTCCTTAGGTGGCTATTCAACAACTTATGGTTTTAGAAACAGTTAGCAGTTGATATCTTAATTTATTCTTAGTAAGCAACATGCAGTAATTAGTTCTAATGAAATTTTTTTAATGCTGTTAGTTGGTTTATGAAGATTAGATCACTTAGTAGACAGTAACAGTAGCAATCCATAATCCACATTAGCATAGTATGGGACAATTCAGAACCGAGATACAATCAGAAGCTATTCGTTTTACTTACTCTTGATGGAAGCCCACAAGTTCAGTGAAATCATGAGAATCTTGGATATGAGCTTGCAATACATTCCATTGAGATTCTATCACATCCACCTGAAAATGATAAAATAAGATTTTTAAATGCGAGACAAAACTCATAGGATAAAGGCCATATGATGATCAATGAAAATTGAAAAAGAATAAAAGGATTGAGATGCTTAGAATCATATGTCCACTCAGTTAAAGCCCCATTCTACTCAAATTAATAAGTGAACTTACGCAAACGTATGTTTGTACAAGAAGTTCACAAAAAGTGAACTAAACACTATGAGCAAACAGATTTGCTTCCCAAGAAGTACCCTTTTTCCCCAAATGGTTAATATAAGATTGATTTCTGAAAAATGTTCATAAATTACTGAAAAATTGAAACTTATGTGGTATCAATGACCTGGATATAAAATTGAAGGTTTCTGATTAAGAATGCCATATGCTCTCTAACACGCCACATTGGTCTAAAGCGCTGTCGCCGCTGCTGGGATCCTGAACAATTTATCCGGTCATTGCGACGCTCGGCAAAATCTGTATGATCTTGATGCATAACAGAAGCCCATGATTTCTCCAATTCCATCTGTGTTCTCTTAAGCCGGAGCAAATATTGGAAAACCCTGCGGTACCTACAGCACCATTGCTGTTAACATAGATACAAAGAATGAGGCCAATTGTTCAGCAACTACTAACTGTTTCTGCAGCTGCAGTTCTTAGTTTCAAAATGGATTTCTGCCCTAGAAAATGAAACAATCAATTGAAAAGAGACTGGCATCAACAAGGACTAATATTGATATCTTACTTAGAGAGTACTTCTTGAGTAAAGAACAACTGTAAGGGCCAATCAACAGAATATTCAAGAGCAATACCATCCCAGCCATCAAGGGACATCTCTGAAGAAGCATTTGATAGAGCAGCACCTGAGTTTCCATCAGGATAAGCTTTTGCCTTTGGTAAATCCACTTGGGAGGATGTAACTGTGATTCCAAATGAAGGCATCCTAGTAGTAGTAGAAAGATAATCAAATACATGTTGCTTATAAAACTATTATAAATGATTGACAGAAAAATGGCTAAATAAACTAACTCCTATGAGAATCCGCTATTAAGAGTAATCAATATGAGCTCAAACCTCAAGGATACTCTAGAGAAGTATTTGTCTTCCTCTCCAATAGTCTTTATTGCTGCCTGCAATGCAAGTAATGCCGATGAACTTGTTTTCATATCATTACAAGTAATAAAGAACAAGATTATGACAATATTCATATCCAATAGGAATTATTTCATGCTAAAATTACCAGCTGAAATGGGACCATAAGATCAGCTCCAGCTGTCGACTGGCGAGGCGGTAAACGCATCAACTGGCGACTCTCCTCAAGAAAACACTGACATATTAAATCATGTCTTATTTAGAATGTGTTAAACGTTTACCTGGGTTCAGTAAAAACTTGCTTACAGTTCAGTTATGATATAGCAACACAGACAGTATTTCCTGCACATCTAACATATGGACTAATTTAGGAGGGAAAAAAAAAAAAAAACAGATTTGCATTTTCCAACCACTGAAGAAGAAATCAGCCTCTCAGGAATTGTACCATGGACCAAAATTCAAGGAATGGATCAATGGTTCTTTCAACAACATATGTTCTAAGTCAACCTTGACAAGAAAAACAAAAACATGGATCGCAATTTGAAAAGTTAAAAAATCTTGCATGAAACAGGAAAATACATTTAAAATCATCAATCATCTTGTACTAATGTTCATGGCTTCATGCTTATTTAATATTTATATTACGGACTCTACAAACCCAAAAAAGCACATAAGGAGTACCAACAAGTTATAGATCAATTTCTGGCCCATATAATAAAACACAAGTGGAAGTAAAAAATGGGAAAGCATGTGTTTCTGTGATTTAGGAAGAGTTTACAAGACGCTGATTGCAATAAAACTGTGTACAAGATTCAACCTGTTGAATTTTGGGTTACATAATTTTTAGCATCTTTAAATGCCCTTTTTTTGGAGATTATGTAAATCTATATCTGGCAGTGAGGGTCTCTAACCTTGAAGCAGTGAAACTTCAGTTTAGTAAAAGCATCATCTTTTTTTCTTCTTTTTATTTTCCTCCAGTTATCTGTGAATATGCAAGGTTCATAAATTCAATATAAGCCAACCAAGGAAATCTGTTCTACTTTTGTGGTGCTACATATTTGTTTAACAAGAGCAATTGATTTCATGAAATAAGAATGAATGTAATGAAAAGAAAAGACAAGAAATTAAATATCTTTTTCTCAAAAAATTCAAAGCAAGGCCTCCTGACATGGAAGTAACCTTTCCCCGCAATAATGTAAAAGAGACAAAAGGCACCTACAGAAAATCTTCTCTGATACAAGACAAAAGAAGCAGAAGTTAGACATTGTCCATCTATTACCTGAAAGAAATCTCCTTTTGCTAGAAGAAAATAGTCTTTGAGGGATTTCAGGTGGCCATTCAAGTCAGCACGTATGACCACAAGCTGCATAGAAGGGAAAATAGTAAATAGATGCTCTGAGAGATAGAGGAACATAATTGTCACATTCAGTACCTGCCAAAGATGACTAGCTGCACTGGTGCGAATAGAGTCAATAGCACATTCAAATGATCTTTTGTGAAACTCAGATGACTCCTGCACATAATGAACGAAGTTCATGTTCTAGTATCACAGGAAAAGAATCTGTCTTTTATCAGGAAATGGAAAAGAAGTCTGTCAAATCAATGTAAGAAACTACATATAAGTAGAAATACTATCACATGCAGTATATTTATACACAATACAACCACCACCTATTATGGAAATCTGTCACAAAACAGGTCGCAGAAGATGTTATAAATAATGATAAGATAATGGCTAATGGAAGAAAAGTAGAAAACCTTTAGGTCTTGAAGCATAGTTTCAATCTTATCAGCCTCAGACTGCGGAAGTAATTCTTCTCCAATCAGTTTTGTATCCACAGAAGGCTCCCTCTGGAAAGAAAAATGTGCCACAAATCCTTGTTGAATCCTGTGTGAACTTCTTGGTATCTGCTGATGATATTCAGCATCCTGAAACCGGAAGGCAGGACTTGGATTCCGGAGAACCCTGACTGCTTTTCCAGCAAAAAGAATTGATTCTGCAACACGCATATGGATGTACTCTGGTAGCATATCCTGCAATATAACAAGGAAAATATAATTAACGTGTAACAGCAATAAGGTTCCAAGGATTGGTAACGAGAATAGAATCTTTAAAAAGAGGGGGAAAAAAAGAAGAAGAAAAAAAAGCATTAATTTGATGAAAACAAAGAGAGTATGCACATGAAAAATAAATTTAATTATCTGAAAACAAAGTGAGTGCATGCACACATACACAAAAAAGGAAGTCATTACATAGTGCAATCCACTATTTCTAGCAAGCTGAAGTTGGCAAACATTTAGTTGTTCACATTTAGAGGTCACCACAAGAACCGCACGAAGATGTGCCAGAGTAATCAATTTTTTTACTAATATTATGCAGAAAGTAAAGATTCAATATCACCCACATAAATATCACCATTATGATCTTAATAAGAAAATGACAACCAGACAAAAATCTTATCAGAATTATTTGGTTCAAGAGAGAAGTTGCCATGGCGTTATGGAACGCAGGTTGTGACACACAAGGGAAGGGAAAAGAAAATTCAGGAGAGAGAGTAGAGTAGCACCTTGGAAGAAGCACCCAGATGACTATGTCAAATTCCACATAACATACCTACATCAATGACTATGCACAAATATATAAACTTTTCAGGAGACCAGGAAAACAAGCCGGAGATAATCAAATTATCTAAACTTCTCTAGAGAGAACAGGTTGAAAGTCATATTAAACCTCAAATAACACAGGGTACTGAGGAAAAGCCAAGGAATAGACACACATTAAACAATGATTCAAAGCCAAGAAAGAAGGCCCCTTAACTTTTAAAGTAAACACCAAACTCAACTAGACAGCTCTTATTGTATTTTACATGTGCCTTAGACAACATTGCTCTCAAGAGCCTGCACACCACAGGTTTCAATTAACCGAACACATGTTGATATAAAATATAAGAATGAACGAATTATGAAGGACAAAGCCACTAAAGATTGGTGATCTAAAATAAGAAACAATTGAAAGATACCAAAGAAAGATGAAATCCCAAGCGCCAATCTGTTAAAGATGCATCTTCAGTTGACATGCGTGCCAACTTTTCTAGCATATCTGGATGAGATGAGTCTTGCTCTACGTCCCTATCTTCCTGCCTGTAAAACAGTATGATCATATTACCCAATTTCAAGAAAATTTTATTTTGAAGTGAATGCAAATAATTTTACTTGTACTTGCTTCAAACTTTTAACATTCAAAATTTTGATGAGGATGCAAATAATTTGAAGTGAATGCAAATTATTTTACTCTTTAAGATTCAAAATTTTATTTTGAAGAGAATGCAAATGATGATAAGGATGATCATCCCAGATCTGTATGTGCACAGGTTCTAAATTGGCTGTAACAGGAACAATAATTTCACTTGAATCAATGAGTAAGTAACAATCGCAGGATTAGCCATTTTTTTAATAATAAATCAAACACTACCTGCACTGGGGTTTTAACAGTTCTGAACAGGTTTTATGCAAAATGCAAATAAAAAAAGGAGGTTGTATGTATCTTCTTCCCAAACTCAGATGCATTTACGGAAGCCTAGATGACATGCTATACTTAAATATTACGCAATATGTTCCATCTATTTCCAGTGCAATTACACCGTAAGGTCTACCGAGATTGAAAGACCTCTCTGACAGCCTCTTTATCCAATCTCTTAAACATGTAGAGTGTAATCATGATGTAGAACAAGTTGCCCTTAAGTTCATGGAGGACCTAGATCATCAAAAGTCCTCGCAAAGGCTGGGAAAATCTAGTTAACATGTGACAAATCTGGTTAGATTTAGAAAAGTCACACCCCAGAAGGCAAAACCCAAAAAGCCAGGCCAAATCTAGTTATGTTCATAACTAGATTTGTTTAATTTGATTATTTTGTTTATTCCTTTCCTATTCTATTGCTTTCTTAAGTTTAGTAGAATTCCTTTTCATAGTTTACTTAGAGTTCAAGTATTAGTTCGCTTTAAATAGGCTTGTAGCCCTATGGGCAATATTGATTACTTGATCAGTAAGAATTTATTTTCTGAGATTTTATTATATTGCTCGTGGATTCGAGTATTTTCTAAGAAGGCGGCGGTGCTCTTTTTCTTTCATACGCTTTCCGCTACGTCAAATCATTATAAATGTTAGTCAGCCACAAAGATATGAGATTGAAGATCTTAATGGTTTAAATAAAAATGCATTTCATTACCTTCTAATGAAAAATTCTCCATGCTGGTCTTGAAGAATCCCATAAACCATCCAAGACGCAAGTTGGTTATACATGACCTGATGCCCATGCCAAAGAAGCCTATGCTTTGGGCACAGAAAGATCAATGAAGAAAAGAATAATTAGCGTGGATTTCTTTTGCGTTCATAAACAAGGTGCTTGCATTTAAGAGATTACTAGAACATATTCAACAAATTGTTCCATGCTAAATTTTAATAGAGCAGGCATATATTTTTCCCAACAGTTCCAGAGAGTCCAAATAAACACTGAAAAGAAGGCATACAATTGACAACTAACAGTCATCATCTTGCAAAAGTAAATTTATATTCAAAGTTAAAGAAAATGCATTCCATGATACATTACAGTACTAGATTTAGTCAGCACAAGAAAGTATACTGATCATTGAGAATATTCTAAAAAAAAAAAAAAAATTAATAATATAAATAAACAAATAATTTGATACCAACTTTGGATGAGGAAGGTATGTAAAGCACACAGATTAGTTTGAACTCCTATGGATCCTAATGTACCACTATGCCACCTCATTTGGAATCTTGAATTCGGGAAATTTTTTTAGATATATAGCATTGCTCAAACAAGTATATACCTTTGAATGCATGTCTGCAATTCAGGCACCCCACAGTGGCATCGTTTGTGCAAAAGGTTAAGAAGTTGTCCTCCACGTATATCATCACGCTCAACCTCTAGTATAAGCTCATACAGAGGTGGCAACAGAACAAAAAACTAGGGAAAACCATCAACTCGTAAGAAACTTGAATACAAAAGAATACAATTCTGGAAAATAAAATAAAATGTTAATATTTAAATACAGAAGCCACGTGTGATAACAAAATCATTTTGGCAGCTGAAATAGTATTTCCAAGTGAGAGAAAAAACAAATTTCATCCTAAAGATAGATATAAAAAATATTGTCTCCATTTTTTCTAACAAGTACTTAGTGATAAAAAAATCATTGAAGTGTCACTTAAAAAGGCGTACATATTATAACAATAGTAGTAAAGGGCATAGAGTTCAGGAAACAACCTTATTGAGGCCTTGAGTAACCGTTGCCAAGATGGGCATGGAATCTGACAAAAGTTTCTGCTCAATGTGTAGAACCGCAGACCTGTAGACTGACAGTATCTCAACAATTCCATTGGCAATGGCCCTGCGGTACACACTTGACTTCTCTTTTTTCCCTTTTGCTAATTCAGAAGTTCTTGCCAAAGGAGACTCATTCACAGATCTTATCCAACTTAAATCCCGGGACTTCGTTGCAAAGCGATCAAGCTCCCTATAATAAAATCCTAAAGTAATGATCCTCTCTATAACATCCCTGAAATTAAAACAATTTCATTTAGTTAGTAACAGAATGTGCTAAAAATATACACATGCATGCAAATATACAAGTAGGAATTAAAAATTTTTTTAAAAAGAACCATAAGCAAAATCAAGCCCTTCTAAATCAAAGATGAAAAACAGAACCCCGAACTACTAGAAAGTATCAATCCATCATACTATCCCCTCAACACTAAAGACAAGTATGTGCCAATAAACTATTGTTTATTACTCTTCTTGTTCTACGCTTGAGATCCTTCTCTCCCTAGGTACTCATATAAGAATTATTCTTCCTCTTTTATGAAGGCTGCTAAGTAGGATTTTAAGCTCCATATCTATCCAATGGAAAATATTTTCAGGGAAATGCATTTGCCAGAAACAAAATACATGTCAGGTGTGAAGAGATATTTCTTTCCCAAATGAATTTCCCCATTCAGGATATATATGCATCAGGATAAATAGAGACTTCAGGTTTGTTTGTTTCGATGGAATATTGTTCCCAGAAAAATTTTCAGGATTTTTTTCCCTTCAAAGCTCAATTAATATTGATGGGTGTTTTCTAGTGAGGCTCATGTAGAATTTATCGCATCTCTTTGATTTACTTTGAGAAAAAAAAAATATTCATCTCCATTTTTGCAATTTGTTTTGATGGAAAGGAGTCTAGTCCCTAGAAAGCGTTTCCCCCATCTATATATGTATACAGCTCCATTTATCTTGATGGATGTTATAATGCGAAGCATTTCTCCTTAATCAGGTTCCGGAAAAATTACTTCTTTACACCTCAAAAGACAATATCTTTCGTGGGAAAACTTTTCCTCCTCAGTGTCCGTAGAAACAAACGGAAAAAAACTGCCTCTACAGCCCTATGATCAAGTAAAGTCACATTCCAGCCAGTCTGGATAAAAATAAACACAAACCCTTACCTAATAATAGAAAGAAATGCTAAGTTTAAACGTGAATTTGACGTTGAGATATGAAATGGCGATATGGGGTTTTTGTTTTAAATACCTGTCGCTAGGTTGGATGAAGGAGATATCAGGAGCAAGCTTGAAGGTGCGTTCTTCAGAGATGGGGGCGTCAGGAGAAAGGTGAAGGCCGAGTGATTCTTGGTGCTCTCGTTCGTCGATAATCAGATCTCCTGTGTAACCTAAGAGTGCTAGAAGTAGCTCATGCAACATTCTTCTCTATGAAGGGGGCGCGGTTGATGATGTGAGAGCGCTTACAAAGTGAGATCCATGAGAGGGCTTCTTTCCAGTGAGCATTAATTAATTAACCAGGTTACGTGGCACTTTTCTTCTCTTTTCAGGCATTTTCTTCCCCCATTTTTATTTTTTTTCACCTTTACTCCTCTCCAGCTTTTCCTCTCTCTTATTCTAAAGGCATTTCAAAACTAGAACTTTTATTTGAAACAGAGACCCCACTCTCTCCCTCACAAGCTTCTTCCTTCTTCTCCTTCTCTCACTCTATACGCACACAAACGCACACGCACCCGTTGAAGATGATAGCGATTTTAATATAAATGAAAGCGTGTTTGATAATAGCCCTTTTAACAGCGCTGTCAGGAAGTAGCGCTTTTAATGTAACTGAACGCGTGTTTCATAATAGCGCGGTTAGGAAACACCACTTTAATATAATTGTAAGCGTGTGTTATAATAGCGCTTTACGCTACTAAGAAACAGCGTTTTATTTTATATTAGTGAAAACGTGTTTTATAATAGCGCTGTTACCGCATGGGGGACCTCAGACAGCAGCATGCTGTAATGCGCAGGATCGCGACATGTGGCGACTGTGGGGGCCAATGGACGAATGGTAATCAAAACGACCCTAAACGAGACCGTTTAAGTGGGGAGGTGAGCGTTAACGGCGTTAAATCATCGGATATAATTATCTAATGGGAGGGGTCACCGTCTGCAGATTGAGCTTCGGATCCACTGATCGTCTTTTCCGGTGGCTTGCCGAAGGTTGTAGCCCGCCATCGCTGAGCACCTCCTCTTCGGCGACGTTTTGCTATGCGGAAAACGCCTCAGTGGCGATGCCGGAGCTGTAACAGAGAGGGAGAGATTCATCTTACTAGTGCATCTAGGCATAGGTCCGCGGTGGAAGCCAATCTTGCAGCCATCTACAACTCCAGATTACTGTGGTTCCTTCGTCCACGGAGAAGTAGATAAAACCTGATTTTTTTGTTTTTTGTTTTTTGTTTTTTGGGGCAAAGTTCAAGTCACCTTCTCCAAATATAACTCGCCGGAATGGATGGGAAGTTCGTCGGGAAACCAGTGAAATAGGGCAAACTCTGATCCGTGTGGGTGGGAATTAATATATTCATAGACAATGTACGCATGTCAAAAGTAAGATAAAAAATGAAAATGAAACTCTTCTCTAAAAATCTTGTGGATGTTGTAAAACCAAGAATTTAGAACAAGTTATGAGGAGAATAAATTTCTCATTCATCTTCTTTCTTTTCCATCTGAATGTATAAACATTATACAAGGATCAGCAAAACTCTTTGAGACACGTTGTCTCAATCTCCTCTCTTCATTCTCTCCGAATATTCCATTCTCTTCTTTCTCCCCTTCTCTTTTTATCTTTGTTTGCATTAAGTCCACATGATGGGATTACCTAACCCACTTATGAAGTGGTGTTCCCATTATCAAAAAGTGGAGGGGATATAGACATCCACTCAATGTTTAATATTTATAACAGTGGATACTATAATTACACATACTTCAATATTAACTTTGTATATAATACTTATATGTTGAGCAATGGGACGGGACCAAAAAAAAAAAAAAAAAAAAGAGGAGAAACCTTTTTCATTTACAAAATTCTATGAAAATAATGATAGATTGGGATTAAAAAATTAATTTAATGAATGAGAGATTAACTCATAAAAGATAAAAAGATTTTCAATAATTTAAATGAAAATAAAAAAAATCAAGATCTAAAATTTTTCAGCTTAAGACATTCTTACAAGTAGTATAGCTGATCTAATTTAATTTTTGAGATTCATCTCGTTCACTCTCAAGATAGAAAACGCGGCCCTTATGAACCAAAATTCAGAATACTGTATGGTAGATGGATCCACCAGACTCCGTGCACAAACAAGCATTTCCCTCGTACCAACTACGCTAATTCAATCTCCTGACCGCCTTCAATTTTCCGATACTCAACAGATACATATATCCCACATACCTTACATTTTTAAATAGGCGAAAAATAATACTATCAAACATAATCAATGACTTCTCTCCTTTTTCTTTCTTTTTTTCCCTTATAGCTATTGGCTTCCACAAAACTGCAAAACTGGGGTTACATTTCAATCCAAATAGAACAAAACCAGTGAAGAGAAGATTCCAGCAAACACCAGTAGTGTCAATTAACTTCTGCCCTCCCTTGTTTTCGTCTTTTTCATGGTTTTTCCGACGCTGGCTTTACCCTTCTTTGTTTTCTGCTTACGTCCGCTCTGCATGTGCTCTTCTGTCTTTTCATAAGGATTCACATCCTCAAAATTGATTGGTTTTATGATCACACCAGATCTCTTCACCACCTGAACCAAAAGCATTCAAGATGATTAATAAAATTTATGTGCTCGGATAAACATCCATCAGTCTTTATAGGGAACAGAATATAGATAAAAATTGAATAAAAGCACAGAATTTCCTTAAACTATGTTGTTTTATCCTCTCGGATTTACACATTCATTTCTTCTTCATATTATATGTAAACCCCCGCGTGCACATACACACACAGGAACAAAAGAATCATGATTTCTCTATGCATGAGAAGTGTTTTCAAGCACATACCTCAGGCCGATTAAGAGCTCCAATTGCCGTAGCTGGGTTAAATTCAGGTCCAATAGGCATTCGGATGCTCTGTTCAAAAACTTCCTTGGACGTGAAAGGGTAAGGCAATGTTTTTGTATGTAGTTTCTCAGCCTGCCAAATCCAAATACAAGCAAAAAGGTTCACAATAACTGCCAGAACAGGGCATTATGAAAGAGCTTTAAAACAAGAAGCGTGATACAAATTAATTTGGACCTAAGAAATGGAGACCAAGAAACAACTGCTTTCCCAACGCATTAAGCAATGGGCAATGGCAAAGAGTTGAATGAACAAGAATTTTCCAAACCATATACCACTTCAGCAAGAGAACAAGAAGAAGTTCTTTTACGATGCTACAAAACTAGTCCATTAATTAAAAAAACTTTTCAGAATTTAAACATATATAAATGTGAATTTCACAAATAATTGAACTTTCAAAGCTAATTGGTATATTTATTGAGTGTCCTCAATTAAATTATTTACCCAAAGATTTGAACTACTTCATTTTGTCCTGTTGCCCAAGTTTTGTACTCGGAAACAGAAGCAATCATGTGTAAGTTTGTTCCTGTTTGTCAAACCCATGCCTATCATCTAAGTTGACACCATGAAATCTAAATCCAATTAGAAGAGATTGGTTGTTTTTGTTTGTCACACCAATGTCAACCATCTAAGTTTGCACCGAGAAATCTATATTCTATTAGAAGAAAAAGGAAAGCTTTTGGAGATGTATGGCGAATCCTAAAATTACAACTACTAACCCTTTTATCCAACTTCTCGGTAATGATCACATGTTTTAGATGCGCATCCTTCCTTTTCTTAAGAGCTTCTTCCCTCTTCCATTTTGCATTTTCATGCTCTTTCAGCATCCAAGAAGGCAACCCTTTTTTTTTCTGTACATTAGTCCATTGGCCCCATCCAGGCAGCAAAACAGGCTTTTCAGGCTCAGGATTTTCCTTGTTCAGAATTTCCAGCTTATCCTTCTCAAAATCTTCCTCCACGTCATCCCCCGCAAAAGCACGGTGTATAAGCTCTGCTTGAGACGGAAGTTCATAAGTCGGCTTCATTCCAGAAGACAATATCCCATCCACCATCTGTCCTTCACTATCTGTATCACTATCCTCACCTACTTCCTTAAAATGTTTTGAAGAATAGAAAATGGACAAAACAGTCGGTCAGGCAGTCAATCTTCATAATTTTTTTTTTTTTATTTAAATAAAAAAATTTTAATAAAAAAGCAAATTTTTAGTTGCTGAAATATGAAATATCATACCTCTAGATCTTGACTAGGCAGAGCACGTTCCATAACCTTTGGGGATTTTTTGCTATTGATATCTACTTTGTTATCACTTTTCATCTGCTCATCATCTATCCACTAATTAATATGACAAAAACTTAATCTTCTGTATTAAATGAAAAAATGCAAGCAAAACATAACCTTTTTCCACGAGTCTGATGCAAAAATTGAAACTTCATATGTTGTCTTGGGCCCAGGGTCTTTAACAGTGTCATTGAAACTCTGTGAACCACAAACATAATATTTGTCCCTCTTAAAGAGAAAAATGGATATTAAAAAGAAATTTGGAAGTAAACCAGAAAACCCATCACCTTAAAAACAGAATCTTGGCCAATCTTGGAATCTTCATGAAGTAATGCAGCATCTATGTTAACATCCTTCCGTAAATTATCACTTCGGTCGTGGCCGATGTCCTTATTTTCACTGGCCTTGAAATCATCTTCACTATTGCTACTATCATAATCAATATCTGACTTGGTATTTTTTGTTGATTCTTGAACTTGCTTTTTAGCAGCACCAAAAACCCGTCTACCACCAGAAATACTTATTTGTGAATTTTCTGCCCCACTTGTATCCCCCAACTGATTCAATGATGATTCATACTCTTGAAAAGCAAGCTTAGCTTCTTCCTGGGCTGCTTCCTTCCTTTTTTTCAACCCACGGACCTATGCCCCAAAAAACCAAGAAGAGACCAACATAATAAATAATATAAGTATATAAAAAACCAATTAGTATCAACAATTTGACAGTTAAAATCCAGAGTGAGCTCTGGTTTAGAATGGAATGAAATTCATAAGGGCAAAACAAGCAAAAGCATAAGCGCATATTCTGCTTTTTGTGGGTTTTTTATTATTTTTTATTTTTTATAATTAAATATATATATATATCTTTTATCTTCTCAAAATGAATAACTACGTGCTTAAATAATGTAACATAAAGTTTTTAGAAAGCAAAAAGCAAGAAAACACCAAAAATTACCATGAAGGGTAGAGAAAGCACTCCTGAGTTAGGAATTTCATCCTCTTCTTCTAAAACTTGTAGTGTCTTCTCTTTTGCTTTTGCTAACAACTTGGATGCCCCATCCTGGTCTGAACCAGCTGCAATTTCATCATCATCATCCTCATCACCACTGTCATCACTGGAGCTACTACTATCCTTCATAGAGTTCATTTTTCTACTCAAAAGAGCATGTCGATGTAACTGCTCAGCTATAGCTGCACGAGTTCCTTCATCTTGGACACTCAAACCACGCTTTAGGATGCGCTTTGCCCACTTGGAGCTGTTCTTGTGCTTTAGTGTCATGCGTTCCTATGTCCAATTGAAAAGAGTAAAAAAGAATAAAATTATCTTTAGAACACCAGGAAATTGTTAATACTATGTAAAATTGTCAATCACCTCTGCTCGTTTGAACTCTTGCTTCATTGCATGTTCTTTAGCAGCTTCTGGATCCATTTGCATATCAGCGGATGTTGCTTTCAATCTATCTTTCTTCAACAAACGATGAAATGTTTTAGACTTAATCTTTTTTATGTGCTTTGCCTTCATTTCATGCCGGAAAAGCAGGCTGCGCATTTTAGCAAGACGATTCTGGCGGTCCTTGACATCTTCAATAGATATCTGCCAAGCATCATTCACAAAAGAGAGAAACAATCAAGTAACTCCAATATCAAGCTTGACGCAGGTAATGCTAAAAGTTATCACATGATATGCAGCACAAAACCTATAAAATATTCATCTCTTGAGGAAAGGCCACTAGATATCAGTAACAAAACTTCATTAAAAATTATTTTCCTTGATTATGAAAATTAAATTCCATCAAGATATTCATTATAAGGTTCATTCAATTAATCGGTCAATCATTCTCATGGATCATATTAAGTTCTCTTCAATGATTTGGTTTATTTATTTTATCAAAAATTTCTTCCACGCTTAGTTGCACAAACTACTAGCTAGCTGTCATCTAGAACCAATCCCTAATTCCATAGCTATGATAATGTTATGCGAGCACACAAATTGAACAAACAGGCTCAAGGAAACAGGCAACCCCAAATTTCCAGCTACCATAAAAATTTAAAAGCATTTTAAATATTTTTCCTTAACATCCCAAACTTATAGTTGCTGAAACAGAAACCCCCATTGACTCAATGATATAAGGAACTGTACCCTAAATAGAAAAGACAATCTAACCAGCCAAGGGAACACGAAACTGTAAACCAAACATGACAAACACTACAGAGCCAAATTTAATAAACTAAGAATGTCTAGGACCTCCATACCTTGTTTAGTTCAAGAAGCCTGGAACCATCTTTTCTGTGAGCTTCCACAAGCTCGTCATTGTGAACTAAGGCAGCGATTTTTTTCTCCAAGTCAGTTCTAGGCTCAAATTCAGAAGCTATTGCCCCTACAGTTGAAAACCCCAAGTCTACGTCTTCATCAAAATAAATAGTAGGTGCTTCCCTATTCTTCTTGACTAAGGGCTCCCACTTGGTAATATCTTTTTTAGATTGCTCATATGCTACCTTCCTCTCCAACTTCTCTCGATCTGGTTTAGGAAGCGGGGCTAGAACAGATATAGACTTTCTCTCCATTTGTTGTGTTCTCTTTCTAAGTTTGCTGAAACCAGATTTTCCTTGAAGAGGATCCAGAAGGTCCTGAATGCTAATCTGGCCATCACCATCCAGAACATCACGACTAGGGTTGTATTCAGACTCTGGATATGCCTCAGATATGACAACATCATTTTCCTTCTTTTTCCCTGACAAATTGAGGTCAGTAACATTAATGATTACATTCAAATCCAATAGAAGGATAATAATTAATATGCCAATTATTCCCAAAGGCCTACTTCAGGCACCTTTTCCCTGGAATAATTTTCTTCAATTACTCATTAAACCATGCTACCTTACCATTGGAATATTTACAAGAGCTACTTTGTCAAAAATCAAAATACAATGTATTGCAAGGACATGTGTGCACGCACACATACACACAATTTGAAAAGGATAACTGGGTAAGTAGCTGATTTTTAGGGACTTTCATTTGAAGAACATAGCTAAAGTGACATACAATTCTTAGAGATGGATTATATAGAGAATCCTCGCAAATATAACATCAAACTATTAAACTTGTCCTGAAACGCAGGTTTCATGAGCTCCTTGTAGGAACATTTTCACCAGTGAAGTCAAAGCAAATTGTGTGGTGAAATAATCCAATGATTACAAAGAAAATCCATACTGGAATCTAGTGACTATTATAAGCCTTAACTCCTTACAAATCCTAAACTTATCAAATGAAGAAATTCTGTAGTGTATTCTTACCTTCAAAAGCCGCACTTGGCATTCCGGTGATTCCTTGCAACATCCTTGCATGACGTCCATCATCTTCCTCTTCATCACCAAGTTGGTTTGATATTTCCCTTCGACTATTGGCATCGTCATTATCGTTTTCCTCATTTTTGTGGCCGTCAACATCATCATCATCAGAAAATACATTCTCATCCTACATAATAGGAAAAAAAAAATGAATTGATGAACCCATTAGACAAATTAAATAAATAAGCCATGTATTGGTATTATGCAATATATAGACTCTCGGTGAAAACTAGCTAACTTAAACTCCAGTTATTTAAGTTGCAGGATTATGTTTTCGAGAATGCAAACATGATCGGTCTATGGTTTTTTATACACAAATTTTTGTCCGAATCCAAACTTTGCTAATTTCCCAAACTACTAGTGAATTAAGAACAACCCAACTGTTTCAATTTTCCAAATATTTACCAAACATCATCAAATCTATAGATTGAATCCAAAATTTTCAGTGAATTAACATAATTTGCAATGTATTAATATAATTTGCAATGTAAGGACAAATTACCAAGCCGCAACCTACACAATCAGGCCATGAATTTTTTCAGATCGATATAAATACAAAACCCAATGAAAATCATATACTTCTCAGTAAACCAGTAAAACAATACCAAAAAGAAAAACCCCCGACTTTCAGAATTGCAAACCCAAGTCATAAAACTTTCAATTCAACCATAGAGAGAGAGTGTACAAATGCAAACCTTGAAGTTTTCAGGAAGCTCGTACTCGTAGTTATCGACCGGGTCGAACCGCCGGTTCTTCTTCGACTCCTCCTCCGGAACCCTCTCTTCGTACTCGTAAACATCCTTTCCGTACAGCTCTCCCTCGTCGGAATCAATCTCTTCGTCACTGTTCGGTGGTTTAGGGTTTATGAGATCGAGCTCCTTCCGCAAGGCGGACGGCAAGCGAGGACCGGTTCTCTTCCTTATCTCGCCTCCGCCGCTCTTCTTCGTGCCATTGTTTAGGGTTAGGGTTTTGGAGTTTGAGTGTTTTATCTTCTTCTCGCCTCTCTCTTTCTTCTGTTTGGTTTCATCTCTGGCTTTTCTCTTCTTCTCCACCATTTTTACAGAACCCATGCATGAAAATCAGATTACAATCTAGCTGGAAGAGGGATTGATTGGGTAAAGCTAACAGAGCTTGACAGAGCTAACCAGAGGCGCCTCTTTCTCTCGTCTGAAACGGTCGAGCGCCACAGCCGCCTTGTGGTTGCCTCTGTTCTTGTTTTCCTGATTGCAATGCCACTTCCTTGCCTAGGGATGGATGGTGGTGGGCCGGGTGGTCTAATAACCCGTCCCGTAAACAATATAGATTTGTACTCCGTAAGATATGATATAGCACAATGGTCGGGTCGAGTTCACGTGGATATTTCGAACCTGGGAGCCTGGGTCGGGTTCAGTTTGGAATACTATGGTATAATTTTCATAGATTTAGGCATGGGTCCTATTCTAAATTACACATGTACGTAATTGAGGGGTTCGGTTTACCCTTGCTAAGTACACATTGTCGACTGAAATTGTTAATTCATAGTTATCGATCAAGTGTCATGGTCAAGATTCTTTGATAGTAATTTAGGGACAATGATCGGCGGTTAGATGTCGCCAAATGATGGTTGTTGATCAATCCTCAATAGAGGTCAGTAATTCACTAAGGGTATGCATCATCAAAAGAGAAGGGAGGTGAGAGAGAGACTGAAATTGTTAATTCAAAGTTATCGATCAAGTGTCATTGGTCAAGATTCTTTGATAGTAGTTTAGGGACAATGATCGAACGGTTAGATGTCGCCAAATGATGGTTGTTGATCAATCCTCAATAGAGGTCAATAATTCACTAAGGGGATGCATCATCAAAAGAGAAGGGAGGTGAGAGAGAGACTGTGAGAGGGTCATTTCCTTTTTGGCAAGGATTGTGGAGAGTTGAACCTGATAAGGTATGGCATTTTCTTTCCTATTTTCTCTTAAATTTTTTTCCCTTTTATTTTTCCATTACAACCAAGTAAAAGAAAAATAGAATCTGTCATTTTTTTTTTTCATAGTAAAATCTATGAACCAAACATAAGGTTAAAGAACGGTTTTAGATATTTTCCTAATTAATAATAACTTGCCCGTTAGGTTTCTGGCCAACTTCCCTCTTCATTTTTGGGCATGTTTTCTTATGAAATCTAAAAATTGGAGAAAATATAGCTAAAATTTAGGTAACAGAGCACAAAACTTTTGTTTAAGAAAAAACACGAAACAAATCCACCAATCCACCAAAAATAAAAATGCCCAGAAACCCTTCTTATAATTCCAGAGAATGACTATAAACCTTCGAATACATAAATCAATCTAGTAACCAACCAAGGATTCCAAATCTTCAAATTCACACTCTTTAACACTCAAAGCTCTATAAAAGGTGAGTAAATTGTATGATTATTTGTGATAACAAAGTTCATTTTCTAATGCTGAGCACATCTCCCCAGCAATCACATTGATGCATGTTCTACGAGAAATTCTTGGCTGCAAAGATGACCTCAAATGCTGCTTCAACAACCGAACTGTCATTAAGAAACCATTTTTGGGGTCTTCGAGGTCTTTCAACAAGCTGAAAAGAAAGAAAGTAAGAAAAGGAGTGAGAGTGTACAATATGTACGTACCATTGCCTTCTCCACACAGTCATTGGACGACATAAATAAACTTCCTCATTAACTTTGAAAATTGATAAATCGCAGTGACAAGAGTGCGAGGACCAATTTAATCCTTGATCATAGACGAGCACTCTGATATCTTTTTATTTTTTATGACAAAGACCTCAGCGCCAAACACACAGGAGTCATTAACCAAATATCCATTAGAAGGCAGGGAGATTAATCGCGAGAAAACATATTCAGTTCTGAATTCATGTCCTATTTTAAAATGTAAATAGAATTTTGTCTGAGTCATTTAGGTAATATGTTGAGCCACCCCTTTTTCTCCTACTGGGGCATATTTAAAAGATATGTAATTGAGATATGGGTGGGTTTGAGATCAAATAATTAAACACAAGATGAAATCCGGGTGTGAACTATCTTTAAAAATTAAAAATGAAAAATGAAAAATAAACCACGCGCGTGCGCAGAATTGTACATAACTCAGCTCATCTTAGCTAACTCTGCTGCTTTCTTGTGGCCCTGCAATGACTTCACAGAAATTGAGTAGAGAGTTTCATTCAGAAGCAACAAGTGCTATGAAAATGAAGTCTACCTTTGTTCTATTTTCATAAAGAAAATGGATAGAAAAAAAGGAGGAGGGGGACTGGAGGGTCGCACCATCTCCAGGTTTTATATTTTTTACGAGATAATTACACTGCATTATATTAATTTGGCCTTAAAAAAAAATTAGAAAGTCCAAGAGAAACAGAAGATATATACAGTGAGAGTTGTTGAATAGTTATGCAGTTGAACCACATTACCCACATGTGCATGTGCTTCAGAGTTGAAAAGAGAGAGAGGGGGGGTTGAGGAACCCATGTTGGAGAAGGGGAGCACGTGCAAAGGGTTAAAGTGGCATTTGAGAAGCCAAGAGGTTTTGCACGTGCCCTGCTTCTCCAACAAGGAGCTACCCACCCACTAAAAACCACACACTTGTTGAATGGTGACTGTAATTCAGCTGATCGAGAAGCTCATGCATTTATAGGTGCAAGCTAGGGTAGAGAGAAAGAGAGAGAGAGAGAGATCGATCTTAAAGGCAATATGGAGAGTCAATGGAGTGATTTCATGGTGTTGGCGTGGAGAAAAACCTCTGCCATGCCACGCCATGAAATCATCCTAGTACATGTAGGAGAAATACGATCAGAGTAGAAATATATATCCAAGGTGACCAAACAGGTCTTGTCTGCCTTACTTTCACAAAAGCCACCAACCCTTTGTTTCTTTCAGGATTCAATCCCTAAGACAGACAAGCAGAAACATCCATGCTAAGCTCCTGCCCTAGCACACCTTTTTCATATTGATTTAGCAATTCTAGCCGTTGGATCAAAAAGTCTTAGGCCTTGATTGTGGCCTGGTCCTACCAACATACAGCCATTGGGTCCCATTTTTTCTTCTTTTTGGAAGGATTTTGAAAGTGTAAGCAGCAGAAAGAGAATAATGTAAGAGGTGCACATAGGCTTTGCGTGTTGGGTTGCAAAGATTTTGATTATGGTGTGGTGTGTGGGTGTGATTTTGAGAGAGATGGGAGGGGAGCCTCCCTAGGTAGATATCATTCCCTATACGTAGTAGGCACCAGCTTTTCCCCCCCAAAATTTATGGTGGTTTCAATGGATCAAGACTTAATAGCCTCTGGTAGCGAGGTAATCATTTCTGGTGGAAAAAGTAAGCATACATTGGCTGTCCAGTGTTAAAACACACTTGGGTTTGCATTGCTAGTTGTCTCACCTCCTAACCCAGTAAATCCATTACTTGTAGTCATATCAAAATCTTAAATTCCCTTACTTCATGTGGTGTTCATGGCAAGTTAGCAAGGAAATAGTGGCTTACATGGCGTGGATTTGCTATAGCTTCCACATCGAAAGCAATTTTGATAGTAACATCCAACAAAGTAAGCGTTGGCTGCCTGTAATTCATTTCACTATCACATATTAAATCTAAGTTGCATACTTGAACGATGGTGTATACCAATTTGGTTTGTGACATTTTTTAGTGAATTTTCTTCCACAGTTTTTAATGATCATCAATTTCTTAACATTTTAGCATTAGAAAGGGATGAAATTTCATAATTAATAGGAATTGTTCTCTACAAAAGTGTACGAAAAATCCGTTCATTTATAAAATTTCTTACTGTTTTATGAAAATACATTTTTGAAAATAGTTCTCAGAATTTTCAACCCAATTTTGCTACAATATGGATAGCAAAATCTTCACTGCCACAATGCCGCATAATTAAATTGAATTGTTAATAGCATGCTTAGCTTGTGTTTGTCTGTATGAAAGAGATGGACAATATCAAGCAATGCAATACATATGGAGATTAAAATCAAAGGGAATACCCTAACCCTTGGACAAAACACTGATGGAAGGTGATGGTGTTGCAGAGTACGTACGTACCTTCAAAAAAAAAAAAGAAAAAAAGATGTAACTGTTGTCACTCTTAAATCACCTTTTTGTCTTGTAGAAGAAGAACATAGATTCTGCATGAGGTCATGATCAAATCTAGTGACATAAATATTGGCGTGTGCACTTGCACTTGGTTGTGGTGTAATGGCAGTAAATGCTTTATATGGTCATACACTCATACGTATTCAAATGCTTTTGAAACTCAATCATGCTTCTAAGTGACCAAATTCCACGATACTTGATGCATATGTTTGACCTTTGCCTACGGCAAAGCAACAGAAAGAAAACAAATATAGAGACTTCTTGTTATGCATTTATAATCGGGTTGGGGGAATGATAATTTCTTGTGAAAAAGCTACTATGGGAGTATGGGGGATGCTCTCACGGGTGTATTGTCAAATTAGTCCATATTTAAAAAATATATTACACGAATTTTAAGACACGTATCCTAACTAACTACTATCAAATAGATGAAATATTCTTTCGGCTTCACACATTAATCAAAGTTTGATATTATCTCATCAACGATATTTTAGTACAATTCCTCATAATTTTGACGAGTATGTGAGGATTTATTTTAATATATTTTTTACTGAATTTTTATCAACATGTCGGATTCAATATGATAATATGACGAACATTCTGTGTAGTGTGTACCTTAGATCACATGACCGAAACTAATTTTAAAAAATAGAAAAATTCATGGCAAGAGGGATGAGGTGCTCTTATATAAGACGGATCATATTTAGTAATTATTTTGCCCAATCATCAAACTGACCCCTTAAAAACACTTTTATTCAAAAAAATCAAAGCAAGATTGCTAGTTGTGCCAAAAGTTTAAATAACCTGTTAGAAAAAAAAAAAAAAAAAAAAAAAATTGTTGTCCAATACCAATGTTGGTCAATTTAGATGTAAATGCATGCCTTGATTTAGTTAAGTTGAGGCCTCAGCCTACAGGCTAAACTTTCTACCGCGACGGTAGCTTCTTGGGGTCCCAAAAACTCAAAAGCCCTGAGTGACTGTAGACTTAGGCCTTGGCTTATAGGCCTAACTCTCTAGCGGCACCTCAGTAGCTTCTTGGGGTCAACAAAACTCTAAGCCCCGAAATCCCCCCAAGGAAGGGTGCTAATAACATTAGTAGTCCATTAGGCTTCATGGCTCGTGGTAGATTTTTTACACAACATCCCCGCTTTATAACCTTGCTTGTATTCAATTTTCTTCTCTTCATCAAGCAACATTGAGGTAAAAGACATCTCCAATTGACATATTGAAGTAACCATTTCCTTGCAACATCATGACAATTTAAGTGTGTATCCAAACACGTCATAACAACAATTTTCTCTTCTCACTCAACCCGACCTCACCCCTACCCCAACCCTTTCCCCAAAAAAAGAAAAAAGGAAGCTATCCTCTTTCACTAATTTACATGATTAGAGTGAGAATTTATCAATTTGCTCGACTGGAAAACAGTGCAGGGTAGATACAAAACTGAACTAGAAAAACAGAGAAAAAATGGAGAACCGCATCTCGATGCTAGTCACCTCTTGAAATTGAAATTTACTTGAACAACATAGCGCATCCTAATTTGATCCACATTGTAAACTATGTACTCGTTGTACAACAAACTACCCTGCAAGAAGTAATTAAATTAGAGTGAATTACCCTGAAAATTTTTTGAACTAAAGGTTTCATTTCAGAGTCAAAATTTTTGTTAAAGATAACATGTCACACCTTAGGGCCTGGTTGTTCTTTTGGCCGTCCTAGGGGGACAACAACACCATCTTCGAGTGCCTGAGCTTCCTGAAAGATCTGGGGCAGTAGCACCAACTCCTTTTGTGCTGCAATATTAGGATTTAAACCATTAACTATAAAGCAATCTATAAGATAACTAATCAGCCTATAGTTTTAATATGCATTTGTTACAGAGTATTTCATTTTACAAGAGGAAGGGAACAGAACTTATATTTATTGGGTCATGTCTGTGCTAGACTTACTTGGTAGGGTTAATTTCACCTTAACACAGAAGAATCAAGATCCCATAGATTGTGGTAAATTGGGAAAGTTGTGGGGGAGGGAGTATGTGGACACGCGTGCTCATGAAAGCTACTTATGAAAAGAATATCATCAATTATTCAGTTTAAAAATAGCAATGACACCAGAGCAGCTATCCTTTAAACCTTCCTTAACCAATTCCACTTTGTCATAGTAATCTAGATCAGCATAATTACAATGTTCATCAAGAAAAACAAAGAATGAAACCTTAGCTTCCCCTGTGGCAACTTGTCAGCACTAGAGTTTGCGGATAGAAGTTCCGCCATGTCACCCAGAGCAACCTGAAAAAAAAGAAAAAAAGAGAGCATTCAAACAGTATTATCAGAGCACTCAACTATGTGAAAGACAAGCAAAATATGTTCGGAAAAACTGCATCATAGCTATGCAGAAAACCTAGATTCTATCAGGAAAATAACTCAGCTCATATCTATAAACGTTCCAGTTAAATAGAAATGCTGAGATCAATTTTGGAAGGCCAATCTTTAGATGGGCTACCAGACAGAGAATTTAACAGTATTCTCAGGAACCTAGCTGTGGAGCATTATAGTAAACAGATTGTTGGAATTTTTTTGGACCTACATCCACTTAGAATTGTCTGTTTGCAATCTCAGAAGTATTCCTAACCATTATGATAAGTAATGCATTGTTAATACATTTAACTCTATGGCAAAAATATTTACCCCCTCCGTCCCATTTTGTTTTACTTTGACCAAACATATATATTAAGGTTGTGCATTTAATGCATTGCCATGTCACTCAATTGTTTTTAGCTTTCCAATTTTACCCTCCTGTGAAAGAATGTTACTTGATGTGATCGTTGGTATAATAATTGTGATTTTAAATATGGTAAAATGTATTTTTGGGAAAGTAAAATAACAATTTGATTTGAATTTTGACAAAAACAAATATTTTGAGGACATCCCAAAATGGAAATGTGATCAAACAAAGTGGGACAGAGGAAATATTCTAGACAAGAGAACAACCTCACATAAAAGCAGCACTCCAGCAGTAGCGGCACTATTTGCATAGCAATAATTTGCACTTTTGGAGAACATATCAGCAAAATATACCCCCTTCCCAAACATGTAACCTGTTACAGGTGCTTCAGGGGGAGCAATGCGCAAGCCTGTTGGTTTTTTAAGGTAAGTTGCAGTCAGATATGTTGCAGAAATTAATCAAAATTCAGACACACACACATACACGCATATATATATATAAGGAAAGCAGAAAATAATAACCTTGGGATAGAATGCCAGTCCAGTTTGTGAGCCGAGAGCCATGCCACAAAAGCATTCTGTTTTTCGTATCAGAGAACTGAGTACAAGAGTAAACAGCAGTAACAACAGGCTTAAAATCCTAGCATATATGACATTCTAGAAGCAACAGAAAAAGTTTTAATAAAAGCTAAAAATATCCACAATGAATGAAACATCTAATGAGAGATGCAGATCTTATTACGGATTATGCATTTTTCACCTTTTTGAAGCAGTCAACTTCACCCTCTCTCGATACCCTGAATAGTTGAACAATATCAACAGTATAATTTGTATGTGTCTTCGCGTGAGTGTTCTGCATATACTTCGCAATCTGACCATGGAACCAAAAAATATGGGTAAAATGTCCAACCATTAAATTAAGTGACTCACAAACTGCACAGCTTCTGTTTTATTATAATTTGATGGATTTGTTTCAAGATCAGGAATAGGAAGGCTTACGATGTCAAACCCCTCCCCTCCCCTGTCTTTTTCCCCTCAAAAAATGAAGAATTCAATAAAAAAAAAAGGATTTAACATTAAACTTTTAAGACTATTTAACTAATGATTAATGATTACCACAGAGAATTCATCAGTACCAACTTCAACTGGTGTCAGTTCGCACTGAAGGCGTTGGTAATGAGAATACAAGGGATCTCCCTAAAACAATGGCAGAAGATTAAATTAGAAACCCTTCATTTATGCTTTACAAGAAAATCAAATGAGTTAAAATGAACTAAAGCAGGCATACTTGCCACAAGCAATCATTAATATAACCAGATATATATATATATATATTCAAATTATCTGGTTAAGTTCAACCCATTTAGAAGGAACATACAAATGTACCAAAAAAAAGGGAAGAAAGCATGAAGCATATATTAATGTTTTCAATCAATTCAATTCTCGATATGGATGTCCAAAACACAAAACCCGCCCTCGGCCATATAAAATAACAGAAGAATTATACAAAGCAATAGGAAATGTTAATCAACAAAAATAGGACCCCAACAGTACATTTTAGGTCTTCCCATCCAAATTTCAGCACAAACCACAGCTATTCAAGTGTTAAAATATAAAATATAATATAAAATATAAAAAGTGTTAAAATTGAACTATTAAATTTTATAGGGCCATTTGCACTATGCACACTTAGAATGCTACTTTAGTCTTTGCAAACATGACTTCAGAAACATTTAATTGAGCAACATGCAGAATTGCCACACAGCCAGTCAATTATGAGAGAAAAAAAGAGACAAGCAATACCTGCACTCCAGTGTCATCATTTAGTAACTTTGTGGCAACCTCAATTTCGCCTAGGGCTTCAACCTTCAATTACAAAACAAGAGTTGAATTGTCTCCAACAGAATCAAAGCAATTAGATAAATTTCCACACAGATGAAAAAATCGCATTAAATAGATTACTGCAGGAATCATGTAGAATAATAATATAAAAAATCACTAGAATCCTTTGAGATCAAACTACTACCAAGGTTGTTACTTGTCAGGAAAATAAATAACAAGACAGATATAGGCAAATCAAATATGATGCCTACCGCACTCCCCACCCACCCCTACTCAACCAAAAAAAAAAAAAAAAAAAACCCTTAATTTAACAGAACCAGAATTTACAATAATGACCAAAAAGAAAAGGAGATACCATTTCCAACTTGCATTTCAACTTGTGAGGGGTGTCAATGACAAACTCACCTGCCATTATTTACATTTCTGTATTAGATGCCATTTATCAGGGCAAGAGAAAATACACTACCACCATACCTGAGAATTGTCAGTGTATGGTCTGATAGATTCATTTATAAACACAGAGAGAGAGAGAGAGAGAGAGAGAGAGATCTCACGCATTTTTTTGAAACCAAAGTCGTGAGGAATTACGGTGTAGAATTCTCTGCAATAAGAATCTTCAGTAAAAAATGGGATTTCCATTTCTTTCCTTCTTTTTTCATTTTTTTTTTTTTTTTTTCAAATGATAGAACCTATATCATAAATAAAAGAGACAAAAAAAAAAAAAAAAAAAAAGGCATAACAAGCATTTCCGCATGATAAATATCACATGAAAGATGCTGTTAGAAATACCAAAAACATAAATAAAATCAGTCAAGCAATATAAAAAATGTAAAGTAATAAACAAACTCTTACCCACTTAATTGCTCAAGCTTTTTCCTATCTGACTGGCCAATCATATCAGCGATCCTCTTCAAGACTGCATAGCCCTATACACACTCAAAGAAAGATAACTATTAGCTGTACAATAGAGCAATGAAGAAAAAGAGAATACACCATATCAAGCAATTAAAAATGCAAAACACAAAGTAGCAGCATTAGTTATATATATAAAAAAAAATTAAATCAATAAAAAAGGCCAATAAAAATACTGAATATCATTTATCTATAATTTTTGTCAATTTTTGACATTAAAGCAGGGAACTTGTGCAAATTGTGATGATAGGGATATAAGATTAAATTAGTGACACTCCAAGAGGCTGTTTGAACGTCTTTAACACGGTCCCGCGCTACACAAACATTCAACTAACCATAAGTTTGACTGGCATTACCTACCCAGTACCCATACTCCCAGAACATGAGCCATCACTGATGAAGTTTACATTTCCCAACTCCCCAAGTGACTAGTTGATGTTTATACAGAGATGATCTCTGAAACCAAAGCAGAATGTGGTACGATACCGAACAAAAGTTGTTTCAAATCTGGGACACTGATCTGGCAACTAAACCAGCCACTAATATAGTGAAGCTTTATGCTGTTTAGTGTTACTTGATCCATGAAATTTCTTGACAAAAGTTGTACATGACATCATCCTTAATGCGTTCACCGTCAGGTATGTTTTGTATGCAACTAAATCTTTGAAATAAATATATCTTTTAAGTATGTAATAACTAGTATGTACTGTTTTTGTTTTTACTATCAAACTAAATTACACATAATATCATGACTTTCCAAAGAAAACTTCCCCGTGTTACTGAAAGGCTTACCTTCAAAATTGTTGATTTGCTTAGCTTCCCAAGTGGCAACTTTTCAGCATTGTATCCTAAAGGATATTGTGCAAAGCATATAAATTCTATTAATCAACAATAGTTTAACAATGTAATCAGAGGAATATAAAAGTGTATCAACAAAATGACTGGAGCATCCAACAAAAGTGGTTCAATGAATAACCAATTTTATTATAATAATATAATAATAAATAAATATAAATAAATAAATAAAAAACGAAAGAAAGAAAGAGAGAGTTGGGGGGGGGGGGGGGGGGGGGGAAGAAAAATAGCATTATCTGAAGTTGAAGAAATCTAACGGATAGTTCCTCATTCTTATATTGGTACCCTGATAACCTTTCAAAAGTAACTTATTGAACAACTAACCTATTTCCATCATTTGCTGCTTCATCATGCTGACATTGCAAATAAGAGAAATAAACTTTGCAATGCGGGGCTCAAGTTGAGTTTCCCGAAGTTGAATTCCCACTGCAGACTCAGGCTTTTCTTGGACCTAATAACAGTATTAAGACCTTAGAAGCAGTACACCAGATGGTTTTCAAACTTCAAACGATAGGTTGGGGCTAATAATAAAAAGGCAACAGAACAAACACCAACACCCCCCCCCCCTGGCGCACGGGCACCCGCCCACGCTTTTACTTGGTTACCAACAAGGCTATTCTTCTTCTTCTTTTCGGTTTTTTTCTTTTAATTTTTATTTTTTGTCATTTGGGGGGGGTGGTTTCTTTATAAGTTTGAAAAGGATAGTTTCAGAAAAATAAGTATCCCGGGCATTCAACTATAAAAGCATAAAAGAATCTAAATTTAGCATTAGAAAAACTCACAGCCGATTCATTTTCCCTTTCACTGTAGTCCATTTCCAACCAAGCATAGTAGTTTGGGTAGCAAATAAACTCTTGTCGGTCAGCCCAATGATTTCTGGTCTTGGTAAAAAACTTCCCTAAAAACTCCTGGATGGCACTGTCTTGTGATGTGTAAGGGCCTAGTAGCTTATCTTGACCCTTTACACCAACTCTACCCCACCTATTGTAAACCATAAATCTACCACCATCATCAGCTTCTGCCATTAGTTTACAAATAAGAAAGTTAGATTTCTCCCCAAATAGCCAATGTACCAGACAGAAAAATATAAGTTCAGAAGTAGGCATATTACATTCTCCGCACATAATGTGTTAAAAACCTGTAATTGGAATTCAAAAGTGAAATTGAGCATAAAGCAATAATAGTTACTCGAATTTATTTTGTTGCTTTCGGGATCAAAAATGGCGGCAATCAGCTAAAACTTTATGAAAACCTTGATATAATAAATCTCAAAAATAGATCACCATCCTCACCCTAGCCTCATCCAAATAACGGAAGTGCTGCATGGAGCCATGGACCATATGCCACAATTTGAACTATTTAGAGACATCTAATTTTCCCAACAAAGAGGAGTACAATAATAATTATAATAGACAAAATCAAGAAATAACCTAAAACTTGAATAACGTAGAACTTGTTATTGTTCTCCCCGACATTTGTCTGGTTCAACATGGCATCATAAATCTCATCACCCTGCAATAAAGTAAAGATCGACCTGCAGTCAGATAAACAGTAACCAAACTACCTAGCGCCACCACTATAATTATTTCTTCTTTTTTTTCTTTTTTTTCTTTGTTTCTCCTCTTTTTGTTGATCACAAATACAACTCAGCGAGTCATTGGCTGCATGCCACTTTCAAAACAATAAGAGTTCTACCTGTTGCAGGACATGGTAGTGTGCCTTAATATGATCTGGAAGCCATTGGTCCAAAACCGCCGCACCCTTTTTGGTCGCGACAATCAGCTTCTCCTTCTTGCTGCCTTCTACTTCTTCTTCAGCTGCCACCAAGGAATGAAAAACAAAATTTCCCAATCAAATTAAAAATACAACTTAACCCTCCTTTTGGTTACGGAGAAAAACTAAAGAAAAAGAAAAGAAAATAACATTTTGAACCATATGTTCAAAATTGGTTTGGTATGGTTCAAAATTGGTTTGGTTTCCAGAGTAATCCCATCTCAAAACTAAGCTAAATAGCTGTATTAACCACAGAATCACAGATACGTAATCTAATCAGTGATACCACTGACAGTCAATATTAATTTCGGTTGTTTTTCGACATTTTCTCAGCAACCAAACATCACATTAAGAAGTTCTTTAATGAATTGAAGCTTAAAACCTTGATGGGTTTCCTCTGGGTCCTCCGAGTCTTTACAGAGCCGTTTCTCGGACCCATTTGAATCCCCGTGATGGGAATCCCTTGGTCTCTTCTTGGTCACTGAAGCATCATTCGTATCGAGTGATTGCTTACTTTCTTTGCGCAGTGCTGCTTCCAGTCGCCGAACCTGTAAAACAGCTCACAATCATCAGATAAAAGCCGCGTGCTCAAGTTATATGTACACACGTACATACACATATAAAAAGAGGGTGAGGGGAGAGTCTCATACCAGTGTGGGCTTGGTTCCGGAGGTAACGAGCCCCCTTTGGGCGAGTTCGGTTCTGAGTTCGTCTACTCTGAGCTTGTTAGACATTTTAACGCGAGAGAGAGGGAAATGGGTGCTTGAGGTCTTCGCGGGGAGTAGAGGGTTTTAAGGATGCGGGCGGGAAGAGCTTCCAGAGGAAGGAACCCGTTCAGTTCTGTGCGCAGCACGTTTTGGGTGCGTCATTGTCTTCACCTTTTGGAATGGGCCTGGCCGGGGGCAATGAGAAAGCAAAAACCTCGACGTTTTTAATTGGTCACTATGTTCAAAACACGTCATTACCTTAGGAATGTAATTTTAAAGTATATCGAGGTCTAGCTATTTTATTCTGTAGATGTAAATATTTTTTATTTTGTTTTACAAAGATGTAAATATTTTTCATTTTAATGAAATTTAGTTTTTTTTTTTATTAAGAAAAATGGTAATAAGAAGGTCATTTTCCAATATTCAAACAATTGCTTTTTTTTTTTTTTTTCTTTTCACGTACGTTTTACTGTAAGTAATATGCTGCGCAACGCCATATAGTTAATTTTTATTTTTATTTTTATTGTGCAAATCAATCTACTTGTCCTATTCAATCAATTAAAAAATTAATTAAGGATAACAGAAAACAAAAATCATTTTGGTAAAAAATTTGAACTCTTTAACACTTTTCATGTAGGAGTTAGGGTTGTAAACGAATCAACCCACTTATTAAAAATCTTAGTGAGAACTTTAAATTACAAAATTGATATATATGATTAAGACCTAATTGATGTTTTGCATGAGTCTTGAAAGTTTTGGCGTGCCAATGGAAAGTGCCTAAAAATAAATTTTCTCAATAAGCTTCAAACTATGCTACATCTTTTGTTATTATTTTATTTTTGGGTTCAATCTATGTAACATAATTACATAACTTTAAGGTTTAAACAGATTGAATAGTGAACTGATTATCAAAATAAGAATATATATATATATGGAAAACGATTTATAAACCGAAAGTGGTTAGCCCACTCGGTAGATCGAAACCGTCATTTCCACAAATGCCCTCTTAACAAAACAAATAAAAGAACATATTATAAAAAACTGAAAAGTGGCACCGGTTGAAAAATTGGATTGGCTGAGTAGCTGCAAAACAAAGAAAGTAAAAAAAAGAAGAAATATATAGAGTAAAAAGAGGGGGGAAGCATCTTGGGCAGAGCACACGTCTTTGGTCCACACAATCAAATTTTTTATATTTTTTGGTTGTCTAGTATTTCATTGGGCAGTGTGTGAAGCGTATTCTAGACACTTCAGTTATCTCTCTCCTCTCTCCCTTCTCCATTTTCATACCAAATGGTTCTTTCCTCTATCTTCTATCTCTGTCCATACCATAAACAACCAGACAAAAGCAACTCAAAGCAACAAAGGGAAAGCAGAACCAAAAACATGAGAGAAATTTTCTAAAATTGCTACATCCTATGAGCAGGTTGGAGTCTCTCCACACCACTTTGGTGACTCTCCCCTCATTTCCCTCTTTTCTTTCTCTTGTCTTGATCCAAGTCTACTGTAGAAGATAACGGGTTCTATGGCTCTAAGCATTTTTGCAACGCCGTTGTAGATCTATGCATCTTCTACAACCAGAGATCTGTAGTGACCAATGACAAGTTCTAGGGCTTTATGAGATGAAAGGGAGTCGACAATGTGTGTGGGAACGAGCAGATCTGAGGCTTCATAACCGGGAGGTTAGAGCTTGTAAAGTTAGCTAGATTTTGGGTAAAGTTAGCTAGATTTTTGATAAAGTTAGCTAGATTTCGAGTAAAGTTAGCTAGATTTTGAGTAAAGTTAGCTAGATTTTTAATAAAGTTAGCTAGATTTGGGTAAAGTTAGCTAGATTTTTGATAAAGTTAGCTAGATTTCGAGTAAAGTTAGCTAGATTTTTAATAAAGTTAGCTAGATTTGGGTAAAGTTAGCTAGATTTTTAATAAAGTTAGCTAGATTTTTTTTTGTAAAGTTAGCTAGGTTTTTATAAAGTTAGAGAGGTTTGTCATTATGTGTTTCAAGTTAAAATCCAAATGAATAAGTTTCATATTTTGGTATAGTTGGCCGTCTTCTTCTTCTTCTTGTTCATCCTTTTTTTTATATTTGTTTTTTCTTTCTTGTATTATGGGTTGGATTTAACTAGTTTTTCTCATTAAAAAAAATTAATGGTTGTGTCTTCCTCTTCTTTATAAAGGGAGATGAAGATTGAGGAAGTAATTTAGCTTGTTTTTAACAGATTTTTGAAGTTAAATTAGGAAAAAAATTTTGAAACCAAAACTAAAAAACGTTGCTCCTGCCTTGCCTAAAAAGGCTCGTCGCCGTATGGGGTCTGGGAACCATGGGGACTGGTCTGGAAAAGAGGATTTTTGCTTTGAAACAGGATGGGTAATTTCGTCAAATCAGTATTTCAATTCTGTTAAGTTTTAACGGAGGTTTTTTAAGAAAAACGGTACACCTCAGTCGATTGACGTTTCGTCTTACAAGGCTCGGCTTGTATAGCAGAGCTCATATATATATATATATATATATATATATTTTTTTAAAGAGGGAAATATCGAATAGCTAGCGCTTGTTGGAATGATTCTACTTATTTGGCGTCTTATGGAATTTGAATGAGTAGTTTTCGGAAAATATTGGATTTTGCAAAGGAGATGCTCTTGAGAAGTTAGATATATAATAATATAATTACAATTAAATTAAATAGGTGGTCACTCCAAAATTTTCAACTTGATTTCAAGAGGTGAAACATATCGCATCAAATCAAACCACATGTTATAATTTTACCATAAAACTCTTTAACTTAAATAATAAGATAACTTTAAATTAGGGGCATTTTTATTCTCTAGCGACTTATTGGTTGTTCATATGGAAATAAACAACTAAAGTGCATTTTACATGATAATGGAGGATGTACAAATCCTTCATATATAATGGACAAGTTTTGTCAATGGCCCTTGGTAATCATGTGTAATTCGATTCTACCTCCTCCCATTTTTATTTTTTTTTAAAGTAATTATATAATAAGACTTTAAAGTCAAAGGAAAAATATTACCGTCATAATATTTTTAAGCTGGCTCCGCCCCTATTTGGATTAAATTTCCATGGATGTAGGCATTTTACCAAGTCATGTAAATCGGAATCTCTTTTGTGTTTGATTATTACAAACATATATTCAAATTGAACTTAATTTGAGAAACAACATAAGACAAGTACAAAATCAAGGGAAAATGGTTGAGTTGAACATCTTTCCAGAGAATTTCCAGGAGGTTCATGCCTTCAGTCCTTTATTCAGGATTGAGTTGCAATTCATTGAAACAATCCTAGAATACAAGAAATCCTCCTTCATGCCTGCAAACGACGAACGGAATGAGTACAATTTCAAACAAATCACTAGATTACTGGACGAGCATGGCCAGAGTTGTGCCCTAGACCGGACATGCTAAAGCTCAAACAAATGCCGCAACCCCCCAATTGGGCTAATCTCAGAAAGCCCACGAAGTAAATAAAGTGATTTCTAGTTGAGGCAGTCCTGTAGCGGGCAGTTTAAAAATATTGGGCTGTTGGGTGCTAGGAGGCCCATATTCTCCTTTGGGCAACGTCTGAGTATATGCAGCATTTTTTTAAGAGTGCAGCCACACCGTTATTGCTTCTGAGAGGTATAATCTCCCAAATAATAATTAACTAGCAGTGAGCCCGTGCATTGCACAGGATAAAAAGAAGAACATGATATTTAATAAGAAGAAATCCAAAAAGAAAAGAAAAGAAAGAAGCGTAAAAGTAAGATCTTATTTGTGTTAATACATTAGCCTCATCAACCTCTTGATTCAACTCGTAAACCAAAATTGTAATCCTAATATATAGATATCAATTAGAAAGATTGTGTTTTTTAAAATCAAAACAAATTGTTACAACCTTTGAAAAAAAAAATTTATATTTTTTAACAATAATTGAACGGTTACCACTTTTGAAAATTAGAGATACAACTTTTAAAAATAACTTTTAAAATACCTAGAAGTAAAGAGGATGTTACGTGGTTGCATAAAAAATTGCCACGTGACGATTGTGAGCACTATTTATATATATATTAGATAAAATCAATAAAATGATGGGCTAACGTTAGAGAGTAAGAAAAACCTTAGAGGAGTCAGCCCAAACCCATTTATCAGCAATACAAGGGAACAGCTATTGCAACCCCTCAATCCTCTAAGTTGCCCCCCCATATTTTTTAATTAAAAAATTATTATGCAGAATTACCAAAAAGGGCTTAAGTCCCTCACCCATTCCCTCTCCCGCACCCCTCCTCATCGACAACTCTCTTCGGTACCCCACCCCACCGGCGACGACAAGGCAACAACGATTGCAGCCTTCCTTCTCGTCGTCGATAGCCTTCTTCTTCCTTTATCCTCTTCCCTCTTCTTTTCTTCCTAATTTTTTTTTTTTCCCAGAACCCCTTTCCCGCACCAGCAACCCTCACTCCTCTCCCTCCCATCAGAACCTTCTTCTTTCTTCTTCTTCTTTTTTTTTTTTTTTTTTTTTCCTTTCCTTCCCAAAACCCCTCTCCCGCACGCCTCTCTCGTCGACTCCCCTCCCTCCCATCGGAACCCTCTTCTTCCTTCCTCCTCTTTCCTCTTATTCTCTTCTTCTTCTTTTTTTTTTCCTTCTTTCCTTTTCTTCCCCTCTTCCCTCCCATCGGCAGCCTCTTTTTTTTTCTTTCCTTTTCTTTCTATTCCTTCCTGTCGCTGAAAAAAATAGAGGTTTTGAAAAAAAAACCTCCCTTGCACAGATTTGACCAGTAAAAGAAAAAAAAAAAAAGAAAGAAGAGGAGAAGAAGAGATAAGAGGAAAAAGGGGTACTTGTGCTCGTCGTCCACCGTCGCTGTCGCCCTTCCTCGCTGTCGCCATTCTAGATTGGGGAGTGGGGTGGGGTGGGTGAGAAGGGTTAGGGTTATTTTAGTCGTTGAGAGGGGTGGGTGTGTAAATTTGGGGGGTTGGGATTCTTGGGAAATAAGGGGGGCAACTTACAACTTTGGGGGGTTGCAATAGTCGTTCCCGCAATACAATTCAATTGGGCCAAGGGTTCTTCATAAAGGGAGGGCCCTTGCACTGATCAAACTAGAAATACATGTTGTTTCTTGCCCAATCCTCCTCCAGTGCCAAGTTCAGTGAGCTTAATATTTTTAGAGAGCGGTTATTGTAACCCTTTAATGTTATTTGCATACACTCATTTATTTTAATTTTTAAGATTTTATAAAAAATTTTTTTTTTATTTATTTTAAGAAAACTGGTTATGTGGTTTATTAGAAAAATAATTTTGAACAACTTTGTGATGTCATACTCTTATTAAATGCAGTGTGCAAATAATATTAAGGAGTTGCAATAATTGCTCTTATTTTCTTATTGATGATACCAAGAGTAAAACGAGTCAATAGTGGAATTGATCACGCATCTAAGGGGACCCAGTTGGACCAGGCCACACTATAGATGGACTTTGGTTGGGAAGGCCCCAGGATGTTTCCAGAGTCAGTCTCCCGTGAGGACTATTCAATGAGAAAGCCCGACGTTTTTACGTGGGAAGGGAAAACTGCTCTAGAAGTCGCGGCTTTTAAGCTGAAAGTCACTCTCAATTGTTTTCCATTTTTCAGCCAGTTGATCGCCATCAAAGTAGATTCCGTTTTACTTGATTTTCCACAAAACCAAACACGCTAAGACAAAAAGGGAAAATGACACTTCGGCTCCATATCTATATCTATCTATATCTATATCTATACTAATTATAAAAAGATGAATGTGAAAAAAACTTTTGATTGACTAATATACCCTTATTTTAATTTTTAAATACACAACTACCCTTCTACATATATAGGAAATATAGCAATATAAAACACATACTTTAATAAAAATTTTAAGGAAACTATACAACTAACCTTTTGCATATATAGGAAATATAGCAATATAAAACACATATGTTAATACGAATTTTAAGGAAACTATAATTCGTATAATAATTAAATAAAACCAAATCCAGATAGGAATGCTAAGGAAACGGAAACTATAATTCGTATATATATACTACCTATAAAATTCTGTATCTTAAAAAAAGGACAATATTACTATTAATCATTAATTTAAATATCTAAATTATTCCTAATTATTTGCTATACATGTTTATAAAAAATTATTTAGAAAACACGTTAGCATATATTTAGAGACCTAATAATAATATACAACCAATTAACCATACGTCTCCCTTCTCCCTTCTACCCATATGCTTCTCTACTTTTCTCTTTTTATACATTTAGTTTTAATTTACATTCTCTGCATATTATCCAGTGGATCTCACAAATAATCAACGATGGTAATTTTTGGCATCTCACCCTCCTATTTTTTGTAGGTAACATTCAAAACTATGAGCAAGTTTTGAGAACTACCTTATTTTTTGTGGTTGCCTTTTATAGTATTTATTATTTATTATATAAGGGTTTTTCTTTTCTGTTTCTTGACTTTGTATTGGGTGAGCTTAGGCATAGATAGTTAGCATTCAGAATTTTAGAATTAAATACCAGCGTGTTTAGTTTTATAATGCTTATTGAGTAACCGTCAACTAGTGCATCAGCTTGACATTAATTCTTTTCTCTTCTCTCTTATAAATTGAGTATTTAATATTTCTCTTTGTCTCTCTTTACAGACTCAAAAATCCGTCATAAAAATGTACTAATTTTTTTTCTTTTTTAGATTCTTCATTTTGATATGCTCAATATGTCTGTAATATAATGTTAGAGATTAAAACTCCCTTCGTAAGAGATTAATTTGCTTTTTTTTTGTACGTTACAATTTTTATATTTTATATAATATTTTAGGTATTTTTTTTTAAGTGATTTGTTGAACAAAATATGTTTGTAAGAAATTGTCATTGTCATGGTTATAAATTATTGTTCTCTATAAATTTTACTAATTTTTTTATATATCATTTATAAGATCAATTATAGTCAGTAATTTTGTTTCTTGAAATCTATTATAGCATACCAGTTGTATAATGGTTTTTTATCTTCCAGTTCAATGAATTGTAAGTGCATCTTAATTTTGATCATTTTCTTAATTCAGTGATCATGGGTGTGCTTAAAATTGGATGATTAAAGGTGCACACAAATTTTAATTTGGTGGCCGGTTATTTATTTATTTATTATTTTTTCCATATTCTTAGAAAACTTCATTGTCTTAACAAAGGTTCTTCAAGTCCTATGTTATATCTTATAATATATATAAGTACATGTAACGTTATGCAAGTTTATGAATCTCCTTATAGTTGTATAACCGTCTTTCAAACCTCCTCTTCCATTTTTTTTTTTTTTTTTTTTTTTCCTTAAGTTCATCTGGATGTTAGTTTCAATATTGCATCTCGATCTTATTAGAATTAAAAATAAGCAAAATTAAAATAAATATTATTTTACCCAAATAGGAAAAGAAAAAAAATTTGTTACGTAAGTGAAAAAAATCACAATTTACAAATTTGAGTTATAGCGGGAGAAGGATAAAAGGCAATGTGTGAAAACTAAAATTTAAAGAATTCTATCTAGAAAAAAATTGTTACATGATTGTAAAAAGTTTGGTAGTTATATGAATTAGAATTGTACTGGGAGATGAACAATGAATGAGTATAGAAATTTAAATTTAATTTAAAAATTATTTTTTACAACACAAATATTGTCATGTGCAACGCACGTGTGCATGAACTAGTGTTACATAAAGGAGTCAATGATGAAGGACCTAGACTAACATAGTTTGTTTGTTTGTTTTTTTTTTCTCTCTCCCAATTAGATTAAGAAAATCAACATTATCGTGAACTAAACTTACTAACCAAATCTTCTCAAAGAGCGAATAGGATTTTGCTATTACATCATCACTAAGTCCGGGCTGAGCTTATATGTAAGTACTTACGTCGTACCAAAAGAGTAACACTAGGCTCTATGAAAAAATTTCTATACCAATTCATTCGACTTCCAATGTTGTGCTGATTTATTTAAAGGTAACTAATAAACCATTTAACATCACTTATGTACCATTTGAATTGGTGCAGAAAATTAGAAAAATCACAATTTTTATACCAAAAATGAAACGGAGTTGGGTAACAAAGTTGGACCAAGTTGCATTATTGTAGAATTTTTGTTGCGAAACCCCCAAGGAGCTTCCAAAGTCGCAGTCTTCATTATTGGAGTGCATCATGGTTCGAAGAGACCATGCTCACCTAGTCTCCTAGAGCCAGTTACTCGATGGAGGCAGTTACTCGATGGATTTACGTCATATTAGAAAAATCATTATTATGCAGTAACCTTAAGGATTGGTTTGGATAAAATTCTACTTTCTATTATCTTAACTTTTAAAAATAACTATTAAAATAGAAAATAAAAGATATCCAAATAGACAATGTTAACCAAATAAGAATTTTATTAAAAAAAATAATGCCTTGATGTGGCAGTTGCCACATTATTTGGGCAAAATATTTGATTTCTTTAGCAATTCGAAAAAATAAATTACAATTATTAGAAAGGAAAAAAAATGGCGTTTAAATTTTCTGATGTGGTGAGAGATTATTGGTCAGACAGGACTGGGATGTGGAGTCCTCAGACATCATATGCTTACTCGTGCAAGACATGAAACAGTTAACTTCCCCCATAAGTCGTGAACCAATGTTTGTACAGAATCACAGAGTAATTTCATATGGGAATTCAAATGGGCCTGAGAAAATCAAAGCCATTGAGCTACGTGAACAAGCCATCCCTCTAAGTAATTTCAGTGAGTGGGTCAAGGCAAGGACTTCTAGAAAGGCGTTGCACTTATAAAAAGGGGGACTCGAACGATGTTTCAAGAGGTATCTGCTTTCAATTAAAAAGAGAGTGATTTAGTTGGTTTTCAAGATTGAATTAGGCAGCCATGGATCAAAATGTGGTGGCAGGTAAAGGAGAAGATGCGAGGCAGAAGAAAGGCGCTGCAGTATTGGATCAATATCTGCCCCATCACATAAAGACGCAATACCATGTTTTGCAGCATGTAATGGCAATTAATTCCATGCATGGTGTTATTGTAGAACTAGTTCTATTTTTTTTTATTAGACATCTCACTCTTGCTGATTTTTGGGAATTTTCTACTTGGGACTAAAACAACATCTCGATTTTCTATATGGGTTTTGAGGGCTTTACCTACTTTTTAGGTTTTACCTTCTGAGGTGACAATTTTGTTGGTAGCAGTTTTGAACAATTCATCCAACATCAACATTTGTATTTTAAGGAATCGAATCGGTAATTATAATCACCTTGTCATTTTTTAATTTTTTTTAAAATAAAAATTTATTTAATAGAAATTGAAAGCTTTAAGTCATTTGCGATGACAGTACCAACATTTCATCATCTTAATGCGGTGTTACCAAAATGGGTTAAGATTGTTACTCCATAACCATTCAATCTCTTATTAAATATGCCGATAGCTCAACAATGTAACAGCATTCTTTTTATTAGTTGAGTGAGTGATATTAAGAGAAATCAGGGATAAGGGTAAATTTTATCAATTGTTAAAATTTCTCTCTCTCTTCTAATTAGATTAAGAAAATCAACATTATCGTGAACAAAACTTATTAATCAAATCTCCTCAAATAATGAATAAAATTATTGCTATCGCATCATCATTATGTCAGGTTGAGCTTATATGTAAATACCTAAATCATACCAAAAGAGTAACTCTACCTCTGTTGCAAAAATTTCTACACCAATTCATTTGACTTATCGTGTTGTGCTAATTTATTTAAAGTTAACTAATAAATCATTTAACATCTTATGTACTATGTGAATTGGTATATAAAATTAGAAAAATAACATTTTTACACCAAAAATAAAAATGGACTCATCGATATAAGGAGGACTGTAATGCCCCAAAATCTATAAACAATAACACGTACAATTTTTATGAGTTCTGTATAAATAAAACCTTTTCAAAAATAAATTTCGTTTGAAAATATAGAGTATTGTGCAGCTGCGGGTTGCCATGATTAACCCAAAACTCATCATCAATATACATTGGCCAACCAAATAAATAAAATTACATCAGCTTTAAATAAAAATAAATATACGTGATGACTTCTCCAAATCTCGACCCCAATTCTACTACGTGCCTCCAACAATTATCACCTAAAAATATATTGGGGTGAGAGAACAACAGCCCAGTAGGAAATCCAATTCCTATACAATAAATAATGTTTCAAATATCACATGCAAGCATTTATATATTCAAAATAATATATAAATCAAATAATATGACTTCAAATCATAAATCTCAAATATAATCCATTGATCAATAATAATTCAATTCCCAAATATATTGACATCAATAAAATCAATTAACCATCATAATCCATGACATCAAATAATATCACCATCAATAATTATCACCTTGCATGAATCAAATCTTAACATATGCTTCAAAATAATCATCATTCACAGTACAAAAATTAAACCCCCTACCTCAAAACTAAGTGAATAAAATGATTAACCACAATTGTAGACGTATAGATCAACTTAAGAAATAAAAAAATCTATACTGACAAGAGTCGAATTTGAACTCTTATGCTCCAGCTACTGACCGTCGACCCTCTGCCTCTCTCGCTTCCTCCCTGCTCCTTCTTCTTTCTCCTTCTCTTCTTCTCTATTTATTTCTTTCTTCTCACTCACGTCCCTATCTCCCTTTCTCTCTCTTCATTTATTTTTTCTTCTTTTTTCTTCTCTTCTCCCGTCCTATCTCCTTTCTTTTCTTTCTTTTTCTCTTTTTCTACACCTAAACCCTGCTCCTCCTCCTTCATTTTCTACTCTTCTTTATTTTCTTTTGACTTTTCTTCTCTTCTTTCTTTTCTTCTTTTCACGTAATCTCTCCCTTCCCAATTCTTTTCTTCTTTTGTCTTTTCTTTCCTTCACCTATATATATATATATATATATATATATATTATCTCACAATCTAATAATCTTTTTTTATCCAAATAAATTTATTTCAATGTCTCCCAATCATATGTTCATTCTCTATATAAAATATTTAAATTTATCATCTTATATACAATTCCATCGGATATACACACGTAAAATAAATTAATAAATATTCGGGGTATTACAGGGACAAAGTTGCACCAAGCTGCATTATTGTAGAATTTTTGTTCCGAAACCCCCAAGGAACTTCCAAAGTGCGGTCTTCACCCTTCATTATCGAAGTCAGCATCATGGTTGGAAGAGACCATGCTCACCTAGTCACCTAGAGTAAGTTTCGTTGGATTTATGTCATATTAGAAAAGTCATTATTATGCCGCAACCCTAAGGGTTGGTTCGGATAAAATTCTACTTCCTGTTGCCTCAATTTTTAAAAATAACTATAAATTTTTTTAAATTTCTTTAGCAATTCTAAAAAATAAATTGAAATTATTAGAAAAGGAAAGAAAAAAAAAAAAAAAAAAAGAGTCGGTCTAAATTTTCTAATGTGGTGAGACATTATCGGTCAAACAGGGCTGTGATGTGGAGTCCTCAGACATCAGATGCTAACTCGTGCAAGACATGTAACAGTTAACTTCCCTCATATGTCGTGAACCAATGTTTCTACAGAATCACAGAATCACAGAGTAATTTCAAATGGGAATTCAAATGGGCCTGGGAAAAGAGTGGGTCTTTCATGTAACTGTGACACGGCCACATGGTATCACAGGTCAGGTTAATAAGAGAGAAGGAAAGTGAGATTGTAGGGTCAAAAAGTACTGTAACAATCCCATTTTCTTCTTTTTCTATTAATTTGTGATACCAAGTCAGCCATGTCACAGTTACATACACGTTTTTCTCTTGAGAAAATCAAAGCCATTGAGTTACGTGAACAAGCCATCCCTCAAGTAATTTCAGCGAGTGGGTCAAGGCAAGGACTTCCAGAAAGGCGTTGCACTTATCAAAAGGAGGACTCGAACGATGTTTCAAAAGGTATCTGCTTTCAATTCAAAAGAGAGTGATTTAGTTGGTTTTCAAGATTGAATTAGGAAGCCATGGATCAAAATGTGGTGGCAGGTAAAGGAGAAGATGCGAGGCAGAAGAAAGGCGCTGCAGTATTGGATCAATATCTGCCCCTTCACGTAAAGACGCAATACCATGTTTTGCAGCATGTAATGGCAATTAATTAATTCGATGCATGGTGTTATTGTAGAACTAGTTCTATTTTTTTTATTAGACATCCCACTCTTGCTGATTTTTGGGAATTTTCTACTTGTGACTAAAACAACATCTCGAATTTCTATATGGGTTTTGAGGGCTTTAGCTACTTTATAAGTTTACCTTCTTGGTGCAGGGGGATGAAGTTTACTATGCCATGCTCAACCAAACAAATCTCGGCGAGAACACAAATAAATTCCATATGATTCAAGCTCTTGGTTAATCATTATCCCATTAAACATGTTTTAATTGTTCTAAATTTTTTAGTTAGTTTCCTTCAACCAGTTGATCAAATAATCTGTCCTTTTGACTTAGGTTGACGCAGTTATAGACCTTCAATCTTATGTCTGATGAATTACAGCAACTCTGCTTTATTCTTAATGGAGATGTTATTTCAAAAATAATTGCAGAATCTAATGATGGAGGCGAATTCATGGTTTACAACAGATGGGGTAGAGTTGGAACAAAAGGCCGGGATAATATACAAGGTCCTTACACATTGCGAGATGGTGCTATCGGGGAATTTGAGCGGAAGTTCTTTGTCAAGACGAACAACCGTTGGTCCGAACGTAAAAACTTCATTTGCCACCCTAAGTACTACACCTGGTTGGAAATGGACCACAGCATGGATAACAAATCAGATGTGAGTGAGTTTTAATCTAATTGCTTTCATGGCAGAATGCTTGAGAAATTTAGTGTGCACAGTGTGCTGTAATATATGCCATGCCTTGTGATTATTCTGTTTTCCAATTTGAATGACAGCAGGGTCTCTTGTTTCTAATATCTTAATCAGGTTCAAGAAAATCCGATTTCTAGAGTGGAAACTCAGCTCCGGATAACGAAACTTGAGCCTCGGATTGCAAATTTTATCTCTCTCATTTGCAATAATTCCAGGATGATGAAGCAGCATGTAATGGGACTAGGTCAGTGTTCTGTTTTATTTATTTATTTTATATATGTTCTACAGAATATAGGGGAGGATTTATCTATACTACTATATTAAGCCAATTGCCTTTGTGGTTGGATTGCACCTGAAAATACTAAAATACCCTTATAAGTTAATAAAGTTAAAAGACGATTTGGTAATTTTACTAATTTTGAAAAACCTATCATAACCTGTTCCCCTTAAATCTCTCCCACACACACATGCAGTTTTGAAACTGACATAGCAGTTACACTAATAGATTTGAAAAGATGTGTTGCACACGCATCGCGTGTGCTCGATTACTAGTACAAATGATGAAAAGTCCGCTGATTTTGGTTCACAATTCTGTAATGCTATATTCAGTTGTTAAACATTGAAAAGGCCAACATGCCACATCTTCGGACTGTCCTCTTGCTGGGCCATAATCTGAAAGAAACTTCTATCTATCTATTTAAGATCGCCCAATTTCTTTCAATGGATGCTGCCTACTTGAATGTCCTTCTCAAGCCTGTCTGAATCTCCATTTTCGGAATCCCTTGTGTCTTTTCTTGTTAGCCAAAGCAGCATTAATTGTTTGTATCCCTTGATGATTTAATGCAGTGTTTCTATTTAGTAGTTCCTGTTTTATTTCTTAAAGTTGATTTTTACATATGCAATCAACTGTAGTAGAATAGTTCCTTCATAAACCCATCCATGATTGTCTCTTGCATTATAGTGGAATAACTAGTTTATAACCTGTGCGTTGCACGGGTGAGGTTTTTAAAAATAAGTATTACAAAAAATATGAATTATATATATATATATAATACACACCCGTGATGGTAGCTCAGATAACAAAGAACCGCGGCTTAGGAATCATAGATCTTAATGCTTTCGCTACCTCACTATCGAATGCATGGACTTGCGGATAGTTTGTACATCATGGGGATTAGCTTGGGCCTAACGGTTTGAGATATCTCTAGTTTGGCAAAAATGTATTTGCACAATTTTTTAAGCATGCAATTTGATATATTAATACATATTCCGGTATATCGCGTTTTCTTTTTAATCATCATTGCCTCTATTTGTCTCTCTTTTTGATTATAAATATTTATAATTTTATACATTCAATTTTTGGGAGAAGAGATGAATAGATATAAAGAAAACAAAGAAATATGGTATAATTTACTAAATTTGGATTAAACGTTGTACAGTGTAGGTTTTCCGATTCTCCCACATAAAAACAGAGAGATATGTAGTGTACACCAAACGTCAACTTACCTATACCGCGTGAAAAAGAGCAGTGAAAACCAAAAAAAAGAAAAGTTAGAGAATTTACCTTTTGGTGATCACTTCTCAACTTAATACCAAACATGAAACATTAGTAGTTCTTTTGAAGCATGTATACAGTCTATTTGTAGCAAGTTGGTAGATAATATTCTTTCTTTAGTATTAAGTTGGACTTCATCACTAAAAAGTAATTTCTCCAAAAGTCACTAAAAGTAACTTTCTTTTTGGAAAAATTACATTTTAGTGATTTTTCCCTAACTTAATACGAAAAAAAGAAAACTGATAGTTATTTTGACGTAAGTATACAGTTAATTTGTAGCAAGTTGATAGATATTATCCTTTTTTGGTATTATATTGAAAAGTGAGCACCAAAAAGTAATGTTTACCTTTTTCTCTACTTATTCTCAGATTCAGCACGTGATTTGAAAAATAAAAAATAAAAAATAATCATAAATTGACATGTGGCATCAACAGGAAGCCATTCCTCCTTTAATAGATGAGGGTGTTGTGTGCACATATGCATCACATGTGCCACTACCTCTAGCATTGGATTTAATTTGAGTTTAATCGAACTATTAGTAATCCTAATATTTCATTTACGTGGTCTTGTATTTAGGGTACAAGGCTGAAAAGTTGCCCCTTGGTAAGCTGAGCAAATCTACAATTTTGAAGGTAAATGCTAAAGGTTTTTCTGTAAAGGCTCGTGATTACTGATTACAAAACAAAAAGATATTAACTATTATGCACTTGTAAGATATTCAATTTGAAGTAATCTTGAAATTGGTCACATTACCTTAATAGTTTGATTAGTTTGCTTGATCCATCAGTATGAAAGTTTCAGCCAAGACTACTTATGAGGCTTATTTCTTGCATATTAAGATGTCACTCTTTCTTCTTCTGTTCTGTTTAACAGTGTAAGGTTTATATTTATGTAGGGTTATGATGTCTTGAAGAGGATTGCTGATGTGATTGGCCAATCTGATAAGAAAATGCTTGAGCAATTGGCTGGGTAAGCTTTGTGTTTCATCCAATGCAGTTCTTATAGTGGATTGTGCTAACAAGTTCCATAGAGAAGCAGGGAATGACTTTCATCAACCTTTGATATTTTTTCTCTCAATTTTAATTGACTGTTCAATGCAGGGAATTCTACACTGTAATTCCTCATGACTTCGGTCTTAGAAAGATGAGTAAGCTCCCTCTCCCTCCTCCTCCCCCCCCCCCCCCCCTCTCTCTCTCTCACACACACATACACACACATTTTCTGAATTTTAGAGAACTTCTGGTGAGAAGTTGCAGGTTGTGGCATTAATCAATTGTTTTTTTTTTTTTTGTTTTGTTGGTATCTGTCACTTTATTTGATTTGAGAAAACATGGCAGTCTTTCTAATGTGGAAAATGTTAATAAATGGCAGATGAATTTATTATCGACACCCATTACAAATTAAAATGCAAGTTGGATATGGTAATTTCGACACCCATTTCAAATTAAAATGCGAGTTGGCAATGGAAATATCCATGGCTGTAGTTTGTATATTACTGGATGTCATTTTTTGTCGTGACAATTAATGTTTGGTAATCTGCCTAACTTCAAGGTTACTGCCCCCTCTAAAGCGAATTAATTTAAGGAAAAAAACCAAAGGCAAAATCTCATCACCCTTTAAACAAAGGTTTTATATTTACACTGTATTTGTATTTGGCTTTATGTAATCAGCTTTCAATTATTGTGTTGCACTCTGATTGCAGGTTGAAGAACTAGGTGAAATTGATGTTGCAACATCACTGTTCAAGCATGGTATTTTCACAAAGGTACAACTCTCTACCTGGTATATTTAAGTGAATTGTGATAGGACTTTGAACAGGATGGTTCTCTACTTTTCTTTCTGGCCTTACTTTTGTAGGCAGATCCATTGTATTCTCATTATCAATGCCTTCGATGTGAATTGACACCAGTCGAAGTTCATACTGAGGAATTCTCTATGGTATGTAATAGTATGATTTTAGATCTGGTCATGAGGCCTCAAGGCTTTTATTCCAACTTGGAAGCTGCCCATAAACTTACATTGTAAAGTTTTTATTTTTGCAGATATTGAAGTATATGCGTAACACAGATACAAGTACACATTATAGTACTGACATTGTTCATATATTTAGGACTTCAAGAGAAAATGAGAATGAGCGGTTCAAAGAGGTGAGTAATGCAATGAACATTAAGCCCCTGTTTGGATCTCGGAAAGAGCAAGGGAAAGGAAAGAATACTTACTAAAATGCGTGAGCTAGAGTAGGATCCACTTTTAAGAAAATTCAGGCATTTCCCTTTCCTTCCCCTCCTACTCTTCAAGATCAAGATGGAGCAAAATGATTCTCTCACGAGATGTTTGTTATCAGTATGTTGCTGTTACTTCAAATCTTTCTAACTTGCTGTATGTCTTTGATTCTTCCATGCAGTTTTCTCGTACAAAAAATAGAATGCTTTTGTGGCATGGCTCTCGACTGGAAAATTGGACTGGCATTCTCTCGCAAGGTTATCTTAATTCCAATAAGCGGTTAATTTTGTCTACTTTGCTTACAGTTTAGTTTGAGGAAATTAATTCCTATGATTGAACCTTAATAAATTCGTAAATACTTTATTGTGAATGAACTGAATGCTAATTTGTGAAGTAAAAAATAACTAGGTTTGCGCATTGCACCTCCAGAAGCACCTGCATCAGGTTCCTCTTTTGGAAAGGGGGTTTATTTTGCTGATGTGTTCTCTAACAGTGCTGGTTATTGCGGGGAAAATTGTGCAGCCAAGGATAGGGTGCTGGTTTTGTGTGAGGTTGGTTTGTTTTTTTCCCCATTTTAGGCAATACTAGATTCCAAAGGGAGATCAGGGTTCTGGGTAGGAACACAGCTTGATCAGGCGATCAGCTGTATGCTATTGAATATTGATTAACTTCTCTTATTTCACTTGCCAGGTTGCACTGGGTGACATGAATGAGCATCTATCTTACAATGACAATGCTAATAAATTGCCAAAGGGAATGCTAAGGTTATTTATTATATTTTTCTCATTTGTATCTTGTTTTACCAATTTCTAGCAATGAATATATAGTGCAGCTAGACCTTGACTATAGGATTTGCCACAATTTGAAATGGAATAAGTGACTTCCCGTATGAGCCATTTAATATAATGGATTTGCTATATAATTCGTGGAATATTTTCAATATTTTGAGTTAAGGCTCTGGTTCTGCCAGAACTGAAATTTGAAACCTCCCTGAATTCCTCATATGCGGAGTAGTTGACTACTAATTCATTCCAAAACTGATCTCTAAGAGATTGACAAATTTAGATGAGGCAAGATGAGTGCTATAAGCTGTTGATCAAACCCTTTGCATTAATGCCTTTGTCTTTTAATAATTGCCATGTTTAGATCAAACCCACGAGATTTCTTGTTCATATCAAATCCATGTCATAGATTTATGTGGCTCGTGAGGATAACTCGATTCTAAATTCAACACTGCAGCACAAAAGCAGTTGGTAAAATCGCGCCTGATCTCTCAGAAGCTCAGGTTCTTGAAGATGGTGTTATTGTCCCACACGGAAAGCTTAAAGAGCAACAAGAGCGCAAGGTACTCATCATCATACATGCATCTAAATGCTGATATGCACACACTAAACACACAGGGACAGTCTCACCTCTTGTACTTTGTGTTCAACGTCCACTCCATAGTTGCTAGAATGGGCAGAAATTCCAGAAAATGGTGGAAGTTTCACAAGAAACAAAAACAGACACTAGCCCCCTGAAATTCAAAATATACAGGTGCTGAAATATATGACTCAAGTATTTCATTCATGCAGGGTGTTTTACAGCACAATGAGTATATAGTCTACAATGTAGATCAAATTCGGATACGCTACGTTGTTCACGTAAATGTCAGTTACACTCTGACAGGAGACAGGTAGCTTTCTACCAAAATTCAGGGATAAATTGTTGGCTTAACTGTCAATTGTTTCTAGTTTACTTATTGTCATTTTTGTTTTTTTCTTTTTTGGCAACAGAAAACAGCTGAAAGAAACAAGCAAGAAAAACAAGACAGAATTAACCAACACGGACAGTGGCAAATTCATGAACTAGAGGGAATAATGTAACTCCAATTACAAGCAAGCCTTGAGAACTTCATTTTTGATATTATAATGAACCTATAAATTATTCGATTTATAACCACAATTTAGTGAAATATCTTGTTCAGATATTTTTTTGAGGGTATTTGTTGGCAAAAAAGAAGAAGCATAGTATATGATGTAGAACATATATGGATACGCTAATATCGTTCATGTTAATCTCTGCTATGTTACAATAGGAGAGTTCCATCAAGTTGCACTGGATGGCATTATATGGTAACATGGGTTGGCAACGCTGGTCCACTAGACGGCAGGACAAGTTGCATCAGTATCCCACCCACCACACTTTCTGCAAGGAGAGAGAGAGAGAGAGAGCAGCACCTATTGCAGTGCTTTCATTGCAAAAATTTGCATGTAATCACTGATCACACAAGGCATTTCAAGTTTTAAAAAATTCAAAAGCATTCATTCAATTCAATCTGTGTCACCCAGTGGGTACAAATCCAATAGCTTGTAAGGTTCTGGTCTTTATAAACGCCATGCATCGAATATATTTCTGGGAAAATGTAAAATATGATCCATCCATATTAGGTTACCAACACAGCAATTCAGATATAAAGTTACCCATTCAGCTTACAGTTTTAAGCGCAGGAGAAAAGGATATCCCTCAAATTCTTGCACACGTGAGTTTGAATGCATTACATTGGCAAGCGAATAACCAGCCAATGTTCTTTGGTTTAGGAACACTGAACATGCAGTTGGCCAAAACAAACCTTAAATATGTGTGCAGTAGTAGACACAACAGGCAATTGAAGTACAACTTCTCTACAAAATTTCCCTATTTATTTATTTATTTACTTTTTCAGTGGAGTTGTTGAAGACCTAGCTTTGATACTAGCAGCATATGATTTTAAACTGACTTCTACTTCTACTTCTCAAACAGCAGTCGATACAAGAAATTCGTCTAACCTTAAAGACAAATAAACTCTGATGGATTCACAGCAAAATGACAAATTGAAGTGGGCCAAGAACCAAAAGAGTATTTATAGTCAAACATTAAAATTTTGTGATAAAGCCACAAAAGGGAAAAAGAAAAGAAAAAACGAAACTATAATGATACATGAAGACTGATTAAAGGTTTCTATTACCTGAGGATAGAACATAGAAAACAGTAAACGAGCAGGTACACCATCTCATTAAATTGACGTCATTCTAGTCATTAATTTTTCATAATTGCAGTCTTCCTCCCAAGGGAATAGCAGATATAAAGGCCCATTCATCTATTTCTTTGCATATGTAATCAACATTGGATTCTGCGGGGTTATCTTGAAACCTTGAAGTCCCTGCATTGCAACACCTGATTGCCCTTCGTCCCCATACTCCACAAAGGCAATCCCTGGCTTTGCTTCCACCATCCTAACCTCCTTAAAACCGGCGTATTGGCAGAAGAGCATTTGCAACATCATTGGAGTTGTCTCATGGGGAAGATTCTGAACGAACAGTATGTTATTTGGCGGAGCTGGAGCCTCTGGGACCAAGGATTTTGCACCACCCATATAGGGTATTTGTGATAGCTGCACCATTTTGGAGAGAGAGAGAGAGGGAGAGAGAGAGAGAGTAAGGATTGTTTAAAGGGAAATAATTAAAAACAAATTTATAGAACCATACACAAAGTAAAGCTGCCTACGCTTCTATAGTAAGTAGTTACATAAAAGACAAATTCCATCTGTTTGATGCCAAGGAGAAGAACAGGATACCAATAGTTCATTTGGTCATCTATTACACTGATAAATAAGTTAAATTAATGTTCAAATTATAACCTCCATCAATTGTGTAAAATTTTTGCACAACTGCTTAAATGACACAATACTTGGCATGTAAAAGGAAGGCACTCCATTCATAATTTTCAATTAGACCAGGTGGCGTATTGGCAAAAATTACTTTTCCTATATAGTTTCTATCTCTTCGTGACTTCTTGTAAGGTTGTCTACAAGGTCTGGATAAAATTTTAAAACATGCATTAAAGGTTACTTGTATTATTAATTTTCCTATCACTACAATAAAATGAAAATGTCTCTTCTCTCTCTGTATTTTAATATTGTTCTTAATTATTTTTTTTAACGTTTCTCTACATTATCAATTAATTCATGATTAAGTTTTTAATTAAAAAATATGACTCTTATAAGGGTGCATTACTTTTCCACACAATGGATTTCAGAATGAGCTGAATGAAATACTGATCTGGTAAAAAATAATAATACTAACAAAAATCTTCCCATTAAAACACAGATGCAAAATTATAGCAAATTTCAAAACCCAAACTCATGAAGAATTCAGAACTGATCTTAAGAAAACAGAGAACATGCTTACAGGAGGTGTTGCACCATAGGCACCAGCATAAGCAGGATTCAGACCCATCCCAGCTTGATTAGCATCATGTTGCTCTCTTCGTTTTCTCCCTGATCCATTAAAGAAGTGTATGAATCATCCCCCAAAAAACAAAGGGAAAAAGAAGCTGAAGAAAGGAAGGACGCATAAATAAGAAAGTCAAATCTCTAGTACACATTATGCCAAATAGTAACATGATCACGTTTTCACCAAATAATATTCCTTCACAATTCACTGTTCTTCCTTAGGATTATCTAGACTAAGGAAAGATTGCCAGTGGCTTGCCCTTTAGAGGTGGAAAATTTTCTACTCCCAAAAGTTCTCCAGTAACTTTATGCTCCATCAATTCCATTTCCACTTTCTTTTTAGAATTATAGAACTGCCTACTTCCTAAAGGATATCTTAGCAAAAAAAAAGACTTCCTAAAGGATATAACAGTTTTTTTAACCTCAATTCCATGAATTAAATTATTTACGTGTGGCACCACAACCAGACAAGGCAATGGGTTTAATCTCATGTCATGAGTCCCATTACAAGGTCAAGTAATCATATTGATTCTAACATTGTTAAGTCTTCTTCTCTTGCACAACATACAGTAACATTGAGCATATGTTGTCTTAATACAATACTTACTTCATCAAAAAAGATTCTAACACAAATAGAACTTTTGAATTGATTCAGATAAAAACTCATAGCACCATTATAAACAATTGTACAAAGGGAAGATAAGTAAAAAGCAAATTACATATATTTCCACACCAACTCACCCACACACATACATCTAATATATATGGAGTATATAAAGTAATGTTCAGGGCATCCACGTGGCACCTTTTTGTGTAGCCACATGGTACTTTCTTTGATTTTCAAATTATTTTTACTTTTATAATAATTTTATCTTAAACTAACTTCCCTACATTTATCTTATATAGTGACCTAAACCAACCTAATATTCCCAATAGTTATCTTATAAAGATACCTAAACCAAATTTATAACTTAAAATAAAAAAAACTCTAGTAAATTAAATTTCCTTAAATTACTTAGGATTTTCTTTAACAAGTTTATAAATTTGTTATTTTATTATTCATTTTCTACTATTCAAAAAATAATATTTTTTATTAAATTTTTTGTCCCGTACATTTGCACAGGTCTCGCCCTAGTATATTATATATATTTCAATCTGGCTTAAGGGAATGATTGACAGTGAGCATTTTCAACAGGGTATGATTTGAAGTAAGAGTTAATGATCATAGAAAGGAATATCTTACCTCTGTCCTCATGCCTCTTTCGTCTTTCTCGCGGAACAAATGTACCATCAGCCTTTGCTATTACATCCGATTTGGTCTTTGCATATTGTATTTTCTGCATTAGTGACATACTATTCATCATATGTTCATTTTGTAGCAAATGAGAGAGTTCTATACGCTACGTACATTGGGAAAATAATCAGTTAAACAAAATCAAATAAAAGAAGTAAATAAAAAATATGTAAATGATTAACTGAATTATAGAAATGCAACAAGAAAGATAACTACAGCTGTACAGCAAACTATTCAATTAATTTGGGTTCAAATGACAATATACATAGTTAATTAGAATTTGGATCAGAAACTTACAGCAGTAGGAGTTCTAAGTCTTGGAACCTTAGAAACTGAAAGTTTCAAGAATCTTTGAGCAGCTGGACAATGTCCAGTTGGGGAAGCAATGATAAAAATTTTGCCTTTGGATAGTCCATAAAGTAAGTCATTACTCATTGGAATTAGGTACTGAATGAAAAAATTTAGACTAGACAACAATTTGGTTCTCTCTTCATATGATATAAGGGTTTTTTTTTTTTTTTTTTTTATTTTAATAAAAAAAACAAAAAAAACAAATACAAAAAAACAAATTCATATGATGTAAGCGTTTAAACAACAATAAAAGCATTTCAAATAATAGTAGTTGTAATGGTGAGAATGTGAGATGATATGCAGAGATAATTATCATTCTCACCCAATTCTATCTCACATTAAGATGTTAGATCCTAACACTCAGCTCAACAAAGCCCTACTCAACTATTTGAGGTCAACTACACAAATCTTATGCTGCATTTTAAGTATAACCATTCCCAGAGAGTTTAAGTAATGGAAGACTGCTGGTTAACAGCTTATGCAACCCCCTTTCTTTTAAGCACGAACCAGCAGTGGAAAAAATAAGACCTTGAACATAACACAAGTGAATTTTTTATCCAAAAACAAAAAAAAAAACATGCAACCTCTCCACCCCAAACCTATATATTTATAAATGGTTTTGGCTCTTTAAGTGATTTTGAGTTTGTGAATGCAGCTAACTAACTCCCCAAATTAGAATTTTTCAATCTCTAGGATCAACATACAACAGATTTATGTGAAAACAGGATCTAAAAGGTTTTTGCTTTGGAAAATGCTTGTTAAATCTTATTTCATACATATCAACGCTTCAACAAGCCCCTTTATCATAATCAGAAAGGTAGGGTTCCAAAACTGCTTTCCCAGCATCCAGCTCTAGCTAACCTGTCCCAGTATCATCCTCTCAATATCTCTATATGCCGCTCCTTTCATACAAAGACACCGCAGTCGGGGTCTATACACCATTTCTAGAACTTACTCCCATGCAAAGAAAATGGGATTTTTCCAACACCAATAACTATAACATAAGAGCCCATAACCATACCATTTATATTTTAAAAAAAATTTATAAGAGCTTCATTACGGTTCTTTACACAGTTTATTTCACCCAATCGGAGTACTCAAGTTGTTACTGAATATAATCTAAACAATCACATATATGAGAGATAATTCAGAAACTCAAAATACACTAAGAAAAGGGGGAAAGTAGAGGGTCCATACCATGGGCTTATCGTAGAAGGGGAAACCCTGCATTTGCCTAAGCGCATTGGTGGCCGACGAAACGTCCTCGAAGACGACCCAAGCTTGGCCTTTGTGTTTCAGTGTCTTGAATGCTAAAACCTCCAATATCTTCCCGAATTGCGAAAAAACAGCATACAGCGATTTCTTCAACTCTGCATTTTCGACGATCAAATTTCAGTCCCCAAAATATACAAACACACATATATACGTATGTGAACATAAATATAGAGAGAGAGAAGAGGGGGGCGCTAGGGCAAAAAGCCGTGACATGGATGGAGAGAGAAAAAAAGAGAGAGAGAGATACCTTCGAGTTTGATTTTCTCATTGAGGTTGTTGATATATATAGTCATGTTCGGAGGAACATCACCGCCGGTACTCATATCTGCCATCGTCTCCCTCTCTCTCCAGTCTCCCCTGCTGAAAGCCTGAAACCTAACCTACTTAGAGCTCGGCCAAAGCGATCACTATACTATGAGAACTAGGGATGTGAGTTGGGCTGGGCGTGGCTGGGCTGGGCCGTACTATGTCAATAGGGAACGGCTATTGTAACCTCCAATTTTTATCACCGCATTCCTATCTTCTAGGTTTTTAAGGTTTTATGTAAAATATAAAAAGTTTTTACGAAAATCTACAGCGCTTTAGTGGAGAACATCATTTTGAATAATTTTATAGTATAAATTTTTTTCAAAATATATCATTTAAGTAGATTTTTTAACTATTTATAACATTTATTTTATTTTTTATCAAAAAATCTACTTAAACGATAGATTTTGGAAAAACTTTCTTCTATAAAGTTATTTAAAATTATGTTTTCTAATGGACCATATGGCTGATTTTTATAAAAACCTTTTATATTTTGCATAAAATCTTAAAAACCAAAACAAAGGGAAGGATTTAATAAAAAAGTGGGGTTGCAATCGCGTTCCCATGTCAAAACGAGCTACAACTTCAACCACGGTTTTTGTCCATCTGCACTTGAACTTGAAAGATTTTAGGCAGAGTCTATTAAGGACGGTTTTGGGCTGGTATTTTTTAAGTACCGAGTATTAATTAATTTATTTGGTTATTCATTTTAAGTTATTTGGCTAAAATTTTTTGCTTTTTACGAAAATTTTGAGGGTTATTTCACTACTTCTTTTGTCAAGGTTTCACCAATTTTCCTTTTTTTTTATTTTTCTCCTACAACTTTTATATTTTATGCCAAGTTTCCATAATTTGGAAGAAATGAAAATTTTAAGGAGCTAAGTAGCTAACCCAAGAGGTGAAGCTAGTGATTTTGAGACTTACAATGTAAGAAGTTGAGTTTGAATTATCATTGATCTCCTCTCTCTTATGGGGAGGTTAGAGAATCAAAATTTGACCCCACTATATGAGACCGTGAATAACCTATCCTATAGAATGAGGTGCAAGGTTGGTTTTTCCATTATGAAATTGTTTAATTTGACATTTTGGGTATGAATGGAAAATAATTATATTATTTGTGAACAATTTGAGGATGTCAAATTTTACGAGTTGAAAAAAGGGGGGGGTTTTGTATGATTACAACGAAAAATAGGTATAGTACAGTTTGAAAATTTTGCACGCATGACAACATCCTCTGGGCATCCCTCATTTTGAATTGAGACAATAATTTCGGTCCGTTGTCCATCCAAAATTCTGCCATTTTGGTTAATAAAAAAAAAAGAATAGATACTAACCCAAAATCTAAGCTAATTACTCTTGGATCAAAGGGAAGTGAAAATAGATCCTCCTAAAATAAAATAAAATAAAATAATTTAGAAGACAGGTGTGTGGGTTTGTAAGTTAGCAGTATAAGAGACAAAAGCTGCCAGAAGATAAGCCCATAGCTATGTGAGGTAAAAGCCGACTGGCTCCAGCTAACTTCATAGCCACTAATACAAAGGGCAGTGTGTTCTTAAGGAGATGGTGGGATCCAACCGCAATCTTAGACGTAGACAATACGCAGATGGTGGAACCACTCAAGCCTTGATCAGGGCATTCAGAAATATGCAGACCACGCAGGATGCAATGTTTCTTAGGTAAGTTACAGATCCAGCTGATGACATAACAATATATCACGGTCTCTTCGATGAAATCACAGTGCGTGTGTCGTAGTCGGCACTCGGCATTGCGCCGCAGTTTCCAAATACCGGGTCTTTGCTAAAACCAGGCACCCAGGATTTTAACGCAATATCTGTGAGATAAAAGAATTAAATAATCATATGCTGATTTCCTCACCCAAATTCGCTGGATGAGCACAGAGGGTTGGATCATGTGGTTGCGGTCAATAAGAGTTCTTATGTTTAATTCTCATCCTTATAACCTTATGTTCTTTTTTTTTTTTTTTTTTCTGAAAATGAAAATATAACATTAAAATTAAAATTAATATTTACATCTCAAAATATGAGCATTACGATAATCTTACTAAATTACTAACCATAACGTTCTAGGAAACCTATTTTCCCAAATACACATATCATCATAATTGTATCCTAAATTAGTCACACAATCTGCCACTCTATTAGCTTGCCTAAATACAGTCTTATGGCAACCTAATCAAACCTTAATAGTAAGTTCCTAATATCCTGGACAAGGTTGGTGATACTCTAATGATATCGATATGTACCACATATAGCATTAAACTTATGTTCGATATTGTTCGACAGATGTAAGACGAAGGCCTTTTTATACTTGAGGGAATTAGTCAAATGTGTAAACACCTTAAAACCTTTTGAAATCAAAATAAAAAATTGTTAGATGAAAATTTGACTATTGCTTTGTAATTAGTATGCTAAAGACAAATAAAATTAACTGACCCAGCAATATTCAATGGAGGCGGGTCAAATTAAGAATCTTAAAACTAAACATTCAACTCAAAATCCGAAAGTACGAAGAATTTGGGACATCTCATAGAAAAATGTTGACTCATAGGAGATGGGCTTTTGTTTAATTTACAGCATGAATTGTTGAATAGTTGTTACTTGTTACTGTGGAGGATTTGATTTTCTTGACATCTTTGTTCCATATTTTTATTGGCTAATATCGCTACCCCCTTTTTTTTTATATAATTATTATCATTATTATTTATTTCCCCCACAAAATCTACGAACAATATTAAGCACACTATAGGTACCTCAGTATTATATCACTAATCTTAGTCGGTCATTTTTGTAACTTTTAAGATAGTAAAATGTACCATTTTGCATGATTTTTATAAATTATTTTTTGGTAATATGGATAATAAATTCTTTACATAAATATAGACCAATATTAAGATTCGAGTCTAAGATTTCCTTCACAAAAACAAGAAAAAGAAGTACTGTTAAACCACAAGACTATTGGTGATTTTTATAAACTTGAACAATGACTAATCCTAGAAAAAATAAAAAATAAAATTTAAAAAACCTTTTACCTTTGGAAACGTAAGTCTCAAAGATAGGGTTTACCCCTTAATAAGATTTTTATAAAAATACTACCCTTATCTTCACGCACACTATAAGCTGGCATTGTGAGATATTTTAATCCACAAAACCTTATCTAGAATCAAAATGTTGGAGAAAGAAGCCCAACATACCAGCCTCCATGAAGCCTCGGTAGTCGGTAGCCACCCGATTAAAATAAAATAGCAAGCTGGCAAAAAAAGCGAGAAGCGATGAGCGTTCACCGACTCCTTGACATAAGCTGGGACTCTTCCAGGACCCTAACTCTACTCCACGAGCTTAGTGGTCAGATTTTCTAGAACAACAACGGCAGCCAAAAACCTCTGCCACCTCAAATCACCCGACACATGTACGGCTCTGATGGCAAAGCACCGCTCACATCGACGGCCAGTAATTTCGCAACGGGATTCGGCACTTACGCGGCGTGTTTCTTCGTCCGAAGCTTTCTTCACGTGATTGAGGAAAAGTCCTTACTCCATCATTACCTCTATTCACCGTGAGATTAAAGACAATGCCCCATTACCGTCCGACTAGAATACCAAGAGGAAAAGCGAAAACGTTGAACCAGTAATTTGAGGGTTATTTAGGGGTAGTTTGGTATTTGCAGTTTAAGTTTTAAACGGCTCTATGTTAATATGTCCAGGTGGCAGCAAATGAGAGGTCCCTTTTTCTTTTTTCAGAGGCCTACTTTGACGCGTTCCGTTAAACCCTAGAACCTCTCTTCTCTTTTTTGCGTCTCTGCCTCACGCCCCACTGTTTCTGCCTCACGCCCCACTGTCTCTCTTGCCTATATAAACCTTATTACTCGTCTCTCTCTTGCACATTCGAAACCCTAAAGAGAAGCCTTTGAGGAGGAAGAGAGAGCGTTTCGAGGTTTGATTCGCTGCTGTGGAAGAAGAAGCTTTGCTGCAGTAGCGTCTCAAATTCTCTGTTTTTTCAAGTTGAATCAGAAATGGCTCGCTCTCTTTCTAGCGCTAAGCTTCTCTCTGCTTTCGTCGTCGATGAGATTTCCGTTGCTATCAACAGGTACTGCGTGGTGTATCATACGTAGAAGTTGTTCTGTTGCTTAGAATATATACCCTGTTTGGTTGTCGAGAAAACAGAGACCGAAAAAGAGACTATCTTGAAATCATAAACCAACTATTTCAATTTTAAACCCAAAATGATGGTTGTAGTACTTTTTAAAACTTTTACGTTTCATTTCTTTTCCTTCTCTTTCTCGTCAGCCAAACAATCATTCTGTTTCTCGTCGCCCCATGTCTTGCGGGGTATTGATACGGAGATCAATTAGTGTATAAACTATATGAATTGTATGTGTTGTACAGGAGAGGATACACGGCGGCATCACAAGGCGTTGCGTCGAACGTTGCAAGAGGAGGAGGGGCTAGGATGGTGAAGAAGCAAGGAGAAGAAATAGCTGGGAAAACAGAGACCTCTCCGTGGGTTCCAGACCCAGTCACTGGATACTACAGACCGGAGAATCGTGCGGAAGAGATTGACGTTGCTGAGCTTCGTCACACGCTCTTGAAGCATAAGATCAGAACCCCCTAAAAGGCTAAAAAGCAAAAAGAAAAAAAAAAAAGCACGCCTAAGAGCACGAAGAAAATTAAGTGGCTTTGATGTCTAAAGTCGAACCCGTTTGAGCTTTCGGCGGATTCTAGAATTTGTCGGGTCTATCTATAGATATATACGTATGCTACAATCTTCTGTAGCTCCTCCGTCCTCCGTAATGGGACAGCTAGGTTTTCTTTCTCTGTTATATCTAGCAATAATGACAGAATAAATTTCGAAATTCCTCTCATAATTATTGGCATTTATTATTTATTTATTTACTTACAAAGAAATTTACGTATAAGCGTTTTATTATAGTGGCTTCATTTTAATTGTTATGTCGGGTCTATCTATAGATATATACGATTATACTTCAAATTTATGAAATATTTTTATTTTGAACATCTAGTATTTTTGTAATGGTGGTCATTATTTTTTTGAATTTTTATTTAAAATAACAGATTATGGGCTTCCTTTCTATGTTAAGCATCTATGATTGTTAACTGAAATTACTTTGAGGCCGGCCCCACCCCCTTTGTTCCCACCATTGAATAGGTACAGTTCTCTGTTGGATCTCAGCTGTGGTGGCAGTATGGTTCAATGAGATACCAGAGGTTGAGGAAGCCACATGATGTATGGGTTTTTGAATTGGTTGAATAATGGAGAGACAATGGATTATTGATATTCTCCTTCCCTATATAAATTGGATTGGATTGGATTGGATGAATTATTGACGACAATAGAGAATTATCATAATGATTTTAACTATTATGTCTCCTTAGCAATCAAGTAGTTGATTTAGATGATGCAATCATGCAAAGCCCCTACCCCAATTCCCCGACTGCTGATACCTCAATCCATCTATATCCTACCAAGGTCTTATTTTATTTCTAGGACAGGGCAGGGGTACCCACAAATTTCGTGTTTGCAAGCTTCATGGGAAAACTTACTTGATGCACTAATTGGTTGGACTTTTAAAAGGTGCTTCTTTCTCAAATCTAAATTTGTTGAGAAATGCTTTTGGAGAAACCCATTTGTTGATAGTCAAGGAAATTAAGGGTATGAGTAGGATTTTATTGATTGTTGGGTGACAAAAAAGGAGTAAAATGTATAAATTTTCATTAGCATGATAAAAAGTCAAAACGACAACAATAAAGAGAATTTTCATTGCCGGCGGAAGTGGTCATCGTGAAGGGCTTGTAGCATTGACATCCAATTATAATTGATGTAGACTAAAAAGGAAGTTTCCAATACATGTATCTGGATGAGTGACGCAAAGAAATGCATGTTGGCGTGCTCGGTTGGCCAACTAATTTATATGGTTTACTTGCCATAGGAGAAGAGAATAATTATTAGAAAATACAACTTTGCTGAGACTTGGAAGACCCGTTTTCAGAATTAAAACATGGCTTTTTTCTTAAAATTTTTTTAAATTTTTTTGATAAAGGAGCAGAAATTCATTTTGAAATACAACAATTCGTCCACAGCTACAAGCATTCCTAAATTAGACAACTATTATGCATATTGCTTAATATCTTAATATCATACAAAACGGTCGCGATTGATCGCGATTCAACGCCCAATGGCGACCGAATCGGATGGCCTAATATGCTCTATTGGGGGTAGGCGGGTAGCATTTCCAAACATTGTAACAAAGTATAAATCTTCTTTTGTAGAAACTATTTCCCCAATCTAGTTTTCAGAAATCTCATAAAAAGCTAAAAGAAAAAGGAAAAAAAAAATTCATAAGAACACAAGTAAAATATACCAGAATTAGTTAAACAACAAATATACCTCCATAATCTTCAATCACGCTAAAATTCTGACCAAATTCCGCAATCTTCAATCATGCTAATCTTTCTTTGATGAAAGAATCGGCGCAATCACTATCTGATATTTGAATTGAATGAAAAAGCAACATCATCTATTTCTCGACAAGACGGAGGATGTCATGCCCTCTTATATCACCACACCTTCTTCATCTCAAAATTCCTTGATTCTCCATGAAGACCACTCTTTCCAACAAAATTAAATCAAGCTAAGAATTTAACCATTACCCAGAGGACTCTGACCATAATATGATCTTTTCCAGCGGTATTAAGATCTCTCATAACTAGGGAGATTTTAATTGATAGCCTGAAAGGTCTCCTTATGTTGTTTCCAGGTATTGGCCACACAATAGTTCTTGTTAAGAATACATAGTTAGTTACGGCTACAGCATTCACTTCATAGCCTTACCTCTACACAGTTACCACCAGTATCTTCACTACAAAGAACTCGATGCATCAAATCTTAAAAAATGAAGCTTTCCTTAAGGTCATTAAAAGTTACAACAATCTGTTTCGAATCTTTTGGTCATTTTGTGGTCAGCCTGGCATCTTCATTGCAAGAACTATCATTCTCGTCTCCCTTCATGTAGTTCAACCTTTTGTTTGTGGCTTTGCCATTTAGGCTTAAGACTGTTGCTGTTGAGATCACATCTTGATGAACTATGAACCATACTGATGCCAGATTAATCATCAATTCATGTACTTAATGACTAAACCCAAAACAAGAGATTCCTTAGATTTTTGTGAACAAATCAACCAAAAACCTGACAGCAACTCAGACATGAGAGTGCGGTACTCTGAGAAGCAAAATTCCAGTATGAAGCACACTGGACCGGCATTCAATAAGGAAAAATAACACAGCAGTGTTTGGTGCCACGAAAAGTAGATAAAAAAACTAGGTTCCAAATACTCAACGCAACTCTGATATAAGCACTAGGGGGTTAAACAAAATTAGTACTATGTTGGAAGTGAACTCTTATCTTTACCCAACACAAAAGATATTAACCTGCTTTAGTTTTCTTTGACTCTCCTAATTATCATGCATTGGTTCAATAATATTAGCAGCTCATTGTTGCCATCATAATGATACACAACTCATCCAACAATATCAAAGAACTTCTTCCCTTACTTTATTTTTCATTGTAACACAAAAGGTAGGTATGTTGGTTTTCTGTTGCACAATGTATATGGGCTTCAACAATGACCACTAGTATTGAAGAGCTAGATCATCAAAGATAAAAGTAGAATAGCCTTCTTCATTTTCAGCTTCAAATTACCCCATCAACCCTCTAGACATAAAAAGGTTTGTTATCACCTTCCATCTAAAACACATAAAATCACCTACGTTCCAACCCTGAATCTTAGACTCGATTTACATAGTAGATTGAAACGTATTGCAAGCCTTTCACTGCACCTGACTCTAATTTATAGTCCAACCCAAAACAATTTTAATATAATAACCAAACATGATACTAACTTACTAAGTAAAATTCTTTGTGCACAATTTACTTTTCAGAAGCCACTGATCTACTAGAAGGCCTGTCTATCTTATCCAACAGAGGACTATAGGCTAAACTGTTTTGCTGCTTCCATGTACATTTAACACAGCTGATTAAACATTTCACTAAAAACACCATGTAACCAACCAAATAGCTCTAGCAATTGAGCTTTCCTTCATATCCAACATAAACATATTTCAACCACGATGACTCACACTAATATGAATGCTAAACATTCTCTATAAGCTAATACATACGAAGAGACCAAAATTATACGCTATATCTAGCAAAAACTAACAACACTTAATAGGGACAGCTTATGAAAGAGAGTTCCCCATTACGACTGAAGGAATGTTGTTAACAAATCCTTAAAAAGATTACAAATCTCTTAGTTTAGTATTTTAGTCTTTCAGACAAAATCCTATTCCCCCACTCTCACCCCAAGTATAAATCTCTTCTAAAAATCTGCTTATCAAAAAAATCACTAAAAAACCATATCAAATCCCCTCCATGACATGTTAACAACCCACACAAACAATCCTAAAATCCCATTCTTTTTTGTGTTCAAAATTGTTTCAAAGACAAAATCACAAACATGCTTCATCAAAAGACAAAACCACAAACACATTAGCTACAGTGTCAGTGTCCTTTGTGGGCTGTTTGGCATACCCCATTTCAAAATCCATATAAGTGTAAAACAGAGAGCACATAAAACAAAGAAAAATAATTTCCAAGCCAAACGATAAAACATAAAACACACAATCAAATACACAAACAGAAAGTGCAATACTCAACAATTAACATAAATATTATCAAAACCCATGTCAATTTATCCCGAATAAAAACACAACCCATCATTCAAATTCCATTAAACATCTCTACATATCTTCAAATTTCCTTAAACCGAAGAAACAAAAGGGTTTGTTCTAAGTTTCCTTACTTGCCCGTTATTGCAATTCAACCCGCAACCACACTGCGGGCACTCCACAAAGTTGTCAACCGGGAAATTAGCCGAAGCAATCCCCACCGATAACTCGATCTCGTCGCCGCTCCTTCTTACCTCGACGATATTGAGCCACAAGAACAATACTTTCACGCTTATACCAGTAAGACCCGTGAGCTTGTTCTTCTCAATGTACCCACCGATTGTGGATTTGTATTTGAGGTCGTATGAACCTTCGAGAGAGAAGCTACATGTTCCGTTCAGATAGACGTGGAATTTGCCTGTGGTTTCGTCCAGGTCGTAGCGTGATATTCCTTTTGGAAGGAGACCCGCCGGGAAGTTGTAGTCTTCGAGGAGTTCGTAGGCTGTTAGTGAGTCGGCTGCGGCGGCGGACGGTGGCCGGCAAGTGAAGGATGAGAGTATGAGGAGACAGATGCTTAGAATCACCAAACGAGACATGAGATCTGGTGTCAACGATCTCTCCCTAACGGAGAATTGGATTACAATTTTCTCGCAGTTTCTCCGGTTAGAAAATTTTGCGATGGGATGAGCTTGATGGGGAAGACTCGTTTGGTTGGCAGCCAATGATGATGGTAAAAGACGAGCACAAATCGGTGTACTGAAAACACCTTAGGGGGGTTAGAACGACGACGTTTGACAGGAAGATGTGTTCATATGTTGACAGCGAATAGGATGAATGGGGCTGTCGTGTCATATATAGAGTGAACCACATGGGTCCCATGTTAATGAGAGCACGTGGCTGTTCCAAGTCAACCTAAACAGACAGATTTTAATCCTCATGCAAAGGATGCCACTTTTCCACATTCTCTTACCTCACCCATGACAGACAGTGGGCCAAGCTCAATTTTTTTATTAAAAATAATTTGACACTTTCCTCTTCCTTTTCTTCCTCTTTTTTCTTTTCTTTCTTTTTCCCTTCTTCTTCTTCCTTTTTTTTGGTTTTTAATTTATTTTTTTTTTTTTTTGGCTTGATTGATATCATAGGGTTTTAGATGTTTTACACCTACTAATCAACTAATCCCTTTGGGTACACTAATCCACTGATCTCTTTGGGTACATGCAATATTTCTGTATCATGTGCATAAAATAAATGCAGAATAAATTTTATAAATTGGTTTTGAAGGGTAGTGATGAAAGTTAAACCCAATATCTCTTACTTGAATTTTAAAAAATCAGCCATTTATATTTTTTTTTTGAATTTTAGTATCCAGAACGGCTTTGCCACAATGGCTGCCAGTTAGAAATTTTTACAAAAGGTCAAAAAAAAAAAGAAAAAAAAGAAAAAAGAGGAAGATGAAAGATAAAGAGTACTCACATAATGCTCTTCTGCCTCTAAAGTTCAGTGTCATCATAATGATTACTACGATCCCCATTCCATAATCCTGCCTCTTGAGAAGGATTAATGAGGGAGCCCATTGGGCTCTTCGGACATTTTTTAATTTTGATTGAAGATAGGTCTCCCAACTTAGACTGTCAATACTCAATGGCAATGACAAAATAAATGACTTCATCACAAAAAAAAAAATAAAAAAAAGAAATGGGCTGACAAAGATTTTACTAAACGGACTGTCCAGCAGTTCAGGTAATCTCAATATTGTGCTCGGGCTACTAAAAGGAGTCCAATTGGGCTTGGAGTGGGCCTCTTTAGACCAATGGAAAAGGCATTCCACATATGGTGTCAAGTTTGACTACTAATAAAAAACTTATGATGATGGAGTATCAATGAAATGACCTCCTAAATGAAAGATATAGTGTAGAGTCTAGCTACCACAACCTGAAGAAAAATAAATTCGAGCTTCCGAGAATTTCAATATTTTCGAAACTTCGGAAAAAGAAAAAAGAAAAAATCATTTTTTGTATTTTGTATGTGTATATATATATATATATATTTGGGATAGCACTACTGACTAAGACAAAATCGAAGATGATGAAATCTTGAACTAATCACATGTAAAAGTGTAGTTTTCTTCATATGATGGAACAGTTGAGACTTGTTGAGAGTTATAAGATGAATAAGGAGGAGATATTGTAGGATTTAACTAGAAAAATAAAAAAGGAAAAAGGAAAAATGATGATGATATGAAAAATAAAAATAAAAAATAAAAAATGACCTTTGTTTAAGGGAGGGGCAAATGCCATCCCAAATCTTATGCTCTAATACCATAATAAATCAAACTAGAGTTTTATTGAACATTAAAATTGCTTGATAAAACATTAAACTTGCTTGATAATACAATGGACTCAGTGTGAGATTAAAGAAATTGAAATCGTGAAACACTTCAAATCAGAAAGAGAATCCCAATACGGAAAATCTAATAATGTCTCATCAAATGATCAAATCACTCTAATCTTTTATCTTTTGAATCTTCATTCTCTTAGCAGCCAGCCAGCAAGCCCAACAATCATGCCCTCTTTCATACCCCTTGCGTTTGAGATTGGACTACATTGGCATCTGAACGCAAATTAGAACCCATTAAATAATGATCCCACTAAACGTATTATATCTTTTAGATATTATTATCTTAAGCAATTTTAGTAATTTCACTTATCTGTTTAGAAGAAAAACCAAACAGTAATCTAAATTTCAATGAAAGGGGACACAATAAAGGAAACAGAGCATCTCCGTTCCAATAAAAAAAGAGTAATCCTTTCAATTTCTAGATTGTAAAAACCAAACCCTAATGGCATGTTTGGGCGTCCAATTTCAAATTAAACAATTCAAGATATTCTATATAGTATTGAAAGCACAAATCCATCACCTCGAATTGACAAATTCAAGAAAATTGTGATCATCATCACAATAATGGCTTGTTTGTTTGGATGGAGTCGAGAAATTAAAATGGATTGAAATGAGATTTCACTAGTTAGAGTGGACAATCACAATTGAAATCTCATTCCACTCCATTTTAATTCTCCTAATTCTGGTCAAACAAACGTGTCCTAAAAGAGAAAATTTAGAATAATGGCACTTCACGAGTTTCTAAAATTAATCCCATAACATCAAATACAGTGACTACTCATTTTTTTTTTATATTAAAATATTCTAATTCAAAATGATAGATCTACCTTGACAAGTAACTAAAATATGTCGGACTGTTTAATTTCGAATTAGAAAACTAAGTTAATTCCTCGTTACAGAATGCACTTAGATTATGCCTTAAAATTCCCAAATTTCTTTCTCATGGTAATCAACATAAAAATTCCAAAAGGAAAATAATGTAAAAATTCCAAAATGTCTTAATCTAAAGTCTAAACATTATACCGCACGAAAATGAGGGAAAAACCTCAGTAGATTTTTCCACAACAGATGACAGCTTTGAGAAAGTTTATTGAATCAACAAATCAACTGACCTAAGAAGAAGATACAAAACCATTGACACAATCAAATCCACATCCACACTGCGGGCACTCATCGAAGTTATCCACCGGAAAATCAGCCGAAGCGATCCCCACGGAGAAGTCGAGCTCTTCCCCGTCGCGAATCACTTCCACGATGCTGAGCCACAAAAAGAGCACTTTCACGCTTATTCCCTTCAAGCTCTTGAGCTTACCCGTGGATATGACGCCCGTTATGGTGGACTTGTACTTGAGGTCATAACCGTCAATAGTGAAGCTGCAACTACCATTCAAATACGCCGAGAATTCGCCGGTGGAATTGTCCAGCTCGTAGCCCGTTACTCCTTTGGGAAGAATACCGATTGGGAAGTCGTATTCCTCCAGTACTTCGTACGCCGACGGCGTATCGTCGCCGATGACTGACGTGAGGAACAGGAAGAAGAGGCAGAGGAATGGAAGGAGAGACATGGGTTTTGGGCGGAAATGCAGACCCATCTTCCTCGATGTGAGTGGTCTTTTGCTTATGCAGTAATCGCCTAGGAGTTTGGTTTTCTTTCCGTTATGACTAAAAAAGGGAGAAGAAATCGGTGGATTTGGTGCAGTCAGTAGTGTGCTTGGGATATACCTTAATGGTGGAGATTGAGTGTATGGAGATTTCGTACAACTTGGTTGAGTCATGAGTGTGATGGTTTTTATTCCAATTGTCATTACCTGGGTCGCAATGCACGTGGTTTATTTCTTTTGCCCGGTCACGGAGATAGTTCCTCCAGATCTAAATTAAATTAGAGTTGCAGCGGTTGTTAGTTTACATCTACGCAGGATGACCCCATTTTTTTTTTTTTTTTCTCCCTTCAATATAAGATATTTTTACCAATTTTCAAAAGATGCTTTCCAAGAAGATTCCTTAAGGTCGTTTGGATAAGCTACTGTGTTTTCTGTTTTTTACTTTTAAAAATAAATAAATGAATTTTTTAAATAATTTTTATAGTGTAAATTTTTAATAATTATTTTTTAAAATTGACGTAGTAAAAATTTCTTACAATTAAATTGAGGTTTTATTATCTTAATTTTTAAAAATAATTTCTAAAATTTTCACACTCAAAACTTTAATTTTTTTTAATTACTTTTGAAAATTAAAAAAAAAATTGAAATTTATCCAAATGGACCTTAAATTTTTGAGATTTCAAATTTTAATGCTAGGCTTGGAAAATTAGGAACTAACCCATGCATTCAATGTTTATTTGTCCAGTTGTCCATCAACAAACCGTAAATAACTTTTTATTTAATTTTTTTTTCTCGTGTTTTTAACTTTTAACTAAATCTTCTAATCAAATTGGCTTCCATACATGAACACGTGGTCCTAATCTATCATTGTCCTGTTCTTTATCTTATCATTTATCACTATTAAGTTAGTTTCAATGATTTCATTAAAATAACTTTAATGTGTTAAATTTATTCTTTTACTTTATTTTATTTATTTTTATAAAAAAATACAAGAACACACCCAAATATCCACATAGAGTTAAAACAAAAACCCCTAAGATCCTCGCATTCCAAAATGTCCTGCTCTTTATCTTATCATTTCTCACTATTAAGTTAGTTTCAATGATTTCATTAAAATAACTTTAATGTGTTAAATTTATTCTTTTACCTTTTTTTTTAAATAAAAAAATATAAAAAAAATACTCAAATATCCACGTAGAATCAAAACCAAAACCCTTAATATCCTAGCATTCCAACATAGGATGGGATGGGACACACCACTACACGAGGACTATTGGGATAAATTTGATGATACAATACATTTCAAATTATGTGCCATAATAATTGAAAGATAAGGAAGCTGCTGGAACTTAGGAGGAGGTGCCACTTAGCAGCATTACTCTTAACAGTGATGGAACATTGTCACACGCATGCTCGTTCGGAAGCAGATGCTTACATGCCCAAAAGTTAAAAGAGTCTCTTTCAATACTCAGATTTCATATGCAAACAGACGAGAGTATTTTGGAAAATGATTCCATCTTGATGTGATAAACCTATCACCGCATTTAGAGAGAGATATGTGAGATCTCTATATAGTAAAAAAAAAAAAAAATTAAAAAAAAAAAAAAGGGGGAAGAGAGACGAGAGATTTATCCACGTTACGAAGAAATTAAAAAAAAAAAAAGAGGGGGGGGGGGGGGGGTTGGGTGGATGTGGTGGTTGTGCTCCCAATAAAAATTAATGGAAGAATCAGAGCTCAAGCCTGAAGCCTCTCGATTCATAATAACTGGCCTAAGAAGAAATCCCGTTCGTCTCCCCCGGCCTCCATTCTCAGTGACACAATCCAATCCACATCCGCACTGTGGGCATTCTTCAAAGTTATTGATCGAAAACTCAGCCGACAAAATCCCCACGGCGAATTAGAGCTCATTGCCGTCTCGAACCACTTCCACAATGTTGAGCCACGGGAAGAGCACCTTCACACTCACACCCTTCAAGTTACTGAACCTGTCCTTGGATATAACACCCGTTATGGTGGACTGGTACTTGAGTGGATATGAATTTTCAAGAGTGAAGCTGCACGTTCCATCCAAATATGCTGAGAAGTGGCCGGTGGTTTTGTCCAACTCGTAGCCTACAATCCCTTTCGGAAGAAGACCCACGGGGAAGTCGTATTCTTGCAGAACATCGTAAGCTGATGGCTTGTCAACCCCGGCCACAGAAAGGAAGAAGTGAAAAGGGCCAAGAAATAACAGTGAAGGCATAGGTTTTGGCCTGGAAGATGGATTCATCTTCTCTCTATGCAGATGGCCTTTGCTTAAGCAGAATTGGGTGTACCGTAAGAGTACTTGGTTTCTATGTAGAGACTAGAGAAAGATATACAACAGAATGGTGGCAGTTGAGTGCATGGATATTTCATGCAACTTGGTTGAGAGTGATTTTTTGTTGCAATTGTAATATATAAGTTGCTTTAATGCAATTTGGTTGTGTGTGTACTGTGTAATGTTTTTGGCTGTGTGCAATTAGGGGAAAAATGCAAGAATTTGCCCATCAAAAGTCTCACTAGAGAGACATTCATGTGGTCCATAGGTCACACTAGTTCATATAAGTCATATCCACCACCAAGTACACCATTTTCATACTTGATCCTAGAAATAGACCACAGGTAGCCCATGAACCAACTGGTTTTTATGGTACTTGATAACCGGGTGGGAAACAGTCATGGCATCACACGCATGCTCACTCGTAAGCAGACGCTGATATCCCCTTAAAGATTAAGACGTGCCCAAATGTCAAGTTGAGAGAGAGAGAGAGAGAGAGCTAATTGAACACTAGGCACCTATTCAGTACAAAAAATCAAAATTGTCTTCAATGCTAAAATAATCTAAAATGGAGAACAAAGAATCTTAGTTCCAATAAAGAGGACCACCCAACCACCAGCGGGCTATTTTTTGCCTTAATAGTATAGATTTTAAGCTCATGATTAATCCATCTTAATCACCTAACCTATATTTGATCCTAGAGCAACTCACACACAGTCATCACAACCGTGAGTGGGGGCAAAAGGAATCAACAGAAGAACAAAGCGAGTGGTACCTTGTGGGGGTGGAAGTAGTTGTGGGCTGAAGTAACTGAGGCCCCTACTCGAAACAGCTGGGCCTGATATATCCTGCCGCTGAAAAAGGAAATACACAAAATGTAACATGAACATTAGGAAGAATCTACAATCCTCACATGATCACAAGCCAAAACCCACAAGAAGCCCAGCACCGAAGGCAAATGAAGCTTGTGCATGTGCCATCTTTTAATAAGGATGATTAATTGAAAAGGCAAGTAAGAATCCCATCAATTAGATTGCAGTAGAAGTTCACCCAAATATAATATGGAATCCACATAGCACAGGTTACCGCATTTCCATTAACAATTTTGCTGCATCCAATAATTTATCACTTTTCTCTACATGATTTGCATCAATTACTTTTGGAATAAATAACTCATCCTTAACAAAACCAGCCCCCCCCCCCCCCCCCCCCCCCCTTCTTTTTAAACAAAAAACAAAATGTACACATGCATACACAACACAAAAACAGAAAAAAAGAACTAAAGATCTAGTGATCTACCAAAGAGGACCGCAGTCCAATCCTGAACTCAAACACAAGATGACACATTGAGTTACCACTGTTGCCAAATGCTCGACTGTCAAAGTATTCATAATTTCTTCCCTTGCAGATGAACAGAGAACACTGCTAGTGGTCATTCTACAAATTTTCTTCCTTTAAAACTTAGCTGAAGGATACCAATGTATGGGAAACTTCAATAGACAAGAGAAGCAAGATCAAACAATAAACTGTAAAGGACAAACATTCAAGTGACAGTCACAGATCTGGACCTAGAAAGAAACAAGCAGCATCAATTGAAAATGATCCACATCATGGCAATTAGATGGTTCAAAGCCTATCTTAAACCACCTGCTATACAAAAAAAGACATTTTCGAAGGAATGTCTCAAATTCTAAACAAAACCCACCCCCAAAAAAATAAAATAAACAAATATCTTTGTCCTAGGCTCCTATGAGAGCATGAGATGATTCCAGTAAATATGATGTGAATATCAAATAATGTACTAGTATCCAAAACTTCCTAAAGAAACGATTATCATGGCATTACCGATAGCAACCATCTGACTATAAATTGGATATATTGTTTAACCAATCTGACCTTGTCTTCTCCTTCGACACGAGAAATGGTAGGACGAGCATATCACAAAGTCAAAATTCAAATCTCTTTCCCTTGATTCAAGCTTCAACAATGCCTTTTCTCTATTTTTTGGGTTGGTGACCACAATCCAGCCCTGAACACTCCAACCAGATCAGAAGCCTTCTCAGTTGAAGTCATACGTAGGATCTCAAAAATCTACCTTTCTACCCCTTGAGATTCAAGATGGTGGCAATTCCTAGGTTGAGACCAATGTTGACCTTTAACAAACTTCCAAAGTCTCTGAACATCGTTTAAAATATATACTGCCCCGTTATAACTCAAAAGGTAATCTCAAATTCCAATGTACAATTCTACTGCATTTATACCTTCTTAGTCTCATTAATCAACACCAGGTCCTCTGCAAATAATGTACACCAGAGAATCTTATGCATGTTTAACACTTCCAAAACAAAACCAATTCAATAGAATATATATATATATATATATAACCCAAACAGTAAGAACCCCCTAGTGGAAGAGGTCAAGTAAACTAACACAAGGAAGCGAAATATCAGCGACCCAATTAGAGCAACAAACTAAGTCTGTTTACAGCAATCAGGATTCAAGTTCACATTAAAGAGGGGGCTATCCTAAGGTGCATGTAAGCATAAACGTCTACCAGGACGGCATCCACACAGCATCTGTTGTATCCCAATCATGTACAGTTGCCATTCTGATGCAAGCAGAAGCTAACACACACACATCAGGATAGCATTGCACTTAATGTTCCAAATGATGTAAAAGTAAAGAATAACAGCAAATTAATTAATATGGCTTAAAAAAATCAATACAGCGACCAATACATAAGAATGAGAGTAATACATACAAAATGAAATTGCACATCTCCTGATACAATCAAAAGGCAACAATGGAAAATGCTCATCGGCAAGCAAATGAAGTTAGAAATCAACCACTATGACAATCACAATGGAGGTAAATAGGTAATTGGAAAAGAACAAGGATCGTACGTACAACTCTGTAACAAAATCAGTTCGCATCCTTGAGTCTTTTTATCAATGCATCCAGAGACTTCTTCTTTGGATTCTGCTTGAGTCCCCTCCCTCCAAAGGTTCCAAATAGCCGATCTGACGGATCCCTTAACTTCTCTGAAATTGTCACTACTTTCCTGTAGTCCAAAGTATTATAACTTCGCTCCCTGATTACCGGATTCAGAAAATTCTCTGGGTGATTGCTCAAAAGCAAATTAGTCAATTGTCTTGCCTCCGCAAGTGCGGTTTTCAACTGATATGCGTCTGCATCTGAGAAAAGGGGCGCTTGATTATCTGCAAATGATTCCAACAACCGAACATCTACATCAATCCCCATGATAGCATTAACAGTAAACCTCTTAACTGAATCCCCAAGTAAAACCCCAACAATCTTGTCTGATATGTGAGAAAGAACGCCTTGTAGAACTCTTTTAAGTACATCAACGGGTAATATTTGCTGAGCAGTAGAAACCAGAGTTTCCAGATATATGATCACCTCATTCACATATTCATTCCCACTTTGTGTAGGCTCATCAGCCATCCAGTTAACATTTTCAATCAATGTCATGAACCCATCAACCTTTGCCTTAAGCATCCCAGAGAGCATCTCTTCTGCTGCATCACGGGCATTGTTCAGCGGAAACTGCCTCCTACTCCTCTCGACCATTCTCAAAGGAATGCCTGAGAGCTGTGCAGCATGACGAAAGAAGAAATCACAAGCACGCTCCATAACAGCCATATTTGCCGCAACCTGCATTGCTTGTGAGACCCCATGAATGGACGTATTAATAAGCTTCAACAAAGCCTCATCCAACACCTCACCCAAAAGCCGGTCCAAATACTTCTTGACAACATCATAGAAGTCAAGCTGGCCGCCATACGACATGAAACTCACAGAATCCTCGATGAAAGATCGTACAATTCGGCAACAATCAGGCACAGTGGACGAAAATGGGGCAACAAAAGGGAATGCGGGTACTATATCCGATGTTTGTATTTGGAAAGACAACACATTCATCGAATACTCGTACTCTTTCTTCATCAGCATCTGTTCAAACTTATCGGCTGCAAGCGCCTCAGTGATCTGTTTACGACAATCAGACAGTAATAACTCATGGTACTTGTCTCTATGCTTGCTCAGAACATCAAGCAAAGAATCGACAAGGTACCCATACCTACGCAACGTCACACCGAGCAAACTAACATAGTCCTTTATCAACAATAGATGATTAGCAGTTTGCATTCTAGAGAATTGATCCTCTAATACAGCGCACATTTTACTAACAGCAGTCTCCCATAGATTTTCAACTTCCATTTTCGAAATCAAACCTCCACCAGTCCGCAAAATTCGATCTTCAACGATGAAAAATCCAGCAATTTGTGCGAAAAATGTTTGATGAGATTCAAGAAACGGAGTCATGGAGGATACCTGAAAGTCCGACGTCAATTGAAGCTTCCGATTCTCAAAATAGTACTGCTTGAACCGATCTTCAAGCCCTAACGTTTGGTTTATATGATAAGCCCTGTACAGAGGAGTCAAATCAAACCCTAACATATCAGTACCGCCGTTACTATAACCATCCTTCCCTTCATTTCCAATTCCCCCACCACCAAGACCATCCTCATCTTCTTCTTCTTCGAGAGCATAAACACAGTCTCTCAAACTGAGTCGACTCTGCTCTTCGGCCTGCCGTTGCTTCATCCTCAGCTCCTCCTCTCTCTGCCTCGCCGCCGACGCCTGTCCGATCGCCAATTGCCCCAAATTACGACTCACGATTCGAATCTCAACGAGCCAGTCTCCGAACTCCTTGCTGATCCTTCTCTCGATATGCAATCGAATCGCCGGGATCTGCCCCTCGAGCATCCTTCGAATCGTCGACGACGGAGTTTTGTCGACGAATTCGCTCTCGATCGAATCAACACACTTCAACGCCATATAGAAATTGTTACTAGATAGATGTAAATTGGCTCGCGAGCAAAGCTCGATCAGTTTGATGCTGGTCCGAACCGAGTCAAGCGCGAGGTTAACGTTCTGGCTGATGTTTCGAGCCTCGACGAAGGAGTCGAGGGAGGAGAGGAGCGGCTGAGCCACCGACTGGAGCTTGGAATTGGAGTTAGAGAGGGAGGATTTGAGGCTCTCGACGTCAGGATAGGAGGGATCGGAGGTCGTCGACGGCGAGGATGAAGTCTTGATAGTGTGCCTTGCAGACCTCTTCGATTTCGGACTCTTTGGATCGGGAGAAGTGGCGGAGGTGGTGGAGTAGGGTCTCGGGTTTGCCGGAGGCAAAGGCCTTACGGACAAAGGGACCTATGTCTTCGCCGTTGCATATGACGGAGGAGAGGAGGAGCTGATCAAGCTTGTCGGCGGAGTCGCCCCCATCCGCCGCCACCGGAGCAATTTTCCGGCGCATCTTCGACGATTGCATCTTCAGTTATTATTGCTGGGAACCGCTAGAGCGAAGGGCGAGTGCACGAAGACGTTAAAGACGGAGGAGATTTAGGAGGGAGTGGGGGAGAGAGAGAGAATTGGAGGAGGTTATTTGGTGTTGGACATTGAGATGGAAGGGCGGCTTCGAGGTATTTTGTTTAAGGACTGAAATGCCACTGGGAATTCGTGGAATGACAGCATGTAAAGGGGAGTTTCGGGTGTTGAGGAGGGGGTATTAATGGAGAATAAAATGAAGGAATAAGGGAGGAATATGAAGGTGGTGTTTTTTGACTTTTGGTAGTTACAACGGCGGAGTCACCGGAATAGTGTCAAGAGCTCTGGCGTTGACGCCTGACGGGAATATTCAAAGGGGTTGGGGATGACAAACGCGCCGACCGCTCGCGTTCATTGAAGAATTATTTAAATTTGATGAATTAAACATTAATTTTAAGCAATATTTTTATAAGCTTTTGGTGACGAAAAAAATCATGCATCGTAGTAAGTCTTTTATTACCTACTACTTGAAGTAAATCCATCACAATTGAATGGTGAATATGAGGTTAAGGATCCAATTCTTCTAAACTATTGTATAAATGGAAGAGGAGCTTTAATATGCTCGCAATTCTCATTAAAAAAAGTCTCTTAGTATTTAAAACTATTGACATTAAATAGGAAATTTATAATAAATTTTAAATATTACCAACACATCTTCCCTATCCTTTCTTTTTTCTTTTTTTCTTTTTAATTAATGATAAGTTTTTTAACCTACCAAAACAAAGATGTGGTCAAGTGAGGTGAAGTGCATGCTTCTTTTTTTTTTTTCCGGCGGGGGGGGGGTGATTTCGTATTAGGGGTGAGGTGATCTTGGTGGGGTGGGTACAACCAAATTTAATCTTTTGTAGTTGGGCTTTAGCGCCCACATGGATACCCCTATGACCTCAAAAGAAGAAAAACCTTTACAAAAAAAAAAAAAATCATTAAATGCTTATTGTCATCTTTTGAGGAAACATTTTGTGTAGATACAGCAATGTCTTTTGAGCTCTGACAGGCAACAGCCTTGAGAGCCAATGGAAATCCTTCCGTCACAAGAGGTTGCAGCAGCAATAAATGCCAGCTCTCTTACCCTTGTAGATGGGTGATACCTTCATTCACATAGGACAAAAGAAGTTCACAAGTTGTTAAAGCAGCAACAGCATGATCTACCTTCCTTGACCTTGCTAATTCGAGTATTTAACATCTGAAGAAGCTGCAAGTGGGCTTGACATCGATGAAAACTTGATAAATCTTTTATAGCCGAGACTTAGCCTGATCCACTATGGTCCCCTGCATTAGTAAAACAGATCATCGTACTGGTACTTGGGAAGTGATCATGCATTCATGCAATTCATGTTCGGAAAAGGAAACCTATGTTGTTAGAACCATTCAAAAACTATCCGGAAATACTTCACTATCTGTAAAAAGTGCAAGACAGGGCCATGCATGCATGATCTGTTACACAACAGGCACAATTGGTGACGCACAATATGTATTGAATGGAACTGATAAAAATGATGGGTCATAACTATTTAGATGCAGTCCAAATCTTCCAAAGGTGCAGTTTGAAGAATTTCACCAACATTTTATTTGTAATGCAGAACAAAATCAGTTTAGATTTCTCACCAGAGAGGTCCCCCTTGGAAGCTCTTTCCACCAAATAGGCACAAGGTTTGAAGAATTCTCCATAAATCTTTGACCATTTCTCCAACTTTGAACAAATATATTTTGAACCAAGAGAATTGGCCCAGAAGATGATCCCTCCCCTGATGCCATTCACTTACATTAAGTGTCCCAGTCTGTAAAGTATATGATGTTCTATTATTGAAGGAGAAGAAAACAAACCTGTACGCTGGGAACCCCATGCCCATAACAGCAGCAATATCAAGGTCTGATGCCTTGACTGCAATTCCTTCTGCAAGAAGGCGGCAGGCCTCATTCACAACAGGGAAGAATATCATCTCAACTATGTCTCCATTCAGACAATTTCATTAACTGTGTACAAGTTCAAAGCAACCACAGAGAGAGAGAGAGAGAGAGAGAGAGTTCCAACTTAGTCAGTAATCCACAGAACCCAGACGAAAATAAATGCCCTTCTGATTGCCGAAGTTGTAGGGAAAGAAAAGAAAAACATGGAATCTTATAATAGCCACTCCAAGCCAAACTGTGATGAAGTTCCAAGTTTTCCTTCTCTTCCTATGTCTTCTTGCCAATCAGATAAATCACCAACAAGAAACACATGAGAATTGAAGATGCCCATATAGAGAAAAAAAATCAGCCAAATGATTTGCTAGAATAATACATACTGTCTTTTAACAATGAAAATGAAGGGAACTAAAAAATCCAATCTTAGATACACACAACTCAGGACCAGATGCAGAGAACTCAGCAGAAACACACAACCACACCTGACATAAACAAATGGGAAACAGTCCTGGACTTCTGTGGTATGGCCATCAAAAAAGCCCTCACTGGGAATGAGTCGGTGAGCACCTGTATGGTACTATGAGTGTTGGAGGTCATTGAGATGGGACATAAGATCCATCAAACAGCTTATTTTGATATAATGGCTTGGCCCAAAACAACAAACCCAAGATGAGATTAAGGTTCATCAATGCAAATTTTGCAGAGTGAGGAGAAAATACTTAAGATGGATGAACACGAGAGAGAGAGAGAGAGAGAGAGAGAGAGAGAGAGAGAGAGAGAGAGAGAGAGACCTCAGAGTCAACCGTAACACCAGAAATGCTCCTAGCCTTGTTGATGTACTTCTTTATTTCAGGGTCTGGGCTGGCCTTGTGCTCATTGTCATATGTATAGAAACCCTTCTGAGTAGTTTCACCTAAGACAGGTGCCGTGAGAGCTGAATATTAGACATGTCAACCTTAACATTCCTACTATTAAATTATAAACATATTGGTTTCATCCACCGGTTTAGTTTACTAGATGATGTGTCAAAGACTCGAAAGCAAGACGGTAATTAACAAGAAAAACAAACCCCTTTTATTTTGAAAAAGTGCAAGCCACATCACCCCATGGATGTAGCACTACTCTTAAAACTATGGCTCCTAGTAAAGAGAACAAGGAAAAAGTACTTAAATTAAAAGGTCAGTTTCACCTAAATCATTCATAACTTTCACTCAATAATTTTTTTCCAGAATATTGAAAGCCACTGTACCTGCTCGACTATCCTCTTGCAGAAGTGGAATTAGCATTGATTTATAGGATCTCTCTGAATAACTCTCAACAAATTGGATTCCAGTTGCAATTGCAACCCCAAAACCAACCAGATCAACCATTCTGCAAATGAAACAAGGAACAATGGAGCCGACAGACATGAAAAACAGACCAATATAGAAGCAAAGACATGAGATTTTAGAATCTGTATTAAGGGGGTGTTGGGGAACACTATTTGAAGCAATCAAGTTTTCTCAAAATGTAGGAAAATTGAAATGGAATCATCTCGTTTCCATGTGATTTCTGAACATCCTACAACTACCTAAATGGTCCCATCGGCATTCCAAACTTTGTAATCGCCCGATCAATCTGATAGACATCTGCACCTCTTTCAACGAGTAACATGGCTGTTTGCAAGTAAGGGAAGAACATCCTGTTGACTGCAAAGCCAGTGCAATTTCCAACTACAACTGGAATTTTCTTTATCTTCTTCCCAAGATCTAGTAAGTCAACAATTACTTGGGGAGATGTTTTTTCTGTACGAACTAGTTCCAAGAGTGGCATGATATGAGCTGGACTGCATCAGAGTTGTACATATGCTGGATTAAATATAAGAAATAGAAGAAGAATTTTTTTTTCTATAAGAAAACTAAAAGGAACCATGAGAGCATGCTACCAGCTATTACCTAAAAAAATGGGCCCCAACAATCCGATTGTGGGATTTTGTCCTTTCACTGATCAAGTTCAAGTCAATTGTGGAAGTATTGCTAGCAAATATGCAATGCTGTGGACAAAATTTCTCAAGGTCGCCAAAAATTTGTTGCTTTAAAGGGATATTCTCAATTACAGCCTGTTTCAAACATCAAATAAAACAAACAGTTAAGGAAAGCTTAACTTCCTCCAACATCGATCACCATCAGAACCATTACTTCCACCAAAACAATTGGACAGTTTTCCCCCATCTTTTCTACTCTCTCTCTCTCTCTCTCCAGGCCCAGCATTCAATGAAGGTCAAATCATAAAGCTCCCAATATCTGGAAATCTCTCAGGGATGGAAATCTCTCACCTAGTGGTATTGCTCCTTTAAGGACTTCTGTGTCTTAAAAAAAATTTCCTCTTCTCCAGTTAGAAATTTTTCACAGTGATGGATGTTGTTTCAATTATGCTAACAACTAAAAGGCCGGTTCAGGATGACCATCTAAGTGTCCAAAAGGATCAACTGAAACCCTCTGACTATATTTTCTAGACCAATATTATTTCCAACAAGTTTCTTCCCTCTCATTTTCTTTAAGCTCTTAGACTGAAAGCCTTTAGCTTGAATTGGTCCCGTTAGTTGCTTGCCCCTGAGGCCAATAAAGTACTAGAAGTGGCAGCAGCGGACAGAGTATAAACAAAAACTAGTAAAATAAATAAATAAATAGAGGAAGTCGTAATTGGAACTAACCTCTATGACTAAATCAACATCTCTGAAACTTTCGTAGTTGAGAACACCCTTTAGAAAAGAGAGACTTCTGTCAAGCTTCTCTTGAGAAATTTTCCCTTTCTTGACCAGACTTTGCAGATTTGCTGAGAAGGAAAGGGTATGAGGTTGAAACAATTTAAAAACACTACGCGAAAAGAGAATTCTGAGTTAGAAATTCACAAAAGCAAGTGTTTCCCTTACCTTTGACTCTGTCAATTCCAGCCAGAAGAAAATTCTCATCCACTTCTTTCAGGAAAACAGAGTAACTACTAAGAATCAGCACTGTTGCTATCCCAGAACCCATTAATCCTCCTCCAATAATACCAATCCTATTTACTTTCCTTGGTACCAATCCCAGATCAGTGATCCCAGGAACCTGTTGACAGCTTAGAGTGAGGAAATGTTCGCAAACACTGGATGGTGGGGGAGGGAGAGGATCCTTGGAACCAAAATAAGGTACCAGATCTGGCACGATTATGTCCACCAATTTAGAAATGGACTCAACTCAATGAAGAAATAGTTTCAATTCCGGAGAAGAATTGATCATGATCAACTTACAACCCGGCACATAGGGTCCAGTTATTTTCTTTCACCCCATAATCAAACCATGCCCAAAAAGTAAAATATTAAAACTCAACTTGTAAGTCAGGTTTCAATTTTCCATTTAATTTCGTTCAACTCTGTGATAATATCACTAAATTCACAAAAAACCAACTCCTATTATAGAGCTATTTCGTGCATTTCATGTAATTACATAAACCGAGTTAACCAACAATCTCATAGAGACAAGCATACTCTGGTATTAAAAAATCATATGGATCCATAAAAAAATTATATTACAAAGGGCAAGAATTCTTACTGCAGCTGATGGCAGACCAATTGCAGATTTTATTTTCCATTTTTATTTTCATTGGCAACAAGAATTGAAATTCAAACCTTTGAGGTTCCACGTTGAGCAAAGAAGATGTGGACCAAACTCTTGCAAGTGTCAGATTGCCGAAGTTCTTGTAAAGCCTCTACCTCCTGCCAAAAGCAGGCATATCATATTATGTTGGATAAAACCTGTTGTCATTTGGAAAGGAGAATCTATAAGTACCTTCCAAAGTCCAGCACGAGGACCAGAAACAATACCCTCTTCAATGACATCAATGCAAACTAATGGGTGTCTAAGATTTGGAGCTTGTTTTTGGGCCTGAAATCTGGCAAACTTAAGTATTTCCCTAGCTTCTGCCAGGGGCTCTAATTTGTCAGTTTTATAAAGGCTAGCAACCCACGGTTTTCTACCCTCCATAATATCCAAGGCCCAGAGACGAGCAGTGTTAACTAACTCATCTGGCGGAACTATGGCATCCACAAGGCCGAAAGTTAAAGCATCCTCCCCTTTCACTCGCTTTGACATCTGGAGAGAGAGAGAGAGAGATTAATAGAAAAAATTGCAGTTAAAAGACACTGGTTATTTAATATTTCTTGGAAAACAACTAACAGTGTACCAGCATCATCTCAAGAGCTTTGCGAAGGCCCACAAGGCGTGGAAGCCGCTGTGTGCCTGAAACAATTTATGAATCTAAGATTGACATGGAATAAGAAGCGAGGAAGAAATTAAATTCAGGAAATCCCTTGGCTCAAAAAAATCATACTAAACTGTGCCATTTACTGTGTGATTGTGACAATTATAACGATGGATGTAGTACAAAAGTCAAATGAACATTGAAGTTGCACAATCGCTCAAGCAGAACCATAACCTTACCTCCAAGTCCAGGAAGAATTCCGAATTGAAGTTCAGTCAGTCCTAGTAGAGCAGTAGAAGTTGATATACGTGCATGGCAGGCCTGACGATGCAAGAATAACCAGATGATCTAAAGTAAGACCAACCATAGTAATAATAATCATAATTATAATAAATTAAAAAAAGTACTTTGCCTGAAATAGATTGTAACATCTACCAGTGCAATCTCTAGTCCACCACCCAAGGTAGGGCCATCAATAGCGGCTACTAAAGGTTTTCTTGCAGCTATAAATAAAGCAGCATAGAAATGATCAGAGAGAATGTGTTTAATTACTAGGAGAACTACCTCATAACTGATAAACTAAAAAATATATTACCTTCATAAGAGTCGGTGATAAACTCTATTGACATAAAGCCAAGCACTCTACGGTCTGCTATAATAACATGTTTAAACTTAATAAGGGAAAGGCAGTAAATTATATGAAAATAAGATATAGAATACGGGTAATCATACTCTCTCTCTTTTGAAGTCCACCAAAAGCTGTTACGCCAAAGCCCCCTGAGAATTTACCTTTTGAACCTGCTCAAATAACTCAATATGTTTAGCCTCACATCTTCATCATTTGTTTCCATGACAAAAATGAACTGCATAACCTCTTCGAGTGTACCAGTAATAACAATTGCTCTCACATCATCTCTTTGCAAAGCTTGCTCAGTGCTTTCTTTTAAGCTGAGTATAACTGGAATTAACAAGAAGATGAATTGTATTATTATGTAACCCATCAAAAAAAAAAGAAAAAAGAGGAGGGTGAAGAGTGGTACAAACAGAAATTCTTTCAGCAGTTTTGTTAAAACATAACTTGAATCAGCTGGTGGAGACCAGAAAATGAAAGAGGAATGTGTGCATAAAAGAAGCCATATAAACTAAGGGCCTGTTTGGGTATCCAATTCGAAGTTAAACAATTCTAGACTTTGAGTTCACCTCCGTGGGTTTTCATTCCCATGATTTGAAAGTTACATGAATTCCCTTTTTTTCATTTCTGAGTCTGGATAAATAACAAAGTTACATGAAACCCTCTCGAATGGCTTGCGTTTGTGACTTTCAGGGGATACTTGGCCTTCTTTATTTAATTCCTGTTTATCCCCTCATTTGTATCATAGAGAATTACAGATTTCTCTCTCTCGTAGAGTGCAAATTTTCGAATTTACACATAATTGAAACCCCAAATTAAATCCAAATCTGTACGATAAAATGAGAGCTTGAGGTGGGGGAGGCATAATGAATTACTTAAAAGAACAATTGAATGCAACGAAAACTAATCAATTTCTTAGTGTTTGTATATATCTTTATATTGTGTTATGAAGAGGAAGTTCGTTGAGTAAGAAAACGGAAAACAAGAGCAAACCCATGAAAAGCTATGTACTACGAACGGAAGAATAGGAAATGGTAGAAAGGAATAGGAGAGACCATCAACAGAGAGCAAATTGAGAGGTGGGTTGACGATAGTGATGATGGCAACCCCATCAGTTCCAACCTCCACGACTGTCGTTCCCTTCGTGTTGCTGCTGCTACCCATCTCCGCCCGTTTTTCTTGGCGCGTCTCCGTCGGTCTCAGTACCTCAGTATTGGTAACTCATGACTCATGAATGGGCCCGACTCATATGAGCTTTACAAAAATTTGAGGATTACAGTACAAAAAGGTCTCTTACTGTGCAATGATTTTGTTGGTCTACTTAGAAACGGAGTAAAACGTTTATCGGTTTATGACTCCATAATCACAATCAAACCTTACATTCATCAAATTAGCCAATTTTAGCATTTTTTTTATTTTTGGACCCCTCCATAGATAATACACACGATCACACATGACCCACAGTGAAAGTGAAAAATAAAAAACAAGTTCTCCAAACCCCACAAGTCTTAGAAAATACGGGATATATCAATAGGTCCAAGTATTATTTATAATTTTTTCATTTGTTACAAAAACATCATTTTCCCAAATTAATTGGTTTCTTTGCATATACCTTTGTCATGATTTTGATTTTTTTTTCCCTTTTTTTGTGGTGTCTAGTTCGACTTGTTACAATGTTACATCCATGCCATGTCATATCCTTTAAGTGATCAGTTTGGATGAGATTGTGATTTTAACTCTTCTCAAGTGCAAATATAAAATGAATAGATTATGAGAGTATCTAAAGGGGATGACCTATCACCCAGTGTTTAGCCTAAATATCTATGTCCATTAGGAGAAAAACTTCCATATAATTGTGATATAGGCAGATAGTATCACAAGCCAATAAGAACCAAGTAAAATGAGATTGTCAGTATACTTTTTAGTCCCACAATTTCACTTTATTTGATCCTTATTGGCTTGTGACACCACCTGGCCGTGTCACAGTTACATGGGAGACTCATTTGTCCATTGGGCTCTCCTTTGAAATCTTACTAATTTTTTTAAAATTATTTCCCATGATCATTAACTTTGAATAAAACTTTTATTTTTGTTCTTTAACAAGTAATGACTAAAAATTAATGGATTAGTATGAAAATGAATTTTGAATTTGAGTTCATACTTCTAATATCACTTCAATGAGTCCTTACTAGCCAAGTTAGGTAGAGCATCTGTTGCTAATTAGAGGAAGGTCAATAGAAATAATGCAATCATAAGAACCTTGTAAATGTTATCCCAAGCAATAAAAAGGATATATATAATTCGAACAAAAAAAAGGGGGGTTATTGAGACCATCTTTAGATTATATGGGCGTGTAGTGAAAATTTTTCCGAGTTTCATTAAAGGGAAACCAATCTCTTTATTTAACACTACTTGAATCTCTAACTAGCTTGATACCATCTTTAGATTATATGGGCATGTAGTGAAAATTTTATACAAAATTGTAAATTCAAAAGTTATTGAGACTAAATTAATGGTAAGAGAAGTCACGATGAAAAATCGGCCTAAGGTAAACGACGGATTGGAACCCTCTAATTGTAGTATTGTACCGAAAAAATAAAGTTGTAAATCGAAACCAACCTATTTAAATTCTTTCCCAATAAACCGAAATGATCCCATTGTAGTGGGACCTACAGACTCCTCTCGTTTGGATTGGAATACTGAACCGTCGATTACCAATTTCCCCCACTGGTCCACCACGTGTACGGATCATGGTTAGGGTCCATCGTAAGCGATAGACCTCAGCAGTTGGTCGAATTCTTTAACCGATACCTTTTTCACCCCACTGCATAAAACGCTAGTACCAAAACCCTAATCCCTCGAAGACATTGGTTTCGGGCTTTCCCGCAGTCGCGCGTAGCAGCAACAAGAGCAGCCGAACCAGCCATGGTAATCTTGACCTCCAAAGTCCAAATCCTAAGCAATTCTACCAACGTTTCGTACCAATTTTGAGACGATTTTTGCGTCTTTTGTGCGCAGGGTATCGATCTGGTCGCCGGCGGCAAGAGCAAGAAGACCAAACGAACCGCCCCCAAATCTGATGATATCTACCTCAAGCTCCTCGTCAAGGTCTCCTATCTCTCTCTCTCTCTCTCTCTCTCTCTCTCTCTATATATATATATATATATATATGATTGTATGCGTATATGTGTTCAGTTGGTCATGTATCTGTATTTGTGTATAGCAATCATTTGAAATTTTCATTGGTTGATCTGTGATTAGCTTTACCGTTTTCTGGTGCGGAGGACGGGAAGCAAGTTCAATGCGGTGATACTGAAACGGCTCTTCATGAGCAAAGTTAACAAGCCTCCCTTGTCTCTCTCCCGTTTGATTCGCTTCATGAACGGAAAGGTTTCTCTCTTTCTCTATACACCTTTATATGAATGTTTTTTTTTTCTTTTGGGCTGAGAGAAAGAAGGGTTGTTGATTGTGAAATCATCTTTATATGAATGTTTGTATGTGTACATATTTAAAAGTCTTTTACTTGACATTCTGTTTGAATGCTTAGAATCTCGAATAATAAACCTTTTGTTTGGTTGCCGAGAAAAGGAAATAAAGTAAACAGCAAAATGTAATTTTATGTTTACTGTTGTTATTGCATCTTGAAGATGAAAAACTTTCCTCAAAATGCAAATAATTTTATAAGGCTCAATTGTGTGAATTTTAATGTTTAACTGGGATGCAATAAGTCCCTTATTTTCCTGCCATTTTCCTAGAAACCAAAAGGTGCATCGATGCTTTATGTCATTTTGGTTGCTAAAAGGAGGAATAGCTTACCTCAACTGGATCAAATATTGTATTTGGTTCAGTTGAGTAGATGTTTTTCTTTTCTTAGTTCCCAAAAATTCAAAATTTGAGATTCAAAATTCAAAAGTTATTTTTCCTGCCTTTTGTTGGGCATCCAAACAGAGCGTGATTGATCTATATAGATTTATATATCCCTCTGTTTGACTGATTTTACAATTGGTTTGATCTGCAGGGAGATAAGATTGCTGTGGTTGTTGGGACTGTTACTGATGATATTCGGGTCCATGAGGTCCCTTCTCTAAAGGTGACTGCACTGAGGTTCACAGAGACTGCAAGAGCTAGGATTGAGAAGGCAGGTGGAGAATGCTTGACATTTGACCAACTGGCCCTCAGAGCTCCCCTCGGGCAGAACACGGTATGCATATTGATACAATCAAGGATGTCATTTTACGTATGCAATATTGTGATTTATCGAGTTGTTTATGCTTGGTCTATTCAGAACTTTGAAGAACCTTTCTTATGTGTGTGTAAATGATAGATTCTGATAGAATATACAATTAATATTTTTGATGAAGCATAAGGGTAAAAGGTGAAGCAGTTTTGCATTTTTTTTTCTTTTTGATTCCTACAAGTAGCGCTCTTGTTCTTAGGGATAGAGAAAAAAATGAAGAATGGAGAGAAAAAAAAAAGGGAGGGGGGGTGTTGGGGAGTTACCCTGAATTTCACATAAGTTAGTTCCTTTTTTCCTTTTTCTTTTTTTATCTTTTTCTTTTTAAATTTTAAATTTTAAATTTTTTTATATGCTTTGAACAGCCCACCTTAACTCTTTCTTCTTAAGAGTTCTAGGTTAGGGAATAGATAATTTCAATGGAATTATACTTCATCAGATTCCACCTAATGTTTTGGTTTGCAGCTGGTATCGATTTTTATACTGTTTTACTTTGAATGTCTAGGGACAGGAGTATGATTTGAAAACAGAAGGGTGAGAAATCTGATCATATTATGCAAATCTTTTTACACTATATGCTGCAGGTTCTCCTCAGAGGTCCAAAGAATTCTCGTGAAGCAGTGAAGCACTTTGGTCCAGCTCCTGGTGTGCCACATAGCCACACCAAGCCCTATGTTCGATCGAAGGGGAGGAAGTTCGAGAGGGCTAGAGGAAGAAGGAACAGCAGAGGCTTCAGGGTTTGAGGAATTCTACAATGCAAATGGGCCTAGCAATTCTATGCAAAAGTGTTTCCAACCATGTCCTATTGTGGTTCTACTGTGTCTCCATTTTTCTTTTGTCATCCCTTCATTGTCAAACATTTGTGTTTTCTGTAGCAGGTCTTTTTGTGTTTCCTTTATCTCTCCTGGATATTTTTGTTTCAAGTAGATGAGATAACATGTTTTTGGAGGATCAATGGTAATTTTTAGCGTACTTTTGAATATACAGTCGTGTTATCTAGTCTGTGGTGATTGTGTAGATATGATTTTCGTATCTTGAACTGACTCGATGATGATGCTATGGGGTTTTTAGGCTGACAATATCATGATTTGGGTCATTCATGCTGGTCAGAAATCCCCATTTGACATAATGACTGCCTCCAAATAAAAGGGGTTCTACCTCTGGATCAAATTTTCACTGATATTTTAGGTAATGTTTTAAAGCGAGTATTTGATATGATGGTCTCTAGCTAAGAGGTCACTTGAAAACACATCTGACAAATATTTTTTATTTTTTATTTTTTTCCCTATCCCACATTGCTAGGAGAGGTGCCTAATTTTATTTTATTTTCTTTCTTTTTAAAAATTTATTTTATTATTTTATAATTTTATGGAATTATGGTTCGTGAAAAAGGTTTTTAGACAGTAGTAAATGCTCTTGGACAGTGATAGTAACTTAGTAAGGGTTGACGTGAAATTATGAATAGACGCGCAAGTCAGCGCGCAGTGGAAACTCTGATAAAAACACACACAAACTCCCCAATACGGGACGCAGACGTGATCTTTTTGAGTAACTGGATGTACGAAGAAAGGCTTCGTTTTGTTCGTACAGAGGGGTGTATGACCATTTCCTGCAGGTGTTTTGTCAAAAGACTCAAAACACATCCAACAATCCTTCCGATATTGCATTGAAATAAAAACGCTTTATATATAGAAATCGTTCATCGTGCCTTCCCCTGAATTTTCCTCCTGGACGCAAAAATGATGCACAACCATCCTTTTTTTCACTTCAAACTTAGGCTCAATTAAATATCAAATGCTATCAAAAATGCATGCGAGTTTGCAGCCTCTATAACATTACAGAGAGCACCCATTCACCCTTTGCTTATCAAGTTAATTAGACCTGTCTTAAGTGCAGGATATTCCCAACAATCTTGTACAATCACTGGTCGTCTGTGAATGACATGTGTGAATTCACAAATACATCTAGATTTCAAGCTTACAATGTACCATTTTAACAGATTGGCAATCCATGCCAGTAAGGGCCACACTTGCTAAGGTAAAAAGCAGTATCAGCCTACTGATGGGGGACAACACTGGCAAAATCTCCACACGGTGGCTGCAAATGGAAATCAGGATTCCACTACAACCAGCCCCCACCCTTTTAGTTATGCTTCCAGCACTTGTTTTGTTTTTGTTTAAATATTGTGAGTGTGTTAAGGTAAATGTTTTCAATGTTTGGTTTCCCTGTAATCGGAATCCCTATATTAAGGGTTCCAATATTTCCTTAAGGGCAGCTTATGATGAATTAAAATGGAGTTTTCCACTTGTGTTTGGTGCTGAATCCAAACAAAGCCTTAGGTGCGAAGCCTAGGGTTCTTCCTCCCCCCCCCCCCCCCCTTTTCTTCTCTCTCTCTCTTCTCTCCTTTCTGTGTTCTATAACCCCCCCCTGTGTGAGTTGTCCTGCATCACCTACATTATAACAAACCTCCTGTTTAACTACATCAGAATCAGATGCTTCAGACACATCAAGATTTCCTTGATAATTAGGATTTGATTGTTCATAACTCATTATTTTACAAATCCAACTTTATTCAGAAAATGAACATGACTCCTTACCTTGAGGGAACATGACGTGTAGAGATATCAAGTACAGATTAAAACTTTTGGATGAATTCATAGATATGTGCACTGACTTCCTCTGGCTTTTCTTGGTTGAGAAAGTGACCTACTCCTTCCATTATAACCACATCCTGCAAAAACGGAACGTCTCCCTTGAAGCCACCATTGTGTATATATTCCTTAACACCTGGGGTATTATAGGTGATGTCCACGTCGCCCACAATAAATTTTACTGGTACTTTTATTTGATTTCCAGTCCATGGCGCTGTGAGCTCCCAGGTTCTGCAACAAAGAGAGAAGAAAAAATAGTTAACCTGGCTTATATAGTTATATAGAAAACCCCTTAATTAAAATTGCAAAATTTCCATTCTTCAATCAATTTAAGACTCATATTTGCGCACTAATACCAAACTCATATCCAAGCCTAGCCAATTTTATTGTTTCACAAAAAGTATTGTACATGAAAATATGAAATGGCTACATAATGCAGTGCTAAGAATACTGAAACTAGTAGACATGTTGAATGAGCATGTTTGTTCAGACCCAAAAAAAAGAAAAGAATGAGCATGTTCATCAACATCATCTCATTAAAAGCTACTGCAATCAGTATTGGTTTTGTATAAAAATCATGTTAGAGATAAACTTATTTGAAGTTCAAAAGGAGGAGCCAAACATACAGGTCCAAAGCTCGATAGTAGTTCAATCCTCCAGTAAAGCCTTTTTGGTCAAATTTGCTGGCATAATAATTAACATCTTCTTCTGAGAGCCATGACGGCAAGGTAATTGGAGTATCGGGTGAACCCCCAAACCCAATTTCTTTAGGTATGATAGGTGGACGTGGATTGCGGGTTGTGAAAAAATTCTTCAGTATTCTTGCAGTACCAGTGCGAGCAAATTCTTCTTCCACCTCTCCAGGTTCCTACAGCATGATTTGGCAATTATGTAGGATGGGTTATCCAGACCGTCAATAAATGTAAACTATGACCTACCATGACAGCATTTAAAAGAAGAAAACTTAACCAACATTTAAAAGAAGAAAAATTGGCCAACATAGTATTGAATAAGGATACTCCTATCATAATTTAGAGAGAAGGAATTTTATTCCCCAACTCTGCCAGACATGTGACAACCAAAAACACCCTTGAAAATTTTGGATTTTTTGAAGAAAATCCTCTGAATATTTTTTTTTTCCCTTTTTTGGAAAATGCTTGGTGTACACCACCCATTTTTTTCACTGGTTGACATGGTGAGAGGCAATTTCAAAATTAATGGAGAAGTGGGTGTCTTTTGTTTGAAGTGAAAGAAGAATTTGATGATCCACACAAGCCAGTGAAGAAAACTAGTAAATTCTTTGGTTTACCTAGCAGTGATACATTTTTTTGGGCAACAAAATTGATGTTCCCTAAAAACAATATGTTTTTAATTCAAACAAGCAAATAAAATAAACTGAACCATAAATTATAACATTTTCAAGAACTTAAAACCAATTATAAGTACTGTCTAAGGAAGTCCATATACTAGATGGTTAGGAACATCTTGATGAGTTAGATCAATCTTGATAAGTTAGATCAATCTGGGCCAGATTATGCTTGCTAGGGTGCACAGCAGACGGCAAGTTTCAACAATATATATATACCACACATCAGGGTTCAAATCTTGTCATTAACTGTTAAGTTTGCAACCTAAAAGCCTAAGCTTATAAATGGAGGGCGTACACCAACCCCCCGACCAAAAAAAAAGTTGTGAAGGCAGTAATGTATTTTCTTCCTAGCCCACGATTGTATTTGATTATCCCTTGCAAGCGGGAGAGACTAAGTGGTTGAGCATCCACTCCATTAGAACATTGAAGTGAGACAAAATGTGATATTAGCATAGAAATAAACATTTAGAATGGTGATCTCTAGAGTTTGTCATGATCAGTATATTATCCTGCGTGAAAACCTAAGTTTTCAACTTGCTGGACAAAGTTGTCGTTCTTGGGCCTATTGAGCCCGTATTTGTTGCCCATGTGATAGGCCTATGTTAAGCCTGTACGTGAGGGGGAGTGTTGAAAATATACCACATCCCACATCGCCCAAATATTGGATTTGACATAACTTTATATACTTGTTTGGACCCTCTATTTATAAGCTTAGGCTTTTAAGTTGGAAATTTAACATGGTATCAGAGCATGTCATTCTTGGGCCTAAGCTTAGGCTTTTAAGTTAAAAACTTAACAGTTGTATCATTTAGTGCAAATAATGTGTCAACTGTTAAGCACAATCCCTCCTCCTCCCCCCACCCTTCCACACACACACACAACCAAAAAAAAAAAAAAAAAAAAAAAAAAACCCCACTCACCCACCCCAGTTAAGAAACCCAATCCATCCTTTGTCAGTCAAAGGTTGTGGGAAACATAAATGCTTAACTTCCTTTTCTATTGAAGTCTACCTGTGAGAACATGAATGCAACAGTAAAGACAAAAACAATTGAATGTATCATACGGTCTTATGCATATAAATGCGACGAATCCTTTGATGCTCATTTTATTTATAATTACGCAGAATTTTCAACAGTTCCAGCGGATAAGGCTCTGAGGATTAAAGGGTATCTTCAACGTTTACCCAATTTAGACCATAGAAAGATCAACCAATCCCCACCAGTAACAAACTATCAGTAACATCAAAATGGAAAAGGGAATTGCTATTTCAACTCCAAAAATTTCCTTGATCCACACTCTCATGGATCTGCCCACTCCATCAAATCCTTTGGTGGACATGAAAATTCCCAAATCAAAACAACACAATTTTAATAAAACAGAGAACTCAATCAATATGTATATGTGTGTGTATATGTATCAATATGATTACCTGAAACCTGCAAATATAGTAACTGTCACCAAATAGAGCACGCATGGACTCCACAGGCTTTCTTGAAGGATGCCTAGGACGAAACACCACACTCGTATTCACCAAAGCCTTGATTCGATCGGGCCGAAACAAGCTGAAGTACCACGCGATGACGGCGCCCCAGTCATGACCCACCAAGAAAACTTGGTCCAGGCCAAGCACGTCGAGGCAACTGACGAGGTCTCCGACGATGTGGAGAGCGGTGTAGTTGGAAGCCGACGGCGGCGCGTCGGTGTCGCCGTAGCCACGGAGGTCGGGGGCGATGGCACGGTAACCACGGGAGGAGAGATAGAGCATCTGGTGACGCCACGAGTACCAGAGCTCAGGGAAGCCGTGGAGGAGGAGGACCGGCGGGCCTTCTCCGATCTCCGCTATGTGCATGTTTATGCCGTTGGCGCTTACTGTTCTGTGCACTATCTTCTCCATCTCTCTCTCTCTCTAGCCTCTACAAAGCCGATGGTTTTGCAGTGTGTACTGCGTAGTCATCGCTTGCAGTCATTTATCGACCATTTTGGTCCAGTCTTTCCAACGTCAGCCATTCTCTTTAAATGACGACAAATTATCTTTCAATGACGACAAATTTTTTATTTTTGGTATATTCTCAGGACTTAAAGAGTTCGGATAGCACAGGAGGGTGTGCTTTTGTTTTTCTCTCTTTTATATGGAAAGGGATATTTACCCTTGCAAAATGGTAAGGAGTATGGACCAATATCTTTTTTTTCTTTTTCTTTCTTTATCTTTTTTTTAAAAAAAGTGCCAGATTTTTTTGTTTGATTTTTTTTTGGCCTTTTAAGTTCTAATTTAAAGGTTACTTTTATTAAAGTTTCCAATAAAAGATTGATTCCTTGCTTCCAGCCAAAAGGAAGTGGGATATGTTGGTGGTTTGAACTAAGATGTATTATATTAGAATTAAAACAAAAAAAATAGGTTAGTGTTGCTTTGGTAGGTTTTATATGCCCGTTTCTTTTGGCATTTTTGGTAATTAAAATTATGGGTAGTTAACAACAATTAGGAAACATTAGTGTCCAGTTAAATTAAAATTACCTACTGTGGTAGGTCATGGATAGTTAACAACAACTAAAAGACATTAGTATCCTAAAATTAAAATTATTTATTGTGGTTGGTTAGGTTTGGGATCAAGTGTACTATTGCAGCTTCAGAGCAAACCAATCAAGAGAGAAAATGTTGAGGACTGAGGATTTGAGGGTAATCAATATCTCAAAAATTTTGTACTTCTTTGGATCTTTTTTTTTTTTTTTAATCTTTTGAATGAGCCTTGAAAGCCTCTAGAAAAGCCATTAAGGCTAGCATAGTGATGAGGGAGGGTGCAAAAATAAATAAAGAAATAAAATAAGTTAGAAGTTTAAATCCTTCCTATTGTTGTTAAAAAAAAAAAAAAAAAAAAAAAAAAAAAAAAAAGAAGAAGAAAAAAGGCCCTCTATAAAATGGGAGCCCTCTTGCAAGGATGGCATTATTAATTGGCCATATATATATAGATATATATATAGTAGGAAAAAACTTGCATGAGACCGGTGTATAGGTCAAATGATAGTAAGAAAAAACTTGCATAAGACCGTTGTATAAGTTAGATGGTGAGACTAGCCAATGGGAGGAGAAAAGTGCCTTATTCAGTGTACTTTTTGCATTGATAAAGTCACTTTCCTCTCCCATTGGCTGGTCTCACCAGCTAACTATACAATGATCTTATGCAAGTTCTTCTCATATAGAGTATGCATTGTAAATTCATTGGATGTTCCTTAGTGAATAAGCAGGTGGGATGTGTTGAGATAGAATTCGAGTTAGAAAGCGTACCATAGATGCAATGGAGGTCGTTGGAAGCAACTTGGTTTGAGACGAAAACTCCATCGAAATCAAACAAACGAACAAAAAATATATCAGTTGAAAGGGAAGACGAGCACTTGAAGCAAAAAAAAAAAAGGGGGGGGGCTTTTGAAGTTTCTCAACAACGGAGACGCTATCATAGTTGACGGTCGCACCGTGATCATCTTATTGATGTTTGTGATATGCACGCGCACATGTGGAGCCTCCTCTTTTTTTTTTCTTTTTTTTTTTTTAAGTTTCTCATTTATCCTTGGTCTTTCTTTTCTTTCCCCCCTTGATTATAAAAAATGCCATGAAAAAAAAAAAAAAAAAGAAAAAGGAAGAAGAAAAGAAGGCCAATGGAAATGTGTGTTTTTGCAAAAAGTCATGGAAGGGTGTAAATTAACGAAAAAGTTTTTTTATTTTATCTTGTTGCAAAATCATAGAGAAAATAAAACTAACAAGTATATGTAGAGAATATCTCTTATTCTTTCATTAGGGGGAAAATTAAATGCCTTATACAATTCATGCCTTATATAGGCTTCAACCCAAAACATTTGAAGAAGTGCGTGCAACACTTGCATAATGAAGAAGTGCTGTATTATCTGAAGAGATGGAATGTACGTGGAGCTTCCACTTATGGGGTCATTGGTCGTGGTGGGATGTCCACCATATACTCTACTTTATTTATAACATATATATATTTTTTTTTCACTTTTTGAATTCATGATGAAATGAGATGACAAATTATTCATCGACTAATTGAACCCTATTAGTCCTTGAAGCCATGCTTGACACACTAAATTAAAAGATGAGATAGGATAGGACGTCATGGGAGTAAGAAAGGATAAAAGATGATAGATTTCTACCTCCCATATTATAAAACATATACTATAACCATTTAATTCCTATTTGACCTTCTAGGATGCCAACTTAGTTGAGACTCTAGGTGGTTTTATGATGTTCGAAACTCATTTTATTTTGATTAAAAAAATTTAATTCCTATTTGGACAGCCAAATAGGTCCTTTTTCCTCTTTCATTTTTTTTTTTTTTTTTTTTTTGATTCAGAAGATGAATAAAAAATAAAAATAAAAATAAAATACTACCTCACAACTCTGGGGAACGAAACCCCTCTATATATTAGCATCTTGCGGAAGCAGGGGCTGCATTCCCATGGGGGTATAGTTCTTCCTGAGCGAGAGCATCCTTTTGGCATTGTATTTTCTATATTTCCTTCAACCAAAAGGAAATTGGCTTCAATGCTTCTTGCACCAGCTGAAAGAAACGGCATCCCTCATCTGTTTCAAGCCCAGCCGGCCCAGTCCAAACACGCTTGATTAGCACTAATTCTGTACTTCAATTTTTTTCAGATGAAATAGGATTTCCTTCTAGGGTTAGGATTTCCTTTTATAGATCTTTTCTCCTTATCATGGATTGTGCTTTTTTTGTGCTTGATTAGTAATTGAGTTTCCTTTTATAGATCTTTTCTCCTTATCCAAAAACTCCCTCAAAAATAAATTTATATCCAAAAACTCCATTAAATATTTTCCCTATCCATCTAATCCAAATATAAAAAAATCATATCTATTAACTCCAACCAATTAATTTTTCGTTTACTGTTGTTAAAAGAAAAGAGTAATCCGACTAAAATACCCTTATTTGACATTAATATGTTTAATGAAAAAATTGCATATTTAACTGAATTTCTACTTTTATCATTTTTAATGTAATTAGAAAAAAATTAACTATCATTAATTAATTATTCTCTAATGTATACATGAGGGGAAGGGAGAAGAAAAAGATAGAGTAGAAGAAAAAGTATGCAAGTTTGGGAAAAGAGGGGGTAAAAGGGAAAATTAACTTGAATATGCATTTTTGTCATTAAACATATTATTCTAAAAGAAGGGCATTTTAGTCGGATTAGTCCTTTATTTTAACCGTAGTAAACAAAAATTTAACTAATTGGAGATAATTGATATAATTCTTTTTTATTTGGATTAGATGGATAGGAAAAATATTTAATGGGTTTTTTAAGATATGATTTTATATTTGAGGGAGGTTTTGGATGTTTCCCCTAAGTTTATATTGCAAGGCCTGAGTTTTTAGTCGTGGGCCTGAGGTTGGGTTCATTAAAAAGGGAACGGCTATTGCAACCCCCCATTCCTATAAGTCCACCCCCCATCCTTTAGGTTTTTAAGGTTTTATGCAAAATATAAAAAGTTTTTATGAAAACCGGCCGTGCTGTCCACTAGAAAACATCATTTTGAACAACTTTGCAGAAGAAAGTTTTTCCAAAATTTATCGTTTAGGTAGACTTTTTGGCAAAAAATGAAATAAAGGTTATAAATGGTTAAAAGGTATATTTAAACGATAGATTTTGGAAAAACTTTCTTCTACAAAGTTGTTCAAAATAATGTTTTCTAGTAGACATCATGGCCGGTTTTCATAAAAACTTTTTATATTTTGCATAAAACCTTAAAAACCTAAAGGATGAGGGGTGGGCTTATAGGAATGGAGGGTTGCAATAGCCGTTTCCCATTAAAAATGACCCGTGTGGTAGGCCTGGTCCGGGTCTGGCTCATGGCCAGCCCTGGGAAGAGCCCACCAATCTTTTTATTAGTGTTTATTTATTTGACAGTTGGATTGTGTCCTCTCCCTCTTCCTTCATGTCTCTTTCCACACATTCTTTGCATTATTAGGCCACAATTCCACATCAACATCATAAAATTTGCCTTAGAATCCACCACACAATCGAAACTGTTTAGTGTGCCTTATCCTTAAAAGATCAAATCATTTAAGTGGTTTTAACCATTTGATCGAAACTATTTTTCTTTACAAGACATTATCAAAAGTTTAACAACCATTCAAATAATTTGATTATAATTGAATTAATCAAAGACTAAGATTATTCGATAGAACTGATTTTTTTTTTACAATATACTAATGTTTTTGGTACAGTCAATTATTTATTTATTCCTAACAAATTTTTAATGAAAGTAAGACAATGGAAGAGGCATCATTAAGGAGGCAGGGGTTCTCTGTCCACACGATGCAATGGACATGATAAAAATTAATACAGGTCGGTGAACTTCACAGAAATATAAGCTTACAAAAGGGCATACAATCATATGTAATTCTTTATTTTTCCGCGCATTGTCGTGAACCTTAAATAATATGCGCAGTATCCGAAAGAATTACCCTTTCAGTGTACCGATGCACCACTTTCCATCCAAATCCTCCCATCCTTTTTAATTCGATTATGTCGCCCACAGTTTCAATTCGATCGTGCTCGATTTTTTTAGCACAACACAGATTCTAAGGGAGAAGAAAAAGCTTTAATATTGTAACCCATTTAATATTGTAAGCATCTTTTATGGGTGCGGGAGTACGGAGGACTAGGCAATATCTCATTCTTTTTTGTTAAAATTTCATATAATTGGTCAGATTGGATTTGAGAGAATCCAAGCCAACTAGCTAGGAAGACCACAAGTAGGTAGCCCTGAAGATATTTTCTCATACGTACCTTGTGATCAGCAGCATCATTCTATTAGGTCACCTACAGAAATTTGGAAACCCTATACTACCTACGGGGGTTAAAACCCTTATACTAGGTCACCCAGGGAGTCCTATGGATATTGAGTGCTGTTACGTATATCCGATTTTTTACAAGATTCATCCATCGGTTAATAGCAATGACTATCCCTCTTTAAGTTCAAAGCATAGAACAATTAGTTTTTTAATTATTGATATGGCATTGTCATAACAGACCGATAGAAGAAGTCGATGAATTTATCTAATATTTTCCGTATTTTTTAGATACTATAATACTGGTTAGTTAGTGGCACTTCTCCCCCATATGTGAGGGGAGGCTATAGTTTGAGTCTTAAATAATGTTGTAATGAATTTCTCACCCATGTTACTAAAAAAAAGAAAAAAAAAAGAGGAATCCCAATTTATTGGTGATAACGTCCGTTATCATCCCCAAGTCATTTCAAGCAAATGGTTTGGGGAATTTAGTTAGAGTTCGCTTGTTATTAGTTAAGAGTGCACCTTAACATGTTTTTAATTCATTTTTATTTGGTGTGATGGGCATATATAACCAGTTGTCCTAGACACCCACCATCTCTCATGAGTTATAATTTTCCCCTAATGTAGTATAATTTTTCATTTTCCAAAAACTCTTCTAATTTATTTATAATTCGAATTTGGTTTTAAAAACACCACAAAGGGTCTTTTTTTCCTTTTTTTTTTTTTTTCAAAGGACTATTGAATTAGCCCCCATGAAGGTAACTCGACAAGCATGGGGGGCTTACTAGTTCACGTACATGATGAAAAGTACTTTCTGATCAACCTGCATAATTGATGAGTATGAAACTTTGAATAGATGACTAATTGTTGGCGCCATTCCCATGCATCCATATTCCTTTCCCATCCCTTTTGGCCCCTCTCACTATCCATATTTGCCTTTCTGGCGCGTCTATAATTTGGTAAGGGTCACAAGTATCATGCCCTGTTGAATTTGGACGGTCTGCCAAGTTGCCTCCCATCAGTCATCCTCCTCTCGTTTTGCCCACCGAAAAACCGCACACAAGCATCGCACATAGTTTAAAGCAGGGGAATGTTTGACTACTTGTTCAAGCCTATCCTTGGGCTTGATGTAGATTTAAAGAAATAAACTTGTATTTGTTTTGTGACTTTATCCATCAATTCTAACGGGATTTCGTCCAAGGGAAATGTTTGTCTTCCCCCTTCCCTTCTCATCTGTCCATGCACCCACCTCTCTCACGTGGGTCCAATGACAAGAAGTATGACAGTGCCCTAATTAATAAACAATTTAGAAGCGCAATGTCGTCAGTAACCTTTTGGCCTAACTAGCGATGCTTTTCCCCCTATGTGAGGGGAAGATTCAAAAAAAAAAAAAAATCCCATGATATATAGTGTCCAAAGTATTGAAATATATATTAACATGTGTATACCAACATGTGTGCTGATCATAAAATGTGATCAAGTTATCATAAAATATAATCAATCGTCACATACGATATAGTACATGAGGGATATCAGCCATATAATTACTCAGAACAAGTATAGCACTGTTTAGCTATTTAGGGCATAGAATATGAAAAGGATTTTAGGAATTAGGAGACTTAATTCCCTACAAGGCCCTTGTCATTTCTTTTCATGTCTTGCCAAATTAAATATGTTAGAGAATTATGTGCTGCCATAATAATTTGTTTGACATAGTTCCCACATCAACCGAAGTAGGAGGACGGGGTGGGGCGATGCTGTAGAAAACTAGAATTAACAAAAAAAATTTGTTAAAATTAAAGATAGGGACAGGGATGATAGTTCACAAAAATTCAAGCAAATAGAAATGGAGTAGATGAGATAAGGATTAATGCACAAGTTGATAATTTATTATCATTATTTTAAAAGGATCGATTGTTATATATGATTATTATTATTATTTTTTTAAAATTATGCATTTTTGAAACCAGGTGCTAATCCAAGCAGTTTTGAGTGATCGAGTGTGCTAATCAATCTCCCTTTTGAAAAACACACTTTTGTTTTTTGTTGGGCAAAAACACGTACAAGAAACGCTCAATAGGATGATTAAGACTCGCATGAGGCTAAGTACCCTATGACCTTATCAGATAAGCTTGGCTAAGTTTTATTGGTTAAATTTGTAAGATATCCCTATAATAGGTGTCTAGTTGGGAGAGTTCCATGGTCTTCTTTAGGACTGGCTCAATAGGATATAAATTAAAGCATTATCTTAGGCCCCTGTTTTTAAGGCCTCAACTTACTTACCAAACAGCCCCTAAATGCAAAAAGTCCCATTTGAAATATTGGCCTTGGACTCCTTAAAAGACGTCATTTAAAATTAAATTTTAACTTGAGGCAATAATTTGTGATGGGCATCCTCTAGTCCTCTTTTTAGGGGCTTGGGTCAATCAAGATCCTACTTTACGCCCATTCAAGAAGGGGTGTGGTTTCGCTGGGCCAAGGGGCATTCACCTGTAGTCAATCTGAGGTGGCAGAAAAACAGTGTGTAACGAACGAGCCCTCCAGTTACCAAGCTGAAAAAAAGGCACGAATTATACATTAAATCTCATCACAGAAGGAACCTTCCTATACGCCTTCCCCACCCCTAGCCTAATAAAACCCCCTTCTCCTTATCCTCTCTCTCTCTCTCTGTATTTATATTCACAAACACACATCTCTGTATTTGAACTGTGGCTTCATTTCTCTCTCTCTGGTAGCTCTCTCTCTCTCTCATTCTCTCTCATGGACGACAACACAACTAGTAGCTTAATAGGGTGCAACTCAAACAGCTACGCTTTCGGTGGGAAGGTAATGTTAAGCACAGTCGTGATTGTGCTCATCGTAATCATCCTCATACTCTGCTACCACTCCTACGGCCGTTGCTTCTTCCTCCCCTCCCGCCGCCGCAGCGACCTCGTCCATCGCCGCTCCAATCACCTTATCGTCCAATCCAACCCCACCTCCGCCACCAACCCCCTCCAAGGCCTCGACCCCTCCGTCCTCAAAACCCTTCCCACCTTCGTCTACTCCACCCACGACCCCTTGCTAGAATGCGCCGTGTGCTTATCCGAGTTCGAATTAAACGAACGGGGTCGTCTCCTACCAAAGTGCAAACACAGTTTTCACATTAAATGCATCGACACGTGGTTTCACTCTCACTCTAACTGCCCTCTATGCAGAGCCCCTGTTCAACCCAATATTAATCCAGTTTCCAAAAAACCGGTTGAAACGGCTGTATCGGTGGGTGAACCGGCTGGTACAGAGGCAGAATCGGGTTCTGGGCCGTGCTTATTGTGTCGGAGATATGAAGATGAGATGGGTTCTTCTTCTTCTTCTTCTTCTCCGCCGGTGAGTTTATTACCTTTAAGGTGTGAAAGAAAGGCATTAGAGTTGGTGGGTATATCTGTGGAAGTGCCTCCATGGAACAAGAGTTGCAGGGGTTTAGAAGAGATGTGTAATATGGGGTAGCCGGGAGGAGGACAAGGGTTCAAATCGCCGGCAGGTCCGATTCTGTCTCTGAAGAGGATTTGGAGCATATAGACATATTGTGTGTTTGATCGGAAAAAAAGGCGATCTTTTGGTGGTGCTGTTGCTACTGAAATTGCAAGTCTGTCCTCAGAAGTGCATGTGGATGGGAACCTGGGGAGAATTCATTGGACCTTGGGGCAGTATTGAGAAGATGGGTGCCACGACGCCGGTCTGTCTAGTTTCTCTCAGGGGAAGTAATTCTATACATAGTCTGTAGACAAGTGGACCGTTGATTTCGTTAATGTGGCAGATACACATTACCCACTTTTGTCTTTCGGGCTGTGTAGTTTGGAATGAAATGTAAATAAAAAAATTTAAAAAAGGGGGTATTTGGGGCTCTCTGTTTAGCTTGATGCATTAATCGGCATTCACAGACGAGTGTCCACAAAAGGTATTGGACTTTGACCTCATAGGTTAATTGCTTGTCTGCACCATTGCCTCTTGTGGTCTCAATATAAATGATGACTAATTTTGTACATATGATTACTAACTTAATTAAGAATGACTACTAATTTATATTGATATATAATTATTTGTCTATAACCCGATCAATCTGCAATTCCCCTAAACAATAAGTAACTTATTTGATTGTAAGTAATTGAAAAGGATAATATATAATCTTTTTAACTTTAGGGATAAAGTGAAGGCGGACCAAAATTTTCCAATTTATTTATTTTGATACAAGATATAGGAATACTTGGCTATATTAAATAGGGAAATAATAGTATAGTGGAGTTAAAATCGGGACTTTTTCCCAGGAAGAGGAATGAAATATATCACTTAGCAGAAAAAAAAAATGATAATTAAGTTGCAATTTTATCAGCCCTTTCTTCTTCTTATTTTATTTTATTTTATTTTAATAATTAGAAACATCTTTGACTTTACTCCTGTTAAGATTCCCACATAGTTGACATAGGTAATGATTTTTTCAAGAATTCGAAATGATGATATTTACCAAGCACACTCCAGACCTCATTACTCGATCAACCTCACAAAAATAATCTCATATTTCAAAACAAGGGAAAAATATAAGATAGAATGCATTTGAAAAATAATTCCTTTACATCTGGATTTCTCACATGCCTCTCACTAGGAAAAAAAATGAAAAATCCACGAGTGCTCACATGTATGAGGACTTCGATAGGAATACGCTAAGAAGCACGGACATGCGACACGGTTACGACACGACACGGACACTTCTGATACGGCAATTTCTAAAAAAACCTAAGACACGACACGGCAGGAGATACGGCAATAAATAAATAAATAAATAGCATTATAGTTTTATTTTCAATTGAAAGATAGAGTTTAAAACAAAAATTACATAACAAAAAGAAATTTTAGTCTTTTGCAAAATCACCCCTCAATTGTTAAAAACAACTAAAATTACCCTTTTTAAAATAATTTAAATTTATATTTTTTACCCCGCCGTGTCTGTTCCCGTGTCCCTCCCGTGTCCCTCATGTGTCCCTGTCGTATTCCTCACGTGTCCCTCCCAGTGTCCGAAATTAATTTTATTTTTTTATTTTCCCGACACGTACGGAGTGTGTCGGACACGTGTCGAAGACGTGTCGGAGCCGTGTTCGTAGTCCGACATATCCCGGCACTATTTTCGGAGTGTACGTGCTTCCTAGGGAATACGTTATAAATTATGCATCTAATCCATAGAACATTGCTAGCTACTCCGGTGACATAACTTGGATGACGTTAATTTCTATATTAGGAAGAGTATAAGATAATTGAACGCCTCCTTTTCGGTGCTTTCATTAGTTTCATTTCAACTAAAAAGTAGTAGCGGTGGTAAGAATTCATCATCCTTGTCGCTTACGATGTCGGTTCTTATAAGAGAACAAAAAAAAAAAACAAGAAGGGAATTATGTGGAATTTAGTTTTTCCATTGCCAAAGAAAAAGATAAATATATATTTTTTTTCTCAAACATGGGTATCTCATTCCAGTCTATTCGTGAAGAGGTTTGGGCTTAAACTAATCTTAAGTAATGTATAATCCATCCATAGAATCATGGGGTTAGATAATGAAGGTGTGAAATTTGAATTTAGGGATCTCCAATTTCAGTTCTTAAGTTGTGGATCTTTACTTTTTGTATTACTTCTGCTAAAAAATAAAAGTAAAAAAGTTGTTCATTGAAAGGTTTTATTAAAGTGTTGTGATGGCAATAGTCATTGAAACTTGAGTTAGTGAATTAATTTAGTAGTGAGGAAGGATGAGGTAAAAGCTAAGAGCGTGATAGATTAGGGGTTTGAAGTTTCTAACCTTTTCCATTGTGCCACAAAAAAAAAAATAAATAAATAAAAACTCATTGAAACTCTACTAATAAACAGTATATCTTATTCATCAAAATTATATCTGAATTAAATTTAGCCTTTAATCGGGTACCCATGAAGTGTGTTTTAGTTAAACAAAGCGCATCAGGTGGACCCGCAAGACCAAGCTCAAGGGAAGCACACCCTAGATAACCAGGGCCCATGGGCCCAATATTTCTTAGAAATACTGAATTTTTCTCATTTCCTCCATGGTGCACTACAAAGTACTAACCGACATGAATCTGAATCTTGTTGCTTCTTTGTTAGATTCAGGTTATGGGATCACAACATGTTCATTTCATCTTAATGCACGAATAATGAATAAAATTGATAATTCCCTTTCAAAATTTGTACTTCATTTTTTTCATTATTTGAATTTTTTTTTTAATGCATTTCTCCATGTTACATATATTAAAAATAGGATTGACCCAAAAGGCCCCTATCAGGGGCGGAGCATTTTTCTAATGACTGTGCTATGATTCTGTGAAATGGGAATTGGGAACTAAAAGTTCTGGAAAGTATTTTTTTTTTAAACATTACTTTTTGGTAATCATTTTATAATTTGATACAAAAAAAAAGATATTATTGTCAACTTATTACAAATTGACTGTAAATATGCGTTAAAATGACTACCATCTTCTTCTTTTTGGCATTTTGTAGGGAAATGGTCATCAAATGATAATATCTCTCCCAAAAACAAAAACAAAAAAAAAAACTTAGGTTGAGCCAGTGCGGGCACGTGCCCCCAAAGGCCCCAGTGGCCCCCACCCCACACAATAAAAATAAAAGGAAAAAAAAAAGAGGAAAAAGGAAAAGGATTAAGAGGGACTTCCTTTGAAGAATTTTTATTACCACGTTAGATATGTTGAATAAAATTGAATACGGGTGACTAACAATTTTTAATGCTTGCGATTGCATTAAATAAAGCAAATTGGACCAGAATCAAGGCTTTGAAATTTTGAATCATAGAGATGAAGATAACCAGCCACTAGGTCCTTGATCCATCCAAGATATATAGTTTTATTTCCTAGATTCAACGGCTGGTAGTGACCCACTTAACAATTACTAAAACCAAGGTCCCCGGCCACAAAACACCTGCACCACCTCCCTCAAACAAAAGAAAAAAAAAAGGAAAAAGGAAGAGAAGGTCTTTTTTCTTCTCTCTGTGTTTTGGCTATTACTAAGTGTTATAGCCATCTAGAAAATCAAACCATGCTTGTACTATGAATATTTCTCTTTGAGTAGGATATGGTGGCAAAATATACAGGATCACTCATGTCTATCATTGTGATTTCCTCTTAGAGCAAATTCCACCATACAAGCATGATTAAAGATCCTGGTGTATATTAAACCCCAAAAAAAGAAAGAAGAAAAAATTCCTAGTGTACCCTCTTAACTTAATTGTGCTCTAAATTAGAAGGATGGCTGAATTAGAGCTTATCGATCCACACCGATTGTTGATAAATGTTACTCAAATAGTTGTCAGCCTAGTGGTATTAGTTTCTTTTTTAAGTGAGAAATCTAGGATTCGAGATTATAAATGAGTATTGATGCCTATTGTTGATAGTGAAAGGGTTAAGAGAAAAGAATAGATTCAACCTATTGTCCAATTAAAAAAAAAAAAAAAAAAAAAAAAAAAAAAAAATGAAAAAAAGAAGAAGGGTTGACATGTACCAAGGCTATGTTGACAATCCTAGCTAGCACGTGGGAGAGCAAACACCGGTTAATATTGCTAGGGAATTAAATGCGTGATTAGACTACGCAACTGGGTTTCATAAAATAAAGGCACATACACCAAACGTAGATCGAGATCCACGCGTTTTTTTGTATACCAGAATTTCATTCAAGTTGACTTCACAATACAAAATCCCTCTCCCGGCCTCTAAAATTCATTCTCTAGCTAACGTTACATCCAATCAAAAACATTTAAAATCCTTTCCTACTCTCTATATGAACCTAACCCAACCATTGCACATTCGTCAAATCAACACCCTTTTTGTCCTAAACCATGCCGTCTTCTAACCTCTTTTCATCTCTCTTTACCATATCCCTTTTCATTCTCCTTCCCCTCTTTGCCTCTCCATCTTTGGCAGATGTTTCTCTCACCCGCCCGGTCTCACCGGGGACCATTTGCAAGTCCACCCCTGACCCTTCCTTCTGCAAGACAGTGCTTCCACCAAGCCAAACCGCCAATGTCTACGACTACGGCCGGTTTTCCGTCCGACGGTCTTTGTCGGTATGTCGTAAATTTTTGTCATTAGTCCAAAAATATCTTAACCGAAGCTCCACTTTGTCCAACACAGCAATCGAGGCTCTAGAAGATTGTCAATTACTCACTGGATTAAGCATGGATTTCCTGTTAACCTCTTTCCAAACTGTGAATACTACTAATAGTACTCTGCCCAGCATGCAAGCCGACGACGTGCAAACGCTGCTTAGTGCTGTTTTAACCAACCAGCAAACTTGCTTAGATGGGCTTCAATCTACAGCTTCGGCTTGGAGGGTGAAAAATGGCCTTTCTATCCCCATGTCTAATGACACCAAGCTGTATAGCGTGTCCTTGGCTTTGTTCACCAAGGGTTGGGTTCCAAAGAAGAAGAATGGGACAGGGCAGCCAGGGAGGAAGCATCTTATATTTCGAAATGGCCGCCTACCTCTGAAAATGTCTAGCCGTAACTATGAGATTTATCAGTCTGTATGTAGAAGGAAACTTCTTCAGACGAGTGATGATCAGGTTACGGTGAGCAACATTGTGGTCGTGAGTCAAGACGGTGGCGGAAACTTCACCACCATCAATGACGCTGTGGCCGCTGCTCCAATCAACGCCAATGGTGGCACCGGATACTTTTTGATCTATGTCACTGCCGGTGTTTATGAAGAGAATGTGTCGATCGCCAAGAACAAGAAATATTTGTTGATGATCGGAGATGGTATCAACGAGACAATTATCACTGGCAACCGAAGCGTCGCCGACAACTCGACTACCTTCAATTCTGCAACATTTGGTAAGAATTCATTTCGATCTCCAAAAACTAATACTCAATGTTACTTTGAATTCTAGCTCTTTGGGAGTAATCATAATTGTAAGTATCACATCAATATTGCAGCTGTGGTCGCACCAGGATTTGTCGCAGTGGACATATCAATCCGTAACACCGCAGGGCCAATCAAGGGCCAGGCAGTCGCTCTTCGAAATGGGGCTGATTTGTCGACGTTTTACAGCTGCAGCTTTGAAGCGTACCAAGATACATTATATGCACATTCTCTCAGGCAATTCTATAGAGAATGTGATATATATGGGACAGTTGATTTCATATTTGGTAATGCTGCGGCTGTTTTCCAAAACTGTAACATATATCCCCGCCTTCCATTGACTGGGCAGTCCAATGAAATCACCGCCCAAGGAAGAACAGATCCTAACCAGAATACAGGCACATCGATTCATAATTGTACAATCAAAGCAGCCGATGATTTGGCTTCAAGCAATGGTACTACCCAGACGTTTCTAGGAAGGCCGTGGAAGCAGTATTCTAGGACAGTTTACATGCAATCTTTTATGGGTAGTTTGATAAATCCTGCCGGCTGGGACAGATGGTCTGGTGATTTTGCACTAAATACATCATACTATGCTGAGTATAATAACACCGGACCTGGATCAAATACCACTAATCGAGTGACGTGGCTTGGTTACCACGTGATTAACGCTACCAATGCTACTAATTTCACTGTATCAAATTTCCTGTTGGGGGATATTTGGTTACCTCAGACAGGGGTGCCCTACACGGGTGGCTTAGTATAAGCAGCATCACCTTGGATTATGCTATCTGTTCTTTTATTCTTGTTAATTGTCTATAGAGGCAATAAGCATGTACTCCTAATATCAAGTTTTCCCAACGTAGTACTGCTTGGGATTAACCGTCAATTTGATTGTTTTATAGAGACTGTATAACAAAAGCAATAAAGCACCTTTTCCATTCGGATTTGTCTCCACTCACAGACTCACTGTTGATAGGGCTCTCTCGGCGGCAACGTTGCAAGGCGGTGGAAGGACAACTGTAGATTGAGTCCCCCCATTTTTCTTTTTTTATAATTTTATTTTTTGTCCTTCAAATTGGGTCTTGTTTTAACGCAACAACTTGGTTTCTTGCTCCTTATAGGTCATGGGTTTGCTTGATTTATTTGAGTTGCAGGTCAATTGGCGCATGAGCCTAAGATTTATTCAATAGGAATTCTCAACCCCCCAAAAATAAAAAATAAAAAATAAAAATACTAATGGAAGGGTGCCATACAATACCTGAATTCTAAACACTTAGTCAAAAATCAACCAACTGTACAATGTACTCGTCGTTTTTGATTGGTACGGCGAAGTTCTCTCACATTGAGTCACAGATTGTTGGTGATGATATGGGCATACGGCGACCAAGCTTAATATGCATTAAACGCGTGAGAAATGTGCCCAAAACTTCCCTTTTCATCCATGAACTGATGTAATGTAACTATCTCTCTAAATTTCACTTTATTAAAAAAAAAAAAAAAAAATTCTATTAAGATTACAGACTTCTAAATATTCACTTGAGGTAATGTAAATGTGAAAGTTCTTAAATAAGGCTGGATCCCAACACACACACACACAGAAGAAAAAAAAAGAAAAAAGAAAAAAAGAAAAGAGGGGGTGAAGAAAAAAAAAAAAACATAGACTTCTTACATAATGTGAAAATTTGGTGACAACAAACATCCTACGAACAAACATCCTAAGAAGGGCACGGGAAATGTTTGGTTGTAATGGGAAACATGATTCATTTGAATCTCGTGTGCCCAGTGGGTGTAAAAACATAAAATTAAACACTTCTTCCTTGATTGGTACAGCGAAGTTTTCTCACATTTATTCACAGATTGTTAGTCATATGGGCATTGGGAGACCAAGCTTAGTGTGCGTTAAACACGTGAGAAATGTGCCCAAAATTTCCCCTTTCTACCATTAACTGACGTAATATATGTACCTTTAAATTTCACTTTATAACCGCCCCCCCCCCCCAAAAAAAAAGAAGCGATTTTCTTTAAATAACTTTTATAGCCAAGTTACATATGTTGTATTAATTTGAACCTGGGAGGCTAACGGAGCAGAATCAAAGCATTGGAGTCTTCGAAATGAATCTAATTAGTAATGACCATGAGCACTGGTCCATGATTCATCGTAGATTCCCCCCCCCCCCCCCCCCCCCTCTCTTCGCTTTTCTCTCTTTTCACCAAAAAAAAAAAAAAAAAAAAAAAAAAAAAGACGAAGGGAAGGTAATTTTTTTCTATTTTGGGTATTTCCATATCCATCAAGAAAATCAAGCCAACCAATGATCAATTGTACTATGAACATGCTTCATCAATGGATTCAATGCCAAGATAACCCTGTTGTACACATGACTACAGGCCCGCCTTATTGGGCTGGTGTCTTCTCAAAATGAACCATGACCCTGCCCCTACACCAAACGTACATTTCTGTCTCTTGGACATCTGATAAAATTGGAATGATCGAAACCTAGCCTGCATTCTAGTGGCTAGCTCAATCTGGAATTAGAGTCTCATTACACTATATTTTAAAAGCAAACATATAGAAAAAAAAATTCACATGCAGGCGCGGATTAGTCCATCAGAATTTCGATAAAATTCATATTAGAAAAAGTTAAGCCATAAAAGTGACATAGAATTGCACCAAAGCAGCATCTAGTTTGACATAAAATCTTAAGCCAAGAGTTTGTTGATGACCAAAGCATTGTTGCACAACTGGCGAAAGACTCTATTCCTACGAGTCAGCGCCAAGGCATCTCCATCCTGTCCCTTGAACCCCTCCTCGCATGCTTGTGCATCAGAAAGAGCAACGTCCACCCAACTCTCAACATCCTTGTAGGCCTTTGCAGTCAAGGCAGCAAGAGAGTCATCGATTTGCTCGATAGCATCCAAGTAATGCTCTGAGCAATCAGTGAGGGCCTGCTCAAATAAGGGTTCTAGGTTTCCAGCGCCAAGCACTTTACTGATGTGAGTGGCCGTGTCTGTGGCATTTGAAGATGCAAGCTTGAGTGCAATGAAGGCAAGGCCTGGTAGGTCTGCATTTTGGCTATCAGGGGAGGACTCAAGGCTAGCAACGCAGAATTCCTTGTGGGAAGAGTTCTCGCAAGCTTTGGCGATGAGATTGGTGCTATTGGTTTGATCCACGGCGAGGAGATGGGGGAGGAGTGATAGGAAGACGGTGAGGGGTAAGAGGAAGAGGAAACTTGTAATGGGTTTCATTTTGTTTCCTGTTCTTCTATTACCCTTAACATTGTGTGATTTTGGGGCTTGGGGTTTTAAACCACAATGGGGGAATGGTTTGGTGGTTTTTTTTATGAGCTGTTGAGACATGTTTGAACATAGAATAGCTGAGTAATATTGCTTAGTCTGTTTTAATAACTGAATTAAGAGGGTTGTTAGAGGAGGGATTAAGGAGTGGCCATTGATGTGAGATGGTCAAGGTTGGCCACTCATTTACACCTTCTTGTTTCCAACTAAATTTTTCTCTGTTTCAACCGTTGGGGTAGGAGTTTCGGGGTTTATGTTGGTTGTAACTTGTAATGTTTTGCTGCAATGGGGCTATACCATTGAAATGTAGAAACGTGGGTCAGCTGTCCTGGTTTGTTTTCCACTTCGTGGGCCAGATTTTTTGGTTGGCTCACGCAATGGAACAGTACAAATTTGGGACAGCCTTTGTATTCTGTGTGGGCCAATATGTCTACGTCCCATGGACTTTTATGATGGACTTTGAATTTTCGGCCCACCTGAAGTGCCCCAGCTGAGCAATTAGGGGTGCTCACGGGTCGGTTTGGGTCGGATTTGGGGTTCATTCGTAACCCACCCACAACTTATTGGGTGAACTAAATTCCCACCCACATCCGCCCATATGATTGGGCGGTTTTAACCCACAAACTATGTGGATTGGTGGGTGGGTTATGGGCGGATTGGTGGATTTAAGTTTAGCTAGGTTTTACTTTACTTTTTAAAAATCCATCCATTTTATTTTGAATTTTTGAGGGCTTTCATACTGCATTTCAATTATTATAAATATTGTTTTGGTCAAAACAAGCCATACAAATTACAAAATAACAATTAACTTGGGAAAAAAAATAAAATTAAACAAGCATAAATATAAAAACAAAAAGATAAAAGACTTCACAATGCAAAAAACTGATTCAATATCGGTAAGAGATAAGGTCATCCTCCATTTGTCATGTGTCCAATGTAATATGAAGAACCAATGAGACACTGCCACGTGTATAATCTAATAAAGTATAAAAATATGTGGGCGGGTGGGTTTTAGTCGGTTTTTATATTTCAAAACCGTAACCACCCATAAAACCGCAAAAAATAAAATTCTAAACCGTTATCCGCCTATCCTATCGGTTGAAACTACCCAATGCCTTCGGATTGGGTCAGATTAAGCGATTTTTGTGGGTCTAACGGGTGAGTGAGCACCCCTAAATTGAGTGCTAGGCAGCCCATATACAGGCTGTCCGTATAGGCACTTGGGGTGGGCCTCACCCGATGTGGGACTAACTCCGTGGTTGCCATGGCAGGCCGTCTTTTTTCTTTTCTTTTTTTTTACCCTCCATCTCACGAAGACGGACGACCTTTCTTTTTTGGGCTATCTCATAATGTCCGTCAATTATAAAAGGTCAAGGTATGGAATTTCCAAAAATAAAAAATTTCCACAATATCAAAATTTTAAGTAGTTTCTTTTCTCACGTTGTAGCCTCAAACAATGAGATGAAAATAGTTTTTTTTCAAAATAAATTTCTTGGGGGTGATTTGTCAATACATTAATTTTTGTTCTTTCCACAGTAACTTATTAAACATTAACACTGATAGGATTAAGGAAAAATTTAATCACACACATAAGAGTTCTCAACATTTGAGGGGGGTAAACTAATTAAATCTCCTTCATCCTTTTTTAAAAAAAAAGCCTAAATACACATACCCATTTAGGCACTCATTAGGAGTCAAAACCAAGATATCTACATTGGGAGGGAGAATAAAATAAAGAACGGTTTCTATTCATTATTAGGTGTATAATCACCATGCTTTCACTTTCGATAACCACTGTTTTATAAGTACAGCTCGATCTCTTTAAGAACAGTACCACTGCAAAAAAAAAAAAAAAAAAAAAAAAAAAAAGAAAGAAAGAAAGAAAGAAAGAAAGAAAAGAAAGACAAAAAAAATGAAGTTGATATTATTAGTGGTACATCTGCGCATAGGGTGACTTTAGAGAAGAATTTTCCTATTGTGGGGAGACAAGAAGCGCGTTGTATGAGTCACAAGTCACTACTCTACCATATTTTAAGGAAATAGATTATGAACGAACTCATACGAGTAACAATATATCTATTACCTAGAATGTGTCATTCCCCTAATAACGACAAATAATTCTACCAATAGAATATATAATTTTTAGTATTAAATTTAATCTCCTCTAGTCATGACCCATGGCGGTGGTAGCATCGATCCACCACTATATTAGCTTTCTAATCTACGCGCCTGATTTCAATTTAAACTTAACAAATATTTTAATCTTATGTCTCAAAGAATTCATGTATTTGTTGTGTTTCGTTTATATTTATTTAGTTTGGAATAGAATAGATGGGAGTGGAATCTGATTCTATACTTGAAATAGTTTAGAATGAAAAGAGATTTAAAATGGTCATCTAAATACGCTGTTTAAAATAAATTGAAATATGATTTCATTCCATTCCATTCTATCTAAACAAATATGACGTCCTAATTTAGAGAATAGAAGAATTACACAATTTGAAAGCCGAAAAATGAAAATAAATGAATTTATTGCTTTTGTATAGAGTCTCAGTTGGGAGAACATTGACATTGTTAGAAATAATACAAGAATTGAAGTAGTTAGCTTGGGTATTACACGCTTATTGCTTCATTAAAAAACAATCACAAGACTGAAAGAACAAATGGAATAATCCATGCAAGCTAGGTGCTTCGACTCTCATAATAGACCACCAGTGAATGGCACCCCTGTCTGGGGTAACCAATTATCTCCCATCAGGAAGTTTGATACAGTGAAATTAGCAGCATCGGTAGCATTGATCGCGGGTAAACTCCACGTTACTCGATTGGTGGTGTTTGATCCAGGCCCGGTGTTATTATACTCGGCGTAGTATGATGTGTTTAGTGCAAAATCACCAGACCATATACTCCAACCGGCTGGATTAATCAAACTATCCATATAAGATTGCATGTAAACTGTCCTAGAATACAGCTTCCATGGTCTACCTAGAAACGTCTGAATAGAAGTGTTGCTCGAAGCCAAATCATCGGCTGCTCTGATTGTACAATTTTGAATTGATGTGCCCGTGTTCTGGTTAGGGTCTGTTCTACCTTGGGCAGTGATGGCATTGAACTGCCAGCTCATGGGAAGCCGGGGATACAAGTTGCAGTTTTGGAAAACAGCAGCTGCATTGCCAAATATGAAATCGACTGTCCCATATATGTCACATTCTCTATAGAATTGCCTTAGAGAATGTGCATATAAGGTGTCTTGGTACGCTTCAAAGCTGCAGCTATAAAATGTTGACAAATCGGCCCCATTTCGGAGAGCAACTGCCTGGTTCTTGACTGCCCCTGCGGTGTTACGGATTGTTATGTTCACAGCCACAAATCCTGTTGCGACCACAGCTGCAATATTGAAGTGGGACTTATAAGATTATAAGCTCAAAGTGCTACAAAATATTGAAAATTGAGTATGATGAGCTTCTAGTGTTTGACGAAATGAGTCCTTACCAAATGTTGAAGAATTGAATGTAGTTGACCCGTCTGCGACGCTTCGGTTGCCGGTGATTATTGTCTGATTTATACCATCTCCAATCATCATCAAATATTTCTTGCTCTTGGCGATGGACACGTACTCTTCATAAATACCGGCGGTGACATAGATCAAAAAGTATCCGGTGCTACCATTGTTGTTGATGGGAGCTGCGTTCACAGCGTCACTGATGGTGGTGAAATTTCCACTACCGTCCTGACTCACGACCACAATGTCGCTCACCAAAACCTCATCATCACTCGTCTGAAGAAGTTTCCTTCTACGTACAGACTCGTAAATCGCGAGATTTTGGCTAGACATTTTCAGGGGTAAGGGTCCGTTTCGAAACGTGACGTGGTTCCTCCTTGGCTGCCATGTCATCATCCCCTTCTTCTTCTCAGGGACCCAACCCTTGGTGAACAAAGCCAAAGACACACTGTACAGCTTAATGCCATTAGAGAGGAGGCTAGAGAGACCATTCGTCGCACTCCAGCCAGAAGCTGCAGTCTGAAGGCCATCTAAGCAGGTTTGCTGGTTAGTTAAAATGGCGCTAAGTAAAGTCTGCACGTCGTCGGCTTGGGTGCTGGGGAGAGTTTGGCTAGTGGTATTCACAGTTTCGAAAGAGCTTAATAGGAAATCCATGTTGAGTCCGGCTAGTAATTGACAATCTTCTAGAGCGGTGATCGCAGTTTGGGACAAACCGGGCCAGGCTTGTAATGAACTTTTCGACTAATGACAAGAAATTCCGCGATGTCGATAAAGACTGTCGGACTGTAAACCGGCCAAAGTCATAGACATTGGCATATTGGTTATGCGGAAGCACTGTTTTGCAGAAGGAAGGGTCGGGGGTGTACTGGCAAATAGTCCCCGGCGAGACAGGGCTAGTGGGAGAAAAATCTGGGAAAGATGCAGAGGCAAAGAGGGGAAGGAGAATGAAAAGGAATGTAGTAAAGAGACAAGAGAAATGCTTAGAAGAAGCCATGGTTTATCGACAAAGAGAGATTGTTTGAGGAATGTGCAATGGTAGGTTATGCTCATTTATAGAGTGAAAAGTGGGATCGTACTTCCCCTGATTGCAACCTATAGAATAATAGAATCTTATAATTATATGGTTTTTCTGTATTGTGAAATGTGTAGTCAACTTTGTGTGTATGACTTTCTCAGAAGCTTGTGGATCTCGAACTTCCGTCATTTTAATGAAGTACTTTACTATGAATTGGAGATTGTTTACTACTATTTGAAGGTAAGTCTAATCATTCCTTATCCATCGGAGATTGGCTTCCCACTAGGCTTCGCCATTTAGACCAGCGGCGGATTGTCAACGTTGGGGTATAATATGCCAACCAAACAAGCCACAGATAAAAAAACCCCAGATGTATATTGTCCAGGCCAGCCTCGCTTTCCGACCCACTTTAATAATAGGCTTTAATTCAACCCAACCTAGACAAGGTGTTCCTAAATTTTGTTTGCCATCTACGGAGTACTTCTCAAGAGAAATGTTCATACTTCATAGTACAACTGTACAAACATGGTTGCTTTGATTTTTCTAGATTACTATAATAATTACAATAGACAAAACCACCAACCCTCCTCCCCCCAACCCTTTTTTTTTTTTTTTTTTTTTTTTTTTTGGGGGCGGGGGGGGTGTGTTTGTGTGTTCGGCAATGCCCACCACGGAATTGGGGAAAATCATTATCCAGGATGGAGGTTATGCTTATTAATATAATTAGTCTCCATCTTGAAAACACGAACCCGTAAGTTTTGCTTCCATTTGTTTTATTTAAAGCAATCAGAAGCGTTGACAATTGGTGCTATCCCATATTCAAATTTATGCAAAATATATTTGTAACTTGCTTATAAATATTTTTGAAAGAATTTTTTGCAGATTCAAATTAGTGCTACATATGTAACTTGGCTATAAAAAAATTTTCGAATAAATTTACCTTATTGGTTTGGTGGTATGTTTCTTTTCCACCAAATTGTGTCTTTTGATGAATCTCCTTTGGGTAAGTCCTACTGCTTATAACTTCATATATGAAGGAGAAATGCAAAAAGAAAAAATAATTATACATGTATAGGCTATAGTACAAATTTTAGAAGGCAAAAATTAAAAAAATGTCCCATTAGTCATCCATTAAGATGAAAGGAATGTAAAGTGATCCCAACCCCTGAATCCAACTTTGAAAGCAGTGAAGAAATTGAATACAGCACAAAATCAACGAGATTTCTGGGTTAGTACTTAGTAATGTGCCATGGAGGAAATGACAGAGAAGAGCTTGGCCCAGCAGTTTGGCCTGATTTTGCAGTTGCTGAGATATTGGCTATGTGCTTACCTCATGAAGACGTTCTTAATGCCAGTTAAAACCTTAATTTATATGTAATTGTGACGAATTAGAAGAATATCATTTGAAAGACAAATATGCCAGTTAAAACCTTAATTTATATGTAATTGTGACGAATTAGAAGAATATCATTTGAAAGACAAATGTTTTACAAGTACTTACTACAGTGAAGAGAAAGAAATTCAGCATTTGCTGCACTTGCTGCACTTAATTAAAAGAATTAATATAAGAATGACCCAATTTAAGTAGGTAAAACAAAAAAGGAAAGACTGGCCAATCAACATCAACAGCGAATGGTGACTAATCTGAATGAGGAGTTGCTTTAATGCTTTTGTTATACAGTCTCAATGGAGAAAATATTGAATTTTTTTTTTTTTTTTTAACTTTTTTATATCAAAGCTTCCAAGATACTTGCGCACTCAGAAAATTACAGGACAAATTGACAATGTTTGAAATAATACAAATAAACTGAATGTTAATCCCAAGAGAAAGCTTGGATTTAACATGCTTATTGCTTTAGTAAAAAAACTAAAATCAAGGAAAACACTTGATGCAAAGACAAAGCTCAAATAGTAGACACATATCTGCATGTTCCAGTGTTCTTGCAATGACTGACTGTCATACTAGCAGGACTCCTGCAATTACAAGAATAAAAGAAAAGATAGGCATATTCAAGGCCCCCTGCTCATACCTAAGCCACCAGTGTAGGGCACTCCTGTCTGTGGTAACCAATTGTCCCCCGATATGAAGTTAAGATACAGTGAAATTAGAAGCAACCGTGGCGTTATAAATCACATGGTAACCAGGCCACTGTCACTCGATTAGTGGTATTTGATCCGGGTCCGGTATTTTTATACTCACCATAGTATAATGTACTCAGTGCAAAGTCACCGGACCATATACTCCAACCTGCAGGATTTATGAAACTATCCATGAAAGATTGCATAAAAACTGTCCTAGAATACAGCTTCCACGGCCTTCCTAGATAAGTTTGGGTAGTGCCATTGCTCGAAGCCAAATCAGAGGCTGCTTTAATAGTACAATTTTGAATCGATGTGCCCGTGTTCTGGTTAGGGTCTGTTCTACCTTGGGCAGTGATGGTGTTGAATTGTCCGGTGATCGGGAGGCGAGGATAGATGTTGCAGTTTTGGAAAACAACGGCAGCATTACCAAATATGAAATCAACTGTCCCATATATGTCACATTCTCTATAGAATTGTCTGAGAGAATGTGTATATAAGGTATCTTGGTAAGCTTCAAAGCTGCAACTATAAAATGTAGACATGTCGGCCCCATTTCGAACGAGCAACTGCTTGGTTCTTGATTGCCCCTGCCGTGTTACGGAATGTTATGTTCACCGCGAGAAACCCTGGTGCGACCACAGCTGCAATATAGATATGGATCTTGTAAGACTGCTCAAAGTCCTAAAAACTATCCAATAGGAAAATGACGTTTGACCTGGTCATTTATTTTGACTCGTAATAAAATCTCATATGATGTGACGTAATACTATATGAGAAACCAACTTTTTAAAAACAAATGTGTTTTTGAGACAATAAAATGATGTCATATAGGATTTGATTTGATTTTGGATCAATAAAATGGCCCAAATAGCAGTGCTCTATCCAAATTATGGTCAATTTTCCTCTAATGGTAAATTGCTGGTAGTATTCCAAGAGATGAGTTCCTACCAAATGTCGAAGAATTGAATGTAGTCCACCCGTCAGCGACGCTTCGATTGCCAGTGATTATTGTCTGATTGATCCCATCTCCGATCATCATCAAATATCCCTTGTTCTTGGGGATCGACACATATTCTGCATACACACCAGCAGTAATATAGATCAAAAAGTATCCGTTGCTAGCATTGGTGTTGCTTGGAGCTGCGGCCACAGCATCATTGATGGTAGTGAAGTTTCCACTACCGTCCTTACACACGATCACAATGTCGGTTCACCATAACCTGTTCATCACCAGATTGAAGAAGTTTCCTTCTACTTACAGACTCATAAATTGCAAGGTTACGGCTAGACATTTTCAGGGGTAGGCGTCCATTACGAAATGTAACATGATTCCTCCCTGGCTGCCATGTCCCCTTATTCTTCTCAGGAACCCAACCCTTGGTGAATAAAGCCAGAGACATACTATAGAGCTTAAAGCCATCTGAGAGAGGGCTAGAAAGGCCATTTGTCACACTCGAAGCCGATGCTGTAAATTGAAGGCCATCTAAGCAAGTTTGCTGGTTAGTTAAAATGGCACTAAGTAGAGTTTGCACGTCGTCGGCTTGCATGCTGGGGAGAATTTGGCTAGTACTATTAACAGTTTGGAAAGAGCTTGATAGGAAATCCACGTTTAGTCCAGCTAGAAATTTGCAATCTTGGAGGGCGCCTATGGCAGTGTTTGACAAAGGACTAGACGGGGTGTTAAGGTACTTGTCAACTAGTGAGAAAAAATTACTAGATGCGGATAAAGACGCTCGAACGGAATGTTGCCCAAATTCATAGACAGTGGCATATTGGTTATGTGGAAGCCTTGTGCTGCAGTAGTAAGGGTCAGGGGTGTAGTGGCAAATGGTGTCAGAGGAGACAGAGGTAGTAGGGGAAATGTCGGCGAAAGATGGAAAGGCATAGAAGGGAAGGAGAATGAAAAGGGATATGGAAAAGAGACAAGAGATGAGCTTGGGAGACATTGTTTACGACAAAAGAATGTTAGTTTGAAGAATGTGCAGAAGTGCATTGGTGATTGGTGGGTTGGGTTCATATATAGAGTACAAATGGAATATTTTTCTTAGCACGATTGTAATCTAGGGAATCTTAAAAAGGATTTTGTATTGTGAAGCCAACCTGTATGACGTTCTCTAAAACTTGTGTGTCTCAAACTGAGATTTGACATTGTCTTTGCTATGAACAAGAGAAGCCAAGCTGTTTTCTATGTTATTTAATGAATACTACCCGAATGTTGTTGGCTTGGAATGTGAATTGCAATTTGCAGAACCTAATTAAGTCAAGGGTTCCGATCCAGGGTACGTTGGTACAGAGAAAAAAAAAAAAAAAAGCGTTGTTCGCCTTCCACTAAGATTGTCAACGTGGGGTACATGCCAACCATACTAGGGACATATCAATACCCCGGATATGTATTCTCCCGGCCTAGCTTTTAGTACCAGCTGGCTATAATTCAATCATTCTTGTAATATCATCAAGAACTAATTTTGACAACGTTTAAGTTATATGGGATGCATTGTAAAATGGGTTTTGATCCTTTCGATCTCATGCTGATTTATATTATGCTTATATGGTGGAATTTATTCTGACTGAAAGCCTACGGTTCTAAAAGGGGTGATCATAAATTCCCACCGTATATATCATTCTTTTGAGTAATATGATGACTCAGAAATGTTATGATCAATATCATATTATATAATACGCAACATGTTTGCTTAAATTTGTTCGTTCAATTGATGTGGCATCTATTTGGACTGATGTGGCATACCAAGTTTACTACCATATGATTTGGGAAAAAAATTGGATTAGTGCATTTGGCCCTACTAGTCCATCCAGGGGCAGAGGGAGGGGGTGTCAAGGGGGGCAATTGACCCTCTTGACCCTTTTTTTGTCTTGAACTAAATTATGAGTATTTAAAAATTTAACCCTGCTAATTTTTATTTAACCCCTCAAAAAAATTTATTTTGACCCTCTATTGCTTTTTGGACCCAAAAGCTTGATTAATTTGACCCCATTATTTATTACAATCATTTTTGTACCCTATACAAAGTTAAAAAAACAATTTCCAAAATATTTATCATTAATCTTGATTCTTGATCCTACAAGACTAATGTTTTGGCGCCAGCTTTGCCCACTGTCTCTATCTCTATTTTCAAATCACATCATGAGAATTCTTTTAGGAGAATGGTAAGGAGAGTATAATAGCACTATGCATGTACCCGCATGACTAAAACTGGCAGGGGATGGTTTTGGGTTATCTCAAAACTACGGTAGTTGATCGAAGCTGGGTCATGTTATATTAAATCAACTCAAAACCACCGCCAATTTGTTCATGAAAGTCCTAAATTGGGTTACGAAAATACGACCTGTCTACTAAATGGGCTGTCGATCACCAACATTTTGGCATTTTGTTTGGAATAATGCACGTAGTAAACACGCCCAAATTATGAAGTGAGACCCACGTTTCAACTTTCAAGTAATGTACATATGTTTTTTCTATTAAACAAAATATCGCAGAAGCGTTAGCTTAAGATTATAATTGGTCGTCTGTTTAAAAACGAGTGACATGAAAAACGGATGAGAAAAAAAAAAATCCCATCATATCTGAAAGATGAGACAACTGCGAATATTTAAATACAGTAATATTAATAGTAGCACTAGTTATCACCAACCCTTGTGGTGTATTAGTGGTATTGAGGTAGGTGTGAGTTTGGATAACTATAGGTCCAGAGTCCCTCCAATGTGACCAAAAAAAAAAAAAAAAATAGCAGTACTAGTTCATTTAGAGTTATTTGCATTAAACAATATATACATAGATATAAGAATCACCAAATCAAGATTTCAACCAATGGAAAAATTAGAAGAAGCCCCTTGCAAATTTATGGCTTTGTCCTGTGGTTATGTATATTAATCTATTGAAGGTGTAGGGTTATGGAGCTAGAAAGGAAAGGCATAGTGCGTTTTGAGTAGCCATCGTCAAAGTAACGCTGGCCTGTGCAATCTTGTCCTCTTGGACGTCCCAGGCACTAAGCGTCAGACCCTCCAATTTCAATTGGCTTTACTCACTGAAGGGAAAAATTCCCTTGGTCAGAATCCTTAACACATCACAAACTGTGCTTCAATCAAAGATAAAACCGAAACCAAACATTTCCCGTCTCCAATATTACCGAAGTGTCCTTGTGTATGGGCCATTACATGGTTTTTTTTTTTTTTTTTCCAAATGATATTTATTTTTTTAATAATTTTATCTTATTTTAAGAGACCAAAGGTAAGTTCCCACCAGTTATTTCCACACGCACATATAAAATGAAATAAAAAATATGTCGTGTGAGGAAAGATATGAAGATGTGGAAAACGACTGAAATGCCTAAATTAAGTAAGAGGGTCATCTAATGAATGGATATTCATGGCATACTCTGGTTGAACAGACTGGACCTTACTCATCATCCATCTCAGATAGGCCCATATCCAGATAATATGCAAGGGAACGGCTATTGCAACCCCCCATTCCTATAAGCCCACCCCCCATCCTTTAAGTTTTTAACGTTTTATGCAAAATATAAAAAGTTTTTATGAAAACCAGCTATGATGTCCACTAGAAAACATCATTTTGAACAACTTTGCAGAAGAAAGTTTTTCCAAAATTTATCGTTTAGGTAGACTTTTTGGCAAAAAATGAAATAAAGGCTATAAATGGTTAAAAAGTATATTTAAACGATAGATTTTGGAAAAACTTTCTTCTGCAAAGTTGTTCAAAATGATGTTTTCTAGTGGACATCATGGCCAGTTTTTATAAAAACTTTTTATATTTTTTGCATAAAACCTTAAAAACCTAAAGGACGGGGTGGGCTTATAGGAATGGGGGGTTGCAATAGCGGTTCCCAATATGCAATTCCCGGTGGTACCTTAGGGACAAAAGCCCTTCCTTTTATAGCATTTGAAAGAAAAAACAGTTTTACAAATCCTGCTGCATTGCAGCACTTCATTATTCAAAAAAAAAAAAAAAAAAAAACACTATTTGAAATGATTACAAAATTAAATTGACAGTTAATCCCGAGCGAGCACTACGTTGATCCACAAGCTTGATTATCAGATGCTTATTGCTTCATTAAAACACTACAAGAATGAAAGAACATATATAGCCTAATCCAATTGAGGAGCTGCTCATAATTATAAACCACTAGCGTAGGGCACTCCCGTCTGAGGCAACCAATTATCCCCCAATAGGAAGTTTCCTACTGTGAAATTAGCAGCATCGGTAGCGTTAATCACATGGTAACCAAGCCACGTTACCCGATTAGCGGTATCTGATCCAGGTCCGGTGTTGTCATACTCAGCATAGTATGATGTATTTAGTGCAAAATCACCAGACCATATACTCCAACCGGAAGGATCTATCAAACTATCCATGAAAGATTGCATGTAAATTGTCCTGGAATACGCCTTCCACGGCCTTCCTAGATACGTCTTGGTAGTACCAGTGCTCGAAGCCAAATCGTCGGCCGCTCTAATGGTGCAATTATAAATTGATGTGCCTGTGTTCTGGTTGGGGTCTGTTCTACCTTGGGCAGTGATGGCATTGAACTGTCCGCTCATCGGAAGGCGGGGATACATGTTGCAGCTTTGGAAAACAACGGCCGCATTACCAAATATGAAATCAACTGTCCCATATATATCACATTCTTTATAGAATTGCCTTAGAGAATGTGTATATAAGGTATCTTGGTACGCTTCAAAGCTGCAGCGGTAAAATGTTGACAAATCAGCTCCATTTCGAACGGCAACGGCCTGGTGCTTGATTGCACCCGCAGTGTTGCGGAATGTTATGTTGACTGCGACAAACCCTGGTGCTGTGACAGCTGCAATATTGATATGGAACTCATAAGATTACGCTCAAAAGTGCTAGAAAATACTAAAAACTGAGTATATCCATGCAATATTCCTACGTATGGCATAGTGGCATACCACGTGACCTTGACATGGCATGTCATGTTATCGTCGATTTTAAAAATTTCACCAAAAAATTTCACCAAATAATTTCCTTAACAATATTTTAGATGAGGGATTTTTAGTGTACTGACAAGGCATCCATGTAAGCAATATATTCGTTGTAGTAACATTTTTTGAAATGAAAATGATGGAATAATTCTTACCAAATGTTGCCGAATTGAATGTAGTCCACCCGTCAACTACGCTTCGGTTGCCAGTGATAATTGTCCGATTGATACCATCTCCGACCATCATCAAGTATTTCTTGTTCTTAGCGATGGACACATATTCTTCATAGACACCGGCAGTGACATAGATCAAGAAGTACCTGTCGGTAGTTTTGGTGTTGTTTGGAGCTGCATTCACAGCATCATTGATGGTGGTGAAGTTTCCACTACCGTCCTGACTCACGGTCACAATGCCACTCACCAAAACCTTATCAGCACTAGATTGAAGAAGTTTTCTATTACTTACAGACTCGTAAATCTGACGGTTTTGATCAGACATTTTCAGGGGTAAGCGGCCGTTTTTGAATGTAAGCTGCCTCTTCGCTGGCTTCCATGTCCCTTTCTTCGTCTTAGGAACCCAACCCTTGGTGAACAAAGCCAAAGACACACTGTACAGCTTGGTGTCATTAGAGAGTGGGCTAGAAAGCCCATTCTTCTCACTCCAAGCTGAAGCCGTCGATTGAAGGCCGTCCAAGCAAGTTTGCTCGTTAGTTAAAATGGCACTGAGCAACGTTTGCACGTCGTCAGCTTGCTTGCTGGGGAGAATTTGGCTAGAAGTATTCACAGTTTGGAAAGAGTTCAATAGGAAATCTATGTTGAGTCCAGCTAGAAATCGACAATCTTCAAGGGCGCGAATTGCAGCGGTGGGCAGAGTGGACGGGCGGCTAAGATAGTTGTTAACTAATTGCAAAAATTTGAGAGATGTGGATATAGACCGTCGGACGGAATACCGGCCGTAGTCATAGACATTGGCACTTTGGTTCTGTGGAAGCACTGTTTTGCAGTAGGAAGGGTCAGGGGTGGACTCGCAAATGGTCCGGGACGAGACGGGGCTCGTCGGAGGAACATCTGCTGCCAGAGATGGAGAGGCAAGGAAGGGGAGCAGAATTAGAAGGGATATTGTAAAGAAAGCAGAGAAAAGCTTGGAAGCCATGGTTTATGACAGAGAGAGTTGGTTATTTTGAAGAATGTGGATTGGTGGGTTACTGGGCTTCTGGGTTAGGTGTATTTATAGGGTACAAAATGATATCACCTTACCCGGCCTGATTGTAAAACTAGCTAAGAGAATTTTAGAGGGTTTTTTTTTTTGGATTGAGGAGTCAACCTGTGTGGCTTTCTCGAAAACGCGTGGATTTTTGAACTTCAATTTTAATGGAGTCTTCGCCATGTGCAGGAGAAGCCAACCTGTTATCTATTTGTTTGTTTGTGTATACTACAGTTACTACTACTTGTCGAACGTAGTCCAATCCATCCTTATCAATCGGTGTTTGTCTTCCCACTAAATATTTTAACATAGTCTTCATGGCCATAGCAGTGACTTATTTGTATTCTCAAAAATCAAAATTGCCTGGTCTCGCTTTCAGAGCTAGAGGTTCATTAATTAATTACTATAATAGGCTCTAATTCAACCATTTTTCTAAAAAAATTCCAAGTTTACTATTTTGGTTACACTTGTGTATCGTACAGTCGGTTCCGACTGTTTTTCATGAGTTAGGATTTTTAAGATGTGACACATCAGCATAGAAACGCATCCAATAGCTCTAAAACAACCATAAAGATCCAAGCCCACCCACGTACAAGCAAAGATTCCAAACTTGTTATTCATGATGCCTAATCCTAAGGTATGGTACATCCCTAGATGAATCTATCGAATGAATGATATAACGTCTACATTTTTAAAGTAGAAGGATTTATTTTTCTAGTTTATTATAATCATGCTAGTAACAATCTGGCACAGTATTTGATAAATAAAGTTGGTAGATAGACTCAAAAAACAAAATTGGTAGATAAAACCGATAACTTGGCATCTTATAATGTAAATAGGGTAGAAGGGGGATGCTACGGTGAGCGTGCTCCCATTGGTACGTGCATGACACACACCGTGGGACCGCATGTGCAGTGTCATGCACACACCAATGGGAGCGCGATGGTCCATCCTCTGCAACTGATCGTAGCATCCCTCTAGGGTTGAATTTACTCTGACGGAAGCATGATGCTAGACAAAATGACCCCAAATTTTCTCGTGATATACGTTTTTAGTCGCGAGTCTTGAGATCAATCAATTTAGGTTAGGTGCACTTGGAATCAGTGCCCACTAGCTGCTTTGGAATAATATAAAAAGTTAAAGACAGAAGATGTGATTAAAGATTTATAAGAATTGATTGAAGTAGACCATTCCAAAGCACCCAAAGCCCAATTTGTTGAAAATCAATAGTCTATAAATTCGGTTACTAAAATTGACTTGTCTACTAAATGGGTTGGTTAGGTTACATTGGATTTCGATAAGGTGTTGTCACCTAAACTTTTGCCTAATGTTTGGAATAACGCACAGTCAACATGCCCTCGAATTCTGATGTAGAGACCCACGGTGAGACTTGAATAAACGCACCAATATTAAATTATCAGCTTTGGTTTATTCAAGTAAGAACCACCAAATCAAGATTTTTACTCAATGCAAAGATTAGAATAATGAAGGCCCTTGTGTATTTTAATTAGGTCATCAGCCATCACCGGGTGATCGAGCTGGTGGCTTAATCCAATCACCAATTTTTCTCATTGGAGGTTATGTCAATTTGATGATTGAAGTCGGCTAGCTACTAATAATTTGGTACCACGAACATTAATTCTCTATATTTGACCGATATACGCTTTTAATTCAATTTTAAATAAAAAAATAATAATGGGACCTGACCATAACCGAATAAGTCTAAAACTTTATATTTATAACTTCTTTTTTTTTTTCAAATGGGAGGTATCCCAAATCATCAAACCCAAACTAATCCCAAATCTAAACCATACTCTTAACTTGGTAATTGGGTTTTGCATGAGTCCTATTACCTTGAATAAACAAATATGTATATTTGTCTCTACTGGGGTTGGTTGAACGATCAGGTTTTATGTATGTTTCTCTAAGGTCATCGTTTCAATTCTTTGTAGAAATCGTTGCCTGTTATGTCACATGAACCGTTTGAGAAATAGTCCAGGGTTGAAATCTCAGTAAAAATAAGGCTTGGGATATCTGATACCCTAATCATTTATAATTAAATTTAAATAATTAAAAAAAAAACAAGTATATATATATAATTAACAAACATATCAATATACAATATTGTAACTGTTGAAACCCTGCGGTTTTCCCCGTAAACATGTGCTGGAAAAGGTACGAAGGTTCCCCTACAATTTTTTTATTTTTTTAAAACTCTTGATGGTTCCACTTGTTTGAAGGAAAAGGAGTAGCGACAAACATGTCCATTAAATGTCTCCAATGCTATAACAAGAATATATCTTTCTATATTATCATCGATTTGAAAAATAGGGAAGACTACAATAAGGGCGCCTTTATAGATGTATTGGCTGGCTCTCTCTCTCTCTCTCTTCTTCTTTTTTTTTTTTTTTTTTTTTTTTTTTTTTTTTTTCAAATCTAAGGGATATTGTACAAATTTCTAAACCCATGTTCTACACTCCTATCATGGAATAAAAAACCCTTCAAAAGTCTTATATGCAAAATTTCATTATGTAATATCATGTACTTATTTACACACAATCATCAAAGTTTGGCATATATCTTGTTAAATCTGATTCAGTAATTTTTCGCACGTAGGATTGTTTTAATATATCTTTTATTTAATTTTTATTAATATCACATATTTGGCGTCACAAATGCGATTACACCAATGTCTTGAATTGCGTGCTTAAAATAACTATAAAAAAAAATGGGGAACCCATAGGAAAAGGGATGAGGATACCCACACTGTGCACGGACTCTAAATGATAAGAAATGAAGGTCTATTTATTATGAGAGTGATTAAGAAAGTTGTTTTAAGGAAAAATATTGAAAACGCGGAACAAAGTCAAAGTCGCAAGTAAATCTTGGTGAGAGTTTGAATTCAAAAACACGTATAACTCAAACGATACGTTGGGCAACCAGAGGCCTTTTGACATAGAGAGCCCTCACGTACAGCCTGGCTGTGTTTGGTGAAATGGAGACGGCGCCGTTCGTTTTGTCCACCGCCTTCTCGTCACATCTTTCTTTCTTTCTTTCTTTCTTTCTTCTTCCATATGTTTTTTTTTTTTTCTAATGATTTGACAATTAAAGTGTTCAGATCAATTTACGGGCATCTTAATTTAAGGGTGTATTCTCATCACATCTCTTTACTCTCTATTTACATTTTCTTTTTTTACCTTTTTTTTAAAAATTTTTTTGCTGGGCTACTCTTTATTTACGTGGAGAAACATTATTTGTTATCAAAAATAAAAATAAAAATTTCAGATTCAATATTTCAAATGATGTCAATGTTACTTGCAAATTTTAATTTTGAATTTTGAATTTTGAATTCGAATAGTGAGACCAAAACAAAAAAAAAAAAAATCCAAAACCAAGATATCACATTATTTGAGATATAAAATTTAAGAAGATGATTTAAGATATTTAACACCACTAGAACTCGTATGTAAAAATTAACTTTTTAAGAAAAAGATTAAATTACTATTATTACCCTGATAGGTTGGTTAAGTGTACATATAGCTTTGCTCTTGAGGGATTGGTTGAGCGATCAGGTCCTGGGTGTGTTTCTCATAAGTCATTGTTTCAATTTTTCACAAAGATCACTGCTTATATGGGTATAAAGCACTTCACACAGGTCATTATGAAAATAATCTAATTCTACACCTCAACGAAAATAAGGTTTGGGATACTCCAAATAATTAATAAAAAAGAAAAAGTGTACATATAGCTTTAGTAAATGAGGTGCAATCAAGTAAGGTGAGGTTTGAGCTCACAAAAGTCAAAAGTGAGGAACCCACATATGTGTTCAACGAACGTATACGTAACGCGCTTGGATCATAGAAGTGCCATCATCCAATTGAAACATCCCATGACCCGTTGGATGGTTCATCTCGTCTCCCCCCCATTAGACCCACACCAAGTAGGATCCACATGCTTTTAGACTTTTAGTGACTGGATGACCCATTTGGCGGGTCCAGCACGTATATATATATCGAATTATTATTATTGCCCCTTGGAAACGTTCCAAAGGATTCGACAACCAGTGGTCTCCAAAACTTGAAGGAGCATGACACGAAATAAAACAAGACTGTGACTCTGTTAGTAAGAAAATTCAGTAATTTTATTGACTTTGTCCATCTGCTGATGTAAATTTTACAATATAAAATAATAAAAATTTAACTTTTTCTTAGTTTGAAATTACATTATTATATAAGCCAACAAAACCTTGGGGTGGATCAAGTGGTTTTAAAATCTCTTGCCAAATAAGAGTTTTTGGGTTCAATTCTCACTAATACCATCTCATAGACTTGTCCTGTAATTGTCCAGTACATGTGAGACAGGAGAATTTGTCAAGTTTAAAGCATCATCTAGAACCTCTTGATATCAAAGCATCTTTAACATTTTTCTAAAAACAAATCCCAAGGTTATTTAAGTCATAAGCTTTTGTTGTTGGGCATATGGATTATATTATCACTCATTTTTAGCTAATGAATTCAAAATGGAAAATACTTGCCTACCCCTAGGTGGAGTAGCTCTTTCCCTCCTCCCACTTATATTTCGTCACTTGTCCAAATAAATAAAGAAAATTGATTGTGTATATGTATTTCCATGTTTACATAATTGTGAACACATTTTCTTCAGTCCATATTTGCATGTTATATGTTTATATCTATATCTATACTACCTATAAAAAAATGAATGTAAGAAAAACTTTTGATTGACTAATATAACCTTATCTTAATTTTTAAATACACAACTATCCTTCTGCATATAATATAAAACACATACCTTAATAAGAATTCTAAGAAAATTATACAACTACCTTTCTGCATATATAGGAAATAGAACAATATAAAACATATACCTTAATAAAAATTCTAAGGAAATTATAATTCATATAATAATTAAATAAAACCAAATTCAGATAGGAATTCTAAGGAAACGGAAACTATAATTCGTATATAATAAATAAACAGCCGGATTGTAAATTCCGCTTTCTCCTATCAAGAGTAGTTTCAACCTTTAATTTTATGCAATCATATTTCATTTAAATTCTATATATCTTTCCAAGAGGTTTTTTTTTTTTATTCAAGTTTATGGTTTTGTATTTTTTATTTTTGTTATGAGTATTTTCACTTACTTTTGATTTGATTGGTAGAGTTTCATAAGCAATTTGCTAAAATGCTTTTGTATTTGAATGCTAAACCCTTTATTTTACGTGGTAAATCCTCTAATTATATTTTTTCTTTTGATGAAAAATTGCTCTTGGAAATATCCAATGGGAATTGAAAAGCTATCTTTATATGCTCATTCTTTTTCTAATTTTTTCTTGCTGATAAAAAATCCCTTGTAAGAGGTATGTATTTTATTTTATTATTATTTTTTAAATGCTCAATCTCTATGTTGTCTTTCTGATTTTTCTTAAATATTAAAATTCCCTTCTCAAAACTACACTGTTTATGAGTGATTTGAGGGGTGGGCCAGAGAACAAGGGTCTTAGGTTTCTAAATGTTCTTGATGAGGCATCTTGCCTTATTTTTTGATTTGCAATTTTTCCTATTTTTTGAATCCTAATATTAGTTTTCGTGCTATGTTATCTTTGGTTGTTTCAATTAATGGAATGTTGAACTCGAATGATACATTATAGAATGTCTCGCTACAAAGTGGGGATCCATAGATTCTTCAACCAAAAAAAAAATTACAAAAAAGTTGAAGAGAGATAGTAGTAAAATTTCATTTGAATGAAGTGGAATAATATCCCATGATAGTAATATGGTGTTAGGACTCTTATCTTTTTTAGCATGTACTTATTCTTTAAGTGATCCAAAATGTGTCAAAATTTGTTGATGTGTAAGTCACATTATATAAACTACTAATTCATTAATAAATTTAGTCTATTCTTTTGCATATAATTTCTACGATACAATGGACTTGCTATATGGTTAACAATTCAACTAAATTAAATTCTCTCTAGAGATTAAGTATATATTTTCTCCATTTATTTTGGTTCTAATTATTCTTTTTTTTAACTTCTTCATTAATATGTCTCTTATTGTAGATGTGTAGAAAATTAGTGGACAATGAATAAGTTATTTGTCCAGATTCTTGATAGTTACGTGTTATTATGTATTAGCATTGCTTTCCAGATCATTTGATGTACATGGACTAAAACTTTCTACGGAGTAATAAATAATTTATTAACATCTCAAATCTTCACATTTGATATGGATTAAATGTTAAAGAATAAATGGCCGCATAACCTTCCTTAAGTAAATAAAGTTTATATTTAATTGATATGGACAATATTGAAGAGATAATTACCACTAGATGAAGGGCTATGCTACATGAAAAAGGGTCAATCCCTATTCAAGCTAAAAAGATCTTGGGAAACATCGATCTTTTATATGTTTATTTAGGAAAAATAATTGATGATCTTTAAATCATTTTATTATTAACAAAAAATCCACGTACAACGCACGTGTGCAATAACTAGTTAACATAAATGTGTCAACACGTATCCATGTTCACATATTTGTTTGTTTGTATTTTCAAATTCATATTTTTTAAAAATATTTATGACATGTGACAGAAAATAAATGGAAGTGAGAAGAAACTCCTCCACTTTGGGGGTGGAGGCAAGTAGTGTCCATTCAAAATCACTCATTTTGTGTTATGGGTCTATTAGTCAAGCAAGGATTCTCCCAAGTACATATTCGGACCATCCAAATATAGTGAGTTCCGTCAACGATGGTGGGAGGAAATTCTAGTGCACGAGAGAGGATCATGGCAAAATGGGCCTATCATATTTTGCCACTTATCCAAATAAATGAAGAAAATTGATTGTGTGCATGTATTCCCATGTTTACATAATTGTTAACACATTTTCTTAAGTCCATATTTGCATGTTATGTTGTTTATATTAACATAAATGCGTGGACACGTATCCATATTCACATATTTGTTTATTTGTATTTTTAAAAAATATTTATGAGATATGACAGAAAATAAATGGAATTGGGAAGAAACTCCTCCACTTTGGGGGTGGAGGCAAGTAGTGTCCATTCAAAATCACCCGTTTTTGGTTATGGGTCTATTAGTCAAGCAAGGATTCTCCCAAGTACACATCCGGACCATCCAAATATAGTGAGTTCCGTCAATGATGGCAGGAGGAAATTCTAGTGCACGAGAGAGGATCATGGCAAGATGGGCCTATCATATTTTGCCACTTGTCCAAATAAATAAAGAAAATTGATTGTGTGCATACATTCCCATGTTTACATAATTGTGAACACATTTTCTGAAATCCATATTTGCATGTTATATGTTTATATTAACATAAATGCGTGGACACGTATCCATATTCACATATTTGTTTGTTTGTATTTTTAAATTCATATTTTTCAAAAATATGTATAACATGTGACAGAAAATAAATGGAACTAGGAAGAAACTCCTCCACTTTGGGAGTGGAGGCAAGTAGTGTCCATTCAAAATCACCCGTTTTTGGTTATGGGTCTATTAGCTGAGCAAGGATTCTCCCCAGTACACATCCAGACGATCCAAATATAGTGAGTTCCGTCAATGATGGCGGGAGGAAATTCTAATGCACGAGAGAGGATCATGGCAAAATGGGCCTATGCTTCTAAGCTTCAACCCATGCTAGGCTCAACTCTAAACCAGGAAGGCCTCAGACAACCAAATTTATAGAGAGGGCCTATTCCTACACCCCTTTCATGAGTTTCTTTGAGAAAAAGTAGTGTGAAAATAAGCCATAAGGTGTGCGAATTTAGCAAAAAAGGGACATATTTCTAGTGTGAGCATACACTTTATTTTACTAGTTTATAACCCGTGCGTTGCACGGGGAAGTTTGTAAAAATAAATATTATAAAAAATAAAAATTATATATATATATATATATATAGCACTGATCAAGTCCGTAAGTGTTGATATAAGTTATATCAGTATCATGCATTAGGTTGTACCCCTTACATTGGCGCAATGTATCCCTTAACCCATTAATGTATGAGATACAACCCCCAATGCGGGTGTTGATATAATTTATATCGGCACATGCTTACCCGATCATAATCTTATATATAGATATATAATACACACTCGTAATGGTAATTTAAATGGCAAAGAATCACGGCTCAGGAATCAAGTTTTGAGTTCGTGTCTTCGTTCCCTTATTATCGGATGCATAGACTTGCGAATGGTTTGTGCATCATGTGAGATTAGTTTGAGCTTAACGGTTTGAGATATCCCTTATTTGGTAAAAATGTATTTGCATAATTTTAAGCACTTTTATAGTTTTGTAAGTAATTTGTACCATTTTCTATACATTTTCACCATTTCCATATAATGATTATCTTCTTAATTATAACTTAAGAGCACATGTTAAGGATATTATCAATCAACTTTCTACAAATTTGTATACATGTTTTAAAATGACTACCAATTTCCTTCCTTTGCTATTAAGTTGGGAAATGAGTGAGGGAGAAAAAAAAGTTTAGAGAGAGAGAGAGAGAATGAGTAGAGCAAAGAGAGAATGAAAAGAAGATAAAAGAACATATAGATCTTTTCAATTTTAGGTAATAAACCATCTGAAGAATTTGATTAAAATAATTTTCTTTTTCGTTGAAGACAGATCGGGAGAATTTGAAGATTTCGACGTATAGTTTTTTTTTTTAATCATTTTTTCCTGTATCTATCTCTCTTTCTTATTATGACTATTTATAATTTTATACGTTCAATTTTTTGGAGAGAAGATGAATAGGTATAAAGAAAACGAATAAATATAATAGTTTACAAAGTTTGGGATGAATATTGTATAGTATAGGTTTTTTAATTCTCTCACATAAAAACAAAGAGATATATGATGAATACTAAGCGACAATTTATTTGCATGAAAAAGAATGGTGAACACCAAAAAAAAGTTTTTCCTCAAAAAACTTTTGTCTGGTATTAAAATGGAAAGTGGTCACTGAAAAAGCAATTTCCTCAAAAGTCACTAAAAGTAACTTTTTGAAAAAATTATGTTTTAATGATCAACTTTCAATGTAATACGAAAAAAATAAATTAGGAATCATTTCACGCATGTATATAGTTAAGTTGTAGCAAGTTGACAGGTTACATCCTTTATTGGTATTAAGTTATAAAAGGATCACCAAAAGATAATTTTTCAAAAAAATTCACTATAGAGCATGTGATTTAAAATAAAAAATAAAAAATAAAAAAAAAATAAAAAACCAAAAGAGCTGACGCGTGGCAGCTACAGGAGGACAATTCCTCCGTTTTATATATATATATATATATATATATATATATATATATATTATAATTTGCAGAGCAAAACTTACCAGAGAATAGATAAGTCGCCGTTAACCAGAGAAGGGAGAAGTCGCAGCTACTCTTGATGGAGAAAGTGGAATTTACAATCTGGCTGTTTATTTATTATATAGGAATTATAGTTTCCGTTTCCTTTGAATTCCTGTTTATGTTTTATATATTAAGGTATGTGTTTTAGAATTATAGTTTCCATATTCTTATATATTTCTATTTATTATATAGGAATTATAGTTTCCGTTTCTTTTAAATTCCTATTTGTGTTTTATATATTAAGGTATGTGTTTTAGAATTATTATATTTCCTATATATGCAAAAGGGTGGATAGTTATGTATTTAAAAATTAAAATAAGGGTATATTAGTCAATCAAAAGTTTTTCTTACATTCATCTTTTTATAGGTAGTATAGATGAGGTATTGATTTTGCAACACCGCCTCCACTCTATGCTCAATCCACCAACCCAAACTCCTCCTTTGTTAGGGTTGTTAAAGCGAATGGGCTTGGGCTTGGGCTTGGGCTCAGGTTATACAGAACAATGTATATCAAATGATTTTTACGCTTGCCCTAATAGTCTAATACAGTGCAGTGGCAATTACTTCATTTGAAAACAAATAAAGCATAGGCCATAATGCACTACAGAAGTGATCAAGGTAACATAGCTTTCCTAATCAAGTGGAACAACCCCTTTGAAGAGTGCTGTATAAGCAATATTGCATTTTGCTAGGAGGATATTCGGCCTTACGAGAGGATAAACAGTCCCCTACATTCAAATAACTAAATCAGCATGCTTAAATGCAGACAAGAGAGGAGCCAAAAATATTGTAGGGGACCCAAATTATGATGGGGGACCATGATTTTCTTGCACAAAACCAATGCTACACTCTTTAGGAATATTCATGGCAAATAATGAGATCATCTCTAAGCATATTTCCAGTTAAATGTCACTATAAATAATATACAATAGTCCAAGTTTAAGCCTCAATTCAGTCCAAGCCCAATCTAAGATCGGGTATTGATGAGAATGGTTAATTTTATTTTTTAATATTTAGAAAGATATAATAGATTTTTACGAAAACTAATCCACTAGAAACATCATTTTGAACAACTTTCTAGAATAAATTCTTTTCAAAATCTATCGTTTAAATGGACATTTTAGCTAAAAATGAAACAGAAACAGTAAATGACCAAAAAGTTCACTTAAATGACAGATTTTGGAAAAAAAAAATTTCTACAAAGTTGTTTAAAATAATGTTTTCTAGTGGACAACAGAAGTAATTTTTATAAATAAAAAAAGTTTATATTTTTTTGTAAAACCTTGATAAATTAAAATTAATAGTTTGCACAAATAAAGTTATGGGTTTGCAATATCCTCCCCCGGTATTGATTTTGAAAACCCAAGCTCGACTCCATGTTTAATACATCAACCCAAACAAGTCCATTAGTAGGGTTGTAAAACCGAATGGGCCTGGGCTCAGCTTGCTGCAAAGCCTGTTCAACTTGATTAGGATCTCATAATTAAGGTGCGTGTCAATGTTTTCGTAATCACATGACCCCTTTAGGATCTTTCATTGATGACCCATTTTAAAACGTAGGTCGATCACAGGTGGTTTGTGCATAACAAAAATTAGTCTGGGTCTAATAGATTACGATACACTCCTTTTGAAAAAATAAAATAAAATAAATACGTAAGTTAATCCCTTTTTGGACTTAAAAAAATAAAAACAAAAACAAAAAACTGAAGATTGCTGATCTAGTGCAACAACCTTTGAAGATTGCTGCATGTATAAGCAACATTGCATTTTGCATGCTGGGATATTGAGAATCTGTACAAGGGGCAAGGCAGTCCCCTACACTCAAGTAACTAAATCGTACCGAGAATCAGATTCTTACATGCTTAAATGCAGTTGGATAAGTGAGAATAAAAATGTAGGGGACCCCTAATTATGATGAGGGACCATTTATGATTTTCTTTCCAAACAACCAACTACTCTTTTGGAAGTATGTGTTAATAATGAGATAATGCGCTGAAAAGGGGATTAATTAGAGGCAATTGACCAATCGCCTTCAATATTACATTACCTAAAAGGGAGGAAACACGGCTTGTCGGTGTTGGGCTCAATTTCTTGGTGATTTACTTTTTACGTACAATGGGAATGGTTATATAATTGAAAGAGAAAACTTACCTCTAACTGTGTGATACGGTTGACGTGGTATCATAAGTTAATAAAAATAATATAAAGTAGAACTATCAAAGTATTTTTTAATCCCACAATCTTATTTTACTTTACATTCATTGACCACGTGGCCGTGTCACAGTTACATGGAATACTCACTGTAATTGAAGATGAAATGTACACGTCAATTCCGATTGGAATCTATACTTTCCTTCTTGAACCAGACATTAATCATCATCTTGAAATTTTCATCCTTTTTCCAATCCCATCAGCGTTGGCAATTACACTTTGTTAACATTGTTCCTACATTAATTTTCGGCGTAGAAAACTGAAGCAACAATTTTGTGATACCTTGAATTCCGGCCTGATTTGGCCTTCGTTGTCATTATCATTTTCTAGGAAAGCTTGGCCCCTTTATGATCATTGTTCAGCATGAAGCCGAGCCAAACACCGACTTGCATTGGACTCGAGTGATACAGTCACAGCCTACCATCCGTTAAAAGTTAAGGCGTGCTCAAGTCCGCAGCCACCCTTGATTGAATTCACTTTGTGGAAAGGATTAGGTCACACGGAAAGCCCTAGCTTGCTACCAATCCAATTATTGTATTGGACTATTGGTTCCTTGCTTGATCATACTTGACGCCCAAGAGGAGATGCTATATTGTTGAAAATTTGTCAAAATAATCCTTCCAGTCCAATGACGTGGAAGTTTAGTTAATTAATCAAATGTTTAATTTAAAAAATCATTTATTCATAACAGGTTGATATGTCGATTGCCACATCATCCAAGTAAAGAGATTTTGAGTTTAAAAAAATAATAAAATAAAAAAAGAAAAAAAAAAAAAAGAGAAAAGAAGAAGAAGAAGAAGAAGCTATAAAATCCGAATTTTTTTCCTAAATTTACTCTTACCCTAAATGATGTATTAGCTGCCATATCAAACCATAAAAGACAATAATATTTTTAAATTGTTAAGGGAAATACTCATTTGTCCATCTTATTCACCTATGCACTAATAGACTGGGAATCTTAAATAATAGATAGCTTATTAGTGGAGCTACCATTTGAGCGAAATATTTTACCTAATTTTTAATTAGCTCACCGAATTGTCATATTGTTTGAAAATTTAAATTTAAACTATATATCATTAATGGTATAAAAAATTAGAAAATTTAGTGTTTTCCTCGTGTTGACCAAGTAAATCGCATGGCATCACCACAACGCCTTTAGCCATCAAAGCACAATGAAGGCACTCAAGGTGGAGTGCCACTAATACAACCCAAACTCAATGCAGTCCCTTCCCAATTGCCATTATGTCGTTGCGAGATCCAAAGACAAAACCCATTACTCGCTACTCCTTCCCTCGGGACTCGGATTTGGTATAGTTTACATCTTTAACTGCATAGTATAGTTATCGATGAATGAATGACATGTGGTAAGCGAAAAACATGAACGGTTGGAATTCGCTACAAAGGTTTCACGTCCAAAGATTATGACGTTAACACTTTGATACCAAACTCATTTTCTGAATCCCAACTGTACATGTTTCTCCTCTTACCACATGGCGCCCATCCACCAGTAGCTGCACCATGCAGTTAAAGGTGCAAACTGCACCAAATCCAAATCCTTCCCTCCGGCATCAACTACCCTATCTATATCTACACCCCTTCCTCGCCTCAGTTCTCTACTTCACTTCCAATTCTCTCTCTCTCTTTCTAAAACTACTATCCACAATGCATAACCCCAGAAGAAGAACTAAAATTTTGCTTACTCTCCTACCCATCTCAACCCTCCTCTTCCTTCTACTCACCTCAAAAACCCCTCTGAAAAAATTCCCAGATACCTCACAAATCCCACATATGCACGTCCACAAACACATCCAATTAGCCCACTCCACATGCCAAGGCACTCTCTACCCAGACCTCTGCGTCTCAACCCTCTCGTCCTTCCCAGATCTCACCTCCAAATCACTCCCACAAATCATCTCTGCCACACTAAACCGCACCATGACTGAGATCAGAGCCGCCTCCTCAAACTGCTCTGTCATTAGAAAAAAGGTCAAAAAACTAGACCCACTTGACAAAAGAGCTCTCGAGGACTGCGTCGAGCTCTTCGACGACACCGTATCTGAGCTCAAAACCGCCGTCTCTGACCTCTCACCCAATAAATCAACTTCACAGCATTACAATGATTTACAGACCCTGTTAAGTGGCGCAATGACAAATCAGTACACTTGCCTTGATGGGTTCGCTTACAGTAAACGAAACATAAGAGATAGGATTCAAAACCGCTTAGTTAATATCTCTCATCATGTGAGTAACTCTCTAGCTATGCTGAAGAAAATCCCAGGTGTAAACAAATCAGAAACAGGGGTTTTCCCTGAGTACGGTCACGTGAGAAATGGGTTCCCTACATGGCTATCACGCATGGATAGGAGACTGCTACAGACGTCGACGGACCAGATAAAGTACAATTTGGTGGTGGCTAAAGATGGCAGTGGGAATTTCACCACCATTAATGAGGCTGTGGCGGCTGCTCCGAATTCGAGTGCGACTAGGTTCGTGATATATATAAAGGCGGGTGCGTATTATGAGTATGTGGAGGTTGTGAGCAGGCAGACGATGTTGATGTTCGTCGGAGATGGGATTGGGAAGACTCTTATCAAGGGTAATAGGAGTGTTGGTGATGGGTGGACTACTTTCCGATCGTTTACTGTCGGTGAGTTCCAAAAACTCTCTTCTTCTTCTTCTTGTTCTTCTTCTTCTTTCTCCGACCTTCGGGTTTTATTTATTACTCCGTGTTTTATTTTTTTTTTGGGTAAAATCCGAGTATCCGACGTTTGGATTTGTTTTAAGATAAATTGATTTGAAGGGTGATGTGGCAGCTAGCCTTAGCGAAAATAAATAATGTGGGCGCCCTCATGGGAGGGTGTATATTCTACCTCCCCTTTATTTGTAGAGATGTAGCATAAAACCCGTGACGTGTTTTATCATAAGATAGAAAACCGATACATATACAAATGTTTATCATAAAATTTCATATGGTTTAGCCACACTGCCCAACGAAATCTCCTGCTATTGTTCGACAAAGGTGACTCTGTTTTAATATATATATATATATATATTTTGTTGGTTTAATATTAATAAGACAAAAAATTAGACTCTTATAAGTAAGAGTCTAGTTAATAGGAATGAGAGATACCAACACACCATTCACTCTTCTGCCTAGTGGTAGTAGTACGGTGGATCGAAATTTAGGTAATTATAGATATAGAGCTTAATTCTCCTCCCATATAATTATTAATTAAAATTAGAATAAAATGAAATAAAACAGGAAAGATACTTAACACATTTGCTTTCATTGTTAAAGAAACAATAAAAAAAATACCACGTAACCTCCTAAATAGAATTATGAAGGTTTTTTTTTTTTTTTTAATTTATTTTTGGTAAACACTAAATAGCATGGAATTTAAATAGATAGAACTAAATTTAAAATAGTTTTTAATATCATAATCTTATTTTGCTTTGTTTCTATTAGTTCCTAATACAATCTTGCCGTATCATATTTATTTGACAAACTCACTTAAAAAAGTGAGACTTAAATTAATTTTGAAGATTCCAAATAAATATTGAATCTCCAATGTGTGGTTGAGTTTATTTTTTTTTTGACATATGGTATTGCCATTGTCACTGACCATGGTGGTGAGATTTTTTACTACATAATTTCTCAAAGTACGTCAAGGGGTCATGTTCATATTGAAACACGCTATCAAAATTAAATAATATCATTCAAGTTAATAAAATTGCACTATAAAAATATATATAAATTATTTAATTTTTCATGAGAGCTTTAGGATATCATGACGTGACACTTCATCCTCCCCAGTGGAGTACAATGCCTAAAGTGAGTTTAGTACTCCTTCAGATCTAGTCAGCTCAGCATTAATTGAAGGAGAAAAAAAAAAAAAAAAAGGCTTCGATTCATCTTTTTGCTGCTATGTCCTGTCCTCCACTCATCTTAAAATTCAAATCAATGTGTGTTCCAGCTCGCTCCTATATGATCCTCACTCAAATGAGGGGCTGTGATTATGTACATTGCGGGTTGTATATTAACTTGTGGATGGCATTATTATCACCGCTAAAAGTTGAGAACATAGTCAAAATGTATGAGAGAAGACTGATTAACGACGTCCATCTATCTGTGATTAGATCAAAGAGACTCACGAGTCATGATAGGGATAATTGGCATGGTCCCATCTGTGTGCTAACATTTCTATGATGCAAATCTTGTGTTCCACGTTCACTAGTGTTTGTCGGTAGCGTAGGACCAGTTTCCAATGACGTGTCTCGTGGACCAGTATCCAATGATGGCTTTTAATTACCTTTTTCCTGTTTAATAATAAAATATATCCTCCTTACTTGTCGCCTAATGATATTTCTTTCCTCTTATTAAAAAATGGCTATGAATTAAATTCAATGCATACTTACTTTCTTATTTTATCATACCCACGTGTCCCACTCACAAAAAGCCTTAGGACTTAGGAGGGCAAAAAGAAAGGGAAAATCTTCCATTTATAGGCATAGACATATTAAGAGTAATGATGATTTGCAATGCAATGGATTGGATGAAATATGGATTATGAATTCCATATAATTTGATAAGTCTCACGTTGTATAAATAGTTTAGATATAATTGGATAATCTAGAAAATGGAGAAGATCTTTTCTCATAAATTAAAGGATTAACATGTTTATCACATGTATTCATTCATATGAAACTTATGTGAAAAGATATATGGATAGTGTCTGGGGTCTAAATCTGGACCTCAAATATTGTTGAAGATGTTAGAGCTGAATCTTCACTGATGAACCTGCATTCATAAGTTAGAAGACAATGTCAGAGGGTAGGCCAAAATGGGTTTGGCCAAACTCTCTCTGAAGCTTAAGTCAGAAGCTATTTTATAGAGGTTAATGTAAAGAAGAAGATGACTGTGGAGGAATTAGGGTATTGTAGCTTACCTCATTGGATTGCATCGTATTCTATTTATATCCACCTGTACGGACTAACCATAGGAGGTCAGATAACTGCCTTGGTTAGATTAGATCTGACCATGGTTCATCAATAACCATCTGATCATAATTTGCTAATCAAGGTTGGATAAATAATCAAGGTTTCATGTAACCGTTCTGTCAGTATTAACAGCTGTGATTATTCCCACACAGATAGTAATTTTTCTTACAAAAAAAAAATTTATTTACATTTTTTTTTTTGTTACTTACAAAAGAGTTTCAAAAGGTTATGAAAGAGAAAATAGTTGGAAGTTAGTTTATTTTTAAATTTTTAAAGTTACAATTTAATCCTCATAATATTTTACTTGATCAACTGTAAGTGTAAAAAACAATTGGATAATTTATAGTCTAATCAATTATAAGTAGGGTTCGTTTAACATAAATATTATTTAAAAACTGAGTAATAAATGTTATTTCCTTTCTTCGAAACTGGTAAGTTAATTTACTTAAAAATTTTGATACCCAACTTGATCTAAATTTCAAAATTTTCAAACGTCTATATAATACAACCCAAGTTCACATGGCATGTGGGTCCAACTCACGGAAACTCACGAATCCTTTTCTAGGGTTCGGTTTTTTAAATCTTTGAGTTTGGCCTGATAGGGCGGTTGTTCTGGGCCACTTATATGGATTGTTTTTGGATAAGATCAGCTGCATGTGACAGGCTGGATAGAGGTAGAAGGTGATGATATCCCAAAAATGAAAAGTCGTCATTGAAAGTTGGGTGGTCTATACTCCAAAACAAAAAAAATTTGATCCTCCAAAGTACATGCTTTTTTCCGTTTTAGATAAAAAAAATTTAAAAATTTATATTTATTATCAAATCCAAAGTACATGCTTCTATAACTGTTTCATCCGGCCGAATCAATCAAAAGGAGAAGAAATTACTGATTTGATTCGGACGGATGGATATGGGCCAGTTCTTTACACGTACAATTGAACACCATCTAATCTGTTTTATGCTCATTTTGATCTAACTTTCAGCTGCGGTGGGGAACGGATTCATAGCTAAAGGCATAACATTCGAAAACTATGCTGGCCCTAGTAAACACCAAGCAGTGGCCCTAAGAAGTGGCTCCGATCTTTCGGCCTTCTACCAATGCAGCTTCGTTGGCTACCAAGACACCCTCTACGTCCATTCCCTTCGACAATTCTATCGCGAATGCGACATATATGGGACAGTGGACTTCGTATTTGGAAATGCGGCGGTGGTTCTCCAAAAATGCAATTTATATGCGCGTAAACCCAATGAGAACCAAAGAAACATTTACACCGCCCAAGGGAGAGAAGACCCAAATCAAAACACGGGCATTTCAATCCTCAATTGCAAAGTCGCCGCCGCCGCCGATTTAATTCCGGTGCAATCATCATTTAAGACATACCTAGGCCGTCCATGGAGAGAGTATTCTAGGACGGTTTTTCTTCTTTCGTACATTGGTGATTTGGTGGATCCGGCCGGGTGGTTAGAGTGGTCGGGCGATTTTGCATTGACTACTTTGTATTATGGGGAGTATAAGAATAGGGGCCCCGGTTCGAATACAAGTGCTAGAGTGACATGGGCGGGTTATCGGGTCATTAAAAACTCGACGGAGGCAAGCCAGTTTACCGTTGAGGCATTTATACAGGGAAATGAGTGGCTGAATTCAACTGGTGTCCCTTATTATCCCGATCTGACTTGTAACACATCTACATGTTAGTGCTGCCTCAATATGTTGGTATTATTATGATTGAATAAACTTGTTTTTCTATGTGGGATGATTTCATTTAGGCTCTATATGGTTTGCGGATTTTATCAAGGAAAAAAAATTAAATATGAAGAATTGTACTTTTCTTTATTTGGTTGCAGTGAAAAATTAGAAAAAAAAAAGAATTTGAATAATTTTGGCTTGATATGATTTAATATTTTCCTTTCATTTTCTTTTCTTCTCATTTTTTTTCCCTTCCATTTTTTTTCCTTGGTAGAATCTAATGTAGGACAAGTCACCCTGACCTGTCGCCTTCGCCATTGCCTGTTGCTGGATCATCAAAATTCTTCACAAATGCTAGGAAAATCTAGTTAGATTCCTAACTAGATTTGCTTAATTTGTTTATTTTATTTATTCCTTTCCTATTTTATTGCTTTCTTAAGTTTAGTAGAATTCATTTTCCTAGTTTACTTAGAGTTCAAGTATTAGTTCTTTATAAATAGGTTTGTAGCCTATGGGCAAAAATACAATTTTTTGTCAATAAAATTTTTAAAGTTTATTCTATTTTCTTTGTTCTTATTTTACAAGAAGACGGTACTCTTCTTTTGCTACTTCCGCTACGCCAAGTTGATATCAGAGCCAACCCCATGGACGGTGATCAAGGGGAACAAGCGGTTACCTGGGATGCGTTTGAACTCGTGAAACAGCAGCAAGCAGCTATAATGGTGCAACTGACTAAACAACGGGAGGCTATCATGCAACTTTCACATGCCTTAACTCGTCTGCAGATTCCTCAACACAATCAGGATTTACCTGGTTGTGAGAATACACACGTGATTAAAGGAGTCAATATGCAGAATCCAGAATTTCGTATGAAGATGAATATTCCATCCTTTGATGGACTTTATATAGAAGAATTTATTGATAGGGTGGAACAATTCTTTTATTACAAAGGAATTGCAGAGGAAAAGAAGGTAAAAGTTATTGAGTATAGGTTAAAAGGAAGAGCCCCAGATTGGTGGGAACAACTATAGATGGTAAGGAGGCAACAATTTAAAAAGTCAATTCGGTCTTGGTCACGGATGAAGAAGTTGTTGCAAGGGAAATTTCTATTGGTCAATTATGCTCGAGCTATGTTCAAACAATTCAATAATTGCAAGCAAGGAAATCGTTCAATGCAAACGTATACTGAGAAATTCTATATTGAACAAACCAACACAATGCCTCGGATGAAGCAGTTTACACCAGAACAACTTTTACCAAGTGGGCATCAAGAAGTTATTTGTGAATCAGATGAGGAAGTTCTATTGTTTGACAGCATTGACTCTACTCCAAAAGTTCGTGATTTAGATATCCAAATTGTGGAGCAAGAAGTTTCGAAGGAAAATATTGATTGCAAAATTTCACTGAGGAAGGAAATTGTCAAACTTTTGAAAGAGATCCAATCACAAAGTCAAGTTGATAATTTACCAACTGATCTTCCCCTTAGTTACAAGTTGCAAAGTTTTGATTTTATTGGAGTAGAGCAATTTAATTTTATTATAAGTCCTTGTTTGGTGGAATTCCTTAATTCTTTGAAGGACACCATGAAGTCAGTACGAGTTGCAAAAGTTCAAGAGAATAAATTTCAAAAGAGGATGAGGTGTCCAAAATATTCAAAGTATCTATTTGTTTGGGATGGAAGAATTCAAGTTCAAGCTAAAAACTCGAGGGCGAGTTCTTTTCAAGTGCGGGAGCATGATGTAGGACAAGTCACCCTGACATGTCGCCTTTGCTATTGCCTATTGCTAGATCATCAAAATTCTTCACAAATGCTAGGAAAATCTAGTTAGATTCCTAACTAGATTTGCTTAATTTGCTTATTTTGTTTATTTTATTTATTCATTTCCTATTTTATTGCTTTCCTGAGTTTAATAGAATTCCTTTTCCTAGTTTACTTAGAGTTCAAGTATTAGTTGCTTTCCTAAGTTTAGTAGAATTCATTTTCCTAGTTTAATTAGAGTTCAAGTATTAGTTCTTTATAAATAGGTTTGTAGCCTATGGGCAAGAATACAATTTTTGATCAATAAAATTTTCAGAGTTTATTCTATTTTCTTTGTTCTTATTTTACAAGAAGACGGTGCTCTTCTTTTGCTACTTCCGCTACGCCAGAATCCATGAACCAAATAGAGGATTAAACCCCTTTCATGGAGAAAATATCCAATATTATTTGTAGACTTTTTTTCTTCTTTTAAAAAAAAAATCCAATATTAATTGTGGGGTGATCTAACCAAAAGAATAAGGCAAAATTGTACACAATCTAATTTTTATTGGGCTTTAAACTATGCCCAACCTTTTTCACTTCCAAGCCTTTTAGCTACTATCAACGAATGGCCCACACGTAATGAGACGAGAAAGGATTAGGTGTTGTAATAGTATCATGCTATTGTGATCACATAGTTAGTGTATTGCCAATCATACGATCATGCACTATTCACTATGTATGATTGCATAATTGACAATACATTAATCATATAATCATGCGTAACATAATACTGTAATAACACCAAATCCAAACCCGTAGTGGAACATGGCAGCAAAATTGGATTATCAATAGCTCCGATATTCTGATAGAAGCCTAGAAGATACATTTACACCTTTTTTTTTTTCTTTTTTTTTTAAAAAATTGTTGCATTAGATTGACTCGAGCCTTAGATTGTCCACGTCCCTATCCCAACCAGACACCACTAGGCCTACAAGAGCCTGTGGTCAAAAGAGGGTACCTAACCATACTTTTAAGAGGGTCTAGCTTGGAGGTATCCAACTAGGGTGGTTGGGTTGGGTGAAGGGCTAATTTAAGCAGGAGCTTAGTAGTCAAACAGGCTCCCTATTACCCAAGAATCCTTTCTTTGTGGGGAACGGCTATTGTAACCCCATAAACATATAAGTTGCTTCCCCCTAATATCCCTAACCCCCCCTACTAAAAAAAATTTACATACCCACCCTTCTCAAAGACTAAAATACCCCTCATTCTCACCCACCCCACACCCCCATAGTGGTGACGACCGGCGAGAAGAAGAAGAAGAGAAGGCAGGCGGTGTCGACCTGCCTTCTCTTCTTATTCTTCTCTTTGTCATTCTTCCTCTTCTCTCTTCTTCTCTTCTTCTTTCTTTCTTTCTTTCCTTCTTCTTCTTCTTCTTCTTCATTTTTTTTTCTTTGCTGGTTAAATCTGTGTGCTTTTTGGCAAGGGAGGTTTTTTTTTCAAAACCTCCATTTTTTTCAGCGACACCTCCATTTTTTTCACCAACGAGAGAAGGGTGCGGGAGAGGGGTTTTGGGAAGGAAAGAAAAAAAAAAGAAAAGAAAAAAAAACGAAGAAGAAAAGAAGAGGGAAGAGGAGGAAGGAAGAAGAGGGGTGCGTTTGCCTCGCTGTCACCGGTGGGATGGGGTGCTAGAGAGAGTTGAGGGCTGCCAACGGGAGGGAGGGGAGGGAGGGCTACTGACGAGAGAGGGATACGGGAGAAGGGTTCTGAAAAAAAAAAAAAAAAAAAGAAGAAGAAGGAAGAAAAGGGGTGTGTTTGCCTCGCCGTCGCCGGTGGGGTGAGGTGCCGAAGAAAGTTAAGGGCTGCCGACGAAAGAGGGGTGCGGGAGAGGGGTTCTGAAAAAAAAGAAAAAAAAAAATAAAGGTGGGGAGGAGGAGGAAGGAAGAAAAGGAGTGCGAGAGAGGGGTGCGTTTGCTTTGCCGTCATTGGTGGGATGCGGTGCCGGAAAGAGATAAGCAAGGATAAGCCCTTTTTGGTAATTTTATATAATAATTTTTCTAATTTAAAAATATGGGGGGGCAACTTATAGGTTTGGGGGGTTGCAACAACCGTTCCCTTCCTTATATAGGGATGCAATTTGGGCAGGTCCAACCCACCAACCTGAACCCAACTCAACCATTGGGTGAGTATGGGCAGTATATTTAGCACGCAGGTTAGGCATTGGCAGGGAGATGATTGCTCGAATCCGCCCAATTTGCAGTCTTTTTATTATTTTTATTTATCAAGAGGTTCAGAAATATTTAGGCACTCGATTAATCTTCTACATACATATAATCTTTTTGCCCTACATAAACTAAACAATTATTAGACAAAATCTATAGGGATTGCTGAATTGGCACCAAAGAAAGTCATAAAAGTTAACTTAAAACCTCTTAGTCGTCAAAAAAACATAGAACTACTAGAAATCCACTTCCATTTGCCTAAGTCAAAAAAGAGAGATCGCAGAGAGTAAAGAGGGACATATTGCAAGGAAAAAAAAGAAGAAAAAGAAAAAGAAAAAAGAGGGGGGACAAATTACAGAATATTAGCATGGGCCATAGGTATATGTAAGATTATGAATTATTCAATTTGTAATTCTGTATATGAATTGTTGCTGGGGTGGAAACATAATTACAAGTAGCAAAAAACTGAGTAATTGGTATGAACATCTATATGTATATATAATTACAAGTTGTAAGAAACCAAAAAAAAAAGAAAAAGAGGTTGTTGCTTCTGCGGGGTGGGGCAGTTCGATTACTGGTATCCTAAGAAATTAATGGTTTGGGGATGGTTTTTTATCTGTCTGCCCCGTCGGGTCTTGGGACGGGTTTGGTTATGGTGTTTCAAAGTCAAGGTCGGAGATGGTATAATGCGGTTCCGCCCCATTGCCATTCCTATTTTATAGGAATGCTTGGCCCCTTTATGATCATTTTTCAACATGAAGCCGAGCCAAACACGGACTTGCATTGGACTCAAGTGTTATACAGTCACAGCCTACCACCTGTTAAAAGTCGAGGCGTACTCAAGTCCGCAGCCACCCTTGATTGAATTCACTTTATGGAAAGGATTAGATCACATGGAAAGCTCTAGCTTGCTACCAATCCAATTATTGTATTGGTTGCTTGCTCGATCATACTTGACGCCCAAGAGGAAATGCTATATTGTTGGAAATTTTTGTCTAAATCATTCTAGTCCAATGACGTGGAAGTTGAGTTAATTAATCAAATGTTTCATTTAAAAAATTATCTATTCATAATGGGGTGATATGGTGATTGCCACATCATCCAAGTAAAGAGATTTTGAGCTAAAAAAAAAAAACTACGAAGTCCAAATTTTTTCCCCAAATTTACTTACCCTAAATGATGTGTGTTAGCTGCCATATCAAAACCATAAAAGACAATAATACTTTTAAATTGTTAAGGGAAATACTCATTTGTTATTCACCTATGCACTAACAGAGTGTGAATCCTAAATAATAGATAGCTTATTAGTGTACGAGCTATCATATAAGCGAAATATTTTGCCTAATTTTTAATTAGTTCACCGAATTGTCACATTGTTTGAAAAATTAAATTTAAACTATATATCATTAATAGTGTGTGGGTCTGAATCTGGACCTCGAACACTGCTAAAATTACTGGAGCTGAACTTCACCGATGGATTTGCGTTCACAAGCTAGAAGGTGATGTCAGAGGGATGGCCAAGGTGGGTCTGGCCAAGCCCTCTCCAAAGCTCAAGTCAAAGGCTATTTTTATGGAAGAAGAGGCAAGGAAGAAGAAGAAAACTATTCAAGAATTAGGGTACCATAGCTTATCTCATTTGGCTGCCTCATATTCTATTTATACCCACCTATACAGACTGACCATTGCAGAGTCTGATAACTGCCTAGGTTAGGTCAGATCTGACCATGGTTCATCAATAACTGTCTAATCATGATTTACTAATCAGGATTCGATAAACAACCATGGTTTCGTGTAACCGCCCAATCAAAGTTGACAGATATACCTAGAGATTTGGATTATAGTGATGGTTTTGACTGTAGTGTGAATCATATAGCAGATGCCTCGAACTAGATAGGCGGTCCCGAGCTGGATGATGATGTGTCTTATCTTGAGTTGATTATACTGTATTATAGTCCCGTACCAGTGATTCTAGTTCGAGCTCTCGACCCCAAGCTGGGTTCTTCGGTTCAAGAATATTCCCACACAAATAGTATAAAAAATTTAGACAATTTAGTATTTTCCTCCTGTTGACCAAGTAAATCGCATGGCATCACCACAACGTCTTTAGCCATGAAAGCACAATGAAGAAGGCACTTATGGTGGAGTGCCACCAACACAACCCAAACTCAATGAAGTCCCTTCCCAATCCCATTATGTCGTTGCGAGATCCAAAGACAAAGCCCATTACTCATTACTCCTTCCCTCGGGCATCAACTACCCTATCTATATCTACACCCCTTCCTCGCCTCACTTCTCTACTTCACTTCCAATTCTCTCTCTCTTTCTAAAACTGCTATCCACAATGTATTACCTCAGAAGAAGAACTAAAATTTTGCTTACTCTCCCACCCATCTCAACCCTCCTCTTCCTTCTACTCACCTCAAAAACCCCTCTGAAAAAATTCCCAGATACCTCACAAATCCCACATATGCACGTCCACAAACACATCCAATTAGCCCACTCCACATGCCAAGGCACTCTCTACCCAGACCTCTGCGTCTCAACCCTCTCCTCCTTCCCAGATCTCACCTCCAAATCACTCCCACAAATCATCTCTGCCACACTAAACCGCACCATCACTGAGGTCAGAGCCTCCTCCTCAAACTGCTCTGCCATTAGAAAAAAGGTCAAAAAACTAGACCCACTAGATAAAAGAGCTCTCGAGGACTGCGTCGAGCTCTTCGACGACACCGTATCTGTGCTCAAAACCGCCGTCTCTGACCTCTCACCCAATAAATCAACTTCACAGCATTACAATGACTTACAGACCCTGTTAAGTGGCGCAATGAAAATCAGTACACTTGCCTTGATGGGTTCGCTTACAGTAAAGGAAACATAAGAGATAGGATTCAAAACGGCTTATTTAATATCTCTCATCACGTGAGTAACTCTTTAGCTATGCTGAAGAAAATCCCAGGTATAAACAAATCAGAAACAGGGGTTTTCCCTGAGTACGGTTACGTGAGAAATGGGTTCCCTACATGGCTGTCATGCATGGATACGAGACTGCTACAGACGTCGACGAACCAGACGAAGTACAATTTAGTGGTGGCTAAGGATGGCAGTGGGAATTTCACCACCATTAATGAGGCTGTGGCGGCTGCTCCGAATTCGAGTGCGACTAGGTTCGTGATATATATGAAGGCGGGTGCGTATTATGAGTATGTGGAGGTTGTGAGCAAGCAGACGATGTTGATGTTCGTCGGAGATGGGATTGGGAAGACTCTTATCAAGGGTAGTAGGAGTGTTGTTGATGGGTGGACTACTTTCCGATCGGCTACTGTCGGTGAGTTCCAAAAACTCTCTTCTTCTTCTTCTTCTTCTTCTTCTTCTTCTTCTTCGACCTTTAGATTTTATTTATTTTATTACTCCGTTTTTTTTTTCTTTCTTTTTTTTTTTTCGGGGGTGTAAAATCCTACCTTTGGATTTGTTTAAGATAAATTGATTTGAAGGGTTATGTGGCAGTTAGCCTTAGGGAAAATAAATAATGTGGGCGCCCTCGTGGCAGGGTGTATGTTCTACCTTCCCTTTATTTGTAGAGATATAGCATAAAACCCAAGACGTGTTTTATCATATGATGGAAAACCGATACCTATACAAATGTTTATCATGAAATTTCATACGGTTTAGCCACACTACCCCACGAAATCTCCTGCTATTGTTCGACAAAGGTGACTCCGTTTTAATAAATTTTTTATCTTTTGTTGTTGGTTTAATGTTAATAAGACAAAAAATTAGACAGCGTTGTAACTAAGAGTCTAGTTAATACGAATAAGAGCTACCAACACACCATTCATTATTGTGCCTAATGGTAATATCACGTGGATCGGAATTTAGGTAATTATAGATATAGAGCTGAATGCTCCTCATATATAATTATTAATTAAAATAATAATTGTACTATAAAAATATACAAAAATTATTTAATTTTTCATGAGAGCTCTAGGAAGTCGTGACGTGACACTTGCATCCACTCTAGTGGAGCACTAATCTATTATATATATACTAAAACGGAGGAAAGTGACTCTCTTTGTGCCACGTGTCAGCATAGATTTTTTAAATTTTTTTTTTCCTTTCACATGCTGAAACAGTAGCAGGGGGAGAAATTTTTTGGTAAAATTACCTTTCAGTAACACTTTTCCAACCTAATTCCAAGAAAAGGATATATCTGTCAACTTACTACAAATTGATTACCAATATGTGCCAAAATGACAACTAACTTTCATTGTTTCCGTATTAAGTTTGGAAAAAGTCACTAAAATGTAATTTTTTAATTGCCACGTGTCAACATAGGTTTTTTTTTTTCCCCTCCCTCTCACATGCTGAAACAGTTGGCAGTGGCAGCGGGAGATTGCATTTTTGGTAAAATTACCTTTTAGTAATGCTTTCTAGCCTAATTCTAAGAAAAGGATATTATTTGTCAACTTATTACAAATTGACTACCAATGTGCGCAAAATGACAACTAACCTCCATTGTTTCGTATTAAGTTAGGAAGCGATCACTAAAATGTAATTTTTTTAAAAGGTTACTTTTAATGACTGTTAGGAAAACTACAAACTACTTTTGTAATCACTTTCTAACTTAATACCAAACAAAAGATTTTGTCTATTAACTTCCTACAAATTGACTTGATAAGTAATTCAAAAGTATTACTAACTTTTTTTGTTTGGTATCAAGTTGGGAAGTGATCACCAAAAGATAAATTCCTCACTTTTTTTTTTTTTGTATTACTTGCTCTTTCTCACACGATGGAAGTAAGTTGACGTTTGGTGTTCATTGCATATCTCTTTGTTTTTATGTGGGAGGATTAGAAAACTCACACTATGCAATGTTCAACCCAAACTTAATAGACTGTACTATATTTTTCTGTTTTCTTTATGCCTATTCATTTCCCCTCCTAAAAATTAAACGTATAAAACTATAAATAGTCATAATTAAAAAGAGAGATAAATAGAGGAAAGGAGGATTAAAAAAGAAAATACAATTCGGCAGAATCTTCAAATTCTCCTGATTTGCTTTCGACATGAATAAAAATATATATATATATATATATATATATATATATATATATATTAATCAAAATTCTTCCATATGGTTAATTACATAAAGTTGAAAATATTTATACTTTCTCTTATTTTCTTCTTCTTCTGGCTTTTTCTCCTATTCTCTTTCTCAATCTATAGTTTCTCTTATTTTTTTATATTCTAATCTCAAACATATTTTTGATATTTTTCCCCATGGTTTTTCACTCTTTATAAAACCCACTCAAAACCTCACGATAGACCAAGATTCATCATTGTCATGCATTTTACAATCTCCACCGTTGGATTTCGAGACACCTTTAACGGCTATACTTGCTTTGGTATATCCAACATGTTAAAACCATGATTGTGGGATAGGTTAGGCTCTAGAAAATTTTAATATTTTTCCACCAAATATCATAACGTATCAGTTCGTTCATTTTTTACAAGTTTCTACCATTAAATTAATTGTTTTTCAAAATAATTTATCTTTTTCGGGAGTATAATTAAATTTTGTGTAATACATTATGCTAACATCACACCAAAGATTATTTTGATTAAACTATTTTATTTATTTTTGTCTATATGTTTTCGATTTAATTGATATATTATATTAACACATATATTTTACTATTTTAGAGAATAAGTGTTCTATTAAAATTTTAATTTACTAATAATATTATTTTTAATAAATTAATCCGTGCATCGCACGGGTTCTAAAGCTAGTTTACTATGCCTAAAGTTTAGTACTCCTTCAAATCTAGTTATCACAACATTAATTGAAAAAAAAAAAAAAAAAAAAAGGAGGGCTACGATTCATCTTTTTGCTTCTCTGTCCTGTCCTCACTCGTTTTAAAATTCAACCAAATATGTGTTCCAGCCAGCGGCGGAACCATGAATCTCTAAATGCAGGATTAAGTTAAAAATATTTTTAAAATAATAATTTTTATCTTTACAATACCAGTTTACTATAAATTAAAATTGATAAACTTACTTCATTTTTTATTGTTTGGAATTTGGATCCCAACTCCCAAGTAAAATAACCTTTGAGAAAATTGATAGATTTCATTTTATAAATTATTATGATGATTTTTATTTTTTTTTAATCTTTAATTTTTAATTGTTATGTTGATTTTTAATTAAACACAGGTTTATTGTTTTTTCTTTAACTTAAATGGCATGCGAAGGTATCAGATGTCCAAGAGCATAAAAATGAAGACAAGGTAAACAGAAAACATTTGTCCATCTGTAACTATTTCCTTTAAATACTGGACAAGAGTTCTAGCATCTTCCATCAAGACAATGATACAATGAGTGAGAAATGGATAACCGAGCTATACAGCAAAATTCATTATAGTCGCCGTCAGAAACCACCGACCACAAAGGTTGTATCTAAATTCCAATCAAGATGGAGACTCGTTGTGAAGCCGAGTCCAAATCCACACTCGTGAACTTTTTCAAATCGATGATCCTGTCCTATACATCTAAGCTCAAATCAAGTTAATCCTACTCCATTCTTTTACTTAACGCTCATGGTAATTTTTTCCTCACTATCTTTCTCATCGGCCATGGCTGTTCCATTACCATCACTGAACACAAAGTGTTAATTTTTCTTCAAAATTTTGCAGGGGCCATGGCCCCCTTGGTCCCATGTAGTTCCGCCCATGGTTCCAGCTCGCTCCTATATGATCCTCACTCAAATGAGGGGCTGTGATCATGTACATTTGGGGGTTGTATATGTACTTGTGGATGGCATTATTATCACCGCTAAAAGTTGAGACCATAGTCAAAATGTATGAGGGAAGACTGATTAACGACGTCCATCTATATGTGATTAGATTAAAGAGACTCACGAGTCATGATAGGGATAATTGGCATGGTCCCATCTGTGTGCTAACATTTCTATGATGCAAATCTTGTGTTCCACGTTCACTAGTGTTTGTCCGTAGCGTAAGACCAGTATCCAATGACGTGTCTCGTGGACCAGTATCCAATGACGTCTTTTAATTACCTTTTGCCTGTCTAATAACAAAAGTTGGAGCATCCACGACGGAGGCTCTAAGCTACTCCAAGTTAGTGACGTCAGACAAATCTAAGGGCCTATCACAAAATGCCACATGTATCACCAACAGTTTATTTTACAGATACATATAAGATGATGATCAGGTAAATACGTGCTGATATAATTTATATCAAAACCTACATTGGGAGTTATAATTTGTGCATTAATAAAATACAAAGTACATTGACTAATACAAGGAATACAACCCTAATGTATAATACTCATATAACTTATATCAACACGTGTTGATGAGAATATAACCAGATACATAAATATCCCTAATGGAGCTTTTTGAAGAACATGCTATAGCATTTCTATTGGAGCACTTCAACCCAATTTTCTGTCCATTATCTGACACTAAACGGCTTTAATCTCTCTACTGTGGATGCTCGATATTCCACTTGTCGTCTAATGAAATTTCTTTCCTCTTATTAAAAAAAGGCTTTGAATTAAATTCAATGCATACTTACTTTCTCATTTCATCATACCCACGTGCCCCACTCACAAACAGCCTTTGGACTTAGGAGGACAAAAAGAAAGGGAAAATCATTCATTTATAGGCATGTATATATTAAGAAAAAGGATCATTTGCAATGCAATGGACCATAGGATGAAATATGGATTGCGAATTCCATATAATTTGATGAGCCTCACGTTGTATAAACAATTTAGATATAACTAGATCATCTAAAAAATGGAGAAGATCTTTTCTCACAAATTATAAGATTAACATGTTTATCACATGTATTCATTTTTATTTTTTATTTTTTTATAATATCAAGAGGTTTCAGATGCTTTGCACCTGATTAATTTCCTGGGTACATGTAGTCCCTCCGTCCCTCATGCATCGGGCAATTAAAGGACCAAAGTCTGTGGAAGTACCTTGAGGGGGAGTGGTGGGAATGGAACCCAAGACCTCATATGACACTTATGCAAAAAAACATATAGATAGTAATTTTTCTTACAAAAAAATTTTATTTACTTTTTTTTTTTTTTTTTTTTGTCACTTACAAAAGAGTTTCAAAAGGTTACGAAAGATAAAATAGATGGTGGTTAGTTTAATTTAAAATTTTTAAAGTTATTATTGAATCCTCATAATATTTAACTTGATCAACTGTAAGTGTAAAAGATAATCGGATAATTTATAGTCCAATCAATTATAAGTAGGGTTCGTTTAACAAAAATAATATTTAAAAACTAAGTCATAAATATTATTTCTTTTCTTCGAAACTGGTAAGTTAATTTATTTAAAAATTTTGATACCCAACTTGATCTAAATTTCAAACGTCTATACAAAAATCTTCACTAGACACTAGCTATAGTTAAAGCCCAGGGCAAAAAACTCAAATAATACAACCCACGTTCACATGGCATGTGGGTCCAACTCACGGAAACTCACGAATCCTTTTCTAGGGTTCGGTTTTTTAAATCTTTGACTTGGCCTGATAGGGCGATCGATCTGGGCCACTTATATGGATTGTTTTCGGATAAGATCAGCTGCATGTGACAGGCTGGATAGAGGTAGATGGTGATGTTGCTTTCACAAATATCCCCAAAAATGAGGAGTCATCATTGAAAGTTCGGTGGTCTATACTCCCTAACACAAAATTTTGATCTTCCAAAGTACATGCTTTTTCTTTTTTAAATAAAAAAATTTTAATTTTTATATTTATTATCAAATCCAAAGTACATGCTTCTATAACTATTCCAAGAATCAAATCAGCAATTTCTTCTCCTTTTGATGAGTGAGTCTTCTATGTAACTGTGACACGGCTATATAATGTTATAGATCAATAATAAAAAAAGAAAATGAGATTGTCACGAAAGTAGGATTGTCAATTGACCTGTGACACACGTGACCGTGTCACAATTACATAAAAGTCTTTTTCCCTTTTAACTGGTGCCGTTGGTACAATCATGAGTCATGTCAAGTTGTATGAGGCCTCAACTCAGTCCAATCTACTTCTGATATGGGCCAGTCCTTTACACAATTACACACGCCATCTAATCATGTTCATTTTGATCCAACTTTCAGCTGTGGTGGGGAACGGATTCATAGCCAAAGGCATAACATTTGAAAACTATGCTGGCCCTAGTAAACGCCAAGCAGTGGCCCTAAGGAGTGGTTCCGATCTATCGGCCTTCTACCCGATGCAGCTTCGTTGGCTACCAAGACACCCTCTACGTCCATTCCCTTCGACAATTCTATCGCGAATGCGACGTATATGGGACAGTGGACTTCATATTTGGAAATGCGGTGGTGGTTCTCCAAAAATCCAATTGATATGCGCGTAAACCCAATGAGAACCAAAAAAACATTTACACCGCTCAAGGGAGAAAAGACCCAAATCAAAACACTGGCATTTCAATCCTCAATTGCAAAGTGGCCGCCGCCGCCGATTTAATTCCGGTGCGATCATCATTTGAGACATACCTAGGTCGTCCATGGAAAGAGTATTCTAGGACGGTTTTTCTTCTTTCGTACATTGGTGATTTGGTGGATCCAGCCGGGTGGTTAGAGTGGTCGGGCGATTTTGCATTGACTACTTTGTTATGGGGAGTATATGAATAGGGGGCCCGGTTCGAATACAAGTGCTAGAGTGACATGGGCGGGTTATCGGGTCATTAAAAACTCGACGGAGGCAAGCCAGTTCACCGTTGAGGCATTTCTACAGGGAAATGAGTGGTTGAATTCGACTGGTGCCCCTTATTATCCCAATCTGACTTATAACACATTTACATGTTCAGGGGCGGAACTAGAAATTTTTGTTTGGAGTCGCCACCTGTATACTAACATACATACACAAGCGCATATATTCATTTATTTCATGTGTTGGGTGTGTTTGCATGCGTTTATGTAAAATATAAACCCATAAACTTGATCATCTTCAAAAGTCAAGCCCTAAATTAGAGTAAAGGGAGAGATTGAAAGTGAGATTGAGGAACAGAGAAAGAGGGGAGACGTGACAGTAGTCTATTTGTTATAAGTCAATAGTCAGGGGAATTAAGAGACGAATGTTTACCTATGCATTTTCAAGCTTAGCTGGCATCCACAATAGGGGTGGAAAAATAAAATTGGGACGCCACTTTATCAAGTAGGGAGGGAAAAGGTGAAATTGGGGGTGCCACTTTATTAACTATAAGGGTGCCTACTCATCAAATTGAAGGGAGTTTTCTAGTTTTTAAAAAATTTTGGGGTTGCCATAGCCCCACAGTGGCAAATGTGAGTCCGCCCCTATACATGTTAGTGCTTCCTCAATATGTTGGTATTATTATGATTGAATAAACTTGTTTTTCTACGTGGGATGGTTTCATTTAAACCCCTTTCATGGAGAAAATATCCAATATTAATTGTAGACGTTTTTTTTCTTAAAAAAAAAAAAATTTCCAATATTAATTGTGGGCTGGTCTAACCAAAAGAATAAGGCAAAATTATACACAATCTGATTTGTATTGGGCTTTAAACTACGCCCAACCCTTTTCACTTCCAAGCTTTTTAGCCACTATCAACGGATGGTCCACACGTAATGAGACGGGAAAGGATTAAGTGTTGTAATAGTATTATGCTGTCATGATCGCTTAGTTGGTGTATTACTAGTCATGCGATCATGTATTATTCACTATGTATGATCACATAATTGACAATCCAAACCCATAATGGAATATGGCAGCAAAATTGGATTATTGATAGGACCGATATTCCGATAGAAGCCTAGAAGATAGATTTATAATTTTCTTTTTCTTGTTATAAAAAAATAAAAATAAAAATAAAAAAATAAATAAATAATGTTGCATTAGACTGACTCGAGTCCTAGATTATCCGCGTCCCTATCCCAACCAGACACCACTAGGCCAGCATGAGCCTGTGGTCAAAAGAGGGCACCTAACCATACTTTTAAGAGGGGTCCAGCTTTGTGGTATCCAACCAGGCTGGTTGGGTTGGGTGAAGGGCTAATTTAAGCGGGAGCCTAATAGTCAAACAGGCTGGCTATTACCCAAGAATCCTTTCCTTGTGTAGGGATGCAATTTGGGCAGGCCCAACCCACCAACCTGAACCCAACTCAACCATCGGGTGAGTTTGGGCAGTATATTCAGCACACGGGTTAGGCATTGGCAGGGAGATGACTACCCGAATCCGCCCAATTTGCAGTCTTTTTATTATTTTTATTTATCAAGAGGTTGATAAATATTTAGGCACTCGATTAATCTTCTACATACATATAATCCTTTTATCCTACATAAACTAAACAATTATTAGGCAAATTTTATAGGGATTGTTGAATTAGTACCAAAGAAAGAGTCATAAAAATTGACTTGAAACCTCTTACTTGACAAGAAAACATAGAAGTACTAGAAATCCACTTCCATTTGCCTAAGTCAAAAAAGAGAGATCGCAGAGACATATTGCAAGGAAAAAAACAGAAGAAAAAGAAAAAGAAAAAGAAAAAAGGGGGGACAAATTGCAGAATATTAGTATGGGCCATAGGCAGGGTAGGAGGGTAGGAATTCTTTGAGGAGTTGAGGTCGCACCAATAATAGCGCTCCTGGGGATACATATTTCCTACAGCCGCAAATCACGGGATGCGAACCAGAAGCGATGATTGCTGCGAAATGATGAAAAAGAGGAAGTAGTAATGATTAGACTGCTACCACATGGCCAGCTTAAAGACGTCCCAACACTTCCAGAATCACATTCACAACTTATTTTGAATCTTATCCTTGTTTTTTTCTTTTTTTTTTGAAAAAAAAAAAAAAAAATTCCTTCTTCTAAATCAAAAGTTCAAAACGTTGATCATCTCTTTGGATCTTAAAATGAGCAAGAAAAAATAATTAAAATCCTTAAGAGAGAACATTATAGAGTTCGACGGCTTTGGTCGGGGTTCAAGTCTCTATAAGATCATCGCTTTCAAATTATTTTTGAATATTCCAGATTTCATTAAATGAATGAAACACCAATTTATCAAGCACATGGACTCTTTGCCTATAGCTATTAGACGAAGAATAAGCCAAGTCGTACAAAAACACTATTTGGCTCGATAGACTCACTAATATTTTAAACAACTGAATTGTCCGAGTTTTATTTGAGATTTAGACTTATTCAAATTTGTTTACGAGAAACTTGATGTTATTTCTGAATCCGTTGATTCATAAAATTAAAAAAAAAAAATGGCGGTTTAGTATTTAACTTGAATAGACTCGTGAGGATTGATTTTCTACGTTCTGATCCAATTAGAAATGAGGGCATCATAAGCTTATGGGTTTGTGTTGAATTTATGAGTCTCATTTTACAGATTGGCACATTGAAGATGCATATGGAGGCATGCTTTCTCTGCATGTGGGAAGATATCAGAGAAGCACATGATGGTACGAGCAGGGCAGCCCCAGAAACATGCAATTGGGTCAAGTCTGGGCCATTGTTGTCTGTCCGAATGTCACAATCTTTGATGTTCTTTTTTGCATTTTTTGATGAGATTTACCTTTATCCAAAGCTTTTTATTATTTTAAGTCTTTTATGTAACTTCGATTTTTATAGTGCACATATAGCTCTTCTCGATCAGCTTTCTTGGGTTTGCTTTTTCATTCTGTTGCAAGCATGCCTCGGATCCTCTCTCTCTCTCTCTCTCTACCTGTGCATCTTTTTTTTTTTTTGGTAAACTCTACCTGTGCATCGAGCAGCAGTAAATGGATGACCCTGCAGTTGAGGGAATTGTTTACAACGCCCAATCACAATAGGGCACGTAACACATGGAATATAAAACAGGCCAATCATTAAAAAAATGATTTTTATGCAACCTAGAAACACACTTTTTGACTTAACCGTGTTTCCAAGTTGGGTTTTTTCTGGGGTTCCTATTTGATTTTTATACTGAAGCACGCTTCTCGACTCAACGGTGTTTGCAACCATTGAAGCAAAGATTAGTCTTCGTGAGTCAAAAACCCACAGTAGATTTCTATTCCCGCAACAAAATATTTTGATTAATCAAGGAAACATTATTACCACTTCTATTGGCACAAGGAGATAAGTCCATCAGAAGAAAACAAGGTTGAGTGCAGTTGGTCCTGCATTGCTGTACTTGCTGGCAGATGAAGCGCAGCTTCGCATTTTTAACTTTTCTTTGCAATGGGATTCTCCAATATATGATTTTACACTGTTGCCTTTTATGGTTGTTTGTCGTTAATGAAATTGGACTCATAATCCATTTATAATGAGGGTCACAATATCACTAGTAGGCCTAGACAACCATGGTCGCTTTTTATTTCAAATTAGTAAATTTGTGATTGAAAATAGAATCATGAAAAGCAACAATTCAGGGAATGTGTAAATATCACATCGTGCATGAAATGACTTCTGACGTATATCTTGTTCCATTCTAGGTGAGTTTTGATGAATCCCCTATGATGAATCATGGATTCATACAAACATGGCAACCAACATGGATTAGTGCCTGTTTGGATGAGATTCTGGGAGGCCTAAAATCTCTTCTGATGGTCCAAAATCACTTTTAAGAGTGTTTGGATAAAAAAATGAGAAAAGTGATTGTAAGCCCAAAAGAGATTTTGAGGCCAATTTACTCAAGCTGCCTCTTCCCTGATTCTGATTTAGCTTCTGACTCTACTTCTGATTCTACTCTGAATCTATCCCAAACAAGCACTTAATAAGTTTAAGGTACATGAGAATCATAAAATCTTGTTCGTATGTCATCAAAGGGTTGAATAAAGTCAAACTTAGTCTTTATTTTCTAAGGAGTGATCTCTTACCAATTGAGCCTCTACTTGGGATTACGATTCATTCTATTTCTTTTCATAATTCAGGGCACGTAGGAGCTTAGGGAAGAAAAATAAAGAAAGGAAAATGAAACAAAAGTAAAAATTCAAGGATTCCCCTAAACCAAGTGATAAAGCCTTATTGGGTGAAACCTATCTTCATATGAACCCATTAACTTCCAACGGCCTAGTAAAACAAAAAAAATAAAAAATAAAAAATAAAAAATCTTAATATCTAGGAAATAAAATTCCCAAAATTTGGACCATATATGAAAAATGGATGGATAAGATGGTGTTGGTACCATGTGATATGGGGATATGTACGAAAATTTCCTTGACCAATCCTTATTCTTGATTTAAGTGCTCCATCCCGAGCTACTGCACTTGCATGGGCCTTTATTGAACCTTTTGTGACTCGCTCAGTGAACCCAACATTTTATGCATCCACCCCATGTTTGCGTTCTTCACCTTTCCCCGACACTAGTACTCAGAGACTAGTCCATCTCATCTCCTCTGAACTTTGTTCCAGTGAAGTGGGAACATGTATAGTTTCAACTGCACTCATGGAACGGGGTGCAAAATCTGGCTTCAAATCAATATATATATATATATGTGTGTGTGTGTGTGTGGAAGTATGTATATATATATACATATATATATTTAATATGGGGGAACATAATTTTAAAATTTATGACTTTATATTTTATTCCCCAGTGATGTATGAACAATTACCACTATTTTTGCCTTATAACCAAGAAATTTAAAAAGCATATGGATAGAGATATTGATGATTCAAAATTGGAGAATATGGGGTGATGAGAAAATTTTGATGTTGATGTAGAGAAATGATGAAATTTAAACCCAAAAACTTTTAAGCTTCTATAGATGCCCCTAATATCACTCGGGCCACAAAGAGCGATGGTATACATCGCTTCTTTTCCCTTCTAGCAAGTCATTTGTAATAACATACATGAATAATTTGCATTAGGTAAAGAGTATCTGTCATTGCCTTGGCTCAAACATCTACAACCTCAGCAAGCACTGTCCAAATGCATTGTTGTAATATGTTTGTGTTTAGTAAATAGAACAACGATGGGGTCTTGAGAAAAAAAAAAAAAAATTTAACCAAGAATTTTTTTTAACATTCTTATATTGTCTATTTCTCTCTCATATAACGGTCTCCAAATAAACTATAATTTAAAACACTTCATAGACATAATATAAGTCATAATCTTTGGTGAAATTATTTAGTACACACAAGGCAGAGTGAGGAATGAGGGATGTCGTGGGTTAGGCAAAATGTGGGTTCTGCAAAATATATATATATACCGGAGAGGTGCAAGAGGAAAACGAATTACAGCAGGTATATTTATTTTCTAAATTGTTGGCTATGAAATTCCCATGTGACAAGTCATTTTTGTCATTACTTCCCCTCGAATACCCTTGTATTGGGGTAAAGGGCACCCTGAGGTGACATCCTGAGTTTCAAAGGGGTATTTATAGTCAACCAGAACCAGTGTCATAACTCATAAATGTACCATTATCATTATATTAAGTAGATTAATTAAAACCAAACACCAGTTGGAGGATGTGGTCTTAATAATTGTGACCAAGCAGGAAGTAAGAGAGGCAGCTTTTGCTTTATAAATACAGAGTGAGGCCTCTGGCATCTCTGTGCTTTTGTGGGTTGGTTATTGGAAGTTGGTTGGTTGGTTGGGTTCTTTACTTTAAGCAGCCACAAATGGCTCTCTCTCTCCCTTCCTCTTCTTCTTTCCCAACTATTTTGTTTCTGCTCTCTTACTTCACTACCTCTCTTCTTCTCTGCAATGCCTTCCCTGCCCACCACAACCCCTTCTTCCACCACCACCACCAACACCCTCACTTTGCCAGTCACAACTACAGAGATGCTCTCACAAAGTCCATTCTCTTCTTTGAAGGTCAGAGGTCAGGGAAGTTGCCTCCAAACCAGAGGGTCACCTGGAGGAGAGACTCTGGCCTTTCAGATGGCTCAGCCATGCATGTATGTATATGCATACAACTTACTTCGAGTCTCATTAGTACTCTATTTCTTTACTTTTCAAGTGGGTTTCGCTCATTTGGGTGTGAAAATGAAAATGCAGGTTGATTTGGTTGGAGGGTACTATGATGCAGGGGACAATGTGAAGTTTGGATTTCCCATGGCTTTCACCACAACCATGCTTTCATGGAGTGTTATTGAGTTTGGTGGGTTGATGAAAGGTGAGTTGGTAAACGCAAGAGAAGCCATTCGTTGGGCTACTGATTACCTCCTCAAAGCCACTGCACATCCCGACACCATTTATGTTCAGGTTTGTACTGTGTTAGAGAAAAGGGCATTTAAATTTTTATACTTCATAGGTTCTTTTGGCACCATTTTCCTACATTTAGTCAGGGACAAAAACAGAGGAGCTGAGGTTGGGGATATGGGGTTTTATTTTGTAGGTGGGTGATGCTAACAAGGACCATGCTTGTTGGGAGAGACCAGAAGACATGGATACCCCTAGAAGTGTTTTCAAGATAGACAGAAATTCCCCTGGTTCTGATGTAGCAGCAGAAACTGCCGCTGCCCTTGCGTCTGCTTCCTTGGTCTTCAGAAGAACTGACCCCACTTACTCCAGGCTTCTAATCAGCAGGGCCATCAGGGTAAATTTTTTTGTCAAAACAAAGATAGAGATACAAACAGGGGTATCCTGCATTTTTCTCCCCTGGTTTTCCAATATTACCCAAATGTCTGAGTTTTTAGTTTGATGTTTGGAAATAGGTGTTTGGGTTTGCTGATAAGTACAGAGGTGCATACAGCAATGGGTTGAAAAGATTTGTGTGCCCCTTTTATTGCTCTTATTCTGGGTATCAGGTATAAAGCTCTGTTCCTAATTTATCCCATTTACTGTTGGTTCGATGAAGGATTTCTAAAATTAATTTTTCATTGGTTGTCTTAATTGTGGAAGGATGAGTTGTTGTGGGGAGCTGCTTGGCTGCACAAGGCCACAAAAAACCCAACCTACCTGAACTACATTCGAGTGAATGGGCAAACCCTTGGAGCTGATGAGTCTGACAACACATTTGGGTGGGATAACAAGCATGTTGGAGCAAGGATTCTTCTCTCTAAGGTCCCTTTCTCATTAATGACCTGTTATCATATATTGGGCGGAAATTGTTTTTCGTTAATGAAAGGGGTTTTAGACTCAAATCCTGCCTTCTTGCATTTTCAGGCATTTCTTGTTCAAAGGGTGCAATCCCTCCATGACTACAAAGGCCATGCGGATAACTTCATATGTTCTCTCATTCCAGGGGCCCCTTTCTCTCAAACCCAGTACACACCAGGTGCTCTCTCTCTCTCTCTCTCTCTCTCTCTGAGTTTTAACGGCTACTTTTGTTATTGCTTTGTTTCTGTTTTTCAAGAGCTTGCTTCTTGTTTCTTGTGAATTAAACAGGTGGGCTTCTGTTTAAGATGGGTGACGGCAATATGCAGTATGTGACCTCAAGCTCCTTCCTCCTCTTAACCTACGCCAAGTACTTAACCTCAGCCCACCAGGTGGTTAACTGTGGTGGAATCCCTGTCACACCAAAGAGGCTCCGAACCATTGCCAAGAAACAGGTACATCATATCAAACACATTTTACACGTACCCTTATAATGTTCAATAATATCTTGTTTCTTTATCCTTTATGATGCATTATTATTATTATTAGGTGGACTACTTGCTAGGAGACAACCCCTTGAAAATGTCCTACATGGTGGGGTATGGCCCTAGGTACCCACAAAGGATACACCACAGGGGATCATCTCTACCCTCCACTGCTGTACACCCAGCAAAGATCCAGTGCTCCGCAGGCTTCCGTTTCATGAACTCCCAATCACCCAATCCTAATATCCTGGTGGGGGCCATCGTCGGTGGACCCGACCAGCATGATCGGTTCCCAGATCAACGATCAGATTACGAGCAATCCGAGCCAGCAACCTACATTAACGCACCCCTTGTAGGCGCATTGACCTATCTTGCTCACTCATTTGGCCAGCTCTAGGCCCTAGACCCTACTTACCTACTTTCTCCAGCTAATTAGGTGTTTCTTCTTCCTTTCTTTTTTTAATTACTATTTTTCTTTGGGTTTGATGTAAAAGTCTTAATATTCCTCTGGAAGTGCCCGTGGTATTAGGGTCGAGACCTAAGGCGGCTCGAGCCTCAAACCTACGTGGTGCAGTTGTCAAGGTGGTATACATAGCCTTGCTTATATACATTTTAACAGTGCTCAAGGTGTATGGTTTTGAGTCCTAGTTTCGTGCCGGGAACGGCGTTTATATGAAAAAAAAGTCTAGTTTTCGGTCTTTTGCTTAATTTGCTTTTCATCATTTCATGGCACTGGGGCCATTGTGTGGGTTTGCTTTTCAGTATATACTAGTCTGTTTGGGGACTTGTAATTTGTCCACTAGTGATTAACTTGTAAACTTTTGAGAACTAAACTCAGAAAACTCTCTCTCCGTCTCTCTCTCTCTCTCCCTCCCTCTAGATTACCACAAAATAGCTAGAGAGGATATCAAAAAAAGAAAGGCCGGTACTGAGTGGGATAGTGTTGGAATTAAATATATTACCGTTGGTGGATTATTTGACCGTTGAAAGTGAGGGAGCGAAGAGGGAAAGATCAAGAAACAAGATATTGCGCTACATGTGATATGTTAGGGTCTGTGGGTCATATTGTCAGAAAAGCTGTTATTGCAAATGTGTCAGAAATGTCAGAACGCGATGTTTATGTTTTGATAGGGACGTGAGGGCTGTGACCGGGCCCTAAACCAGCAAACCTAACGTGGGAAAAAGGGGAATTGAAGGAGGGACCGAAAGACATTCCCATGAACCAAAAAAACAGACACATTCAGAGTGTCTTTGAGAAAATGTCCGAACAATTGATTTTCAGAGCTGCATTTTGTGCAAACTTTGCCACTTGACATATTTAATACCCTATTTCCATTCCAGATCCACAAAACTGATATACTCCAGCCATTTCCATCCACCCTCGATGAAAATGGCCTAGCTAGTTGTCTTCACTGAACCAAGGCACTGAAATGTAAATAAAGGTATTCTTCAAGAAAACTCTCATAATCCGCATCAAATGACATCAATTATCTTCTTTCTTTTGGTACATTGGGAAGGGAAGGGTTCAAACCCCAAACCTATCCTAATCCTACCTTTTTCCTCACCCTCCCTCACCAATAGGTCAACCTGAGTGACGTAACGGCATCAATTATGTTTTAACATAGCTACTAGTGCTACCCATGGCAAATATGGGAATAGTTTAAATCCCACTCTGTATTTGGGGAAGATTATTATTACGGAGTTTAAACCAAATTGCATAATCTTTGAAATTGAAGTGTCATTATCAAACAAATTACAGTAATTTTTTCTTTCCCCCTTTCGCTAGCGGAATTCTTAACGAGGAGATTCCATAGTGTATGAAATCCTCTAGGCAAATCACTTCTTCCAGAGCAGCTATTATGCACAATATTATTTCCAAAATTTTTATATTGCCAAGACCGCAAAAAGAATTTCAAAAGTGAGGCCCAAACATTGGGCATTTATACAACCATAACAACAGCGATGAATATTAATATACAGGTACATAATAGAACTTTTTCAAATTCTATAATTACCATGTCAAGTACTCTGAAACAATGCTGTAGCTTATTTCTGGTCATCATCAATTGCTAGAGGAACAGTTTTTACCTGAAACAATGCAAACATAATGAGATTCTTCACAGATCTTCCATTATGCACTTAAACCACAATTAAAACATTGTGTAAAGTATCTCGTGCCTTCCCGAAATCTGGCAACATTAACTACATTGGAGATAATAATAATAATAATAATAATAATAATAATAATAATAGGTTGATGAACTCACCAGATTACGGAACTTAAGAATGTAGAACATCTCAAGATATCGACGGGTCTCAAGCCTCTCAAGTTTTGAAACATACTTCCAGAAACCGTAGACCCCAGCCAATGTCATTAGCCTTTCAGAATATATATTCCACGTATACCTACAATGTTATAGGAGTATGAGCAATTATGAATGAGCGAAACAAAATTATTCAGTAATACAATCCCATTTAGGAAGACAAACCTTTCTTGGATCCTTTTAAGCTCTCCTTCAGAAATGTTAATCCAGTAGCTCGGATCCTCCTTGCACCGTTGAAAGAAATCCGCCATGAGTGCAGCAGCCTGATCAGGGTGATATGGATCAATATGGAATCCCGATACACCATGTTCAATAATCTCTGCAGGACCACCATGGCAAGTGGCAAATGTTGGAAGGCCACAGGACATAGCCTCGATGACTGTAAGTCCAAAAGCTTCATAAATAGCAGGCTGCAATTAGAAAAGGGGATAATTAGAATAATGCCCGAGGAGTTGTGAATGCAAACAAAGAAGTCCAGGAGCACTAGATACCTGCACAAAAGCACCTCTTGTGTCCGCTACATAGCGATAGAGTTCACCATTACGTGCTCGATTCATTTGGCACGATATCCATCGGAACTGACCATCCAAATTGTACTTCTTCATAAGGGAATGCATCTTCTCAATTTCCGAAATTTCTTCTCTGTCACTGGATTTATTAACATCAATGAAACCAGCTACAACGACGAGGTTTACCAGCTCCCTCAGTTTAGCATTCTTACCGAAGCACTCAACTAGCCCTGTTATATTTTTCACCCGGTCAAGCCTCGCCAAGGAAAATAAAATGGGCTTCGACCGATCACTCAATGTGCCGCTGCAACCAATACAAAAGTAGATTAGATTGTTAACTAGTAATCCTCACTACTTGTATTATCAATTGTCGCAAAGATATATTTATATTTATTTTTACTTCAACTTTGCAATTTTAGACTTTTAAAACAGCATGGAAAATTGGGAAATTAAAACATTACAATTACATTTCAGATGTATGATAGTGATAATTAGAAGGATTATTTATATAAAGATTATGTGTCCTTTTAGAAATCAATTGAAAAGATAGAGAAATTTTATAATTAAGAGAGACTCACATGTGCTCATCATTCTGCTCAGGGTCATATAACATCTTTTCAATTGAACCATGTAGGGACGTAAGTCTTCTATGCTTTTCAAAGTAGGGAAAGTAAATGGAACTATCTGCCCCAGGAGATACAATATTGAACTTTGGATCAAAAACATCAATGCCTTGAACAACTCGGTAGAGCCCTGGAAGAGTGAAAGCTTTGTGGCTCTCATACTGACCAACAGTAGTCTTCCTGAAAGAATAATCATACAAGTTAAATTACTCATGTTAAAACATCACTCCAACAAAATGATGAAGTTGGACAACCAAGTTTATCAACTCCAATTTCCAACAGCATTGCAGATGGTTAAGTAACGATGTAAATAGTACATAGCCTTGTTATGGTAGTAAGAAGCATGCTAATTTAATTGACATCACTAATATAAAATTGAATTAAAAACCCTTGTGTTGCATGCCCATAGCAAATATATATAAAATATATCACAAATGAAGGATATAAATTTGAAATTCTGTTTATATTTATCTCAAGAACATGCCCTAATAAAATGCAATTGCATCTATAATGAGCAAGCTGCGCATGTTACATGCATTTGCATTTAGTTTCTATGGCACATCAAAAAATGAGTAGTCATACAATTAATTTATTTCCAAATCCAATTTTTTATAGGTTTCTCACAAATTGTATAAACCTTGGGTTCTGGACATAGTAGATAGATGAAATCATGATAATTTAAACATACTAGAAGCAATGATAAAACAAAATCTCACGAGTATCTAAATTCAAGTGTCTTATTACAATGGAAGAGACTTACGTTCCTGCAACCTCTTGGTATGTACTGGTGATGATAAAATCTGCATTATTCATGGCTAATAGGTCAGCAGTAAATTGACATGAGAAGTGGTATTTATCCTCATATTGCTTCCAATATATATCAGAGTCTGGATATTTTGTTTTCTCCAATGCATGCGCAATGTTGCACTGCGAATATCAAAATTTTAACCTCAGCAGATGACATGATTAACTTCACATTAGCATAATCATGTAGCAGATAATCATTGCTCACCTGTGTGATTCCTAACTTATATGCTAACAAAGATGCAACAAGATTCCCGTCACTATAGTTGCCAATAATCAAATCTGGAACACCCTGCAACTCAGCGGTCATTTCGCTTGCCACATCCTGATCACAACACACAACCGCGAAAATGCAATTTGAGAAGAACGCAAACATTAAACATCCACAAAAGAAAAGGAAATGACAAGGTAATTTAGTTTCATTGTAGCAGCAACTCACATGAGTGCAGCATTAGTTTCATGATAAAGGAGCTGGTAAGGGGTGGCACTCTGTTGGCAGTAGTTGTAGTAGTGGCAGTCATGTTGGTGGAAGTGTGATCGTAACATAACCATAAAAATGGTGGGCTAGTTGTGATACTCCAATGTGGATGGTTGGGCAGCACATAAGTGAGTTGGCAGTGTAGCGATAGTGATGAAAGTATTGGTCACTGCAAGGGGTAGGGTGGTGTCAAGGACAAATGTGGTGATGTAGGGTGGTGGAATTGGTACTGTATATGAGCCAGAAACAGGCTAGAGGGTTCATGATGTGGCAGCAGAGTGCTGGCCAAGGTAGTGATAGTAGAAGTGGTTGTGTCATGTAGAGGTAGTGTTAATGCTAATGAGTGGCTATGGTGGTATTAGTTTACTTTTATTAAAATTATGGTTGGTAAGCTTATAAAAGTGGTCATAGTTTTTAGTCTACACACATAAATGATCTCGCAGGCGATGGCTCTGAAGGCAGTGTTGGTGGATGGGAGGAGGTGTTGGTGGAATTAATTCAGTATTTCTAAAATTATAACTAAAAAATTAAAGTAAAAGATTTCAGTATTAAAATCTGGATCGATTGGGATTAATTAAAATTTATTGTAAACCTATCGACTACTTAGTAAGAAATAGAGGGTGTGTTCTCAAGTAAGGTTATTTTTTAGGCAAATTTTGAAACGGCTTTAAAGCCTTCTCTCTCCATATAGAAACTACTAACTAGAGTTATGCCTGTGCTACAAGCATGGGAATCCAAATCGGAGAACTAAAAGTTGAGAGATAGAGAGATAGAGAGAGTAGGGAGAATAAACCTTCTCCACCACACAGGGACAATCAAGAAAGAAAGAATAATTAAAAAAAGCAAAGAACCAAACCACTATATAAAAGATTTACATGGTTCCCTCAAGTGGAGGTACATCCATGGCTCACATTGGGAATCCACCACGCCGAGAGGCAGGAAAAGAGAATACACAGCTACAGGGAGATGAGAATACATGGTTACAGGACTGAGAGAGAGAGAGAGAGAGAGAGAGAGAGGATGAGTGGAGTTTCAAAACTGCTTAGTTATTGGGGTCGATTGCACCAATGATGTAGCAAAATTACTAATTATTAATAAATGAGAAGAATAGTTAAAAACTTGTTATATGGATCTTACCTCTGCAAATTTCTCCAAATAAGGCCAAACATCAAACCTTGAGATCCATTTACGAAGAATTCCTTTCTCTGTTCTGAAAGGAACTCGCAAAATATGTGTGTGTTCTGTTCCAGTGACTCTTTCCAGCCGCTGGTTGCATGTAGTTCCTTTAGAATCAGGTATTAAGCGGGTTACCTTAGACAACAGTTGACAATTGTATTAGATTTACAAAACAGAAAACCACAGAAGCAAGCAAAGCATAATTACACTTACAATTAGAATTCTTGGATTGAAATCGAGTCCTTGCTTCTTTATTCTAAGAAGCATTTCACTCTCCAGGGCACGCACTTGATCCAGTATGTATACAATCTGCGTATAAAGAAAAGGGGATGAAGAACAGGATACCACGGAGTTGGGGGGGGGGGGGGGGGGGGGGATAAAATAAAATCCATCTTTGTAGCATAAATTCTCTCTCTCTATGTATGTATATATATATATATATATAAATATATATACACACCTGTCCACCAGTGTCAGGCTTGCCTAAAACATTTGCTTGGCCAAAGTATCCATGTGGAGATAAAACGACAACATTAAACACCATTGGTATTCTCCCAAGGAAAGTCTCTAAAATAGAGGGATCAGGAGCCTGAAGGATGTCCAAGAGAAGATGAATCATCTCCAATACCCGTTTTGCAGTATCACCCCAACCTCTCTCAAAACCCATTCCTTGTAATCTGCATGCAAGTGATCAATAAATGAAAAAATTAAAATCTCAAGCACCAATTTTTTTTTATTTTTTACAAATATATACCCAAAATAAACTCCCCATGGAAAGAAAGCAATGGAAACAGCTGAACATAAATCTAGAAACTTACACATATTCAAACTCGGAATAAGGTGCATCTGGTGTAAGCTTAGAAAGATAATCCTCTGCCTTACCCAATGCAGACTCGAGTCGGGATATGCTCTTTATCTGATCATTCAACATCATCACCTGCGTGTAATATTTAACTACATCATCAAGGTCTACTACAATGTCATCATATAAAGTACATATAAAACCCAAACCAATTGAACAAAGAATGACACTAAATCAAAGTTTGGAGCAAAATAAGAAATCAATAGTAGATGCACTCAACACAAGGGGTAGGAACCCATAGATAATAAATGTTATAGCTCAGCAATAGTATGTTATTAAAAGCAGAAATTCGCTTCAAATAAGGCCACTTTCTGAGAAAACTTACATGTCCTTTATATTTGTGTGCTCGAAGGAAATTAAGTAACGGCTCCAAACAGTCTTTGTTACGGAACATAATTGAAGAGAGGTGACGGTTAAGGAATTGAACCCCATTGCCAATGTATGAAGACCGGCTTGGACGAGGAAATGATGCATTGAATGGCTCGAAATCAAGCTCGAGAACGTATTGGTCATTGGACCTAACACAAATGTAAACGCTTGTCAGGTATTTAGCTAAGATGCATAAATTGTGTAATTTAAAAGGAAGAAAAAAAGACGAAGTATATGTATTTTGAAAAGAAGAATTTCTTACTGCCCATCTACAAGTTCTTCTTTGAAGCGAAGATATTCTGAGACAGTCAATTGCTCTACACTGAGTTCAGAGACATTAACACGAACATATTCCCAAACACCAGGTCTTGGACGGACTGCTATAGCCACAAATGGAGGCAGAACAATTGCTTCCTATTAAACAAACACAAAAAAATCACCAATCAAATAAAATGCAGAAACATGAAGGCTCAGGCTCTGTATTACAATAGAAATAAATTCCTTACAAAAGAAAGAAAAATAAAAGGAAAACATTACACAGCATTGGATTCAAATAAATAGTAACAACTACAATTGATACCTATGCTTCTGTTCACGCAAGACAACAGTGGTGGAAGCAACTTCCACCCATTTTAAAGAAAAATTTTGTCCGAACAGTTGGAATCTTATAGCAAGTTGGGAGCAGAGTCATTCTTTTTCCCCATATAATTTCGGTACATCAAATGGAGAATATGAATTAACAGGGAACATCGCATAATTTAGAAAATATATTCTCAGGAAACAAGTTTCAGCTGCCATCACATAAGACTTAGAATCAGCCCATTTTACTCAGGAAATGATTTCCATTCAAGCAAATATAGCTTGAATTTACACAATATACGAGGAAAAGAAATGTAAATTTCCTATTCCACAAATTTTTAATGCAATTGCATAGACTTAAACTAAACAGAGACATAAATTTTCAATCAGAAAATGAGTTTCTATGGAAACAAACAGAGCTGATATGAGAATTCACCTGTGTGGACTTAAGAACTTCGCTAAAGGGAGCATCGTTGAGCGCTTTATCATCTCCGGTAATTTTTTCGAACTCGTCGATCAGGTGATGTGGTTGCAGAATCCCCTTCCCCTGAGCAACGTACCTTCAACAACATTTAAATATACATAAATACCAAAACCCTAATCATCAATTTGATCCCCGAGAAACGGGGGAAAATAAATAATTAAAAAAAAAAAAACTTTAAAAACCTCCTGTCAGTTTGGCGTTGGAGTGACAGTTGTAAGATTCCTAGTTTTCTAGTCTTTTCTGATACCTTCCCTATGTTTTCTCGGACACCAAACGGAGCATAATAATTTATAATAAAAAAAAAAAAAAAAAAAAACCGGCTTCTTACCTGGAGAGGAGAGAAACGAGTTGGTTGCGGTGAGCAGAGAGCGTGTCCTCAACTCGCTCTCTCATGCTTGGAATTCGAGTTAACTTAGGGTTTTCCATAATGATTTCAAATTTTCAACAACAAGCTTTTCTTCTTCTTCTTCTTCTTCTTGGTCTGGTACAGAATCTCTGTGAGTGTGTGAGAAAGGAAAAGGAGCAATTTATAGGGTGATGGAAGGAGAAGAGGAAAGAGAAGGTCGTGGTTGAATAGCAATGAGAGGAGGGTCCATTCGGTGATGTGATTGGGAAGTGGGAAAACTCAACGTTGGAAATTATAATACCAGGTTCTGCCATGGCTGGTTTTGTTTGTTTAAATTGTTAGAGCATCTCGGTGGTGATTAGGGCTGCTCCAATGCGTGTTCAAAAATTTGTATTAAAAATAATAATAATTTAATTTTGTGCCAAATATAATATAAGAGTGAGTTATTATTATATATATTTATATATATGTATATATATATATATATATATATATATACATCATGTTAACACTCTCTTTATTTTTTACTCGCTCGGTTATCCATTGTGACCTACACTTTTACCATGTTGGCAAAAAAAATAAATATGCTTTTTATTTATATTGCAGAAACCAGATGATTTATCTCATGAATTCCTAGTTTTTCTAAGATCGCTACAATATACCGTCATTGAGAAGCAACCATTTTTATTTTTTACTTCTTCCATCTCATAAAGATAGGTTAAGTTTGACAAAACACGTAATTTAGAAAAAATCATTATTATCTTGACTAGTCATTTATTAAACATCATATTTCTAAAAATACACTCTCTTATATAATATTAGGTTTTATATTAAAAGTAATTATTAAAATAATATAAAAAAATTATGATTTAACTTTTTAAAATATTCATCACACTTACTTCTTTTAGAGATCGTTGTTTGTGTGGATATAAAACATCTCACATGAGTAGTTAGAAAAACAATTTAGACTGAAATCTTAATGGAAGTAAAAACTAAGTTACCCTTAATAATTAATAATAAAAAAAACTTTTTAAAATATTTACACATTTTAAGATAACAAAAATAACTACGAAGTAAGTGTGATGGAAGGAATATTTATTTATTTGTCGTTCTCCCCCGTCATTGTTGACGTCGTTGTCGTTGGAAAGAACCGCCTTATACTTGGCCTCGTCATAATTTGCGATTATTATGCATGAAATTGATTTTTTATTTGATGACTAAAAGGAGGGAGTAAAAAAAAAAAAAAACAATAGGGAGTAAACGATACAGGCTGTCCACTTCTTGCATTCGTCCAACCTTCTGGTCCAACTAAGGTGAGACCGTACCCTATTAGGGTACTCTGACTTTCCATCTAATTAATTTTTGGGTTAATTAATTTTTTTACTTTTTAAATTTTAAGGATAATTTCAATTTAATCCACAAATTTTATATTATCTCAATTTAGTGATAATTTTTAATTTTTCGTTTCAATGTGGGTCAAAAGATGACGGCCGTTAGTGTTTTTAATGGAAAGCACACATGAGATGCACGTGATATTGATATGGAACCTATGTGGCATCCACCTATGTTATAGTCGACTATAAATTATTATAGTCGACTATAACATTATACGGAAGGTTTACAAGTTTTGCACGACTTACTTTTAGGGTTTTTGTTACAAACCCACATAACCCAACATCTTTGGCCAACCATTTTTTTTTAGCTAATTCCATTTTTTTTTGGCATGATCAATCTTGCATCAAGCCAACACATGAAAAAATTAGGAGGAAAAAAAAATCCAAACATAAAACCCCCCAATCACAAAAGTTAGAAACAGAGAACCCCCCACCCATCCATAAAAAACACTAACGACCACCACCCTCTGACCCATAATGAAACAAAAAGTTAAAAGTTATCACTAAATTGAGAGAATGTAAAGTTTGTGGACTAAATTGAAATTACCTCTAAAATTGAAGGTACAAAAAAGTAATTAACCCTTAATTTTTAAAATATAAGAAAGACCATCATCATTAATTAATGCTTAATATGAAATAAGTAGTAAGACTAACAGGAAAAAAAATAAAAAATAAAAAAATAGAAAGTTAAATTCAGATCCTTTCACTTATTGAGGTCCTAATCGTAAGAGTTGCTCGTCCATTGCTCGAAATTGAGTTATTGGTTAATTAAAAGGAAAAAACACAAAATTACTGTTATGGTCAATTGTATTAATTAGGATCAATCCTAACCGGACCCACATATAAAATAAGTTTCGAGGAAGGGCAACCCCAACTTGGTGAAAGAATAAAACTGAAAGCCATCCTAAAAAATTAAAGTTAGGTCTACCCTTTTTCATCTCTTTGGATGCTGGTGCTTTGTTAGTTTTCCTTTTCCATTGTTCCAACTTTTTGTACACGTAATGATTTAATTAATCCCATTGTTCCCTCAACTTTGAATACTCTATGTGCCATGAAAACCACTCGAGTGGAAAAACTAAAAAGACACGGTATTAGCGTTTCTTGTATTAGCCGATGAGCCCGACAGGTTTGTTCAATGAACTTGATCTATGTGGGCCAACATGAGCCATGAATTGTCAAGGGCCTCCCAGGTCCAATTTCTAGATGGCCCCACATTTTACGAGCCTTACCCAAAAGGATTTTTAACGAGGACCTTCATATCTTCGCGTGTCCAAATATCTTTGAAGTCAAATTATTATATCTTTCTTACCATCCTCAAAATAATGCCTCTGGCACTTGGGTGGGCATCTGGAAGAACCTCGATCAAATTTAGCCTGTTTTGACTTGGAAAGTTAGTAATAGGTCTGCTATCTTACTTTGATTGAATACGCCAGGTTGGAACAGCTCTGTGTCAAAGTCCGGGATTGATAGGAAAATTTGTAGATTTTTTTATTATTTTTATTTTTTTGGATAATCAAACCTAATACTATAATTATCAACAAATGGGATATTAATACTCCTATATGAGTTTAAACTCGAGTCACTTTCTAGGATTAGAGCTGTCCTTAATCAAGATTGTGCACTTAAAATCCTCAGCACAGCTATTCAATTCCCAGTTACCTCTTAAAATACTCTCTTGTGAGAAAGAGCTCTAATGGTTTCTCCTCAAAAGCAACTTAATAATTTCTTACAAGATTGGTTCGATAGTAACAATGCATCATGTGTGGAATATGTCATACTATCCCGTTCGATTACGATTGTTCGTGAATGACAAGCACATATGTTACTCATGGATGATTGTGATCAAATAAGATGTTCAAGATATTTCGCATATAATCAAAACCGAGTAACAGTGGGCTTAATAGTTTTACTTAGATTTATTTTATTTTATTTTATTTTATCCTTCTTTTTTAATTTTATTTTTAAAGCTTGCTTTCTAAAACAAAGTGCTCACCAATTTATTGAGATGCTTCACGGGTATTATGACTGACTTAGGTATTGGTCAAAAAGGTAATTTGAATACTGAGGGCTCCTTCCATGTTCTCGGAAATGGTCCCAGAGGTTATGAGCTTCGAAAGGCTTTCTTGAGAAAAAGTCAAAACTCATGGTTCTTTTCCGGCCCACTTTTTAGGATTGGCTCAAAATGATCATTCTTGATCACGCTTCTGCTTTTGTCATTGGCCAAATTCTACATGGATTTTCTCCCTTTTGCTGCTATTTGGAATTTTGGATGATCTAGAATGCCAGAAATTCAGCCCTTTTTTTTTAAATATTTATAACAAGGACCCTATCAGTTCTGTTTCCATTCATGATAGGAGGACTTTGTTGGCATCCAAATATTCGTTTTTCATCCTCTATTTATTTTACACATTAAGATTTTTTGAAAAATATATATGGTTTTCGTAAAAATTGATCGTTCTGTCTATTAGAAAACATAATTTTGAACAACTTTTTAGAAGAAAGTTTTTCCAAAATCTATCATTTAATTGGGCTTTTTAGTCATTTATGAGCGATGACTATAAATGGTTAAAAAGTTTTCTTAAACGATAGATTTTGAAAAAAATTTATTCTGAGAAGTTATTCAAAATGATGTTTTCTAATAAATTATGTAATCAATTTTTATGAAAACCTTCTATATTTTTTATAAAACTTTAAAGTGTAAAATAAGTGGGGGATAAAAAGCAAGTCTTGGGTGCCAATAGAGCCCCTTCATGATATTATGGCCCTGGTCTTTGATCTGGGCCAAGCTTTTTCCAAGCTTTCCTCTCTGAAGCCCACTTCTCACAAAAAGCTATAGAATTTATCTTTCCCCTCCCATGGGCCGGACCAAACCCAATACTGATAGCATATCGTTGCTGGCGCTGCTTGTCTCGTCTGTGATGCCACGCGCTCTAGGATCAAAGCCTCATAGGTTTTTCTGCCAACCTTAGAATTTGCTCCAATGTCACAGGAGAGTTGTAGGGCTCTTAGGCAAGGCCTTGTGTGTCCCATACTGTAGGGAACGGCTATTGCCCCCCATTTTTATCACATCCCCCCTTTAGTTTATTTAAATGATAGATTTTGAAAAAACTTTTTTCTACAAAATTTTTTAAAATGATATTTTCAAGTGTACATTGTGGCCGGCTTTCATAAAAACCTTTTATATTTTGCATAAAACCTTAAAAACTTAAAATATGAGGGGGTGAGATAAAAATGGGAGTGGGGGCAATAGCCGTTCCCCACTTCCCCATATTGTAACTTTTGAGTTTTGACCATCGTCTTCCTGGGCTTGGCTCGCTGCTCCTTGGTGACCTTTCTGGTGTAGCCCAACCCCTTGTATTGCCTTTTGGGCTTTCCCTTTGAAATCCCCACCCCGCCCACAACCACCAAAAAAAAAAATGAAAAAAAAAGAAGAAAAAAAGAAAGGGAGAATGGAAAAATGAGAAATGGATGCCAATGCACAAATTTGGAATATACCCAATTATCCATGCTTTAATCAATTTGGTGATTTATAACTGGGGCTAAATTTTTGGCTTCCATCACCCAATTTGATCATTTATAATTTTTGTTTTTGTAAAAACTAATAGATTTTAAATGGCAAAAAAGTCATCTTAAATTATAAATTTTGGAAACTTTTTTCTATAAAGTTGTTCAAAATAGTGTTTTTTAGTAGACAGTGTAATTGGTTTTGATTTCAACTCCTCATATTCTCAAAGGACTAGTCATCTACTTATGTTTTTCTTATTGTTTACACACTCAAGTAATGGTAGCCTTGTTTGAGATTGGGAATTATTTGGGCCAAAAGTCCAAACACCTTATGACAATAGCCGAAATAAAAACAAAAATTGGGATGATTGAGAAGATATATAGGTATTTAGATGTGCACGAATCTCCAAAAGCATAAAGGCCTAAAGTAACTAGAAAGAAGAATCTTTAAAAATGCTTGGAGGATGGACTATATATAGAGGCCATTAGCCAACAGAAGTCTTGTGCACCCTAAACAAACCAAAATCCCTTGAATTAGCTCTCTCTCCTTGAAATGAACCCTCCAGCTAAACTTGCCAAAATAGGGATGGATGGGTTCGAGATCCTCGAACAGCATCTAGCCCAGCAGAAGAGAAAGGCAACTCAATCTGGGAGAAACAATGCAGCACGAAGCTCCCCTATGCCAGAAGTCATGGACAGCGATCAAGTTGTGAAGCAGCTTGGAGCAGTGCAAATCAAGAAAAATTAGTCAGAACAGTGTAGTTCAAAAGCCTATGGAACACACTTTGTATACCCTATGTGATGTATAATAATTAGCTCTGTATGATAAAAATCTGTATTTTTCTCTATGCTAATTTGCCTCGCGCTTCATTTTTTCCGACACATCAACTTGATTACCTACTTGAGTTTACGTTAAGGTATCTTAACTCACCAAGGAGCTGCCTTACAATACCTTCTATTCTTAAATAACGAGTAGCTTATTAGTACAATTCTTCCATTATCATCTTAACACCTTTGGGCTAACCTTAATCCATGTTTTCCGATGTCAAACATCCCTTTGGGTTCATTTAATTGGTAGGCTGAAGACCCAGCTCCAGCCAAGGAATGGGATTTGTTTTCCCACCAATACAGCCATTGTTAGTCACAGTCTCACAGATTAGTAAAGAAACATGAACCATAAATGAATTTGTTATTATTGATAAGTTTCCATTGAGGGTTTTACCAGCCATTCTAGTACTCTTTGCAATGCTCGCAATCTCTCCTAAATTTTGTCATGAATCAACCATTAGCATTGATATTTTGAGAAAACAAGTAGAGATCTTGAGAGAGAGAGAGAGAGAGAAAAGGGGTGGGGGGGAACCAATAGAAGAATTCTCTCTCTCCTTTTTTTTTTTTTTTTTTTTTTTGCAATGGAGGAGAATCTACTCCTCTGCCCAAAACCCAACCCACTTGGGTACCACTGCTAAGCCACAAAGGCCGGTGATTGGAGAATTCGCTTTAGTACTCGGCCAAATTGACTCACTGATGTTTAAACAGTGACTTGTTAAAGTTGACATATGCTTCTTTATCCATATCCCATACCCAAGGAGCTAGCTCATATCGATGTCTCAAATGCCACGATGAACATATTTTGCCATGAGGCTTGGATGGAACATTCATCCTAGTGCTTGTCGATCACAAAGCTATAAAATGGGATCTTTTGGGAACATCTGCTTATTCTTCTCTCCACTAACCTTGGATTTTGCTTGTTCAACACCAACATAATTGGTTCGCATGTGATCCAAAATTCGTTCCACCCCCTTCCTTTTTGTTCATTTATATTTATTTTCTTCAAATTTATGCCACATCAGTAAACAAAGAAGCATTAGAACCTACCATATGATAGATTCTACTTAATTGATCAATTTCAAGTAGTATAAAAAATTGATGATTTTATCCTTCCCATTTCAATCAAATCTTGCAATAGTTTATGAAGGTGTTAATTTCCTCGTGAAAAACACCAAGGCTTTAAGTTCATTGAGGAAGTTGCAAATTTATGTAGGCATATATGATACCAAGTCAGACTTCAGTGAGTCTTAACCTTATTTCCTAGAACTGATGTGACATAATTTATGAGGATTGCCATTAATCCTGTATTCAAGATTCACAGCCCCTCACATAGCGATAAGACCGATGTAAATCCTGCTCATGGGTAAGAAATATTTTCCATTTGGAGTTTTTTTTTTTTTTTCTTTTGGGGGGAGGGGGGCGTTGAACTTTCCAATGATTTGGAGCCAGTGAATATAATTAATGGTGGAAAGGAGTAGATGGAAAGGTCTTATACTTTTCACACAAAATATCATGTGGCTTGACACTTTTTGACCCCAATTGCTCAGCTAAGATAGGAAGAGATATGTTCCGCATTGACTGAGTAGATTCACAAGCGAGAGTAGATGCGTCTTGCATCCTCCAAATCAAGATAGAGAAGAATTTCCATTTGCAACACCACATGGAGGTGGCCACCGAAAGCAGGCAGTTCAAATCAACATCTAAACCTTTTCTTTCTTCTCAATTCAAAAAGAAAAGTGAATATACATGTTCCAGAAGAAGGTAGCAACTGGCAAGTAGAAGTACTGATCGGAGGACACTATAAAAAGGGATGTGCCTCTTTTGCCTTTGTAAGCACAACCAGCTGGTAGAGAGACTCAGGGGTGGAATGGCGCATTCGGCCGACCTCGGGAAAGTTGGAATTGAAGCCTTCGCATTACTTGAGGAGAGTGTACTTCGCCGAAAAACGAGGCCCCTGCTTCATCTTCGTCAACATCAAGTTCAATCTGCAGCTCAAGTTTATCCAGCAACTGAAGCTGTTGATTGCTATCAGGCAGCCCACAAGTATGGTGGCTTGTTGATTGTGGATTATCACACCAAGAAACCGCCACTGCGCAAGCTTTATTAGGCTCCCTAGCTTCTACTTAAAAATATGTACTTGACAGTATTGCAATGATGCATGTAAGCTTGTTTTATGTTCTGGACCCTATGAATCTGTAAGCCTTAATTGCAATATAAGCCAACCATGCTTAAGTTGTAAATTATTCACACCTTCCCCCATATGCCCCCCCCCCCCCCCCCCCCCCCCCAAAAAAAAAGAAAAAAAATCTCATGAAGTCAAGTTTATTACTTATTAGGTGGAAGTCGTCACACCTCAACACTAAGGGTCCATACCTTTGGATGTCCAAATAGAAATTAAATAATTTTAGTGTATTTTATATAATATTGGAAGTATAAATCTATTATTTTAAAAGAAAATTTCCCAAAAGTGATGACCAGTATCATAATTGGTTCGCATGTGATCCAAAATTCGTTCCACCCCCTTCCTTTTTGTTCATTTATATTTATTTTCTTCAAATTTATGCCACATCAGTAAACAAATAAGCATTAGAACCTACCATAATATAGATTCTACTTAATTGATCAATTTCAAGAAGTATAAAAAATTGATGATTTTATCCTTCCGATTGCAATCAAATCTTGCAATAGTTTATGAAGATGTTAATTTCCTCATGAAAAACACCAAGGCTTTAAGTTCATTGAGGAAGTTGCAAATTTATGTAGGCATATATGATACTAAGTCAGACTTTAGTGAGTTCTAATCTTATTTCCTAGAACTGATGTGACATGATTTATGAGGATTGTCATTCATCCTGTATTCAGGATTCACAGCCCTCACATAGGATAAGATCGATGTAAATCCGGCCTGCTCATGGGTATATTTTGAGGTGGGGTTGAACTTTCCAATGATTTGGAGCTAGTGAATATAATAAATGGCGGAAAGGAGTAGATGGAAAGGTCTTATACTTTTCACACAAAATATCATGTGGCCTTGACACTTTTTGACCCCAATTGTTCAGTTAAGATACGAAGAGATATGTTCCGCATTGACTGAGTAGACTCACAAGCGAGAGTAGATGCGTCTTGCATCCTCCAAATCAAAGATAGAGAAGAATTTCCATCTGCAACACCACATGGAGGTGGCCACCGAAAGCAGGCAGTTCAAATCAACATCTAAACCTTCTCTATCTTCTCAAATCTCAATTCAAAAAGAAAAGTGAAAACACATTTTTTCATACAATGATTAGATTATTAATTACACCTTAACTTGGGATTGAGAATTGGTAAAGTTTAGAACTTTAACTGCATGGTGAAGTTACTGCTATGTTGACACCATGTGGCAAGAGAGAAAAAAGGACAATTCAGATTTGTTGGTAATAAAACAGTTGAGATCACAAAATCCGTGAACTACTTTGTTACTAGTTAATCCGAATCGTCTCTTCTTCTCTCTTACAAGGAAGGGGAACAATTAGCAGAGATGATTGAGAAAAAAATTTAAAAATTTGGTTGTTTGATTGCAAAGAATTAGTTTAATTGAAAACAATAATTTAAAAGCATTAAAGTTCAGAGGCCCACTCACAACAAGTATTAGATATTTGCTAACGACTTAATTTTATAACTCAACTAAGATTCATACGAAGGATGATCTCAGTTGGATGATTTAACAATTAATTTTATTCAAAACAATTCTAAAAATATGGATTCATAAAATTGATTGATTTAATGCATGAGAAAACTAATAATTTAATTTGCAGAGAATTCTAAGCATTCACCGTACCTAGAGTTAACGATAAATCAAAGAATTATACAAAATAAATACTTTGCAAAATAATTAAAATCAATCCAAACTATGAAAGCTTACATTAAATCCATGAAAAAGTCATTAAACAAATACTAAACAATTATTGTGGCTTCACTCCTAACCTTAACAAAATGTTTAGCTACTCATGATAATTGAAAACTAGAAAACTCAAGAGAGTTAGAAGAAGAAGAATAAGAGAAGAGAATAGAAGAGAAGAGGAATAATATAGGTGTAGCCGCCTTTTTCTTTTTATGTGCTCTTAGGGTTTCCAAGGGAAAGAGAAAAAAAATAAGGAAACAAATTGGGAATCTCTTTTTTTTCTAGTAGAGCTAACTTGTAATCCATTTTTGACCTACTGAACGTCAAAATTACGAAATGTTTGTGAAATATAACATTGTTGGGTTTCAAATTATCTTTCCAGGGATACTAGTTTCGCATCAATTGGGCTCTGAAGTCAAAAGTTATGGCCAAAATACGGTAACTGCTCCAAACTTCATTTTTAATATTCTTTCCAACTTTAGGGTTACCAATTCTTTTGCTAAAATCTTCTAAAATTAATGCATTTCAATCTTGCAAAGCTTCCATATAGTTCCAAATAAATAAAGAATGATTGGCGATAGGAAATTGACTTACTACAAAAATAAAATATGCATTAATACACAACTTTAAGTATAAAAGCATGTGTTAAGAAAACTCATGTGTAAACTAAGAATTTAAGTACAAAATAGATATGATAATAGTTTAAAATTATATTAATGTCATATTTTTAATAGGGTAAGACAGGATTCACAGCCCTCACATAGGGATAAGACTGATGTAAATCCGTTAAGAAATATATATATATATATTTTTTTTTGGGGTGGGGTTGAACTTTCCAATGATTTGGAGCTAGTGAATATAATAAACGGCGGAAAGGAGTACATGGAAAGGTCTTATACTTTTCACACAAAATATCATGTGGCCTTGACACTTTTTGACCCCAATTGTTCAGTCACGATAGGAAGAGATATGTTCCGCATTGACTGAGTAGACTCACAAGTGAGAGTAGATGCGTATTGCATCCTCCAAATCAAGATAGAGAAGAATTTCCATTTGCAACACCACATGGAGGTGGCCACCGAAAGCAGGCAGTTCAAATCAACATCTAAACCTTTTCTGTCTTCTCAAATCTCAATTCAAAAAGAAAAGTGAATATACATGTTCCAGAAGAAGGAGGCAACTGGCAATTTGAAGTACTGATCGGAGGATACTATAAAAAGGGATGTGCCTCTTTTGCCTTTGTAAGCACAACCAGCTGGTAGAGAGACGCAGGGGTGGAATGGCGCCTTCGGCCGACCTCGGGAAAGTTGGAATTGAAGCCTTCGCATTACTTGAGGAGAGTGTACTTGGCCGAAAAACGAGGCCCCTGCTTCATCTTCGTCAACATCAAGTTCAATCTGCAGCTCAAGTTTATCCAGCAACTGAAGCTGTTGATTGCCATCAGGCAGCCCACAAGTATGGTGGCTTGTTGATTGTGGATTATCATACCAAGAAACCGCCACTGCGCAAGCTTTATTAGGCTCCCTAGCTTCTACTTAAAAATATGTACTTGACAGTATGGCAATGATGCATGTAAGCTTGTTTTATGTTCTGGACTCCATGAATCTGTAAGCCTTTATTGCAATACAAGCCAACCATGTTTAAGTTGTAAATTATTCACACCTTCCCCCATATGCGCCCCCCCCCCCCCCCCCCCCCCCCCCAAAAAAAAAAGAAAAAAAATCTCATGAAGTCAAGTTTATTACTTATTAGGTGGAAGTCGTCACACCTCAACACTAAGGGTCCATACGTTTGGGTGTCCAAATAAAAATTAAATAATTTTAGTGTATTTTATATAATATTGGAAGTATAAATCTATTATTTTAAAAGAAAATTTCTCAAAAGTGATGACCAGTATCACAATTGAGAGTGAAAATTCGAAATTATTGTTTTTCATGATAATTTAAAAATTGATCTTAATAACATCAACTCTCTTGATTTTTTTAAAAATAGTCTAGCTCATTCAAGTTGATAGCTTTGTACTTTACGTAAAATACCTCATAATTGTTGAATTTTCATTTAAACAACCAAGCATGTCATAAGTGAACAATTCAAATATGAGAGCCTTTGTTTAGGGAGTCCTCTTCATTTGTGTTGTATGTGTTCTTTATGTGTGTATAGCCACCACCCAATATATATATATATATATATATATAAAACTAAGTTTAGGGAACCGCGGATTCTGTTGGCCCTATAAATGGTAAATCCAGCACACTAACTCCGAGATTTTAGGCAAATCTTTTCATTTCTTTCTAAAATTTGGTGTCGGGGCAGTTGGCTGCGGAAGGGCAAAAAATGGCTTGCCGGTTGGTCGGTAAAATTCTGGTTGTCAGTTTCATAGCTTTTATCAAGCGATGTTTAAAAATGGCTTGAAAGTTTCACATTTCTAATTGTGGAGAAATGAAAACTCACCAAAGTTGGGTAACGTATCACTAAACGAAGGGGACAAACACAAGATAAGACAGTACATTTTTTGTTATCCGTTGGAGCTACATACTATAGATAGATTTAAGGTTCTGAATAAATAGGTATAAACCATGTGCCATGCTCTTCACAGCAATTCAGAAACCTTATTGCTTTTCGATTTTTTTTCTTTTTTTTTTCCCTTTTCATTGTAGAAAAAAAAAAAACTGTAGTTTAGGGTGAGGTCACAATGGCCATTACAATAAGATATGAGATTAAGGCTCTTCTTCTCTTGGGCCTAGCTTTGCTCTCTTATACGGCCGACGGTCAAAATAGTTATGGTGACCGTCGTGGCCTTACCGCCGGTGGTGGTGCTACAGTTTTTAATGTTAATAGTTATGGTGCAAAGGCCAATGGCAAAACCGATAATGTTCAGGTGAGTTCGGAGAAAATGTGATTTTTCGAATAAATTTGCTTCACCCTGGATTCTACCTTACATAGGATTTTTATTTTTTATTTTTTATTTTTTTATTATAAGATAACACACACACCCACACACGCTACCCTTATTGGGATGGGACGCGACATTAGACCTAAGAGCCATTGGTACTCTACATAGGATCATTGAAATGGGTTTTCCAACTTGTTTCTATATAAAAATTAGTTAATCAACAAAGGTTTTTCCTTTTTCTTTATTCCTTTTTTTTCTTATTATTATTTTTTTTTTAAAGCAAGACACATTGTAGCCACAATAATAAGAAAAGAAATTAGAATAAAATAAAATAAATTAAAAATAAATATATTTTTTTGTCACTAAATACAAAAATAAAAAAATAAAAAAAATAAAAAATGCTTACATAACAATTTATTTAATTAAAAAAAAAAAGAAAGAAAAGAAAAATGATGTACTGGTCCAAACACATGTTAATTTGCATGTGGGGATATTCATTATTACAATTTTCGTATTAAGCGGACTAAAAAATGAACACATGCAAAATTCACCATCCAATCAACCTCAAATTATCTGTCCATTCAGGCATTCATGAAGGCATGGAATGCAGCATGCAAATCGGACAGCCCAGCAAAGCTTGTTATTCCCGAGGGGACATATTTGGCTGGACAAGTCGCATTTCAAGGGCCCTGCAGCAGCCCTATAATTGTCGAAGTTCAGGGAACCATCAAAGCACAGAACGATCTCAGTGAATACCCTTCTGCCGAATGGTTCTCCTTCGAATCGATCGATGGTTTGGAACTTACTGGTGGAGGAACATTCGACGGACAAGGTCCGGAGGTGTGGAAGTACAATGATTGCCATGGCGGCTCCAATTGCCAGCTTCTCCCACATGTAAGCACTCTATTTAAAATCTGGAAGAAAAATGTTATGGAGCCCAATTTTAGATTTGCCAAAGTCACGTTACAGCTGATGTAACAACAAAAATAGCATGTCACATTAACCTACTCGACTGCTGCACCGATCAATTTGACAAGAAAATTTGGACAAAAGAATTGGACAATGTAAGTAGTTTATAAAAATGATAATATACTGAAATGGTGGAGCGATTTCTTGATTGGGTGCAGTCACTTGCATTTGCCAAAGTTAGAAACGCGGTGATTCATGACATCAATTCGGTCAACAGCAAATCATTCCACATGATCATGAGTTTCTGCCAACACATTGCAATCCACAACTGCCATTTAACTGCTCCCGAAGATAGCCCAAACACCGACGGCCTCCATATAAGCACTTCCAGTTTCGTCAGTGTGACCAGCAGTGTCATTGGAACCGGCGATGACTGCATTTCCCTCGGGCAAGGGTCTACCGATATTTCGATCTCCGAAATCACTTGTGGCCCAGGACATGGCATTAGGTATATATATAACCCAAAACGTTTTCCTCCGGAATTTCAATTCCCATCTTGAATTCTAAATGCCAGGCTACAAATTTTATTTATTTATTTTTTGGAACTAGTATTGGAAGTCTTGGCAAGTACAAAAATGAACAGGATGTGAAAGGAATTCATGTGCAAAGCTGCAAATTCTCTGGCACTACAAACGGTGTGAGGATCAAAACATGGCCTGGATCAATGCCGAGCGCAGCTTCCAGCATCACTTTCCAAGATATCGAAATGGATAGTGTGAAAAATCCCATTGTCATTGATCAGTGCTATGGTTCCAAGAGTAGTGAGGTAAACATCATTGTTTTCTACTTCTAGCTTCTCCCAAGCCCTAAACAACATGTATATCCAAACACGTTAGAAATTTTTATTTTCCACTCTTCCCGCCCCCCCCCCTCTCTCTCTCTTAAAAGCAGGGGCACTTTGTTCTACCAATTTTAATCCAAACACTCATTTTACTCTTTCGATCTGTCGCTTTTTGTGCAGCCATCTCAGGTGAAAATCAGCGACGTCCTCTTCAAGAACATATGGGGCACCACGATTTCAGATGTTGCAGTAAATTTGGTGTGCAGTCCATCAGTCCCTTGCCAAGGTGTTAAATTGGTTGACATCAATTTGAGCTTCAATGGGCGTCTCAGGAAAGACTCGTTCTTTAAATCTTCATGCTTGTTTGCAAAAGTTTCCACCTCGGGTAGACAAAACCCACCACCTTGCCATCATTAGTATCAAATTTTATGAGATACTGATGTCTGTTTCCCCATCTTACGGCCACTTAGTTAAGCGTGTGCTTTGCGTAAGCGCCATTCTTTCCGGTGACAATTTACCTCTCAAAGTTTCTGTACACCCATATGTATTATGTACACACATTCATTTCTTTCTCCATGTCATTATATACGGTGATATGAAGGGAGGAAATTGTAATAATATCGAAGAAATTGTAACTTCTACGTGCGTGTGTTTTTTTTTTTTTCTTGGGTGGGGTGAGGGGAAACAGTCTTGTGGTGGTTTGTGCTGATGGTGTTGCTGAAAAAGGCCAATTTTACTAATACATTTAATATTTTACATTAATCACTTGACATGGCGAGAGATTTGACAATGCGCTATCAGTTCAATGAATGTGGGATTGTAAAAGTGACATTGAGAATAATAACAATCAAAATTGTCAAAATTATCTGCAGTTAAATGGTCCTGATTGACTGCAACTTGACCCCAATATGTGATAGAATTTCCATTTACAATCATAGTAACAGACCAATTAAGACCGTGAAAATGAAAACCAATAAATCTGAGCTCTCTTGGACAATACCTTAAATTTTTGTACAAACTACCCTACTCATGTCCCACTACCTATATTGTTGGGCATTCTGCAATAAAACCCTCATTGACCCAATTCCGTGGGCGCAATAATCGAATAAGTCATCCAAAATAAGCATGCACGTGCCTCATCTTTATCGATCTTCTTCTCATTGGCCATGTTTCATCACGTGCTGTCTTGTTTTGTAGAATCTATGCTTAGGAACATAGAACCCACGTCTTTGGATTACCGCCATAGATTTCTATGATCTTTTTTTTTTTTTTTTTTTTGATAGGAGATTTCTATGATCTTTGAAAACAACAAAGTAGATGTTTTTAAGACTAAAATTCAAGTATAACTTCCTTGCATGCTGCCCTGTGAAGCGGCGAATGGTGGCAAAAAGGACAAGAAATTCCGGCTGAAAGAACAATGCTAAACGTTAGGCTCTATGGTGCCAACAAGAACCAATAGACATCCACGAAGGTCACACTTTGAAAACAAATACAACAAGGGCCGGGGATATAAAACTGCACATAGCAAAACTAGCCAGCTTCAACAGTTCTAGCCTTATAATCAAGAGGGGAAGATTGATTATCGTCACTAGCTACAACGATGATTCTGCAGGAGAGAAAGAGTAAAGTGACTGTGATCGTCGTGCTGAGGGAAATCAAGGCCGCGACGGAGAAGACAGGTGTTGCACCCCTTATTAAAGTTTTGCGCGATGTGGTTGGCCCAAAGGATGAGATAGTGGTTCTGGGAATTCTCGAGAGGGAGGCACCTAGTCCAACAATGAATACTGCGGTTCTTTGCTGTCTAAGAGACCATCGAGGTAATAATAAACCATCTGTAGCAGAACCGTACGTGATGTTCCTCCACGAAGAGATCAGCCGGAGAAAGGAGGTTTACAGGCAGATCTTGAGACCCTTCTATGAAAAATGCAAAAGCAATGGAGTAAGTCTCGTTGCTATCTTTTCTCGTGAGTCTACCACTATGCATGTCTTTTATTTTATTTTATATTTATTTTAGTTTTTTTTTTTCCTGCTCTTAATCACTCCATATATGGCTGTCTCTTTTGAATTCGGGGATTAATTCGAACAAATAAAGCATTGTCAATTTGGTTTCATTTGCTTTAAGGTGATTCCTAAAGATAGTTCGACTTGATCTGAGTTGGGTCACCTCTGTTTTTGACCGAGTAGTGGATAAACCGGTTCTTGCTTGGGTTTTTTGCCTTGAATATATAGATCTTCAATCATCATATCCGCTAGCTTTTGTACAGGTGAAGTTTCAGGTGAAGATTTCGGCAACCTGCCAACCAAAAGACGTCATAGTGGAGGAGGCAAACAAGGCCAAGGCGACTTTGATTGTCATGGATAGGTCTCTCTCTGTCTCATATGTGGATATATTAAATGATCATATGATAAGTCTGAATAATATATGAATAAATCTTCATCACTTTGGCGAGTAATACAATGATGCAAACATCCATGAATGACATTAGAATCGGCAACATGATCAGATCACTTCTAATTTTATAAGCATCAATGTGATCAATGAAGTCAAAATCAAGTAATAGGATTTAAGAAGTAAGATCGGTAAAATCAAGGATTGGTTAATCTCAACCCTCAAGATATTTCCTTGTTTTAGATGCTGTATTCGTATATATGAAGAAATTGTTTTTTTGATGTTGCAGGTGCTTTGCTAGAGACCTGACTTTCCAATTGAGTGGCACGAATTGCAATGTAACATTGGTGAGTGATGAAGAGGACGAGGAAAATAAGATAGATACTGATTTGGAACCCAATCCGAAAAGACCTCTAATTATAGGGAAGGAATCATTGCAAACACAAGAGGAGCCGCGTGTTAGTCCTTCCTTGCCAGAAATCAAAGGTGAATATCGCCCTTTTTCTCCATCTATTCATGCAAGTGGGAGCAAAGGAAGCGACAATCCAACAACGTCTGATCCATATGTGGAAAAGGGGAAGCTAGCAACAAAAGGGACTGATTTTTATGATAACATGCCCTCAAGCTCAAAGAAACCTTCTGAGGACGGAAATGTTGAGCTAGGACCACCATTGCACTTAAGGTGGGAAGTGATTGAAGGGATAATAAGTGGGTTCACAAGGAATTGCATATACAAGCAAGAAAACCTCACAACATTTAATGGTATTTTGGCCAATGATCGCTCCCTTGTTTTGGTAAAGAAACTCCAAGGTGATTGTGACGACATTCTCAAAGCAGAAAAGAAAGCAGCCTTTTCTATGTGCCATAGAAATATACTGAAATTGATTGGCTATCACGAGAGGGAAAATACTACTTTTCTGGTTTTTCCCTATGCCGAAAGAGGGACACTGGACAAATATTTTTGTGGTGAGTTCTATCATCTCTTTCCCTAGTATCATTATCAAACAATTCATATAGATTTCAGGTGTTGATGGACTCTATTTAGACTTAATACTCCAATGAAACTAGTAGATCTTTTTTTAGTTTCTTCTAATTATATCATTTCTGTTGATTATATCTAGCTAGGATGGACTAGAATGACTTCTACTAATCCAGGTTTAACACAGGCTCGAGAGGAAAACAGGTGGAATTGAATTTTCAAGACAAAATGAAGATAGCTATCGGAACAGCTCAAGGTCTTCGATATATGCATGAAGAATGTCCTCAAGGCCCCATTGCTCATGGTGAATTACTACCATGTCACATTTATTTGAACCATGACTTCAGGCCAATGGTGAAAATCACAAAACCTAAAAACTTTTGTAAGATTTGATTGTTTTTAACTGCATGGCTTTCTATCTTACTTTGTGGTTTCAATAGATATCCAGCTTTGGGCAAGCTAGATGGCTGCAGGCAGAACAAGCTTCACCAAACAACAGGTTTGCACTAACATAACCGGCAATGTCACAATAATTTCTTGCTGACAAATTTAGAGATGCCCTGTTAGTCACAGTTGAAACTAGGACTAGATCATATACTGTAAATTGTATTATGGTCGAATTGATGAAATTATTTGGCTTAAAGAAGTTAATTGTGGTGTTGAAAGGTTATGTGCCACTGACCCTTCAAACCATGAATCAATGAAACTAGTAAAATCCGACATCTTTTCATTTGGAGTTCTTCTCTTAAGGCTGTTTTGTCAAAGATCTGCTCCCCACAACGACAGAGCCTTGATTGAGTGGGTTAGTATACGTCAACTTTCATCCTTAATTTGCTTTCTGGGTTTTCGCTGCTCCTCATGAAATGGGCATTTAGTCATCTTTCCATGGTCAAAATTTGGGCCAACTTGCCACAACCATCACCTTGGAGTTGGTTCTTAAATGGCTAAAATATGCTTCATCTGTTTTGATGTGCTGGGTTTTGGTAGGCGCGGCCATTGGTGCTCCTAAGAGCGTTCCACGAATTATTGGATGAGGAAAGGGAGGATCCGGACTTGGACATCCATGAATTTTATAGAGTAATGTGTGCTGCAGCTCACTGCACAAGGACTAATCCAATTTCGCGGCCCTGTATGGGCGAGGTAACTCACCTGATCGACACACTGTTGAATTAAATTCTCTTCCCTGTAGATTGACTTACAATGCAACTCCACTAATATTTTTTTGCAGGTGCTTTTGATACTTAAAGGGGAAATTTTCTGTGCCATGCAATCATCTCCATCAACCGACAACAGTAACAGTAACAGTAACGACGAAGCAGAATTACTTCATAGGATTGTAGCAATCATGTAATTCTTTGACATAGCTCCTCAGAATGAACATAGAGAAATGCTCCTCGATCGGAATGAACAGAGAGAAATGCAAATTAAAACAAAGTGTACCATTTCACTATCTTGATTTTACAAGAAAAAACAGTAGATAGCTCCTGAGACGCTTTTATGAATTGAAATATTGGAGCTCTTCCGTGTGGCTCAATTTGTTGGGAAATGGCACAGATTTCCATGCTGCTAAATTGAAGAGAAAAAGGTACCTAGCTAGATTGAGTTTCTTTAAGTATAATGACTCGAATTTAGCTAGCTTATGGAGATGAATGAAAGAAACCATTTGCATATGCATAGGTCTAGCTTGATGGTAAAATGGTGTACTAATGCCTTGCAGACCCATCACCTTAACCCGGCCAATAAATAATCCTCGTACCCGAATTTCTAAGACGAAAGCTTCAGCAGTTCAACCGCTTTGTCGTCTGCTTTAAACAGAAAATATCCATTTCATTTTCTCCAATTTTTCACTTTTTTTTTTTTTTCAACACAAGCGCTCTGGGATGTTCAAGTAATTGTTTTATTACACACATCATCCACAAATCATGCAGCTCTAGTGCTCCACAAAAGCACAAAACACAGCCATGGTCTGATGATCTCCTAATAGGAGTATTTGCTTGCATGAACTCTCTCAAGCTTAGAGTTCGCTCGTCTTCTTTTAATATTGGGAATGTCAGGAAAATTCCCAAAATCGGACAGATAGTGCAGCCCAGAATGTCGCCCCAGGGCCGCTGATTGTAATATTTTTTGGTCTATCCCAATCCCCACTCCTCTGCCCTCTATTTGAATGCAGACAAGGTGGATGAGAATGCCTTCTGTTTTCTAGCCTTCTAAGTTTTAATATAGTCTCTTTTTCAGAAGGGCACCAAAAACAATCCCCCCCCCCCCCCCCCCCCCCCCCCCCCCCCCCCAAAAAAAAAAAAAAAAAAAATCTAGCTTAAGGGAGGTACCCAACTTCATCCTATTAGAGGGGATTATCTAAAAAAACATAATTTTTTTGAAAAAAAAAATAACAATTAACTAAGAATCAGTTTCACTAAAATTAATTATGATCAAGATAATTTACTTAAAAATCAAATAACATTAAAAGAGTGGACTAGGACGGTCAAGGATTGCCGTGTTCCTAAAATCCCCCGAACATCCTCCCTCCCAAAAAAAAAAAAAAAAAAAAAGAAAAAAGAAAAATTCCTCTGCGAGATTGAAAAAATTGACTAGTCTTAATGTTTAGCCTCCAAGTTTCAGCCAATCAGATCAGATCTAATTTAAATTCATTTGAATAAGCAGGCACTTGATAAAGTTGAAATTTCATATAAGATATATCTAATCCTCATTCTCGGCCATGCTAGCACCAAGTCCGTGTCAAAGACTGCCGTGTTTGGTGCCGTGACAATTCATTATTAATCTGCTTCCCTAAGAGCCACGAACCATCACACAAACCTATACATATCTTCGTAAATGGATAAAACACGTACACTTTCATTTGACATTTTTCTAAGGATGCCCATTCCAATTTCAGCACACATAGTAGATGCTTTTTCAAGGGGTAGGTATATTCTCACTCTAGCAGCCAAAATGAGGGGATCAAAAAGAGGAGAGGCCACTGACTCCTCCCTTTGTCAATTTTTTTATCTTTCTTTTCTAGGCACAATCCGATGCTATCTTTTGAAAGTCCAATTGAATTTGGAGGGGTTTGGCATATGTTCTTTTGACCAATTTTGGACTACAACTCTTAGCCGTGGATCTCTTTGAACAATTAGGCAATTGTTTAAATGGTTTGAGTCATAGAAAATTATAAAAACTTCCCAGATGCAAATAAATTAATCTAAATCGCATGCTTTTCCCTAAGGTCTGAATTAGATGCTAACCACCTATGGTTCACTCGTAAAACATCTTTAAATCATTTATTTTGTTATTATTTAAAATTATTTAACATGATGAGGCCGAGTTTTGAATTCCTAAACTCCCCCTTGCAAGAGTAGAAAATAATAATTTATCCAAAGGCACCATGATAGGCTTGTAGTTTGTCTGATTTTTTTTTTTCTTTTTTTAAATGGTAGTTATATAGAGAGAGAGAATCAGTGTGCGCCACGATTTCCACACACCCACCACAACTGCAAATTTCCAATATATCTAAAGACCGTTTACTTTCTCACACGCCTTTTTCCATGACACTGACCCAAAGAATGTGAGCACTATTCAACACCTTAATCATCATCATCATCACACCCTGCATCCTGAAAACAAATTGCCTCCCGCAATGCCCTTCAGCCTAATTTTGCATTGCAATTGGAACAAACCACAATAGAAGAAGCAACGAGGAGAAAGAGCAATCGTGGTTCATTTTCAGCCTTAGTTCATAATGGATTACGCATAAGGATCACATTTTAATTACCTGGGCGCGTTTAGGTCACACGATCGAGGTACACTAAGTCCCTTCTAAGATCCCACAATAAGCTCTTCTTTACCTAATCCATGATGTGCTCATATCCCGACATATAAATCTAGTGCTAATTATGGTTTATTATTAATAATTTATATTACTTAACCACCACTACTTTTTAATTGCTTTAAGGGATGAAAAAGGAAAGGGAAAGAAAGAAGAAAAATGAAGCATAGGGAACATATTGGGACACAAGCTCATATTAAATCAAGTCTTGTACTAAAAGACATTGCCTTACTGTTGTAGTGGAGTTCAAACCATTTTTAGATTCATTATTTTGACATTGGCATCATTTTTTTTTGTCTTCTCATTCTTGTTACTCAATGCTTTGAAGCTTTTCACACATCTATAATCAATTTATTTATGTTGATACCAAAGAACCTTGCATCCTATCTCATAAAATAAACCCCAATCCATTTTTTTTAGTTTCAAAATCCCTAACCTTCTTCTTACAAGAGGTAGAGAAATATAGGAACAATTACAAGAGGAATGAGTATCCTTTTTTAGTGGGTACCCGTTGGCTTAGGTTGGACCTGTAACTTAAAATCAGGAAGGTCAATTCTAAGTGGAAATTCAAATTAGTTTTAAATCCACACGTTAGAGATTTGATACCCGATGATATGACCAAAGTTAATTTTGATTTTTTGTTTAAAGAAAAAATAATAAATCATGGCCATTTCTTTAAGATTCTATAAGGCTATTTTATTATTTTATAATCTTGTAGATTCAAAGCAATTTTTATTCTGTCCTTCATTCATAATCCTGTTTTTTCGATTGGCATTAGTACTGAAGTTGTTTCTTTCTTTATCCCAAAAAAGATCTTAGCTTTAAAAAGCGAAGAATGTAAAAGAAGTCTACCAAACCTTGGCCATCACTTCGCCATCCATAGACATAGACAACTGGATTATGGGGCTCCAGCTATGAAGTGGTTAGGTTTGTGTTCTATCTCAGGTAAAGGACAAGGACAAGGGCGCAACCACTCTAAAAAATCTCCTGTTAACTTAAGGCATCGTTTTTTTTTTTTTTTTTTTTTTTTTTTTTTTTTTTTTTCACCTTCTCATAGGAATGTATTTAATTGGAATCGGAATTGGAATTGTGTAACAATAAATTTTTTTTTTTTAAAAAAAAAAAAATCTAGCTTTACTCGTAATCCCCCAATAAGTGCTCATGATCCCTGCAATCACATACTCTTGAAATTTTTTGAAATGTGACATTTCTTAATAAAAAAAACTAAATTTGATGATTGAAGGATTATCATACAAATTTATGTGGCCGGTAAAAATAATTTTAACCATACAATCTCTTTAAAAATTTTTTTTTCCTTCAAATTCTAACTTTTTTATTTTATTTTTATTATAGATCTTTTTCACCGTTGAAACATTTTAAGTTCTTAGAAGAAATGCAATTGGATTAAATTATTTAAATGTACTCATTTAGTCATTTTCTTGACAGCCATTTTCCCAAGTGGAAACCATAATAATAATACGGTGGTTACCAACCCTTTTATTCAAGCATGCCACGTGCTTTAAAACTACCAAGTCTACAACTACAAGTAATTGATCACATGATTTATGAACAAACTCATTCCCATTCCAATGGTCATCTGAGAAAAAATATTATCTTTGTATTAAAGTTTTCCATCATCTTTTCATTTTCTCTCATATTGGTGGACTAAAAGCGTTATGTCTCATAAATCACACTGTATATGAGCGGGCAGAATTTTCTTTCTAAATTTTTTATTTTTTATTTATGGGTATTCTAACGTGTGTCTTAAGACACATATTAAGTTGTAATTAATGTCATAATCATTATATTGGAAATTATGAAAATGTATTGTAAATGATGAAAGTTGCTTAAAAAAATGTAAAAATGTTTAAAAAATTATGAAAACACATTTTTTCATGTAATGATTAGATTATTAATTACACCTTAAACTTGGGATTGGGAATTGGTTAAAGTTTAAGCTTTAACTGCATGGTGAAGTTACTGCTACATTGACGCCATATGGCAAGAGAGAAAAAGGAACGGTTCAGATTTATTGATAATAAAACAGTTGAGATCACAAAATTTGAGAACTACTTTGTTACTAGTTAATCCAAATCGTCTCTTATTCTCTCTTACCACGTGATATCAATCTAACTATAATTCACATAAATTAAAGTCCCTCAATTTTACCAAGTTCTAGCGATGCTTAAGCCTTGAATCCTTCCCCAGCCCAAAAAAAAAAAAAAACCTAGCTATTAACTAGTCAGCACAAAAGACGGTGTAATAATGCCAACGTGTCGTGTCCGACGTCGATGGTGTGAATTCCGTTCAGTTGCCGATTAGCATAACCCCAGGGCCCAGTCCATTTCAAACCACTCACGAATTGTGAAAATTTCCACCTTTAAAAACAGAAAATCCTTTTTCTCTATTACCAAAAAATAAAATAAAATAAAGCCCTTATAAACGCCGATGACAAAAATATCTTTATAGTACGCCATTTGTGTGGCCTTCGCTAAACTCGATATCTCTCTATCTTCCCCCTCTCTCTCTCTAGATTATCTCTTCACCATCTTCGTTCAATCCATGGCTCACAAGCGCTCTGCGCGTCGTCTTTGTCCGAAATCGAACGTTTCACGAACAAACGTAACGCTTTTCGATTCAAACCTTATTGAATAATCTTCTCAGCTTCTCTCTCTCTCTTTCTGTCTCTCTCTCTCTATATATCTATGTATATGTGTATGTATAGGTGTGTGTGAGCTATGTGGTGTTCCTTTGTTATTTGTTGGAGGCTCAGTTCGGCAATTCAATGAGATTGTTCAGAAATGGCTTCTGCTCCTTCCATGTCAGGTAGGTCCCTGCTTTCTCGTAGTTGTCATTTAATTCGCTGTTTGCTTGCTGAGAAAACTGAGGAAAAAGAAAAGAAAATGAAAGAAAATAATTCAGGTTTTTTGTTGTTTGGGTTTTCCGGTTACTAAAAAACTCAACACAACTAAGCCACATAGTTGTATAAGGATTCAATTGAGTTTGTTTTCTCGCGAATTTCTTTAAATTTCCTGCATTTTCTCAGCAACCAAACGGATGGTAAAGAAAATTCTTTGTTTCCCGTCTCTGATTCTTCTTTGTTCTTGGAGATTT